>OX387969.1:16813948-18136638 GCA_947578425.1 Eugnorisma glareosa | reverse complement strand
AGACAGACAGTCAGACAAAATTGAAAAAAAAATGTGTTTTTGTTATAAGTACCCTTACCTTAGTGCTTTCATATAATGCATTCAGTAAAAAGCTGTTATTTGCGTATTACAAACAAACACTTCCATTTTATTTTTTTGTATATATGTATATATTCATTTGTATTTTATTTGTATAGACTCTAGACAAATAAATTAAATTAGAGTTTCTGTTTGTAATTTCCAAATGACAGTTTTTTTCTGAATGCTTATTATTACGAAATATAGTTAGAGCTAGATAATACCATTTATTTAGTGCACGCTATAAAAACCACAAAATAGTAGACAGGTCTTTGACTTGTTTTTTTGAAGGCAGGGATAGTTTGTTCTCACATATTATAGAACCAACAAAAATTAAGTAAATACCCAGGATCTTTACATAGTGTAGGAACACTATGTAATCGTGTAGGTTATCCTATCATAATTTCAATCGATTCTTGTTTTTTTCCGCCTCATCGAGGTTTTCGCTGTAGTTAATAGCATTTACGTGCGTAAATACCTCTGTTATTTTTATTACACCTATTAAATTAAAAGGTACATGAAAAACGAAAAAGAATGACGTGTTTTGTTTTCCCGAGGCTAGATCCCGGGCATAAGCCCCTACAAGGATTTTCTTAGTAGCAGCTCAGAGTCTAGATTTAAGCTGCGTTACCACCAGAGATGTGCTAGGCCGCTGAGCGGTGCGAGGATGCGTAGCAACGCTGTGAAACGCTGCAAAGATGAGCGGCGCGAGGATGTTTAGCGGGCTTGTTTTAGACTGACTGCTATTTTTTCGCTCGCGTATATAAATAAAACATGAGTATGTATACATTATACAGGTCTTATAAATACATGGAAGTATCTACATGTTTTTCCATATAGGAATGGCGTACAAAAAATGTTTGGCTTAGACAAAAAAAAATAGAGGTTGTTTGTTATCTAAAAATATTAAATTTACTCATCATTTACGCGTCCGTCCCTAGCACACATCCCTCGCACACATCCTTCCCTTGTTTTGTATGAACACAACCTCGCTCCGCTGAGCCGTTTCCACTAGAGCTGCGCTGAGCGAGGCTATGTAAATAAAGTGATTATAAATGGTTCATAGCAAACACATCCCTCGCTACACATCCTAGTCCTAGTAACCAGTAGTCCAAAGCATTTGATTGCGTAAATCACGAGACATTACTCTTGAAACTTGAGCACTACGGACTAGGTAAACTTGCACTTAGTTTTGTAAAATCTTATTTGAGTGATAGACAACAACATGTTCAAATAAATGGTGTCAATTCACAGGGTTTAAAAGTAAAAATGGGGGTTCCACAAGGCTCAATATTGGGTCCTTTTCTCTTTCTAGTATATATAAATGATCTACCCTATTTATTGAAAAACCAGCCTCAAAATATGGTGTTATTTGCTGATGACACTTCCCTAATTTTTAAGATAAATAGACGGGTCCAAAATCTAGATGACGTGAATAATGCGCTAATTCAGGTCCATAATTGGTTCACAGCAAACAATTTAGTATTAAACGGAAAAAAGACTAAATGCATAAGATTTGCTTTACCGAATGTTAAAAGTAGTGATTGTGATATAATATTGAATAAAGAGAAACTAGAATATGTAGATAAAACGGTTTTCCTGGGGATTACGCTTGATTCAAGGCTACAATGGAGTTCTCATTTAACATCTCTTGCGGGGCGGCTAAGTTCAGCAGCATATGCCATTAGAAAAATCCGTCAATTTACTGATGTAGATACCGCTAGACTGGTCTATTTTAGTTATTTTCATAGTATAATGTCTTATGGCATTTTGTTATGGGGACGGGCTGCAGACATTCAGTCTATATTTATTCTGCAAAAAAGAGCCATCAGAGCCATATATAATCTTCGTAGGTGCGACTCTCTAAGGGAACTGTTTAAGGACATTAACATCATGACGGTACATTGTCAATACATCTATGAAAACATAATGTACGTAAGAAAAAATCTGCATCTTTTTAGTAAAAGAGGTGACAGACACAGTTACAGTACTAGAAATAGAAACCAATTAGTTCAGCCAGGCTTCAGACTCGCTAAAGTAGACTCATCTTTCATGGGGTACTGTTTGAGATGCTATAATAAAATTCCACAAAGTATTCTTGAACTCAATGAGACGAAATTTAAAACATGCATTAAACGCACACTTTGCAAGCAAGCATATTACAAGTTGAACGATTATATCGTTGATAAAAATGCTTGGCTCAATGCCGGTCCTGCTCCACAAGGACAGGGACGCACAAATTGATAACACTAAATAGTATTGTTGGAGCTGCTGAAGATTGTACAACTATCTTTGCATTGTATAGAATCAATCTCTTTAGTATTATATAAAGCCGATATTGTGTGAGAACTATGTGTTAAAAAGCTATCGTTCACAGGAAACCTACGTCCTTTCTTGACCTGAATGTGCCCTGGCGGTTGAGAGTATGTCGTGCTCACTCAAATGTCTCGCTGATGGTGGCGCGTGTGTCGGATCATTTAGTTCCCTTCAAAATGGTTGAGTTGAATGGTGCTGATCTATGCGTCATGTTCGTGAACAGGCGCTGTCAGTGTGACTGGTCATCTCTTAGTTGCCACGGCTTATTTGAATTAATTATTTTTATTTTTTTAATTGTCTTTTTTGTTTTTACTGTGGACACTTTTAATGTGCACATCTTGCTACATCGTTCTCACATAGTGTACCATCTCAACATGAATGATGTAACCAAGATTTTGTAACAATTTGCTGATTTAAAAGAGTGTCCATGGAGTTTCTTGCCCGTTCTTCTCCATAGAGATCTACGATAGGGAATGGGCAACTACAGTACTTTCACAGTTTTTATGCCTTGTGACTGGGACTGTAGCTACATTTAATTGTTATCTTTGTTTCGACAATTCAAAAGTGCCTGTAACTGGCCTACTTGAAATAAATGCTTTGATTGATTGATTGAGTAATACCTTACAACATCAGCTATCTGCCAGTAAAAGTCCGGTCAAAATCGGTCTAGCCGTTTAGGAGATTAACCAGAACAAGCAGATAGACGGAAAGACAAAAATTAAAAAAAAAGGTGTTTTTGTTATAAGTGCCGTATACAATGTGTAACAGAATAAACGCACAACCTCTTACGGGGTCATTGTACTCATAATTATGAATAACTTTCACTATGGGACCAACACTGAAATCGCGAAAAAAAAGTCGACTGCCCTATATATTTCTGTAATTCGACAAAATGTACTGAACAGCTGTTTTTTTTTTCGCGATTTCGGGATTGGTCCCATAGTAAAAGTTATTCATAATGATGAGTACAATGACCCCTTAAGAGGTTGTGCGTTTATTCTGTTACACATTGTATATTTATATGCATTCAGTAAAAAGCTGTTATTTTGATATTACAAAAATACAATTCATTTTTATTTATTTGTATATTTTTTTTATATTTCATATCATATTATGCATGTCTAAATAAAGATGTATAGATATAACTATGCATTTATTTATATTAAGTTTCAAAAATCAAAATGTTTTATTTCACATAGGCAGCATACATGGGCAGCGCACATATAAAACGTCGAAAAATTACTCACTACTGGGCGTATAATTTTAGTTGTCCTCGATTGTCTATCTACGTTTCGCTTACTTAGCTACATTTTTCATCCATCTTTCCCATCTAAGGCCTGCTGGAAGAATTTTATAATGAAACTAGTTATTGCCCGCGACCGACCACGTGAAATTATTATTAAAATATGACTTACCCATTTGAATCGGATTTTGTTAAAAATTTCATGAGTTTTCTGCCAGTAAAAGACCTGTCGAAATCGGTCCAGCCGTTTCGAAAATTAGCCGGAAAAAACAGACAGAAAAATAAAAACAAGCAGTTTTTTTTTTTAAGTACCGTATAATAATATTAATTACACTTTCATATTCATTACTTTTATTTGGAAAAAAGAAAAAAAAAATTTTTCGTGCTAAAAAATTAAAACCTTTGAAAATATTAACATAATCTGACATCGATGGGGAGGAGTACTTTGACGCCTAAGTGTCCTATTGTCGTCGTTGTATATATGTAGGAACTTAGTTTTAGTCTTCTTTTTAGCATTATTTTAGTTATATTTGTAGTCTGTATGTAATGTACATAGTATTTTATTCTACTAATAATAGTGAAATTTCCTTGTCAATAAATAAACATATTTATTAAAATCTGATTCAAATATAAAGTAATATTTTAATAATATTTTCACGCGGCCGAAGGTCGCGGGGCACAGCAAGCCAAAAAAAAATAAAAAAATGGTTCAATAACAAACTCTTACATCAACAACCTGATTGACCGACACCGTGAGGAATTCTGTCAAACCAATCCGCAGAAGTCAATTAGGATGGCGGAAAACAACGATTTGGAGAGCTCTGCTGCACAAAGTTGTCGCACAACCAATAGTTGTCGCGACCCTCAGTCATGAGGATACGAGGAAGAAAAAGAAGAACAAACTGTCTATCCCTAATAGCTTCTAACCTTTTTTTTCTGTCCCTAGGATGAATTTCGTTACACAATTCCTGTCT
Organism: Eugnorisma glareosa; assembly: GCA_947578425.1. Lineage (NCBI taxonomy): Eukaryota > Metazoa > Arthropoda > Insecta > Lepidoptera > Noctuidae > Eugnorisma > Eugnorisma glareosa. Next base: position 18,132,048 of record OX387969.1, on the reverse strand, counting down.
ATGTTCAACCCGGATACTGCCCGATCGCTCGTCCAGTTGATGCAGATGTTCTTCAGCTCAGTAGCAGTGCTAGAGTTGGATGCTGTTGATTTTCCACCTCATGCCCACGTCTCAGGTTCGTAACAATCGTGACTGCAACTACCTTTGTTCAAAGACCCATCTCTTATACAGGATGTAAACAGCCCCTTCACGAAGCCGTCAAACAAGCGTTCTGTACATCAAATTAAGTAACTCTAAGGAAAAATTATTGCTGGGGAACGACTTTGTTTTTGGGCTGCAAAATCACGTTTTATGGTATGACTCAAAGTTTCGCAATCAACACATTGTTCTGATTCGGATCGTTCGGATGCATTAAATAGTACGGAGGTTGTGGAGGTCTTTAAAGTAAAGTTAGAATAAAAAAACTTGTGAAAAAGTTGGAACTTCGAATATCTCCGGAACTAGAAGGTTCCTAGGTATAGTATAGCTAGAACAAAAAATGATCGCAATGACGGGAAGAACAAGTGCCTTTCGGCTTCATGAAGGGTTATTTTACACCCATTATTATAATTTATCTAACTTATCAGTGTGACATAGACGACATAAGACATCGAACACTATCTCTTTCCCACACGGATGAGTAATACTGTTTGAGGAAGTGGCGATGCAGTCCCTGCTCCTACGGAAAAGAACTGAGCAACCGACGTAAGTTGCGGAGCAAGCCGAAGTGGTTGCTGTTTGTAGAAAGACCAAAGGGTCGTTGTTTAAAAGACGAGTTTTAAAGTGGCCTTGTCAGTGAATCGGCAATGATATGATGGTAGAAGGATCACCGGTGTAGTGTCTCCACTTGGGAACTTGGGCAAGGCATGGAATGCCATAAAATTTGTGATTAAATGCTAATTAAGTGCATACTCATACTTAGACATCCGCAAGAGAACCAAGGTTAACGACGTAGCCCGAAGAATTGCTAAACTAAAGTCGCAGTGGGCAGGGCACATTGCTCTCAGAACGGATGGCCGATGGGGCCGAAAAGATCTGGAGTGGCGACCGTGAACCGGAAGACGTTGCGTTGGAAGGCCTCCCATTAGGTGGATCGATGACCTGGTGAAGGTTGCGGGGATCCGCTGGATTTGAGTCGCACGGGACCGGTCAATGTGGCGACACTTGGGAGAGGCCTATGTCCAGCAGTGGACGTCTTTCGGCTGAAATGATGTTGATGACTCATACTCTTCAAGCATAATATCGTATTCGCATAATTATGCTAAAACTCGTATACCTAATTAAAAAACGGAAAATTTTATTTCAGATGGTCAAGTTTTCGACTTTATAATAGTTGGTGCTGGGTCGGCAGGCTGTGTGCTTGCGAACAGACTCACCGAGGTCTACGATTGGAAAGTACTTCTTATAGAGGCCGGAGGGAATCCACCAGCCTCATCAAAGGTATAATAAAATCATCAATCTACCAGAAATAAGAGTCTAACTACATATATCATAGAAACTCAGTGTGGTATTAGCAATATTGTAAAACATATATGGTTCTGATCAGGGGGTCAGGGTGGTCTAAAATGGCCGCTTTAGCAGAATCATAATAGGATAATAGTATGAATGACGCTAAAATTAAAAAAAAAATAACGTCCATAGACGCAGTTATGTATTGTCACTATGTGATCATTATCGACATCGATAGGGTCGCGGGAAACACCTGGATGTGGGACGCACAGAACAGGGAAGTGTGGCAGAAAAAAGGGGAGGCCTATACCCAGCAGTTGTTGATTCCGGGCTGATAGGATGATGATGATCATTTTACGAATTGTAACGCAATTCATAATTATTATTATCCTATTATGATTCTGATAATGCGGGCATTTTAGACTCCCTGACTGCTTCGTAACCTCGTTGGTCTAGTGGTCATAAGAGCGACTGCAGAGTTTGAGGTCTTGGGTTCGGTTCCCGGGTCGGACAAGGTGTTATTGGGTTTTTCCATCATGAATTTCTCAGTAGCAGCCACTGACACTAGATTTGTGCCCAGTTGATGGCAATTGGCTCGCCCCCTGTTACATGGGGTTTAAACAAAACTGGCGAAATGTGGGTGTGCTCTAAGGTACACTTTTGCCTAACCCTTCGGGGATTCAAGGTATGACGTTATGTATGTTGTGTTTCAATTTTGGTGTACAATAAAGTATGTTCTATTCCAAGTTGTTAAAGAAATGTTCAAGTTGTAATGCAAATTCAACATTCAACAGACAGTCATCAAAGTACTAGGTACCAAATTGTAAGAAAAACCAGATAATCCACTGCAATTATTCTTTAAATCTGAATTTCGTTAAATTTAATATTCTTATATCTAGGACTAGCGGCCCGTCCCGGCTTCGCACGAATGGGCATTTTTTTTTAAATATAGCCTATGTTACTCAAGGATAATGTAGCATTCTAATGGTGAAAGAATTTTTGAAATCGGTCTTGTAGTTTTTGAGTTTATTCGTTACAAACATACAAAAATACTAATCTTTCCTCTTTAATATTAGCATAGATGGTAATAAGCGAATAAAATAAAACTAGGCAGTCAGCAAGCACAAATGATGTTTTTAATAAGTTAAAGATGTCCACACATTTTTAAATTCTAGAAACTGGTTATTGAAGGAATTTCCTATTTTATCGGCTTTGGAATTTTGAATCTTAGGTATGAATAGATAGTAGCTAACAACATAACTGATCCACATGTAAAATTTTTATGTCGTTACAGCACCCCGGATTTTTCGCATTCGTCGATTATTCTGAGTTCGACTGGAACTACTACACCGTCAACGATGGATACTCTAGTCAATCACTTCTGACGAAGAGTCTTCACTTTACCAGAGGAAAAATGCTTGGTGGTTCCAGTGGAGCCAACTACATGTACTATGTGAGAGGCAACAAGCATGACTTCGAAGACTGGGTGCAACAAGGCAACGAAGGCTGGGACTGGAATACAGTCATGTATTACTTCAAGAAAAGCGAACGACTCCGGGACGAAGACGTCATGGGAAGCCATTTAAGAGACTTTCACAGCACTACAGGGCCATTAGGAGTTACAAGACCACTGTGGCACAAGAGAACGCATAAGTATCTAAAGGCCTTTCAGGAAAACGGACACGATATGCTTTTAGACTGCAACGGGGATGACCAGTTGGGATATATTACGCCTGCATATACTATCGATAACAGCTTGCGACAGCATACCGCCATGGCTTTTCTCGAACCTGTTAAAGACCGCAGAAACCTCTTTGTATTAAAAAACACTATGGCGAGAAAAATATTATTCGACCGATATAAGAAGGCAACCGGAGTTCAAATTAGACTACCGAATAAGAAAATCATAAATGTTTTCGCTAGAAGAGAAGTTATTTTATCTGCTGGTGCCATAAACACTCCGCAACTATTGATGTTATCAGGTATAGGGCCAGGTAATCATTTAGAGAAGTTAGGTATTGATGTGTTACTGGATTCACCAGGCGTCGGTGGCAACTTGCAAGATCATCCAGTAGCTATTGTCCCTATTGCCACCGAGAAGGAGCCTTCATCGGTTATAGAAAATTTAGAACTCCTAACTAATCTTGATAAGTTCCCTACTCCTTGTATTATGGGGCATGTGTCTCTCAACAGAACTCAAACATACCCTGACTACCAATCAACTGTGTTTCCCCTCCCAGCAAATTCCCCCATAACCCCACTTATATGTTCACACGTATTTCGGATAGACGACGGAATATGCTTCGAACTGATGAACTCCAACAAAGGTAGGCGGCTTTTATTTCCAATTGTTGCTCTACTTCATCCAAAATCGACAGGTAAAATAAGATTGAGAAGTAACAATCCTGAAATAAGTCCTCTAATTTATAATGGCTATTATTCTAACAAAAACGATATAGAAAACCATGCTCGTTATGTGGAAGACTACTTAAGTGTGGTGAATACGCCATATTTTAGAAGTATAAACGCTGAAGTGGTTGATTTGAAGGTACCTCAGTGCAGTTCGCATCGCTTTGGTAGCCACGAGTATTGGAAATGCTTTGTGTTAAATATGGCGACGACTCAGTGGCATGCCTCAGGGACTTGTGCTATGGGCCCCGAGGGCAAAGGTGTTATTGACGAAAGGTTACGGGTCCGAGGAGTAGCAGGTCTCCGAGTTATAGATGCCAGTATAATGCCTTCAATTACTAGCGGGAATTTAAATGCACCAACTATTATGATCGCTGAAAAAGGGGCAGATATGATTAAGGCTGATAATGGAATAAACATAATATGAAAAAAGCTTTTATTTTTTATTTCTATCTCATGCATAACTTAAAAGGAATATTATACCTATAATACCTGCAATACCTACCCGTTTTACTCTTCGTGCTATTCGTTTTTTCTATTCGCACAACGTTAACGTCGTTAGACGGACGTAGCTGTTCAAATTCGACAACTACGAAAAAAAATGAACTAGCTAGAGTTTCAAACATTATCACCCTAGCAATAAGGGCTATCGTTTTTGAGCTTCGTCAATAATTCTAATTTATACTTTAACGTACCTAATAATAAGATCATAAAACGTTTATTTTGTTACGTATAACAACATAGTGTAAACTTCAGATATATATTCTCCCTAAAATTAGCAAACATGAAACATTTAAAAATCAGTTTGCTCCAAGTACTAACAAATAAGATCATAATTATGTTGATAATTAAAAGTTAAGAAGTAAAACAGTAATACAACATTTTGTTTATTATTTTGTCTGTCTTTTATATACTTACTGTTATTCCATTTTGAATTAATGCAGAACACAGCCAACTTATGCGGCTGGTTTATTCTTTATTGCAATTCCGATGAAATAAGCTATTTTGCATAAAATGGCCACGTCAAAAACGCTAGTATTGGTATTATGCTAAATGATACGAAATAATGGATAGGATATAAAAAACTGCTATAATTTTCATAGTAATTCTCAAATATCAAATAAACAGAAAAGTAATAAATAACTGAAAGGCAACATTCGATAGAAAAACGCTCATAACTCCGTTTGAACTTTTCCTCATATGGCTGCTTTCTGCAGAACTAAGTCCAGTTTTGATATACAATGACCGTTCTTGTTGGTTTCAACTAACGCTACCTGTGCAAAAATGAACATTGTAAATCAAAACTCTCAAAGTGTTGATCACTATGAACTGTCAACAGAGATACGCAATAGCCCTGCTGAACGGCGCCGAAGCACTTCGGAGAGGGATGACCGTTTTATCATGTCAACCTCTCTCCGAAATCGACATTTGACTGGTGTCGACGTCCAACAGGAGCTCCGAAATATCCGTGGGGTAACTGCCAGTGAGTGGACAGTTCGTCGAAGACTTAAGCAGGCTAATTTGACTCCAAAAACTGCTACGGGCCCGAAACTGACGGCAGGTCACCGACAAGCACGCTTTCAATTTGCTCGCTCCCATCTTCATTGGGAGGTTTTTTTATTATGCACGATAACGCTCGTTGTCACACTTTCTGTCTCACAACTGAATACCTCGAAGAAGTCGGTATCGCCACATTGGACTGGCCAGCGCTCAGCCCGGACTTGAATCCCATTGGGCTCTTGTGGGATGAACTGAAGAGGAGGGTTCGTTCCAGAAATCCTGCTCCTTCAACTGTGAATGAGCTGAAATCGGCTTTGATAGAGGAGTGGGAAGGTATCCCGCAAGAATCGATTCAGAAGCTGATTAGGTCAATGAAGAACCGTCTTCGTGCAGTTATTAGGGCGAGGGGAGGGAACACAAAATGTTGAAACTTAATTTTAAGGCCAAATATTTTTTTTATGAATTAATTTTTGTTATTTTCTTCATTTATCATTTTTCCATTATCCTTCTGTTTTCCTAATTCCTTCACTCAATCCGGGATAGCTCCTTAACTACTGGCGTAATTTAAATGATTTTGGTATCAATTTAAAGTTAACAGTTTTACCTTTACAATGGTACTGTAGCCACCACTGATCACACCACGTTACTACGTCGTCGACGTTATGATATGAAATATGGAAGCACACAGTTCTGATAAGAACTAAGCCACGTTTTGACGCTCTGATAAGAAACAGTTCTGAAAAGAACTAGTTTAACGAATTCTGCAAGGAAATGGGAGTGTCAGGAGCTGTGAGGCCACTCTTCTAGTCTTCGGTCAGCGTGTCTTCATCTTCCGTCAACTCGATCCGCAACACAACATCACTGCATCTTCACTCGACGGTGGCCACTCCTGAGTCTGAGGCGCGAATCGTACGTACCACAGACTAGATAGGTACGTACGCCTATATTTATGCCTTCGGCGCGTTCTCGCCCGCCGCGCGCATCCGTGAGCACACAAGCGTCCCTCGCGGAAATAACACGACAACAGTGCTGTGACGTGATTGGTTGAAATGAGGGCTATCGTTTTTGAGCTCACCAGATGGCACCACTGTCGATTAAGGTCCTGTCAAAAATTCTATTTTATACTATAAAGTACCAATAACTTCATGAAATGTTTATTTTATTACAAATAAAAACATAATGTAAACTTCAGGTTCATATATTTACAATATTCTCCATAAAATTAGCAAGCATGAAACATTTAAAAATAATTTTATCTCCAAGTACTGAAAATTAAGATTCTAAGTTGCTACTTAAAATCTTCAAGTCTTAATTAACCAGGAATGGCCCAATCTAGACCACAATCGTGAATATTTGTAAAAATACGTGTTAAAAAAGCACGCAAAGCGTGAACTTTCTATGACATCTGACATTTCGGTGCCCCCGCGCTACACTAGCGCCTCTAGCGGCAAATTCATACGCGATAGCCCCCATTCCTCGATTCTTATTGGATTTTTATATTGTAAATATTGATTCTAATTTAATGTACATGTTTTTATTGATTAGCGTTAGTTTGTAAAGTAGTATATAAGACGACCTTTTTTGGAAATAAATTATTCACAGTCATCGATCACGGAGTTTCTCTTCTACCTTCTGATGCCCTTTTTTTTTAATTTTTTTTTTTACCGATTTAAAATCATCAAATAACCCCCCCCGCTCTGGGCTGAGCAGGAGGGAGTGTCAGACTTTTACTGACTAAAACCCATCCATGTTCCTTCCTTTGCCCTTTGTGTTCCAGGGCCGCGGTATCTCTTTCGAACAGTCCCGCAACCCTGGCAGGCGTCGGTCCTTACGGACCCCTTCCTGTTTGCTGACTCTCTTTGAGGCGCGCGTGGAACACGAACGCGCCGTCGACACGGCCTGTCGTCATAAGACGGAAGGACGGCGAGCTAGCCCATAGCTCACCGTCCACAGGCCCGCGCCTAAGGTGGCCGGGGGCCACCACGTGGCCCCCGACGCCCGGTGCGTCTCCCGCGGCGGCTGGGACGTGAGGTTCTCTCCCTCTCACGTCCCGCCACCTCCTTCGCTAGCATGACTGCTTCGCAGAAGGAGGTGACGGCGTCCCATTCCGTCTCGCTCCGGACCATGGATTGAACCAGGGCCGGACGCGAGAGGTTGCCGCCGCCGATTGCCGCTACGAGGACACGGCGTTGTTCCGCCCAAGCGGAGCAGACCTGCACAGGGTGCTCCACCGTGTCCTCCGGTCGATCCTCGCAGTGGTGACACCCGGGCGTTTCCTCCCGCCCGATTAGGTGCAGGAACCTCCCGAAACAACCATGTCCGGTGAGGACCTGCGTCAGGCGGAAGGTGAGGGCTCCGTGGCGCCTCTCTAGCCACTCCTCAAAGAGGGGACTTACCGCCACTATAGTGGCGTGCCCTGCACGGGGTTGCGACAGTCGCTCTCTCCATGTCGCCATGAGATCACGCCGGAAGTCTGTCCGCTGAGCGATAATTTGCCGCGGCAGCGGAGTTTCCCCCCGGCGTAGTGCCTCCACGCGCCACTCGTGCAGGCACGCGAGGACTATCGCCTCCAGATCCCATGGCGGCAATCCGGCAAGGAGGCTCGCCGCCTCGCCGGAGATCGTACGGTAGCCCCGGATTAGCCTTACGGCTATCACCCTTTGGGGCGAGTTCAGATAATGGGCGGCTCGCCGCCTCAAAGAACGCGCCCACACCGGGGCCCCATAAAGGGCCATGGACCGTACGACCCCCTCGTAGAGCCTCCGGAGCCTTCGTGGAGTATTTCCGACGTTTGGCCCCCACCTTTTGATGCCCTAAAAGTATGATTTTTATTATTCGTAACTAGTTATTAAGTACTTAAGATCGCGCGGAATCAATTCCAAGTAAGTGATTCCATACCTTTGCTCGCGAGTGTAAACCACTATCGTGAAAATTTGTATAAATACGTGTTAAAACAGCACGCAACGCGCGAACAAACTACGACATCTGACATTTCGGTGCCCCCGCGCTACACTAGCGCCTCTAGCGGCGAATTCATGCCCCCATTAAAATGTATGTATACATTTCGAAACTTGCAGCACAACATTAAAAAAAGACATTTTTTAATCTGTGTGTGTGTTCATTTTTTAATCTTTCTCATCTGTGATCTGTGCAGTCAGGACGTGCGTCAGTCAGCGTTAGAGGTGGTTCGTTACGTCATTTTCAAGAAACGTAACGAAACCAGTTACTTGGTCGGCGTCACCTGTTTCAAAACTAGTGATTTTTGTAACTAGTTATTTTTATTCAGCTACTGTGATTGTTAGTATAAATACCTTCACAAACTATACAGTTACACATGAAACGAAAATAAATTAAATCACTATCTACATAAGTGTTACTATACACTTAAGTAGATAGTGATTTAATTTATTTTCGTTATATTTATTTCGCTATACTCTTAAATCAATAAATTAACTTCCCTTCATACTTTACTCAGGCTTAGGGCTGACTGCATTAAATGAATTTATGACTAATTATTAGTGTTTACTATGAACCTATGATCAACCAGTCGACCAACCGACACTACCGACAGTCTACTCTATTCTCGATCGCTCGAATAACGTAACGACTACTTAGCTACTCACACCCAACAATCACAGATAACTGTAATAACGCAATTACAAAAATCACTACTTATAACTAGATTCGAAACTAGTGATTCGGTTACATGCCGCGTAACTAGTTATTGTATCTAGTGACGTGAAATAACGCACATGCCTAGTCAGCGTCAGTGACGTCTGATGTGTTACTTGTCAAAAGTTACAAACACTGTATCATTTACAATTTTCATTCAATAAATCGTAAATAAATAAACAAGCACACGTTATTCACAAAATAATGAAGTGTTAAATAAAAGGTTACTTTGTTAGATTTATCGTAGTGCCAAGAAAATACGTGAATAAATTTATTTGCAACACAAAGCACCAAAATGACGAACCTGGATGTAAGTAACAAATTGTATTGAAAGTTTAACGTATTTCTGAGTGATTAGACTCTAAATTTCTTACAATCACCTTCTATGACTAACCAAAGCTGGCTTGGCTATTGATAAACAAGGATTAGTTGCAAAACTGGATGATATCAGCCTCATAATAGATACCTAACTAAACAGATCTATTTTTGTGAATTGTTGTGAATGTTTCATTATTATTAAACAGGAAACTATAAGTTGTTTTCGTGGTACAATGCAGAAGCATGTTTCCTATCTTAACACCAGTAACCTGAACTAGAGAACTTAGTTAGTCTACAAAATTATTATTAAAGGTTATTTAGTACAATAAACCTCTTTTTAAATTCAAGGTAAGCAACAGTAGTACAGACAGCAGCTCAGGCTCTTCTTCAGACTCAAGCAGCAGTGGAAGCACCTCGACTAGCTCAGGGTCTGCTTCCAGCAGCTCCGACTCTGAATCCTCAACTTCAGACACCCCAGCAACCACTACCACCAACACAACACCTGCACCGAAATCCCCAGTAAAAGTTGAAGAAATCAAAAAAAAAGAAGAACCAAAACCAAGAAGACCTTCAAAAGCTAAAGTTTCCTCCTCAAGCGATGATGATGCTCCTAAACCCACAAGTCCGAAACCAGTGCCGCCCAGAAGACGTATGTCAGCGAAACCTAAGTCAGCTGCAGCTGTACTTGCTAAAGGAAAAACTGCCCAGAGAATGTCTTCTGGAGCGAAAACTCCAAAGCCTATTCCTAAGACTATACAGACCATGAAAGCACCGCCAAAGCCTGATAACGGAGCACTAAAGAAGAAGAGCATATTCTCACCTGACAACAGTTCTGAATCTGAATCAGAAAGTAAATCTTCCACGACTAAAAGTCCGAAAGATTCCCCAAGACCTAAGCGTAGTTCGAGAAAGTCAAGTGAAGAAAAAGATACTTCTCCGGCAACTACACGTAACAACAGCGCTAGCAATGATGACTCAAATTCTAATTCTAACTCAAAATCCGATTCTAATGCCAAACGTAAAAGTGTGAACAGACCTAGTGGACCTCCTCCGAAGAAGTCTATAGAGGACAAGAGTGCGTCATCTTGCACTTCCAGTCAGTCATCGGTTGAGTCCGTTTCTTCAGATAGTGACAGCGAAACGTCTTCTAAGAAAGAACCGTTGAAGACTGGCAAGACCAAACCACCGTCAAGTGCTACTAAGGTCTGTATTCTTTAAAAATAATTAAGGTAAAGTCTATTTAAAAAAATTATCTATTAAAAATGACAACTTTTTAAATATAGATAAATCAATTTCAGAATCTATTAAACATCAAAATAGTCTATTGATTCTTTATCTGTAAGAAATAAGAGTCAATTTTATGGGCATCACTTTTGAAAATAAATAATTAATGATCTTTTGAAGTGCCTTACATTTACTTGATTGGTTTAAAGTGAATGTTATTGGATTCAGGTAACCTTATGACAAGTAAAGTAATGAGAAAATTATAACATCTTAGGAATGAGGCAGTCCTTACTTTTCCTTGGTCATAGAGTATTGTGTAGTTTTCATAATTTAACTTTTGTTTGAACAACTTTAAGTATGAATAGGTATACAATGCTCTTTATTTAAATGGTTACTCATAAAACCTTTATTTTAGTCATTAATTTTATGTTGTATTTTTTATTAGGAGAAAAATAGGAAATAAGTAATTGTGAGCTTTCATAAGCCTGCTATACATGCTGTTAATTTCATTGAAAGACATACATTAAGGGAGTTAAGTGCTCATGAAAATGAACATCTTTTATGTGGTCTTTACAACAAAGGAACAAGCATAGCTAATAAACACATTACCCTGCTCAGTTGGATAAGAAACAAATTGCTAATCTATAGGTTGGTACTATCTATCTATACTAATATTAAAAAGAAGTAAAGTTTGTGAGATTGTAGGGGGTAATCGCTGGATCTACTGAACCGATTTTGAAAATTCTTTCACTATTAAGAAGCTATATTATCCCAGAGTGCCATAGGCTATAATTATTTACAACGTGCCTATGGGATAATTTCCGACGAAAATGCGAGAAAAGCCGCGGGCAACAGCTAGTCCCATAATAGAAGGAGTTTTACTTTTAGCTTATTTGAAGGACATACTTTTTAAAACCTCGCATACGCAACAGTAAAATTGTTTAAACCATTTCCTTTTTCTCAACATTACAGCAAGAAATACGCGATGACTCAAAGAGCGGGGACTCCGGCGACTCAGCAGTAGCCACTATGCCTAGAAAGCTGACCAGAGCGCTCGCCGCACGAGTATCAAGAATGGCGACCGCCTCACGACGGACCAACACTGACACTGACTCCGATGTTGACGATAAGAGCAATGATAAGACGTAAGTAGCTTGGGACCCATTGGATAGCGGGAAGCGAGTAAACCAATCAGCTAGAAACGACTCGTTTGAGAGAGTTCTCAACGGAAGTGTGATCAGTCAGCAATCACCTATTAATATATTATAGGCGGTTAGTTTCACCGTATACGTCAAAAATGGAGTTAACTTTAATTTTAGGTTAAAATTATGGCCTTGACGTAGTACCGCGTTAACTGACGGCTGACCACTTTTCAACGGAAACCTGTGGTGGGTGCTGAAAGCGGTAGTACCTACGTTTAATAAACCGCCCGGTGCAACTCGGACTCGCACGAAGGGTTCCATACAATTATCTAAAAAAAGAGGACACCCTTTAATTTTCAACTTTTTTTATTTTTTTGAATTTTTCCTTTATTTGTGCGGTACGACCTTGCTTTTTGGCTAATTTCGTGATTCTAGGTCAACGGGAACTACCATATAGGTTTTCGACCCAAAACCTATAGAATTGTCCGTTTTGTGGTAGGTCTTACAGCACAAGGAAAAACTCCGAGAAATAAAAAAAGTTGCTAATTAAGGTAAATTTTTGGTAAGTACTTACAGTACTTACCAAAATTTCAAGTTTACCATTTACCAAGTTTTCGCGAAAATCTAAATTTGCCCTTATCTTTTTATCGTGTTGACTGCTAGGTCCACCAGTTCCTGAGAAAATTGGTGGTGACAGACGGACAAGACAGTGATAAGGGTTCCTTTTTTACCTTTTGAGGTACGGAACTCTAAAAATAACAATTACAGTAACCGGTACCATACCCAATTACCCACGGTCTAACGTTATTTTATTCTCAAACATTTGCGCTAAACAGTATAGTCTAAGATACCGCCTTAGACCGACTTCCACTCATCTGTTTACCGAATGAAAAATATTTTTTTGCGAGATAATCCGCTTTTACTGACATGGGACCTACAATCATGGCCAAATCACGTTGATTCGCGTCGTTGTATGGTCACTCTTTAATCATCACACTTCTGTAATGGAAGAAGCAAACAAGCTTTGCTGATCCCAAAGAAATTGGGGGCAAGAATAATCCCTCCTGATCAAAAGGTCTGATGTTTATGAGTTTAACTTCGTCTGTGAGCGACCACGTAGTAGGTACTCGAGAATCCTTCTTCCTACTAATCATACTATCGTACCAATATTATAAACAAGCTGTTGCCCGCGACCTTCGTTCGCGTGAAATTATTATAAAAAAATTATTACTTCACTTTTTTAATCAATTTTTGTTACCAATTTTAAGGGTTTTATTTTTTTTGCACGGAACCCTAATTCTTTTTTCAAAATAAAAGTAGCCTATATTAGACCTTATATCAGCTATCTGCCAGTAAAAGTCACGTCAAAATCGGTCCGGCCGTTACTGAGTTTAGACGGAACAAACAGACAGAAAGAGAGACAAAAATTGAAAAAAAATTGTTTTTGTTATAAGTGCCGTATATATTTTCATATGCATTCAGTAAAAAGCTGTTATTGATATTTGATATTGTTTTGATATTACAAACAGATACTTCAATTTTATATATTTGTATAGATACGAAAGTTCGTGAGGATGTATGGATGTTTGTTAACTCTTTCACGCTAAAACTACTTAAGTGATTTGGATGAAATTTGGCAAATAGATAGTTTATAACCTGGATTATGACAGGATATTTTTTATCCGGGTAGTATGATCCCGTGGAACAATTACCGAAATTCACGCGGGCGAAGCCGCGGGCATAAGCTAGTATTAAATATCTGTGGTTTCCGTTTTCTATTCTGTTGTAGCCATATGTTGCTAAGTTACTAATGTAATGATGTGTCAAAACGTCTATAAAGATAACATCTTAAAAGGACATTTCTACAATAAAATATAGTATCAATATTGTTATTTATAGAAAGTACCAGAACATTGTCGATATTATGACATTTTTATTTGATGTAGTTTTATGTGAGGTGACATCGACCGAGGTCCACCGTAATAGTAAAGGAATAATAATGTACAGGACTAATCACTTTTCGTAGCAGGATTTTATTATTATAATAATCCCTTTTTTCAAGTCTGTAGTTGCATTTTTTTAAGTTTGGGGTGGCTTTTTTTGTGTCCTCCAAATAACTTAAGATATTCTAATAACCGTACATGGAATCTAAATCTGTCTGGTGCCCGGTTGATGGCAAGACTTGCCCATATTCATCATCATCATTTCAGCCGAAAGACGTCCACTGCTGGACATAGGCCTCCCCCAAGTGTCGCCACATTGCCCGGTCCAGTGCGTTTCGCATCCAGCGGATCCCCGCAACCTTCACCAGGTCATCGGTCCACCTAGTGGGAGGACTTCCAACGCAACATCTTCCATTTCGCGGTCGCCACTCCAGAACTTTTCGGCCCCATCGGCCATCCGGTCTGCGAGCAATGTGCCCTGCCCACTGCCACTTAAGTTTGGCAATTCTTCGGGCTACGTCGGTAACCTTGGTTCTCTTGCGGATGTCTTCGTTTCTGATTTACCCCCCCACCCCACCACCCCCTTATTGCATGGAGCTTAAACATTACTGGCGACATGTAGGTGCACAATTTGCATACCTCTGCCTAATCCTTCGGATAAGTCAGACTTGCTGTGTTATTACTGGTCCTTAACACTGGTGAAACTTTCATATTAAATACTAGCTGTTGAAATTATCTCACGGGCACGTTGTAAATATAGCATAAGGCACTCGGGGATAATGTAGCTTCCTATTACTGAAAGAATTTTCAAAATCGGTTTAGTAGATCCAGAGATTACCACCTTCAACCTCACAAACTTAACCTCTTTCTAATATTATAAATAGATATAGATGTGTAATACTCTATTTCTCTCTTTCTGTCTAACTTCTCTTAGTTAAAATTTTATATCTCATCAGGCAATATGTTTTAATGTAAATATTTCCCAGTCGTGTTAACAGATAAACATGTTTTTCTAGGAGCAGCAACAGTACGAGTAATAGCACGAGTAACAACAGCAAAGATAGCAAGAAGTCGATCAGAGGCCGCGCCCCCCCCGCGCGCTCGCCCGTCGTCCTCCCCTCCCCGCAGGAGCCGGCGAGACAAAGGTGTCCTGTACGGGGCTGTGATTCGAGCGGACATCTGGGTAAGTGGTCCATAGACACTCGTAGCCCTCGGCATGAAAATGTAATCCCAACCTTTGACCGCGACGTGTAAAAAAATAATACAAACTCTGGCTATAATGGTCCCATTGCTGGGAGTGGGACACATGGTTCTTCTCAATGAGAGGGCGTGGACCACAATACAAAACGAGGGCCTAGTGCGAGGGGTTGGAGATCACAGTTTTCGAATTTTTAGTTCTAGGCCTCTAAGAAACTGGCATGTCAGTTTCTTCAGGATATTTTCCTTCACCAATATTTAAATTAAATTTCGTTCGAAGTAAAAATATAAAATTTCGTTGTCACTTGTTTCCCAGGCGGCAAATCCAACGCGCACATGACCTGGGACGCGTGCCCGCTGTACCACAACGTGACGGCGGCGTGGTGCGTGGCGGCGGGCGAGGAGCGCGGCGCGGCGGCGGCGGCCCGGCGGCGCGCGCTGGCGCAGCTGCAGCAGCGCCCGCGCGCCATGCCCACGCTGGAGCAGAGGGCCTACCAGCTCAAAGTGAAGGTATGTCGGAAAAAGCCTATAAAGTAGCACAAGCACAGATTTCGCAGACTAGGAAGAAATTTGGATAATTTTAAACAAAATAAATTAACATTCTTAGGTCTGCTGGCACAGCTAATCATTAAATGTATAACGGTAAACAAAAACGAGCGAACCCTAAATGAATATTATTATGATCAGAAATCTACGTTGTGAATCGTATTATATGTAAATATTTTTTTTTACTGCCTCGCTGGTCTAGTGGTCGCAACCGGACTGCTGAACGTGAGTTCCTGGGTTCGATTCCTGTGTCGGGCAAAGTGTTATTTCTCAGTAGCAGCTACGGAATCTGGATTTGTGCCCAGTTGATGGCAGGCTAGCCCCTTATTACATGAGACTTAAACGTAACTGGCAAAATGTAGGTGTACTATTATGTATACCTCTGCGTGATGTTATGTATTTTTTACAAAACGGTAACATTATGGGCCATACCATATTAAAAACCCTTAAAACTTGTAAGATCCATATTTGCTTTTACTAAAATAAATCTTACTCCTCAGGACATGCGCTCAAAATGGAAAGGCAGTCAGGAGTTGCGGGAGAAGCTAGCGGCGTCGGGGAACGAGGAGATCTCAGACGACCGGGAGCCTATCCTTGAGGGATTTGCACCGGATTACGACCTTAGACTGTTCAGAGAAGCACAGGCGTTGGCGGCTATCAAGATTGAGGAGGAACTAGGGGATATACCTACTGATAAGGGCACAAGGTGGATTTTTTTTTTTTACAATTTTCGACTTTCTTACGAGTACGCGAAAAATTACATTAATTCGTTTTTCACAATGTTTTATAAGAAGAATGCAAGAACTAAATACATCAATTAACAGCCACAGCACGGGGTGATATTCTTTCAACTGATCGTTTGATGTATCAACATCAAAATATTTAATCCTGGATAATACTAAAGTCCTGAGAATCGTCCTGGTTGAATTAGGAACTGCATTAAAAAAGTCTTTATTTATCTTTTACCATTTGTTAACAAAAAAGTTTCCTCCAATTAATTATGTTTGTGTATAAAGATATTCATAATCTCTTATTGCAGGCATGATACAATAACGTCCCCTCTTGTCTCAATATAGTAAGTAAATAAATCTTTTAATAAAACATATAAATATCTTTATTTGCTCCAGATACGTAGTAATGGGCAAATTCATGATGGAGGTGTGGTACCAGTCTCCATACCCGGGTGACGCCTCCAGGGTCCCTCGTCTGTTCGTGTGCGAGTTCTGTCTCAACCACCACAAGAGTGCGACTGGAGCCGAGAGACATAAGGCCAAATGCGTTTGGAAACATCCGCCTGGGGACGAGGTAAGCTCAACGAAAGAGTTTAGTTGTTCTTTTTTAGCGCGTCGATGGCAATCTTAATTGAATCTTCAGTAGCGCCCATCATTTCCTGTAACGTGCAGACAATAGGACAGGAAGGTATAAGTTTATAAACTGAAATGGTAACATTATCATTGACACTGAAAACAGGATATTTACTATGTGTTTTGAGTTCCCGATATTTCGGTGCTGTTGCAAGCTCCATGATCACGGATAAACTGAAGTTATTGCGAGTGGGTGTTTATGAGCAGACAAATAGCTATGTCTACACTGTGCCCTTTTTTGTTCATCAAGGGCATGCGTCATAGCGCAGTCAACAGCGCACGTGAGGCATGCCATTGACGCTTGCGCTATGACCGTTGAAAGCGTAGCGCGCGCTGCATACAAGTCTTTCCGCGTCGGGTGGATTTCTGTGCCACAAAGCGTTCAACAACTAGATGGCGCACGAAGAAAAAGAAATTACTTTGAAATTTATTGAAGATTACAGAAGCTTTCCGCTACTTTGGGATCCAAATAATAAATATTACACAAATAAAATAAATGGGAACGATGGTTTGCTAGTTTTGGCAATTTAGTTACTTCGAATAATACTAGCCTCGTATCCAAAACTTTCGCTTGGTTCTTTTTTATCTGGAATTTCTTATAACCAAGTAAGCAGCACATATTCCACCAAGTAAAATGTTCTTGTCGCACATGTTTCCACAAGTAAGCTGTAAGAAGCTATGACTGAACTAAATGACTAAACTGGCGTTGCGTTCGTTAACGCATTCAATGATTGAAAGCGCCAAACGAAAGTTGAATAGAAAGATGAAGAAGAAAGTTGAAGATGAAAGGGCACAGTGTGGACATAGCTAATCGACAATCGATTTTTTTTCTAAAAGACATTTCGAAAATATTCTCCATAAACTATATATCCTGCTTATGCGTATGAAGTTACATTAAAATCGGTTCAGCATTTCGTAAACTAAGGACTTGTATGAAATGCCGTAAGTTGTAAACGCTCTTAATGTTAAATAAACCTGCCCAATACAACCTAAGGAATCACCCTCTTCCACAGGTGTACAGAAAAGACAACCTAAGTGTATGGCAGGTAGACGGGCGCAAACACAAGCAGTATTGCCAACAGCTGTGCCTCCTAGCGAAGTTCTTCCTCGACCACAAAACGTTGTATTATGATGTCGAGCCGTTCCTGTTCTACGTCATGACCAACGCTGACCATGAGGGCTGCCATATCGTCGGGTATTTTAGTAAGGTAAGATTTTTCAATTAAATTTACTTATTTATTTATTTTAGTACATGGAGGACTTACAGCTTATCAAAACAAACAAAAAGGGAACCATAGTCACCAGAAAGCCAATTACAAATCCTCACGTATAGACTTATAATAAAAATAAAATATAGTGTGAGCACAAAAACAGAAAACTCACCGCTTAATCAAAGCAAGAAGAATACTCGTATAGATACTTGGTTTGCAATTACACGACCAAAATAATAGAAAAAAAATTAGTAAAAACAAACAAAATAACCAACTGCTACTTGAAAAATTTGAGGCTAAAGCACCTTCTGGCCGAATTTACACTAACTGTGAATGGGTCCAAATCATATTCCTTGCACATGTCATTGAAACTTCTGCTTGCACGCACAATATAACTGTTCTGCCTATAATTTGAAGTCTGATGAATGACTATATGATTGTTGTTTGATGGATGATTTGACGATCCTTTTATGAAGTTTGTTTGGGCCCAGTTCTAACTGTGCTGTGGACGTCGGATACGCAGTCGCTCCATGTAATATACTGGTATTCAGCTGTATCTGGTTAGACTGGAAGCCGACCCCAACATAGTTGGGAAAAGGCTAGGCAGATGATGAATTTTAGGACGTTTGGCGCATCCTGGATAGTTTCGTTACCAACGTACAGTTGAGGAACGAAAAGTTTGAGCGCGTTATGAATTAGTTTTATTTTAATAAAATATGAAATGGTTTAGTCCCTTGTACAGGAATTAAAAGGTTAAGGTTTATTCCCGTCTCCCCTAACCGGTCGGTCTCCACTGCTGGTAGGTGCAACTATTTATCGCATGTACCACCACTGGTGGTGGTTGCATCTGTTAAGTCGCATCTGCTCCTCCCTCTGTCTCCACTGGTGGCAGATGACACTTCGATTAGTGGAATCGCTCACCAGTGGAGGCCTAACCATTTAGTGCGCCCACTTTACATTTGCCAAGTCAAGTTGTTCCGTCTGGATTCGTTGCCGTCTACGTCATGACGAATACCGATAAATGTAGTCGGCCTAGAACATTATAGCTACGTGTTTGGCGCCTTCAGTACCGTCTATCAGAAGCCTAAAGTAAGGCTAAAGTTTCTAACAGTCTGTTTGCTCTATGAGCTTGCCGTATTGTTAGCCCCGAGGCACAGCACTGCCTGTAATTAACAAACTACAGAACACGATATTATGTGACCCATCGGTTGCTGTGTACATCTTACGCAGTCAATTTTGCTACCACCTTGCTTACCGGCTAATATTTTAAACATGAAATGTTGGCCATACTTCGTGCACAATTCCATTGAAAACCCACAAAACAAAACTTCAGTTTACTAGTTTTATTTATTTGTTCTACAGTTATTACTAGGTAAACTGGGATGATCGACCACTTGTCAACCTTAAGGTGAAAGCGTCAGGGTGACTCGCGCAATTCAAATTTTCATACGTTTTTTGTAATTTGCAAGTCAGTGTCAGGTCGTATGTTGATGAAAAATGAGTCGCGCTAGTAACACGTATGGAGTTACAGAATTATAATAATTAAAATCATCGATACAACCCTCTAAGTTCATTTAACCCCATTGAATGACTTTCATGAAATAGTTACAGAATAGGGTTTGAAACTTAAGAATTAAATGAATTAATCACCGCCTTGCTCAAGGCGGATTGGATACGTCCAGGGAGGTTAATATGACGTCTTAAAACAGGAGTAATCAAATTCCTATGTGGGAAAGAGACAGAGCTATACAGGTCGTCTAGCGACATCTCTTTCCCAACACTGGAATTACTTCTGCTTTAACCCTTCGTGTGCCGAACGTAGGTCTGCGCGAGACACAATAGGTTTTTAATTGTTTCTTGCCTTTCTTGTTAACTCGCCATACGAAAGGTTAAGCCGTCATGGTAGGTAGGTCACCTATGTCCCCTGTTTCCTCACTTATGTTTTCCTTCACCGATGTCATGACGTCTAGATAAAGTTAAAAACCCTTAAAAGTTTGGTCTCGATTCACCTCCGTGTGCCCAATCTCCCCCTTTTTTCCATACGCACTTTTCTCAAGAAACCTTGCAAGATTTTTAGGGATCTAAAATTACATGATAACACCGTAAAAAAAATTACATAAAGGAGATGTTTGATTTTGGGCCACCACTATGTACACTATATAGATAAATAGGAGAAAAATAAGGTAATTTCATAAAAATACAAAAAAAAAAAATTTGAAAAAAGGTTCAGTGGTACAATAATGATGAATGTTTTTTTTTAATAAAATAACCCTATTTTTAGGGCAGCCATGACAGTTGTGTTTGACAAATGAAGTTTGACGACTTTGACAGTATTAAGAAGTGACGTTTTTGAGTCTTTCCTTGCTTTGAATTTGGATCTGTAGTATTTTATCGAAACCGAAACCCAAGGTTTTCGAAATTCGTACTATTTATTTTTATCGCAGGTATTACGATACACGTCAATCAAATTTTATTGTCAAAATGTCATTTTTCGCTTGCTGCTGATCTTATCCACCATGTTTAATTTCATTTTGTGTTCCTCTCCTTACCCAAGTTAATTTGAATGTACTTTGAAACGAAGTTAAATTAATGAAAATTAACAATAAAAAACGGTTACTGTAAAACATAGCGATATTTACATAAAATATGGTGTACATAGTGAACATCTCCTTTGACCGTATTCGACCACCACCAAGTTCATGCCCTTGTACCATGTTATTTGGGGTCGGCGCAACACGTTATTTTTCGTCCATTCTCCCCTGTCATTCGTCACGCTACCATTTACTCCTTTTTCGTTCATACCATTCCTCACACAATCCATCCATCTTCTTTGCCTATCTCTCCAACATTTATAACAATTTCACCGTATCCGACCGATCGCATGAAAATGGGTATCACCTAAAACAATTAGCTACGAAATATATCAATAGCGACGTGGGAATCAATCGGTGGATCATCGTTCTTTTGTCTTTATCCCAATTAAAGGTTCACACAGCTTGTATTTTTCTGCCATGCTTCTGTATTAGTCGTCTTCACATAGTCATTACTCACCCCCCTTTCAGACATATCATCCATCGCTTCTTTGGTTCCTCTTCTCTTAAAAACTTCCACATTTACACTCAAAATCTTCCTCATTTCTCCGCATTATTTTGTACATACCATAACCACCGATCACCATTACTTCACTTTTTTCTACTAACTTTATCTTCAAACAAATCTCTCATACAAGTATCCATAAGAATATCCCATTAACCAGTCAATCAGCATACTAAACAGCATCCATTTACAGGCAGACAGAGCATAAATAATCCATACATTTCCTGCCAGACAGACATATAGATGTACTTACCTTTCTCTCGCTAACCCGCGCGATAGGGGTGCCTCACAAGCGGGTCGGTATGACTCGGCCACGGGCGGCAGAATTGAATATTTGTATATAAACATAGCATAACATCACGCCTGTAATTCCCGAAGGGTTAGGCAGAGGTGGCCCTAACAGTACACCCACATTTCGCCAGTTATTTTTAAGTCCCATGTAATTGGGGGCGAGCCTGTTGCCATCAACCGGGCGAAATCCAGATTCCGCGGCTACTACTGAGAAATTCCTGGTGGAAAAACCTAATAACACTTTGCCCGACCCGGGAATCGGACCCTGGACATCATGCTCAACAGGCGTGCTTGCGACCACGAGACCAACGAGGCAGTCCAGTTCTTCTTCTTTACTTGTCGCTTAAACTCAAATGGTATCAGACCAGTATGTAGCCACCTGGCCAGCTCTAACATTATGGTTCGTTTAAATCCTGAACGCAGTTGATACTCCGACAATCCTGCACAGACGTTAATGCTCGGCATGAGCTGAATGGAAGTCGAAATATAACATAATATCAGGTCTGAAATCCACGAAGCTTTAGGTAGATGAGTACATATAGGGTGACTGGAAATGAGTGACCGATACTTAAACACGTGATTGTGCCTACTCATGATAATATATTATAACACAACAGCCGTATGAAATTCGCGCGCGCACGCCTTTGACCTATCAGCTGTTAGCAGCGGGACGCCCCGTTCTGTCTCATTACTATCGTACCGTGCAACAGTGGGTAGGCAGAGAACCCGCATGGCGCGCGAGTTTCATGCGGCTGTTGTGTTATTGTGATAGTGAATGAGTATAACAAACAACTTTCCTAAAGAAACTTTATTTTTCTGCCAGTAAAATTTCCGTCCAAATCGGTCCAGCCTTTCCAAATATTAGCCGGAACAAACAGACAGAGTTACAGACAAAAATTAAAAAATGTGTTTTGTTTTTGTTATAAGTGCCGTATATGTATTTCCATACATGCATTCAGTAAACAGCTGTTATTTTGATATTACAAACAGACACTTCAATTTTATTTTTTTGTGTAAATTATATCAGCTAGCAATCAAAAACATACCAATAAAAAATATACGCAAGCATAAAAAATTCTCCAGGCAGAGTTCCGTGCGGGGCGAGATCATTTTGAAAAATGTGGAGTTCCTTTGATTCAACTTTGTTAAACAAATACTACTAAATTGAATGTGACTACAAGAATAAGTGTGTAGCGCCCCTTACTGCTCAAGTCTATACGGTACAGCCTCGGTTCCACAATAATCTGATTAGAAGCCGCAGTCTTAGATGAAATCTTTATCGGATGTTGCGAAATCTTGGGATTTGGAAATATTGTCTGTTTATACGGGGCGGAACAATTGTTAATTACAATACCTTTCAGCATTAAAAAAATCAATATGAAAGTAATTGAAAAACACTCAACGCATTACTTTCAGTTCTACGTTACCAGAACATCAAACGTCTAATACCCAATATCCGCACTCAGACAAGTCAAGCGCGTGAAAAACCATAATTATGTATTAAATAGTGCCTACATTGATTGCTCTATAGTACTACCACTATACTATCATAGTATACTATTAATCCCCCGTACTATGCCCGCCATTGAGCGACGGCGTCAGCTGTGCGGTCAATGACCTGGGGGGAATGGGGGAAGAGAGCCACGCCTCCAAAATGCAGCCCCCTTCGTGCGAGAGGGTACAGCAATACGTGAAAGTTAGAAACTTGGTTATTAATATTTTGTGGGTAGTTGAGAATGTTTAGGGTTTGGTAAATTATTTAATTCATTGTGTAAACGTTTCAAAGTTGTTGTGAAAATTATCGTGGGATCATATTGATGTGTTATAATAACTTCTATCGCAGCTAGATTAAGTAAATATGTATATTCGTGCGTAACTTTTAGTTATTTTGAAACAAAATTACCTTTTGACCCATAAATTTAATTCAGTTATTTTCTCATGCTTAATTTTCTATTTGTCTTTTATAGCTTCCAAATACCAAACAAAATTTTAACCAATCACTACATAGTATGAAACTAAATCGCTTCCCTCTGTCTGTACCTATGTATGCTTAGATCTTTAAAACTACGCAACGGATTTTGAAGCGGTTTTTTTTTATAGATAGAGTGATTCAAGAGAAATGTTTATATGTAAAACCCGCCGCGCGCAAATACTGAAAGAATTTCGTCAACCTCAAGCTTTTTCAATTTCAATCATACCTACAAATAAAGTCTTTTTACATATCATAAGATGTCACTTTTTTAATAACCATAAATCAATCCATTTTTAAATTCCACCTCTGTCGATACACCCCTCTGTATTTTCGATTCAGATCAAAAATTTAATTCGCCCGTTACAAATGCCAGACAGACTGACACCTCTACACCTAACCATAGACTGAGGGTCGAATATTAAAAGAATGGAGTGCTCAAACTGACTGTATATTGCTCTGTGTTGCTCACGTGCGTTATGAAAGGTTTTTTGTTGTGTTGGGATTTTGATTGCTAGTTGTTCTCTTTTATAATACTCGATGTGACTTCTCTTTTATTTTTAAAACGTTTTAGAACAAATCAAATTAAAAAATCAAAATATATTTATTATTTATTAACATAAAAACATTGAACACGGTTTATTGGATTCTCTGAATCCTGCGATAGTTGAAACTGTGTTGCAGGTGCCAGTGTCTTACCTTAATAAAATTATACATTTGTTTTATGACAAAAAAAAAACTAACAAACGAAAACTTCTACTTTGAATAAAAAAATACAAAATATAATAAATAAAAAACTAAATGAACTACATGAAAGAAAATATTTAACTAAAGCGTAAGTGTTTATTCACGTGTGTGTGTGCCTGGGTGCGTGAGTGTGCATGAGTATGATGTATTTATGTGTGTGAATATGTATGTGTGTATTAGTGGGTGTGTGTGTGAGTTCAGGCTTGAACGAATTGCTTGGAAGAGGTACTCTTTTAGTTTTATGATCAAAACAATCTATTAGTTTGATTTCTAAAAAGGTCTTGCATTCGTCCGGGTCCGGGTTATTACAAAAAACGACTTCATTGATTCGGATTTTGTTAACAATTTCAAGTGTTTAATTTTTTTTGCATGGAACCTTCATCCTTTTTCAAAAATAAAAGTATTAGCCTAACTTACTCCTTAGAACATCAACTATCTGCCAGTAAAGGTCCCTTCAAAATCGGTCTGGAATAAACAGACAAAAATTTAAAGAGATGAGTGTTGTTTTTTTGTTAAAGAAACTCTTTTTTTAATATTTCTTTGGGAAAGTAGTTTGTTATCATGAGTACGGTCACTAATTACCAGTCACCCGATATTTTTTCATATGCATTCAGTAAAATGCTGTTATTTTGAAATTGCAAAAAGACATTTCAGTTTTATTTATTTGTATAGATTAAATTGCCTTTGCTTTAAAAGAGAGAGTATGTTTTTTTCCAAGGTTTTAATGATTTTAATTTAGAATGACGTGGCGTATTGTCTTTAAATATTAAACTTATTCGTTTATTATAAATAATATGTAAATACAGTACTATCAAATTATTGATTAATTATCTTATAAAACAAGCTCATTTATCCATCGCAATATATTGCAATCAACGTCTTCTTGGTTCGTCGGCAGCATCCACATTAGTCTTGTCTTTTCACGTGGGAGAATGTGGATGTACGATGGATGGACTGTGTGAAAGATGATGTGGATAGAAACTACTGAAATGAAGACGATAGAGAAGTATAGAAGAAAAATAATTACGCCGACTCCAAAGTAATTGCGAGACTGATGAGAATGATGAATGTGCATTTATAACTCGCATTTGTTTCGTTAGACATTTTTTTCAGAAGACCCAGAATGTCTTCCAGACCCAGAGTGATAATATAATATCAATGTTACATTCTATTTCTAAATTGCAATAATTATCTAATACCCCTTGAGCTTGCTTCGCCGTTTCTTCTCAGGGGTAGTCATAACGGAAATGTTGACTAGATATAGATATTTACAGAATAAATAATAGCTCGTGGCAAAATAATAACAGCCGCTCGGGTCGATCTGTAGGTTAAGCCGTGCTTGCCTAGGTTGGTCTGTGGATGGGTGACCGCCCATTACATACCTAGCTTCCTCCGTGCTTAGGAAATCACGTTAAGCCGTTGGTCCCGGCTGTCAATTGTAGATCTTTGACAGTCGATAAAGGACAACCAGTCTTACCAAGGGGTATCGTATTACCCAGTACTAACTGGGTTGTGGAGGTCAGATAGGCAGTCGCTCCATGTAAAATACTGGTATTCAGCTGTATCTGGTTAGACTGGAAGCCGAGCCCAGCATAGTTGGGAAAAGGCTAGGCAGACGATGATGTTTTGATAAAATCGGAACTTAAAATGACGAAACAAATTTGCAATGGAAAGCCGTAAAGTTAAGCTGGAAACTTTTACGATTTCTGAAGACTTTCCCAGACGACAAAGTGTCATTTATCATTCATTCAAAGTTTACTTTATTTCACTAATTAACTGCCATCTCACGTAATCCGCGTAAAAGCTTTTATCTCATTACGTTTAATCAAATCATGAACGCCATTTTAAAATAACATCTATAAATACCGCTCGAAAATCTCTAAAACCGTAAATGTGACTGTATAAATATTTTCATTAACTTTGACACTCCGCCGTAGCATATTAAAAATTCATATCAACACGTAAAACTTATAAAACCAACCTTAGTCGCATTGTGATACAGTTGAATTTTGAATATGAGAGGCAATTCTCCAAATGCAAAGCTACGTACTGCCTACGCCAGGCGTAGCGTCGTAGCACTCGACGTACTACGTGACGTAGCCCATCTACGGCGTAGTAGAGTCGAGTACTCCGTCTCTATGTAGAGATAAATGAATGTTTTATGTTGCTTTTACTGGTGCTATGTTTTTTATGGTCGAGTTGGCAGTATTATTGCGTTTTATGGTTTAGTATGAAAGTTTTGAGATATGATAGAGTTTGCATTAGTGTTTTCGCTATTAAGTATATTTCGTTTCAAACTTTTTCGTTGGCGGATGCAATAGGGCTGGTTCTTTACCGTCACGGTAAAGAAACAAAGTTGCTTTATCGCCCAATAGAAGAATATTTAATATTTATATGTTGTTTGTTAATTTCAGAAAATACAGGTTAATTTTAGTCGAAACATGACATCAAATATTCATCACTAGTCCATGTTTGCCATTCTATATGTGAACGGAGCTATTTGAGAGCAACACCATATTAGTTTTACTTGAAATTTAAAAAAGGAACCTTTCATTGCCTACCCACAGTCTAGAAAATATTATGAACACAAACAAACCGACTGAATTCTTCACTACAACCTCATTAATCGCAACTATCCATCCATTAAAAAAACCCACACAACTGAACGGTCAAAAGGTGAAACTTCACAACTCCCCCCCGCCCCCTCCCCACTCTCCCCTTCCCCTCGTCTGAGTCGTAGACACCATGATCGATCGTAACACGGTACTGTAAAATTCGCATCTTAAACGTATACATAGACTTAAGACCCAGACGTCTGTCCCGGCCTCCGGGGTGAATGGCCTGTGCATCCGGATACGCCGCGTACTGCTGGCTAGACAGGGTTTTGTGCGTTTTTAGATGTAGCTGGGACTTAAGGTTTAATCATGGCATATAATAGCCGCAGATCGGTCGAAGGTTAACTTATACTTGCCGAGATGAGCCCGTGGATGGGTGACTGTCTATTACATATCGAGATCTCTTTGTGCTTCGGAAAGCATGACAGCCGTTGGTCCCGAATACAGGTAGTCACACGCTGAAAAGTGACAACAACTTAGGTTTATTAGGTCAGCAGGGCTATTGCGTATCTCTGTTGACAGTTCATAGTTACGAGTTTTGATATACAATACATATACGGGTAGCGTCAGTTGAAACCAACAAGAACGGTCATTGTATATCAAAACTCGCCAAGTGATGATCACTATGAACTGTCAACAGAGATACGCAACAGCCCTGCTGATAGGCAGTCGCTCTGTGTGAGATGTTGCTTCAGATTGGCAGCCGCCCCGGGCATAGTTGGGCAAAGGCTAGGCAGATGATAATGGTAGCAGGGTGATTGAAGAAGGTCCTGTGAGAATGCTAAGTCGGTTATGATCTCGTAGGCAAAGCATAGCTCAAAACTGGAAGCAAGAGGAAGCCTCCTCTTGCTTCCAATTTTGAGCTTGATGGTCAGTGAATTCAGCTGAATTCCTGTATACCAATATCTTTACAAATAAATAAAAGTGAAGTCTCTGTTTGTAATTTTAAATAACAGCTTTTCACTGAATGCATATGAAAGTATGTACGGTAAATTATTTTTTTGTTTGTCTGTTTGTTCCGGCTAATCTCCGAAACGGATGCAGCGATTTTAACGGGACTTTCACTGGCAGATAGCTATGTTATAAGGAGTAACTAAGCCTACTTTTATTTTAAGAAAAGGATTAGGGTTCCGTGTAAAAAAATAAAAGCCTTTGAAATTGTTAATAAAATCGGATTCACATAGGGAAGTAACATTTTGACATAAATTTCGCGTGGACGAAGGTTGCGGGGCACAGCTAGTGTTACATAGAACTACTACGGAGCCACGTGGGTGTTCTAAAAACGGGGGCCAAGTAATTGTGCAGTAAATGGAAATGAGCGTCTACTTAACAATCTACCAACTTGCCAAGCCTGGTTATTATGACGTATGCCAGGATATTTTCGCCAGAAAAAGCATACCGTGCGTTTGTTCTCTTATAAGAGTTGCATGTAACCATACAGGGTGTAACAGGACCCTTCACGAAGCCGTCAACCAAGCATTATGTACATCAAACTAAGCAACTTTACGCAAAAAATATTGCTGGGAAACGATTTTTTTTTGGGGTGAGAAATCACGTTTTACGCTAGAACTTAATATTAAAAACACGTATTTAAAAAAACAACTGTGAAAAAGGTGGAACTTTGACCTCCAATATCTGCGTAACTAGAAGGTTCCCAGGTATGGCCTAGAACAAAAAAATGATCGCAATGATGGGGAGAACAAATCGGCTTCGTGAAGGATATTGTTACACCCTTTATAATATGCGAAGAGCCACAAGTTACACTCAATTTATCACGTAAGGTTTATAAGCGCTAAAATATGTTTAACGCATCTAATCAATCTTGTAGTCTACCTCGTTGGTGTATTGGTTCGATTCCCAGATCGGGCGAAGTGTTATAGAGTTTTTACACCAGGAATTTATAAGTAGCAGCCACGGAGTCTAGATTTGTGCCCTATTGATGGCTATAGACATGGGACTTAAACATACCTGGCAAAATGTGGGTGTACTATTAGAGACACCTTTGCCTAACCTTTCGGGGGCTACAGGCGTGATATTAAGTAAACATCTTGCTTGTTGCGTTCATGTGGTAGCTCTTTTACCCCTTCAAAATGACGTCATCACTGTCCTGGTAGGACAGTTCCAACAATCCTACCTACAGCTGTATACACCTACCAAGATAAACAGACGTTCTATGCCTCATCGTCTACGCACCGTCTGGCGTCCGTTCCCACGCACTACGCCCACACTTCACGGCACTTGAATACGTTTCTACCCTGTGAAGTAACGCGAGCGTGAATAGAACATAACATCATTCGTTTTTCAGTAGTTTTATTTTCCTTAGGTTTTCTATTAGGGAAGGGTTGAATTTGCTACAGCCTCGGCCAAACACTCTTGTAAATAGGAGACTGTGTCCCAGCGACATCTCCTGCCCTTATCCCAATCATTTGTCGTCGGCGCAGCATGTCTTCTTCTTCCATACTTCTCTATTAGGCACTGTGTACCGTCGTCTCAACCTATGAAGTACCAATTAGATTTTTGGAAATGAAAGTTAATTTTCTGAAATTTTAAAGACGAAGTGCTATGGTTTTTTAGCTGAAATTATGGTACACTGTTCATATCGAGATGGCGGCTGATAGATATTAATGGAAGGTGGAGAAGATGATAACAAACCACTTATTCGAAAAATTATAATGAAGCAGTGTGTGTATTTTATTAGAAACAACATTTGCCTTAGCTTGATTTCTAATTTGATTGCCTCGTCGGTCTAGTGGTCGCAAGCGCGACTGCGGAGCATAAGGTCCTGGGTTTGATTCCTAGGTCGGGCAAACTATTATTGGGTTTTTCCATCATTGCGAATTTCTCAGTAGCAGCCACTGATTCTGGATTTATGTTGATGCCAATAGGCTCGCCCGCCTATCAAATGGGACTTATGTATGTGATTTCTAACGTCATAGATCAATCTCTATTCCTTTAATTTTTTAGTAAAAGAAACCCTTTCAGTTGCATAACCAGCACATCAAAACGAGCAGTTAATACACATCATAAACACCGTAACAAAGCATACGTATGTAGTGCAGCTTATGGTTCCGTTACATCCAAATATCGGCGGCTGATTTCGTACTTTGCTCCCCCAATGTTACCGGGCGGTAGTTCGTTCGGTTTCGGGTGTTCAGTTTTAGGGTTGTCTCACGAGAATAGAATCTATTGATCTATTGATTAGTCAGTTATCTTTACTTCTTGATAATTTTTCAATCGTTCTGGCAATTCTTTCTGTCCGTGATGGTGCATGATGCTTACATTGCGTACCCATGGGCAGTATTGGAGAGAAAACCAATGTGCATTTTCGTGGTGGCCTTGCAGGAGGTAACAAACTACTTTTTGATTCCCACGACGTGTGACTCTCGTACAACTTCTGGCCGGTTCGTCATTCGAAGCCAGTTCTTACGTCATCGTCATTGTGATGTAGTGCGAGTAAACGGTGAATCGATTGGTAAAGACGCCTCTAGCTACGGACGCGCCGGCATCTCCGTGCTATGTACTTTTCGTAGACTGAAACCAGATATGAATGCTGGCTAGCAACAATTTGTTTACCACGGCAAGATTTAAATAAGTATAAAGGTGCTCCCACATCGGGACCAGTAATGTTACTTGTAATATGAATGCAACAAACCACTGAATCAAATGTTTAAACTCAAATCTTAAATTACACATTACAGGCGAAAGTTCGTCAGATAAAACGTAATGCTCGAAATCAAATCGAGGAATCGTTACATTAGAGGCAAATGTTCTCGGTGATGGGGCTCCCCACTTTAAATATTAGAGAATCCTCATTAAGAGGGTAAAAATACCCTTAAGGAAGCTGAAATACACTTGATCTTCCCGTCATTCTGTTATTTTTTTTAGTTCTCGGCTAGACCATACCTTCCATTTACGAAGATAGAGTGTCAAAGTTCTAACATTTTTTATTCTGCACAGTTTATATTATAAACTTATTAAATAAACTTAGTTTGAAATACAGAATGCTGGTTGCTGGCTTCGTGAAGGTATCGTTTACACCTTGTATGTCATGCTGTTGCTGGCACTATGTAGCAAAGGTGCTTCTAACACAACAATCAAACAGAATCCACGCACAGCCCTGCCCCCGAGTGACAATTTAGCGATGTAAACAGGCGGGTGCAGACGTCTAGACGTCGGTAGCCGCGCCGCTGTACCCGCCATTATATTGTGAGAATTCATTACGGACCAGACACGTATGGGACCCGCCAGCGATGTTTTTACGTGAAATTTTATTAGGAAACTCGATGGTAATGGGAGATTTGTAAAGGGAAGCCGAAAATTCGGGATTAATTACGCCTGGCTTGGTTGGTTTATTTGAATTGTCTATTCTTTTGTGGATATGTCGGTCTGTCCTTCTAAATACATGTCACACAACCGTTTTAAAGTTAACAAGGTACTGGAAAGAACGGCCCCTACGTACAAAGCGACATGTCTAAACATGGTTTACAGGAGACCGATATAAAGATTCAAACGGTTCTAAAATGAAATTGATGAAATAATGTTATATTTTTATTAATGTAATTTATTACTCGAAATAGAGAGCTTTTAATGGAGTGCGTTACACGCTTAAAAGGACACAGCACACTTATAGTATGAAATTATACTGCACTTAGTAATATTGTTTGGAAACGTCTGCTATGATCTTTAGACCAAAGTTTATTGATAAGAGTACCCTTCCTTACACTTGAACAAGTTACGTGTACAAAGATAAACATTTTTATTAAAAACAAATATATGTATAAGTATAGAAAATTGCAGCAAAGGGTTCGCAGCTCGCTGAACAATTTGAGTCTCTAAGAAAAACATCACGATATCAGATGTTGAAAAGGCTTACTAATTGCCCATGTTTAGACGGTACTTTCCGGCTACTTTGACGTGTTTCGTGTTGTATGGCAACCGGGATCGACGATGCTTTGACGTGGTCTCGAAGGCGCGTAGGGGTTTCAATCCTACTAATATTATAAATGCGAAAAATTGCGCGGATGGATGGATGCTACTTACTCTTTACGTTTTGGATGAAATTTGGCACGCAGATAGTTTATAACCTGGATTAACACATTATAGGATACTTTTTATCCCGTGGGACATTAGTGTGTAACAATTTGATTAAGTTAAATTCCAAACCGCACTGAGTGCGCGTGGTTGCGAGTTGGGTGGTAATCGGTTGTCGTGGTATGGGTGTGTGATGCGGAGGAATGAGGAATATGTCGTGAGGAAAGTTTAGAGTAGAGGAAGACCAAAGAAACGTTGGATGGACCGTGTGGAGGATGGTAATGGCAAGAAAGGAGGTGTCTGATGAGATGACGAGTAATAGAGAAGTATGGAAGAAGAAGACATGCTGCGGCGACCCCAAAGAAATTGGTATAAGGGCAAGGGCTCCACTGAGCCCACATGGCCACTCCTTCTCATAGAAGGACCTGTGCCCAGCAGTGGGAACATTATAGGCTGATTAAGATCATGATGTACTTATAAGTACTATTAGATGAAGAAAATCGATCTACGCAGACCAACACTAGTTGTCGCACGTTAACTATTGGAACATCACTAGGGCGTTTTGACAGTCGGCTCGGTAGTAGATTCCCGCGCATTCCGAACGTTGAGGTATAGCTGTGAAAAAGTGTCTTTGCTAATGAATATAACTATTCAAGTATTAATTTGTGTTTAATAGTACAGCGACAAAAAACGGTTTAAGTTGCTCGCCCCCACTACATTGGACTTAATCATAACTGGCGCAATGTGGGTGTACTAAAGACCTACCTCTACCTAAACTACCTATCCCTTCAGAGATTACAGGCGTGAAGGTATGTGAACTCATAAATTATTTTGTTTTATGTGATGATTTTCTTGATATTAGATCTCCCTTTACAGCAGACTAAGCAGAACAATGATCCTCAAAAAACTTCCGCCATCTTATTATATATTACCAAGAAATGTGTAAATATTGTAACTAAGCGTTACAATATTTACACACGGAGGTCAGGGTTTATTTTTAATGTTTCGGGAAGCGACGCGCCCCCCTCATTCTCCCCACCCCTGCATACCCCGCAAAGTTCGTCGACCTGATGCTGCAGACAGTGGAGGTTTTGTCTAGATTTAAGGTGAAACTTTAAAGTTGGAACTTAAAATGTGCATTAGTTATCGTACGTCTGGTTCTGGTGCTGTTAGTATATGCGTACTCGTATTTGGGAACAGTGTATTTTTGGCCTTGTTTGCGTAGATTAATCCTAATGGCTAGCATTATTTAGATGTATGAACGTGGATGAGGCGAAAGGAGTATTTATGGATCGTAGCGTTCTGTAGTTTCTGCTTACACTCACGGGGAAACGGTGTGAGTATAAACTCACACTGTATACAGAAGTATACAGGCTGTAACTGCAGGACCCTTCACGAAGCCGTCAACCAAGCATTATGTACATCAAAACTAAGTAACTTTACGCAAAAATTATTGCTGGAAACTTTTTTTTTTGGGTGAATAATCACGTGTTACGGTAGGACTGAATGTAACGCACTCAAAATGTTGTGCTGATGGATTGATTGAATAGTACGGGGGTCGTGGAGGTGTTTGTAGTAAAATACTTACGTTATAACATGTAATTTAAAAAACTTGGACTCCCAATATCTCCGTAACTAGAAGGTTCCCAGGTACAGTCTAGAACAAAAAAATGATCGCAATGACGGAGAGAACAAGTGACTTTCGGCTTCATTAAGGGTCTTGTTACACCCTTTATGAAAGTCCTTTGTGAGAAGTGTTTACCAGTATACTATATACTGCATGTTGATTTATATTCATCAATAAGTCATTGAGTTATAAGTCGAGCTACACGATAACTGACAAATGCTTGCACTGACTGGTCAGGTCCACTCAAATCTGTGTGGTTCTTTCTTCAAGAGACCATCTCAGACACTAATCTGCATAGTCCTCATGTGAGTTAACCAAGATTATGTCTGGACTTTAAAAGAGACTATGACCTCTGAGTTTGTTTCGGCTGTTTCTTCTCAGAGTAGTCAGGTACGAAACACCGGCCCCATCTAGTTTAAAAAAGAGACGTGTAAAAGTGTTTTAAAAAACCTATTTTCAAAATAAACATCATTTATCATTTATCAAAACATAAAAAGTACATTTAAAATCATGTCGTTTAAGATCGATAGAGACCTTACAGCTTAATCTAAAATCTAAGTAATCTAATTTCCACGTAAAATCTATACTATACTTAGCTGGACTTGCTTTGTACACGAGTACACTATACTGTTCCGTCTCACGAGAGCCTTTTATGTTTAACAATGGACTCTTATTCAGAATGATTCATTGGATTCTATTACTATAAATCATCATTTTCACTTCATTCACTTTTGAGTAGAAGCAACTTACGGTGGCAGGGAAGTGGTTGTGTAAATCCGCTTTTCTGTTTTGGCCTTGCTGTCAGCTGTAGTGAAAAGATCATCTGGTAAGCACAGGTAATGTTCCAGGGCTGATTACTCTGCGTCGAAAGTAGTTATGTATCTTGACTCGTGTGGAACATAAATTTAGCTTTGTTTAGGTGGTGGAGATCTTATAGACAGTCGCTCCATGTAAGATACTGGTATTCAGCTGCATCTGGTTAGAGTTTACGAGGTAGCTGGTAACGAAAATGAGGTCAAACTGAAAATTCAAATGGCGCCATATTTTTTTTTGTTTTCTTCGTCAGGTGTATCATTTTCATGGTTTTTGGGGTCACTTATAACGAAAACGAGGTCAAAAAAAAGAAAAAAAAAACGAAAAAAATAATAAAAATACAAAAAAAAGAACATGTTTTGCTTCGTCTTCTATGATTATATTTTGACCCTTCGCCACTGTTAAGGTGGTGGAAGTCAAATAGGCAGTCGTTCCATGTAAGATACTGGTATTCAGCTGCATCCGGTTACAATTTACCCCAATCTGTCTTTCTGGCTGGGTCTGGCTGTTTGTGTATGTGAGTTTGAATGTTTGTAAACGCACCCACAATACAGCGTGAGGCAAAGTAAAAAAAATATATATATATATATATATATATAGCTGGAAAAAATGATTGGAACGCACGTGGCAGTTAATTGTCATTCGTGTACAGAAATCCTTCTTATTAAGTTAACATATTTACATTTTCAAATAATCAGTTTATTTGAATATATGTAATTTGTAAATATGTTTTTTGGTCAATCAAGTGCCTTGTGCCAAGATCGACCATACCTTGTATTAAACACATAAATATACTATACCAAGAGTACCTCGTGTGGCATCAGGTCTATAAAACAATGCCATTTGCTGAACTCAACGCTAGCTGCTGGCAAAAGCTCTCTAAAAATAACTAATAAAATGTAAAAAAGCCTTTATTCTACTACCTTATTTCTAACTTACATAATACATAATATGAATTCTTATGAACAGGTTTAAATTAACTATTTGTTTATACATAAATTTAAGTTTTAAGTAGTAGTCGCCTCCTCGGCGTAGGCCTCCCCATTATCCTCCACACATTTCAGTCCTGTGGTCGCTCACAATGGGCCTCATTCGAAGGCTTAAAGTCACCCAAAGGGCAATGGAGAGGGCTATGCTCGGAGTTTCCTTGCGTGATCGAATCAGAAATTAAGACATCCGCAAGAGAACCAAGGTTACCGACGTAGCCCGAAGAATTGCCAAACTGAAGTGGCAGTGGGCAGGGCACATTGCTCGCAGAACGGATGGCCGATGGGGCCGAAAAGTTCTGGAGTGGCGACCGCAAACCGGAAGACGTTGCGTTGGAAGGCCTCCCACTAGGTGGACCGATGACCTGGTGAAGGTTGCGGGGAACCGCTGGATGCGAGTCGCACGGGACCGGTCAGTGTGGCGACACTTGGGGGAGGCCTATGTCCAGCAGTGGACGCCTTTGAAAATGTCTTCCCACCTTTTCTTTCTTTCTCTTTCTCTAAAAATAACTATTTTGATAAAAAGGCGCGTATTTGTTATTCTTAACACCTGTCTACCATTTGCAGTTTTTGCTACATACAAAATTCCTAACGCAAAAACGTGTTTATACTATTTCTAATTCCCCGAAACTTTGCGTAAACATTCCATTCATTCAGAAAACCAAATCTTTGGCTTAAAAAAATAACGTATACCATTTCCTTTTTCCATTAACTAACTGTCTGTTTTAAGAAACGCGCATGCCATAGTCACATACTCGTGCCGTGTGGGTACGTACGTCTGCGTCGTAGTCAGAGTACGGCAATAGACAAGTCACTAAATAATATTTATAGTAAGACAAAGACGCTTGTTGAAACTAGCAGCAAGAGTAAATGAAACAGTGTTAGATTTTCTCTCTGCAAGACTGTAATAGATCTACTTTTGAAAATGCAAACATTTAGTACAATAGCAGCGAGAAAGCCATTTTCGATACCACAGTGATGAGTATTCCAGATAGCCTACAGGATAACAGCGACATAAGTGATCTACATGACCAAATAAACTATAGACAAAAGCCCAATGAGGTTATATATATTAACATCATTGCAGAAGCCCAACAAAACATGTCATCAGCTGTCAGTGTACAATTTCTCTGGAAAATATTCTTTCTTCTTCTTCAACCGTTGGCCACCCAATGCTGTGTAGGTTTCTTCCAAATCTCTCCACTTTGGGCGGTTTTGTGTCATTGCTATCCAGTTTCTTCCGGCCACTGAAAATCACTATCACTACATAGTATAAAACAAAGTCGCTTCCCGCTGTCTGTCCCTATGTCTGCTTAGATCTTTAAAACTACGCAACGGATTTTGATGCGGTTTTTTTTAAGATTCAAGAGGAAGGTGTAAATGCACCCGTGCGAAACCGGGGCGGGTCGCTAGTTTCAGTGTGCTATATAAGTATCAATGATAATCGCCATTTCATAGGGCATACTCTGCCAGCTAATCTATACAATACTCTACGGTCTGTGCGTCACGGCGGCGTACGTCAACGCGACTTATTTTTAAACCGTTTTATAATTTAAAAAAAACTATTTGCATGTATAGGCTGAACAATGACGTCTCTGCCATGTTAGTACCCAGTTGTAGTAATTCTTAGTTTTTACTGAATATGTAAATAAGACTTTAACTGCCATTTTTACTAAGCGCTGAAAAGTGTATAGAGTTGGCAAAAACAGGCGTAACTAACATAATTACAATATATCTCTAATTGTAGTACATAAGTCGCTCAAAGCTAAAATCGCAATTCTGATGCCCTTTCGCCCAGAGTCCTTAGAAAAATGCCCATGGTCCTTTGAAAGTCTCCTTCCAACATTGGTCCTTCCTGTTTCGCTGCAAGATCATTGAATTCTACTTTTTGTTTCAAATACAAAAGATACTAAAATTTGATTGTTTTTGTCTATGACAGGAAAAGAACTCGTTCCTGAACTACAACGTGTCGTGTATCCTGACGCTGCCTCCCTACCAGAGACAAGGATACGGCAGACTGCTCATAGACTTCAGTAAGTATACCAGTATAATCCATTCGCAGCTCTTTACCTCTGACAGCTTGGTCAGGGTGTGACTGCGGTCCGTCAACACAAACCATGGCTCACCTCCTCTCCAGGTCTATGTGTAATTTAACCTGCACTGTGAGGGACCTGTCCGAAGCCACATCCTACGCCGTCAAGATGGCAGAGTTCTGATCAAAGCTATTACTTTCATTATAAAAAAAGGGAATCAACGACACGACGAAAAAAGAAAACCATTGGCAACCTTATAGCAAAGAGAAAAGATTACAGGGTAAAATTACCGAAAGCATCTGCTTTTTAGAAGCTTTTATTTAAACACTGTTTTAAGCTTTTACGGTTTTCAACTAAACTCATACTGTCACTAACGGGATATCTTACGTGATAGTCCATTATTTTGAGCTCCCGATATTTCGACGCTGTTGCAAGCGCCATGATCGCGGGTTGACTGGAGAATGCGGGTGGATGGAAAATAAATTGTTAAGAACAGACAAATCTGTCTACCCTCATTCTTTGTCTTTTGCTACGCGCACTACTGGAACTCGTCACTAAGTCACGGCAAAACACACTCACAGTATCACAAAGTTTTTTGGAGTCCTTATTACGATGCCGGCTGCTACTTTTAAAGAGGGTAGACAGATTTGTCTGCTCTTAACAATTTATTTTCCATCCACCCGCATTCTCCAGTCAACCCGCGATCATGGCGCTTGCAACAGCGTCGAAATATCGGGAGCTCAAAATAATGGACAATTAATGTATGAATTTTACTTTTATTTAACTGGCAGTCAGCAATGTGTATGTATTATATTATCTTGCAACTGAATTTTAACAGTTATCCCCAACCGATTGAGCTGAAATTTTGTTTACACGTTTAATTTGGATGACAATGCATGAATAGCTGAGTGACGTCATTCCATCGTCAAATCCAATATGGCAGACTCGTTATTTTTATGCACCCTCATGTTATGGGTATCAATTAAAAGGGTTTGCTGAGAAGAATACGAAAAAAAAACACAAGTGACGTCACATCTATATTTTAAAGTTTGTGTTTAAAATTATTTTTTACTATAAGCTTATTTATTCTGTGGACCGCACAACCCTGTGTTTATTTTTCATTTGACCAATTTTGATCAATATGCCAATTCTCGAACTTAATAAACGTTTAAATTCATTGATTTTGACAATCTCAACTCAGCCAAAATCAATGTCAAAACTTTCTCAAAAGCTGGTTTTAAATTAGATTTATTTTCGTCAGATTGATTCGGAGATTATATTGCGAACAGTCTTAGAAATGAGAAAATTACCCCTCTGGTGCTTGCAAAAACCAATTTACAAAATAAACATAATTTAATTAAAGTTATGATTGACTTAAAAATTAACCCTAACTGCTGTTGAAAACAAAAAACAATACTGAAACAACCATTATTATTTTGCATAAAACAGAGATCAACATAGGAACGTTGAAACTTACAAAGGTTATACCAGACAGGCGGCAAACAGAAAAACAACATAATTAAGCGACCCCCGAAAACGAACATCTCATTATTATTGCTGCCATACCTCAAAAATATCCCATTACAGTGACAACATATTAACTTTAGCAACCCTAACCAGACGGACATAATTCACAAGGGCTTAACCTTTAATAACGCAAAAAGTCATACAAATTGCCCTCAGCGACGCGCGTAGATGAGTTCATTGCGAATGTCAATGTCACAGTGGCATTGCCCGTAATTATCGTGGCAACAAACGATTGGTTTATGTGTCTATTTGTCTATGGAGGCATGTCATTTTTTTTTTTTTAACATTTGTAACGTTCAGTTGTAAGTTTTGTAGCTAGTATTAATATGGGGGTGGATAAAATTGTGTGTGTTAATGATTACAATTATCTAAAGTTCCTTATATTTCGCAAGGGGTCAACTCATACCTCAAAGTCCTGATTATGTTTACAACGTTACACCTTGTATTAGTAACTAGCTTTTGCCCGCGGCTTCGCTCGCGTTAATTTAGAATTTGACAATCAATTCGGGTTGTACTCTTCTTGTAATAATATAATTTAATCATGATTTGAAAGACACGTGGCGCCATCTATTATCATAAGAACGTTATTGTTGTTTTCCTCGGGAACAGTACTTTTTTTTCGTGATGAAAGATATAAGTATATCCGTTTCTGTACACCTGACAACGTATATGCATTTCAGGATGATCGGTTCAGTGGTTTAGGCGTGAAAAGGTAACAAACAAGCTTACTTTCGCATTTATAATATTACTAGCGACCCGCCCCGACTTCGCCCGGTGCTATGTTATACATATAAACTTTCGTCTTGAATCACTCTATCTATTAAAAAAAAACGCATCAAAATCCGTTGCGTAGTTTTAAAGATCTAAGCATACATAGGGACAGACAGACAGCGGGAAGCGACTTTGTTTTATACTTTGTAGTGAAGTTAGGATTAGGATTGCATGTTGTAAACTTTCAAAAGCTTACAGCCGCGTTATTGACTCTAAACTGACCAACAATACCGCTACTCCAAACCGTTCCGCCTAATCCCGTAGCGTGGTACCCTCCCGTCTCCCATGTCAACTCAGCCGATGCGTAATTCTTACAAATCGCAAACCTATAACAGCACCTGTGCGGTCAACGTGATAAACCCTCCAACTGCGGGTTTGTTTTGTCCCCCAGACCCCCACGGGCAGGGGGCGTCGCGAACCGCCGGCCGTCGACCCGACCTCGATCGATGCACTGCAGTATGGATCGGTCTGCCGTCTAGACTCACACCCCCTCCGGTCTAGCCAGAGGACGGGGGCGACGAGCCCACCGTGAGACGTAAATAGGGTTGTCATGTGTAACATAACTAACCTAGGATAAGCTGTTTGGTGCAGACGTCATTTTTGGCAATTTTCGATGTTCGAGTTTTTTTATTGTTTTGTGTTTGATGGAGAGGATTGTTTAGATTGAGTCGATTAGTAGAATGGCTAGACGCATGCTTGTTTGAAATTTAATGTTTCAATTAAACAACAAAATTGATAATATTAATAATCATCATGTTAACTAATCGTCTAGAAATTATATTGAAATTCACACAACAGAAAAGCAACAAAACAATCAAGAATCAAGTATTCAAGTAACTGACAGGTTCCACTCTAATTCCAACCTGTAATGCCCGAAACCCATTTCAAATTCTATTTAACCCTTGCAAAACTGGCTATGAATTTACAAAATGCTTCCCGACAGTAACAAATGATTCGATTTGGCCTGATCCGACAGCCCTGTCTACCCGCCAGATTGTAGACGCGAGGTATTCTGATAGGTACCTTAATTATTATTGTAGGTGTAAACTCGCTGATTGAAGTAACGCGAATATTTATCGGTGAAATATTTTATTCATGAAGTTTGACCGCCAACTTCAAACGTGTGTCTCTCTATTTGAATTTTGAAACTGTAATTAGTGGTGGAATATTAATGGTGCTCCCAGATAATTTGAATCGAATAACTTTGAGTGTGATTGCTAATCACGTTAACATGTTTGAATTTTATGGTACTAAAGGGTGGGCACCTTTGATGATTAATTCTGAATAAAACTCTGTATCTCTGTTTTTGGTACTTACAAATCAGATGGTTTGACCCAGGTGTGTATGTTTATTATACACGAGGTTTTTAGTTGCTGCTCCTAACAAAAAGTAGAAAAATTTACCTAGTAACATAACATCACGAAAGGTAATTCCCAAAGGGTTAGGTAGATGAGTGTAGTATAATAATTTACCTAGTATTAAGAAAAAAATATAGTTGAAAAATAATTCTGATATTTTCGAAAGCCCTGTATCATTAGGTGGTTAACTGTCAAAAGGCTTTTGTTTTCATTGATAGATTAATTAAGTCTAAGCTGGGTGTTTAACTACTTTCAACTTTGTTTTATAGTAATAATTCTTGCTAAGTAATTGGATTTTTTTGACTTTTTAATCTTCAGAGGTCTTTTGTTAGCATTCGAAGCATTTTAAATAGCTCTGTCATAAATAATAAGGATTGGTGCTATGCCAGTAATTATAAACAAAAAGCATGTCTATCTTTTCGAACAGTTTTTGCTCAACAGAAATTGAATGATCTATTTAAATTGACAGTACTATGTCTTCAAGGTGTAAGAGACAACCCTCCAGAAACTGATAGGGTGCATTTAACTCCTTATTTTGAATCATATTCCACCGGATTTTTTCTCCGGTTTTATTTTTTCAGGTATAGATTCCTTTATTTCACTGTAAAATTACATTCCCTGTACGCAGCACCTCATTTACGAAAATAATACGGCTAAAATAAAAAAATCGAACAATGGATGTTAAATACTCTAACGAACGACGTGTGAAATCAGCTGTTCACTTCCTGCCTAGCTGCAGAGTTCATCGATCTCATCGTCGCGCTTGCTGTTCGCTACATGCGTTTTGCCGTAGTAACGATACATGGCGTATGAGGACATACAACAAATCAAATTTATTGGATTCCCATAACATTCCTGAAATAATTTCTTGTACGGGTCATCTTAGTATGATATACTGAATTCACCCCATCAGTTTGTGGAGGGCTTTCCATTACACTCTGTACAGAAAATTTTCTTTATAGCAATTTACCAATGTTATTGTGAGAGCTTAGTCAGTCTGTGAATAATTTAGCGTCGTCACTTCCCTGCCCGTCTGCGGTTTAGAGGGCTCTATTATAAAATTAATTAACTGATAGGTACCTTTTAACTGTAAAATATATTTTAATTTTGTAATAACGAAGTATCGAAGCCTAATGAAGTAGATATTACATTCAAAATGGCTAGGTTTCAAAAAGACTTAGTACCCAAGTCGTAATATTTTGTTATTGTTGTATAATTATCATTATCTATTTTCTATTATAGTTCATTTTTTACGTGCACACCTTGCTTCCTTTGTATGTTCTTCGTGTAATGTATTTTGATTTATTTTGATTTTTTACCTTATCAAATTTACTGTAGGTACTAGATTATAAGTGAATGATGTGGTCGCCTATAATGTGAAGCGTACACTTGTATTTGTCCCTGTTCTATGTATATTTGCATGTAATTGTGTAGTTTCTGTTGGAAATCTAATAAATAAATAAACAACACAGGGCGTGAGGAGTTCGTAGCTAAATAATAACAGCTGCTCGGGTCGACCTTTAGGTTAAGCCGTGCTTGCCTAGGTTGGTCCGTGGATAGGTGACCACCCATTACATACCGAGTTTCCTCCGTACCTCGTAAAGCATAAGCTGTTGGTTCCGGCTGTCATTTGTAAATCTTTGACAGTCGTTACAGGTAATCAGTGGCCCCAAAGTCTGACAACCAGTCTTCGGGAATCGAATTACCCAGTATTAACTGGATTGTGGAGGTCAGATAGGCAGTCGCTCCATGTAAAATACTGGTATTCAGCTGCAAGCAGCTAGACTGGAAGCCGACCCCAACTTAGTTGGGAAAAGGCTAGGCAGATGATGATGAATAATTCAGGGTGTGAGGGAACATCGAAGGGCAAACCGTTACCAAGGATCCCACAGGATTTATGCATAAATATAGTCATTGAATCGATAAAAATCTGAACTTCAGAAGTAACATGAGTTGTATTGAAAATTATTTTAACTTTAATTTTTTACAATATTTAAAGTCAATATTAACATTACTGCAAGTAGAGGCGGGTGGGGCTCATAGCTATTAAATACTACATAGATCGTGAAAAGTTTTACATAAAATAAAGTAAGAAATATTCGGAAAGTCTAGATGTTCATTACTGTGGACAGCAGGCAATAAAGAGCAAACCATAAGAGCTCGACCAGCAATTGGATTACTATAAATTCACGTAGAAATCTTATAAACGCATTGGGATGTTGCATTGCGAATGTGGTTCCACGCGGTGCGAAATTAAAACGTAGTATGTTTTAAGGTTAAACAATATATTCTGTAAATAAAATTGAAGTGTCTTTGTAATTTCAAAATAACGACTATTTACTGAATGCATATGAAAGTTTATACGGTATTTATTACGAAAAAAAAACTTTTTTTAATTTTTCGTCTGTTAGTCTATCTGTTTGTTTCGGCTAATCTCTGAAACGCCTGGACCTATTTTGACAGGACTGTTACTGGCAGATAGCTGATGCTATAAGGAGCAACTTAGGCGACATTTTTAAGCGATGTTTTTTTTTAATGTCGATTAATCAAACAAATATTTTTTTATTAAATTCCACGCGGACTAAGTCGCGGGGTAACAGCTAATTGAAAATGAAAATGATAACATTGAAGCTTTCATCGTAATGCGCTGTGCCGATATAATCTTTCTGCTGGGAGTGGTATTACTTTGGCTCAAGGGGTCAGCAGAAACGTACAGACGAAACTCCACCTCACCTATTTCTTCGTCTTACAACCTACGCAGCATACCGGCCGTTACGCAAAAATCCAACACCGCGCAAGTATTCACACGATTACCATTTATAGAGAAACTAGCTTACCAACATAGGGCTGTCCACCAGATACAACAACCATCTGGTCAGAGGATCTTTCCTTTTCTATGGGGAACGAGGAACTGTCCAATTTGTTCCTCATACTATTTACATCTAACTTAAAATTAATTCGTCCGCAGGTAAAAATCGACGTCTCTAACGCGTCATTTCTTTTTCATTCACCAGGTTACCTCCTGACCAAAGAAGAAGGCAAGGTCGGGTCTCCAGAAACTCCACTATCTGACCTCGGTCTGATCTCCTACCGATCCTACTGGAAGGAGGCTTTACTGAAGAGGCTGTGTTCCGCCCCAGGACCCACCCTCTGCATCAGGGACCTTAGCAAAGACCTGGCCATAGCATCCTCGGATATAGTATCCACGTTGCAGGAACGGGGGCTTATGAAGTATTGGAAGGGCAAGCATATTGTATTGAAGAAACAGGTGCGTGGTCTTTACCTTAAAAGTTTTGTTATTAGGTTTTTGGATGAAATCTTTTTTTGGTGAATATTTTTAGGAAACGCACTTCGATTTACTTCATGATCATCATCATCCACAGGCCGATTTCATCCACTGCTGGTATGGAACCTGTTTTTGTTCCAATACGTTCATGTGCAAGCCCCTCTAGGATTTA
Organism: Eugnorisma glareosa; assembly: GCA_947578425.1. Classification (NCBI taxonomy): domain Eukaryota; kingdom Metazoa; phylum Arthropoda; class Insecta; order Lepidoptera; family Noctuidae; genus Eugnorisma; species Eugnorisma glareosa. The sequence continues at coordinate 18,087,772 of OX387969.1, read as the reverse complement.
CTTAGTTTTCTTTAACATATTTCATACGTATTTTTGTATGCTATAGACCTTTTCGAACTTGCAAGTTAGTGGGCTCGAACATATTTTGAAATGTGATGCATCATCTAACTGGACTTTGTTGTATAAATAGCCGACAATATGAAGAATTACTGTTTTTGACACACCATCTATTTCCCTTAGGAGGTGCTAGAAGAGGTATCTCGTCGTGCGGCGCGGGCTCGCTGCGTGGACGGCGCGTGCCTGCGCTGGTGGGGCTCAGGCGCGGCGCCTCCGGCACGCTGACGCCGCGCCCCCGCCGCGCGCCGCCCCAACAGTAGCGCCGCGCGCGCACTGCTATAGAACCCACACAGGTGAGTATACGCTGCGTAGACGCGGCGACAAAGCGGCGTGGTTAGCGTGAAATGTTTATTTCTATCAATTTTTAATAACTTTACAAAATATAACAACCTTTCGTTCTAAAATGTTCAATTTCCAAAAAAAAAAAAACTTATATTATTTTATTTTAGGCTAAAAAATAATGTAACATGCGGTTTTTCGTATGCTTGAAAAACTAGATCGATTTTTACCTTTTCATCCCCTAATTCTTGGGTTATGTCATAATCCTGACTAATATTCATACAGAAAGCGGTGCGCGGGCGAAAATATTTAACTCGCGGCGTCGGGATCGCGAAAGACCTTGTGTACCGAGTACAATGCAGGTGTTTTTGCCAACTTAATGTGACACACGCCTAAATATAGTGTTTCAGAATAATAGTGTAATTTTAAACGTATGGTGACTGTGTTTTAGCTATCACGAGACTTTTAAGATAGGATTTTATAATAGGGTTAGGATTTTGTTATAAATTAATAATTTATTGTATTTCAGAATCTTTTTTAGTATATTTTTAATGATAATAAATAATGGTGGTATTTCACCCGAATAAGTGACAATCGATTATGTAGAATGATCATATTTTATTTATTAATGTTTTTGAATGAGTAATTTGAAATTCGAATTGAATTATAAAATGTAATTTTATTTGAATTTTCCCGAATAGTACTCATGTAGTAGTTTTTTTTTTAATAAACGTCTGTGACGTGGTAGCCTGTGCGCAAAAGTTAAGTCCCAATGCACAATCTTGTTACTTGTTTCAGGTTAAAATTCTCTGTATGTACTTATTTTCTGTGAAAAATATTGACATAGTGTATTTTAATGATCTATAAATAAAAATAAGTGTTTTAAAAAATTACAATTATGTAAGTTAGCTTTATTTTACGCATGGCAACATTCGTCCTTTGTGTTGTCCTTTTAAGCCTCATGATGGCAACACTCAATAAATACTTCTTTAGAACAGGTTGATTATAATTCTATATTAAATGAAATTATGTAAATTTAATGTTATTAATAATATGAAATAATAATAAAGCAATGATCTGTTTGGTCGCCGTTTTGAAATATGTAATGCCAAAGTATTTACCCCTGGCGCCGTAAGATGGCGTTTTTTTTTTACAAAATCAGCGTACTATTCTAAAATAGGTTTAATAAAGTCCAATGGAACTGACAAGAAATAATTCTATGTTATAATAACACTTGACAAACTTAAAATGAATCTAGTATTGTTTTTACTTTTACATAATAATTATTACTTTATATTCTGTAGAATGATAATTTAATGAAAATATAATAGGAATATATAATAGGATTAGGATTAAAATAAAATAGTTAAGTAAATTAAATTCTGTAAAATAAGGTAATCTAACGTTTACTTTTATAATATTTAATTTAATCTATAAATAATGTAAACATTTAATAAAATTCAGGCCGATGTCGGTACATTCAAGATATTGAAAAAAAAATACAAACAATAGTTTTTAAAAATATTGTTTGTCTGTATGTTTGTACGCGCATCACGCAAAAACTACTGCATGGATTTGAACGCAGTTTTCACCGCTCTACTGCTAGATGCTTAACTTAAAATATAGGCTACAATAGATATAGTAAGGCCCTTCAGAAGCTGTTTGATTCCGTCATACTCGAGGGGAAAACGCCACAGGCATGGTGCAGGGGTGTGGTGGTACTCTTCTTCAAGAAGGGCGACAATGCCGGGCTGAAGAACTATATGCCCATCTCACTTCTAAGCCATGTCTACAAGCTGTTTTCAAGAGTCATCACGAATCGTCTCGCGCGCAGGTTTGACGATTTTTTCAGCCTCCCTAACAAGCCGGATTCCGAAAAGGCTTCAGCACCGTAGATCACATACATACGCTGCGGCAGGTTATACAGAAAACCGAAGAGTATAACCTGCCTCTCTGTTTAGCGTTTTTGGACTACGAGAAAGCCTTCGATTCGATCGAGACTTGGGCTGTGGCAGTCTCTCCAACGGTGCCAAATCGACTATCGGTACATCGAGGTGTTGAAGTGTTTGTACAAAAACGCCACCATGTCAGTCCGACGTCAGGACCAGACCTCGGAACCTATCCTTCTGCAGCGAGGTGTGAGACAGGGAGACGTCATATCTCCGAAACTGTTCACCGCTGCGCTGGAGGATGTCTTCAAGGTTCTGGACTGGAGAGGGCTAGGCATCAACGTTAATGGTGAGTACATCACTCACCTTCGGTTTGCCGACGATATAGTGGTCATGGCTGAGAACATGGAGGACCTCAGTACAATGCTCGATGACCTCACTAGAGCCTCCGAAAGAGTGGGTCTTAAAATGAACATGGACAAAACCAAGGTTATGTTGAATGCCCATGTAACACCCACTCCTATCAAGATCGGAGACTCTATACTCGAAGTTGTAGACGAATATGTCTACCTGGGACAAACGGTCCAGCTATGTATGTCTAACTTCGAGAAAGAGGTCAACCGTCGAATCCGACTCGGCTGGGCAGCGTTCGGGAAGCTGCGCGGTATCTTCTCGTCCAACTTACCGCAGTGTCTCTAGACGAAAGTCTATGACCAGTGTGTGTTGCCAGTGATTACATACGGAACCGAAACGTAGTCGCTCACAATGGGCCTCATTCGAAGGCTTAAAGTCACCCAAAGGGCAATGGAGAAGGCTATGCTCGGAGTTTCCTTGCGTGATCGAATCAGAAATGAAGACATCCGCAAGAGAACCAAGGTTACCGACGTAGCCCGAGGAATTGCCAAACTGAAGTGGCAGTGGGCAGGGCACATTGCTCGCAGAACGGATGGCCGATGGGGCCGAAAAGTTCTGGAGTGGCGACCGCGAACCGGAAGACGTTGCGTTGGAAGGCCTCCCACTAGGTGGACCGATGACCTGGTGAAGGTTGTGGGGATCCGCTGGATGCGAGTTTCACGGGACCGGTCAGTGTGGCGACACTTGGGGGAGGCCTATGTCCAGCAGTGGACGTCTTTCAGCTGAAATGATGATGACGATGATGAGATATAGTTTTGGACCTGATAGGTGGCGCTGTGCGAAGCAAGGGCGGGTCGCTAGTTAAGTAAATACAATTCAACACAAAATATTATTGTGTACTATTAAGGGATTGAACTTAGTATTGGAATCAGTAAAGAAAGGTTTAGTTTTAACTCGAAATTAAATAAATCCACTGTGAAATCAGCAATTAGTCAGTGTGGTTTAAATAAAAACATCGGAGTTAATTGACAGTAATATGTGATGTTTGTTTAATTTAAGGTTACGCACGCGTATATCCAACATTAATAAATTTTATTAAATATTATTAGGCCATGTATTTCATTTAAAAATCGTGTTTTTGGTCATGATTATATAAAATTAAATACTTAATTTATTGTTTTGACGAGAATGTCCTCCATTTAAATATCCCTGCTCAATGTATTTCTTACAGTAAAATAAAGTAGTTAGAAAATTTGTCGACATAGGTAATACTCGTAGTAATTTACAAATTTTTATATTGTTTTCATAATTTTACGTTATTGATTATTGTGTACAAACAAATAATTATAAATGAATGAATTTTTGAAGTTGTAAATAGTTTATCTGTATAAATGTGACGCATTAAATGAGTGGTTATTATCAAAATATTGTAGTTTTACTTTCACTAGAATCCTGTGACAGAATCATTCAGTCAGAGACAATCATTATCAAAACTATACTAATAGTATAAATACGAAAGTAGGTAAGTCTGTCTGTCACCTTTTCACACCTAAACTGCTGAACTGATCGTAATGAAATTTGGCAGATAGGTAGTATGGCAACTGGAGATAACATAATTATCATCCCAGATGGCAGTCGAAGCCGCGGGCAACAGCGCAACAGCTTGTTTTAAATTGCTTGGCTTGACAACAAAAAAAATATACTTGCATTTTCATTTCAGTGACGTTTCTGCCTATCCCCATAAGAAAACGGCGTGAATTTATGTATTTATTTTAAACGTATGACCAGTATGGTGCAAGTACAGACAAGCAGTGTAATATTAAGGCCTAGCATAAAGACTCATACAAATACTTCAAATTATAATGCGATTTTTCTTGGAATTAATTTTTACGACCACTCCGACCAAGTTGAGACACCTAAAGATACAATGGCCTCTTCTTCTTACTTATAAAAGAATAACATAAAGTATCATCCTATTATTTATTTTGTCTAGTCGTGTAGCTATCACCCAACAAGGTTTGTTTAATTAAGAAAAACTCCTCAATTTGCGTCATAAATAAATCACTAAGGTCATTTTGAAGTGGGAATACTTCAGAAATTTCTTAGAAAAGTGATCATGCCTGCCTGCCTCGTTGGTATTTTGGTCTTGTGGTCTCAACACTGCGAACTGTTGGCTTGACACAACTGTCTAATCCGCAATAATGTGCAATAGGTGAAACTGGTGATATAATTAATGTGACAAGTGAGTATACAGCGTGTAACAGAAAGGGTATAGCTATATGGAAGAGTGTGGTACGGACCATCAAACTGAACAACTTTCTATAAGGGACCACCACCGTAATCGTAAAAAAATAATCAGCTGTCCCATACAAAATTTCAATACCCACTCGACCCAAATGTATGGGCAGCTGATTATTTTTTTACGATGACGATGGTAATCGCATAGAGAAAGTTGTTCAGTTTGATAGTCCGTACCACAGTCTTCCTTTTGACTATACCCTTTCTGTTGAGGATTAACTGATCTAAAAAAATGGAGCATAGCGTAGTTCTTCAGTTACTTGGGGCTTCAATGGTGGTGTTTATACGCTGATATTTCAAGCAGTGGTATAGCTCCAACTTACCTGTTCTAAATCGTGGGTTCAAACCCGCGTAGGTAATACTTTTTTACGTGTAATTTATTTTATAACCACAACTCCCAAAACGGTGAAAGAAAACATCGATAGGAAACTGCCATATTATGTTAAAACCGAAAATTACAAGGCACGTGATATCTACCTACCCGGTCTGAGCCCGCAAGTTACATTATGGCCGACTCTCTCTCACATTGAGGATGTCTGTGTGATTGAGGGTGGCTGCAAGAACGTTATTTGCAGATTTATCAAGCAAAGTTCCCACCTTCCAAGCCACTCCACCAGCAAACATATATCAAACCTTAAAACTTGTTTTTTCTCCTCAGTGCACACGCGTAAATCATTTTATCATTTCTCATTAGCCGTATATACGTTGGACATTATCACTTTAATTGTCTGACGTCAGTGGCCAACGAACTCAGCGGCGTCAAGGTCTTGCCGTTTTGAACCACTTTTTTATTTACATACAAGCCTGTAGGTACTTACAGGGTGAATTTTTCAAGTGGGCGTGGATGGCTAAATCCGAAACTATGAGGAATAGCGAAAAATACTCAAAGGAGTCTTGAGCCCGCTTTTGATGCAAACTAAAACTGCATCATTAGATTTTTGTAAAATCAATGTTGCTAGCCAGAAACCGAAACCCATTGATTTTGAAAAAAAAATACGCTGTGTTATTACACCATTCGATAGTATCGCTAATAAGCATCAAATTCTGGGAAATAATCACGCCAACTCACTAGTACCTAAGTTCTAATTTCAACTACCCCTATTAATCCTCATAGTTTCGAATTTGGCCATCCACGCCCACTTAAAAAAATTTACCCTGTGTACATAAGTTCTAAATAGATACCTACAGTAATATATTGTTTTAAAACCTGACCTTGTTTGAGAACGTGCGTACTTACCTATATAAAATAACACGCCTGTGTTTCGATTTGATAACCGGTGGAGGCTATAAATCTACGAAGCAGCACGATCTTCATTATACATATTGGTTTAGGGTTCACAATCATAGCTCCTCTTAAGTCACGAAGTCAGCAGTTTTGAGTCAGCATCATTTTCTTGCCCGGATTCCAATTAATTTAGGGTCGGCGTAGCATGACTTCTTCTTACTTCTCTGTAACTCGGTATCTCATCAGTCAGCTCCCTTCGGTTCACCGGTTTCGACTCCTCTCTACACGGATCACGGTTTTTCGACAGAAACAAATGGAATTTTCTTATGTAATGATCTATCTGTGAACCTAACAGCTCTTATTGGACTGACGTTCGCCGCTGCTGCTGAGGATGAGGTTCTGGGTTCGATTCGCGGATCGGGCAAAGTCTTATTGGGTTTTTCCATCAGGAATTTTTCAGTAGCAGCCACAGAGACTGGATTTGTGCCCAGATGGTGGAAACAGGCCCGCCCCGTTTAATACATGGGCCTTGAACATAACTGGCGGAATGTGGGTGTATACTATAAGGTACGCCTCTGCCTAACAGGGATTGTCGTGATGTTATGTTATGATTTTCTTCAACGTTTTGAGAGCATAATAGCAGACGCAGTTAATATTATGTCACGTTTTAGGCCCCCAGGCAGGTGTACGAATTAGTGGGGTCACTACTCGGTCCTTAAAACTCTAATCTGCATCTTTGACACCTATCAAGGTCCCCAAGGTTTTGACGTACTTAGTCATTTTTTATTTTTAATCCAAAAATGTAATTAGCAAAGGTGTGGCCGATAAAACCTGGTTTTCATAACAAAAACGTCAACTTATCATATCAGCTGAAACCTCACGCAGCGGCAAAGATTATAGAATATATAAAAAGCAATGAAAATTCATTTTATCTAATAAGAATTTGCCTTATCACGAGAGAAAATAATCATACTCGTTTATTGGAGCTGATGAAATGCGGAATTTTGACTAGTGCTATGTTTGGGGGCGAAGGGGTTCTTGTGGCTTGTCCTGCCAGGGTTGCGGGACTGTTCGAAAGAGATACCGCGGCCCTGGAACACAAAGGGCAAAGGAAAGAACATGGATGGGTTTTAGTCAGTAAAAGTCTGACACTCCCTCCTGCTCAGCCCAGAGCGGGAGGGGTTATTTAATGAAATGGTAACCATGTTGTTAGGCATTGCCATATAAGACCCTGTTGCCATCCAGTGCCCATGGAAAGAAAAGGAAGAAAGAAGAAATATTAATTTGCACTAAATCATTTTAGTTTTCCTCTTATGTGCGTTTAAATTCTCCATTTTAGTTGTCTTGTTTTAGTTGTAGTTGTATTCCCAGGTCGGTCAAAGTATTATTGGGTTTTACCATCAGGAATTTCTCAGTAGCAGCCACGGAGTCTGGATTTGTGCCCGGTTGATGGCAATAGGCTCGCCACCTATTACATGGGACATAATACATAACTGTCGAAATATGGGTGTACTATTAGGTACACCTCTGCCTAACACTTGGGGACTACAGGCGCGATGTCATGTATGTATGTCATTTTTCTTTTCTCTAAGTTTGTCATGGGAAACAGGTTAGCCAAGTCTCTTAAGCCATTACGATACAAACATCACGATACTCTGCCTATCTCTTCAGCGATTGTAAGCGTGAGGTTTTTAATCTTCTTTAGCGTGTGGTTAGTGCCTAACCTGGTGTCAGAGTTTTTAGGCCGCCCATGGGCCTCTGACTCTGGCTTTACATGCCGTCGAGAGATATCTCTCAGGCATGCTGGTTTCCTCACGATGTTCCCCTTCACCGGAGCAAGTGATAATTATTCAGTAAGGACATGAATCCGAAAAATCAGAGGTGCGTGCCTTGGGTTCGAACTCGAGACCTATGACCAGTCACACCACTAGGCTATCACTGCTATACACATATAAATATACAACGTGTAACAGAAAGGGTATAATCATATGGAATACTGTGGTACGGACCATCAAACTGAACAACTTTCTCTATGGGACTACCATCGAAATCGTAAAAAGATAATCAGCTGTCCCATACATTTGGGTCGAGTAGGTATTGAAATTTTCTATGGGACAGCTGATTATTTTTTTACGATTTCGATGGTAGTCCCATAGAGAAAGTTGTTCAGTTTGATGGTCCGTACCACAGTATTCCATATGATTATACCCTTTCTGTTACACGTTGTATATGATATGCTACTGCTGTTTTTAATTACTAAATACAAAGAAATTGTTTGCTCAATAAAATAGTTTAAGTGGTGGGTACCTAGTGCAGCACGATTTCCAATTAACAGAATGTTTAATTTGGTCTGAAAAACTCTAGAAATTGCAACTCTGCTTTACTGCTCTTTCTAAAGATTGAAGTACCTAATTAGTTTTATAGTCATTCTGCTCTTTTGTAGGTTTTTCAGTGCAAATATTAATTTCATTTGGACTAAGTTAAAAAAATATTAACGCGTAACTTGCACGACGACTGATTAAAGATAGCCTTGAATTTTTTTAATGTTAATTAAATTAAATTATCTTTAACTATCGTATGAAACAAGTTATGCTTATGGATCACCATTATAAGTCATCCTAGATCAATAATTGTAACATTAACCTTAATGCGAAGTTAAACAAAACCTGCTTTGGCTAACCAAAAACAAACGTGTTATGTAAAACATAAAGTTTGGTTACATAATCAACACATCGGCTATAGCCGACTTATCACCTACAGAGTCTGGATTCGTGCCTGGTTGATGGCATTAGGCTCGCGCCATATTGACGTCATATGCTGACGTTATATGATGATCCGAATGGCGCAGCGGTAGTGAGGCTGCTTTATGTTCTTAGGGTCCCGGGTTCGAATCCCGGTAGGAGCAAATGTTTGTGTGATGAGCATGGACATTTTTTTCCGAGTCATAGATGTTTATATGTATAATAAGTATGTATTTACAAACAAAAAATATCTATGTATCTATCAACTATCTGGTGTCCACGACACAAGCCTCGTTGCTTAGTGTGGCACCTAGATGGCGCTGTGTGTAATGTCCAGCGATATTTATTATTATTATTTATATTACATGGGCTTCAGTCCCCCAAGGCTCTGTGCTCGGGCCCGTACTCTACTCGATCTTTACTGCAGACTTGCCTAATTCTGATGACGTGGTAACGGCGACCTATGCAGACGACACTGCATGCCTTGCGAGTGACAAAGACTCAGCTCAAGCATCCCAGAAATTACAAGTACAATTAAATAAAATTGACCTTTGGCTGAAAAAATGGAGAATACAACCTAGTATAACTAAGTCAGTTCAAGTGACTTTCACTCTTCGAAAGGGTGATTGTGCCCCAGTGTACATGGAAAACAAACCACTGCCAAACAGTAACACAATAAAATACCTAGGGCTACATCTAGACAGAAGACTTACCTGGGCCAACCATATTAAGGCCAAGAAAAAGGCAGCTACCATTGAAATGAAAAGTCTTTCCTGGCTCTTAGGAAGACAATCAAAATTATCCATTAGCAACAAAACACTTGTTTACAAAGCTATAGTTAAACCTATCTGGACTTACGGAATAGAACTCTGGGGATCGGCTAGCCACTCCAACATCGAAATTTTGCAAAGGTTCCAAAATTTAGCCCTAAGAACAATCTCAATTGCACCTTGGTTTGTCAGAAACACAGAAATACACAACCACTTAAAGATACCAACAGTGAAAGAAGAAATATGCGATAAAAGCAAAACCTACAAACAGAGACTGAGCAAACACAGCAATGTCTTAGCCAAGAACCTCCTAGACAGACAAGGGGATATAATCCGCCTAAAGAGATGGCAAATCCTAAACTTGGACCAGCGACAGTGAAATTTAAGTTGTCTTAGTACTGAACCACATAATGTGAATGTTTAATGGAACATCACAAAATTATCTCAAACAAAGACCCTATCTGATTATGGCTAGACAGCCGATCGCAGATAAAAGGAGAACGCAAAAAAAAAAAAAAAAAAAATATTACATGGGAATTAAACATAAATGGCGAAATGTGGGTTTACCTACACCTCTGTCTAACCCTTCGGAGATTACAGCCAAGCGTGATGTTTTATTACAATAGGTATGGAACATTTTATAGAGAGCGTAGAACTTATCATTTAAAGAAATTGGGTTTTGTAAAAGGGCACTATGGCATTCCGAAAAGCGTATAGGTATGGCTAGCAGCATCATACTACACTGACCACGAGTGGTGGATAACGTTCCACGTTTCTTACACAAAGAGGCCAAGCCGTAGGGATTGCACGCGGATTATATTGTTATTAGCTTACGCCCGTGGCTTCGCCCGCGTGGACTTCGGTAATTGTCCCACAGAACAGTTCTACCAGAATAAAAAGTCTCTTTTGTGTATCTCGGGTGTGAAAAATGTCATCCAAATCCGGTTAGTGGGTTTTGCGTGAAAGAGTAAGATACATCCATGCATCCTCACGAACTTTCTCATTTATTTTTAGATTTTTATTTTATTTTATTTTTTTATTAAAGCTCTTGCTTTAAAAGTCCTTATAAGTTTACTTTAGGTATATTCAGCAATCGAAGCTCTCAGTCTAAGGTGATGATGGATTTGTTGATGGCATCAGTCACAATGGTTAAGTATTATTGAGGTGTTGGGATTCACGATCAGTGTTCAGCTATAGCAATGGTGGCTGAACACTCTCGACCGAGAGCTCTCTCTATGTCTCTTCCGAGATGTCTCACAAAAACCAATACGGGACGGAAAGCAAGCGAAGAACACCGAGGCTAGACGAGCGCTTGAAAACATTCTCACACACGGAGTTCTCCTCGCAGGACAGAGTGGCGGGCTTACTCTCGTGAGTGTCCGAGAGTGTACCTGTAGCCATTGTTGAACTTCGGCGATTAAAGGCGCTATCTAAGTAAGTATTATGTACGAACTGTCAAAAAGTGACACTCTTTGACAGTTCAAAGTTGCAACCGGTTGATTCCTGTCTGTGTATAAAAGGGGTGAGTAAGCTTCGACACTAAAATACCTCGATTAGCGAACTTCGATACGACTTTCGTCTAACCTCTGGCTCCCTACAGGGAATAATACTACAGCTGTTATTATGACTATTCAGTTCAAATAATTCACATTCATTGTCCCTCTCCCTCGCCACCGAGTAAGGTTAGAACAGAGGACGCAACGAACCCTTTTATACAAATTGATGTCCTGCCAAATAAGAACGAATATGTCTCGTCAGACAAAAGGAATAGTGTTCATTATTCAACTGATATAAAGCAAATTAGAGGTAGGGTTGGTTTGTTTTTCTTAGACAATCGAAGGACATATTATTATTGCCTACCTATTTATCTAAGGTCAAAGGAAGATAGTCGGCTACTTATGTCTGGCTAAAGTCATGTAGGTTTGGATAATAATTTTTTAAGGGTTAAACAAACAAATAAGTAAAGTTGTCCCCAATTTCAAACAGAAGACAGAGTCGCTTTGGAGTTTCACGACATTCACCATGACAGGTGGACACTGTTGATAGCAACATCAGGTCCTTCTCAAAAATTGAAGGTGTAAGCCCTATTCAAAGGTCCTCGCACTCTGGCTGGGGTTGAAAAAACGTTGAGGTCAACGGAGCGCCCTCAGAGGCATTGTCTCGTCAATGTGAACCCAGAGGTTCACCCCGCGCCCTTCGGAAGGTGACATACTACTTCGGATTGGATAGACGTCTTCGACTTAGTATGTAGATTGTGATCCGAAAGCTGGGAGATAATTTTATTATGCGTTGTGGTCGTAACTTGTAATCTGACTTCGTATAACTGCTTATGTGAATCTTCTTTATCTTTTTCGTTATTCGACTGCAAAGAAGGGTTATGTTTTCCCGAGTGACAACACAGACGCCCAAAATAAAACTATCCAATCATACCCTATCATCCTATTTAATCATTATAAAGAGAGGCATGACCTACATTTATTTAATTGCCAATAAACATCGTAAAGGACAGACGCATATAATTTCAACAATCCATTGACACAGTGCTAACAAAAGTCAACCTTATCACCTAAAACATATGGTCCTTCGAGCCGGATCGAACCTTTCTTTAGGCCATAAAAGTATACGTTCAGTATTCAAACCTGCGAAACGCACACCTTTACCCACTCAAACTCACGGACCCACCGACTGTGTCAGTCTGCTAAAGAGCGTTACAGAAAATGATACAAGTAAAGCAGAAAACACATTGAATATGATACCGTAAATCGGTAACTACGTGGAAGATCTGACTTCATAATTTACTCCAAATGATATTTAACATCGTGAAGAAACCTGCATGCCTGAGAGATATTTCTTGACGGCATGTAAAACCAAGTCAGAGGCCCATGGGCGGCATAAAAACTCTGACACTAGGTTAGGCACTAACCACACGATAAACGAGAAGACTCCAAATATGTTAATGTCTACGGATTTACTACAGTATACTCTTATTAACGCAGGATACAGGATGACACTGGAAAAATGGGAACATAAACTCTCCTTTAACGATAATGTCTTAAAAACTCGGGACAGTCACTTTATTTTCTGTTCGTATTTGTTTTTGAAACAAAAGCTTGGCGAAGGTTAAGACTACCGCTCGTCCCCTGACGTCAGCTAGTGTCACCTTCCTTCACCCCAGGCTCGCGAGGTCTCTGACACGTCCTACAGGGCAACGCCATCTAGTGGCAGTATTGAAGTGGTTTTATTGTTTGGATTGAAGGATATCGCATACTTTTGGTTCTGCTATCCGCGAAACCGTGATAAGCAAGAGATGTTCATACATATATATATAAAGTACATCAACTCACGCCTCTCTTCCATGAAATATAACGTAACATGGCGCCCGTAATCTCCGAAGGTTTAGGCAGAGGTGTACCTACTCGTAATAGCCGCATTTCGCGGGTTATGTTTAAGTCATTGTCATCCACCGGGCACAAGTCCAGACTCCTTGGTTGCTACTGAAAAATTCATGATGGAAAAACTCTATAACACTTTGCCAGACCTGGGAATCGAACCCAAGACCACATGCTCAGCAGTAGCGCTTGCGACCACTAGACCTACGAAGGAGTTCCTCCATCCTTTCGCACAAAACGCCAGTGCGCCACAAAAAGCCCAGCGATAACGGCCACAATCTACGAGTTCAAGATCATAGGTTCGGACCCAGTCAGACACTTAGATGTGTAATTTAATTCATCACCACTGCTCTTAAAAACGGTGAAGGAAAACATCGAAAGGAAACCGACATGTCCTAGAACTAAACCGACAGTCGCCAATCTGCAGTAGGCCCGCGTGGTGAGTTACGACTCACGCCCTTTCACAGAGAGGTCCCTTCAGACCTAACAGAGTTAGCATTCATCAGCATCTGTCATGCATGCATGCATGGTATTGGGCTCGGTTTCCAGTTTAACCGGATGCAGCTGAGTACCAGTATTTTACTTGGAACGACTGCTTATATAACTTCTACAACACAGTTAGTACTGGGTTTACGATACCCCTTGGTAAGACTGATTGTCAGACTTTCGGGACTTCGGAAATTAGCCGATAATGTTAACACTGTTAATGTAATGGTACATTAACAGTGTTAACTTTATTGCTAATTTGGCTACTTTTGTTTTTTTTTTATATTTTTAGATGTTTTATTACTGTTTTTTTTTAATATTTAAAAATATAAAGAATGTGTATAAAAATGAATAAACGATAATCACTACATAGTTTAAAACAAAGTCGCTTCCCGCTGTCTGTCCTTATGTATGCTTAGATCTTTAAAACAACGCAACGGATTTTGATGCGGTTTTTTTTAATAGATAGATTGATTCAAGAGGAAGGTTCATATGCATAATATTGCACCCATGCGAAGCCGGGGCGGGTCGCTAGTAAATATTATAAAGAGGTAAAGTTTATGAGGTTGTAGGGGGTAATCTCTGGATCTACTGAACCGATTTTGAAAATTCTTTCACTAATAGGAAGCTACATTATCCCCGAGTGCCATAAGCTATATTTACAAAGTGCCCTTAGGATAATTTCCGACCAAAACGCGAGCGAAGCCGTAGGCAACAGCTAGTGCTAATATATTTCTATAGGGAAGTATAATAAACCGTTTTCTGCTTGTCTATTTTATTTAATAGCAAATAGCCAACAGATAAGTGCACCAGCCCACAACCAATTTCAAAAGTAGCATTGATTTTAATTGAGACTACACCTCGCACGAATTGTTCTGGTCTGGTAATCTGCAGTGTTTTTTCAAAGCAATAGTAAAGTGCCGGCACTATATGGCTGCATTGAATGCCAATTATTCATCGTGATTACTGGCCAATTAAAATATCTGTTTACTTTATTTATATGCTCTATTTACGATGGGGTTACGCCAGTTCAGTTGTGGTAAGAAGGTCCGATGTTAGAAGGAGTTCTTATGGCAATGCTTGAGTAATTTCTAGTAAATTCAATGGTAAATAGATTGGTATTGGATATTTTCGAGAAATAATTGTGTGGAGAATCCTCTTAAGCATGAAGTGTATTAACTTTGTACAAACATAGGTACAAAACATAACAGGGAAGATTCCTGAGTAAAAAAATATGATTCTATTTATTCCGTCAGTTAGATTATTGAAATTTTTTTGGTCATCCACCCTACTGGCGAAATGTGGGTGCACTTACTTGTTAGGTAAACAAAGAAAAAAATATTTATTTGTCGAAGTGACATGACGTGCATACAAAATGACAAAAAAGTAAACAATAAACATACAACGCTTAACAAATATTTACATACAACATTGCATACATTGCATTTACTTTTTTATTAGGTACCCCTCTGCCTACCCTTTCGGGGATTACCTACAAGGCGTTGTGTTATGATGTTAAATTATATGTGGAGGTTTGGGACGGCTCATTTCTTTGGTCTAACCTTGGCCATCACTTGGTCAAAGCCTTGTTCCATCGGCCATCTCTGCGTCTAGACAGATGTCCTGCCCAAGTCCACTTGAGGCGCACCACTGTATCCCCGACGTCGTAGACTTTCGCATGATACACAGACAAATATAAACCAATAGCTTGCTTAAAGAAAAGTTAAACT
Organism: Eugnorisma glareosa; assembly: GCA_947578425.1. Classification (NCBI taxonomy): domain Eukaryota; kingdom Metazoa; phylum Arthropoda; class Insecta; order Lepidoptera; family Noctuidae; genus Eugnorisma; species Eugnorisma glareosa. Next base: position 18,072,554 of record OX387969.1, on the reverse strand, counting down.
TTATCAGTATTTACCTAAACAATTTGCCCGACAACACGCTGACATGTTTATGAAAACATGATGATATTGATATACGTATAATTACATAATGATAATCATAATTAATTTGCCTACGGTATAATACGGTTATTATGAATCATTGCTATACTGGTATAAAAGTTTCTATTTACATTCATAGCTGTGATTTACACCCACAGGATGTTTGCCGATGACAGTTACAATATTCGGCCCAATCAATTGTTCTGTATTCTTTCAAAGACTTGTACCTCTCTGCACGCATGTGAACGCTATTGAAAATAACTTTAGAATAACAAGAAATGGCTTGTGGTGTCTGTCGGGTGACCATTTCCTTTTCTTCTGCCAAAGCGAGGACCACAAAATCTGAAACTGAAGACAGTTCACGAAGAACAATAAGTGTATTAAGGCCGATTTTCAGAGTAAGTCTCTACTGGTCGTAAGTAATGATATCTCTCGTGGAGGTTTTTTTTTATAAAACTGTTTACTTACCAAATGCACCAGTTAGCATAGCAAACACATTAAACTCAAGCTCTTCACTATCACCGTCCACCGCGATAAGCCAGCACGTTTAGCTGTTGGTACTGCGCCTGATTTCTCTCCGATCGTATCAGAGTGCTGTTCCATTGGGTTGTGATAACGAGGGAAGAGAGAGTGCACCAGTATTTCCCTTGTCAATGATTAGTCTTAGCTTGGACTCACGCTATGACCAGAGGACGCTCAGTCGGAGAACTTTAAGTACCACGTACCATCCTTCTGGCGATGGCGTTACGTTATCTCTATTTATTTGTTGACGCAGCATGTCGCTTCAGCATGTATGCTTCCATGATGATACTTCTCTATAAAAGCCGTCATGTGCACCTCCTTTCATAATTTAATTTTATCATTTACAAAATCATCATCATTCATGCACTTTATTTAAGCAACACGAAAGAGTGTTCATTGGACTCACCAAATGATCGGCCTTACCATAATAAATGTTATGTATATGAGTGAACCTGTAAGTTCAATTTGGATCCATGTCTTTCAAAATGATAAATCCATTCTCCTGGTTCATGCAGTTATAAGCATAGCATCGGGTCTACTCCGTTAAGGATTCTATGAAACTCCTTTCTGCAATATCGAGTGCAGTTGTGATGAACTAAATAACAAAAAATAAAAAACACGACAGCGTAAAAAAAAAAAAAAAAGTGTAGAACATAGCGACTTAAACAGTCGGGACCCATTATTGGGACTATTTAAGCCGGTCTATATATGTTAATGGGTCCCGACTGTTAAGTCGCCATGTTCTATGCTTTTTTATTTTTACGCAGTCGTGTTTTTTAATTTTTTAAATTACCGTTTTTATTTTATTTATTTTTTGTTTTATTATTGAATAATTTTTAATTTGATATACCCAGTGTCACTCTCACAGTAAATACGAATCTAACGACACCTCTCAAGCTAAAATCTATCGAGCCGTTCAGGCCACAGAGCGTGCCAAACAATTATACATACATACATACTCCCGAAAAACATAACCCTCCTTCTGGCGCAGTCGGGTAATGAGAACAATTCGAAGCCGTTACCACCTGGCCACCACACCCCAAATGCGAGTGTGCTGACTGCCAACTATGCTTTCCCAATCTAAAAAAGCGCGAGCGATAGGTAGGTTAGGTATGAGCGTCTGGGTTGCGGGACTGTTCGGGGTTGCGGGACTGTTCGAAAGAGATACCGCGGCCCTGGAACACAAAGGGCAAAGGAAGGAACATGGATGGGTTTTAGTCAGTAGAAGTCTGACACTCCCTCCTGCTCAGCCCAGAGCGGGAGGGGTTATTTGATGATTTCCCATCGGTAAAAAAAAAAAAAAAAAGGTATGAGCGTCTAGTGACGTAAGGTATTTTTTTATTTTTGAATTTTGTTATTTGATCTAAAAAATACATTACATAATATCACGCCTGTAGTCTTCGAAGGTTAGGCAGAGATATACCTAATAGTACACCCACATTTCGCTAGTTATTTTGCTAATTAGACTTACTGCTCATTACACGTTTCGTACAACTGGACATTTTGCTACTTAGACCTTCTGATCAGGAGGGTTATGTTTTAAGTCTCATGTAGAGGGTGGAGAGTGGAGACCCTATAGTCATCAACCAGTCACAATCCCGAGACTGCGTGGCTGCTACTGAGACATTCCTGATGGAAAGACCTAATAACAGTTTGCCTGAGTCAGGAATCGAACCCAGGACCTCATGCTCAGCAGTCGCGCTTGCGACCACTCGACTAAAGAGGCAGTCATAGACAAGGCTGGTGTTGTTTTGTCTATACAGGTGTGTTGTCTAAAGAAACCAATTTCAAACACCATGACTCATCATGTAAAATACGTAGTTCAGGGGGGTTAGAGGTCAGTGTGGGATAGAGACAGAGCTACACAGGTCGTCTAGCGCCATTTCTTTTCCACACTGGAATTACTCCTGCTTTAAAACGTCATTGGTGAGTTAAGATATCCGTGAGATAAGCCGTGATAACTTATCTATCTCATTTTCCACGGTAACCTGACGTAGGTGCAAGTAAAGAAAACAATGAATTAACTAGCATTGGTCGATTATTGAAAACATATCTAGAATTCTAGAAATCACGAGTCACGAATATAACGAGTTTTTGAACGCTACTCTACCAACTTCTACCAAGGAGATGACGCGGAAGGTTGGAGGCAAAGAGTAGAATATTTATACCAAAAGGCAGTTGGAGGTTTGAAAAATACCTAACCAACGACAGAAGCTACTGAAAGGATTTTAAATCGTAAGAAGACAAGATAATTATTGTAACTAAGAGCTTATTAATACTAAGCTACTAGCTTATTATTATTATTACTAAGAGATTATGTTGAAAACTTCAGCCCTTTGATTTTTAATATGATTAAAAACTCGAATGTTTGAAGTTTTCTCGAGTTTTTCAGGATATTTACAGTAATTGTCCTGTGGATTTCCTGCACATGAATAATTTTCATTGTTCCACTCACCGTAAGTTTGCTAATTTTCCAAAAAGGGCGACTGTTTGAATAAGCAAGACCACTTGACCAGACTCTTGAAAAAATCCAGGATCGTAACTGCGGTGTACACGAAGAGACAGACACTGTACCTTTACTAAGTTCTCTCCAAGTTTATATGAGTTTACAATAACACTGTGGTACTATATAGTGAGTGGTTACTTCCCTCCAGGGTATCATGTTTCAGGTCCAGTCGCTGTGCAGTGTGGCCACTGGCACCCAGAATAACTGTGAGCACGTTGTTGTGACTAAAGAGTAAAGACCTTCACAAGAACATTATGACGACAAATATTAATCTTTGGAAGTCTGAGTAATCTGATATAATATCTGTAACTGTCATCAGCGCGTACGTCAGCTGTCTCTGCCGGTTTAAAACGAGTACTCCAAATCAGCTCCTCAGGGTATGAAACAAAGCCCCAAACAAAAAGGGCTCTGAACAAATCCCAGCTTCCAGTAAGTCGAAAATCATTCAACAGCCAAACTTGGTGAATGTGAGAGCGTGGTGGCGGGGGCAGCGGGGCGCGGGGCGTCGCGTCGCGTCAGATTCGCGAGGAGGCTTCCGCGGGCGGGGTCAGCGACCTCGCCCCCCGCGCCGGCGCGCCCGCCAATGTCAGGGCCGGTGCAGCCGCGGTCAGCTGACGTCTGGCGACGCGCGGGGGACGCGGCGCCGGCCCCAAGCTGCAGTCGACTCCCGGCCGTCCTCCGAGACGCACGCTCTCCGGCTCACTCGCGCTATAAATAGGAGCAGGCGGCGGCAGCGCGCGCTACTCCGGCGCCGGGCTGTGCTCACGAGTCAGGTACCTGAAGTAGCGCGCGCGGCCGCCGTTGCCGCAGCATCGCGCCAGCACGCCCCGGAGCCCAGCCGCCGCACGCCCATTGTACTTCATCAGGTGCTCTGGTGATGATGGTTCCAGGCGCTTGTTGGAGTACACTTACCGTGTCGGCGGTAGTCATCGGGCGCATCGGTTGCAGCGGTAGTGTGGAGAGGACACGTGGTGCGGAGCACGTGGCTGGCGAGGAGGTGAGTAGCCGTGTCGTGAGGAGACAAAGGCTGCGGTGAGTCACGCGTTAATCACGGCGCCGGTTGTCGACCGCTGCAGGCTGCACTCCCCGCCGCACCCTCGCCTCGCCCCTCCCTCGCACCACCCTCGCACCTAAAATCGCACGTACATTTGCATTGGTCATCGAACTCCCCGCCGAAAGATATGAACAAAAGCAGCTCAAACTGGTTTTCGCATGTTTTTCGACAGCAGCCGCCAACCGGCGCCGCGCCGTTTTCCTGTACGAATCTTATGGCCCGTGTTCGTTCGGTGTGTTATGACCGATTTTTCAGAGGATGTCGCAAAAAGTGTTCAGGACTGAAATTGAGCATTTGTTGCAAGAATGTGTTTGCGTAGCTTCTGCGAGGAGTCTCCGTGCCGCTGTGAGGAACAGGGGCTGCTGCTAAGCGATGGATGGCTAACTTGTTTCGTTTTACAATCATTAAACTTAATGTTTGCCAGTCGAATTTCGCGTGACGTCAGATGGACGCGTACATTTTCCACCGACGTCGTCTCTACCAAGGTGATTTCGAAACGTTTATTACTTTACTTTCGAGTGCGAGTCGGCCCCACAGCGATAGGTTTGCGAAAACCGCGTCCGTGCAAAATTCGACTGTATGTACCGTTCTATAGAGATCCGATTGCGTGCAGTTTCGCGTATATATATCTTTGTCAAGATATAATAATGCAAACAGCCAATAAAAATACGAGTCTCGGGTGGATGACTCACAGGAATGCGTCTAATTGTTGAAGTGAACACAAAGAATTTATCGTGTTAGATTTCAAATTAAAGTGAAACGCAATCGAGTTGCTTTAGTACTGTCACTCGTTAACGTCTACTTAATAGATTGCCTACGCAATACTCGCACGATACTTCTAGAAAATTATCACTTTTATTGTTATTAGAAGTAGAACTAACTCGTTAGTTATGGCTGCTAACTTAACATGTGCTCTCGGTAGAAGAAGACCGTAGACTTAGCCATTTATGGTAGACTTTTAGGGATGCCTTTCAAGCTTTGAACTTCATTATGTCTTTATCTGCCCTTCAGACGTTTCACCTTCAAATAAACTCCATTTAATATTCGCCACATTTGCGCTCAACTTAAATTGGCATTAATTTCGCAGAGCGTTCTCGAATCTGCCTTCATTTATTCAAGTAAGATTTCTGCTAGACCTCCAACCTTGACCAATGGCGACACAGGTAGACGTCAGGATTGCCAGTTGCCAGACATGTCTATGTAGTGTCGACGAAGCTAACTAATGACTCAGGCATGCTCTGAAATGATAACTTTTTCGGAGTTGTTGTGCCTTGGAATGAGTCAACGGTTATTAAGAAATAAAATGTTGGTTAGTATTGGATAATTCTAGTCGTGTGGCTTAAAAAAGTTGGTTTTTTTAAAGTACATTGTTGCTAGGCACCTCTTTTCTAAATATCGGTAGACCTTATTTAGCGGCGATCGGGAGATTTTTGCGTCACATTAGCAAAAAGATAATTTTTGCAACGTTTTTTTTTTTTTTTTTTTATTGTTGCTTTGTTGCTATGCAACGGTTTTCGCATGTTTTTTTTTTATGTGTCCTTTTAGCATTTTTAGCGGGCTGATAGAGAGAACATTTTTATTTTCGATTTTCATTTTCTAATTGGATCTTTTTCGTGGAAATTATTTAACTAGAGAGAAAATCGAGGTCTTATAAGATTTTCGTAGAGGCTCTATCCGATATTATTTTCTTGTTGTTTATTAATATGTTAGTTTATATTATGTACTTTGATTATGTATCACATTTTTAATCAGCTCTCATTATCACGGCTACGAAAAATCGTAATGTTAGGTAGAACGACGGACGTTCATACTTGCGTATCTAATAAATTCAAGGTTGCATTTTCATTCCTAATTATTTCAGCGCCTTTAATAGAATTAACACTTGCAACCTCTTTAAAAAAAACTTAACGCATCATAAATATAACGTCTTTTCAGCTATTATTTTCAATTTGTCTATGAAATTATGTTCCTAAATTGAACTTCGAACAAAAAACAGACTCACCGGTTCTTTTGTTATTTTTTTGCGTCTTCTTCTTTTACCAAATATTGATTTTACAGTGATTTGGAATTGTGGATAGGTATAATATCTGTCATTATTTACAATCAAAAAAGATATTACGGAGGTAGTTACCTATTAATTATGATTTAGTGCACACAATTTTTTTCTAAACATCTGTCTGCTACTTATTCAGCACATTACCTACTAAAAGAAAAGTGGTAGAACTAAAAAGTGGCTCTCATATTTCATTAATTAAAATATTCTATTAAGATTAAGGCTGCAATCAGCCTCAATTTGAAAACCAAACTCCTTTCTCGGGCAATTCCTAGTAGTCCAAACATACGGTTTGATCCCTTCATCCGAAGGACTAAAAGATACTTAGTCATCTCTTACTCTTTAACCCTCTTATTAATAAACACGGAATAAAATTACACCAGGAATAACAAAGGAATAACCATACATTTTCAAAAGTTTAAACTTGGAATAACTTTATTCTGTGTTTATTAATAGGAGGGTAATAGTCTCTAACTAGACTAAGGAAAATAGGCCTATTTTTAAAACTTGACATCGACATTTATAGATTAAAAAAAAAACTCAATTCAAAATAATTAATAAGAACAGTATCCTTTCCATACAAATTTTAATTAAAACTATTACCACTAGTTCGTACCTATTGCTAATTAGTACAATTTCCAAGTCACGCCAAGAATTCTTACAAGTTACCAATTCACGCTCCAATAAAACAAAGCTAGGCTAACTTAACACTGAGCGACAAAATATTGGGCAACATGTTGCCCGACAGTTAGACAACAAATTGTCTTCTACAGTTTACGCATAATTTGCGAATAAGAAAGGAGGTGTCTGATGAGTTGACAAGTAATAGAGAAGTATGATCCTAAATAAATAGGGATAAGGGCAAGAGAATGAGAATGTGGTTTTATAGCTTATTTTATGGCTATTTTGTAGATAAAAACCTTAAAGTTAATACCTCATGATCAGGACCAAAAACCATAATACCAAAAAAATCCTCCTCTGATTACATTGATTCATGCATTAGAAAGAACAAAGGTAGTGCTACAATTTCGTTGGGTTTTTAGTTAAAAAAGAACTGAATTTTTACAACGAAAGCAGGGGCCCTAAAATGGTCGCTTTATCGTAATTATTAATTGGAGAATAAATTAATTACGTTTCAATTCGTAAAATGGTAACAAAATAATAGCGTCTGTGATCATTTTAAGAATTTTAACGTGATTCATATTATTTTATCCTATTATAATTATTCTGTTAAAGCGACCATTTTAGGCCCCCAGGCGTCTACAAAATATCAAGGCGACTTTCTGTCGCGCAGTGTGGACGCTGTGTTAGTTACGAAGTGCAAGGATACGTAATCAATATTTTCAGATATTGTGAAAATTAATTTTAGTAAGGTTCTAATAATTAATAAATACAGTGTTCCATATACTACAAAGTAGTTAGCTTGTTGATTGCTTTACTTGGAAAGCATGCTTATAAATAAGACGCTATTAACATAACAAAAGAAATACAAAGTCATTTCGGTACAACTCCAGATGACTGGACCTTTTAAACACACTTTTTTGAACAATAAAGACAAGTCGCTGTTTGGTTATTATATCTTCAGGAAAATGGGTCCCTTATACCTACAAACAGTATTTTTTTTTCAATGCAATGACAGCATTGTTACGGACATCATAAAGTACAACGTACAGACATTATGGCCCACAGATAGGTCCCCTTGCTCTTAAACTAGGTTTTCACCTAGGTACATTATTTTCAGTGAACTAGCTGACCAGAAAAAAAAACTTTTTTAATATCTAATGAATATGCTTAGAGGTATCTCTGGAGGTATCTGGAACAGTTTAGAATAGGCATCAGTTCACAAAATAAGCGAAAACCGATCCCTAGCAACTGAAAAAAATACGGCTAGATAGACCTGAATGTAGGTCAGATTAATATTAGTCTTTATACGAAAACCTAGAATAAAAGTTAGGTATATAAAATAAGCAGGTAACTTTAATATTATTGCAGACTTGATGTTCGCTCAAGCAGCTAATTTATTCGTCTAGAGTGTTTCAAAGAAAATATCTAGGCCTAAGATTTTTGGCTAACAAAATCAATGTATTAAGGTACTGAATAATTTGTATTCTACGTATTATACATATTATGCTAAAGCACTTTGTGTTGTGATACATAAGTTGAAATATTCTAAGGGTACAGGCGTCGCTATAGTACCAGCCAGGTTCGCCATATAAAGTTAGGCCACTGGCAACTTGGCAACTTGTTGCTTGCTAGCTTTCAAGTGAGCGTTTGACAAACCATGCAACAATTATTGTTAAAAGCAAAGATGTTCAATCCATCTGTTAATAACATGATTGTTTTGTCTTGCTTTTCGCAATGAAGTACCTATCTTGCGTACAAAAAGAACATTTTTAGGGAATCTGGCTAAACACGCCATTTATTTTCAACCAATGATAATTATAAGCTTTTAATTAACTTGCCTTGTATTGGTCAAACCATCCTGATCATCATTTCAGCCGAAAGAAGTCCACTGCTGTACATAGGCCTTGGTCAAATATAGCAACTGAATTTCCGATTCAGACCAGTTCCTCCCAACTGATTGAATGAAATTTTGCACACACCTATAGTTCTGGTGACTATCAATTTTTGAGACAGACATGACTTGTACTCCAGCTTGATCGCCTCCTCTTAAGAGAACTGCTCAACGGTTAGTAGCACGAACACGAAACTTTGTATACCTACGCTTTCAATGTTGATAGATGAACCTAATTTTCTAATAAAACCTCGATTTAAATTATTTTACTAGTATAGCTTTCATAATCCGAAACAATTACATGAGATTTTCTCTGTCCTATCTTCCAAAACTCAAGTAAGCCTGTTTTCCCTTCATTTTGAAGCCATGACTAACGATGACCAAAACAGTCTGCGTAAGAGTGTACAAGACGGCCTCGCACACCTCAACGACATCTAGTGTGACGTAGAGGCCCAAAAACGTTACTTATCATTTTATGTTTAGCAATGATCAATTGTTTACCCTACTGATTTTATTTTTTATCCGTTAAAAACAAACATGTGTACGTATAGGTTAGTAACAGAAGATTTTTTATTTTTTCTAAAACTTATCTGGATTTTAAAATGGTTCACATTTTTATATTAACAAAGCGAAAAGCTTTCGTAGTACTTCCGTAAAATAACCCAATTGTATCAAATAACTACTTTCATTATGAATTATGTTTGACTGTACACATTTTTACTTGACGTTGATAGAGGGAGGATCATTCGACTAGTTTGACCACGAGGAAATTTAATTCCTCTTGGTACTCCTCAGTTTTCTTTTTCATGTGGAAATTCCCTCATTATCCGCGTTCTGTCTGCAGAAAGATGGCTTATTTTTAAGCCCGCCACACTATTCCCAAACCACTGCAACTCCTGAATGCCAGAATCAACAGTGGCGACCACCAGAAAAGCGCCGAGACAATGAAGGTCGACGTAGTCCCAGAGAAACAATTTAACTGTCTTGGATCCCGCAACGAAATGATTCAGAAAAGAATAGCGGAGGAGTGGGAAAACCATAATTTCCACTTCCCTCCATATCAGAAAGATGGATAATGTGAAGAACCCTCACAACATCTCTGCTGAAGGAACCCACCTTGTCCTTCCTGCCACTCACACCCAATCTGTCCCATGCAGGACTGTTTTGGCTTTGACAGAGCCTTTTCTTCGTAACAGTCAAGAATTATAAAAGAACTTAATTTGAGCCCATCATCATATAATAGATACAGATCCATATTTGTATTAGGTAGAAAGAATTTAGGAACTATTTTAGTAAAGCTCGAAAAAATATGAGTAAACAATCACAATCAGAGGACATAATTATCATCAGTCGCTCCATGTAAAAAATTAGTATTCAGCTGAATCCGGTTAGAGCCGACCCCAAGATAGTTGGGAAAAGGCTATATAGGCAGATGATAATGAATCACAATGAGACTATCCAGTGTTTAACAAACGGACCATCTAAGCTGTCCGCACTAAACACTTTTAAAATGCTGTTGGAGCTTACCCCTAAACGGTGTAACAATGAGGCCGACCTCTTTCTCATGATGGCTTGAAAGCCTTCAATCCGAGCTTCCAAAAATATGCCTGATGCACTGCAGTGTCTTGGAAGCCCCAACAACATCTTACAAACATTATTTTATTGTTCTCGTAGGGCATTAAAAGCGTTTACGACTTACGGCAATTCATACAAAATTTCAAGTCCTTTTTTTTCGAAATGAATTAACCGAATTGAAACTTCATACTCGTAAGCAGGATACATAGCTCTAAAAAGTGAATGAAGAACATTTTGGAAAAATAGTGTTATAGCTAAATTAGACCGATTTAAAATTTTCCGTTGAAACAGAAATTCCCAACTACATTTTCTTTTTTTTTTTAAGATTTCGAAAATGTTCTCTACGCTATACGTATGAAGTTTCATTAAAATCGGTTCAGTCATTTCGAAAAATAAGGACTTGAAAGTTTGCATGAAATGCCGAAGTCGTAAATGCTCTAAGTGTCCGCTGATTTGCATTTTGTAGCAGTCTCCACGGCCGGTTGCTATACCCCGCCTTTAGCAATCTTAGTTGAAGCACGTGGCCACCCCGTGCTGCCCTTACCCCACTTCTTTCACCTTAATCATGTCTTACAACTCCTGATAACAGTTGATATGACCTATACCTACCTACTGTTTATCTGTCATTCCCCTGATACGCTGTCGTGACGTCATTGGGCACGAGATTACTCTTCTTTTGTTGGTGGCCGCTAAAATAATGATAATTTTCTTTGCATTATCTTTTCTCTTGGACACTGTAAGTACTTGGAATATTCTGGTGAAAATGATTTTGCAACTTCTGTTCAAATGTGGGAGTTATAATAATAGTGTTTAGTAGTAACTAGGTGGTGGTGGTGGGGGTCTAGGTGGTGCCTATGAGGGAAGAGAGTGCATCTGTGTCGGCGCACCCACTTTTGCACTATAATATTTTCCGCACCGATGATTCTCTGCTGAGTTTGGCAGCCAATGCCGAAATTCAATCCACAGGTCATTGCTTCCAAATAAATACAAATCAGAAAAAAAAAATGAAGCGTGGTTAGTATAATTATGACGCCTCTGTAGCAGTAAAGTTCATATAGTAATTGTTCCAGAAGGCTACCAGTCACCCCCAAAGTTTTCAAACTAAAATTAATTACCAAAAAGGTATAAAACAATTATTTTATTAATTGGTAGTGTTGATACCTCTTTTTAACCCAACTTTTTGCACAAAGCACACAAACAATGCAAAAACATGTTAATTAGTTGATTTGTTATTTGAAATGTCAAAACAAAGTCTTGATGATTAATAATACAAGTCATTGTATATAGTTACTTTGAATGGAACTTAATAAGACTACTTATGGCCTGAAAGGATTTTTTGCTATAAAAGCATATAACATAAGTGGCTGTCTAAGTATCTACATTGTACATTATTATGGGCTTAAATATATCTACTATACTGATTGCCTCGTTGGTAGAGTGGTCGCAAATGCCTGCTGCGCATGAGGCCCTGGTCTTGCTTCCCAAGTCGGGCAAAGTGATATTGGGTATTTCCATCAGGAATTTCTCAGTAACAGCCACGGAGTTTAGATTTGTGCCCATTTATCTAGACATGGGACTTAAACTTAACTGGCGAAATGTGGGTGTACCTACTATATTAGGTACACCCCTGCCTAACTCTTTGGGGGTTACAGGCGTAATGTTATATCTACTATAGCGATTTTTCTCTATCGACATCAAATACTAATGTTGATTCAGGGTCAAAAGAAATTAGCTAGCGGAACTGAATTATTGATAAAATGAACCTAAGACCTCATGTTCCGCAGTAGTGCTTGCGACCACTACACAAAAGAGGCAGTACAATAACAATTAATTCTGCTGAAAATTACAGACTCTCGTGGCACTCTGATAACTAGGGAGCTCAAGTTAACTCGTAATTATTTCTCGTTTCGCAAATACGATGGCAGCTAATTATAGTACAGGGGGCGTATCAGCAAAAAAGGGACGGAAAATATCTGCGTCTCACGATAATGATTAGTTTTTTATTAGTATCATCACGGGCGATAATTTCTTTATAAGTACGATAAAACAAGCATTGCATACGGTGTTATCGCTGAATGGTTAATACGATTAAGTAATTTTAATTTTGGCCTAAAGATAACAGACTGTTTAATTACGAAAACCACCGTTTTTTACTTCAAATGTCGTCTTTTAGGAAAAAAAGTCATTCATCAATGTAGTAAAAGTTATTTTTGTTTTCTTATTTGAAAAAAAAAACTAAACAAACCAGGTGCTAAGATCCGCATTTGGGGTCAGTTTTCAGAATTATTTTATTTAATAAACGAAAAAGCTAATCCAACCAACGATATTAATAAATAAACTGTTTTCTGGTCAGTAGTAAGAATGGTTTTTGTAGTCATAATAAAAAAATAAATAAAGACTGTTTAGAACTTCTAGAAATAATAAGTACCTACTAACGCAGTTTTAAATAATATGAGGTAGGTCAGTTAGGTCAATGTAATTCATTGCATTGCCCTAACTGACCTTCCTCAAGTGTCAAGGAATTTCCTATGAACCAATTATCAACTTAATTACATAAAATGTAGTACATTGTACACAAACTACAAATAGATCTAAAATAATAATAATAAATTATGAATAAAAGTAAGTAGTTACGTAAATATACAACGACGACAATGGGACACTTAGGCGTCAAAGTACTCCTACCCATGGGTCATCCTGGGAACATCCCCAGAAGATTTATATAATATCTTCCACAACGGACCACAACACCCAAAAACTAATAATATTAGCATTTAAACTAAAGCATTGTCACACCACAAACCCTATAAGGAAAGCAGTGGAATACCATAAAGTGACCATCACATTCAACTGTAAGAAGATATAAATAAAATAAATAAATATCATTGGACATTACACACAGCGCCATCTAGGTGCCATACTAAGCAACGAGGCTTGTGTCGTGGACACCACCATATCATAGGGGAAATCCTACTCCCATAAGGGCCGTAGTTGTAATCCTATGATCTCTTTTTACTTATAACTGGACCAATAGGGAATATTCATGTAATTTTTTTTTCACTTAAATCAATAATATGCAGTAATATCAACCCAAGAAAATAATTAAAAGTTAATTTCAACTACTGCTTGTCGCACAAAAAAAAACTTAAACTCCTACAATTTTCTACGACAGTTCAAACGTCCATGACTATCGCGGCCATTCATGTCAGGACTTTGATGTCACTTAACTCTATCTGCCTTGTTTAAATCTGTTTTTTTGCTCTTAGTAGATTAGTAAGTTCTTTATTTAAGCAAAAATTGCATTAACAAAATTATAGTAAAATCTTAGTGAAACTTTAAGTACTTTTCAATTAAAAGTGTTTCTTTGACACATGGATTTTGACGTCACTACCGGAATCGATGCGTTTTGTGTTTGCGTTCCGTTTCACCAAAAACACGCTAAATAAAATATTAAATTGTAAAATATGTGTTGTATTAGAGAATTAAACAAGTGTACCACAATGTTTTTATGGTCCAATACAAGGCATTTTTAAGAAATAAAAAAAGTTTTGTATTTCTTGCATATACCTTATTGTTGAATTAGGTGATTTTGTAAAACTTTTAATCCACATAGCTCTAGCACAAAGGGGCTTAACAAGTACGAGTCAGATTCGCGCATAAAGGGTTGCGTACCATCGTAGTAGGAGAGACCCCTTTCATTTTTTATTTATTTTTATTACTCCTTGTTTTTTGTTTGAAATATACATTCTGTGACAATTTCAACTGTCTACCTATTACGGATCATGAGACACTGCCTGCTGACAGACGGACGGACGGACACCAAAGGCTTCGTACAAAGGGTCCCGTTGGTTATCTTTCGAGTACGAAACCATAAAAGGGGTGGAATTTTTCGTGATTTTGTTCAATTAACGCGTAAGCTTAAGATACATGAGATTTTGCTGGTTTTCTAAGTATTGTCCAGAAAAGAAAAAAGTTTTTGTAGTATTATTACTTTGTTAGAACATTATTCAGCCAATTTAGAATACTAAAATTACTGTTCAGATTGAAACAGTGTAGATCAACTTATTAAACTCAAGTATTTTCCTTTCCAAAGTTGAATTGATTAAAAATAAACTACAGGAAAATAATAAACCTAAAAAATGTGTTACAGAATACTGCATTAAGTGATTTCAATGTAAAATGTATAAATAATTTGTTTTTCAAATAAGCACTGAACGAAATACTAGAATTACTAAGAATTTGGCTGTTTACAACAATAATGATGACTTAATCATTTTTAATAAGTATTAAAGAATAATTTTCTAAGAATCGATCGTTAGGCCCTATAATATTGTTAATATAAACAAGTTATTCAGACTTGTTTACACCTTTTATTATGTAGGTAGATTTCCTAAAGAAAACAAGTATTTTCAATCAGTAAACTTTTTGTATTACAAATTTCTGCCCGTGACTGTATCTGCGTCATTTATATTGTCAGGGTAAAAAGAATTGTTAATCCAAGTTATAACCTATCTATGAGCCAAACATCCAAATCCGTACAGCCGTTTTTGCGTGATCCACTATCATCCAACTTGTACATTTTTTTTTTAGGATAGCATACTGTTTGTCGAAGTACTGAATACGGATTTGATCTTACAGGTGTTCAAATCCGTATTCAGTACTTACTTCGAATCGAATTCGATTCCAAATAAAATCAACTTGTCATAATTTTGATGCATTGGTTTCGATTCGAGTAGATAACCATAGGTCAGTTGGTACACACGGCTACACATCAAGCTATACATTTCCAGTATAAGCTGACCTCGCATTGTATGGAAATCATATACACTTCGAGATCACCGTAAACTGGAAATGTATACCTTGATGTGTAGCCGTGTGTACACGTCATCACCATTCTTTTGAGTAACCTGCTCGGCTAGTTCCGGCGGTAGTTCGCTCTATGAATTACAATTGAACTGCGGTCAAAAATCGCACTGATAATAGTCATCAATCACCGATATTGGTAGCTAACTTGTTTATGGCTCAAGACATATATAACCAATACCACCGTTTTTAGTTTGGGTCAGGTGTGAAAGGAGGTCTCTCAAAAGTTATGGCGGTTTTTTTTTTTATTTGGCTTATTCAGCTTATTGGTGTCAACACAGCCGCAGCCGCGACACAGGCCCGCAGAGCATCATATATGTATGACTAGCAGTTGACCGCGACGTTTTTTAATCGAATTTTGTTAACTATATCAAGTTTTTTTTTTTTTTTGCGCGGATCCCTATTTATTTTTCTAAAATAAAAGTAGCCTATGCTAGATCTTATAACATCAGCTATCTGCGAGTAAGTCGCGTCGAAATCGGTCCAGCCGTTTCGGTGATTAGCCGGAACAAACAGACAGACAAAAATTGAAACAAATGTGTTTTGGTTATTTGTGCCATATATATTTTCAAGCATTCACCGTAAGCATTCAGTAAAAAGCTGTTATTTTGATATTACAAACAGATACTACAATTTTATTTATTTGTATTGATGTATAGTATAGATGTGTCATGTTTGTATGTGGTACTCAGTTTTCCTCTCCGTGAGAGAGAATTTCGAGCTATAATACACCAGGCGAACCCAGGACAGGTTTTTTTTAATTTCCTAAGGTTGCACATGGAAAACATAAAAAAAGAACATATTAAAATCATGGACAATATGGGGCACTTGATATAGTGTTCTGCCTGTCCTGTTTCTTGCACATCACAAGAGCTGATGGACGCTACTGAAAGTGCCAAACTCGTGCTCACTCAATTTAAATTGTCATTGACACGATAAGCAGTAAGTACCTACTGAGGAACATAAGAAAAATATAATTAGCGCAGTACAGCTCTACTGAGAAAGTTTAAGTAGCCTTTTAAGCAACGAAGCTTTCTAGAAAGTAGTCATTGTAGTGAAATAAATATCAGACTAATTGCAATTAATTGTTTCACATACCTATCAGCAAATGAAACAAACCACTTATTAAATTCTGTTCACATTAATTTGTTCCTTAAGTGGAAAGAAATTCTTTTTAATTGGGTAAACGTCATGGTTCTTATCTAATGAATTTATTATGTGAATAAAAATTAACTTGTCTCATTTAATCAACAATTGCGAAACCTTAATAGTTGTTTTGGGTAGTAAAACTAAACCCTATAACCTACTAAAGTATTGTAAAAGTCAAGAAACCCATAGCTGCGACTTCTCGTATTCCAGGATGACGTGGGCGGCTGATTCTTCGGCGTCAAAGCAGCCCCTGCAGAGTGGGCTGTCCGTGGCGCCTATGTTAAAGAGATGTTTATTTAGGGGGCAATGGTCCGTTATTGTCCCTATTATTATTCTGAGGTTATTTCTACTTAGGCTGAGCAGTCGTTTTGTTAGTCGCGGATGTAGACTTGGCATCGCCATTTTGGACTGCCTGCAGTCCATAGACCGTGACCATTTGTTGTTGTGAAGTTCAGTTGATCTCCGGCGAACCCATGTACGGAATTGTGAGAAAGGTAAGGGAAGGAGTGGGTACGGGCCTAGCACTGCCATCTCGGAACCTCTCTTAGCAAGTTCGTCTGCGGCGTCATTGCCTAGGGATCCACTGTGCCCCTTTATGCACTGGAGGGTGATTCTGTTAGACCGCGATATACGCTACGACTTCTATAATTTCAAAGTACAGGGCCGGCAAGTAGTCTTAATACAGGGTGTTTTTATCCTTAACATCAGTTGACGAACTTACTACTTGCAAAGAGATTCTAGAATTTAAGTACTAACTAGATTCTACGTGGCTTTCAAACGTACCTGGTGGTTGTATAAAAATATTATTTAAAGTGAGTAACTAGGTATATTTTACAATATTTTAGGAGTCCAAATTTCGACCTTTCAAACAGGTGGTCTAGTAGATTTTGATACGGTCTTACAGATCTATCCATTAGGGCGAATTTCATCACAGAACTGGGGGCCTAAAATGGCCACTTCATCGGAATCATAATACGAATCACGTTAAAAAAATTAAACTCTTAAAATGGATTTTGTGGTCTTAACCATAATGACCAATTTAAGAATTTTAAATTTTTAACGTGATTCATATTATGATTCTGATAAAGCTTCCATTTTAGGCCCCCTGAACTGAATGCTATCAGCAGATATACACCGGTTTTAAGGAACTGTTTCTCTCATACTTGCTATAGAATATTGAGACCGACAGCTTTTGAACGCCGTTATAAATACTGATAGCAATCAGTTTCATTATTAAAATCGGTTCTAAATACATTTAAGATACTACAGGTTCAATTCCCATTATTTCGTGTATCTACATGAATATTTTAGCAACAATGGAATCTTTATTGAATCGTTCCATCGATAAAATGCCTATAAAAGACCTCCCCGAAAGCCTTTTCGATTAGGACTTCATTTTGAGACCCCTCGCGTATTTCGTCATACAAATCACTTAAACTCTTGACGTTATTCGTGTTCCTCAGACGAAGGGGAGCCTAAACCTACTGCTCTATAACTATAAAACCGTCTGTCTGTCTGTCCCTGTTTTGGGAACTTATACTTACCTTTTCTATTTGTTTCATATATTTGCGACGAGGGGTCTCGCGAGGGTACTTAAAGAATACTTGGCCTGCTCAGACATCCATGGAAATCAACTCACACTGAGTTGATTTCCATGGATGGATGGAATTGGGAATAAGTAATCATTTTGCTATATTTTGAGATTTGATATTGTAAAGATGAATAGACTTACTTAAGTCCTAAAACCATCATAATCCCTCAATTCATTGTGTTATTAGTAATAATGATCTGCTTAGTAGTAAACAAACTCTGGTCTTCCTCTCTTATGTCACCAAAGTCTACCTGAATGGCTGAAAATGATTAGCTTTAGACTTTGGGGGTTTTGCAACACAATCATGTATTGCTGACATTTAGATTAGACCATAGACGTCACAGTAATAATTTAACTTAATGGCACACTTAACGTCGCTGGCATTGAGTTTATCTTCACCATAATTTAAAAAATATGACCACTTTAGAATCCTCTGCCAATAATCTCAAAACACATTATAAAGTTAGGAAACAGCCTCCATTAAATCCACGCCTCTCTAAATTCATGGCAAATGGCCCACGGTGGCCCATGATTTACCATCGGTTGCTAGGCGACCAACAACCCAGCAACTGGTTGCACAACCGGCATTGAAGAACAGCTGTCGAATTGCGGTCGTCACTGCAAAATTGTTGCGAAACTGATCATTGGTGTTATGTATCGTCGAAATTGAGCCTAAATTATGAAGGTCATGAAATTGTAAGGGAAATATAATCGCTTTATCTACAGCCGTTAAATTGACCCTTGAGAAAAGAATAATGAAGAAAATCGGGATATAAAAAGATAATGTGATCTCAGTCTGGAGAAATCATCAACTGCTGAGCCTTTTTCCCAACTATGTAGCGGTCGACTTCCAGTCTAACCAGATGCAGCTGAATACCAGTATTTTACATGGAGCGACTGCCTATAGACCGTCCTCCACAACCCAGTTAGTACTGGGCAATACGATACCCCTTGGTAAGACTGGTTGTCAGACTTTTTGGGTCACTGACTACCTGTAACGACTGTCAAAGGTCTACAGATGAAAGCCGGGACCAACGGCTTAACGCGATTTCGGCACGGAGGAAACTCGATATGTAATGGGCGGTCACCTATCCACATACCAACCTAGGCAAGCACGGCTTACGTAAAGATCGACCCGAGTTGCTGTTATTATTTTGCCACGAGCTAATATTTATTCTGTAAATATCTATATCTAGTCAACATTTCCTATATGACTACCCGGCGAAGCAAGCTCAAGGGGTATTGGATAATTATTACAATTTAGAAATAGAAGGTAACATTGATATTATATTATCACTAGCTGATGCCCGCGACTTCGTACGCGTGGAAATTGATGAGTAAATGGGAGAAAAAGAAAAGTATCCTATGTGCTATTCCAGACTATAATATAATATAATATAAACTTTATTTCCGTTAAACTTAGCCTATGTTTACAATTATATAATCTATCTCTGTGCCAAATTTCATCCGGATCCGTTCAGCAGTACTGGCCTGATTGAGTAATAAACATCCATCCATCCACACTTTCGGATATATAATATTATTAAGTATAGATTATAGGGCGTCTATGTCTTGAGAATTGTATGATAAGTGTGTGAAAATCTCATCAAGTTACTGAAAAAATTAAATACAGTACCTACTAATACCTCACTAATTCCCTGTTACTATGCGGGACTCGTACCCACGACCTCGACCTGAAGGCGCGCGCTCCGTCACTGCGCCATTTGGGTCACTAACTACAACCTATAGATTGCTAAAATCTGGGGCCCCAAAGTAGGCCATTACTATGAGCTGCAAAATTATTTCCCGTGACTTTATCGAAGATATAAAGTTGGTGTGTTTTAAAGATAGAATATCAACTACATACTCGTATATGTCCTCCAGCTATATAAATAAGGTCATATCTAATTATGTGGTAAAACTTCAAAGACATGAATATCAAATTAGCAATGTAATTACTTAATTTTAGATTTTTCACTAGTACGAATTTATCTTGTGCTAGACTAGACTGTCTCGCAAGCGCAATTGCTGAACATGAGGTACTGGATTTGATTCTTAGTTCAGGCAAAGTGCTATTGGGTTTTTCCCTCAGTCATTTCTGAGTGACAGTCACGTGCCTGGATGATGCCAAAAGGACCTTGGCTTAGGCTTGACCTCTATTTCATAGGACCTAAACAAAACTGGCGAAAGGTGGGTGACGTGGGTGTACTATTAGATCCACCTCTAATAAATAATAATAAATTTATTTATCAAAAAACTTAGTAATATGTAACAGAAAATAGTCTGCCAGTATTTATATCTAATAAATGGATGTAGCCACTGCAACCGAATTAGGCAATGCCTGTATTTCGGTTTTCAGTGCCTTTTCCCTCGATATTTTAGCTCTCCTCTGCATAACCCTTTGGGGAGTACAGGCGTGATGCTTATGTTAGCTTTTGCACCTGGTTGCGCCCAGGTGGAAGTCGGCAATTATAACGCAATAATAGAATAGTAGGGGTCCTATTCAATCTTGACCTTGAGAAGCAAAATGGAAGTCCCGAACTTACCCGTTGAACTAATCGGTAACCGACTAGTCTGCCATTCATCTGTTTTAAAATAAACCTTTGGACCGCCACTGTCACATATACGTGTATACGACAAGCAAGCGCGTGCCCTGTACGCCAAACGACACAAATATGTGACAAAATGGTCGGTGAAATTCGGGCTTGGCGTGGAGAAATACGCGTGCTTTATGCTCTAGCGTTCAACAGGGACAAGACAAGATGTAACAATTTCTAATATTGGATTTACAGTTCCATCTTCTTCTTTATCGAGCGGTTAGTGTCTAACCTGGTGTCAGAGTTTTAATTTTTATTTTATTCAAAAGGAACAACATACAGCTGCAATATATACGAGCAATATATATGCGATGCAATATTTATAAGAAATACATAAAACTTATTGACACTATTGCAGCCTACAACGCTGTTCACAAATTAACTATACGAGTAGGATAAGTAACAGAAAATAATCGCTAGGATTACAAATACAAAATAAAATAAAAAATATGTAAAACAAAAATTAAAAGATAAACTGTGAAATGGTGTATAAATAATCAAGGAAGCTCCTTAAGTATAAGACTTTTAAACTTATAGGGAGCACATGCAAAAATATCAATGTGTTCAAAAGTCCTATTGTAGGAATCGACCATTCTGCATTCTGCGAACAGGCGAATGCAAGCCAAAGTTGGACTTGCAAATGCCCACTGAAAACAATCTGCCAGCGCACACCCGTCGCTTGTGGACCGTCCTAGGAACCGCATAAAATAACAAAATTTAATACCAGTTAAGAATAATCTCTCAGGCAGGTTTCCTTACGATGTTTTCCTTTACCGAAGCAAGTGATAATAATACAATACGCACATGAATCCGAAAAATCAGAGGTCTTGGGTTCGAATTCGAGAGCTATGACTTGTCAGTCCGACGGTCACATCGCTCCTCTTGGTTTACAGTTCCATGATATCATGAATGTCATCATGAGTTTGTGTTCAGAATCGTATTGCTATGCTCAACAAATTATTTCTGCTGTACTGTCGGCTTTAGCAAAGATACTTCTCCTAAGGGTATCTATAGGATGGCATGATTAGAATAATAGCTAGAGATCACTCAAATGAATCCACTTATTAGTTAATCTTCTATGATTTTAGATGTTCTGGTACTTACGTAAGATTAAAACTTTCAGTCATGGTAGATGCTCCATTTAGAGCAATCTTGTAGACCAAACGAAATAGATTTGTAGCGGCACTACAAGAATACTGCAGCAACATATAACAAAAAGTACTATAGCGCCATCTATGTCACAGATGAAGAACTAAACATCGAAATAAATTGAAATCCTACATCGCGCAAGTAAAGTTATCCGCGACTTAAGAGTGTATAGCAGAACCCGACAACAACTGTCGGGCAGTACCCCACCAGACAGAACATCCGTCTGGTCGGAGGATCCTCCTTATTCTATGGGGGTTGAAGAACTTTACACCCTGTTCTCCAAACCCCAAAGGTTCTATAAGAGCCACTGTATAATTATTACTATCTAGCCTCTTTGTAACTCATTTCCCTTTTCTCCGAATCTTGTTTATGTATCTCAAATTACGATGATTTATAGTATTTTTCCAAACATAATTTACTAATAAATAAAGCTCTATCATTATGTTAGTCGTTACCCTCCCTACAGTGTCTATAGACCTTCTAGAACAATAATATATTGACGAAATTATTTTGGCGTCATTTATCAATTTTCTCACGTATTCAATATAGTAATCATTAATTAGTCTGTTACTAGTAATTGAGGCGGAAATAATATAAATGAATGAAGATATACAGCACTTATTCATTTCTGAGAAATATTTGGTGTACTCATAATCTTTTATAGGGTTCTGTACTCAAAGGGTAAAAACGGGATCGTATTCGGTATTACTAAGCCTCCGCTGTCCGTCTGTCTGTCTGTCTGTCACTAGGCTGTATCTCATGATCCGTGATAGCTAGACAGTTGAAATTTAGCCGTTATAACAAAAAATACTAAAAATATAATAAAATCAATATTTAAGGGGGGCTCCGATACAACAAATAGTGTTTTTTTTTATTTAGATAATGGTACGGAACCATTCGTGCGCGAAGCCAACTCTCACTTGGCTGGTTACAGTTTGGTGGATTATGTTACGATAATTAACTGCCATTGTTTTAAGGTGCTACTTACAAATCTACACGGTGTTAAGGGTCATCAAAGCGCTTAATAAAAGTTTATATAAAAAGCCGTTGTTACGTACAAACGTGCATTAACACGGTCATTATATATATGAAACAGCTGGTTTATTTCTATTGTGCCAAATCCATAATCATACATGTGCTGGTACAATTTAAGCATAGAAATTCTAATTTTTAATTTGATGTATCACGCATTAACGCATATAAATGTTGATGTGATCGATACGGAGAGGAAGACCAAAGAAATATAAACGTGTCGGGGTGTCAGGATTTACTCCGCTAGGCTTCTGCATTATGTGGGCAGACGATGGGTGTCGTGCTATGAAAAGACACTGAGCGATAGACTGTTTCTAGCAAAACTAACGAATTACTTGAGATTACAACTTAGCACAATAACACGGGGCACAATGAATCGGGTACAGTTCCAAGAGGTCTTAACTCGGCCGCGATCAGACACTGACTGACTGTAGTCCTGGCTCAGAGTTTACCATCTTGACTCTGTAACAAGTGACACTGTGGTGTGGGTAGCCTTGTAAGTAGATTGCGTGATGTACACCGTGTACTTGTGATTCATTTTAAGCCCGTACCAATGACCGTCTCCGAAAAATGGATTTTGTGAAGAATGATATGAATGATAATGTGACGAACAACAGGGGAGAATGGAAGAAAAAAACCGGTCAAGTGCGACTCGGACTCGCGCACGAAGGGCTCCGTAACTTTATTTTAAAAAAAACACGTGTGTTGTATGGGAGCCCCTTAATTATTTATTTTATTCTGTTTTTAGTATTTGTTGAGCGGCAACAGAAATACATCATCTGTGAAAATCACGGTTCATGAGATACAGCCTGGTGACAGACAGTCAGACAGACGAACAGTAGAGTCTTAGAAATAGGGTCCCATTTTTAGCCATTTGGTACTGAACCCTAAATAGTATTTCCCTGTTTAAACGTTTCGGATTCAATTCTAATGTACCCTTCTTGTTCTCATCATCATTGAACTTATAGATGTCCACTGTTGGACTTATAGTGTGTAACAGAAAGGGAAGACTGTGGTACGGACCATCTAACTGAACAACTTTTTCTATGGGACCACCATCGAAATCGTAAAAAAATAATCAGCTGTCCTATACAAAATTTCTATACCTACAAATGTATGGGACAGCTGATTATTTTTTTACGATTTCGATGGTGGTCCCATAGAGAAAGTTGTTCAGTTTGATGGTCCGTACCACAGTATTCCATATGATTATACCCTTTCTGTTACACACTGTATAATTAAGAATCCAATTACTATTTATACCTACAGTTTTTAAGGCCATACTGTAAATATTTTTTGTAACTCAATAATTTCAATAAACAATTTCAATTTCAATTAAATTATTACCAACCGAGTACCTACCTACACTGGACGGTTTTAAAATTGGAGATTTCTCCAATTTTAAAACCGTCCAGTGTAGGTAGGTACTCGGTTATAAATGGTCGATATTATGTCCATGGACTTTATTAGGGACTCAATTTGAATATCATCGGGCGAGTAATGAGGAAGATTGAGGTCATTCACGCGTCCAATGAATATTTTATTAGAACTGGAACGGTTTACATAATATACCTACATATTGGCACGATTCAATACATGTTATTGTCTTTATATGTATTTCCAACGCTCTAAAACTCAGTAACTTCACAAATCCGTCCGAAAAAACATTATTATACGATAAAAATCTCAAGACAAACAAGAATTTGTGTGGTATACTACTTACCACTAAAATTCCGACTACTGCAAAATAACGCTCTAATTAAAAAAAACACGGGTTTTTTTTCGGTTTGTAGCCTAAGCTACCCGGGCCATAATAACGAATCGACTGACACCTTATTCATCAAAATCGGATGAATAGTTTAGGTGCTACGGGGAAACATACGTAAATACACACATACATACATACGCTAAAATCATAACCCTTCCCTTTTGGCTTCGCTGTAGTCGGGTAAAAACGACGGATCAATTCAATTCAATTTTATTCATGAACAATTCACATTGTGTTTGAAATCATAAATCTATAACTAAATAATAAAAATAAAATCACATTCATTAAAATTATAAAACTAACACATTTGTAGTACAGTAAATAAAATTATAGATAAAAATAATAAACAAAAAAAAAATCAAATGAAATCATTATAAATTAAGAGAACAATACAATTATTTCTTTACCTAATAAAGAAAGTCAGTCTCGAGTAATTTTCCACTAGCTAACGATGATGGGATCAGACTATAAGCCGGCCCCCAACATAGTTTGGGAATAGGCCAGACAGATGATGACTCCACTATCTATCATCATCATCATTTCAGCCCGGAATCACCCACTGTGGGGTATAGGCCCCCCCTTTCGTCAGCCATTCTTCTCTGTTCTGTCAGTCCCTTATCCATCTGTTCCCAGCGATTTTGACGTGTTTGGACGATCAAGGTTGACTAGCTGGCCTGGTTTCTTCAGCCCAACTTTGGCCACCATTCGGTCAAAACCTTACTCCATTGACTATTTCTGCGTCTGGCCAGATGTCCTGCCCAACTCCATTTTAGACTTTCGTTAACTTCGAATCCGTTCGACTCGGTCTAGTAGGGTAGTCCACTATCTATAATCTCAAACACAATATACATTTTTCCTGATAAATAAATAAATATAGTTACACATAATTTTTGATTACCTAATCAATCAATCTTCTAAGCAACCTAAAGCCCTAAAGTTACGTAACAAAACTCAATAATATCCCAGTTAGATTCTAACAAAACGCCTCTAATTGCAGGCTTAGCTCATAGACAAACCCACGCGAAACACATTTATGTATAATTCAGTGTCTATTCCAATGCTAATTCAATCGTATGCAGCTCCTCGACTAAGATATATGCTGCTATTATCATTGCATTAGCTAATTTTATTGCTTATTCGTTGCCTAGCAACGTAACTGGCTGCTTACTTATTGTGAGAAATTATTTTGGATTTGAATCCTGCCAATACTTGTACTATTAATAATGTATTCTGTGGTAGTACCACACATGCATAGGTATGTTTAAGATAACTGTACGTGTATATGTGTGCCTACAAAGTGTCATATTCGCATTAGCGAAAAAACTTGAGACAAAATGGCCTTCGGCGCCCTCAAAGATCCGAATAGGACAGTTGTTCACTTGAAGTGAGTTTAGGTTCGATCCCATTCCAAAATGTTAACAATATTATAAAGGTACATGAAATATATTGTAATCTATATGTTACTAAGCAAAGAAAATGAACTTAGTCTGTAGCACAAAGATGGCAATCCGAATAAATAGTATGCACACACTTCAACATTGATGTGAGCA
This sequence comes from Eugnorisma glareosa, assembly GCA_947578425.1. Taxonomy (NCBI): domain Eukaryota; kingdom Metazoa; phylum Arthropoda; class Insecta; order Lepidoptera; family Noctuidae; genus Eugnorisma; species Eugnorisma glareosa. Next base: position 18,046,591 of record OX387969.1, on the reverse strand, counting down.
ATAAGTACGAGTATCTAAATGAAACGTAGACTATTAAATTCACAAATAAACCTATCAAGCAAGGTTGCTGTGGATAAACAATTACATTATTTACTCGTCTTAAACTCTCTTAGTACTCAGAGCGATAACCTAACAGTGTCCTAGCCAGATTATCTCACAAGTGCCTAGCAACAGGCTGAACTAAGAGCAAAGCGCTCCGATTTGATTTAAAACCGTCTACAGAAGTTGTTCGAGGGCGTCTCGAGGTTAGAAATAATAGAAAAATCCCCTCCGTCGCCCTCTTCGGGCGTCACCCTCTGAGGGGCGCCCTCCGACCTTCCCCAATGTCCTTGTCGGGGTTAGGTCAATAACAGACTCCCTAGAGATTGCTATTTATCTCGTATATGAGTATGATTTTCGAAGTTTCTGTTTTATCGTTGTGATTGATGTCTACGAGTTTACGGAATTTTCTGTATGTCAAGCTTTCTGAGGACTTTATTACCCTAAGTTTCTTAAATTAGCAACAAAGTGGGGAGGCTGTCAATAAAGTTTCATTTTGTGGTTTGTAGCAAGTAGATGAACAAGAAACATTTAACTTCAAAAAACCCGACTACAAATTGTATTATGTAAGGAGGAGGAAGGTATGATATTCTACTCGACAGGTTTGGTTAAAAAAAAATATATCGCCAATAATCCACCATTTTTTTTTTAAGAATTATGCCGTCTAACGACACTTATGTTTTTGAGACGTATCTAATGACACCTTAATCGTCGAAATCCATCCAGCCATTTGGAACATACGAGGTAATAAACAAATTTACAAAAAACAAACATAAGTACAAGATACGCGCGAAAAGCATAACTCTTCCTCGGTAAAAAAAAACAATAAGGACAGCAAATTCCGCCGTGAAAAAATCAGTGATTATTAAAGCCAACATCAGTGACGCCTTAAGATTTTTTCACGGCACTGACTAACTTTAAACAAAAACCTTATTAAGGCAACATTATGTTGTGTAGGTCTTAGCTACGCGACAAAAACTGATATACACAAACACTTCCCAGTTTATTCTTAACGAAACATTATCTAACGTAGCAGCAATTAAAATGCTCTACAATTCTAAAATTAGAAAAATGTAAACGAGAACTGGTTTGGAAACCTTCATGGTTGTATCTCGATATGATCTGGTAGCCATTGCGAATTCTAATGACGATATTAACGTTTTTATATGTAAACTAGTTTATTTATTAATGAAAATATTGTGCAACTTTTGTTTTATAAAACGGGCCATCGTATCAAAATATTCGGTTTTTTAACCAGTCTAGGCCTAATGGCACTGTTTCAGCGATAATTAATCGGAAAAAGTCAAAATAGATGGTAACGAAAAATTTAATATACGAAGCACTTTGAAAGCGGAGGTCTCTCAGATCCATTGTGATAATTTTTCTAGAAAAAAATTGGTATGTTAAATGTTTTGTTTGTCATAATTTTGTCTGACACTATCACAGTAATAATTTATTGTTTTCATAGTCATTATTCTATTGGTTTATCTACCGATACACTAGCCAGCTCTTTGTTGTTTCTTTAACATTCCAGACCAGGTTCATTCACTCACTTCTTGAAACTAAACGCAACGTAACGCCTAGCAACAGAAGATCTATTGCTCCCAATAATATTGCTACCAGTTGCTAAGAATTGTTTTTTTTTTTTTGGAACTATTCTTTGAAGAATTTAATGATTTGTGTTGTATGAATTGATTTGTTTTAGTATAATAGCGTTCTTAGCTTCCTTAATGCATTCTGAAGTTCTCAGTAATATGTAATGATCAAGACCCGATTGTCTACAGTTTGCCTACAGCGTATTTTGACCTATTTCGGCCACATAATGCGAAAGGGAAATAGCAGCCTTGAAAAGCTGGTCATTGTTGGCAATACCGAAGGCAAGAGAGCACGAGGCCGGTCGCCAACCCGACCAGGTTGAAGAAACTACGTCCTCAAGCAAATTTCAGCAGGTGAAGAAGGCAACTTTGGACCGGAGTCGATGGAAGCAGATTCTCTGTTTAAAGAGTGACCACGATCCTCAGTAATGAGGGACCGATTGAAGAAGAAGAATGTTACTGATTTTAAGCTTGGATTAATTTAGTCTTGTTAACTAAAGTATCCGAGTAATTGAATTTCTTCGAGTTATACATGTTTTCCATACATTTATTTCCTCGTAGCTCGTAAAACAGTGAGCCGTAAGGAAATAAATGTATGGGCATGGTATACTGCACAACGCAAGACCCAGAACCCATCAGACCAAGAAATCATCAAGATTTTCCTGTACAATATCACGCTGGATCAAAAGGCTGTAAAATCAAAAGTTAATGAAGTAAAGGCACGAGATTCCTGGCGTGTTTGTAACAAATATATCGGCGGAGCTACCTGCGGGTAGGGTTACCAAAAAAGTTTACAAAAAAAGACTAGAAATGAACTGTTTAATCTTTTTATTTCCTGAAAAATCCCTCTTTTACAAAGAGTGAAATTTCAAAAGTTTAGGCAAATGGCAAGGCCAAACAGAAGGAAAAAAGCCGAACATGTTTCCTGACAAATCAGCACAGATGGGAACCCTACCTGCGGGTCGTCGCCGTCGGTCGTCGTTCGTCGCCGGTCGCCGGCCACGACCTTGTATGTCCTGCTCAGGCGCAGATATCTAGGCTATTGGCTACGTCGTGATAACGTCTTTACCTTTATGTGTTTTTAAAGTTGTGTTGCGGAGTTTGTGTCTAAGGACTTGGATTGAAAAAGTAGAAAATTAAATTGTTATCACTTATCTCCGACATGTATTACGTTTCTTTGCTAGTCGTCGAAAAATGAAAAGGCACCCTACATTTTGTTCATTGGTTTTTAAAACACAAAATATTTTTTGGGTGTTTCATATAACTGCTTGAAAAATTCACAGATATCAAAATATCATGTTTTTCTACATAAACTTTCAGTTATTCAATGAAGAATTACTAAAAATAAACAACTTTCAATTTCCTAATCCACTGAACTAATTCACAAATGTAACCCAGTTATCACATTACAAACTCAAACAGACAACTTGCAAATTAAACTATAATAGATACCGTCAGGGAAAATAACTGTTAAGCACATTGACGCCTCATGTCAATATGCCGTGTTAAAGTCAATTCATACAACATTCAAAGCATATATGTACTTATAGTTGTAATTCGAATATTCGGACTGATCAATGTCTCATTCTCTGACATTGGCAAAATTACCGAACTGAAGAATACCTTTAAAAATTTAATTGAAGTTTGTAGTCAATCTGCTGAACAATTAATTACCCTGTCTGTACTACAAGGTTACTAGCTCTATTGCTAGGAATTTAAATCTCATTCTAAACAGCAAAAAAACAAGAATAAGATCATTTTTGACATATTTTTTAAATTACAAATTTTATTCAAATTAAATAATGAATAACTTAGTTATGTATACCAAATTAATTAACGAATTCTAAAAAATGCTAGGTGATGAAAATTTGTTACTAGACAAAATATTCATAAATTGCATTTTACATCATTGCAATAAATATTTGATAGTATTTGCTTTTTTCTGAAAAAAAAAACTTTTCTACAAAATGGAGGTTTGACCTGTGAATATTATTTTTTGTAATGTTTGTAATAAACTATGGAGACATAAAGTCACAATTTATTTTTATAAAGTTCTTTTCGTGTCATATTAAATGGTAATAAATTAAAATGAAAAATTCTTGTGTATTGTGTTTGTGAGTGGTTACGATTTATTTGGTTAGAAAAACCCAGTTGTGTCAGGTTATTAATATTTAAAAAGAGCAGAATTCCCGTTTACTAAAACTGTAAATCATAATATTGTGAACTTCAGTAATTTAGCACCTATATATTATGTAGGAATAAATAAATATATTCTAAATGCAAAACCATAATTCATTTTCATGAACACTATAACTAAGTTGACACGACATGACTTTACCACACTATCATTTTCATTCAGAACTTACTTGTAAATGGTATTTTCGCGAAAGTAGGTATATTTTTATTGTTATTCATATTTCACAATGTGTTATTTTTACAGCTGTGTCTTGTGTAGTTGTAAATTTCGAGGATTCTGTAGTTTTTATACCATATTTTTCAGAGCGGTTTTTTTGTGTCATTTAAAGTATTAATTATTTCCTAGTGTATTCATAAAACCTGTGTCATTATTTAGAATTCTTTGATTGTATTGTAATAATGAAAAATCTAAAGCCTTGTCTGCACTGAGTACCTACTTGCATCAGAGAAAAAATTGTTGCATTCCTGATAGTTGTCATCAGTCGGGAAATTAAAAATGATCGAATGTGCTGTAGGTAGTTAGGACAAGATTTTGGATTTTTTTTTATAAATGTCCTGTTTACCCTTAACATTTTACTTACTGTTATGAATATGTACTAAAAACTACACTACACTATATAAAGTACTATTGTTCTTATTTTGCACAGTGACGTCTAAGTTATGACAGTTCTGTTTCACGCAAAATAAACAATATGGCTGACTATTTGCAAACGTTGTGCAAATGATTACGCAACATACGACCTCGCCGAAACACCATTGTCAGCTTAATTTAACCAATATTACACACAATCAGGTGTTGGACAGTTATCTGTATTGTGTTTACAAATTTTAATACCTATGTCTGTTTCTGTTATGTACGTTAATGGTTGTGCTATCGAGTTTGTAACGATATTATACTTGTTGAATCTTTGTAATGTGTTTTGAATAATTTTGTGGTTCCGGTTTCTAGGTTTAATGCTAAGTCAAACAACCTTATCCACAGCTGTTTAAAATATCATTCTAGTGTCTAGAAAAATCTCCATGAAAACTCTCGACCATGCTAAAAGATTTTTCAAAGTAAGTAAATGAAAATCATTGAGGTCTAGTCAGTTCAGTTCATCAGTTTTTCTCTTTGTTGTACGTATCTACATTTTACTCATAATATTAGATATCTACTCCTATTACCTATATTGTTGCTGCTGTGTGAAAAATAATGTAAATACGATACGAATGCAAAGTCCAGCATTGTGGCCCAGCTTAGCTTCATCAAAATTTGTACAAAAAACGACTAACTTTAGACACAAAACATACGTGGCCACATTGTTTTTAGCCATGTTTCAACCAAACTGCTAAAAATGTAATACATATTAGATTTATGTACCAATCCTCAAATATTTAGGAAGAATAAAAGTAATACTTAACAACTTACTACACCACCACACACACACAACAACACACTACAACACAACAACAACTACAACACAACAACAACAACAACTTACTTACTTTTTATCCTATCAAGTATCAACAAAGACTGACGTCGAGACATTATTTATAATCAATTTAGACCAAATTGAGTAGATTGGGATCTGAGAGATACAAACATGAATAGATAAACAAATTAATAATTTATCTATATAAATTAATTTGTTGATTTCCAAACAAGGGACATAGGGACTGACCTATTTCATTTCCTACACTTTTTATAGATATATTTTTTGAAATACTTTCACAGTTTCAGGAAGATTTTCATATATAAGGTACCTAATTAAGGTATTGTGGAACGCTATTTGCGTTAGTTTACCCTTAACATTTTACTTACTGTTATGAATATGTACTAAAAACTACACTACACTATATAAAGTACTATTGTTCTTATTTTGCACAGTGACGTCTAAGTTATGACAGTTCTGTTTCACGCAAAATAAACAATATGGCTGACTATTTGCAAACGTTGTGCAAATGATTACGCAACATACGACCTCGCCGAAACACCATTGTCAGCTTAATTTAACCAATATTACACACAATCAGGTGTTGGACAGTTATCTGTATTGTGTTTACAAATTTTAATACCTATGTCTGTTTCTGTTATGTACGTTAATGGTTGTGCTATCGAGTTTGTAACGATATTATACTTGTTGAATCTTTGTAATGTGTTTTGAATAATTTTGTGGTTCCGGTTTCTAGGTTTAATGCTAAGTCAAACAACCTTATCCACAGCTGTTTAAAATATCATTCTAGTGTCTAGAAAAATCTCCATGAAAACTCTCGACCATGCTAAAAGATTTTTCAAAGTAAGTAAATGAAAATCATTGAGGTCTAGTCAGTTCAGTTCATCAGTTTTTCTCTTTGTTGTACGTATCTACATTTTACTCATAATATTAGATATCTACTCCTATTACCTATATTGTTGCTGCTGTGTGAAAAATAATGTAAATACGATACGAATGCAAAGTCCAGCATTGTGGCCCAGCTTAGCTTCATCAAAATTTGTACAAAAAACGACTAACTTTAGACACAAAACATACGTGGCCACATTGTTTTTAGCCATGTTTCAACCAAACTGCTAAAAATGTAATACATATTAGATTTATGTACCAATCCTCAAATATTTAGGAAGAATAAAAGTAATACTTAACAACTTACTACACCACCACACACACACAACAACACACTACAACACAACAACAACTACAACACAACAACAACAACAACTTACTTACTTTTTATCCTATCAAGTATCAACAAAGACTGACGTCGAGACATTATTTATAATCAATTTAGACCAAATTGAGTAGATTGGGATCTGAGAGATACAAACATGAATAGATAAACAAATTAATAATTTATCTATATAAATTAATTTGTTGATTTCCAAACAAGGGACATAGGGACTGACCTATTTCATTTCCTACACTTTTTATAGATATATTTTTTGAAATACTTTCACAGTTTCAGGAAGATTTTCATATATAAGGTACCTAATTAAGGTATTGTGGAACGCAAATAAATAAAGAATAAATGTAAAATAATCAGACAAAAATTTAATACTAAGAACTTTTTTTGTCTAATATGTCGTCTTACGTTACGAGTAGGTATGTTATGTGGGTGTGTTGTTTTTTTCACAGATGGTGATAGTGATCTTGGTCTAATACATAAGATTACAGGTCAACACCCTGGAAATACAGAAGAGTCAAAGAGAGATTAAGTTAAAAACAACTGGTAAAATATTAAGATATTACGGCATGTATTCTACACAATTGCAATTTTTTTTTTAACTCTTTTATTTTAGGGCCAGCTGTTAAGGTGTCTGTGCAAACTTTATTTTATCTTCGTTCTTGGTATTCCAGTATTATTATTTACCTTTATTTACTTATTTATTTAATTACAACGGTTGCGTTTAAAACCAATTAACTAGTAACTAAAATTATAAAATAGAAGACACAATTATAAAACATATTAAAATATACAAAATAACAAAGCAAAGCAAAATTTGAAGTGAAAATAAAAGAAAAAACAACACTTTCATAAATTCCTCTCACAGTACTTCTGACATACCAATAAAATCTTCGTCCATCCATCCGCAAACAGATCGTCTGTTGGATTAGAATCTAAAAGATGATTTATTAGGTTTCTGCTGAACTTTGTTTCAAGACTAAATAAGTAAAGATTTTCAATCTTTTCACTAGAATTTTAAGTTTCTTTTAATTTGATTTTTCGAAACTTATTTATTTTTCTAAGAAATGATAAGTTGTATGCATCAATCTGACATTATACAAGTAGTGTCTGGATCCCGGAAGAAATAAAATAAGTACAATTAATTTGTCAAATCTATAACATTCAAATATCCATATTAGGCAAAAAAAAATCTCCTTTCATTATTAAAATTAAAATAATCATAGGTCACATTTGTAAATGGCTCATTAAAAGGCATAATAAATAATTGTATCGATGTTCATCCGTATTCATTTAATGCATTATTAATGTCTACATTTTGTTATCTAGTTTTCAAGTGTTTCCGTGTTCATTATACAATGCGCGGGCGCCGCTTTAAAATAATAATAAAAAAGAACAAGAAATATTAGTCTGCATAATGGTAACCAGGAACATACATATATGTTCGTGTACCTGTTCTTCCTCAAGTCGCACTCCTCATTACTGAGGGTTGTGATCCTCCCTTAAAAACATCTTTTCCCTGACGATGTTTCACTATCTCTGTCGATCCTTGGCCAAATGAAGCGCATCATGAAATTTCGGATCAAGGGAAGAGCTTATCTGGTCAGACCATCGCAAAGGGCTGCGCCCTCTTGGTCGTTTACCATCCACCTTGCTGGTAACCATCAGTTGTTCGAGGTTACTGCCATCTTTTCTCGATATATGGCCGAAAAATCCAAAACTTTGCGGAGACAGGTCTTAGAGAGAGTGGTCTTTATTTGGAGCTTAATCAATCTGATTGCGAAATCGATCGCCAGGAGAGATCCAGGTGTAAAGGTGTTTATAATTGTGAGCTTCCTTCTGATGCAGAATTGTGTACCTGTAGACCATAAAAAATAATATAAAATGGTAAATATCCCGATTAGAAAAAACTTATAAGGATAATACCTATAGAGCCAGCTTATTTCATGAATTTCTGCGAAATTTACAAACACTATTCAAAAATTCTGAACTACACAACTAGAACAGAAAATTATACAAGTAATTAATCAAATCAGTCATAAGAATAGTTTGACTTGTTATGAATAAGTTGTATCATGTATATAATGCATGCTATCATGTAAATAAATTGTTTTTATTAATGCCCAAATTCTAGAACGATTCGCGGACATTTAAATCAATTTCGATCTAAAACAAAATTTGAGTATAATACTACCAGATTTGGATTGAGATTCATGCGTATAAGGATCACTCTGTAACAAGAGCCTTGGAAATAAGTAAACACCTTTATATTGCAGTCAAGGACATTTTCCAACAGAGGGAACACATAGATGCTTCCTATAATCTGTCAGAGCTGAGGAAGTCGCGGTCCAGAGCAGCGGATACATCAGCATCATACAGCGATCACTAGCTCAGCTGGTATTGTCACAGCTGAGCTGTTGCAAGAATGATGAAGAGAAGGTTCGAGGTTATGAAGTCAAGAAGAAATTTAAGTTAGCAACAAAACTACAAACAATAAGGTAACAAAGTAAGTCTTAGAAAATACATTACAACAAATAAAAACGAATAAATTAACCAGAATAAATAAACTAACAACAAACTGTAAAAGGGCATCGAAAAACTCCTCAACGCAGTCTGCTGGTAATGTTGCCACAATGTATGGCAACACTTAGCCTCTGGTCAAGGTAAAGGCCAGCCCTTGGGCACAGTTTTTATACTGTGCCTTGGGTCACGAGAAACGTCAACTAGTCTTAGAATTAGATATAAATTATAATTATGTTCTTTCCAAAGCCATAGTGACGCTACCCCAAACGTTAAAACACATGTTTGCCAACTTGTGCCCAAACACTTTTCCAGCATTTTCTTTCGTTTCAAATTTAATAGATTACCTACACATTCCAAAAATATTCCATTACATCATCACTACATAGTATTAAACAAAGTCGCTTCACGCTGTCTGACTGTCCCTATGTATGCTTAGATCTTTAAAACTACGCAACGGATTTTGATGCGGTTTTTTAATAGATAGAGTGATTCAACAGGAAAGTTTATATGTATAACATTGCACCGGGCGAAGTCGGGGTGGGTCGCTAGTTAGAAATATACTAGAACTGACTAACGGCCCAAAACATTATAAAATAGCCCGCAGGGAAAAAGTTTTCAAGTTGCTTTGTCAAATGTCTTGACAGCAAGTTATTCAGGATTTTACCAAGTAATTTATTTTTGCAACATATGTACAATTTTGATTGTTGATAGTTAGTTGTAAGTTGGAGTAGCAGGTTCAATTCTGGGTCAAATGTAAATCATTTGGTTACAATGTATTGCGGTGGCAGTTGCTTACCTAATATAGGAGAATGGCTGGTTGGTTTGTAAGTCTCGTAACAATTTTTTTTTTTTGTTCATTTTGGTGAGGTTTTTACGTTAGTCGATTTATTAAAGTATCTATAGGCCTATGGGTGGAGAGGGGTTAAATTAATCAAATGGCTCATCGGCAAATATTTTTATTCAGACCACCAAAAACACAAATACAGGAAAAAGCTATCTGTTGTATCAATTACCTGCCTGGTATTTATTCAAATATATAAATAAAGTATACTCCATTTCCTCCTCTCGATGTCATAAAGACTGACTCTTAAAAACGCAAGGATTCCACCTTAAATGGAGGACCTCCACCAATTCCTCTCCAGTAGTACATTTCCCTTAAATACAGGCTAATAGACCACCTCCACGCGGGCGAAGTTCATCACCTAATAGCCTTTTCCCAAATATGTTGGGGTCGTCTTCCAGTCTAACCGGCTGCAGCTGAATACCAGTATTTTACATGGAGCAACTGTCTATATGACCTCCACAACCCAGTTAGTACTGGGTAATACGATACCCCTTTGTAAGACTGGTTGTCAAACTTTCGGGTCACTAACTACCTGTAATAACTGTCAAAGATCTATAAATGACAGCCAATACTGACACGCGGGCGAAGCTCTGCGTGTACAATGTAGATTTTTATAAACGCCACGGCTTACCAACAGATTCCATTCACAATACAAATGAAAAAAAAACTATCTAGCACAAACGCCAGACTCGCCTCGCTGAAAACCTATAAAATGAGGCCCAGCAATATTTGTGTCGCCATTGAAACCAGTCAGTCTGTAGTATATACGTCGCCTATTGTACTACTAGTTTTCCTGTTTGCCGTCACTATAAAAAGTGCCAATAGGAAGTAACGACCTAAATGTAGTTTTACAAAGAATATGTGGGTATTTACAAGATTATTTTTAGAGAATCTATGTGGGGATATCATCCCCATATAGATAGTATAGTATAAGTGGGGATGAAAGTAAGTGAGAGTGAGAATGTGTGAGAGAGAGAGTAGGTTCTACTTCAGTAATGTGACGGAGTGTAGAAAGACTATTGTAAAGACTACATATTTAAATAAAATAGCTAAAAGTTATTGAAAGTGTTTTGATTTCCCACATCTATTAAACGGTGTACTTACAGGACTTGATGGCACAAATGGATTTTTTACGTAACAAAAGCCAGAGCCAGGGCCCAGGGTTGAATTTCTGTGTCAGTTTAGAAAAATCAGCTATTAAATTGCAATAGGTACTGCCTCGTAGGTCTAGTGGTCGCAAGCGTGACTGCTGAGCATGTCCTGGGTTCGATTCCTAGGTCAGGCAAAGTGTTATTAGGTTTTTTCATCAGGAATTTCTCAGTAGCAGCCACGGAGGCTGGATTTTTGCCCGGTTGATGGCAATAGGCTTGCTCCCTATTACATGGGACTCAAATATAACTGGCGAACTGTGGGTGTACCTACATGTTATACCACAATAGCAAGGGGTATCTAAAACATGGGTGTTATATTGTGTTGTACACCTGGGGGTATGTTGATTATTTCGCCATAGGCATGGACAATTGGACACAACACCGTCTTCATGTCTGTCAATAATAGATCAAAATAAAATGACAAGTCAATGAAATATGTTTTATTTATTCTATTCATTTTACCGATTATTACATAAAGCTGTGCCTACAATATGTTCTATATTGAGTAGGTACCTACTTACAGTATTTTCCAATTTATTTTTAGTTTTCAATACATTTTCGCAGAACAATATTGAAACCTAGAGGCAAACAATGAAATGTCAAAGCACTCGATTTCATATCTTTTCAAAAGAGATAAGAAAGGTTACGGTTCTAAGAATTGGATCGAAAATACTATACATATATGTAACGATTATTTACTTATTTAATAAGCTAGGAATCTTATATTCATACAAACTGTTACAACGAGAAACCATGATATAGCCGAGCAAAGTATTTAAAAAAAATATGACCTTTATGCCTCTAATATACATTTGTACAAAAAACCTTACTTAGACATTTTCGAAACAAAAATAGCATTTAAGCATAATCAGCCTAGAATGTTCCTAGGGCTAGGACACAGGCCTTCTCTCTATGGGAGGGAATGTGCTAGACTATAATACACATTTACTCGCGGATAGGTATTTAAAAAAAATGTATGAACCGAAAAATCGCTCAACACCGTAGATGACTACAATTGATAACCTCTACAATGTGTACCGAGTGTACCAAGATGTCACCGTTCCCAATCAAATCCCAACTATTTGCGACGAATCAAACGTTCGCATAGCCCACACATATTAGGGCACATAAATGTTTATGTATCACATTTTTGCATGTCTGAATATATTTATAGCAGTGGGCGGCGGACTCCGCGACCTTGCGCTCGAGACGAACCTAGCACCACGTCGCGGGATTTCACCTCAACAGCTTCGCAACAAACCAACATCCAATGCTGTCTCCATACAACAGTATTGAAACTGTCGCTGTTTCTACACAGCAAGGTATAGCGAATAGTGCGTGATGCACAATACAGTGTTCGTTCGGTATCCGACGCGCGCCTCCAGTCTCGTTTGCCAATTTCGCGCACAAGTTCATCGACTTTTGACAAGGAAGCATGAATCAAGTGTAATGATACGATACGGCATCGTTCTTTGTTCCGAGTTTCCGACCGGACGGTTCCCGCGTTGTTTTAGGAACACTGACCTCAATCTAACGTTGTGGATTTATTGAGTCGAGTAAATTGTTGTAGCTTTTTAACATTGTATTGTGATCGAAACATTTCGTGAAAGTGTATATTAGATTTGTGTTGTCTCATTGAAAAATGTAACGCAAAATATTGTAAATAAATAACTAAGTTGTATTTGTGAATTGGTGTTTTATTTATTTTGACTACGTTGTTAGTGGCAGCATAAATTTATTTTGATCTAGTGAAAAGATGCCAAGTCTACGGAATCTGTACCGAGATATTCTTAATTATCTACACATTCCGTAATACTAGTTTACATAGACTATTGGAATCTACAGTAATAATTCAAATGAAATACCTATTAGAAAACAATGAATATTTAATAGTACTGTTTCCATTCCAACAGCGCCTTGGGGAAAAGCAAATAGGTATCAGCCATATCATTAAATTCCAAAATATGTCATGAACTTATGAAGTTATGAGTGTCTGTATATCATTTTTGTACCAAAACATTTCAGGCGAAGGTGGTGTGACGATCTGATCTCGTTTGCGGGGCGAACATGGCCAGATATTGTACAGAACAGAGAGCTTTGGAAGGAGAAAGGGGAGGCCTTTGCCCAGCAGTGGGACACAAAAATTGGCTAACAAAAAAAAAAAAAAAACATTTCAGGCCATTAGGTTAGTATAGTTTCAGGAATTCCATGTTCATAGGAATAACTTTCACACATTGCCAAAAACAAACAGGTCATCCGAATATTTGGTTTATTGTAACAAATACTTTTTACACTGTTTTTTTTTGTAGAGCATAAGAGCTCTTCTGCTATCTTTTTCACTCACTACAGTTCACTAATCAACGAAATCCACGTTCAGATAAATACGACGATTGAAATGCTTTTAGAAATCGCTGAACTATCGACCATAATCCAAGACATGGGTTACGTGTATACAGCAGACACATTGGTTTTTACAAACGATGTTCCTAGTAGTCATTACACCTTTCCATTACCTGGAGAGTGCTGACAATCAACCTTGAAAGATATATGGAAAGAGTATACCACAATCAGCCTATAATATTCCCACTGCTAGGACTCGGCCTCCTCTCTATGAAAAGGAACGGGCTACAATGCACCACGCGGGCCTAGTGCGGGTTGGTAATGTCACATGTCTGCGAATTTTTGGTGCTTGGACATGCCGATTGCCTCACGATGTTTTCCTTCACCGTTTTGAGAGCAGTGCTGATAAAATAAATTACACAAAGTAATGCGCTTGCCTGGATTCGAACCCACGACTTACTTTTCGTTAGTCGGAGCAGCCACCACTGGGCCACCGCTGCTCTCCTTGAGAAGAGATACTCTGACTTTATTGAACACCAAAATTGTTACATAACAGCTCTTGAACAACATACCGCCTGTGAAACCAATACCGCATCCAAAAACTATGACATCAATTAATACATTAGTCGCTCCCTGTAAGAAGTGTCACGCCTACATACGCAATCAATTGTGTCCACACACACACACACATACCCACACACACGAATACAATGAATTCATTCGACGGCCACAGCCCGGTCGGATCACCATGGGGTTTTGAAAAAAAGAAGACAGGCTATAAAAGCCAGAGAGAGGACGCCTTTTACCGTTTTTCATTTGAGTGGAAAAGAAAAGGGATTCATATTGACTGGGAATCGATATTCAGTCGTGGCTTCGAGTCCCGCATGGAACAAATGTAAAAACTTCACTGTCACACTAGTCATAGAACAATAATAATCTTTGAGGAGAACAACTTAAGTACATACATGTTACTGCAGGGATGGACCTTTTTTTTTTTTTTTTACCGATGGGATATCATCAAATAACCCCTCCCGCTCTGGGCTGAGCAGGAGGGAGTGTCAGACTTCTACTGACTAAAACCCATCCATGTTCCTTCCTTTGCCCTTTGTGTTCCAGGGCCGCGGTATCTCTTTCGAACAGTCCCGCAACCCTGGCAGGAGGGATGGACCTTGCGATAAGAACCTATCAGCTAAGATAGCAAAACGATTCAATATACTTATTAGACCTACAAGACAGCAATCCTCTAGCTCCAGCTCCAAGATAGTAATTTCAAAATTACAGCTTTTTACTGAATGCATAAGAACGTATACCTACATTTATCAGGTATTTATAAAAAAAACTTTTTTTTTTGTTTGTCTGTCTTTACGTTCCGGCTAATCATAACGGCTGGACCAATTTATAATTTTTGCAAAGTAGGTTTCCGTACAAAAAAAAAACCATGAAGTGGTTAGTAGATTGACAAACGCTTAGAACTCTTACAACTACAAATAAGGGGAGCTGTATTATATAGCTATTTACGTTATGATAATTACAAAAACGAAAAGCGTGGCTGTTGAGCATGAGGTCCTGGGTTCGACTACCAGCTGCCTGCCACGAAGTCTGTTTTTGTGCACGTTTGATGCCATTAGGCTCGCCCCCTATTACATCGGACTTAAACATAACTGTCGAAATGTGGGTGTACTACTAATAGTACACCCACATTTCGACAGTACAGTAGGTGTACCTAAGTACACCGCTGCCTTACCCTTCGGGTATTACGACGATATGATTATGATGATAGGATTATGATGATGTTATGTTTAAAAAATATTAATAATAAAATAGTTCAAGTTCCAATTCCCAGTAATTACATTATGATTAACCCTTTCCATTCCTTAATAGGTGTCGTTAAATAGATTGAAACCATTGTCCCGTCTGTAACTTCATTACCAATCTAGTCTCTAGTCTAGCTAGGATTGATGTTTATGGCAATAACTCCCATGATCATCATTAAAGGGTCTATACAATATCATAAAACCCATGTATCGCCAGGGAAATTAATTATATAGCAAATTAACACCCTCTAAGTCAATTTCACCATGTTATAGCATACAACTGTCAAAGAAAGACACTTTTACACTCGAGGGGTAAGGCAGAGGTGTACATAATAGTACACTCATACGAGTACGCCACTGCCTCGTTGGTGAAATGGTCGCAAGCGCGTTTGCTGAGCATGAGGTCCGGGGTTGATTCCCTGGTCGGGCAGTGTTATTAGGGTTTTCCATCAGGAATTTCTCAGTAGCAGCTGAATTGTGCCCGGCTGATGGAATTACATGAGACTTAAAAACATAACTGCCGAAATGATGTGCACCCTCATGTCGCCAATTAGGTCTATTAGGTACACCTCTGTCTAACCCTTCGGGATTACAGGCGTGATGTTATGCTATCTATATGGCATATATTTAAGGTTTAGTCCCATCTACTAGAGGGCGAGCCTTTTTTTTTTTTTTTTTTACCGATGGGAAATCATCAAATAACGACTCCCGCTCTGGACTGAGCAGGAGGGAGTGTCAGACTTTTACTGAATAAACCCATCCATGTTCCTTCCTTTGCCCTTTGTGTTCCAGGGCCGCGGTATCTCTTTCGAACAGTCCCGCAACCCTGGCAGGCGTCGGTCCTTACGGACCCCTTCCTGTTTGCTGACTCTCTTTGAGGCGCGCGTGGAACACGAATGCGCCGTCGACACGACCTGTGGTCATAAGACGGACGGACGGCGAGCTAGCCCATAGCTCACCGTCCACACGCCTGAGGGAGAGCCTACTGCCATCATCTAGGCATAAATCCAGACTCCGTAGCGCTACTGAGAAATTTCTGTTCAAAAATCCGGGAATATTAAAGTTGAACAATCAATTTCTTTATAATACATGTCAACGTCGTGCATGTCTGATGTCCTGTACATCATCATCATTCTCCTTCCCCTATCCCAATTTATTTGGGGTCAGCGTAGCATGTACCTGCTTCTTCCTTACTTCTCTATTACTCGTCACATCAGCAGTCACTCCCTTTTTCTAGCCAAATCATCCTTCACATTGTTCATCCATCGGTTCTTTGGTCTTCCACTACTCTTATAGCCATCTGCATTCACACTCAACATTTTCCCCACTACATCTTATCATTTATCAAAACAAACACAGGTCAATTTATCACTATTTACAATACTATCATAATCTGTTATCTGAAATCTCAGTGACACCAATTCCAGGCATTGAAATCTCTAGTACGATAAACATCGAACTGTTCGCGAAATCTATCTGGCACACGTGAATGA
Source organism: Eugnorisma glareosa (assembly GCA_947578425.1). Lineage (NCBI taxonomy): Eukaryota > Metazoa > Arthropoda > Insecta > Lepidoptera > Noctuidae > Eugnorisma > Eugnorisma glareosa. Next base: position 18,029,938 of record OX387969.1, on the reverse strand, counting down.
ATTGTATTGGTTATAGAAGGACTGGCACGTGTAACTGAGTAAATAGTTACGGAGTGCCTTTCTTTATTCAAGTTAAATGAGCTTCGGCAAGAATTCAAACAGACAAACAGAGATACTTTCGCATTTATAATATTAGTATGGATCATTAAGTATGGATGTACGGATAGACCTGTGACAGGCTCTTTTGCACAGTCAAAAATAAGCAGCTACCAGTTGCCCATATCAAAATTGTAGATCTCTTAGAAGAATGGGCAAGAAACTCCATGGACACTATTTCTCCATGGAACTCTGCCACATTGACAACGACAACGTTTACAGTGGCTTCTCACTGGTCCCACAAAATGAATGCCGAGATGCTTAAAGAGCAGGACAGGATGTGGGAGAATACAGAAGCCTATACCTATATATCAACTAACGAATCACCATCCTTACTAATTGTACCCAGAACTGCGATTGAAAAATCAGTAAATATCCATGGATAAAATTTTTAAGGCTAAATATGCAACATCAAGGCAGACTATTCATGCTACCCTAGGTTTAGTAGTTTTCAATGCCATCCTTCCTGTTGTGGCTCTTATTAAACTGATCCCACACAGGCGGGACCCGCGGGTCCAGTCGCAACAGGGCACGGCGGGGGTCGGGGCATTTTTGAATTGGTCAACTGGACCGGTTGGTGAATTTTGTAATTTGTATAGTCAAGTAGAAAAGTTTTCTTGATATTTAATCTATATCTATTATTTGTAGCAATTATATTAAGAGATGTGTCCCGTAGACACTCGAAAGCCCATTTGGCTTTGTCTTGTTCAGTCAAGACGTCGGAGAAGTCTTTGTCGTGTTCCATCTTTATCCGTCTATTCCTAGTCGTCACCAACGGCTTCGTCACCACTGACACACACTGAGGGATATATAGATTGAGAAATGAAACAAAAGACAAGATTAAGCAAGATTTAACTGCTTCATCATTGATGACTGTACCTCTATAGATCTTGTAATTTACAACTTCAATAGTGATATGGGACGAACTAAGAAGTTTTTGGAATGTGGGACAAAACTTTAGGACGAACGAAGAATAAATCGAATTTCCAACTGTTTCCACCAAAAATCCAGAGACATAATTAGTCAGCAGATTGATGTTACCCGCTCGCTACAACTTATGTATGACATCTATACTATAATATTACAAAAAGGTAAAATTGGGTGTAAGTTTGTATATAGGGGTAAACTCTGGATCTACAGAACCGATTTTGAAAATTCTTTCACTAATGTGAAGCTACATTATCCCCGAGTGCTATAGGCTATATTAACAACATACCCGTGGAACAATTTACGATCAAAACGCGAGCGAAGCCGCGGGCAACAGCTAGTATCGAATAATCTAGATTTACAACCTATCAAGGTGACAAATAAAAATCGTAATTCCGGTACTCCCCGTAGCGATACGCCCGTTGTGCTGATAACAGAGGCACACCCACTTTTTGATGACGATAATTTTCACTTCCAATTTCAAGCAAATGCAAAAGTTCCTAACTGTCTGTCTGTTACCTTGAACTGATTTCGATGGCACGTATGTAAACCATGTACCTAAAAGTATTTTATATGCTTACCTTAGTAAGCATATAAAATAGTTTTAATCCCGATACTCACAGTAATTTTAACATACGCACGAGCAAAGCTGCGGGCGGAGCCTTGCTTGCACAAACCAAACACTATGCTGCTGCTTCTAGACTTTTATAACTGGAAGAATCTCTTCTTCTAGTTATCACCTGTGGTCAGGCATAAAGATGACCTATAATAGATGATATCTCACGCGTGAGTTTTCTTAGCGCTCCGCTCAGTACACACACTTCAAGCACTACAAGCTAATGACATATTCATAATAATACGAGTTTTTGTTTTTAGGGTCCCGTACCTAAAGGGTTAAAACGGACCATATTTATTAAGACTCCACTGTCCGTCCGTCTGTCACCAGGCTGTATCTCATGAACCGTAATAGCTATACAGTTGAAATTTTCACAGATGATGTATTTCTGTTGCCGCTATAACAACAAATACAATAAGAACATAATCAAATAAATATTTAAGGGGGGCTCCCATACAACAAATGTGGTGTTTTGCCGTTCTTTTGCTCGATTAAAAATGGTACGGGGCCGGGGGGCCTTTCGTGCGCGAGTCCGACTGTCACGTGGCCAGTTTTTTGTTTTTTAAATCGTTGCGCCACTCAAGGAATTTCTCCTGTATCGTGGCTGCTTTACAAACATTTAAACTCACATATATAAACAGCCAGACCCGGAACTACTTAGAACGAATATCGATCCCGCGACGCGCAGCAGTCAATCGCTCAGCCTCTGCGCCAACTGTGTCGTCATGTGTTGGATTAGATCCAGATATAAATCAGTGTTGACAAAATTTTACACATAGATTCTAAAGAATTTTTATTGAGCTATAAAATCTAGATATATTAGGCACATTCCGGCCACAAATTAGAGTCTAGCAGCGCATATACATGTCCTTACGTACCGAAGATTAACTTAGACACTTATAATATTAGTTTGTCTATCTTTCCCTCTGCTTTTGAAGAAGGTATGGCCGGAGATTTCCTGAAATGAAAGAAAGAAAAACTATTTATCGCCCAGGACAAAACAATGCTAAATAAAAGAGAAGACCAAAAATACTAAAACAGGTTAACCAAAAGAAATGCTTCAAAAATATTACTGTAATTTGTAGATGGGGATTTGAAGTCATTGGATTGCAAAGGGATCTATCAATATCGATACGCCAAAGGGCCACTCCTTATAATAATAATAAACCAATTATTTCAGGTAACAAAGACCCACAGATAAATACCTTAACCTAAATATACAGCGTGTAACAGAAAGGGTATAATCATATGGAATACTGTGGTACGGACCATCAAACTGAACAACTTTCTCTATGGGACCACCATCGAAATCGTAAAAAAATAATCAGCTGTCCCATACATTTGGGTCGAGTAGGTATTGAAATTTTGTATAGGACAGCTGATTATTTTTTTACGATTTCGATGGTGGTCCCATAGAGAAAGTTGTTCAGTTTGATGGTCCGTACCACAGTATTCCATATGATTATACCCTTTCTGTTACATGCTGTATATATACTAATAAAGTACAAATTATGTTAGTAAATAGTAACTTAAAACTAAGTTAGTAACACTTCACTTGCGCACTACGTCACTGCGCGTTCATGTGGCACTTGCCCGTGGAAGGGACGGAACACCACTCCTTGCGGCAAAAAGTCCTCCTTCAAGACGAGGTGCAGATAACATGTTGGTATTCGCACCACGAACGCCTTAAAGTTGACGTTGCGGCGCGACTTAAAGCAGCTGCATTCTTGCCATGTATTTGGTCTTCTGACGCACGTACTCCACGATGTCCTCCGCCGTAGTGGTGTAGTGTAGGCGGGAGATGTATACCGGAGTTCGGCTTCGGCTTCGCTGCACGAATAGCCACATTGGGCTCCGATGGAGCCGTACCGCAGCGGTTCTTGTTGATACGTTGACAAGTAGACAGTGCATAAAGCGGTCTTGCGGCGGAATGCGAGGGAAGGAACCGGCGGGACGGGAGCGGGGCAGGGGACCGCACGAGTAGCTTATGCTGGGATCTATACCCTTGAAAACTGGAGATACCAGGGCTACTTTTCTGATGTGCTGTGAACTGTTGCAGCGTTCTTTGGTGCTGTCGTTTTTGCCCTCTTTAACTTTCATCTAATATTTGTCACTCCGTAAGTTAAACCGCGTTGGGTTTGGCAGAGAACATTGTTTCCGTGGCGGGTAAATATAGATGAGGCTGGCACAGGAACGTGGAGATTGGCACAAGAAAAGAGAGGCGTATACCCAACAGTGGCTGAATTCGGGCTGTGGATGATGTTGATGTTGTCGAAACTACAAAATATTTTCGTGTTCATGTGACAAAAACAAACCAAGAACAAAGTAACCACTTAATGTACAGAATTTTTAATGCTACTTACGTATAATTATATCCAACACGCAAGTATTGCTAGCCTATATTAGAAAGCTAGTATTTCCCTGTCAGCCTCACTTTACGTAGCAAAAATTTTCGGAATTTCCGGTACTATTTAATGTTTCCGCTTTTAGTTTACAACTAGAGGTAGCCGACCGTATCGACATTAAAACATGGAGTAAATTGTACTTGTTCTTTATTCCTAGCCCTACACATTCTGCTGCTAGCATACTAATGGCCAAATCAGACCCACACAACATATAAGTTACGTTTAAAAGAGGACAAGGAATATTAGACAAAAATATCCAGCTCAGATTTGACTTTGCTGTTAAAAACCAGCTATTTGACATAATCAGCACTTCATCATCTGGGCTGGGAAACACATTAGTATGACCTCCTCTCTGTTGGAGGGAATAAGCCTTTCCATTGCTGGTACAAACTCTGCATCCTCTTCTTTGTATCGATTATTCCTATAATTATTAAATTAAATTTGTTTCGACCAGAACAAAGCCACATCGACGGTAGACGGCGGCTTCGGACAGGTGCCTTCCCCAAAAAGCAGGTGAGGAGGTGGGCCATGGTTTGGGATGAGACGCCAGAGTCACTCTGCTTCATCGGTACACCCCCATCGAACCAAGTTGTACCTGCAGCAGCCCACCTGGCTTCAATGTTTAGTCTTCCAAGTGGGCCATGGTAGTTGGTGTCCCGCTGGGAGCTTTTCTGCAGGCTCCACCCAGAAAGCCGGAGGGGATACTCATAAAATCTTGGAAGCATGATAAAGCATTAAAATCTGCAAATGACACGACCTTTTTTTTTTTTTTTTTACCGATGGGAAATCATCAACTCCCGCTCTGGGCTGAGCAGGAGGGAGTGTTAGACTTTTACTGACTAAAACCCATCCATGTTCCTTCCTTTGCCCTTTGTGTTCCAGGGCCGCGGTATCTCTTTCGAACAGTCCCGCAACCCTGGCAGAAATGACACGCCCTGAAATCGCGTTTAAATTCCATAGTATTGCAAGCTAGTAGTAGGCCTTCTCAAGACCTCTTCAAACTCCTTACATCTTAGTACAAATATTATGACAACGCGAAAAAACTAGTCTCCGGGGCAGGACCGTTTGTAAATAACGATGTCCACTAAAATATTTAATTTACTATGTTCCAAGGTTTATTTAACTTGTGTATTAAGTAAATAATGGACCATTGTGGTGTCTACGACTCCACTGTGTCTAAATATTTGGCTAAATCTGATTATGTGTGGGAATTCGCTGTGAAGGAAAACATTGTGAGGACATGGGTCTAATTCATACCAGTTTGATTAGGCAATCAAGTGGCACTTTTGAATGGCAACTTAGAATTGATTCTAAGTTGCCATTTAAAAGTGAGTAGCCCATGCTCGAAGGTAGTTTAATAATGAAAAGAATGGGCCAGAAACTCCATAATTATTCTTTTACGAAGGAAGCGCCAGGTCAGCTTGTGAAACTCAAATTATCTTAGGTTCTTTGCAATTTGCAGGTCAGTGTCAGGCTGCATGTTAAACAAAGTAATATGATTCGCGACCATAAGAAGTACATACTTACAATCATTTAAATCATCAATACAACCCTCTAAGTTCATTTAATCCCATTCAATGACTATTTCATGATAAAGTCATTCAACGGGATCAAATACACAAAGATTCAAAAAGTGTACCCTGACGCTTTCACCTTGAAATGGCTAAACCCTGTTAGCAAGGAGTGGTGGTCAACGCTTGCTCCTTTTCTGTGTGTGTATACATGAGGCCGTGATACAGCAAAAGACTAAAAAAAAACTTTACGTTAGTTAAATAAGAGTGAACTTTCAGTACCAATAAGCCTTCTTCTGTTTCATAGTTCTCAAGAGTTTCAGAATACTTGATGGCTGAGGTAAATTTCTAAATCACAGCCTTCCCCGACTCTTTCCAAGAATAAATATCTAATTACCTATCTACCAACTTAGAGATTACATAATAGACCTATGTAACGAACTTGTACAAAGGAATCAAAAACAAATAGCCTGCCAGCCGACCTTGTAATACGAACCTAGGAGCCTTCTGACCCAGGTTTAAACCTCCGAGCTACTTATGAATTTTGAACTTTGTTCGACATTGTTAGAGTTCTTAATACAAAAGCTAATTTGAAACCGGAGTCTAAGTTGCCAATTTTAAATTAAGAACTATAAACAGAATATGATCGGTCAGCATTTAAAACATTCCATAGCAATGATGACTGTCAGCTCTTGATCGCGATCAGAATCTTAAATGAAATTCGCCCTCTAATAGCTTGGACCAAAGTTAGAACTAGTTTTGCAATTAAACGTAAAGACTTTTGTGTATTGTAAAGACCAGTAACACACCGCTTTATAACCTCAAATTATTGTGACCTATATAACTCAATTGGCGGATATAATTTACATGTGCGAATCACAATGGCTAACGCGGTGTAGTCAGAAAAATAGGAAGTCATTGACTTTTGCCAAGTTATTTGGGAGTTGGTCAATGGTCTCCTTTATGAACCAGGTATTGTTTCACCAAACGGCAAAGCCTTAACTCATATGGAACAGGAATGAGATCACCAAGTTTGCTCTTGTTTTGTTATCACAAGTCCAAGTAAAATAATGACTAACCTCTAAATTATTAATATGTGCTTGCTATGTTTTGATCAGAAACCTCTTTAGTACTTATTATTAAAACAACTATTTCCAATTCATCATTACTGTTGGAAGAATAATTGACTATTCCTTGACATTGTTAGCATCTATACTACTTTAATACTTTTTTTAATACTTTCTTTTAATCTGTTTGTCTGTCACGTTTCGCGTCTTAACAGCGATGAATTTTGACACATAGGTAGACCATTGTCTTGAAGAGCCCGCGGCTAAATAATAACAGCCTGCTGCTTGCCTGGCCCGGTCCTTAGATGGGTGACCACCGAGTTTCCTCCGTGTCTCGGAAAAGGCGTTAAGCCGTAACGAATTGTCAGAAGCCCGAAAGATATTGGGTTGTGGAGATCAGATGTGCGCTCACTCCATGTAAAATACTGGTATTCAGCTACATCCGGACTGGAAGCTGACTCCAACACAGTTTGGCAAAAACGTAGGCAGATGCCGAGCTAGACCATTGCCCGAGTTAAGACAAAGACAAACGCTAGTAGTCTATAAAATTCTAGAACCCAATTCTAAAAGAACTCTCTACATTCTACGAGTACTTTCGAATATTTTCAAACCAACATTCATTATTATCTTCAAACTAAGAATCCGTACAAAATGGCCAGTAACTTAGAATCAAGGCTAGACTTTTTACGTCATTTCTCAGTACTACTGCCGATCCAGGCTGGACGCCTTAGGTTTTTTGTGAGGCGGTGACTCGACCTATCTTGAGATTAAAATCTTGAGTGACGTCGATAAAATGATTGATCTGACGATTTTAGATCGTAGTCGGTAGTTAGATAAAGTAAAGTAATGGGTAATAGAATGATTTTCGCTATGAGACTGCTAAAAAGCGAATTTAGCCAGACTTACAAGTACTTAAATATTGGAATAACTTCCGCAACGCTGGTCTTTGTCTTTATTTATTTATAGGGAACACGATACGATGAAACGATGATACGGATACGCAGAATACGATGGAAGCAATTGTTTGAGAATAGGAAGCAAATGAAGCAATAGGAAAGCAATTTTTGGCCATAAATTCAACGTTAAATACGCCTAGTAACCGTTCATCCTGACGCTGACTAAGCGTAGCGTTTGTCATTCCCATCGTATCCTAAACAGGGTCTGGTAATTGGTGATAAAAATATGACATGGTTATCGGGGACTATATTGGCGAGATGTTCTGTTAGTTATAAGCATCGGTAAAGTAAAGTTTTGGTGTTCTGCGCAACAACGCTAGTTTACAGAAAAACATCTGCCTGGAGCTACAAGCTATCTTAACGTAGCAGAGTTAGGATTATTCATTAAGCCATGTTCTTCATATTCTTCAGATAAAAGGTATCAGTGGCAGACTAAAAGAGAAACATTACCCAAAAGAGGTAGAAATCTGTCATCGTCAGTCATAAAAATCACCACATTGATTTAAAATAACCAACAGACGTCTACAAATATTATACATAGGTGGTTACAACAATTATAAATAACTATTCTATGAGCAAGTAAACAAGGAAAATGCCTACAGTGCGATGGTTCGACGACCCACACCCGATGCACAACAAATACTGAGAAACTGAGTGACTAAGCTTAAACTTGTAGCTAACATCTGCTTAAAAGTTACCCGACTACAGCAAAACTAAGAAGGGTAGCGCATCTCACAGGTTTTAGTGTTTATGTATGTATTGTTACTTACCTCATTCTGTTGACCAATTTGGCATCGTTGAATTTATTTGTACTTACAAACACTGTGTTCTAAAATGTCACAGGAAATTCAAAATGGCGGCCAAAAAAAGTAGCGATTGAGTGATGCAGAATTTGTCCTTGAAGGCTAGACAATGACGTCACAAGGAATACAATATGGCGGATGTTAAACGTCATTTGGTAAAGCTTAATAATGAAATTGGTAGGATAGGTTAGGAAAATAATACCTAGGTATGTAATTTGTTTTTTTATCGTAATGTGAACCATATATCGCTGTACTTAATGTACGTTTGGGTTTGAAATATTTTTATTTATTTACAAAACTTGATACCCATATTAATGTCAAAACGTTTTGACAAAATTAACAACATCTTTTCTACTTGTATTAACCAACTGGTTGGCGTTGACTGTTGACAAAAGTGAAACACGTCAAACTTGACAATTAGGTATGCCAATGTTGCTTCAAGACGTCATTGAAATATGACATCACAGTTTTTCTGTGACTCTTCTGTTAACCTCTTTGATGTATTTGCTTAAAACACCACAGACAATCCTCAACACACGGCCAGCCATCGCATATAATACGCCTACTGGTCCACATATTAACACCGACCACAAATCATACAGGCATGCGTTTTTACACAATCGCATACAAAAAAAGTTAAAATCCGCGATAGGAGCGGTCGGTCCGCGGTCTTCGCCACTTCACTTCTATATTTAGAGCCAGTCTATATGTACGCAGCGTGCAGGTCAAACGATGCTGCTGGCACGTAGGGAATCAGCAGAAGGACCGATTAACTTAGGTATCATAAAAGCCTTGCCAATTTCACTCCTTGGAGTTAAATTTTACAACAAATGTTATCTTAAAATTACATAATTTACAGAGGCGGACTTAATGCCAATGGCATTCTCACCAGTCAAACTTTGGGTGATGCAGAGACAAACTGTGGAAGGTGTAATTTAGAAAGTTGTGGATTTAATATTTATTTAAATTTCACTGAGAACATCGCACAACCGAAGCTGCAAGGCCTAGAACCATGAAACGGAAAGTGTGAAACTTTTCACGAGTTCTTCTCATCATCAACTATTGGGAGCACAATGAAAGAGATGAGGGTTGTTGGATGTTCTACATTTCTTTCTCAGTAAATCTGCATAGAATAATGCTCTGTAGACTTCCTCGTGAAGGTGCTCTGTCTAGGAAACAAAGACAGCGTATCTTTTTGGCGCCTTCTGATCAAAAGGTCACAGTTATTGTGAGGACATGAGGATATACTCCGGGTTCTCTGGTAAAAGGTTAAAAATTCAGTCACAGGCAGACAAATAAAACGTTATTTGTCTAGCTGCAACTGAACACTCTGGTAATCGTTGCCTATTATCGCATCTTACTTGAGCGGACAAATTGTTGTATACTCTTATTGAATTGTTGTTGTTGTTGACTGGTAGAAAATGCCTATGGCATTAAGTCCACCTCTGTACTTTGGGGTTGAAGTGTTAAATAAATAAATAAATTGTATTGATTTCTCTATTATAATGCCCACAGTCATCGTGAAAGGTGACGACCAGCTCTGTTCTCAAAGATCAAACAAACTTAACATTCTGACATCTGCCAACACTGTGACCTAAGCAGTTACCATCCTACTCGTCCGCTGCACAAAGGGTACACATTTATTTCTGTATCTGAATGTCAACCAGACTGTTGACACTACCAGCTCTCGATATTTGGCGGGCGTTTTAATAATTATTATACCAAATTATTTGATATTTAATTTAAGTAATTAAATATCAATGCATTTATAAAAAAATTGGAGACAATAATTGCGAAAGTCTTACAAAATCTAGAATGATGTGTGTTTTGCAGCTGGAATAGATCTTCTGAACCGTTGACCTGATGAGGGCTTCGTATGCAGCGTATTTCCAAAGGGAGGAGTTCAGATCCGAGTGATGTGGCGATGCTTGGAGCAGGCCTACGGCCAGCTGTGGACGCGTTTTGTAGTCAAGACATCTTAACGAATTATATGGACGTTGAACTGCGAATCTGGGATGAACTGACATAATTAAACGAAAGAAAATAAGCTCTAGCTCAAATATTTAAAATTTAAGCTTATCAGCATTAAGAAAACCTCTCTAATGCGTCAAGTAAGAGGCTTCCAAGTGACTCTTGAGTCATCGAGACATCTTGAAGAAATACGTCAGAGTGGTGAGACGGTGTTCGAAACTTTGAAACAATAGGCCTGTCTTGAAGTTCGTCAAATAGCTACGGAAATATTTTTTTATTCAGAACCATCATTACGATACGAGTATTATATTATTGACTAGATATAGAGGTCCTCGAAAATAGTCGCGGTTATTTTGACACACTTGTTTGATAAAACTAAGTTGGCTTTATTTCAATGATTTTGTTTAGCTTTAAGAGGATGCATTCTGAAAGTAGGCAACGTTGCAAATAACTTTCAATTAACACAATATAACTGTTATAATAAATTTATTTAATATTACCTACTAAATGAAAATGGAATATCACTCCATGTTGCACTAAAACATCTATACTAAAGTTATAAGAGGTAAAATTTGTTTTTAAGTTTAAGTATCTAGGGGATAATCTTCGAAACTGCTGATCCGATTCCGTAAATTCTTTCACTTACGGGAAGCTACATTATCCCCGAGTGTGATAGGCTAGGTACATTTAAAACATTCCCGTGGATGAATGTAAATTCCGTACATAACGGGAGCGAAGCTAAGAGCAAAAGCTAGATGATTATAAAACTGTGACATTTTCCTACATTACATATTATATAAAATCTTCAATTTATTTAAGTTATTACGTACAAATCGAGCAATGGACTTCAATATAGCTTACTGACGCCAAGCATTGCCCCAGAACTATTCAATTTTATAAAACAAAACATTGTAGTGCCCACGCACAAACAACCAATTTCCCGCACAGAACTATAAAATTCTATGTTTTCATTTAATTCTGACATAAAATAAGAACTATAACTGTAATACATTTCCTATAGTTTTAGTGTCATTCCCAGTTAGACACGCCTTTAAAATCCCATGAATTTTTTGAATGCTTCTCTGCTCAAATTGCCGTCAAGCATAAATAAAAATATTTGATAGTTTTCCTAGCAATTAAATTTATGTACTGAACAAATAGGTTAAGGTCGGCTTTTCTCTGACATTATTCTAACACTAGAATCATTTCCCATTCATTTGACTACTTCGATGGTCTAGTGGTCGCAATCGCGACTGCTGAGCGTGGGGTCCTAGGTTCGATCCCCGGATCGTGCAAAGTTTTTGGGCTTTTCCATCATAAATTTCTCCGAAGCAGCCACAGAGTCTGGATTTGGTTGATGGCAATAGGCTAGCCCACTATTACATAGGACTTGAATAACTGGCGAAATGTCACACACCAAAGTGTTTATCTCCTACTGTTCTGATTAAAATGTCATGTTGTTACGAACATAGTATTCTGGAACACATATTTTTATGAAAAAGATCATAATTATCTCCAAGTTACAATCGTTATTTCATGCGACAATTGTTTTAAATTTAGAAAAGTGTATACTTATTGGTGCTCGTGACTGTACTAATAAGTACACCTCTGCATAACCCTTCGGCAATTAATGGCGTGATATCTATGCTATGTAGAATAATTCCAGAAGTATTCTTTAACCTCCTAAATACTCGACTCAGCTAATTAGTCCCACAGCTCCAAAATTTCCACGAATAACCTCATCGTCATAGTGGTCTAATGTGCCTCAAGGTCAAATCTAGACCACAGTCACTGTTGTTAGAAATAGGTTCGTTACTGATTCACCTTTTATTGGAAGGCCTTAATATTGTTTTAGGATTTTACCCTAAAAATACAGGCTAGGTACATAGGATGTGGTCTGAATTCTAGAAATCGTAAACAAACAAGTGTGAGGCAAGTTTACCTCAAGTTATGCTAGCGTTCTAGATTTAGTTAGTCGATCTAGTGTAGCTGAACATAAAACCTGATGTTACTTGGAATACCGAATATTCAATGAGGTGATGACAAAAGAAGCTAGAAACGGGAGAACGCTCTGGGCTAACGACAGTTTTAAAGGAAAAATAAATATTGTACAAGATTATGATGCAAGGCAAAATTAGCTATTATTTTACCATGCGATTTTGAAATGCCAATGAGGCACCGATCCTGATTTTGAGGTTAAACACAGTCAGACTTTTATTCAGGGTTCTTTGCACCTGTTACTAATTGCCAAGGCTATCTAAAGCAATCTGTCGTTGCTGTCAAAAAACATGATCCTTGACCTGGCGATGTATTGTATTTTATATTAGAGGGGTTATAAGCAGCGATCAGAATAGGTAGAGCTAATGTATCTAAAGTTCAAGGAACAGAAACGAAAAGTGGAGACTTCCTTACGACTAAAAATTTTTATCCGAATATTTTTTTCTGAAACTCGGAAATGTCTCGGAATCAGTTAATAGGTACATTTAATAATAATGTTATTTATTAATCAGTACAGTAAACTAATTGAATTCATTATTTTTCCTTTTTAACCGACTTCGACAACAAGGAGAACGTTCTGAGAGATACGTTTTCTATTGTTATTAATTCAAGTAACGAACGCAGCGGACCCTCCGCCTCATGTTTTCGTTTCCCAGAATAGCCAAAATTTGCTCTCTCTTTCTATCTTTTGTTTGTGGCTGGTAAACAATGAGAAAACGGTTGAGGTGTTAGGGGTATTTCGTATTAAAAGCGTCGTCGTGCGTGCATCATTCACTCCTGTAGTTTCTCAAGTTTCTGTTTACGTTTAGTTCCAATAATTGTACAAAATGAATAAATGCTATGAAAACCTATAAATTGTTTTTTTTTACCTTGTTAGTTCTAACTAATAAAGCTGGTATGAAAATTAAATTAGCTTTCGCACTCACTTACGGCGTTCAAACAAAGAAAAGGAGATTACTATTAAGTCCTTTATTTTTTAAACAGAAACAATAAATGAATTCGATAGTTGTTTTACTTTATTAATTTTAGTTGTACTTAACTAATGTTCCGACATTCGGAAAAATATTCCGAAAAAAAGAAATTGTCGTAAGGAAGTCTCCACTTTTCGTTTCTGTTCCTTGAACTTTAGGCATATTAGCTCTACCTATTCCGATCACTGGTTATAAGAGATGGAGGGCTCTTTTCCACTCTCGAATAAGATTAAAAAAGGACTGCTTAAAGAAATCATGGCAGGCCACCTGGTGTAGTTGGTGTGTCCGCAACTCCTCAACCAAACGCATATTTTGCGCACGATTGACTTGCCCATAGATATATTAGACAAGGACTTGCCGATATTCGCATTAGCCTGTTAGCCTATCCAAAGTACGATAATAAAGGAAATAAATCTCGGCGACGTGCGAAGGACGACCAGCGCCCAGAGTACAGTTCCGATCAAATAAAACACTGTTATGTACTTTCCAACTACTTATAGACTCGTGTAGATCACAGCTTTAGGAGTAGGGTTCCCATCTATTTGATCCTTGAAGACAATGACTATCTTTTTCTTGGTAAATTGGTATGTTTCACTTTCTTTCTAATATGTTGGCTTATGAGGAGAACTTATGCAATGGTAAAATCAGACTGACTGACAGGAACTACACAAAAAGGTAGGAAGTGGAGTTGGCTGCAATATTTTTGAAGATATTACACTTAGACTTTGTGGTTTTTCTAGGAACTTGAAATTTGGAAAAAGCTTTTAGACGTAATTTCATAAAGTTTGTGGCTTTACTTATACAGGGTGGAACGGACACCGGACGCGAAAGAAAAGAAAGAAAATCATCGGTAATTTAAAAAAACAGCTATTCCATGCATTTGACTGTGTAGGTATTGCACTTTTGTAGGAAACGGTTGATTAAAAAAATAAATCGATGAAAAATTCTTCATCGGTTCTTTTTTTGAATAAATTTTTCGCGGGTGTTCAGAATGATGTACCGAGTACGTGGTAACCGGTTTTGCGTCGGTGTCCCTCCAACCCTGTATTAGGACTAGTGGGAACAAAAATTCCCATTAGTTCTACCGTAAATTGTGTTATAGAACAGTAGAACTAATGGGACTTTTTGTTCCCACTATAGTTCTACGATTTTGTACCACCTTAAATCGTAGGACTAGTGGTAAAAAAATCCCATTAGTTCTACCGTAGAACTGTTTAGTAGAACTAGTGGGAATGATCCAATATTTTGCTGTTGTTGGTTATGAGACAGCAAGGAGGTATCCTACCTCTTTTTATGCGTGAACAGAAGCGCTACATATTTAAATTGTATGCCAAATTAATAAGACTATGTATGCCACGTAGGTATCACCATTGATCTAAGATATCACAATGAATAATGCCTAGAAAAGTGTATGTAAAATGCTAAACAAAGTTCAGTGACCTAAATGGCTAAATATAAAGGCAAACTCGGCGTCACCGGGCGGCCGTCCCGTTCGTTCTCGTACAAAAAATTGCGCGCGCGCACCGCACCGCGCGAATCTTATGGTGGTTCATGTAAACATTACGAATTGGTCATCTGATGATCTAGTTCGGTTTATTTATAAGTTTATGTAACATTAGCGGTTTGGGACTTTCCCTTTTTGGAGGGAGAAAATTCAGGATAATTTTACGAGGTTTTTTATTCCCACTACGAATATCTTTACAAATAAATAAAATTAAAGTGTATGTTTGTAATTTTAAAATAACAGCTTTTTCTTAAATGCGTATGAAAGTATATGCGGTGGTACAGTGCCTTTAAAAAAAAAAAAAACCTTTTAACAAGCAACGATCGGAAAAAGCATGGTTGCTCATTTTCCAAAAACATCAAAATATTAAATGAAAAATTTATAAATGATTAAATATCATGTGAAACATTTGTAAAGCGAAGCGTTTGCCAAACTTGTAAAGTGAGTGCTTATAAAATAAAACATCTGCGGAATAAATTGTTTGTGAATTAAATAGTATATGAAACGTTGGTTGTGAACTAAAAGTAAAACTTGTCAAAGGTGTTTTGGTGAAACATTATAATATACTTATACATACATAAGCGGTATTTGTAACAAAAAACAATTTTTTAAATTACTGTCTGTCTGTTCAGTTCATCTCCGAATCGGGTGAAGCTATTTTGACGGCACTATTACTGGCAGATAGCTCATATTATAAGTAGTAACTTATAAAAAAGGATTAGTGTTTTGTGCAAAAAAAAAATTACCCCTGAAATTGTTAACAAATTCCGATTTTATAAAGAAACAATATTTATATAATAATTTCACGCGGACGAAGGTCACAGGAAACAGCTCGTACGTAATAAAGTCAAAAATATACCACTTACTTTGCAACAAGCTAAAGGACATCATTTTCAGAAACATGCAAGTATTATAGGAAAACAAGATCCTGAAGAAAAATATGGTATCCTGAAAATCGCCTGCTGTCTATGGTCTGGGTGACAGATCTATATCATAGATGAACAAACGGCCCACCTGATGAAAAGAGGTTATCACCAAAAACACGTGTAACGCCGATATCACCGATCACTAATCCGGTCAAATGAACAATCTAACTAATCAGGTCAAGCAAAGTGTTATTGGATTTTCCATCAGTAATTTCTCAGTAACAGCCACTCAGTCTGAATATGTACCCGATTGATGGTAATAGGCTCGCACGCGTCTTTCCTACTAGGTACTGCCAAACCCTTTATTACGGGCTTGATGATGTAAATCAAATAAATATAGATGTGTAAGTCAGCTGTCAAAGTGCGAGACTATGGCAGTAAAGTGTTGAGCCTATTCGTCACGTTTGTGAATAATCGTGACGATTTAACGATTTCCTTAATTGTCTGGAACAAGTTGTACATAGAGAATAGTAGAGGATACCTATTATACAATCTGCAAGTCATATTCCTGATTTAGAGTTAATATGAGGTTAGAATTATATGAATTTGTGGATGCTCGAAGTTACTTAAGACCACAGCAGGCTAACGACTTTCGTCATGTCGCTCTTTATTAATTATTTATAATTAGTTGCAAAGATTGTTTCGAAGCAGAAAACCTGTTAAATTACTTATTTGTTTAAATGAAAGATGAAATTTAATTAACAACTAGGTACTTTTTAAAACTGGCATTTTTTTCAGCGATTTTCTTACATTTTTCAATCCGTAAAAAACTCAAGACGATAATTACTCGTATTATGTACCCTTCCGCAAAACAAGTAAAAGAACTTTTTTTTCTATCCCGGCAACCACGCGAGCGTGTGGCCACCGTACCTTGTTAGCACACCACCGTGACGTCACAGCGGCGCGTGTAACCTAGATCCAGGCCATAGACTACAGAGCGAGGAGGAAGCCTAGAATATCATGACAAATAAACACGTGGTACTTGTATCGTGGGTGTTTGAAAATGAGTTATCGAATTAACGGTTTACTAAGTATTATAGTGGTCACATGTGTGAGGTACAACATTGTGTGTAATAATTGTAGCAGTGATAGCCTAGTGGTGTGACCGTCGGTCTGCCAAGTCATAGGTCTCGAGTTCGAACCCAAGGCACGCACCTCTGACTTTTCGGATTCATGTTCGTATTGTACAATGAACACTTGCTCCGGCGAAGAGAAACATCATTAGGAAATCAGCATGCCTGAGGGATATTTCGTGACGGCATGTAAAGCCAAGTCAGAGGCCCATGGGCGGCCTGAAAACTCTGACACCAAATTAGGCACTAACCACACGATAAAGAAAACATCCCGATACATACGTTTTATTTTTTAGCACAAACTTGAATATTGTCATTAATGCTGGAGGCCTTAGAATCACTTTTAAGGCATCCACAGCATGTGCCCGATTAAGCAGTAGCCAGCCTCAGAGGCTGAACAGCGAGAGGCCATCTACAAAAAAAAAAAAAATGTCATTCATTTCGGGCGCGGCGCTGCACGCTGACGTGTTGAAAATGTGACGCGCGGTCATCGCGCGGTAAAACCATCTGTGGTAAAATTATGAAAACGCCCATGCGAACGGGGGTTTGTGTTATTTTTGTATATATTATCTTTTGTTTAATTGACGAAGATGCTACTGGTTATCTAGTAGATCACCTTATTATTCTTTATCACTATAAATAAAATTCTAACGTAGTTCTTAGATAAAACACGCTTCAACAATTTTCAGGCAGTTCTACAGATTCATAGCTACGTCATTTCCTACACAATGCAGTTAGGCGCCATCGCTAGGCGTTCATTATTTAGATGGACACATGGAAGGGTAGGTAAGTAGCTGTTGATGGCGTAAAAGCAAGGATAATAAGTATACATCTAATGCATTAACTTTTCTTTTCTTTTAATACCGTGTCAGTGTGAGTTTGTACATTACTGAAAATGATCCGTACAAACGGAACAAACGGAAAGGACTTTTCTACAAAAATTTAGTCTTAATTGTGTACCTTCATTGTAATAACTTGGTAAACAAATTCCCTACACTCTATACATTATTTTCCGTGTTGAAGGACTTGAAGCCATTATTAATAATTTAAAAAAAACATACTTATAACTGTCAAAGATTGACATTTGTGATTTGAATATTGATTTACTATTTGAGCAGGAAGTGCTTAGAAATTAATTTCACAGACTTTTCATCTTTTTTTTTACTCGACCCACGTGTTTCTGTAGAAACGGTCATTTATTCCCTTGCGCCTTACTTTATTGATTCAAACCCAATTAAATCAGTACGGTCTAAATCCAAAGCGTGTTTATTTATTGTAAAGGGTTACTCAGAATATTAGTGATGCGTCACGCGTTCATGGGTTTCTTGAAAAAACTAGAACTGGTCCGTGGGCCGTGTTGGCACCGTTCTATTCGAAGAACTTTAAGCCTGGCTGGCAAAGTGGTAATTTAATTGCATTTTTTTTAAATAATAGGCGAATAGAATGACTGTTTTTTTTTTGAGTCTATGCTTGGTCACGCAGTCAATTCTAATTTCTCATTTTGAAATTCGAACTGGAATACAAGTACGATTAGAAAAGTTCGAGGAAGACATTTTCACTACATTTCAACCTGTATCAAGTACATTACAAGGAGACACACGGTGTTAGGAGCATCATGATAAAAAAGTACCTATTCAGTTAATAGTTCTATAGATGTATAGAACAGCTGATAATTTTTAGTAACGGACGAGCTGGTGGGTCTAGAATCCATCCATGAAGCAGAGGGACAGATGTAGAACATGATGACACATGCTGAACATAAATAATATTTTCACACCTGAATTCCTCGAAAGGTTAGGCAAAGGTACATAATATAACATCTCGCTGATAATTTCCGAAAGGTAGAGGTGTAACTAAAAGAACACCCTTATTTCGCCAGTTATGCTTTAATTCATGTGTAAAACGGGGCGAGCTTATTGCCATCAACCGGGCGCGAATCCAGACTCCGTGGCTGCTACTGAGAAATTCCTGATAGAAAAACTCAATGACACTTTGCCCGACCCGGGAATCAAACCCAGGACCACATGCTCAGCTGTTACTCTTGCGACCATTCGACCAACGAGACATATTCAGGCAGGTATATTTTCTCTCTATACTCGCCCTTGTATACTATGTTTCAGTTCCAAGTTATGGGAGGCAAGCCTTTGCTGTTCGGGAGGCGCCCTGGGGGTCGGAGGCCACGTGGTGGCTCCCGGCCACCGTAGGCGCGGGCCTGTAGACCGTGAGTAATGGGCTAGCTCGCCGTCCGTCCGTCATAAGACGACAGGCCGTTTCAACGGCGCGTTCGTGTTCCACGCGCGCCTCAAAGAGATGTCAGCAGCAAACGGGAAGGGTCCGAAAGGACCGATGCCTGCTAGGGTTGCGGGACTGTTCGAAAGAGATACCGCGGCCCTTGAAAAACAAAATAAGGAACATGGATGGGTTTTAGTCAGTACAAGTCTGATACTCCCTTCCGCTCCGCTTAGAGTGGGAAGGATTTAAGGAAGGCCCAGCTAAAAAAAAAAAATTGCCGTCTGCTGTTGCTTGGGAAATTACAATAACCGCATTTCCAGAATATTCTTTCTTTCTTTTTCGTGTGGTTAGTGCCTAACCTGGTGTCAGCGTTTTCATGCCACCCATGGGCCTCTGACTTCTGACTAGCTGTACATGCCTCATTTCCTCACGTTGTTTTCCTTCCAGAATATTAATACAGGTTCAAAAATTCTCAGAAACCAGTAACAAGTTAAACGGAACGGTTCAACCGACAGGCCATTGTTTAATGAACCCAGTTTATTATTCCGCTAATTTCAAGAACCAGGCTCAAAGTAGGGTACACGTGTGACTTGAAATAACTTCTTAGCTAGGTGCTTATAATGTTGAACAAGGAGGTGGAAACTTGACAAGGTCGTGCTGAAAATATATTTAAAAATTACTATAAAACTGTCTGTCCATTGAGGCATTATCTGAAAGGGCCTGAAAAATCGGTAGTTCGTCTAAAAATACTAACCATTTGGGACCTGCCTAGGAAGAAGAAAAGTAGACAGTTGGTTTGCAGTAGTGTAGTACCTAACTGCAGACCGCCTTAGCTCATCAGAGTAGATATCGTTCAGTGGGTCCTCATAGACAAAGATATTTTTCTGGAAATTCTGTTCAAAATCTTTGAAAATGTTTCCCCGGTCTAATATAATATTATGTTTATTCATAGTAATGTGGTAATGCTGCCATGAACATTACAAAATTGTTTCAGTTTTTTTCCTCTTATCATTGTTTTGACGGCACGGTTGGTGATCGATCGACTGCTGCGCTGCGTGTCGCGGGTTTGATCCCCGTATGGAACTAATATTTGTTTGATAGTTGATAGTTGTTCCAGGTCTGCTTGTTTTTGCATGTGAGTTTAAATGTTTGTGAATGCACCCACTATACAGAAAAAATGCCAAGAGAGGGGAAACGTTAAAAAAAAAATAGTATCCTCTTGCCCACAATTCCTTTCCTACGAAAATGGCTCCCAAAAGCAATTTTCTGCAGACCCCAATATTCCTTGGTTGCGGGACTGTTCGAAAGAGATACCGCGGCCCCGGAATAAAAAGGGCAAAAGAAGGAACATGGATGGGTTTTAGTCAGTACAAGTCTGACACTCCGTTCCGCTTCGCCCAGAGTGGCAGGAGTTATTTGATGATTTACTACCCGAAAAAAGAGAGAGCTCGTGGCTAAATAATACCTAACAGCCGCTCGGGTCGATCTTAAGGTTAAGCCGTGCTTGCCTAGGTTGGTCTGTGGATAGGTAACCGCCCAGTACATACCAAGTTTCCTCCGTGCCTCGACAAGCACGTTAAGCCGTTGGTTCCAGCTGTCATGTGTAGACCTTTGACAGTCGTTACAGTTAGTCAGTGGTCCAAAAAGTCTGACAACCAGTCTTACCAAGGGGTATCGTATTGCCCAGTACTAACTGGGTTGTGGAGGACGGTCTATAGGCAGTCGCTGCATGTAAAATACTGTTATTCAGCTGCATCCGGTTAGACTTGAAGCCGACCCCAACATAATTGGGAAAAGGTTAGGCAGACGATGACTACCCGAAAAAAAATACAATATTTCGCAAGCAAACCCACATCCACTAGCTAGTTTAAACAAATCATATTGTTTTCCACCGCATAACGATTGCTCGCATCATTGGCTAGAGTCGTTGCTCTTTGCAGTCATATGTAGTAGGTATAGAACTGTAGATAGGACTACTTTGTTTGTTTATGTAAATTAATGTGCGTGTGTGTTAGTGGACGGTGATGTATGAATGTTTGGCTGTGTGGATGTTGAATTTAGTTTCCGATGAAAACATTTTTGCGGATTTAGTTTGTGTTTTAGATTAGAGACAGGAAAAGAAATAAGAAACTGCTTAAAGTGGCTGTTATATGAAGATGAAGAGGCTGCCTCGTTGGTTTGTTAGTAGCAAGCGCGGCCGCTGAGCATGAGGTCCCGGGTTCGATTCCCAAGTCGGGCATTTGTTATAGGGTTTTTCCGTCAGGAATTTCTCAGTAGCAGCCACGGAGTCTGGATTTGTGCCCGGTTGATAGCAATATGTTATCTTACAATTCAAACGGCTAGAACTTGAAACGAATTTGGAATGGGCAGAATGGTGCAACCTATTTACTGATTAGATACCTACATAATAATAATAATAGTACTTATAGGTTGTCGACATGTGGAATGTGAACTCGGCTATCATTGTGCCGATTGTTGTGACGGCCAATGGCCTTACAGCCAAAAGCCTCGACGAACATCTCTCGAGGCTCTCCTTAGGCGGTTGGATCAAGGGCCTGATTCAGAAGGCTGTACTCCTCGATACGGCTCGCATTGTGAGGAGGTTCCTGTCTCTGGAGCCCTAACCACCGGTAGCTTGGACCCTGCTCCCGATACCGGCGGACCACTATTTTTTATATTTTTAAATGTTTTTTTTTTTAATATTAATTTGTTTAGAAATATTTAAAAATGTAATTGATATGTATATAATTGAATAAAGGAGAAAATAATAGTACTTTGTTAGTACAAAGTCAAAAAAAGTCAAAGTCAAAAGTCAAAGTCAAAGTATTTATTAGTGTGATTATTGGTGATAAAATAGGTCTTATAGTTATAGAAACGTATACTAAACCTTTGGTTTTGATTTTTGTCAACAATAAATAAAAACGATCAGACAGCTCTGATATACAGCCGAATTGCAATTAAATTTGCTGTAGAGGAACTATTAGTCGGAATTTCCAATTCCTCATTTCTAAATATAGGTTACACGAAAATAGGAAGATATATACTTTGAAGTAGGTACATAATGAATCAATAAAAAAATCACATTGGTACTTGACCGGATTTGAACCCCTTAGTACCTTACCTCGTGCATAAGAAGCGCTCGTGAACCACGAGGCCATCAAACTAGTCCATGAAAGCTAAAATCCATATCTACGGCTGAATGAATTTAGATTTTTGGCACACTCGTGACACAAACTATGATCTGGATTAGAACGTAGAATAATTTCTATCCTATACGTTCCTGTTTGATAAAACGTAACCACAAAACGGGCGCAGCCGCGGGCATAAGCTTGCATCCTTTATCACTTTTCGACCTTATTCATCATCATAATCATCATTTCAGCCGAAAGACGTCCACTGCTGGACATATGCCTCCCCCACACTGACCGGTCACGTGCGACTCGCATCCAGCGGATCCCCGCAACCTTCACCAGGTCATCGGTCCACCTAGTGAGAGGCCTTCCAACGTAACGTTTTCCGGTTCGCGGTCGCCACTCCAGAAGTTTTCGGCCCCATCGGCCATCCGTTCTGCGAGCAATAGGCACTGCCCACTGCCTTCGACTTTCGACCTTATTACTCAGGACATAAGTACGAAAAGTAGTCGAGCATCAGTGCGTGCCGTAGTACAACCATCCTGTTGTCCCACTGCAGGACAAAGCCCTACAGAATAGCAAAGTTAAAATCAAAACCGATAACAATTATGATTTAAGATCTGCAACAAAAGCTCAGCATGTTGCAACCCATCCGAAAACAGTATAAACATGAGGGCCCATTGTCCTGGCAACCACCAGTTATAGTTGACCTTTTAGTTTCGAACAGTTTCTTAATAAACAACCGGTGAAGAAGCTTAATGTAAACTGGTGAATTAAGATATGAAGGCTCTTTATAGTATATGACTATTTATTTTGTTGAAGAAGGATTCTAATTTTAAAATCAATCGATTCTTAGCTGGAAGATAGTGGGCGAGTTCAGAGAGATTCTAGAATCTGAAATTTAAACTCTATGCATAGAGAAAGAAGTGAGAATTTCGTGAGATCTTAATAGATCGAGAGGCAGCGATTATATAAGGCAAATGGGAGAAGAGGTTGAGTTGCATGTAGATATTATTCAGCAGTGAAATTCAGTCGATTACAGAGGACGAAAATCATCCCGAAGTTTCCAAACGAGAAAAAAATGCTGCCACATTAGAAACTACTTTTTAGATTGTAACAAGCCAAAATAGTAATTAAGAAAAAAAAAAAAATTTTGAGCTTAGCTCCTACTGTCCTTTTTTTTGTTTTTTCCTTCTGATTTTATGGTAGGTTCGGTGACCTTTACTCTCTTCGTCTTAAGGTTTATTTCACCGGTGAAATAACTGTGAAGGTGGTCTGTATAGCTCCCGAGAATTCCAAAACCATCAACCATAGACAAAGAACAGAAAAACAGCTCGAATTTTAAAATCTCCGCGTCATATAAAACCACCAAAGTCATGGACCGCATTCTATGAGTCAGGCGGAGTCAGGCGACGTGTCTGTGACTCATTTCCGAGTCGAATTCCTACCGACGTCACGGGGTGCGTTTGCGCCGACGCATCGCTATTTTAAACTACATTCCTTATTTGAATTGCGCGATTATGGCCAGTGATGCGCGAAAAGGACTACTGTACTTGTAAAAAGAGGTTTTATTATTGTTTATGGTTTTGGTGATTTATTTGGTTGTTTTAATTAGAATTGTAATGAAAATAGATATCAGTTGAAGTTTTTGTCATCACCGCCAGCTAATAATTCGACCACCAGCTTAGGAAATCTACTGCAGGATAGAACTCTTCTATTGCCAGCCGGAGTTTCAGCGTTTGCCATTAGCCGTGTTAAAAATAATAGGAGATATTTTTTGCTAAATAAAACATTCATGTTATAACTTCACTTTAAATATTATCTTCATGAGCCCTGTATCATTCAATGCACCCATCAGCACAATGTTTTGAGTGCAAATAAATAGTCAAGAACTATGAAGGACGATTGTTGGAGATAAACCTTCTCATACAACTTGTTTACAATAAATATAATAGAATTTATTATTTTTATATTTTATTGGCATGTTTTTTTTAGTGTGTTGACATTTTGAATTAGAATTATATAATAATGTGTGATAATAAAATTAGTATTTTTTTTAATTTTCTTTATTTATACTGTTTTATAATTTAATATAATCAGCATGTTTTCTGTCAAAATAATATTTGTACGCCGATGACGGCTAGACATAGCGCCCTTTAATAAAAAAATAGAACATCTGTACTACTTACGTTCAACAAATAAAAATATTTGTATTTGTATACGCTGTGCTGCAATTAGTAGCAAGGGACTCACTCTTGGCAAATAGGACCCTCAGAAAGAAAGCGAGAAAGTGGTGCATAGACTACAAAAATCCCTCTCTGAAGCTCCTCTTCTCAGCCACGTATTGGCAGAAGCCAGAAACCCCTTTCCAAAAATAGTCTTTTTTTTTTCAATAAATAGAAAAAAAAACTTATCTCCCAATAAAAGTATCTAAAACGCCTCTGTAATATCTGTTAATTATTTTCTTAAGTCGTATTATGAAAATAAATAGAAGAGATAATAGACAATACGTTTTAGTTAAGCTTTCTTTTGTCTGAGTGATGTGATCTATTTGCTATTCTTAAGTGGCTTACTCACTGTCCGTATTCTAATATCGAATGATTATAAGTTTAAAGATATTATTTTTAGGTTTTGTGAAAATCTAGATTTTTCTGGTGGTTACTAAGCTCTTATAGACGTCTGCTCTTATCGTTTTCGGTCAGATTATTTAGCGGAAATCCACGACATTATTGTTTAAATGTTATTGTTAATATGTATATATACATATTTTGAAACTTTGCCCCACTTTAGGAATTTCTCCTGTATCGTGGGTGCGTTTACAAACATTTAAACTAAGATACACAAACAGCCAGACCCGAAACAATTACCTGTAGATCATACAAATATTTGTTCCACGGGGATCGAACCCGCGACACGCAGCGTAGCAGCCAATCGCTCAGCCACGGCGCCAACCGTGCCGTCATAATAAACACTCATAATATCGCAGTTGTCTACAATATTCTAAAAATAAATTCGAACAATACAATGTTATACAACATTCATAAAATTCTACACCTACTCATCACTCCTCATTACAAAACCCGATGAAAAGCATAACAGGCACACGCATCTAAAACCGCATTCTGCCACCCATCTTAACACCTAGAAATCCGTTCAATTGCAGCCGTCCATCAAGGATCATACCTAAACGTATCATAAAGAAGACGTTCAACCGGCCACAATTATGCCGTCACTGGTCCCATCGGCGCCTGAGCATAGAACAGGCTGGAGCAAGTGTAAATTGGCTGTAAACCAAAGACGTTTGCGTGCCCATCGCACTTTACAGCATTAATTAATAAGAAAAACGCGTCACGGCGGAGCAAGCGGCGCGCGCGCACTTTTTGCAACCGCATACTCGCCCGGAAACGCACGCGCGATCGCCACTTTTTGCCGTAATGCATTAATTTTTAATGCTATTGAGAGCAATGGCCGGTTTGCAGAATGATCTACCTTGGCTACTTGAAGGGTGGTTGTGCATGTTGTGCATTCCTGTCAGGTGCTGTTGTATTGTTTATGGTTTTTGAGGTAAGCCTGTGATGTACATATAATGTTTATGCGTAGGTAGCTAAAATAAAGGTGTTCTTAGTGTAAAATAATTTAGATGGACAAACTGAATATCTTTGAAGTTGACTCCACTATCTTTATTTTCAAACATTTAACCCTTCGTGTGCCGGAACGTGGATCCACGCGAGACACAATAGGTTTTTAATTGTGTCTATATACTCGGCATACGAAGGGTTAAAGCAGATGTCTCGATGTTCGGCAGTTCATTTATCTGATACTTAAGTATCTTCAAAAATGCTGTTAATATAAATGTGGATGACTAATAGGAGTAAGGGAAGACGAAGGAAACGATGGATGAAAGATAGTATGACTAGAAAGGGGATGAATACGACGACCCGAATGGCGCAGCGGTAGTGAGGCTGCCTTACGTTCTTAGGGTCCCGGGTTCGAATCCCGGTAGGAGCAAATTTTTTTGTGATGAGCATGGACATTTGTTTCCGAGTCATGGATGTTTATATGTATGATAAGTATGTATTTACAAACAAAAAGTATCTATGTAGTATTATCAACTATCTGGTGTCCACGACACAAGCCTCGTTAGTTAGTGTGGCACCTAGATGGCGTTGTGTGTATTTATTTATAATACTGAGATGACGAATAATATGTACTAAAGAAGTCTGGATGAAGAAGACATGCCGCGTCTACTCTAAAAGAAATGGGATAAAAGAAGGAGAAAGAAGACCGTCAAGAAATAAATTGAAAGAAAATTAAAACCAGACCTTCTATTTCTTTAAGGCTTTTCAATTAGACCATTACGGGCACTTCTGAATGTCAGAAAAACAAAGAAAGCGAAACTACAGTCACAAAGCATAATATCTTGTGAAAGTACTGCAGTTGCCCATTCTAAAGCGTGGATCTCTATGGAGAAGAACGGACAAGAAACTCCATGGACTCTTTTAAATCAAAATATTGTTAGAAAATCTTTAAGTGAGAACGATGTAAAAAGACGTGCAAGTTAAGAGCGTCGAAGAGAAGAGTTTATTTACCCTAGCCGGGCCTAATGTAATTGTAGTCTACTAATACAGTAAGGAACTAGGTCGCACGTTCGGAAACGCTCGCGTCATCGCGTGCTAGCTAATATACGGTAGTTTCCTTCATTCGTGCCAAGTAGTGCTTCTGGTACAAGTGGTACATGTGCTGGATGACGGCCTTCCAAATTGTCTGAGCACCTCGTTGGTACAAGCGTAGTGGTTACAAGCGCAACTGCTAAGCGTTGGGTCCTTATAGGTTCGATTATTAATATGAATTTATAATTTATATTATTTAATTGATAATTTTTGTATACATATGCTGATTGTGATTGATATATTTTTTTTTTAATTGTTAATATTTATTTTGAATACCTATATGATCTAAAATGGATTGAAATAAATGGTTTTGAATTGAATTGAATTATGCCCCCTCCTCCCCGCCCCCCAGGGGGTTTGTTACCCCTGCTACTCCCCCTGCGAAGCCCATGTCTACAAAGGCAACGGACCGGGCTGATGATGACGGTTTCGTGACGGTGCAAAGGAGGAAACGTCGTCAGCGAAGCTGTAAGAACCGCTCCGGCAAGGCTCCTGTGGAGCCCAACGTTAAGCTGCGCGCCGCGAAGCCGAACACCCCAGTGTACATCTCTCGCCTAAATTACACCACTGAGGCAGAGGACATCGAGGAGTACGTGCGCCAAAAGTTGAAATACTTACACGCCAAGAGTGCAGAGCTACTGGAGTCGCGCCGCAGCGTCATTTTCAAAGCGTTTTTGGTGCGCATACCAACGTGTTTGCTCCATTTGGTGCTGGAAGAAAGTTTTTGGCCGCAGGATGTGGTGTTCCGTCGCTTCCGCGGACTAATTCCAGAAGAACGCACAAATCATCGTGCAAGTAAAGTGTTACTAACCAAATTTTTAAGTTTCTTATACAGCTTGTAACAGAAAGGGTATAATCATATGGAATACTGTGGTACGGACCATCAAACTGAACAACTTTCTCTATGGGACCACCATCGAAATCGTAAAAAAATTATCAGCTGTCCCATACATTTGGGTCGAGTAGGTATTGAAATTTTGTTAGGACAGCTGATTATTTTTTTACGATTTCGATGGTGGTCCCATAGAGAAAGTTGTTCAGTTTGATGGTCTGTACCACAGTATTCCATATGATTATACCCTTTCTGTTACACTCTGTATAATAACAAAAAATGTTATAAGTATGTATATTTAGGATAAGGTATTTATCTATGGGTCTTTGTTACCTGAAATAAATGGTTTATTATTATTATTAATCCAAGACAAATCCACACACCTAAGAAATTCCTAATAGAAAAAACACACCGCCGGCATCGAGCACTGAACTTAAGGTCAGCAATCTATAGCGGAAAGACTGGTGGTGGTGCATCACGTTTTCTTCTTCCGTACTCCTCTGCCAACCGTCACGCTATCTTTCGCTTCGCTCGCTCTTCTTTCATTACTTTGCACACATAATTATCAGTTCTTACCCACACCGTCCACCTCCTGAGATCACCTGGGTGACCTGTGGAAAGTTTTTTTTACAACGGCTCACCTTGTTCACCTGGGTAATCCTTGGGAAATATTTAGTTTCCACCGTCCACCTTGTTATCAAAACTCTTCAGAAGTATCTGATACAGTGATAGGGCAATTCTCGCAGGCGGCGCGGCGGCGGGACACTGCTCGTCCGTGCGGTAAGGCGGAGGTGGCAACCCAAATGTATTAACTAACAGTACGCCGCGCCGCCGCGCGGAGAGGTGGTCGGCGCCGCACGTCTCCGCGGTGGGGCACAATGTACGTGTCTTACGCTGCGTTTCTACCAGGGATGAGCGAGGAAGCGTAATAATATAGCTTCTTTTCAAAGCTTGAAGTATTTTAGCTATGTGATTGGATAGTTCCACAGTCCATACACATCTCTCTCTACCGCAACCACGCGGCGGCCGCGACGACCGCGCGGACGAGCGTTGTCGTGTGAGAATCGCCTAAGATAAGAAATAGCTCCATGCAAATAAAATGTTTCAACGATAAATCACAAGAGTTAATTTAATTATCGTATTATAATTTAAAAGTAAAAACCGTAATAATTTTAAGCTTTTTCTTTTTATTGCATTTAATTATACTGTAATTAGTTATCTTGTATTAATAAACGAGAAAGACCATGGTACGATGGCCTGACATATATATTTTCGCACATGTCTGGTGGAAACACGGCCTTAATGTACCTATACATTTGCGTAATGTTATTATGAAGAGTCCTATGCTAAATAAAGCAGGACATTATTGAATGTTCGCGGTCAAAGAATATTATGCATGACCTACCTACATCGTGGAGAAGGATCCGGAACAATCTGAATTTCTGATAGCAACTGTGTTGACATCAATCATCCGTAATAGGTAAGTACATTGCCGTAATTTACACAATCGTTTTCCTTTTCATACAGTTACATACGGGGTGTAACAGGTCCCTTCACGAAGCCGTCAACCAAGCATTAAGTACATCAAACTAAATAACTTTACGCAAAACTTATTGCTGGGAAACGAATTTTTTTGGGGTGAAAAATCACGTTTTACGGTGGGACTCAATGTAACGCACTCAAAACATTGTGCTGATGGATGGATTGAATAGTAAGTAGATTGTGGAGGTATTTAACGTAAAAAAAAATACATTAAAAAACTGTTTAAAAAAAAAAGTGAAAAAGTTTGAACTTTGACCCCCAATATCTCCGTAGCTAGAAGGTACCCAAGATGGTCTAGAACAAAAAAAAGATCGCAATGACGGGGAGAACAAGTGCCTTTCGGCTTCGTTAAGGGTCTTGTTACACCCTTTATAAAGTTTATAATATTATTCGAAATAAAATTACAAGAACCAAATATTATAGGAAACATTTTCGACATTTTCTGCGAAATAAGGGGACACCGAGTACATATTATGTACTCGGTGAAAGAAGAAGAAATTTCATAGAATTTCGTTTCGCCGAAAATGTTTCCTATAATATTTGTTTCTTGTAATTTTATTTCGAATATTATTGTTTTAATGAATATTTACTTGAATGAAACATATTTCACAGAAATACAATTCAATGAATTTTATAATCACATTTTTTTTATTTAACAAACGTATCAAACAATAGAATTATTTTTAAAGAATATTGTTGTTCGGTGTTTTTTTCCATGGTATTTTATTTCAACGAAAATGTAAAAGTAGACGTTTTGCTATCCATAATATTTTGTTGTTTTGTACATAAACCACATCAACATAAATAAGGCATTGTGGCAAGGAAAACTTAGGATGCAAGAGCGAGCGAAGTGAGCTCAGGACTCCGGACAGGTAAGGTTCGAAGAAGATTGGCGCTACAACGTCCCGCTCACTCCGACCAAATAGGTTAGGTTAGGTTAGAACGGTGACCAACTACGCGCGAGCCGAGCGAGCGAAGCGAGCAGTGCCGCAGCAGCGGCCGGCGAGCGCTTCGTCGAAATTGATTGCAGTAACAAAATTAGTTCACTCCGACAATCCTGAAACGCTTTCTTATAACTATAAAATAAATAAAATAAAATTAGCCTTTATTTACTCTGACCTTCGGAAACACAATATTTAGTCATTTGACGAATAAAAAGTAAAACTAAAAAAAATAGGAACTACACTTATTTGTTTTCTATATCTAAATTATAACATTAACTAAACTTAATGTACGACTTAAACTAAACTTACATTTTCAAAAAAAATAAACATTTTTATTTGTTGGTCCAATCAGCTACCAGGTCAGGCTGTCTTGCGACATAGGCCTCCTCAAGTTTCCTCCACATTTGTCGATCCCTTGCTATTATCCTCCAGCCCTTAGGCAGATCATCCTCCCATCTTTTTAATTGCCTTCCTCTACGTCTCTTTCCGTCCCTTGGGTACCATTATGTAACTTTTTTAGTCCACATTATATAACTGTACTACGGTATAAAGTGTTATCAAATTTAATATAATATAGTCCGAGTAAACATGGTGTTTTATTTTTATTGGAGGGTATGCATTTTGTCAATGGTATGAATTGAAACATTTTAGAAACAGTCACTCGATAAAAGGTTTTTCTTGGTAATAAGTTTTATATTAACTAAACAATATGACTTTAGAGAATATTTGAATTGTTATTCTATGATATGAATTATCGAAACATTAAATTTTATTTGTAACAAAAATCTATGATTTGAGTTTTTTCGAAGCAAGCTTTCTGCGTATTGATTATTCTGTGAAATGATAATATGAGAATAATTTTATAGGGAACGAAATTCTTTTGAACTCCTGTCTGTAAAACAGTGTACAACCATATGTACTTTAAATATTATATCTTTATACGGGGTGGTGGAAGGGAGACCAACGAATATGTGGTAGCCGTTTTCGCGTCGGTGTATCCACCCTGTATTATAAACCAGACATGTCAGTTTGTCATACGTAGAAACTAAGCGGTAAGCGGCTTTGCGGCTGCGAATCGTAGTTGCGCTGCGGTCACCTTTAGACGATTCTCACACGACACCGCTCGTCCGCGCGGCCAGGTGGGGGTGGCGAATATTTTGAGGCAGAGCACCGCTTGGAGAGGCTGCAAGCGCCACTCGTCCGCGCAGTGGGTTGATAGACATGTGTTGTACCTGTAAAATGTATAGGTATCAACAGATTTCATACAAGCTAAGCTAATGCGACGTGAGATCCGCTTCACCGCATACCCGCGTGGATGAGCGGTGTCGTTTGTAAACCGCCCTATAATTGTACCTTTTACCTTTCACAAACCAGTTCATTAGTATCTTCGCCCTCCTGTAGTCTTTCACATAATATTTGATCCCGTGGGTGACACGGTCGTCGCCCCGTCTCACACACATTCCGCTGTGATTAGCTTGGGATCAATGTAATTCAATTCATTATAATTTTAACCGCAAATGTTAACGAATTTTCTTTATTCTCCCTTTTGTACTGAAATAGCTATTTAGTCATTTAAAACTTCTTGGAGGATTCCTTGATTTACTGAAGCCAAGGTTATCAGGCTGTGACCTCAAATTGCTAAACGTAAGGTAAGATGCCCTCGAGCTATGTGGAGCGACGATGTTCGCAAGGTGGTTGGTAACTGGATGCACAGAAGCTAAGGATCAACTAAAGGTATTCTGACTAAAGGGAATCTTACTCGCTTTCGTACTCGTAATTCCAAAACAGGATAGACATACGATTTCTCGAATCGAAATCGAATCGAAGTGTTTGTGAATACCGGGGTAAGTTAATTGTCCAGCACGAAAATTCTTTAAAGGTTCTTTAACTGTTTCTGTTTTTTCGTTTCCACCATCAAATCGATTGAATTGGTAATGCTGGACTTGTTGGGCTAGCGTATTTGTGATCGCAAAGAGTATGCTCTTGTGACACATTATCTTTGAGAGACCCCTGGTTTAATCTGTATGCTGATAGCGACTGGACTGATACTCAAAATTAATTTTAGCACCGGTCTCCAACAAATCATCATGAGAACTTAAAGAATAGGATCGACAAATAACAGGAGAAATAACAAGAGGTTCTTCAATCAACAAACCATGCCATTATATAAACATCTGCAATCGATTAGAACTACGCACAAAACAAGGTTTTTATTGAAAAATTGTCGCTTGAATCGGCCCAGTACTGCGTAGGTGCACCAGTGCTATAGGTAGGCATTTATCTTGCAAGGGTCACCGGGCACAGAGTCGTCGAACCAATGACATTGAGCCCACAAGGTGCCCTAAACATTAATTTATCTCGGTTCGCATTAACTCGCGAGCGAATCGAGAGAATTCTTTTTTAGAAGTTGTTGGAATCGATTGCTGTTATCGATGGTTAGAAATTGGTTGCTTGTTGTAAAAAAGAAATGCGTATAGTTTGGGTAAAAAAGGAGGTGGAGTCCGGCAGTAACTAGCAGAATAAGTAAGAATGTTTCCAGAAGACTTAACCACTCAACTAAAGGTGCTGTTGGTCTCAACAACTCCTCACGCACCTATTACTTGAAGGGGCAGATAGAAGTTTACTACTAATGCACCCTTTTGCGGTTTATTTTTAAGGCCCTTATAATAGGAACAAGCCTATTGCCACCAACCAGGCATAAATTCAGACTCCGGACTGACGCTGAGCAATTTCTAGTGGATAAACCCCATCCTGGTGATCCTGGGGGTCAAATCCGACTTCATAATCAGCCATGAGCCAATCATATCATCTGTTTTATTAGCTATCTAGGTTTAAAATAACGCGTATTACGAAAATTGCAGTCCACAAAGATATACAGCGTGTAACAAAAAGGGGATAATCATATGGAATACTGTGGTACGGACCATCAAACTGAACAACTTTCTCTATGGGACCACCATGGAAATCGTAAAAAAATAATCAGCTGTCCTATACAAAATTTCAATACCTACTCGACCAAAATGTATGGGACAGCTGATTATTTTTTTACGATTTCGATGGTGGTCCCATAGAGAAAGTTGTTCAGTTTGATGGTCCGTACCACAGTATTCCATATGATTATACCCTTTCTGTTACACGCTGTATGTTTAATTTAAAAAGAAAAAGAAAAACGAACAACCCCCCACTTCGTGAATCGCTATAAATTGTTGTGTTACAAATGAAAATAATTGTGGACGAGAATGCATTTGTTACTTTTTTAATCATCTCGTCTAGGATATTTGTGGTGTTGCCCGATCAAAACTTTTACTTGAATGTGGGTAAATATTTGTGGCGAAGAAAAGTAAGGTCTAGGCAGAAAAAATGCAAAACGTTCGTACTTAATACTTACAATTAGCATCAATATAATCTGTATTGGGATGTCTATCTTTACTAAGTAAGTAAATAATTATGTTTATTTTAATAAAATGTGGTAAATATAAAGATCATACCCACAGAAATAGTTTAGGCTTTAGAGAACGCTTCGTTTATAAGTTACAGCCTATCTTTTCGTGACATACAGTTGTATCTTATGTATATTTGATATAATTCTTCAAGAGTTAACGTGCCCTGCCTACCGGTGATACCGTTTACCTTTTAATGCCTATTAATTGCCTTTCAACAATCGTGACATCCACCAACCCTAATTAGGACCACGTGATGGATGGAATGAACAGGTGATGGAACTTCCCTCCAGGTACTTCTCACAGAGAAGTTTGCCTCAGCCGTGGGCTGTATAAATGTAATCGTGATGCATGGTGAAACATGAATCTCAAGCTCAGTTCAGCGGCGTATATGTAAAATCCGAAACAGGTTTCTCATTACAAAACCACCACCTGGCAACCCAGGATAGTTAGCTCGCCGCCCGTCAGTTGGCGCACGCCACTAATTACGCTCATGCCGAGCTCCATAATGTATCTGTGGTAATGTGGCCATACTTGCCCACCGTATCGTAAAACACGCGATCGCCTTTTTTCATTGGTGCATCGGACCGAGTGTCGGGTGGAGAAAAACGCGAAATGAGGTTACCCGAGAACGGTATCGCGAAAAAAAGCTTGGGTCACCGTTCGCTTGGATGAGGGACCAGATAATACACAATGAGGAAGTAATTCGGATTTTCTTTACGGCCTCCTTGGTCTTTTGTCAGAAACACGACTGCTGAGCTACAGGTTCGGTCCCATGTCAGAAAGTATTACCCAGGTAGGACTTACATTTAAGAGGCACTAACATAACGTGCCCCATTGATGGGCAAAACCCTTGACCATAGACTAATATATATGCCCTTGACATCATGGATACGGTCAGGTATTTGACGAAGTGTGGTTGTAGGTCATTAAAATCCATGGTGAAGGTAGACCTCACTTTTTCAAAAATGTCCAATTATGTAGGTACTTACCTTACATGCAACACGATCAGTACAGTATAGCCTGCAAGGGCGCACGTGAGTGAGTGGTAACGGATAACTAGTAGGTATTACGGTAGGTATTACATCTTCTGACTTGCTATCGGTGATACCTACTGCTTTTAGGTAATCGAAGTAAGTACTAGTTGGCAATCACACTGAAAAAATAAATGACCTTAATGTTATTCATAGGTACTACGTTTTGAAAATTAAATTCTGTTGAATTTTGTTTTATGCACTCTACGCATGTAATGGTAATTAGGTATGTCTATAATTTAGCATGCTAGTTTTAGAAAATTGTTTGAGCAACTGTAAAAAAAACTCGATTTAAGTACCTACTACAATTCTAGCAAATAAAAACTACATACATAAAAACTTTCAACAAAATATTTAAAAAAAACTTCCGACTAGGACGTAAATAAAATAAAAAAAAAACTAGAAACACTGTCACTGGAATTCCTGGCCAAAAAAGTATAACATAATTATCTAAAGAAATTATTATGTTTGATCATACGAATCGTCAAATGAATTTAGATGCAAAAATGATTATAAAAACAAGCTGTTTAGCTTCAGCTGTTCGCAATAAATTCACGCACTTTGTGTACGCTAACGCCATCTATTAGAATTATTGCAAACCAGAAGCAAAGATATTATAGTTCGCGATCTCGCAGATGAGAATTGATGCTAAAATTCATTTTGACATTATTTTGCAAATTAAACTAAAACTTAGGTTATAAATCGTACTTTAGAAAATCGCGTTTACAAACGCGAGCATAAAAGTCAAACTTGACATTAGGGGTGAATGACAGACAATGTTTTGACAAAAATTAAGGTCGTACTTGTTATAGCTAAAACGGAACGGACGGGTATCACGATAATATTGATACACTAATTTCATAGTTTTGTAGTGTGTTTACTGCTTTTTTGTAAGAACTAAAAACTAAAACCAAGATAGCTAGTTATTAATGCGATGACAATGTCTAGCAAGAGTTTAATTTCAGCGTTTTTACTTTATTTATGGTAAGCTCTAAAACTGTTTTCAGACAACCACGTAAAAGTAACAAAAAGATCAGATACTATTTATGTAACCTTGGGCTTTTTCCAGCTTTGACTATGTTTCGATGCTGATACATCGAAGTCACCACCTCATATTGTTTGGAGATGTACTGAACCCTAATTCAGCTGATAAAAACTGGGATTTCCTGATGTTCACACAACAGTGGCCTAGTTCCATGTGCAAAGTTTGGACACACAATAAGCCCAATCACCATTGCGTTTACCCGAAGAAACCAGATTCCTGGACTGTCCATGGTATTTGGCCAACAAAAAAAGGTACCAAGGGGCCTTTCAACTGCAACAATACCTGGCTTTTTGATCCAGAACAGGTGAGGCCCATTGAAAGTGAATTGGAGCAGGCTTGGACCAATATTGAGAAAGGTAAATTGTCTTTCATATATTTCCTTATACTGCATAACATTTTTTTAGCATGTTGGCAAATAATAATATGTAAATTTGTTAGCTTTAAACTAATAATATCAACATAGGTTGTAACACTTTTAACATATTGCTGAAGTAAGCAACCTACATAACATAATTATCATTATTGCATAAATTGCCTGCTGTAACTATTCATTGTTTACTTTGTCTTATATATCTTTGTCTTCAATCAAACTAAAATTAATGTTTAGTGAGAAAAGGTAACAAACTATTTTCAATTTTAAGTAGAGTTTTATTCTGATGACTGACATTTTCTAGGGCAATCAAAGTCAAGCAAAAGTGCTATCATAATATGTAATACAAATACCTTCTTATCTAAACCATTCCTTTGTTCAGTGCCTAACATATTGCACAGTAATTGTTTAGTAGACGAAGTACCAAAGGTGTAACCATTTACTATCTAAATGCGTAAATAATAATCATAAGTACCTACCTTCTGAACTTCCACATAAATACTGCTACTGCCAATATGAATCATATGGGTATGATAAAACTTGTGCAACACTTCATAACATGTTTTTGTTTATATTTTGTAAACTAGCTTTTGACCGCGTAACCGTCGCGTCATCTTTTTCTGAAATAAAAGTAGCCTAAGTTATCCCTTGTAACATCAGCTATCTGCCTGTAAAGTCCTGTCAAAATCGGTCCAGCCATTACGGAGATTAGCAGGAACAGACAGACAAAAATATATGGTTTTTTTATGAGTACCATATACATATACTTACTTATGCATTCAGTAAAAAGCTATTATTTTGATGTTACAAACAGATACTTAATTCAATTTTATTTTATTCTCTAGATAGTTCTTCATTAATAGTCCAAGGTCAGCTTAGAAGTCACATAAACAATATTTTTATCTCAATCTATCAGTCAGCGCAGCCAATCACAGTCCACAACTGTACAAGTGATTTGGATATGCCACAAATACATTTAATTTAATTCATGTTCTCTGCCTTCCACAACCGGTCTGTCCCAAGCACCTTTTATAGGTTGTCATATTTATCTACAGGAAAATAAATATGTACAAGGAAATTTTAATGCAAACTTCAAAACATTGTCGGTTTTTTTATTAATACTTATTATGTTCTGTACATTTCCAGAAACTCAACTGTACAACTTATGGGCCCACGAATGGAACAAGCATGGAACTTGTGCAGCACAGATAGAACCATTAAACAGCCAACTAAAGTACTTCAGTAAAGGCATTGATCTCCTGGGCAGATATCACATGAACGATATGCTCAGTGAAGCCAAAATATTCCCTTCAGACACAGCAGAGTTAAAAGCTGTGGAAATAAATAACGCTGTAGCTGCAAAAACAGGAATACGGCCATTTATTGCATGTGAATTTGAAGATGGAGTTCAATATTTAATAGAGATACGTATTTGCTTTAATAAGCAACTGGTCATTATGGAATGCCTTGGAGAGCATGAAGTGGATAATATACTTACAAACTGTAACACGTCTAAAGGCATAATATACCCCACTCAGATACAGGAACCTCCCCCAAAAAGATACTTGGTCCAACTGCATAAGTTTGTCAACTGGGTCCAATGGTTCACATTGTAGTTTTGTTTCAGAACTGGTTGAGGAAATAATGGAATAAGTCCCCAATTTATTTTAATTATGACAAAGAATTAGTCAATTCCATCATTTGAAATTTTGAAGCTTCTATACCAGTGCAAAATTCAATGATTTATTTCAGTTTTTGTAGTTTTATAGAACTTTTTTTAGTTTTTTTTTATAATTAGTTTTGTGATAAGATAGAAATTAACTTGTGTTTTAAAGATTCTGTGTACTTAATTCAGTGCAATAAGTTTGTTTTTTTAGTCATAAATAGTCTTACAATAACACATTAAGTTGCCAGGTTCGGGTCTAGGCTCTTTCACCTGATCTAGTTTTCTTTTCTTTCTTTCCTTAGTTTATAGTCTACAAAATGGCTAAGCCAAGCTTTTAGCCAATTCACCAAGCCGTCCAATAATTAAAGCCATGGCTTAGCCAGCCAAACTTAGAATTCAATATGAATTAGCCAAATGAACAATAATTGTTTTTTTTTATTTTCACTTGATAAGTTTGGTTATTATTAGACCGCTTTCACATTAGGACGTTAGCAGCGCGACAGTAGCGTGGTAGAAGCATATTCCTTCACATTATAAGAACAGCCGCGCGTTAAAAGCGCGGCTGCCGCGCCGCAGTTTAGATGCCCCCAGTGTGGCGCACTTCATTTCAAAAATGGATTCTGAACACTGGCTCATCGCCGACTAAGCGGCCGCGGCGGAAATGCGCGACCGCCGCGCTTCTGTTTATCATATGAAATTCTAACTCGCGGGAGTGTCGCGCTGCTAAAGTCGCCTAAATAGGTATGAAAGCGGTCTTAGATTCAATTATGTTTGCTGCGGCCTGTCTTTTTAGTGCCTTGTCTTACACGACGTATTTTTTCTTTACCTACTTATAAGTAAAAAAATGGCGTTCTGTTATTGAAATGGTTCATTCGAAGCATGTTTTGATGTTATTCTGACGTAGGTACAGACGCTAGCACATCAAGCCACTTGAATCTGTCAAATTTCTTTAATAGATTTCAACTTTATGTCTAAAGCATTAGGTTCAAGGTTGGTTGGGAAAACTTGTCTGTTTCGGGAAGCTTGATGAGCGGGCGTCTGTTCTTATATTTGTGTCAAACTAAGATCACGGTATTATTTTGTTGAAAACCTAACACAGCATGTGTCTGTAGAAGATTTTTGAGCCCTTTTTTCTCACCACTCTTATTCTATCTCTCGCATTCGTTATTTTAATCTTTTATTACTAAGAAAATTATTTTTGAAAAA
The DNA here is from genome assembly GCA_947578425.1 of Eugnorisma glareosa. Classification (NCBI taxonomy): domain Eukaryota; kingdom Metazoa; phylum Arthropoda; class Insecta; order Lepidoptera; family Noctuidae; genus Eugnorisma; species Eugnorisma glareosa. Next base: position 17,991,002 of record OX387969.1, on the reverse strand, counting down.
GTACCCTGTAAGTCACGCAATTTAAAATTACGTAAGTATTTTTTTGCAACGGTATCCTAAAAGCAGATGTATTGGATAGCCGAGTGCCATTAGACAAAAAATACTCAAAGGGTGAAACAAATTTTATATTGGTCGGATTTTCATGGGATATTTTTATTGAGTTTTTAAATTTCCTGTTCAAGAAGTACCTACACTACCTACCTATTGTTTTTTTTTGCTTTAGGAATACTTACCTATCTTGTAATTCTACATTACTTACCTAATATTGTGGCGTAAAAGTGTGTTATTATCATTCTGTGAAACAGTTACCATTGACAAAAGAAATCGTAATTTGAAAGTTCGGGATTTTACAAAAATGGTAAATTTTAAAAAAATCTTGAAATATGCATTTCATCGGCAACAATGAACAAAAAAACGAACCAAATTGGCTTTATGCACGACAGGACACACTATCACGCCACAATATAAATTCGTCGAATTTCAGGCTATTTATCTAAGAAAAATAAATATTCAATAGGGGATTTAAAAAATCGCATGTGGCTATTTTTTTTTTACTTGAATGTCTGACCACTATAAACTTCGTTCCACCTTATTATCTGAGTGCCCTCGACTAAAACAGGCATAATACCTACTTTTATGAATTTCAGAACACACAAAATATTTATGTATATTTTTAGAACATTTTAAAACCCGTTTGATTAGAACATAATAACAGAAACTGAAAAAGAAAATTGTAAACATGGTTTTAGAGCATTTTGTCAATGAGGGCTATCGTTTTTGAGCTCACCAGATGGCGCCACTATCGAGTAAGGTCATGTCAATAATTCTATTTTATACTATAAAGTACCAATAACTTCATAAAAAGTTGATTTTATTACGTATAACAACATAGTGTAAACTTCAGATACAAATTTACAATATTCTCCCTAAAATTAGCAAAATTAGCATGCAACATTTAAATTACATTTTACCTAAAAGGACTAAAAATAAGATCATAAGTTGCTACATAAAATCTTCAAGTCATAATTAATCAGGAATGGCTCAATCTGGACCATAATCATGAATATTATTCGTAAAAATACGTGTTTTAGAAGCACGCAACGCGCGAACACTATGACATCTGACATTTCGGTGACATCGCGCCATACTAGCGCCTCTAGCGGCGATTTCATACGCGATAGCCCCATTGCTCTCTCGTTTTTAGTATTGTCAAAGCCAATAATTATCCTTAAATGTTACAAAAAAGTATACTTACTTATATATTGATACTTATATTATTATTTTGATTAAATAGGAGATTACTTCTGAACTATCTTTATTTTATTAAATTATTAGTTACACCTCATTTGTTCCTATAAAAACTACGTACATAAGTAATTTCGGAAAAAAATATATATCTAAAATGGATACATATGGATAAATTGATCTGATATTATTGTGAAAAAAGAAAACGAGCCTATTGCCGTAAACGAGACTAGAACACAGACTCAACTTGGGCTTGAATTTGTACCGCTGCGATATTCAAAATTGATAATGTAAGCAATATTATTAATTCTAGTTCAAGCTAAATAGCTAATGGAGTTTCTAAATCAGAAATATCTCATTAGTAACATTAGCCAATGCTGCCGAATTCCTAACATTGGGCCCAGTGGCCACCTATACTACCTACGAAGTGGATAGGTAAACCATTTTTAAAGTCCCACTAAAATAGATAGACAAATTTTAACATACCGTTCTGTATACGTCTAACCAATGATATCCAAGCAAAAAAAAAAACAGTGATTAAAGTGATTTTATTTTGATCTAAAATAATAAATTGACGGCGTTACTTATTTTAGATCAAAATGTGATTTTATTTTGACCTAAAGGATGTGTTTATTCTAGAGAATAAACACATCCTTTAGGTCAAAATAAAATCACTTTATTCAGTGTTTTTTTTTGCTTGGATATCTTTGGTTAGACGTACTGAATGCTGTGTTAAAATTTCCATCTATTTTAATGGGACTTTATACATATACTTTCAAAAGAAATATAAATTATCTTGAAAGAATTACATACAAAGCTTTACATTCAGAAGATGCCATCTAGCTAAAACAGTCTGTAAACAACTGTAACAGAATGTAGGTAATTTATGGAAGCATAAAAAATAAAGTTCTATAGATAACTATAGCATAAATGCTGTAGGTATAAATTCTGTAGCCTAGAAATATGCCAAGTGTAATATTTTTGTATTGCCTATTTCATAAGAATGTATATGGAATTCAATACTTCTGTATCTATAGGTAAATGCTACAACCACATCGGGTCATCGTCAGACCTTGAAAGAATTACCAAGTAGGAGGAACTTACTATTATTCCATCTTAAAACAAGTTTTTTTGTTTTTTTTTTTGTTTAATATCAGCAATCAGTCCCAGAGCTTTAATCAGGTTTGTTTAATCGCTTTCCGATTTGCACATCCAGTGATGTGTTGTCTCCCATTTTCATACAATCATCTGATTGAGGTTAATCTTATTTATTTTACTATTTATGTACACACAGTAGACAACACAGGAAAATAACATTATAAAATATGAGTACCTACAAAGGTACTGCTATAAATAATGTTACCTAAACATATACCCAGTGGACTTGCCTAACAACTTGGCCATGGATGTATGAAGGGCCGTGGCCAGTATATTGTTTCGGGGAGGGTTTTCTCTGGATAAAAAAAAACTATAACCCGACTACGTAAAAAGGTGTCCTAAAAGAACGAAACAAGAAAATAATACAAATAAAAATTCAGAAATGCATAAGTACAATAGATATAATAAAATAAGGAGATATGCCCGTTATACGAAAATGTATCGCAACCTACTGTCTCCGTTTTCTCCCACCACCCAGCAACAACTACACATGCAATTCAGTAAAAGCAATAGATACACAGTCGCGCACACACCCGCAATTCTTAAAACAGAACGTACTACACAATCAATTATAAACCTTATTCTATCAAACACAGCGTGTATTTACCATGCACCGTACAACTTACCCACACAAAAACATCGGTCGGTATCGTTGTGCTGTGCAAAAGCAATTTAATTGAATACCCACGCTAGTGATTGACTAAATCAAAAAGTTATCGAATATTCATGTGTTCAAGTAATATGTAAATCAATGAATGTTGTTGTACTGACATAATGAAATCGATTCTTACTGAAACCGTGTTACGCAATTAATTCGCAGGTAATAGATATTTGTTATAAAAAAAAACCCTAGTTAGGAAGAAAAAAGTAAATAAATGAAAACAAACAAACAACAAATAAATAGCATGAATAATTATGTTGACTTTTAATAGCAAAAGTCACTATTATATTATCTGAACCATGCCGCATATAGCGATATACGCTATAGCGTATTAAGTATTAGCTGTTAAGCGTCACTTCCTGTTGGTGAAAACGCGCATTAGGCATTGAGTTAGGTGAGACTAAGTGTTGGTGAAAACAGGAGTTGGGCATTCAGTTAGGTGCCACTTTGTGTTGGTGAAAACAGGAGTTGGGCATTCAGTTAGGTGTCGCTTAGTGTTGGTGAAAACAGGAACTAGGCGTTCAGTTAAGCGTCACTTACTGTTGGTGAAAACGCTGTTTAGGCATTGAGTTAGGTGACACTTAGTGTTGGTGAAAACGGGCTTTAGGCATTCCGTTAGGTGCCACTTTGTGTTGGTGAAAACAGGAGTTGGGCATTCAGTTAGGTGTCGCTTAGTGTTGTAGAAAACAGGAACTAGGCGTTCAGTTAAGCGTCACTTACTGTTGGTGAAAACGCTGTTTAGGCATTGAGTTAGGTGACACTTAATGTTGGTGAAAACAGGAGTTGGGCATTCAGTTAGGTGCCACTTTGTGGTGGTGAAAACGGGCTTAAGGCATCGAGTTAGGTGTCGCTTAGTGTTGGTGAAAACAGGAACTAGGCGTTCAGTTAAGCGTCACTTACTGTTGGTGAAAACGCTTTTTAGGCATTGAGTTAGGTGACACTTAGTGTTGGTGAAAACGGGCTTAAGGCATTCCGTTAGGTGCCACTTTGTGTTGGTGAAAACAGGAGTTGGGCATTCAGTTAGGTGTCGCTTAGTGTTGGTGAAAACAGGAACTAGGCGTTCAGTTAAGCGTCACTTACTGTTGGTGAAAACGCTGTTTAGGCATTGAGTTAGGTGACACTTAATGTTGGTGAAAACAGGAGTTGGGCATTCAGTTAGGTGCCACTTTGTGGTGGTGAAAACGGGCTTAAGGCATCGAGTTAGGAGTCGCTTAGTGTTGGTGAAAACAGGAACTAGGCGTTCAGTTAAGCGTCACTTACTGTTGGTGAAAACGCTTTTTAGGCATTGAGTTAGGTGACACTTAGTGTTGGTGAAAACGGGCTTAAGGCATTCCGTTAGGTGCCACTTTGTGTTGGTGAAAACAGGAGTTGGGCATTCAGTTAGGTGTCGCTTAGTGTTGGTGAAAACAGGAACTAGGCGTTCAGTTAAGCCTCACTTACTGTTGGTGAAAACGGGCTTTAGGCATTCCGTTAGGTGCCACTTTGTGTTGGTGAAAATAGGAGTTGGGCATTCAGTTAGGTGCCACTTTGTGGTGGTGAAAACAGGAGCTGGGCATTCAGTTAGGTGCCACTTTGTGGTGGTGAAAACAGGAGTTGGGCATTCAGTTAGGTGTCGCTTAGTGTTGGTGAAAACAGGAACTAGGCGTTCAGTTAAGCGTCACTTACTGTTGGTGAAAACGGGCTTTAGGCATTCCGTTAGGTGCCACTTTGTGTTGGTGAAAATAGGAGTTGGGCATTCAGTTAGGTGCTACTTTGTGGTGGTGAAAACAGGAGCTGGGCATTCAGTTAGGTGCCACTTTGTGGTGGTGAAAACAGGAATTGGGCATTCATTGGCGTCACTTACTGTTGGTGAAAACGCCTTTTAGGCATTGAGTTAGGTGCCACTTTGTGTTGGTGAAAACAGGAGTTGGGCATTCAGTTAGGTGTCGCTTAGTGTTGGTAAAAACAGGAACTAGGCGTTCAGTTAAGCGTCACTTACTGTTGGTGAAAACGCTGTTTAGGCATTGAGTTAGGTGACACTTAGTGTTGGTGAAAACAGGAGTTGGGCATTCAGTTAGGTGCCACTTTGTGGTGGTGAAAACGGGCTTAAGGCATCGAGTAAGGTGTCGCTTAGTGTTGGTGAAAACAGGAACTAGGCGTTCAGTTAAGCGTCAGTTACTGTTGGTGAAAACGCTTTTTAGGCATTGAGTTAGGTGACACTTAGTGTTGGTGAAAACGGGCTTAAGGCATTTCGTTAGGTGCCACTTTGTGTTGGTGAAAACAGGAGTTGGGCATTCAGTTAGGTGTCGCTTAGTGTTGGTGAAAACAGGAACTAGGCGTTCAGTTAAGCGTCACTTACTGTTGGTGAAAACGGGCTTTTGGCATTCCGTTAGGTGCCACTTTGTGTTGGTGAAAATAGGAGTTGGGCATTCAGTTAGGTGCCACTTTGTGGTGGTGAAAACAGGAGCTGGGCATTCATTGGCGTCACTTACTGTTGGTGAAAACGCCTTTTAGGCATTGAGTTAGGTGCCACTTTGTGTTGGTGAAAACAGGAGTTGGGCATTCAGTTAGGTGTCGCTTAGTGTTGGTGAAAACAGGAACTAGGCGTTCAGTTAAGCGTCACTTACTGTTGGTGAAAACGCTGTTTAGGCATTGATTTAGGTGACACTTAGTGTTGGTGAAAACAGGAGTTGGGCATTCAGTTAGGTGCCACTTTTTGGTGGTGAAAACGGGCTTAAGGCATCGAGTTAGGTGTCGCTTAGTGTTGGTGAAAACAGGAACTAGGCGTTCAGTTAAGCGTCAGTTACTGTTGGTGAAAACGCGCATTAGGCATTGACTTAGGTGACACTTAGTGTTGGTGAAAACGGGCTTAAGGCATTCCGTTAGGTGCCACTTTGTGTTGGTGAAAACAGGAGTTGGGCATTCAGTTAGGTGTCGCTTAGTGATGGTGAAAACAGGAACTAGGCGTTCAGTTAAGCGTCACTTACTGTTGGTAAAAACGGGCTTTAGGCATTCCGTTAGGTGCCACTTTGTGTTGGTGAAAATAGGAGTTGGGCATTCAGTTAGGTGCCACTTTGTGGTGGTGAAAACAGGAGCTGGGCATTCAGTTAGGTGCCACTTTGTGGTGGTGAAAACAGGAGCTGGGCATTCAGTTAGGTGCCACTTTGTGGTGGTGAAAACAGGAGCTGGGCATTCAGTTAGGTGCCACTTTGTGGTGGTGAAAACAGGAATTGGGCATTCAGTTAAGCGTCACTTACTGTTGGTGAAAACGCCTTTTAGGCATTGAGTTAGGTGACACTTAGTCTTGGTGAAAACGGGCTTAAGGCATCGAGTTAGGTGTCGCTTAGTGTTGGTGAAAACAGGAACTAGGCGTTCAGTTAAGCGTCAGTTACTGTTGGTGAAAACTCGCATTAGGCATTGACTTAGGTGACACTTAGTGTTGGTGAAAACGGGCTTAAGGCATTCCGTTAGGTGCCACTTTGTGTTGGTGAAAACAGGAGTTGGGCATTCAGTTAGGTGTCGCTTAGTGTTGGTGAAAACAGGAACTAGGCGTTCAGTTAAGCGTCACTTACTGTTGGTGAAAACGGGCTTTAGGCATTCCGTTAGGTGCCACTTTGTGTTGGTGAAAACAGGAATTGGGCATTCATTGGCGTCACATACTGTTGGTGAAAACGCCTTTTAGGCATTGAGTTAGGTGACACTTAGTCTTGGTGAAATCGGGCTTAAGGCATTGAGTTAGGTGTCACTTAAGTGTTGGTGAAAACGGGCTTAAGGCATCGAGTTAGGTGTCACTTAGTGTTGGTGAAAACGGACTTAAGGCATCGAGTTAGGTGTCGCTTAGTATTGGTGAAAACAGGAACTAGGCGGTCAGGTAAGCGTCACTTACTGTTGGTGAAAACGCTTTTTAGGCATTGAGTTAGGTGACACTTAGTGTTGGTGAAAAGGGCTTTAGGCATTCCGTTAGGTGCCACTTTGTGTTGGCGCAAAATAGGAGTTGGGCATTCAGTTAGGTGCCACTTTGTGGTGGTGAAAACAGGAGTTGGGCATTCAGTTAAGCGTCACTTACTGTTGGTGAAAACGCCTTTTAGGCATTGAGTAGGTGACACTTAGTGTTGGTGAAAACGGGCTTAAGGCATCGAGTTAGGTGTCACTTAGTGTTGGTGAAAACGGGCTTAAGGCATCGAGTTAGGTGACACTTAGTGTTGGTGGAAACGGGCTTAAAGCATCTAGTTAGATGACACTTACTGTTGGTGAAAGCGCTTTTTAGGCATTGAGTTAGGTGACACTTAGTGTTGGTGAAAACGGGCTTTAGGCATTCCGTTAGGTGCCACTTTGTGTTGGCGAAAACAGGAGTTGGGCATTCAGTTAGGTGTCGCTTAGTGTTGGTGAAAACAGGAACTAGGCATTCAGTTAAGCGTCACTTACTGTTGGTGAAAACGCCTTTTAGGCATTGAGTAGGTGACACTTAGTGTTGGTGAAAACGGGCTTAAGGCATCGAGTTAGGTGTCACTTAGTGTTGGTGAAGACGGGCTTAAGGCATCGAGTTAGGTGACACTTAGTGTTGATGAAAACGGGCTTAAAGCGTCTAGTTAGATGACACAATACTGTTGGTGAAAACGCCTTTTAGGCATTGAGTTAGGTGACACTTAGTGTTGGTGAAAACGGGCTTTAGGCATTCCGTTAGGTGCCACTTTGTGTTGGTGAAAACAGGAGTTGGGCATTCAGTTAGGTGCCACTTTGTGGTGGTGAAAACCGGAATTGGGCATTCAGTTAAGCGTCACTTGCTGCCCGTGTCACCTAACTCAATGCCTAAAAGGCGTTTTCACCAACAGTAAGTGACGCTTAACTGAATGCCTAGTTCCTGTTTTCACCAACACTAAGCGACACCTAACTGAATGCCCAACTCCTGTTTTCACCAACACAAAGTGGCACCTAACGGAATGCCTAAAGCCCGTTTTCACCAACACTAAGTGTCACCTAACTCAATGCCTAAAAAGCGCTTTCACCAACAGTAAGTGACGCTTAACTGAATGCCTAGTTCCTGTTTTCACCAACACTAAGCGACACCTAACTGAATGCCCAACTCCTGTTTTCACCAACACAAAGTGGCACCTAACGGAATGCCTAAAGCCCGTTTTCACCAACACTAAGTGTCACCTAACTCAATGCCTAAAAAGCGCTTTCACCAACAGTAAGTGACACTTAACTGAACGCCTAGTTCCTGTTTTCACCAACACTAAGCGACACCTAACTCGATGCCTAAAAGGCGTTTTCACCAACAGTAAGTGTCATCTAACTAGATGCTTTAAGCCCGTTTCCACCAACACTAAGTGTCACCTAACTCGATGCCTTAAGCCCGTTTTCACCAACACTAAGTGACACCTAACTCGATGCCTTAAGCCCGTTTTCACCAACACTAAGTGTCACCTACTCAATGCCTAAAAGGCGTTTTCACCAACAGTAAGTGACGCTTAACTGAATGCCTAGTTCCTGTTTTCACCAACATTAAGCGACACCTAACTGAATGCCCAACTCCTGTTTTCACCAACACAAAGTGGCACCTAACGGAATGCCTAAAGCCCGTTTTCACCAACACTAAGTGTCACCTTACTCAATGCCTAAAAAGCGCTTTCACCAACAGTAAGTGACGCTTACCTGAACGCCTAGTTCCTGTTTTCACCAATACTATGCGACACCTAACTCGATGCCTTAAGCCCGTTTTCACCAACACTAAGTGACACCTAACTCGATGCCTAAAAAGCGTTTTCACCAACAGTAATTGACGCTTACCTGAACGCCTAGTTCCTGTTTTCACCAATACTAAGCGACACCTAACTCGATGCCTTAAGCCCGTTTTCACCAACACTATGTGACACCTAACTCGATGCCTTAAGCCCGTTTTCACCAACACTTAAGTGACACCTAACTCGATGCCGTAAGCCCGTTTTCACCAAGACTACGTGTCACCTAACTCAATGCCTAAAAGGCGTTTTCACCAACAGTAAGCGACGCTTAACTGAATGCCCAATTCCGGTTTACACCACCACAAAGTGGCACCTAACTGAATGCCCAACTCCTGTTTTCACCAACACAAAGTGGCACCTAACGGAATGCCTAAAGCCCGTTTTCACCAACACTAAGTGTCACCTAACTCAATGCCTAAACAGCGTTTTCACCAACAGTAAGTGACGCTTAACTGAACGCCTAGTTCCTGTTTTCACCAACACTAAGCGACAGTAGGTGACACTTAGTGTCACTTAGTGTTGGTGAAAACGGGCTTAAGGCATCGAGTTAGGTGTCACATAGTGTTGGTGAAAACGGGCTTAAGGCATCGAGTTAGGTGTCGCTTAGTGTTGGTGAAAACAGGAACTAGGCGTTCAGTTATGCGTCACTTACTGTTGGTGAAAGCGCTTTTTAGGCATTGAGTAGGTGACACTTAGTGTTGGTGAAAACGGGCTTAAGGCATCGAGTTAGGTGTCACTTAGTGTTGGTGAAAACGGGCTTAAGGCATCGAGTTAGGTGACACTTAGTGTTGGTGAAAACGGGCTTAAAGCATCTAGTTAGATGACACTTAATGTTGGTGAAAACGGGCTTAAGGCATCGAGTTAGGTGACACTTAGTGTTGGTGTAAACGGGCTTAAGGCATCGAGTTAGGTGTCGCTTAGTGTTAGTGAAAACAGGAACTATGCGTTCAGTTAAGCGTCACTTACTGTTGGTGAAAACGCGCATTAGGCATTGACTTAGGTGACACTTAGTGTTGGTGAAAACAGGAATTGGGCAGGAATTGTCATATATTATACCATCATAATGTAGGGTCTATCTATTCATACACGAAATCTCTTAAGGGGTCATTGTACTCATCATTATGAACAACTTTCACTATGGGACCAACACCCAAATTGCGAAAAAAAAAAAAACAGCTGTTCCCTGCAATATGATCGCATTAATTCGTCAAAATGTACTGAACAGCTGATTTTTTTTTCGCAATTTGGGTGTTGGTCCCATAGTGAAAGTTGTTCATAATGATGAGTACAATGGCCCCTTAAAAGATTTCGTGTATGAATAGATACACCTTAAATATGATCACTCAAAGCCAAAAACACTCCACCGATTATTAAACTGAAATTTAATTAACTTACTTTACGAAAATTAGTTACGCATTTCTCTACTACGCTGTAAAATAACCAAAATACGTCAAGAACATTATTTGACATCGATCTTCCAACCGGGTTAAAATGGTTGATAAAATTGAAAAACAAAATACAATAGCAATATTTCTTTCGTCAACCGACATTGTCGATAGCCTACGTAAGTTGAATCTGCACAAGCACATCACTCGTCGCAAGAAGCAGTGGCAGTACTACGCGATGCATATGCTTAAAAAAGTATCGTTTTGTGATTTTTACATTGCTTGTCCAGTCACTTAGCGACAAACTTTGGTAGTGGTTAAGGAGCAATGTATTTATTGCAAATAATTGCTTGTACAGTCGCTGTGATATTTGAAAACAGAAATAACATAGGAAGAGCAAGAAATATTTTACGATTTGTGATATTAAAGACAAATCGCCGTCCCCGGAGAATAAAATGGTAACTGCCATTATCTTAGTTTTAGTGTTATGTCATTTTTGGGATCTGTGGGTGGTAATACATCAAATGCTCAATTTTTTCTTGATTTTTATACAGTTATTCGACGAAGTTACAAAATTTTGCAATAGTATTCAAAGATTTAACACAGGCCTAAAATTACGAGACTAACGTGTTAATATATTGTGTTAATGTATTGAAATGTTTTCCTAATTGTTAATATGACAAACAGTCATAGAATTATGTTCTCGTGAAAAATATTCAACTAGGTAATGATAAAAGCAGTTATCGTTTTATTCTCGTTCAAAACCAACCAGTCGCTTCGTATAAAGATGTGTTATTAAAACTACTTTTATGATTTTGAACAGTAAGACATATTGTCATCCTCTTCTTTCACTTGAACCCTCTCAGCGCACTGCTGGAGGGTCAAATATCACCTTTACAAGGATGATCTGACACTCTTTGCCCCAAACAATTTACAACCGACAAAGCTACTGAAGTTAACAACACTTGAAACTAGCGCCATCAGGATGGAATTTGGTGTAGACAAATTAATGTGCAGTCATGCATGTGAAGTGAGGGGAGATTATGGAATCCGTGGGAACTCTCGGATTCCATACACCTTGGATCCTTTTCATCAACAGAAACCTACCAGTATTTTTGTATGTTGCCGACATGAAATAATCATTGAGGGAGCCCTTCTTTAGCCGCCTGAATAAGGTGCTAACAACAACACACATTTAGCTAGCAATTAGCTAATATGGCTCATAGATATATACCTTACAGACTTATAATAAAATACAAATTGTGTCAGTAAATAGAACCTTAAAACTATGTTATTAACACTTCACTTGTGCACTATGTCACTATACGTTCATGTGACACTTGCCCGTGGAAGCGACGAAACACAACTCCTAGTGGCCAAAAGAGTCGTCCTTCAAGACTGAGGTGCAGATAAAACGTTGGTATTCGCACCACGAACGCCTTAAAGTTGACGCACGTACTCCACGATGTCCTCCGCCGTAGTGGTGTAGTGTCGGCGGGAGATGTACACCGGAGTGTTCGGCTTTGCGGCACGAATAGGCACGTTGGGCTCCGATGGCAGAGCCGTACTGCAGCGGTTCTAATTGGCACATTTCTTTCGGCATACTCAAATGAACTCAACGAAACTTGATGCCCTGAATGCGACGGAACTCAGATGCATCACTCTCGGTCGTCGGTGATGAGACTGTATATCCCACGGAAGTGCGGGGGTTGTGGCTTCTTAAATGTCAAGACCCTGCACAGGTACAGGACCCGAGAGGTATGCAGTCTCAGGATACTTCCTAGATGCCGACGTGGGGATGCAACGAGATGTGGTTTCAGCGGACAAGGCCGTCACCCCGCTAAATAGAACTGGCGCAAGCCTATAGTATTAGACACTAAGAACAGCAGAGGGGTTCGAGGTCAACCGTCGAATCCGACTCGGCTGGGCAGCGTTCGGGAATCTGTGCGGTATCTTCTCGTCCAACTTACCGCAGTGTCTCAAGACGAAAGTCTATGACCAGTGTGTGTTGCCAGTGATTACATACGGGACCGAAACGTGGTCGCTCACAATGGGCCTCATTCGAAGGCTTAAAGTCACCCAAAGGGCAATCGAGAGGGCTATGCTCGGAGTTTCCTTGCGTGATCGAATCAGAACTGAAGACATCCGCAAGAGAACCAAGGTTACCGACGTAGCCCGAAGAATTGCCAAACTAAGTGGCAGTGGGCAGGGCACATTGCTCGCAGAACGGATGGCCGTTGGGGCCGAAAAGTTCTGGAGTGGCGACTGCGAACCGGAAGACGTTGCGTTGGAAAGCCTCCCACTAGGAGGACCGATGACCTGGTGAAGGTTGCAGGGATCCGCTGGATGCGAGTCGCACGGGACTGGTCACTTGGGGGAGGCCTATGTCCAGCAGTGGACGTCTTTCGGCTGAAATGATGATGATGACCGCAGAGGGGTATGGCAGAGCAAGGAGCTTTACCGATGCTTTTTCCGGGCCCTATATGGGCCCGATGTAGACTTCAAGCCCTGGCTTCGCTACGGCGACCTCTTCGGAAAAATCGAAGGTTTTGTCTGTGCAATAATGGATGAAGTTATGATGACAAATAACTACCGGGAATACAGTGAGGGATATCACCGTCCGGGAGAATCGATCTGACGCATTATTTCTGGGTGTTCTCGTCTGGCTAACGGAGAATACTTATACAAACACAACCTCGTTGCCAGGATTGTTCCTTGCTTTGAAGTACAACCTTGTGAAATCAGAACTGCCATACTTTATAGTAAAAAAATACTACTACAAATACTTATGTATGTGCCCGACCCAGTTCTCGATAATGGTAATATCACGTTGTATTGGGATCGATCTGTCGTCACTGACAGGACTATTGTTGCCAATAAGCCTGACATTGTGGTGATTGATCGACTGGAGCGTCGCGCAATGATTGTTGATATGGCGGTCCCGTATGACGAGAACCTCGTGAAAGCAGATAAAGATATGCAGTTCAAGTATCTAGATCTGGCTTGCGAGGATGTCGACATGTGGGATGTGAGTACAGCAGTAATTGTGCCGATAGTCGTGTGACCCATTGGCTTAATAGCCAATAGCCTCGACCAACATCTGAGGAGGCTCTCGCTTGATTCATAATGCAGTACTTCTGGACACTGCGCGTATTGTTAGAAGGGTCCTCTCTAAAGAGCTTTGACCAACATCACCGGTAGCTCGGACTCTGTTCACGATGCTGGTAGGCGACTACTTTTTTTTTATTATTTTATATAGGAATACTTAAAAAAATATTAGATGTGTATATTTAGTGATGTGGATAATAAATTAAGTAATTCAGATAATATGTGGTCACAAGGCTAACTTTAATTAATACCAAATAGGTACAAAACTATTGTTTTAATTATTTTTTCATGTTTTCATTTTTGACGACTGAGACCCTAGTTTATTTTGTTATAGAACGATTTGGAAGACGTTTGTTACAAAGTTACACAGTTAACACTTGAATTGAATAAAACTCATGTTGATTACCATATTATAGTTTTATTGGGAAACCCAATTCAAAGTCCTTAATAGAAAAATAGTTTCACAATATTTACGAGAATAAGACGATATTAAACTATTATCATCAGCACTTGCACCCTAAAAACCCGTAGAATAAAATGATAAATAAACAGTGCAATTTGATTCTGGTCAGGCTGTACGGAGAATAAAATGATAATCGTCTTTATACAACTTGGACGATGATTGCTTTTGACTAACTTCTTATTTTTTAAATAATAACTCTATTTAATTAGGCGTGTTTCACTAAAATATTTCGAACATACAAAAAATAACTTTTTTTCAAAGCTAACAATCATCAGTCTACGTCCAGTATTTAAGGAGCAATCAACGAAAACATGTTTTTTATTTTTCCTGAAAAGTTGCGTTTTTGTAATTATCATTTTATTCTCCGGGGACGGCGAAATATAGTAAAATACTTGTACATACATATAGTAAGTGATTCTATGATTTATAAAGTTTTGGTTTATGCTTCGATTTTTACAAGAAACTACTGAACAACACGGCATTCTTATAAGTTGTCACGATCGCGGTCGAAAGCACATTAGTTCGCGGATACAGCCATTTGCCCTATGACATGCTTATCGTGCGCTCGTCGCGACCGACCGACACGCCCCCTTGCCACTTCTCCTGTGTTTTATATTTCTATGGTTCGAACCCACGAATTACTGTTTGTAAGTCGGGGCGGCCACCACTGGGCCACCGCAGCTCTTATACTAAAAAGGGGTTCTTAAACTATAAAGTTTACCACCTACCATGTTTATTGTTGTTGGAATGTCGCAAATCCAAGAGTCCAAAAGTCCGGTAATGGCGGCCAATCTCAGCAGCGACTTAGCCAAAACACGGGAAATATTATAGAGCTGGTAACACTGCTTCAGAAAGAAGTAGGTAACGTAAAATAGATACCGAAGACCTGACTATCAACTACCAACAGTTAAAAAAACATTCTCGTTTGAGCGATTGGTGGAAAGTATGCTTATTCCGAGAGCGGCAAACACTGCGTTACCGTGCTTCGGGAGACAGATGTCGGCGGGTAAGTCCATCGATATGTGGCCGGCTTTAATCATCTCCATGGGTCTCTTAGACGCAAAGAATGTTGCAGTAAGTTGTGCGATACAAGTTATGAAGAAATTTGGATTGTCTTGTCCCCTACCCTTCGGTTGTAATCTAGACTATGCTGGTGGTGGCTAAAGCTGGTTTTACAGGAGGACTTAGGATTGCCATCGTGGTGAAAGGATTAGCCAGTCAGGGTGAGAATTCGCTGGCTGCTCACGCCCAGGGTGCGCCGGATGTATGTATAGTGGCTTAGTCGGTACATCGCCCGGCCCCGGCGCGCGGCGGAGTCGCTAAGCCCATGCAAGTTGGTGGATATAGCTCTGAATTAAATGTTCCGGATTATCACTGGTTGCCTCAAACGACCCCCGGTACAGATGTTGTATCCACTGGCAGGCTTTGCACACCAGAAGTTCGTAGCGCGATGGCAAGCAAGTGCGAAAGAGCCGAAGTGGCCATCCGCCTCAAGATTACTTACAATAGTTTTGTGCAGCAAACGCTTTTTTTTTTTTTTTTTATTCCAAGTATTACAAAATATTATAGAGGAATTCGTGTTAAATAAAGTGCTGTCAATGTGTGTATTTTTAGGGTTTCGTACCTCAAAAGGTAAAAAAGGAACTAAGAGGAACTAAGATAAGATCACTCTCTTGTCCGCCTATCTGTCCGTGTGTCACCACCGATTTTCTCAGGAACGGGTGGACCTAACAAGTTGAAATTTATACCAGATACTGAGGTCTATAGTCCCGCGCAGGTGTATAAATCAAGGTCCTGAGTCAACACGATAAAAAGATATACTAGATTTTCGTGAAAACTTGAAGTACCATTTGCCTTAATTTTAGACCCTATCTAAAATTGTCAATTTTGGTTAAAAGCATGGTTTTACAACACAAGTAAAGGGAAAATTCCGAAAAATAAAAAAGTTGATAATTAAGGTAATTCAACTATTACAGCACAGACAAACTTAAAACTTAGCCACCAAAAATGATACCAATTTTATTATGACGGTATATGGGTAGGTACGCAACCCTTCGGCGCACGAGTTCGACTCGCACTTGCCCGGTTTTTTTTTTATATACCTACAATAAATAATTAGTATAACTAAACAGAATTAATTGAATAGAAATAAAAAAAGAGAAAAATATGTCTACTGTTAAATAAAAGTGACGGCACGGTTGGCGCAGTGGCTGAGCGATTGACTGCTGTGTTGCGAGTCGCGGGTTCGATCCCCGCACAGTACAAATATTTTTATGGCCTACAGATAGTTGTTCCGGGTCTGGCTGTTTGTGTATGTGAGTT
The DNA here is from genome assembly GCA_947578425.1 of Eugnorisma glareosa. Classification (NCBI taxonomy): domain Eukaryota; kingdom Metazoa; phylum Arthropoda; class Insecta; order Lepidoptera; family Noctuidae; genus Eugnorisma; species Eugnorisma glareosa. The sequence continues at coordinate 17,974,937 of OX387969.1, read as the reverse complement.
TGAATGGTTGTAAACGCACCTACGTTACAGGAGAAATTCCTGGTGTGGGGAAACGTTTTTAAAAAAAAGAAGAAAAGAAAGTCAACTGCAACCAAATACGTAAGCAGAGCACAGGCGTTATTTCTCATGCATTTGCAGGTAATACCACCGATTTGAGAAGAGAAACGACAAAACTCATCTTCTGCTTAATATACAACGTGTTTTTTTTTGATATCCCATAACTCTAGGGATGATTGAGGCCATATCAAAGAATCAACTGGCATATGAGTTATGTTCCAATCCTTCGTTATTTTTTTTTTTTCATTTTTCATACAAAATAATTCGGCAAAAACACGATTATTAATGTAATGTAATGTATGTGTATTTTCTTGATTGGTTTGAATAAAAATGAATTACCTACCTACATATTTTATTTTACTATTTATTTTACTACACTACTGCGAAGTTTGGCAACCTCGCAAAAGTAAAGATTCGTCATACTGGTGACAATTTTTGACCTAATTTAATTATGATTGATGATATCTCCGAAACGATGCATTTTTGGACCACCTATTCTAGGAGTTATAGTATTATTTTTACCTACAGAATTTAACCCTCGAGTTATGGGATATCAAAAAAAACAGGTTGTATAGATACAGTCATCATAATCTGCCGAGCCTTTTCCCAACTATGTTGATCACCCCTTGGTAAGACTGGTGTCAGACATTCGGGCCACTGACTACCTGTAACGACTGTCAAAGATGTACAAATGACAGCCAGGACCAACGGCTTAAAGAGCTTTCCGAGGCGCGGACGAAACTCTTTATGTAATGGGTGGTCACCCATCCACAGACCAACCTAGGCAAGCGCGGCTTAACCTGAAGATTGATGCGACTGGCTGTTATTATCTGGCCATACATACAGTCAATAAGATTGAATTGTTTATGGAAGCATAAACCTACGTAATTCCTGCACGTATCGCACTCCTCTAAATAAAGTAACACGCCATCATTGCGTTTTTATTCGATTTCGCTGTCACTGCATTAAGGAACTCTTCAGGGTGCCATTATTTAGTATCATCAAGGAATATCCTGGCAGCTTCGAGCATGTCTGACAGCTTAACACTTCGCCCGACCTAGGAATCGAACTCAGGGCCTCGGGCTCAGCAGTCAGTCATCATCGCTTGCGACCACTAGACCAACGAGGCAGTCAGTTTATAGGAAACTGTTACCGAAACCTAAAGGCTTGGCCACGACTATAAGCTTATGCGTCAGCTACTGAAAATTGGGAAAACAAATGAAAGAACTGTTTTAAGAGGGCCCTTCCCGGCCCGTCTATCGTCAACGCGAGCATGGTCAAAAAGCTTGTTGTTTCATCCAGAGCCACAGCGGCGATTTTCTTTCAACTCCCCCGTCTTACCCCGCCCCGACCCCGCACAACTCGTCTCCCAAGCACCTCGTACCGCCTAACGCGATGACATTGAACGAATAATAGTGTTCGAAAATTTCTTAAACTCGTTCCAGGAAATACGTGTTTTTGAATAAGTCTTACAAGTGTGTGAAATAAATATTTGTCATTAAGAATCTCCATTACATGTGCAAGGTTCCTATCGTGATGTTTTCTTTATTTTTACAGTTTATGAGTACATTATGAACAGCCAAAGTTCAGGTAAAATTTGTGCAAAACAGCAATTATTGGAAGCCTATACTGAATTTGTTTCTACTTTTATTTTTATTTTTTGCGTCCATAGAAACTTAGATATTATAGAGCACAAAATACCTATAAGTTCAAAAAATTCAAAGATAGATGTGTAACAACGGCCTAATCACGTACGAGCGTTTGTATGAAAAGTATCGAGTCATCGCGATGCGACTTGGTAGTGTGGCGTGGCGGTGCCCACGCCAAAAAAGTAAAGGACGCGCGCGCGTGTTGCTTCACGCATGGCGCATTACCTGAAGTCGAGAAAAAGGTGTCATACAGCGTGTACCAGAAAGGTGTGGTCGTATTTCAGGGTGTGGTTCAGACTATGAAACTGGTCAACTACACACATCAAAAGTGTCTAGGGATCAAGCATTTTTATGTGGATTTCTTGAGATTGAGATGTGGCTTTGTAATAAATTTATGATTTTATAAATTTATATGGATCCTTTTTGGTGCATTTCATAATTTGAATCAGGAACTGTGAATCAAATTCGAGTAAAAGATGAAAATCAGCTGTCAATATTTTCCCTATAAAAACATACAACGCATTGAAGACATTATTAGTGCTACTGTTTCCCTACTACTGATTAAAACCAACGTTATTATGGAGCGGCGACGTTATTTAAGCAGGGAAGAAATGCTCAGAGCCGTGGGAATGATAGAAGCTGGTTCCCGGCAACGTACTGTGGCTTTAGCTCTGAATACAAGTCAGAGTGTTATCAGTCGACTTTGGACACGTTACCGAAGCACTGGTACCGTGGCTGAGCGCCATGGAGGACGGTATCGCTGCACCACACGGAGACAAGACCGATACATTCAAATCTTAACTCGAAGAGCTCCAACAATAACCGCCATGATGTTAGCCGTGAGGCTTCATCACTCTTCAGGGAACTTAATTAGCGACCAAACAGTCAGAAACCGCTTGCATGAAGTGAACCTTCATTCCCGAAGACCGCTACGGGTACCACCTATAGCAATGCACAATCGTAGGATACGATATCAATGGGCTCTTGAACACAGAAATTGGGCAGAAGAACAATGGCGTTTCGTGTGCTTTTCTGATGAGTCTCGTTTTGGTATGAGACCGGATACAAGACGTATACGACACTGGAGAACCCCTGGACGCCAACAGCGATTAAAATCCTGCCAGGAAGTCCATCCTTATAGTGGTGGAACCATCATGGTATGGGCGGGTATTTGGATCGGCGGAAGAACTGAGTTGATTTGGATCAGAGGCAACCTCAACGCTCAAATTTATGCTGAGACGATTGTATCAGACGTCATCGTTCCTCTACAAGTGCAAATCGGTCCCTTATTTCAGTTAATGCATGATAATGCACGACCGCACACCGCAAGAGTTGTAAGACAGACTCTCGCCGCAGCTAACATCAATGTCCTGCCCTGGCCTGCTCAGTCGCCAGACTTGAATCCGATTGAGCATGCATGGGATATGCTACAGAGAAGAGCTCTGCCGAATATGGAGGGTATCCAGTCGCAAGAAGACCTTTTTTTGTTGTTGCAACGAACATGGGCGGCCATTCCACAGCGTGATTTGGATGAACTCATTTTGAGTATGCCAAACCGATGTTCTTGTGTTGTTAGTGTTCGCGGTAGAAACACGGATTATTAATTGTTTAAGTTACCCAATAAAATTTTAAAGAAAACTGTTATTTCAGTCTTTTTTTCGAACTTTTGTGTTAGTGGTTCAAATGTCAAAAATCCCTTTATTAGGAAAATGGCAAATTTCTTTATTAATGCAAAGGTGACTTGGTTTATCGTTACTGCGACAAACGAAAACACTTTATTTGATGAATCCTTAAAGAAAATTTTAATTAATATCAATCAGGAGAAAAGTTATTGCAAAAATATATGTTGATCCCTAGACACTTTTGATGTGTGTATCTCCATGGAACCAAGATCGAAATCGCATAAAAAATCAGCTGTCCGATATATTTGTTTGGGTCAATAATAAATTTTTGTATAGGACAGCAGTTTTTTTTTGTGATTTCGATGTTGGTCCCATGGAGAAAAATAATCATCAAATTGTCATCAGTTTGCAGGGAATGGATTAAACAATTACATGGAACTGAATCTATACTATCATAAAACCGTAAAAAAAACTGTATCTGTACATTGAATATATTAAAAATAAATTTTTGAGATGGGTTTGGAAACACTAACAGAGCCCGAATCCAAAAAAAAAATTCTGTCTGTTTGTCTGTCTGTTTGTACACGCTAATCTTCGGAACTACTCGACGGATTTAAATGATTTTTTTATTGTTTTATAGGTATTAAATCTGGGCAACATATAGGCTATAATTTATCTTGGAAACTTGAACATCTGATGCAGCACCGCAACAGACCAGCTAAACTATAAGAGATACAAAAATGGTACCATAGCAAAAATTGTTCCACGTGATGAGCATTTTCTGTTAAGAGAATAAATTTGAAGATCTGGAACACCTGAAGTGGAACTCCTAGAGCCCAGCTACACTATAACATATATAGGAAAGACGTCTTAGCAAGAGTTGTTCAGCTTGATGAGCACTCTGTTGTCGTATAAAATTTGAAGATCTGGAACAGCTGATGTGGAACTCCAAGAGCCCAGCTACACTATAACATATATAGGAATGACGTCTTAGCAAGATTTGTTCAGCCTGATGAGCACTCTCTGTTGTCGTATAAAATTTGAAGATCTGGAACAGCTGATGTGGAACTCCAAGAGCCCAGCTATACTATAACATATATAGGAATGACGTCTTAGCAAGAGTTGTTCAGCCTGTTGAGCACTCTCTGTTGACGTATAAAAATTGAAGATCTGGCACACGCGTTGTGGAATTCCAAGCGCCCAGCTACACTATAACATATAATAACAGGAATGAAGTCTTAGCAAGAGTTGTTCAGCCTGATGATCACTCTCTGTTGACGTATAAAAATTGAATATCTGGAACACCTGTTATGGAAATCAAAGCTATCACTAATTTCACTGTATAATTATAATTATAATTATAATAACATAAGCTGGGAGTACCTCCACGTGGTGAAGGCGGTAACAGTTTAGGACTGATTTTCAATGAATCATTGAAAATTTGACTTTACTGGCCAAAACTCCCATTCATTATTTTATTTTATCAAATAAATAAGCCTTCGGGCTTATGTTATTTGAGTGTTTCATTACCTTTTCATTTATTTTCGTGACACGGTAGCCTACCCGGTAACGCAGGGGAGCAGTCACTTAGATTTTATTTGATCAGGTATCTTCAGAATTAAACTATAACTATGCCTAGAAAGAGGTCAAATCTTTCCCAACGTTCCAAAGGAGCTAAAAGATTGAGGATCATAAGATCCCAAGAATCTACCGAAGAGCGTCAGGAGAGACTTGATGCTGTTCGAGAACATCAGGCAGCAACTCGCTCCGTAGAAACCTCTTCGGATCGCGAAGCACACCTGCGTTCTCAGCGTATTTACGCATTTACATCCAGGTCTCTATAGACCAGTGAAGAAAATGATGCGCGAATGACCGCTGATCGTGAACGTCATGCATTGTCGCGTGAGTCGCACACGTTCATGGATAGAGAATTGCGCATGAGTTCTCAGCGTATCTACGCATCTGCTTCTAGGTCTCTAGAGACAAGTGCGGAACGTGATGCGCGACCGGCCGCTGATCGTGAACGTCACGCATTGTCTCGCGAGTCGGAGACGTTCACGGATAGAGAATTGCGCATTTTTTTAAAGTTATTTGTAATATTATTGTTAATTCAGTGTACCCTTGGGATCCGCTGCAGAATAACGCGAAGAAAAGGTATTTGTTGTGTAGGTATTAAGTCTGGGCAACATATAGGCTATAATTTATTTTGGAAATTGGAACACCTGATGCAGAACCGCAACAGAACAGCTAAAGTATAAGAGATATAAGAATGGTGTCATAGCAAAAATTATTCCACGTGAAGAGCATTTTCTGCTGTGAGAATAAATTTGGAGATCTGGAACCCTGTTGCGGAACTCCAAAGCCCAGCGACACTATAACATATTAAGGAATGACGTCTTAGCAAAAGTTGTTTAGTCTGATGGGCATTTCCTGTGGACTTACGAAAATTAAAGATCTGGAACGTCTTCAATCGTCTCGCTCATCCCGTTGTTTTCCCGTCCCCGGGCCTCAGAATTCTACATCAGACGTTTCAGATCTTCGATTTTCTTGACGACCCCGTTGTCGCTGGCAAAAGCAACAGGATCCGCGTACGAAGTCGCGGGCAGAAGCTAGTAATAAATAATAATAAAAAATTATAATTTAAAAAAAAAGTATTACAAAAAGTGTACCTACATTTAGGCGCCAGTAGTATTATTTTTCATACAATGGTTAAATCAGTACTTATAGATAAACTTTAGCTAAAATATATTCAACAGTTGCAAAAAATGATAGTTCAATAGTAGAATGAGTGGTAGTTAGTGGAATGCGCGTATCCTAAAGATAAGAACCGATGGACTGGACACGGAATTTGGCCAAGGAATTCCAATGGAAGTTACACTGAATTTTGCAATGACGCATGGCTTTTTGAACAGATTCAACCTATCGATAAAAAAAAAACTTTTTTGCAAAAAATAAAACCGACTTCAAAAACACAAAAAGTTAAAAATTAACATTAGCTTCAGAAGTCGGTGTCTTTTGTTTGTTTGATTTTGTTTTTTTTTTTGTCACCGACTTCTGAAGCTAAAGTTATTTTTTAACTTTGTGTTTTTGAAGTCGGTTGTATTTTTTGCAAAAAAGTTTTTTTTATTTTTCCATATTCAGTTGTTAGTGTAAATAATCGAAGGTACGTAGTAAGTTGAACTAAGACATTTAACTTGAGTAATTATTCTGACTTTGATTTTGACTTTTAACCGTTATAGAGTTAATTAGAGTTATATATACCATAATCAGCTCACCTAGATAATCTGAAAGAATACAACTATAAATACGCCCCGTAATATTTTACTAAAGAATTATCCCCCAACTCCTAACTGTTAAGGAGTTATACCTTCCATCATCAGCTCATCAATATGAGGTTATGACTCCCAGATGCGTATACTTGAATAGCTTTAACAAAAAATATGAAAGACTTCATAACTTAATAAGTGCCTTTAAAATTTGAAGGTTGCCCTGGATTTCCCTGGGATTCCATCATCAGATCCTGACATGGTGACAATGGGACCACCTCGGGAGTATACCCATTCGAATAAAAAAAGAATTTTGAGAATCGGTCTACAATTGACTGAAATATCGCTGAACTTAAAAACAAACAAAAAACTGACGACTTGATAACCTCCCCCTTTTGGAAGTCGGTTAAAAAGGGACTAGAGCAGGCTTCCATGTTTCAGCCATTCGTGTCCGAGAAAAAGTAGAGATCGGTTCCTGAAATTGTGATTAATCGTTCATAATCATGTAACTTCTGTACACATTCGAAGAAAAACCTACATTTAAAATGAGCCCGCCAGGTGGATTCTCGGCATCGCAAGTGCGACTTGAGTGAACCCACCAGGTGGGTTCCCGGCACTGAATGTGGACAACTTGATTCTTTTACGGTTTGGGGAAGAATTAACTTTCAGTGAATATTTTTACATGGTTCATAAAATACGACAACTGGCTTAGAAGAACTCGATATAAAATGGAAAATATAATATTTGGTACTTACCTAGTTAGTTATGCAGATAATTCAAATTATTTAGATCATATTATTGTTAGTTACGACTAATAGGTACTGCTTAAGTATAATAAAACTTACGTAAATTGTATTTCACGTTCAGTCTTTCCCAGAAACGCAAAATAAACTAGTTGTCTGTTTAGTTAAAAATGAGTAGAATAAGTTTATCAGCTTTAATACTGTGCATTGGGTAAGTAAGTTGTGTCAGAATTTCTTCCGGATTTTTTTATAGATCTGGGAACCCTAATGTTGGCTCACTTCTCTCACAGACAGGGCCCTTGGTGTGCCAAGAGAGGGAACGTTTTAGGCAGATTTTGCAGTACCTACCCGCACTGGATTATAGCCCCCCCCCCCCTCTCATAGAGAGGAGACCCTGTGTCCCAGCAGTGGGATTATTATAGGCTGATTATGCTGTTTTTACCCGACTGCGCCAGAAGGAGGGTTATGTTTTTCGAGAGTATGTATGTATGTATAATTGTTTGGCACGCTCTGTGGCCTGAACGGCTCGATGGATTTTAGCTTGAGAGGTGTCGTTAGATTTGTATTTACTGTGAGAGTGACACTGGGTATATCAAAATCAAATAAAATAAAAAACGGTAATTTAAGAAATTAAAAAACCCGACTGCGTAAAAAATAAAATAAAAAGCATAGAACAGCGACTTATACAGTCGGGACCCATTATTGGGGCGATTTAAGCCGGTCTATACATATATGTTAATCTTTCTCTTTATCGTGTGGTTAGTGCCTAACCTGGTGTCAGAGTTTTTAGGCCGCCCATGGGCCTCTGACTTGGCTTTACATGCCGTCAAGAAATATCTCTAATGCATGCTGGTTTCCTCACGATGTTTTCCTTCACCGGAGCAAGTGATAATTAGGTATACAATACGCATATGAATCCGGAAAGTCAGAGGTGCGTGCCTTGGGTTCGAACTCGAGACCTATGACTTGACAGTCCGACGGTCACACCACTAGGCTATCACTGCTTATATGTTAATGGGTCCCGACTGTTAAGTCGATATGTCCTATGCTCTTTTTTTTTTTAATCTACCTGTTATAGTAAATAAAACCCATTACTGGTTTTCAGCTTACAGCATGCTCATCAGAACAGAATCGAAGATGTAGAATCCATTGAACCGGTCAACCAATTTGACTCTCTTTCTATATCGGAACACTGGCCAGTAACTGTTTGCAAACGTCATAACCCTGGAGGCGAATGTAATTTCCCAAAAAAAAAAAACCGGTGGACGGTTCACGGAATTTGGCCACAAGACAGAAAAGGGAATTATCTTGAATACTGCAATATATCATGGGCATATGAACCAGAATCGATTAAATCTATTAAAAGTGAACTAGAGCAGGCATGGCCCAGCATAGTCAAAGGTAGGGTAATATAAAGTTGCTAGGCGGGGGTTATTGTACATTCGCCACAAAGTAAATTCGTCACATTTTGAAAACTCCATACATTGAAAGTAAATTCGCCACATGCATAAAAAATATGTGTAAATTCGTCACAAGTCTTCATAGGTTCATAATTTTTGCACAAAGTACTGGCAGCAGACAAAGTTATTGGTTTTTACCGCTCGAAAGGAAAATGATTTTTAAAATCTTTCATTTCTGCTACGCTCCTGCACATGCTATCACCCGCTCGCTCGCTCACTGTATCTATCTCTTTCTAGCCGTACCTGTTTTTATGCATCGATATTCATCAGTCCAGTCATCCAGTGACTCACTTGACCTTGTCGATGCGCTTCGACAGTCCGCGACACCATATTTCTATCTTTTATATTTTAGCAGGTATTTTTCAACATACAGTGGATTTCGGATATAACGGCGATGAAGGGACCACTCTAATTTTGTCGTTATATCCGGGAGTCGTGACGGGGGAGTCTGCTGTCTGTACGGGAATAAACAATATGGCGGATTTTTCTTCATGAAAATAGAACGGTGGCGAGTTTACACATACTTTTTTTCGTGGCGAATTTACTTTGTGGCGAATCTACAATAACCCCTAGGCGGCATCACAAAAGCGAACTAGGTAGGATCATCCTTTGTACAATCATCCTTTTGCTCCGACTTCCATTGTAATTCCAAATTCCAGTGTAAAAACTAATTTTTGTTTTTGAACTCAATGCTCGCAGTATTATTAGTCTACAGGCACTGTACACTTTCTCGGAAGTATTATTATTTTTTGTTTTATTAGCTCAATAAAATAATACCTATTAACTAGGCAGTAGTCTCACTAAATGATATGGCGGTATTGCAACTTAAAAATGCATAGGTCGATGCGGCATCGGCCGCGCGAAGTGCGTCATGTCAATCAACTGTGTTTCGTTTTCGGATAAGTTCTTATTTATTTGGCAGGTATTTTCGTGTTCTATTAATAGTGATATAATTATGTTAGACTCTGGGACAAAAATATTTATTTTATGTTATTTATTTATTACACACTTAGAAATGCCCATTTAACAGAATAACATTATTTATTTACTACCTACTACCCTCATCCGTGTGTCACTGCGGGGGGCCTACTGAAAACCAGCGCTGAGTGTTTTACACCCAGCATATGCTGAGTAGGTGACCCTTTCGTTATGGGCATGCTCAGCGCAGTTGAGCTGTTTTAATTAATTGTTAAGCTGTTTGTTAGTATATGTATATGTATATGTATGTGCTGCTCTATTGTGTTGCTGCTGTCCATTAGCGAATAAATGTTTATTCTATTCTATTCTATTCTAGGAACAAAGATAGAACTTTAATTAATAAAAATAGACGAGTTTTCCAGTTGCATAACCCTGCATACCCACCTTGTGTAGCTATAAAGAAGTCGGAAGATAAAGAATGATTCATTATAATTTCAGGCGATGACCCCAATAAATTCTGGGCACACGAATGGCTGAAACATGGAACCTGCGCTACAGAACTTGAAGACTTCAACTCCCAGTTCAAATACTTCAGCAAAGGCATCGAATGGAACCTGAAATATTCGATCGTAGACATGTTTGAGGCCGCTGGCATATTCCCTACTGATATTAAAGAATTTGCTCCGGAGGTGTTTGTTGAAGCAGTGAAAGCAAAAACTAAGAAGAATCCAATGGTCGTGTGTTGCCCAATGAATGGAGCACTATACTTGGAGGAAATACATTTTTGCTTTGATAAACAACAAAATCTTATTGACTGTAATCCTATACTCGATCAATCCTGTTCTAGTTTGGATGTGATCTTCTTTCCTGCTAATGCTTGATTATTTTTTCTGCATCTTAGAAACCTTCGATTGTACAAGACCTGGTTCTAGAACATATCTGGGAAGAAAAAGTTCGGAGATATGATATTGAAGATCAAAGTTCCAACTTTTTCACAGATTTATTTTAAAATATAAGTTTTAAATGTTGTAACTTTTTTTAAAGAAACTAATTCGTTTATTTTAAATAATATGTAAATACAGTACTGTCAAATTATTGATTAATAATCTTATAAAACAAGCTCATTTATCCATCACAATATATTGCAATCGACGTCTTCTTGGTTTTTTTTCTTTACTTTAGACACCTCCATGACCCTTGTACTAAAAAACCGGCCAAGTGTGAGTCGTACTTACACGCACACAGGGTTCTGTAGCACCAAACAATATAATAAAAATATTTTGAAGGCTCATTCCTAAGTTGTATGGTTTTACTTTCAACAACAAATCTAAATTTGTTTTTCATAGTATGTTCATGAAAAACAAAGTTACTGTTGCACTTTGTTGGAAAAGTCCCATATCTTAAAAACTAAACATCAAATCTTATTCAAACCAATTTTGGTTGAAATTTGTATTTTCGTTCTACAATCCTACATTTTTTCAAAATTTTCCTCCTCTTGCTTTAAGAATTAGAGAGGGGGGGGGGGGACATTTTACCACTTTGGAAGTGTCTATCTTTCAAACGATTGACTTTGAGAAAAAATGGTTTTAGAAACCGCAATGTCATTTTTAAAGATCACGCCGTACTATAAACACCTCGCTCGTTTATGTTTGATGAAAACAATATTTTTTTCGTACCACTTGGTCAAAAAAGTGATATTCTATGCCACAAAAAGCGAACATAACAATAGTCATTTTTAATCTGTTAAAAACAGGAAAAGAAAATTGTACTGAATTTCATTCATCCTCTAGGGGGAGAATGTGATTTAAATTTGGAATACTTACCGAAATTTATACTGAACTACATCTGTGTTTACACCATTGAGTTTGTATATAAAGCATTATACATCTTTTTGAAAAAGGAATACGCATTTATTATGCAGTTATGATTATTAAATAAAATTACGAAAACCGACGAGGCCGTATGAGCTTGATGCCTTTGCTTTTCCGATAAAAAAAATTTTAGTCTAGGAATTTGCCGCGTTTTTGTTTTCTTCATGGTATAATAATATACTTCGCCTGGTATTCTCTTCCCGTGACACCTGAGTCACGTGATTGTCCAAAGAATACGTCATCAGTTGCGATGCGGTTCTCAAACTTTTTTAGTGGGGAAAAGATAAAAATAATACAATGTGTACTCAATCTATACCATTTTTAATGAATCGACATATTTGATTCTTTTTGTATTTTTTTGCTTTGCTTCTTTTTTAATTGATTGCAAGTTTTTGCAATTGATTGCAAGTTTTTCGAAGTTTACACAGTTTTCTTTTTCACAGTAACAATATTTGGGAGCCACAGTATTTTGCTGACCGAGCGAAACAACGCTATAGGTATGAGCGAGACGACGATACCGATAAAATGGCGCGCTGTCAGTATGACCCTTGTCAATTCGATGTGTGGCCACTGTGTGTAATTGAATTACCCGAGCAAAATACATTTTTTAACTTAACAATGCAATTATGAACTAATAATTCAATATGTTAATTAATTTAAAACTAAATAGATGAATCACACGAGTTACTAAATAGTAAAGCTAGTTAATAATTTATTTTATTTTTATTAACTAAATTAGAAAGTCCCTAAATTTACTGAAAAGGACAATCAATGGCAACACTTATCGTGACGTATTCTTTGGACATCGTGGGAAGAGAATACCATGTTTTATTATACCATGGTTTTCTTCAAATACATAAACGTTAAGTTTATTTTAATTTATTTTTATAAATAAGTTAATGTTCTAAAAATAGGTTACGATGTTAAATCAAAGCGACAGTGACAGTCAATTGTCGGATTCCATCAGTGCAAATGCTGCCGCAATTATAAATAATTTGCTTCCAACAAAATCCAAGGAAAATTAATTAAAAACTTATGAAGAATTTTCAACGTGGAGAAGTGCGAAAGGCCTATCAATTTCAGAATCAGTACTTCTTGTCTATTTTGATGATTTATCCAAGACAAAGAATCCGAATACACTTTGGTGCATATACTCAAAACTGAAAGCTACAATAAGCATCAAACACAGCAGTGAAATAAATAGATTCACGAAATTACTGGCTTTTTTAAAAAGAAAATCAGAAGGGCATTGCGCAAAGAAGTCTAAAATTTTTACGATTCAAATGTGGAAAAATGTCTTAATGAAGCTCCTGACGAAATTTTTCTGGCGACAAAAGTAAGTATACATGATTAAACTATGAATATTTCGTATCTTAGTAATGGTAATTATTCTATATATTTACCTGTTTTTTATCTTTGTTATAGGTGGCCCTAATTTTTGGACTCAATGGTGCTTGCCGCGGATGTGAACTTGTAAACTTAAAGGTGGAGGACGTTGAAAATCATTCCAATGAGTTACTGCTGATTAATGTAAAGGAAACTAAGACAAAGAAAAATCGATCATTCATTGTACAAGGACAATATACTAAAATCATTCATAAATACCAAGCATTACGTCCCACCAACATGGAAAAGAATAGATTTTTTATAAACTGTCGGAATGGGAAATGTACTCGACAAGCCATCGGCAAAAATTAAAATAGCTATATGCCAAAGGAAATTGCTAAATATTTAAAAGTTAAAGATGTTGAACTCTACACCGGTCACAGCTTTAGAAGAACTTCGGCGACTTTCTTGGCGGATTCAGGGGCGGATATTACGTCAATAAAAAGACACGGCGGTTGGAGCTCTGATAGAGTAGCTGAGGGTTATATCGAAAGCTCAATGGCGAATAAAACCATATTAAGCAGTCAAATTAACAAAAATATACAACTTAATCCATCAGGGCCACAACTATCAACTTCCGGCATCTTATCTTCGTCCGTAACTCACGATGCACCACCACCACTATCTCCGACGTATACTATCTACAATGAAACGCAAGTTCCTCAGACGCAAAAACAGAGAAATACTCAAATCAACTCATCAACAATAAATGTACCAAACAAAAATGTAACTCTCTCTATCAATAATTGGACCAATGTTTCGAATGTTAACTTTTACTTTTAATTGTCATTATTTTTAATAAATGCTTATCTCATATTATTATTGTGTTCATTTTTCGCAAATGGTACGAAAAGTAGAGTATTTAAGTTTTTAACACCCTCACTGCGCTCGGGAGTAAACCTCGAGTCCTTCGTTACGCTTGCGATTTAAATCGTCACCCGCGATAGAAGTCACTGCTTTATCCCCTTGGTTAATAATCTACTATTAGTTTCAGTTCAATGTATGGGGAGTCTTACACCCGTATTCCAGAAGCCCCGCTGACCCCGCATGTATAAAAACGAAACGAATTTGACGAAAAAAAACACATTTTTGTTTCAGTTCCATGTATGGGGAGCCCCCCCTTTAATCTTTTTTTTTTGTATAAACATCGTAAAGCGGTTCACAGAATACATCTACCTACTAAGTTTCAACTGTGTAGTCCTAATATTTTCGGGATACAGGGGCGGTGACATACACGGACAGACAGACATGGCGAATCTTTAGGGGTTCCGTTTTTTTGCCATTCGGCTATTAGGCCCTAAAAATAATACTAGAAAATTACTTATCTTCTGTTTTGGAGTAGGTGATTTAAATTGTTAAAGGTACGCAAATAAAAAATAGTTAGGAAGGATATTGTTGTTATGTGAAGCATGGTAATCAGTTAAAGAATACGCAAAAAATCAGTTTCGATAGTAAAGTTAATTATTCAACAGTAAGACAAACAAGTGGACTGAGAATATAAAATGTGTAGAAAGTGTGTGTAGTGTCTGTGTGTGTGCCTCTAAATGTAAAAATTGTGAAGGATGGATTTGGATGAAAGGAGATTGGGCAAAATTGCCCTATCGTCCAATAGCGTTAAGATATATACCAATGGATATATCTCTATAACATTTCGTATACAGAGCTTTAAATATGAGAAATTTAGTTTTATTAAATACTGTTATTTCGTCAATTTATTAACTTTCATTGATACTGTACGTTTCAAACATCATAATTATAAGCCTATAAACGTCCTTTTCAAAACATTGACATCTTATATGCCGTTTTAGGAACAAATCCTTATTGTAACAGTTGTTTGGATAGATCGTTATTTCTACCCCAACGACCAATAGCGTTTAAGATATGTATTAATGGATTGAGCTCTTCAAGAAGAATATTTCTTGCTTTGACAACTTTTCTCGTTTCAGAGTCAGAGAGGAGCTTATATTATACTTACATACATACATACAAACGTACATACATACATACTCTCGAAAAACATAACCTCCTTCTGGCGCAGTCGGGTCATCTTCGTAGTCTTCTTCATAGTCGGTCATCTAAAGGCCCTGGTATAGGCAACATAATAGAGAGGTACCTACCTAATCAATATTGGGTAGGTGGATACTAATAAAACACCAAGTTATTATTTTTAAAAGTTTATTACGACAAAGAAAAACTACAGCAGTCATCATTCTTAAAACTAACAAAAGAAAATGGGAGAAAGAGACAGACTGTGGAATGGAAATCATTGGAACGAATTAAATCATCGGATTAAGAATCTTCTTCAATCAGATCGTAGTAAACACCAGGTTCATCGTTAAAACGCCATGCTAATGACGGCAAATTCAACTCTATGTTAGCGTCGACAAAGAATTCACAACCTAGCAACGTTTTACAGTTCTGAGCTTCTGGCAACACCATGAAGTTCGTCAATATACAACGATCTTTCAGTTTGACTGGAATTCGGCCAGTCAATACGTTTTGCGGCTTTGGGATCCCGTCCGCCAAAGTGATAGTGGTAGGTTTCTCTAGGAAATGGAAACCGATATTCTTCAAGTAGCTGTACAGCTTGTGGGATGCAATGCTTGTATCGGCACCGGTGTCGACGAATGCCATCTCTTTTGCTGTACCGATACTTATTTCAATCATTAACAGGGATCTCATGTCGAGGTGTAGGGTCCCATTCTTGGAGTCCTCGACCGGTGATAATGGCGTGATTGCTGAGGAAGTGGGCTCCGGAGAAGCTGGGGATACAGTTTCCGGTATAGATGTTGATGCTGCTGCTTCTGCATCGACCTTTTGCTTCTTCCTGCAGACTTCAGCCGCATGGCCAAAATATCTACAAAAATTGCAACGCACTCTTTTCTTTCCAGTTGTGTTTGTAGCTTGTGATTTGTCCTTCATCTTTTCTTCCCTTCTTTCTTCATGTTCTATCCCTCTCGCCGCCTCCAACAAACCATCGTAAGATTGAATACACTCTCTAGGAATCTGCTCCTGGATTTTAGGATGCATAAATGCATACATCATGTCCAACTGTACTTCTTCAGCTAGTGGTGGGTTCAGCTGATCGAAAAGAGCTCTTTGTTTGGTTACGAATCTCTCGGTTAGTTCATCTGGTTTCTGCCTCAATTCGGCAATCTCTTGGAAGATAATGTATTGAGGTTTTTTTGGTGCAAAGGTTTTTCTAAATTGGGTCTCGAAATCATTCCAAGTGGCGATGTTAAGTTTTCTTTCATTCCACCATGTAGCAGCATCGCCTTTTAGAATGAGAGGCAAACTTCGTAGGGCATCAATATCTATTATGTTCTTCATGGCTTTGTACTTTCTAGCGGTCGTCAAAAAATTATCCACTTGCTCGTAGTCTTTAGTACCGTCATACGAGAATACAGCCTGCGCAAACGACCGGGAACGTTGATTCGGTACAAACCCAGTCATATTTACAGTTTTACACATAGATTTTGCAGTACGTTCCTGGTAATCCGTTTATTCAAAAGGTTAACTTTGACAGCGTAGTAACCGCTCTTTTAAAGTGCATGCGCTTGCCGCAGAGCTGAATCGTCAACAAGCAGGTCAGGCGGGACGGGGAGATCAGAATCCAAAAAGTAGACTACCTACCTAGTTATTGGTACTAGGCCGTTGCTCGATAAACAACCCACCACAAGCCGAAGGATCGCGCGTGCGTGCGCTCAATTCCGTCCGATCCAGGCGCTTCGACGCGACGAATTCACATCAATTTGATCAATTACTCAAATACTGTCACTAGATTTAGTTAAATTCACTTACTTCACACTGTTTTGTAAGTACAATAGAGCCACTAACTGGCTGCGACTGCACACACTGATTTGAAAACTATGATCAACTTTGAGTAAGCGCGGGATGTCATCATTCGTAGGAAAATCTTAACACCGCGATTCAGCGAGACGATGAAATCGTACAACGCCATCTAGAGAGCCCATAGTAAACTTTTTAAATGTTGTTGGGCAAGTCATAATAATAGCCTTCTTTGTAATCGGACTAGTGTTCAGTTTCATAGTTTATTTTATATAGCATTGTATTGTATGCTATTACTATGTCTAGTGGCCATATTTTATAATGAAATCGACGTTTTTATCAGATAATATTACAAATACGCAAAAAGTAAGTTTGTTTTTCATGAAGTAAAACGTGAAACGTAAAACGTAAACGGTCACCAAGATACAGGCTGTGCCTAGTTTGGGGCCCACGGTTACTTCTACTTTATCATTGTTTCTGTTTGTTCGATCCTAACTTGTGTGTGTCAATAAATTGATTGATTTATTATTATTTATACGCAGACGATAAAATCAATACTCTACATTCGCAAATATTCACGGAAACCTTCACTATCCGTGTTCTGACACACATTAGGCCCCTTTTTGTATTCAAATGCGATACGCTACGGCCCAATCTGTTTAGGACTTTTGAAAACTTGATTGCTGGTTGGCTAACCTAAGATTCAATTCATAATGTCGCAAAAAAGGTTTCTTTTTAATAACACGAGACAAATTTTGGGCCATAAAAATATAAAAATAAAACAATAACGTACACAATACAGACTTTATTTCCACCAAGTCTTCTTCGAGAATAATTATATGTAGTTGAACTTTTTGTGCCGCCCCCACCCACACATTACATAAACAGACACCAGTACAGTCGGCATATTCATTAATAACTATAACTTATTGTTATTTGGCGCTTCACTGCGCCTGCGACTGCGTCCCTCGCGACACAATGATCACGGCTGACGGTACTAGACCTGAAACGAAAAA
Organism: Eugnorisma glareosa; assembly: GCA_947578425.1. Lineage (NCBI taxonomy): Eukaryota > Metazoa > Arthropoda > Insecta > Lepidoptera > Noctuidae > Eugnorisma > Eugnorisma glareosa. Next base: position 17,957,160 of record OX387969.1, on the reverse strand, counting down.
GGAGACACATACAATATTGAACACTTCATGGATGTTATATTAGCCAATTAATGATTGATTGACATAGAAAAAAATTAAATAGAATTTGAATAAAATTATTAGGTCATTTCGTTTTTATATAGATAAAGTAACTAGCTGTACCCGGTATGTGTTACAATGCCACGTAAATACACACATCAAAAGTGTCTAGGGATCAAGCATTTTTATGTGGATTTCTTGAGATTGAGATGTGGCTTTGTAATAAATTTATGATTTTATAAATTTATATGGATCCTTTTTGGTGCATTTCATAATTTGAATCAGGAACTGTGAATCAAATTCGAGTAAAAGATGAAAATCAGCTGTCAATATTTTCCCTATAAAAACATACAACGCATTGAAGACATTATTAGTGCTACTGTTTCCCTACTACTGATTAAAACCAACGTTATTATGGAGCGGCGACGTCATTTAAGCAGGGAAGAAATGCTCAGAGCCGTGGGAATGATAGAAGCTGGTTCCCGGCAACGTACTGTGGCTTTAGCTCTGAATACAAGTCAGAGTGTTATCAGTCGACTTTGGACACGTTACCGAAGCACTGGTACCGTGGCTGAGCGCCATGGAGGACGGTATCGCTGCACCACACGGAGACAAGACCGATACATTCAAATCTTAACTCGAAGAGCTCCAACAATAACCGCCATGATGTTAGCCGTGAGGCTTCATCACTCTTCAGGGAACTTAATTAGCGACCAAACAGTCAGAAACCGCTTGCATGAAGTGAACCTTCATTCCCGAAGACCGCTACGGGTACCACCTATAGCAATGCACAATCGTAGGATACGATATCAATGGGCTCTTGAACACAGAAATTGGGCAGAAGAACAATGGCGTTTCGTGTGCTTTTCTGATGAGTCTCGTTTTGGTATGAGACCGGATACAAGACGTATACGACACTGGAGAACCCCTGGACGCCAACAGCGATTAAAATCCTGCCAGGAAGTCCATCCTTATAGTGGTGGAACCATCATGGTATGGGCGGGTATTTGGATCGGCGGAAGAACTGAGTTGATTTGGATCAGAGGCAACCTCAACGCTCAAATTTATGCTGAGACGATTGTATCAGACGTCATCGTTCCTCTACAAGTGCAAATCGGTCCCTTATTTCAGTTAATGCATGATAATGCACGACCGCACACCGCAAGAGTTGTAAGACAGACTCTCGCCGCAGCTAACATCAATGTCCTGCCCTGGCCTGCTCAGTCGCCAGACTTAAATCCGATTGAGCATGCATGGGATATGCTACAGAGAAGAGCTCTGCCGAATATGGAGGGTATCCAGTCGCAAGAAGACCTTTTTTTGTTGTTGCAACGAACATGGGCGGCCATTCCACAGCGTGATTTGGATGAACTCATTTTGAGTATGCCAAACCGATGTTCTTGTGTTGTTAGTGTTCGCGGTAGAAACACGGATTATTAATTGTTTAAGTTACCCAATAAAATTTTAAAGAAAACTGTTATTTCAGTCTTTTTTTCGAACTTTTGTGTTAGTGGTTCAAATGTCAAAAATCCCTTTATTAGGAAAATGGCAAATTTCTTTATTAATGCAAAGGTGACTTGGTTTATCGTTACTGTGACAAACGAAAACACTTTATTTGATGAATCCTTAAAGAAAATTTTAATTAATATCAATCAGGAGAAAAGTTATTGCAAAAATATATGTTGATCCCTAGACACTTTTGATGTGTGTATATAGATTTTTTGGGCCAAGAATTCTTGCAAACATAGACTGAAGAACCCACCAAAGTTTCATCACAATCGGATCAATGGTTTGGGATCGCATTGAGGACAAACATACAAACATTCATTTTTATTTATAGAAACTGGAAAAGGGAGTGATTTCGTGACGAATTTGGTAATTTTTGGTTAGTTTTAATATTTTTGCCTTGAAAAACTATTTGTAGTTTGGTTAAACTTGTATGTGGTAAAAGAATTTTCTTTCCATAAATTATACTCTTCTACGTTTCGTTTTGATTCAAGCATTTTATTGCCAATGTTTAAAATACTATTTACCTTAATAATTTCACAATATTACTTCATGTTACATAGCGCAACTAACGCTATCGTCACAATCAGAGAAACAGACTACATCGCACTACACAACAATTACAAGAGTCAAAGTTCACTACGACAACGGATAACGAATTGCAGAATAAGGACGTTTTAAAACGGCATAATTGTGTTTTAGAAAAAGATTAGGAGTCTCAGGAAGAGTGCTTTTAAAGTTTTTCTAAAACTTGATGCGTGTAAAGCCATGCCTAACCCTAGCCTCATATTAATGAGGAAAGGCGAAACATATATCAGACGATTTGTTCTTTTTTGTCTTTCATTTGGCGTCTTGTAATAGAAGAGAAACAGCAGATACCTTAGCACGGGCGCGAGGTGTAAACGTTACGAAAATACGTCGATTTTAAAATTAAAAAAGCTCCTTTCACATATTTATGACGATAGATACTGATTGTGCTTGTGGCAAACAATTTAACTAAAATAATCACTACATAGTATAAAACAAAGTCGCTTCCCGCTGTCTGTCTGTCCCTATTTATGCTTAGATGTTTAAAACTACGCAACGGATTTTGATGCGGTTTTTTTAAATAGATAGAGTGATTCAAGAGGAAGGTTTATATCACAGCTTGTACCCGAGCGAAGCCGGGGCGTGTCGCTAGTAAAGGATACTTGTATTTTCGATTAAAAAATCGACGTATTTACATAATGTACCTACTGCTCGGACAAAGACTGATGTGACAATCAAAAGCGAAAAATGAATTCTTTAGTAAACTGATCCAACAATGTTGGATTTCGGTATCTTTTACTGGTTTTATCTTTGTCTCTCAGTCTCTTGTTATTCCTCTGAAAACCCATCCATTTTTTTCGCGCTCCTTATAAGTGTTGTATACGATTATAAAATGAACACAAACCTAGTAAATCCAACGGTTTGTCATAGTCTTCTGTGGTGAATATTTTTTTGGGGAATGTGGTCATCAGCTTGAAGCTGTCTTCTTGAGCGTACTCTGCCGCATTCAACTGAAGGAATAGTCTGAAAAATATGTGTTTTGTAAATTAATACATGAGGCTTTACGTGGTGTGTTGCTGGCAAATTTTCATTGAATATATTTGGTTCAAAATTCAGCTATGCAAACTCTGCTCGCTGATAAGATCTCGCAGATGTCAGGGCATGCAGAGCAAGATAGAAGGTGGGCCATTGTCCGTGGAGGCACGCCGCGTACACACTTGAGATTTGAGCCGTCCATGGGGGTTCCCTAGTGAAGAGATTGTCTTTGCTACGGCCGACTTGGGTTCGGAGTGTATTTAGAGATTTCCAAGTCGGCCACGACATGGCATGCCGACGGCTCGATGAAGCCGTCAGCGGGCTTAAGCAGCTCCCGCCAGAGATCACATATTGCTGTGGAGGCATTGCTATTAGCTGGACTAGCTGGGCCAATGCACCCAAAGAAGCTTTTGAGGCTAGAAAAACATGTTTACAATCTAGCTTCAGGAATAATTTCAGTACATGGTTACCCTTACTGCACAAAAAGTATGGAGACAGACATCTGTATTATTATTCTGTAAGTAGGTTTGTACAAACAGTTTCTTACGTATTTTTTTTTATAAAACTAAATTATTATCTTCTTGCCGTTGTCCTATTCTACTTGGGGTCGGCAGAACACGTTTTCTTCTTCTAGTCTTCCCATGCAGACATCACGGCAACATTTATTCCTTACTCTTTCATATCATTCATCACACAATCCATCCACAAATTTTATTAAAATATTCAAAGTGAAAAAATACCTATTGGACTCTGAGAAGATACAACAAACTCCAGTTTCAATCTCTTTCAGTCAGATTATGTGAGGATGATGCGGATTGACTAGACAGCTAAAATATACTGTGTTACTAGCTTCAGCCCATGACTTCCACTGTGTGGAGCTTTATAGAAACAATCTTGTGTGGTTAATCCAGGTTATCTAATAAACTATATGTGTCAAATTTCTTCCAAATCTGTTCAGTTTTTTTTGCGTGATTGAATAACAAACTAATGGAACGAAAAAAAAAAAACCTTTGTAAACGAATACAATGTTGTCACCTAACTGTCATTGTATGTCAATTTTGTTTGACGTTTGCTACTCTCTCTGGTAATGGCCGTCTAACTAGACAAATGTATCCGTGCTCTCCTTATAATAAATCAACTATAATCACACTGTTCTGTTATTGTAACACCCCAAAACACACACACACATACAAACACAAACATCTAAACAAACAAAGTTTCACATTGATAATATTAGTAGGATTTATAACAAAATTGTACACAGCGCTTTCACAGCATTTCACCATTTTACACACCCACGATATCCATCTCAGATGCGATGGTCTTTCGACAAACCGCACAGAGGGGCGTTGGCCAGTCAGTGCACTCATGTATCAATGTGAAGCTCAACTCAGTTGTTAACATACCTGACTGCAGCAAGCTGTTCTTTAGCACCGAAGATGTGCGCGAGCGTCTTGCCGTCGGGCAGCCGGATCTGTATGCGCGCCTGCTCGTACGCGACCTTGGGCGCCGCGCTGGTGAGGGGCGCGGGCGGAGGGGGCGCCGGGGCCGCGGCCGGGGGGGGCTGCCCTCCTGCTGCTAGTCTGGAAAGTGGGACAAATTACGGATGTAGTTACAATAATAATCTGCCCATAATAATGTTCTCTCAGCGATACTTCTAAGACACTTTCACTACGAGGGCCCAATGCAGATTGCCACATGTCACATGTCCAGCAATTTTGGTTCTAGGATATACCAAATTTCTCATGCCGATAATGATCATTGACTGCTTAGACACACAGCACAGAAAATATCTTTTAACTTACTTCCTAGCCTGCTTATCAGCTTCAATCTGCGCCCGCACCCGCTCCCTCGCCTTCTGGTCCTCAATCTTCTCCCGTCTCCGCTGGTCCACTAACTTCTGCATCTCCTGCTCTTGCATTCGCTGACGCGCATCCTGCATCTCCTTGCCAGACTTTATGCGGATGCGTTCACGTTCTAATGCTTCAGCCTGAAAATGGCATCATTGGATTGTTTAGGGAGAATACAAACAGGCTATAAAATTAATCCATTAAAAGTTGGTGAGAATATTAAATTATTTGAGCTAATGCCATATTGTGTGAGTTCTGTGTAAAGCTATCATTCACTGGAAACCTACGTCCTTTTTTGACTTGAATGTGCCCTGGCAGTTGAGAGTATGTCATGCTCACTCAAATGTCTCGCTGATGGTGGCGCGTGTGTCGGATCATCTAGTTCCCTTCAAAATGGTTGAGTTGAATGGTGCTGATCCATGCGTCATGTTCCTGAACGGGCACTGTCAGTTGTGACTGGTCATCTCTTAGTTGCCACGGCTTATTTGAATTTTTTTTTTTTATTGTCTTTTCTGTTTTTACTATGGACACTTTTATCCGTGCACATCTTGCTACATCATTCTCACATAGTGTACTATCTCAACATGAATGATGTAACCGAGGTTTTGTAACAATATGCTGATTTAAGAATGTCCATGGAGTTTCTTGCCCATTCTTCTCCATAGAGATCTATACTAGAAAATGGGCAACTACAATACTTTCAGTTTTTACGCCTAGTGACTGGGACTGTAGCTACATTTCATTGCCATCTTGTTAATTGTTATCTTTGTTTCAACAGTTCAAAAGTGCCTGTAACTGGCCTACTTGAAATAAATGCTTTGATTTTGTATGATTTAGCCTCAAAATGGCATCATTTGATTGATTAGGGCACTACAAATCAGGGTAGAAAATTAGTCCATGAAAAGATGTTGAGAATATTAAATCATTTGAGAGGTCACATGGGTTCCTGTGAAGTGGGAGGAGTAGCGGGAGACTTTTTTCCAGGAGTGGGGAACCCTGGACCAGAAAAAATACAAACAGAGGGACAAACAGACCGCTGTGCCTAGGTAATAGTGTCCCAATGGCACCTTTTGGGTATGGAATTCTAAAAAACATTTGACAAAGCCTTATAAAAAAAATTACAATACCAAAAAGTTTAGTTAATCTATGCAAAAATATGCACTCTGGACACGTATGTTTAAAACCAGTCCAATGAACAATACTATAGTTAGGTAACCATTACAAAACTGAATTAAATTAACAAATGAAAATGCTAGACCATGATTTAACAGTATTAAGATAGTATCTGTGTATGTCATTACAAAATTTCTAATCTCATCCAAAATATAAGTTATTTGGTTGGAATATAAACAAATAAAACCATCCCTCATCCAGCAATCAAAGTTAAAAATAAAATACTAGTCACTACTATAAGATTACTCAAGAAATTAATTCTTCAAAGATGCAACATCTACTTATTGCAACAAAAAGGATAAAAACCACAAACCTTTTCCTTTTCCTCTCTCTCTTTTCGTTTCTGTTTCATTCTTTCCTCCAGCAACATCAGTTGAGCCCTCTTCTCCTCTTCACTCAAAGGTTTCTTCTCCTCAGTGGACTCAGAGAAGCTACTGTGATCAGTCTTGGCAGCATGGTACTCCATTTCGTCCTGATTCTTGAGCAATTTCCCACACACGTCACATTTGAAGGACTTGGCTTCAACTTCGGACTCAGCATCGGCTGGATCTTGGGAAGACGTGGAGGATTCAGGCACGGGGGCCGGCACTGCTTCGACGCTCGTGGAAGTAGCAATCGTTGGCGCCGCGTCCATCGCAGGATCGTCAGCGTGTGCCAACAACCACTCCATCGCAGGTTCCACCCCCTTATAACTCGTCACCGCCAAAGCCTTCTCGCTGAAACCCATAAAATAATTCAACATTTTAGGTTACCGAATTGGTGCAGTATTTTTATGTCAAGTAAAACTGAAGTCTAAACTTACGCTCGCTCTTTGGAAAATCCCATTTCAATTAGCGTTTGTATTTCTGCCATTTTCTAAGTTACTTTAAAACTACAAAACTTATTAATTCATTAATTTCATAAAAGTCACCACCAAAATAATCATTCATCACGCATCCGTCATCAGCTGTAAAAACGCAACGCACAGATAAAATTCTAACACGTTTCGATTTGCACACGGACTAGTTGATATTTATTGTAATTTGTATTTTTTTTTTATTTGTTCACAATTTCAAATTATTCAAGTTAACTTTTACAGATATATATCTATCAAGAAGTTTTTATAAAATTTTAATTGATTTCTGATACACTACACATAGAGGAAGCGATGCCAAAGCTCTAAAGCAAAGACTACACAGTGAACTGTCATGCATAGATTGATTAATATAACTTTCCTGTCATGGATAATTACGGGGTGGAAGGGACACCGACGCGATTTATTCAAAGATTTACATCATTCTGAGCGGCCACATGTAGAATTTTTTCTGACCGTTCTTGTTGGTTTCAAGTTTCAACTGACGCTAGCCGTGCAGAACTGTCATTGTACATCGAAACTCGTCAAGTGATGATCACTATGAATTGTCAACAGAGATACTCAATATCCCTGCTGGTCACAGGCGTGGTCCCAGCCTAAGACTTTGTGGGGGGGGGTGCCCCAGGGTGACATAGGGCCAGACAGGAATTTTCGTTGGGGCGGGTTACCCCGAACAAAAAAAGGCGGATTGGGTGGGGGGGGGGGGGTGTAGACTAATAGATAGAAGGAACAACTTTGTGGATCATGGGCGCCTACAGGTTTATTTCTGGGGGGGTGCATCTTCAGCATCCCGAATAGAGCTCTTTTTAGGTCGAACTCGTAAAATTTAGCATGAAGAAAAACTGAAAAGAACGCAGAATGTCAGAGCGAGCAAAGCGAGCTGGAAAATTTTCGCTAAGACGCGAGAGCGTGTGAAGTAAGCTCGAAAATGTTTGCACTCTTTCTCGGATAAATAAAGTTATTTTTTTTCATTCATACAGGAATGAGAATATTAGGAACTCTGTCAACTTATAAGGAGAAATAAAAAAGTACAGGATGTATTAGTGACGAGTGATCACGGTCGACCTAGGCCCAGCCCGGGGCGGGCGGGTCTGACGCCCGGCCATGACCCCCCCCCTGGATCCGCTCTTGGTACTAATAGAATGCAAAAGCGAGAGAAGAGAGCTTCAACATTGAAGCAGCCCGCCTCCGCCCCGTTTATGTTCATTCATACAGAGATGAGAATTAAAGTAAGTCAAAAGGGCGGGATGCATTAGCGAGCGAAGCGAGCTCGAAAATTTTTGCATTCTGCGTCTAGTTTTCTCGTTGAACGATTTTATTCCGAAAAAAAAGCAATTTTATGGTTTTTAAATTTGGCGTGTATGATTGGGGGGGAGGTCATGGCCCTGTAAGTCCCCCCCCCCCCCTGGACCGCGCCTGCCAGGTCACACTGAGGCAAATCCCGCAGGGCAAACCGGATTCGACTTTGCTTAGTAGGTACACAGGCGATGAGGCATCATCAACCTACATAATTTCCGAGCGACCGATTTTTATCCCGTATGGTTGTGGCCTAGCTATTACTATCCTGAGTCTATGGGTGCTGTCATAATATTATTTGAATACTCCCAGGTTTTACAATAACGTACTGGCCGTTTATTTATAATAGCAGCACCTAGATATAGCTATAAAAAAATAGACATTCATGCCAATTTTGACTGCGCCATTTGCGTGAAAATCAATATCGAATTTAATAAATTGTGACTGATTGATTACCTACCTACAACAAACAAAATACCTATTTTCAAATTCAGTTATTTCCATTGGTTTCTAATAGAATTTTAATTATTAAAAATAAAGAATGCCACAGAAGAAAATTAAAAGCACAAGAATTGAAAACAGTGACCCAGGAAAGATATTAGACTTGGTCATGAGTTTAACTGACGATACATGTAACGCAATACAAATGAAAATAAATACGTATGTACGTAGCTAACATTACTCATCTATTATTTTTATTTTATTAGTTTAGAAGCGCTAAAATTGCCCTCGTAGAAGCATATGAATACCTTGGCAAATGGCAAGTAAACCATTATTGACCGAATGCCAAACAGTGTCAATATAAAGGCAGGGTGGAAGGGCGACGCGAAAACGGTTACCTACCACGTATTCAGTACTTAGGTACATCATTCTGAGCCCCCCCCCCACAGATATTATAGAGACGAGGCCGAATGTCCCAGCAGCGGGAACATTAAAGGCTGATTATGCTTAGGCTTATGCTTATTAAAAAACAAAACAGCTGTTTCCTACAAAGTGCAGTACCTACACCGCTACACGGTCAAAATAGGTATATGGAACAGCTTTTTTTTTAATAACCTATGAAAAATTTCTATGCGGGGGGCTCAGAATCATTTACTGAATACGTGGTAGGTACCTTTTTCACATCGGGCGGCCCTTCCACCCCGTATAAAAAAAAAAAACTTATAAGAGGAAAATATTGGAAGAGATTTGCATTGGAGATGCTCCAGTAGGATAGGTACTATAGGTAGTCAAGTCCAACTTCTTCAAAGAAACATTTACATCTATGCCTATAATGCATTCGAAACTTTGTTCCCTACTGCTGAGCATTACGAGGAGCTTTTAGAACAAATAAGTATGTGGCTAGTCCAACCTGCTCTTTAATGCTTATGATGACGACTATGGCCGCATTCCGAATTACAAAATAATCACTCACAAGTCACAGCGCTCACATCTATATTTTGCGTTCCGTTTTAGATATCACGATTATGACAGCTGAGAGCTGGCATCAATTCGGAACGCTCGTGAACGCGTTCACAGTGAACATAACCCCAAACCGAAACCTTTCACAAGACCTATTTTTGAAAATGGACGATGTGTTGGTTGACTCTGTTGCACATACTACCCTCCAAGTTCAACTAACCTCGTACAATAACTATTTCATGAAAAAGTCACTCAATGGGGTTAAATGAACTTGGAGGGTTGTATTGATAATATGAATGATTATAATTCTGTAACTTCATACGTGTTACTGGCGCGACTGTTGTTTTCATCAACATACAACTTGACACTGATCTGCAAATCGTAAGAAAATTTAAATTTCGCGGGCTACCCTTGCGCTTCCACCATAACAAAACAACACAACCTGTGAATACAACTGTCATTTTTGACAGCGCTCACGGTAATATTTATTTGGGGCATGGTCGGTGTAATCGCAAGATGGCGCATGTCATGACGTCATCTATAACGATTCAGGGGATATCAATATCGCGCGCACGGTAATTCGGAACGGGTTTATGGACGCTCAAATCGATTACAGCGTAATTCGAAATGCGGCCTATGGTATGGCGCGCCAAAATTGTACACCTCTTTTTCTTTTTTAACGATGATACCTACATCTTATCAAAATTACTTGCGAATACCAGTTTTACTTCAGTATATTGAAAGAGCAGAGGTTTAGGGACACTCGCTGGCTTGTCCATGTCCTAACACAGGTTAGGACATGGACAAGCCAGCAAGTGGGGCGTGGGCCATGACCTGGTCACAGTATAAATCTATACTGTGATCTGGTGGAGACATAAAGCTGGTGCGGTGAGGGCGTGGATTACTCTTTACGTGAAGGTAGGTACTTAAATGAACGTCGTGATGGCCCAGAGGTTAAGGCCTCGCCTCTCATGCATGAGGTTGGTGGGTTCAAATCTGGGCAAGTACCAATGTGACTTTTTCAATTTCATATGTTTTTTCTAACTTTATCTTGTACATCACAGACATCGGTGAAGGAAAAAATCGTGAGGAAACCTGGACTTATAAAAGTCTGAAATCGCCAACCCGTCTAGAGCAAGTGTGGTGATCAATACTCGTGCCTTCTCTGTTGAGAAGTAGCCTTTGCCCAGCAGTGGGACAGTAATAGGCTGGTATTATTATTATTTAGTTAAATGTTACAGATATGCGAGGAATGCGAAGCAGACCTGGTGTTTCAAGTGATTGTGCACGGTGATCGGAAAGAGGCATTTGTGGAAGCGATAGGCACAGTTCCTATGCCACGGAAAATGAAAATAAAAGTATGATATTAATTTGGTTTGTCTGCGTCTTTCTTCTTTACATACAAGTAGATGGCAATCGAAATTACGTAACATCCTAATTACCATCACACCTGTAATCCTCTGAGGGTTTGGCAGATATCATCGGATGTGTAGGTGTAGGTAACTTATACACCTACATATCGCCAGTAATATGTTAAGTCCCCTAAAATAGGGGGCCGGTTAAATTAATCCTTAGAATACCCGTCGCACGAGCAAGTAAGAATTGCTCATACAATTTTTCAATATAGACACGCGAGCGGGCACCCCGCCAATTTAAGCGTACAGATGCCAGAACATCAAGCTACTACAATCTGTCAAATTAACTTAAGCACTAAGTTAAAGGTTGATTGGAAAAATTTGACAGTTTCGGGTTGCTCTCGTATACGCCTATAATAACTTGACTAACGAAAGTTCCTTTCCCAAAGTTGGCGAATATATTTGTTGAAACGCTGAGGTCAAACATGGATCAAACGGAGCTCTTCAGCAAATTCGAGCAGGATTTCCAAGCCATTGTCAAGCCTGTAAGTTTAGCTGATTGACACTATCTACTTACGCCTGAATTTTTTGGATTATCGGAGAACTTCTTGATTTGGCTGTGATGTTAAGCTCAATGATGTGACGGTTATCCAGCGCTTTATCTCCCAAGATAAGTCTAGTCGAGTAACTATTAATAAAAAACCAGCCAAGGCGAGTCGGACTGGCGCACGACGGGTTACGTACAATTACCTAAAAAAAAACACCTTTGATGTATGGGGGCCGGGGGGCGTGCCGTCCATAGAGGCAATTAGGCCTAGCCTACCATACCATTCCTACTAACAACGCAACAAATGCATTTATTATAACTATATTAATAAAAAATAATAAAAAACTCCTGTTATAATACTTATAGCAACTTGTCGCGGCCGTGTGACGTAACTGATAAATACTACGACGCTCGCTCCCGGCCGTCTAGGCAAGGCCGCAGCCGGCCTAATTTCCATTGATAAATTTACGCACTTTGATGCGTATTTTCGTGTATATGAATGGCACACATAGTAAATAGGGGCGTAAACTCCTGCGAGTGTAGCTGGCTAGCTGGCCACTGATTGGCTGCCCCACAAAGTATTATCCGGCTAAAACGGTATGCAGTGATGCAATTATATTTGGTAGTGTTTTTTTTTATCGACAAAATAACAGTTGTATTTTTCTTAGAAGCCATATTTGTTTCATGTGACTAGCAAAATTTATTTCGCGATCTTCAGTGTTTTGATTTTTATAATATCTGACGTTTGTAATTCGTTTTGAAACGTATAGTAGTGTAAATATTATTTGTTGTATTTGTTTATTAACTTAGAAATGGTGTTCTGTTGTGAATTTTGCGCTGTTAGTGTGTTTGTTAAAAGTTAAAAACAGTAAGTATTCACAATCGTTTAATGATAAGATTCAAGTTGTGTCCAAAGAAAGATGTGTAGGTACCCGAATTACGAGAATTAACCCAAAATTCATCGTCATTTCAAATTAATCTTTCTTCTGTTTGCATTGTCAGAAAATCGTGATTTGAACCTTGATTAATGCGGAGTTCTTGTATTTATAACTTTGGTTTTAATAGGCTTATTTTAAAGGTTTGTTTTTCAAATATTCCGGTCAGAAAACTCTACCTTTTTTTTTGTTTACAGCGCACTCTGTTTTATTTTTTAGAATTTTTTGTAACGGAGCGACATCCTTCGTTCTTGTATTGACAGAATTCCATTGAAATTCCTGATATTTAAGCTAGATGGCGTTGTTTCTCATACGCTTACTAAAAACACCAGGGGTGGGTGCGGTGGGCCCGGAAGGGTAAGTGAAATATCAATAGATGTGAGTACTTTGAGGGTCATCTTAGCGTGGCCTACCTTCCGCGGGGAACCACTCCACTGCACGCCACTGCCGGGGGGGGCCCCCGGCAGTGGCGTGCGCCCTTAAATATTTATTTTATTCTGTTTTCAACTGTCTAGTTATCACGGTTCATGAGATACAGCTGTTGACAGACAGACAGACAGACGGACAGTGGAGTCTTAGTAATAGGGTTTCGTTCTTACCCCTTGGGTAGGGGACCCTAAAAATGTTTTAAAGTACTTATTTGCAATTTTTCACCAGAACAACTGTCCCGCTCCAACTAAATTCTTGGCCATGGCTTTATCCTTGTTATCCATAAAGTGACTTTCGTTAACTTTTCAGTATATACCCGAAAACAGCACAAAAGTTTGGCGCGTGGCACTGATGCCACTTGAAGGCCACCCGTTCTCCGTCATCTTCTGCATCATAGGAGCAAGGATAACGGAATGCAGTGTTCCGATAGTCATAAACGAATGTTCACAGTACGTAGTCCTTCGTATTAATTCTCTCAAAATTTGCAAGCACGACGCATCTAGATCAAGTCGTAAACGACTGCATACGTACGAGTAGGTAGAGTCGCCAGCGCATCAAATTACCACAAACTGTCAAATTTTCTCAATCGATTTTGAACTTAACGGCCATTATTTTATGGTTTAAAATCATTTGGAGAAATTTGACAGTTTGTGGTAAATTGATGTGCTGCATGGCGTGTGTACCTACCTAATTTAATTAAATTCTAGGTTTAGTTCGGTTCAATCTTTATGGCGGCTCGGAAGTTAGCTGCGATTGATAGTCTGCGCATTATACCTACATTTAAGACGTTTTGCGTCCACTGCGCCCCGCTGGTACCTAAAATTGTGTTCAGCGCAGCTTTACGTTAGATATTCCGACCCGCCATAAAGTGTGAACCGTTATACCTGCGCAGACAGTCACTTGTAGCTAACTTCCGAGCCGCCATAAAGTTTGAACTGAACGTACCTACCTACTCCATTTCCAATGAGTGCCTATATACAAGGTGCAGTTTTGGATCTGCAAAACATTTTAGGAGGTAATTATGTTAGTGATTCTCGACCCGAATCAACAATAAAATGGGCAGGTATTTTTTTTTCATTTTATTCTTATTTACGGAAATCGGTAAGTGTGAACTCCCCTTTTTAAAACGCAACCAATCTGTACGTGTCTTTAAACTGCGCTTTCACACACACAAACAAACGCAACCGACATTTCTTTCATGAATCCAAAGCACCAACCACCGCCCGCTCCTTCTCCCCCGCCACGCCCCCGCGGCCATCGCAAACGCATAAATCGGGTCAATTTATTAGTGTATTTGATGACGCCGGTATGTGCATACGCTTGCAAATTCCGCCCCTCAAGTGCGCCTTCGATTAACGGTCGGGATAGGTACCTACTACCTAGTTGTAAAGATGACGGACCAATACTCCAATGTAGAGTTGGTGGAGATGGTCCGCTTGTATGCCATCAGTGGAGACAATGTATCTCGAGCCATCGAAATGTTCGCGGAGTTATTCCCCAATCGGCAACGTCCCTCACACAGGGTAATGCTGGCTGCTACGCAGAGACTGCGCGATCATCGGCAGTTCGACGTTCCCCAGCATGCTGAAGGTCGCGGCAACGAAGGCCTGCCTGTCGCCTTGCAGGAAGATATCCTGGAATTCTTCCGGCGAGAGCCACGTGCAAGCACGCGGGAGGCTGGTCGACGGTTTGGAGTGCACCACTCCACAGTGTGGCGGCTACTGCACAAAGAAATGCAGCATCCTTTTCATTACCGCAAGGTACAGGATCTCAAAAGTGCAAAAGTGATCAGTGCTTTCGACACAATAAAAACGAATGTGTTTGTGTAAGCTGAACGAAAATCAGCAACGTCGTGCTAGACTGTGCCTGGAGTGTTACGGTGGAAACTTTGAACAATATCTCCAGGTAACATAAGTAGGTAATTTATTTATTTATTTGTACATAGACAATAATTTGTAAATACGATGTTAGCTAAATGAACTTGATTAGTGTAAATAAGTTGATTTAATATGTTTAACTACGCCAAAAATACCTATCAGACAAAATGAATCACCTAAAATCCCTAACACATGGGTACCTACCCACTTAACTAGCACAAATTATCTTGATGTATTTCTGTCGGTCCTCAGCCCGTTAAAAAGTATGAAGGAAAATCTTAAATCAACCAATTTAATCTACAAATAAAAACCGTCCTTGGGGCTGAATTTACCTACAGAGCGCGCCGACTGCGCCGAGTACCTACATGCCTTATTATTATTATTAGGTGCCTACCTAAATCCCGCGCACGCGCTCGCGATCGTAGTTTCACAATTGTGCAACAGGATCTGCTTACGTGCTTTGTAAGGTTTATTTATCTCCGCCTAACATTTTATTCATCAACTGATAGGTAACTAACGACGCCAACGTGATCTTTTTTTGCCGCAGTTGTATCTACTTCCTACTATTATTATTTATCGTAATAGCCCAGTGGTTAAGGCTTTCTCCTCTCATGCATGAGGTTGCGGGTTCGCAACTGAGCAAGTACCATTGTGTTATTTTTTTAATTCATAATGATGTAAGTACTTTTTAAATGTATCTAGGACATCATTGAAATCCCGTGTTTCGGTAAGCACTTAATTAAAGCCCATGGTTCGAATTGATTTGTAGCTCTCGGACGGTCTTTAGGTACCACACGGGTCGGTACGGGTCAACGACCTTACAGCCCTGCTGTATGGTCGTTGGTACGGCTAGTCAAAAGCCAGAAAGTCCGACAATTAGTCTAACAAATGGGTATCGTGTTATCAAGTAACTGGTTTGTTGAGGTCTGATAAGCAGTCGCCCTACGTGATTCACTGGCACTCCATGTAGTGAGCTGCATGCAGTTAAACTGAAAGCCGACCCTAACATAGTTGGGAACAGGCTCGGCAGATGGGCCACGGCATTGTAATGATGCTTAAAAATGAGTTATTATTTAGCGAAATTTTAAACAATAATGTAGGTACCTACATTGTGATTTTCAAATTCGAACTACATCTAAGGTAAAATTATTTGCTATAAGTTGCTGTAGCTACAACAACTTGTACAGATCGCGGCACGTTGGTTGAACCTTCGGTGCGCAGTAACAGATTTTCGAGTCTTAATCGAAATGCGGTATGACAAGCATCGCGGGGGCTCCCCGTAACCATAGCAACGACCTTCATTGTAGTTTAACGTACGTGCCGCGTTCGTTTCATAGAAATGTGGGCGGAGACTCGTACAGGCTGACGTCACTGGTCATCGCATTCACGCACACAGTGACATGACGCGCGATACATCGCAATGGGTGATTCTGTTTTTTTGAAGAGGGTTATTAAGAGAGTTATTCTGAAAAACAATAAAATTGAAAAATCGAAAAGAAAAAGTATTATTGATTATTGACTTGGTATCGTATTGTTATATGATTATTTACGAGTCTCATAACAACCTCCTGAAATGTTTTGCAGGTTCAAAACTGCACCTTGTATATATATCTGGGCATTATGAAACAGTTACTTTCTTAGATAAAATGGGTGTAAAAGTACCCATAGCGAAGTCTGAAGGCATTTGTTCTCCCCGTCATTGCCATATTTTTATTGTTCTAGCCTTAACTGGGAACCTTCTAGTTTCGGAGATGTAATGGGTCAATTTGCCAACTTTTCTTATGTTTGTTTTGTAATACAAGTTTTTAATGTAATTCAATGCTTCCATCAGCATAATGTTTTGGGTGCGTTACATTGAGTCCTACCAAAAAATGAGATTTTTCACTCCTAAAAAAAGTTTCCCAGCAATCATTTTTGCGCAGGTACAGTTACTTAGTTTGATGTGTACACAATGCTTGGTTGACGGTTTCGTTACGGATCCGTTTACATCTTGTAATATATTAGCATTATCTATCTATCCACGTACGACGACGACGTACGACTGGTACGACGGCGACGCTGGGAACAGTAGTACCAAAAAAAAATTGTTTTTTTATTTTTGACTGACTGTCTGTTCCGACTAATCTCCGAAACGGCTGGACCGATTTTACTGGCAGATAGATAGCTCATGTGCCTAGTAGGTAACTTAGGCTACTTTTGATTTTAGAAAATGGATCAGGGCTCCGTGCAAAAAAAAATGAAAACCATGAAATTGTTTAGAAAATACGATTATATAGGGAAGTAAGATTTTTACAATAATTTCACGCGGACGTAGGTCGCGAGCAATTATAGCCAGTAGAATAATATAGTAGAATAATATAATGTTTTATTTGTTTTATTTTAGTACATGGAGGACTTACAGCTTATAAAACAATAATAAAGGAAACCATAGTCACCAGAAAGTCAATTACAAATCCTTACGTACCTATATGTTGATTAATTAGATTGATTGTTTTTAGATTCATCTGGCCGACTCTAAAGAAGGCGATCGCTTATGAAAATGAGTGTCTTTTGAAAGTAAAATGCCAACATCTACTGCGCATCGCCAAAAGACTGTTTACTCAAGTAAGCTATACCTATATTCTTTACTTGTCTGGTTTTTGTAGAATTATCAAAGAAACTTCACCTCGATTTTATTTTCCCAAAATCAATCTAATCGAAGAAAAGAGCGTAAACGTGCATTCAGACTGCGGTCGACCATAATAATTCATCCTAAAGCAGACTACCTAGTGAGTGCATGGCGCTCGGATTATGGTCGATCAAAGGAGCATGGGCATTATACTATGAATTCTGAAACCTACAGAATTAAAATATATTTCAAAAACTCAGTACATAGTTTATACTGCTCTCCGGTGACTTAGGCACTGGTTGTCGTAGAATGAAGTAAAGCTGTAATTTTAGCACTTGGTTGCTTGCAGTTCTTTAGACAGGTATTTTCACCAATCAGTGAGGTGATTCGATGTTGATGTAATAACAACAAACAGCTACTGTTGCCTCTTGATGATCAGAAGCAGCCCCCTTTACAATGCAGCGGGCGCCAAATTTTTTTTTCAGGCGTCAATTTACTACCTATAGGTACCTTTGTTTGTGCAATCGACCACATGTCGTCAGCTGTATAGTCCTGCTTGGTTGTTTTCCCTAAATCGGAGCTAAGCTGCCATATTGTAGGTACTTACTAATATCTGTCAACAGCAGCGCCCCAGGTTAATGACATTTACGCGCCAAAAAAACCATCCACCACTGCTTTGACCTTGAGCTGGCATAGCGTTGTGCTGAATTAGAAATAAGAGGTCAGCTTATACAGTTTTTTTTTCCTCACGGACGTGCGGTCTAACATACCTCTGTGCAACATCTAGGTGACGTCAATAGAAACCCTGCTGCAAATGACGATTGATCAAGCTAAGCACCTAATCAAGGCGGAACACTGTGTGATCTTGCTGATCGATGTGGATAAGATGGAGCTGTATGATCCCTGCCAACCTCCCAAGGGTACTTCGGTATTAACGATTTTGAGTTTTAACTGTAGTGTACAAAGGCGAACTTAATGCCAGAAGGCATTAATTCTTCCAGTCACCCATCATCATCAACGTCATCACTATTTTTATCACGTCTTCGATTGTACATACAAAAACACCTAATTATAGAATACTAGCGACCCGCCCCGGCTTCGCACGGGTGCCTTTTTTTTGTTCTGGTGGAATATCATCAAATAACTTCTGCCGCTCTGGGCTGAGCAGGAGGGAGTGTCACTCTCTAGCCTCTTGAATCACTCTATCTATTTATTTTAAAAAACCGCATTAAAATTCGTTGCGTATTTTTAAAGATTTAAGCATACATGGGGAGTATGGGGACAGACAGCGGGAAGCGACTTTGTTTTATACTATGTAGTGAAGAACTATCATTATTTTGAAATAATAATGGCATACTCATTGAACTGTGATTGTTAATAGTAGGCAGAATCAAAATCATTGTTGTTTATCCTCTTAATATGCCTACTCAAACTATAGCATAGTCAGCACCCACACAGGAGCATATCCACATCCGTTGGAAACCTTATACGATAATTTGTCCACGAACAATTTGCAACAATCAATGGACGTCAACCAATAGGTGAAGAAGCAACACACCAACTAATGAATAGGAACTGTCATTATTCTATCCGGCGCGCGGCGGGCAGGTCCTAAGTCATAGATATTGCAGCTTAAATATTGTCTACCCACTAATTTCAGGCACAAACCTACCTAGCACGTCGCTTCTCTCTGAACATGGGTATATGTGGCGAAGTGATGAGGACAGGGGCCCTCGTAAACGCTACGATAGCAACAGAACACCCCTCGTTCAACCCCAGAATTGATTGCCTACCTGATGTCAAATGCAAGTAAATAACCTTGTCTAACTTACCTATGTCATTTTTTACTTTTTAGAGTTCCGTACCTCAATCTGCAAAACGGAAGCCTTATAGGATCAATTTGTTGTCCGTCTGTCTGTCTGTCAAGACCCTTTTTCTCAGGAATGCGTGGCGGTATCAAGCTGACATTAATACCAAATACTCAGGTCTGCTACCCCTTGGAGCAATGAAAATATCAAACTTGTAAGTCAACGCGATCAAAAGATATGACTGTTTATGTCGCATATTATGCGATTTCTCAAGGAAATCAAAACCTAGAGGGTTATAATTTCCTTTGACACACAGAATCATGAAATTTGGCAAAAAGCAAGGCCTCACAGCACAAATAAAAGAAAAATCTAAAAAATAAAAAAGTTGAAAATTAAAGGGTGTCCCCATACATACCTAGTTGACGCCAATGGGGAAGGCAAGTCAAAGCTGATTGTAGATGGCGTGTTCATCGTGCGCGACTCTGACTCGCACTGGGCCGGGTTTTTTTTAATGCTATCGCTGCAAATGATAACATTTTTAGGCATGATTTTTGTTTAACATTTCTGAATAGCTTACTAATGTTTTATGATACCATTATTTTAAATAAGTAACGCTTTATCTTAGAAAAAAATCTTGAATTAAAAAGGTTTTTCTTTACGATGAAAATACCAAAGTTTTTTTTTTTTAGATAATGTTACGTAGCCCTACGTCCTCGAGTCCGACTCGTATTTGGCCCTTTTTTTAGTAAAAATGTAAAAAGAAATTCTCTCTTCCCTTAACACTTTCCACCCATCAGAAATCTGCTATGCTTTCCTATTCGAGAGCAGTCAGGAATCATTGGAGTGTGTCTACTCATCAACAAAATAGTGGAACCTTACTTTGATGGCATGGATGAGGAGATGGCCTTGTCATTCAGCATTTACTGCGGCGTCTGCGTCCTCCACGCCGTGGCCTACCAGAAGATTCAAGAGGCACACACCAGGAATGCCTTGGCCACAGAACTTGTTATGTATCATATGAAGGTCTGTTATTTTTCGTTTTCTACACTCAAATTACTTAGTGCCTTCTTCAAATAACCTAGCCAGATTTACTCGCAAAACAAAAAAAAACCTTTCGTATATATAGTTATACAACGTGTAACAGAAAGGGTATAATCATATGGAATACTGTGGTACGGACCATCAAACTGAACAACTTTCTCTATGGGACCACCATCGAAATCGTAAAAAAATAATCAGCTGTCCCATAGAAAATTTCAATACCTACTCGACCCAAATGTATGGGACAGCTGATTATTTTTTTACGATTTCGATGGTGGTCCCATAGAGAAAGTTGTTCAGTTTGATGGTCCGTACCACAGTATTCCATATGATTATACCCTTTCTGTTACACGTTGTATAGTTATATATATATATATAGTTATATGGTTAATATATATAGTTCCGGCACATGAAGGGTTAGTACAGTGTGTGTTTTTTTTCAAAACCAACAGGTTCAATTCCTGGCCAGGAATATTGATTTTTCAAAAATCCAATGCTGAAGTTTTAGTTTTTATCAAAATCGGGCTCGAGACTCCTTTGAGCATTTTTCGATATTCCTCACAGTTTTGGATTTGGCCTTACACGCCCCTTGAAAAATTCATCCTGTAAATGTATAAGAATTTATGAGAACGATTTAAGAAGACGTGCAAATTAAGAGCGTCCAGAGTAAAAAAGCTGTTATAATCAAATACAATAAACCATGGCAGCTAAGAAATGACCAGTCCCTACTGAGTACTGCCTACGAAGATTGTCGCTTCACGTTTGTCGATTCACGATCCTAGTTTCCTCCCAAGAGCTCGTCTATCGCACAGGCATCAGAGCTAATATTTAGGGGTATGGAGAACAGGATATAAAGTTCTTTACAAAGAAAAGGGAGGATCCTCCGACCAGACGGGTGTGATGGGCTACAGCCCGACAGTTGGTTGTCGGGTTCTGCTATATAGTCTTAATAAGTCGCTGATAACTTTACTTGCGCGATATAGGATTTCAATGTATTTTGATGTTTAGTTCTTCGTCTCTGACATAGATGGCGCTGTAGTATTTCTGTAGTGCCGCTACAAATACATACAAATTCAGCATTCAGTTGTTCTACATCGTCTGATTTTGATTTGTATTGGATGGTAGGTAGGGGATGAAGAGGTGTCTCACTTGATGACCTGCACAGCGTACCATCAGCATCCTCACATGACCAGTCTCCACTTCAACCCTCGGGCGCTGCCGTTGCGAGAACTGCCGTGCTACGCCCTGAAGATTTTTACAGATCTTGGATTTGATTGGAAGTACGTGTCCTGTGTATTATGTTATGACTCAGCAGAGTCGTTTATAGGAGAGTATGAGAAAGCCCTTGCCCAGCAGCGGGATTACTTACACAGTATGATTAAAGTTTAAAAAAATAATGTGTCCCGTAGTCTTGTAGGTAGCCCCAGATAGTAGTAGATACGGATTAAGAAAGAGATGAAAGGGAGGGTTTTAAGATACCTGAGGGTAATAAGGCCTATTTATTTATTACTATAAAATAGCTATTTTTTAAGGTCGGCCAGTATTGCTTCTTATAAATTTAAACAGACGTAGAAATGATATAATGTGTACGCGTCATATTTTATATTACAATTTAAACAAAAATCACGGGTACCCTGTAGTACCCGTTTTCACGTTTTCGGAAAAATGTAAAACCATTACAAATGATTTACTAATAATATTTAAACTGTAAGTACTCATCGTTGTTTAGTTGTATTAGGTATTATTATTTCTGTGAGAACAAAATTTTAAGCAAAATCGGTTCCCTATAATTGAATAGGCTTAATTGCGCGATGCGCATGGGCTTTATTAGCCGCAATTTTAATAAGTCTAATGATTGTACTTTTCATACAAACGCCGTTGTTACACATCTATCTTTGAATTTTTTGAATTAATAGGTATTTTGTGCACTATATCTAGGTTTCTATGGATGCAGAAAATAAAGAAAAGTAGAAACAAATTCAGTGTATGCCTCCAAAAATTGCTGTTTTACACAAATTTTACCTGAAATTTGGCCGTTCATAATATACTCATAAACTGTAAAAATAAAGAAAATATCTCGATAGAAACCTTGCACATGTAATGGAGATTCTTAATGACAAATATTTATTTTACACACTTGAAAGACTTATTCAAAAACACGTATTTCCGGGAACAAGTTTAAGAAATTTTCGAACACAATTTTTCGCTCAATGTCATTGCGTTTGGCGTTTGTTCCCAACGAGTCACACTGTAACAAGTCACAGTGTGACTCGTTGTGATAAATTGTGAATAAAAATCCCAACCAGTCACACTGTTACTCGATAGGACAACTTTTGTGTTTATTCCCAACGGATCACACGCCAAGTGAAGAGTGTGACTCGTTGGAAATAAAATATTCTCATACGGTAACACTGTGACATATTGGAACTACTTTTTACCCAATCAGTAACACCATTGAGACTCATCATTTGTTGATGAAGTTTGATTAATTCAAGATTTGTTTTAATGCAAATAATGAAAGATAATTTGTAAAAATCAACCATATTTATTATAATTATCAATCACAAAATATCAAAACACTCACAGCATAGCAAGATAAAATCACTGTATAAAAAGATATAATCTAAAATAAAATAAAAATATGCACTTAATACATTAAATCGTTTTAAACACAAAATATATACCTACTTTTTGTACTTACTAAACAGAAAATAGGTAACTGTAATTTAAGTGTCACACTGTATGACATTTTCCTTTTAGATAAGTAGACGGAGAGAAAAAAACTAAAACCGGACTACCGGAAAAACAAAAATGTATTAAGCCAGAGGCGGCATTTAGTTTTTCATCTATTTTCGTCTAAATAGTTTGATTGTCTCAAATCTGAACGCCGCTTCTACCTTAATAATTTAGTAATCTTTATTTGTTAACTTGTTTGGTTTTCATGCAGGGGGTTTTAGTTTTTTTTTTTACTTTGTTTTTGTTTAAAATATTTTGCTGTTTTCTCTAATTTATTTTGAAAACTTATCAACACCTCATTTGTCTAAATCTGATAAGTAGTCTAAGATCTACGAAAGAATAGATGAACATACATAGAATGTCTAACTCATAACCTTCGTAGTCGGGTAAAAATACCGTAGTATTAGTACATGGTTCATAAATTATATTTGAACATTGTTCCAATGACTAATAGTTTAAATTAGAGTTATTTCCATTTTGGTAACAGATACCTATTTTCGGTTTAGTAAGTACAAAAAGTAGGTATATATTTTTTGTAAAAAATATATTTAATGTGAAAAGTGCAGTTTTTTTTTGTAATTTTATCTTGTTATACTGTAATTTTATATATTTATGCTGCGATTTTGTTTTGAAATTTTGTGATTGATAATTTTAGTAAATGTGGTTGATTTTTCCAACTATTATCTTTCATTATTTATATTAAAACAAATCTTGATCAGAGTGAGAGTGAATCAGAATCAGAGACGAGCATTTTTCGATGACTCATTAGTTATGCGCTTAGCCGAGTGCACAAACAAATGAGTCATCAATCACAATGCAGGTGCTACCGATAACATGCAATAATAACTAAATCTGTACCAGAATTACTAGTTATAAGTACGTATGCGCTATTAAAACTATTTATTTAACTAAAAAGAAGGTGAAAACAGCCAAATGAGACAAAAAATATGCTTTGAATTTATTTTAAATGACAAAAAAATTCTTCCAAATCATTTTTTTTTTACCGAATGATTACTCGCGCTGCCGCAGATGGCCGGCGCTGATTTTTTTTTCATGGATAGAAAATGACCCTAGCTATCATATACTCACGCCACACACTCAACATATTAGTACAATTGAAGAAAAAAAATTAAACGTGATTCGCTCCATACAAAAAAATCTAATAAATTTTTTTCAAGACAAACTATCAAGTTTAGAAGAAATGTTATAAGAATAAAAGTTGTCAGGAATAATATAACACGTCATATAAAAAAAAATCGCATCGATATAGGAACTTTGTTGCCTAAGTCCACTAATTTTCAGTATGGGCCTACTGTGGGCCGGGAAGGGCCCTCTTAATAAACTGTTATTATGTTATTTATATACTGAATTGGTGTTAGCATTCAATTATTATTTTGTACGTTCCCTTTAATTACCAAAACGCTTACACTGTTGTAAGTCCATTATTTTTCAGATGGGCGTTATTATACTCCAGGCGTTATTTG
Source organism: Eugnorisma glareosa (assembly GCA_947578425.1). Classification (NCBI taxonomy): domain Eukaryota; kingdom Metazoa; phylum Arthropoda; class Insecta; order Lepidoptera; family Noctuidae; genus Eugnorisma; species Eugnorisma glareosa. The sequence continues at coordinate 17,932,680 of OX387969.1, read as the reverse complement.
CCTCCGGTACCTTAGCCTTCCTCGAGCTAGCGAGGTACAGAGTTTCAATAGAATACGAGACCAGCTTACACTGGTTTGTTGACCAATTTGCCAACGTCGTGCGCCTTCGTCTACTAGTGGACATATTTTCAAGATCAGTGATGGACTCCGCGGGACCATCTATTGTAGTTGTTTTGAGCGAGATGAATAATTAATCAATAGCTATAGTCGCTTCCTCGTCGGCGGTGATTAAAGCAAATACTGAATCAGAATCGTCTTTTCTCTAGGTTTGATATAAAGAAGCAAAAGCTGGCCCGCTTCATTCTGTACGTGAAGAAAGGCTATCGGGACGTGCCCTACCACAACTGGATGCATGCTTTCAACGTGGCTCAATGGGCGTATGCCTCCATTGTAAACTTCAGGCTGTGTACTCAGGAAAACTTCACGTAATCAACTTACTTTACATACGCTAATAAATATTCATCAGCAACACTATCGATTGGTTCAATAATACGTGCTGTAACGTTTTTGTAAAAAAATATGTTCGATTCTTGACTCCAGCAAAAGCTTTAAAAATACGAAGAGGTACTGCAGTTTTATTCTCATCTAAAATAAGGTCATGGTTCCTTTGACTACTCTGCTCTATAATTTCGCAAAAATTGCAGTTTCGGAATTTAACTCTGATGAGCCGACGTAGTCACCCTGTTGGTACATTCGCCAGCACATCAAATTTCCACAAGCCACAAACTGTTAAATTTCAAATGATTTTAAACCATAGTGTTGAAGGTTATGTTCAAAATCGAATGAGAAAATTTGACAGTTTGTAGTAACTTGATGCGCTGATGGCAACAGTGCAAACTGATTTATCTCAGTCCGGACTGAGTTTTGAGTTTTACCGCCATAGAAAATGTAGTTTGTTATTTCCTCACGTGTAAAAAGTTTCGTTAGTAGCCGCCAAAAAATTAAAACGAACCGTTTTTTTTTAAATCTGGGAATTCGCCTTCCGAATTTCTATGGTAGGTCTTTATAGTAGGTAATGGAAGAAACTTTTTGTTGCAGTGACTTGCAAGCATTTATGTACGTAATCTCATGTTTGTTGCACGACATCGACCATCGGGGCACCACCACCACCAGCTTCCAGGTACACGCAAGTGAGTATAAAACACTTTTCAATTATTATTTTTTCTTAAAAAAAAACTTTTCCGCACATTAGGGATTTCTGTTGTATCGTGGTGTGGGTGCGATAACAAACATTTAAACTCACATACACAAACAGCCAAACCCGGAAATACAAATATTTGTTCTGTGCGAGAATTCAAACCGCGAGCGACGCGCAGCGCAGCATCCGATCGCCCAGCCACTGCGCCAACCTATAGTCTTTTGATGTAGGTAGTCGTAATGTATAGTCGACCTCGTTATTCTTTTACCATAACACTTTCCAGTAAATTGTCAATGCACTAAAGTAATAAAAGTTTAATAATGTTAAACTAAAGCTAAATTCAAAATATAGGTGGTAAAGCATATTACGTGATTGAATTTGCATCATAAATGCGGCCCGTAGCCGTATAGAAAGCAATCTCCTAAACGACACCGTTTTGCCTTAAAATTATCATAGATACTGTGTTTGGGGAGGCGAAGAGTTATTTCGGAGTATCACCGACTTGAAACACAGATTTTTCTGACAGGTGAAGGATTCGCTCGCGTGACCGATCTCCTAATGGTTACGTAGTTTGCCCCATTGGTCACGTCAACTGCTGAGTGGGATCGATCGATTCCTTACCCAGGTGGTCGAAGCTTATAAAGTTAAACTTGTACTGCGCCATTAGTGAAAAGATTCTAACTTGGATAGCTTGTATCTTGGAGTCGTGACTCTTTGGGAGATTTTGTTTCATACAAAATTATTTTATTAACACCAGCTATTGATTAATCCGATGAGGCGGCGAGCCTCCTTGCCGGATTGCCGCCATGGGATCTGGAGGCGATAGTCCTCGCGCGCCTGCACGAATGGCGCGTGGAGGCACTATGCCAGGGGGTAACTCCGCTGCCGCGGCAAATTGTCGCTCAGCGGACAGATCTCCGGCGCGATCTCATGGCGACATCGACATGGAGAGAGCGACTGTCGCAACCCCGTGCAGGGCACGCCACAATAGTGGCGATAAGCTCCTCTTTGAGGAGAGGCTAGAGAGGCGCCACGGCGCCCTCACCTTCCGCCTGACGCAGGTCCTCACCGGACACGGTTGTTTCGGGAGGTTCCTGCACTGAATCGGGCGGGAGGAAACGCCCGGATTCAGATCTGCCCCGTGTGGGCGGAGCACCGCCGTGCCCCGTAGCGGCGATCGGCAGCGGCGACCTCTCGCGTCCGGCCCTGGTTCAATCCATGGTCCGGAGCGAGACGGAATGGGACGCCGTCACCTCCTTCTGCGAAGCAGTCATGCTAGCGAAAGAGGCGGCGGAACGTGAGGGGGAGAGAACCTCACGTCCCAGCCGCCGCGGGAGACGCACCGGGCGCCACGTGGTGGCCCCCGGCCACCGTAGGCGCGGGCCTGTTGTATGTTTACAGCTACAGGGATTTCACACATATTTAGCTTCAGACATAACAACATACAGACGGCTTCATACAGGCGTTCCCTATATAAACAGTGCGAACAATGTACGCCTGTATAGCTCAAATTGTTTTGTTTTTGGAGTGTTTTGGATTTCGATCGACTGGATACACTTTCTGCCAAGCGAGTATCTTGTATGTTTGCTGTAAATTTATTTATAACCATATATATCTTCCTAACGGCTGGATGGATTTTGACAATTAAGGTATCGTTATATTCCGCGGGAGACGCACCGGACGTGGTGGCCCCCGGTCACCGTAGGCGCGGGCCTGTAGATGGTGAGCTATGGGCTAGCTCGCCATCCGTCCGTCTTATGACGACAGGCCGTGTCGACGGCGCGTTCGTGTTCCACGTGCGCCTCAAAGAGAGTCAGCAAACAGGAAGGGGTCCGAAAGGACCGATGCCTGCCAGGGTTGCGGGACTGTTCGAAAGAGATACCGCGGCCCTGGAACACAAAGGGCAAAGGAAGGAACATGGATGGGTTTTAGTCAGTAAAAGTCTGACACTCCCTCCTGCTCAGCCCAGAGCGGGAGGGGTTATTTGATGATATCCCATCCGAAAAAAAAAAAGCTATTGATTAATACAGGTTTTATGCATGGCCTCTATTTTAAACAAGTTGGAAGCAGGACCCCGCCTGCTTCCAACTTTTGTTTCATTTCAAATGCACTTGTTTTTTGCTTTGCAGTTCATTATTTTTAAACAGTCTGTTTTTTTTTGTTTTTATAATATTTTTTTTTACAGGATTCTATTTTTTTTAACAATTTGTTTTAAGTATTATTATAAACGTGATAAGATACATAGTCTATTTTTGAAATAGTCTTTTCACTAGCTTTCATTCGATAGCCATATTGCTATGGTAAGAAAAAAAAAACAGCGCCCCTCCCTCTTTTTTTTTCATTTGCAGGCGCCATTTTATTTAACCTAGGTATGTCACTAGGTACCACAATTCCGACGAATTCAACGACATCTCATATGTCAAAAACCGTCCAGCCGTTTGGGCTGTAGGGCGTGCCAAAGAAATGGAATACATAAATACGCTCGACAAACATTACCCTCTTCTGACACAGTCGGGTAAAAATAAAACAGGCCGATCTTCATACAAAAGTCTTCCAACTCCTTTCGTCCAACACACAGATTCGAACTTAGCAGCCTTATACTCCAGTGAAGGCAGCGTGATGGAGCGCCACCACCTCGCCCAGGCCATGTGCATACTAAACACCGAAGGCTGCGACATCCTGGAGTCCTTTTCACGAAGGGACTTTGACAGAGCCATCATGATGCTCCGGGACAACATCCTGGCTACTGACTTGTCTAATTATTTCAAGTAAGGTTTATTTATAATACTAGCAGAAACAGTGGTGTCGTCGGTCCCGACTTACGAGTTATAGGTAGTGAGTTCAAACTTAGTAGTCACTTTTGTGTAATTTAATTCGTCGCCGCTGCTCTCAAAACGGTCAATCCTCTTGAAAGGCGTCACAATATCCTAGCCACAAAAAATCTAAACCATGTAACCTAGCTTTTGAGCACGGCTTATCCCAAGGGAACGTAGTACCAGGATAAGAGTATGTATTTGTAGTGTGCCAAATTCACCAAAATTAGTTAGTAGTTTTTACAACATCCCTCCTCACAAACTTTCGCATATATTAGTAAGTTAGTAAGGTAAGGATAATTAATATGGGTATAAGATAGGGGTAATAGTGAGGTTGGCCCGTGTTTGGATAATTGCCCACTCCCTCCCTCAGAGAGGAGTTTTATATCTCAACAGTGGGACTGTGCTATACTTAATTCAAAATCAAAAATAAGGTTTTTACAAGTTTTCATTTAACTTGCAATGTATGTAACTTTGTGTTTGTTCGGGTTGAATCTTGCAACTCAATTTTGAAGCAGATATCTTCAAGCAGGTCCTTTTTGTATGACAATGGTAGGCATGTTTAGCTGTGTGACGTCATTCTAAATCCAACATGGCGGAACACCCAAGATGTCAGACTAGTTATTTTGCACTCTGACTACAATTTTATTGTATCAAATGAGGTCTTGCTGAATACAACTAGAAAAATAAAGTGATGTCACTCTAAATCCAATATTGCGGAGAGATTTACTACTTTTTATTACTGTTATTTATTACTGTGTAGTTACGAGTATTAACGTAAATTAAAATCACTTGATACGAGTACATAAATCTCGCGACAAGCTTTTAAATAATTTAAATTGTTTATTGACGTTTTATGTTGATATAAAAGTTTTTTTTTTTATAGGAAAAGTTTATTTTATTCTTTTTAGCGCATTTATATAAAAGCTTGTTTTAAAAAAGTTTTTTATACCCATCTTCCTAATTAAGTATTAGTTTCCCAAACAAACTAAACTTAGTCCTACATCAATCACATACTAACTTATAACAATACTAGCTGTTGTCCGCGGCTTCACTCGCGTTTTGGTCGGAAGTTATCCCAAGGGCACGTTGTAAATATAGCCTATGGCACTCGGGGACCCTATTAGTGAAAGAAGTTTCAAAATCAGTTCAGTAGATCCAGAGATTACCTCCTACAACCTCACAAACTTTACCACTTTATAATAATAGTACTATAGATAATCCCTGTTCCTAGTAGGTACTTACAACTTAGCTAATAACTCGAACACCGTTTACACTTCATTATTGCTTGAGACTTTAATAGATTCCCTCATGCAGGAACCAGAACAATTACAAGATGATAGCTTTAGACTACCAGAGAGGGAACAAACTCCACTTCAGTGCGCTCCAGAGTTTACTGATGAACGCTGCAGATCTGAGCGACAATATCAAGGACTGGGGATGCGTGAAGAAGTCTTCTGTTAGTTCAATATTAAGGCGAGGTTACAGTACAGCGTGTAGGTATGAACGCACGACCTCACCCCCCGCAAAAACGCGGCGAGTGTCGGCAGCGAGACGAGCGTAGCCCAGCGCGGTGCAGGGGCGTTTAGGAATGCCAAAGCGTAACGTTATTGCAGTTGGTAAATCGTGTTCGGGTGTATCCTGGATTCCATTTTCGTGAAATGGTAGTTAATGATGAGTAGGTAGGGAAAATAAAATTGTTTCTACATAGCTGCAAAACATTATTTAGTCCGTCAGTTAGATCACCAAAAAATGTTGGACACGTATTTTTTCTTTTGTCCCATAATTAAAAAATTACGACGTTAGAGCGCATCGAAGTTCTTGTGACGTCAGTGGATAGTAAAATGTAATAGAAATTGTGACGTCACGCGAGATTTCAACGCGCTGTATAGTGTATAGTCGTAATTTCAAAAATCCGCCCGTAAGACGATCCACCGACCGATTTTTTATGAATCCAACGATTTAAGCTTTTGCATACATTTCAGTTTCGAAAATAGAAAGACAAAACCTAGTTAATCCTTCACATAGATATAATAATAAAATAAAAAAACTATGATCCTCCGTTTATTTATTGTGTTTATTGCTTACACTTTTTTGTGTGTATGTAGTTGTGTAGGTACGTGTACTTAATTTTTTTTGAAGATCGTAATTAAATAAATTTCTGGTACAGGCAGCAGCTCTGACCGAGTTTTTCAAGCAAGGAGAACTCGAGAAGCTGCACGGAGTAAATTCAATGCAAACCACGGACAAGTGCTCCATACCCGACCTACAGATAGATTTCTTGGCGAGCACCGTCATCCCGCTATATCAGTGAGTAAATCCCCGTTTTTGGTAAAAATCGTATTACAGAAAAAAAAAACTAGGTGGATGCGCAAGGGTAGCCCGCGAAATTTAAATTTTCTTACGTTTATTGAAATTTGCTGGTCAGTGTCAGGTTGTATGTTGATGAAAATATGAATCGCGCCAGTAACACGTATGGAGTTACAGAATTATAATCATTCAAATCATCAATACAGCTCTCCAAGTTCATATAATCACATTCAATAGCTATTTCATGAAAAAGTCATTTTTTGAGATTATATGAACTTGAAGGGTTGTATTGATGATTTGAATTATTATAATTCTGTAACTCCATACGTGTTACTGGCGCGATTCATATTTTCATCAACATACAACCTGACACTGACCGGCAAATTGCAATAAACGTAAGAAAATTTAAATTTCGCGGGCTACCCTTGCGCATCCACCTTAAGTAGTTAAAGTTATACAAACTAAGCAAAATGTTTTTGTTGTGTCAACAGATATTATGTTGATGCGACAAAGTTGTGTAACGTTTTGCAGCTATGAGATAAAGGGCTGGGCTTCTACCGTTTATACAGTCTGTAAACAGACCCCTCACGATGCCGACAACCAAGTATTCTGAGCATCAAATTAAGTATCTCAACACAAAAATTTTTGCTAGGAAATTACATTTTTTTGAAAAAAAAAAACATGGTGAAAAATCACTGGCTCAATGTAACGAACTTATAACATTGTGCTTGGGTGGATTGAGTAGAACGGGGGTCGTGGAGGTGTTTAAAGTAAAAATCTTGCATTAAAAACAACTAGGTATTTTAAATAAACTTGTGTAAAAGTTGGAACTTTGACCCCCAATATCTCCGTAACTAGAAGGTTCTCAGGTATGGTCTAGAACAGGGATCCCCAAACTATTTTGCACAAGTGACCCCTTTTCCAAAATGAACTGTTACCTCAGACCCCCATGGCCAAATTACCTACTTTTAAGATCAACCCCCTTATTCATAATGGTCCGCTAACTTAAAACAGCTGCTACAGTGTGTTATTTTTCATTCTGACTTAGGTCAATAGAAGAAGACAGAGTGAGAATTAGCAATGCTTTAAGTTAGCAGACTATTATGAATAAGGGGGCCTATCTTTAGTTTTTTCCTATTGACACAAAATACCTAGGTACTAAGGTACTAATTGGAAAACTTTGCACTTGGTTAAGTGAGTAAAATTGGCTTCATTTTCGTATCAAAATTTAACAAAATAAAAAGACATACAATTCAGTAAATATCAAGTTTAATTTATAACGATTATTACAAATTAGGTACTTAAAGAATTTTAAGTAGGTAGGAAATTATATTTAAAAAAGTATTAATTCGCAAAGAGAAAATAAAACATTCAGTGTGATGGATGAACCTGGTGACTATCTACCAATCTAGCTACATCCGGTTCAATATTGGTGAGTTGCAGCCTTAAATCTCCACGTTCGTTGATTTTCAAACGGTTTCTTTGTTTCGTCAAAATGTTTGTTACCACACTGAAGCTTTTTTCAACTAGGTATGATGATGGAAAAGCGATAAGGTATTTTTCAGCAATGTTCCACAATGTAGGATACTGTGTTTCAATGTTGCGTTGCAACCAGAACTTCTGATAGCCTTGGTTGAACTTCTGCTTAAGCTCTTCGTCTGTGCTGATGGTAATCAACTCTTCTTGCATTATCACATTGGCTTCTTCTATGGCTGTGGTATTGTACGGATTTATTATCCATTGAGGAATTTGTAAATTTAAAAGATCCTCAAACCTCTCCGTAAAATCCTTGTGTAATGCGTCCAAGTGAGTGACATATAATAAAATGTCATCATCTTGAAGCGTTTCTGGTAATTTTGACAAATGCAGAAACTGCGAATATTCTTTTCTGCCTAAATTTTGTTTATAAAGGATTAGTTTACCCACGAAGGCCGATATTATTGATTTTGTTTTAATCAAGTTAAGATCGTCACCCTGCAGCTGCAAATTAACTTTGTTGAACATTCCAAAGATATCAGTCAAGTAATAAATATCTGTTTTACAATTGTTCAGATTTTCTTTCAAATTCGGATCTTTTTCTTGTAAAAACTCCAACACAGATTCAAAAACGGCTGAAAATCTTTCTAAGCAAGAGCCTCTTGATAGCCAGCGAACTTCAGTGTGAAGAAGTAATCGAGTAAAGACTTCGTCGTTTTCCTCACATAGCTGAGCAAATAACCGAGAGTTCAAAGAATTGCTTCGAATCTTGTTGATAGCATTTATTACATATTGTAAAGACTTATGCAATCTAGGACTCAGCTTTTTTGCTACTAAATGCTGCCTGTGAATCACGCAGTGAATGACCAGTACATCAGGCAGTTGCTTTAAGTGAGCTATAAAACCACGATGACGACCAACCATAGACGGTGCACCATCAGTCGCAACAGAAACAATGTTCTTCCATGGAATAGCTTTGTCAGTAAAAAAATGTTCCACGGCCTGAAAAATTGATTCTCCTCTGGTATCATCAGTCTCTAAATATGTAGCAAAAAGCAGTTCTTGGCACATATTTTCATCTTTGATATATCGAACATATCCTAACAACAGAGCTTCATTGCCGGGTAATGTAGACTCGTCCAACTGGAGAGAGAATCTGTTGGTCTGTAAGAACTTGCATAAAATGTTTTCCACATCGCGTCCCATCTCGTCTATGCGTCTCTGAACGGTGTTATTGCTCAAAGGTATTCTCTTTAAAATATCATGTGCGGGTTTGTGCAATACATTGTTAAGGACCTCCGCAATGGCTGGTAAGATAAGCTGCTCTCCAATTGTGTGGGGTTTCCCCGACTTCGCTATTAGTAAAGATATATTATAGGACGCTCGTAAACCATCATCGTCTTTAATAGATGATGACGCAAACATCGATCTTATGGATGGCCTTTTGTCTAGTTTTTCTTTAAGTGCTTGAAAAAATGTCAAGGGCTTACTTTTTTTGTCAGCATGTACTCTCGATAAGTGGTCATCCATTTTTGAAGGCTTCATGGCATCGTTACTGAATACTTTTTCACATATGAGACACATCGGCAAGTGTTGATTTGATGGAGATGCAATAAATCCGAACTTCAAGTAGTCCAAACTGTATTGTCTGCATTTTTTTTTCGTGTCCGCCATCATAAAACTCTCAGTAATCCTGCAAATAAAAAAATAAGAAACTAAGTACCTAAATTAAAAACAATACCTAATAAACTGTTAAATTTACTGGTAAATTTTTACAATTGAAACAACTGAGGCAACTGCAAACTGTTGCAAACAATCTACAGATAGCTCAACTGATCACTATCACACAGTGTGCAGTGGGGCAATGCTGATGCGCTGTGCCGGATAAAAACTGTTTGGTACTTACCCTGTTAATTTTTCATAAACTGCAGATATTGTGTGGTTACGCTATTAACTCGCGTAGGGAGCTCAGCATTTTGTAAATTCTTTTTCAGTCACTTTACTTCACTTAATTTAGCTATGTAATAACTTTGTAATCTCTTGAAATAAATGAGTACTTATATGAGTTATTATCGTTCAAGCTCCAACGAATTTCAAAACGCAAATGAACTTTCAACCTAAGTGCAACCTCGTTAAATAGTAAAATATCAGGAACATGTTTGGACTTGCAACTTGATCATGAATTCGTTCGTGTTAAATCGCGCAAGCGTCAAATAGAGAGCAAGTCAAAACGCGCCTGAAAGACGTACGCTCGAACTCATTATCTTGCACAAACTTGTCCACACTGACTTGCCGAGTTTTTCATCTTGTACGAACTTGAGGCTTTATATTACTACAACAATGCTATTTCCTACATAAATATTAATTATTCTTAGTACACGTAACACAACATAAACAATACAGTACCTACCTACCTATCTTGAAAGTTTTAAATAAGAACTTGTGTTAATTTAATAGGGGTCGATTTTTAGACCTCGTCGACCCCCATAATCAGTTTTCGTTTATGTCGACCCCTAGGAAACCGATATCGGCCCCAAGGGGTCGATATCGACCACTTTGGGAATCCCTGGTCTAGAAGAACAATAAAATGATCGCCATGACGGGGAAAACAAGTGCCTTTCGGCTTCGTTAAGGGTCTTGTTACACCCTTTATACCTACATGCCTTATTACCGTTATACTTACAAGCTCACACACTATGTAGGTAACCTAAGTACTTACAAAACACCTGAATGGTGAGCAGGGGAGACTAATAAACAAAATAAAGTGGGGTTATTGGCTAATAATTTCCCTGTGCTCCGCTGGTCTTATGTAGGATGCCAGGCATAATGACACTTTCAGAACGCTAAAACAGATAGTTTTTTGTGCACCTGTAACAGGATAATAATGAAAAATAGTAACTTCGCAGGCTGCTGGGCGAGTTTATTCCAAAACTCGCGGAGTTCCCTAAAATCATGGAGTCGCATATCGACATGTGGGAATTCTCAAAACCGGTGTTTGCACAGGTAACTTTTACGCTATTTCTTCGTAACCATAGTGCTGCATGTTTTAATGTTGGCACGTGGCCTCAATCGGAACATTTCAATACATTTTCCCCGAACATCTTCACAAATGTTAAACAGGGTGGAAGGGATACCGAAGCACAAACGGTTGCCACGTGATCAGTACACCATAGACAAAACACCCGGACAAGTGCGAGTCGGACACGCGCACGAAGGGTTTCCAAACCATTTTCGAAAAAAAAAACTCGTTTTTTGTATGGGAGCCCCCTTTTTTTTTTCGTCTGAGAATCATCAAATAACGCCTCCCGCTCTGGGCGGAGCAGGAGGGAGTGTCAGATTTTTACTGACTAAAACCCATCCATGTTCCTTCATCGCCCTTTGTGTTCCGGGGCCACAGTATCTCTTTCGAACAGTCCCGCAGCCCATGGGAGCCCCCCCTTTTTTTTTTTCTTTTTTTTTTTTTACCGATGGGAAATCATCAAATAACCCCTCCCGCTCTGGGCTGAGCAGGAGGGAGTGTCAGACTTCTACTGACTAAAACCCATCCATGTTCCTTCCTTTGCCCTTTGTGTTCCAGGGCCGCGGTATCTCTTTCGAACAGTCCCGCAACTGGGAGCCCCCCTTGAATACTTATTTTATTCTGTTTTTAGTATTTGTTGTCATAGCGGCAACAGAAATACATCATCTGTTTAAATTTCAATTGTCTAGCTATCACGGTTCATGAGATACAGCCTGGTGACAGACGGACAGTGGAGTTTTACCACTCAACCGCCACTTGGGTACCACCGGTACCCGTTGTCAAAAACGTCTAACCGCCGCTGGGATATACGTATGCCCAGTGGCGGTTGACTGTTTAAATCCATTAAAACAACGTGGAACGGGCTTTATAGATGAATTTACTCTGTGGAATTGATCGTATATGGCATCGCTAACCAACTAAACACATTTGTTTGCAAAACTCAGCCAGAGAGTCGAGAGAAATAAAAGTCAAAACTTCACTTCACTTTTAGGGTCCCATTTTTACCTTTTTTTTTTTTTTTTTTTTTACCGATGGGAAATCATCAAATAACCCCTCCCGCTCTGGGCTGAGCAGGAGGGAGTGTCATACTTCTACTGACTAAAACCCATCCATGTTCCTTCCTTTGCCCTTTGTGTTCCAGGGCCGCGGTATCTCTTGCGAACAGTCCCGCAACCCTGGCAGCTCCCATTTTTACCCCTTTTTCCTACAAAAGTCTGTCAAAATATATTTAGTATCGTTGTTTTTTTTTTAATAACCGATGAAAATTTTCTATTTACATTTCAGAAAGATAGACTGAATACGTAGCAACCGTTAGTGCGTCGTCCACCCTGTTTATTTGGCAAGACCCTAAAAAGTTACAAAATTAACTTACCATTTTTCTCAGGTGTCCGTTATTGCCGGTCTATCAGTACTCCTGAGCCCAGAACTCGATGGCCTCATCGAGCTCAACAGACAAGAAGCCGCCAGACTGGAGCAGGAGCGCATAGAAGCTGAACTTTTAGCGGCACAAAAAGCCCTAGTCGAAGAAGAAGAGAGTGATTAGATTTGGAGAAGAATAGAATTGTGGCGCGGTGTGCAAGTACTAGGAGAAGGTTGGAGAAGACTTGTTTTGCAGAGTAGGTGTCTCCGTATGTTGATTATCCTCTTTGCATTTGGGTGATCTTTGTCTCTGTGATTAGCGAGAAGCGAGTATGGCTATTAGAAACATAAACAGAGCAATTTGTTTGATGGGGTTTCTCGCCAGCAGTTTGAACAGTCAGCGATCAACCATATTAATATGTTATGTACAATATGGAGATACATCTTTTTGTTCGTTTCTTGAGTGAGAAAATACTTGACAACTAGTTGCTTCCACGACGGCAGATAGCTTAATCTTAGTAGGCAAAGCTAAGGGAGAGATCATTGTTACTATCACTGTCGTAAAACTTCGTCTGAGATTACGACCGGGGAAGACCTAGTGGCCTACCATGACGTCTTGAAGCAGGAGTAATTAAGTGTGGGGAAGAGATGGCGCTAGACCACCTGTAAAGCTCTGTCTCTTTCGCACACTGGAATTACTACTGCTTTTAGACGTCGTATTAACCCCCGTTATGAATATGTCTTTTACCAAGTAATTTTGAGTTTATCTTTGATAGGAATGTTAGGGTATATGTATCTACCATAGATTGAGAATGTTATAGATTCGCTGTTAGTGTATACCCATATGAGTTAGTCTTGGATATGATTGTATTACTAGTAGCTCGCACGGCTTCGCATGCGTGCAATTTTCTAATTTAGAAAATTAAAAGTGAGATTGGCAATAAAAAAATAAAAAAATCAAACAAACTTACGCTGTGATAATGAAGAGCGATGTTACGTTAAACATTTGGCAAATATTTTTTTATTTCTTTAAATGGTGTCGTACATATTATTGTAATCTAATTGTGTCCATTGTTAGTATTCTAATCATGTTATTATTTACATTTAATATACTAAATTCTAAAATCATTATTTTAATTTTACAAAACTATTGTTATATTGTAATATTTTAAATAATAAAAAAAGTAATACGTTTTGTGTATGGTTTTATTGCCATAATAACTTAATAACTTTAAACAATAAATCATTTAAATGCAGGTTATACCTTTTTAGCATGAACAATCAATGATTAGGCAAAAACACGACTCAGATTACAACAGAAATGGACAATGTACAGTCAAGGAATATTATTTTTATTTGCACATTATTTTTTTCCGACTACGAATTGCCGGTAAAGGGAATGTTTGAAAACTAACATTTTTAGTCTTTGAACATACGCTCGAACCAGTAGCTCATGTCCTTGCCTAAGTCTGGTTTTCAGTGTTCTTTCAGCCAAACAGCCATTAAATTAATAAATATAAAAAAAACTTAATTTATAAAACTAGTAAAGATAAATAGCACAACAATTTTACAGTAAACCTTTTTTGAAGGTATTTGCCCAGGTTTTAATTGTTCGTATTCAGATTATAGATAGATCACGTTACTGAATCATGTCTCACTCAAATCCGTTAGGCGGGATGTGTTGACCACTCGTCAGATTGGCTATTTCGTCGCCATCCCTATTAAGTCACATTCACTAATACGTCACCTTGGCAGCTGGTCAGTTTCCTAACTCGTTTCATGCATTAATTCTTCTCATTCCCAACTCGTCCGACGCATAGTATGTACAATGTACTACCAGCGACAAAAATATCGAGAGGAACCGCCTGTTCACAAAGGGATCTGGGACTTTTGCGCGAAAAACATTAGCGCGAACCCACTTGCAATAAGGAAAAAAAATATGAAAATCCAAGATGGCGCCAACGAATATTTTTGGTTTTGGCAACTTTGAAAAAAATCATTTTTCGAAGTTGCCCCCCTTCTTACCCCCTTTAGGCAGATCTCGGAAGTTAAGAGACTTGGAACATTTTTTTTTTCAGATTCATGTAAAGGGGCAATGCGTTAATCGAAATAATTTTCCAAAACTCCCCCCTCCTCCCCCCATCGTATCTCGAAAATAGCTTTTAGAAATAGCAATACACCCATGATGGTAAAATAGAAAATTTTCGTCAGCGCCATCTTGTTTTTTTCTCTTTGTTATGGCAAGTAAGTTCGCGCAAGTGTCTTTCGCGCAAAAGTCACAGATCCAGAAAAGTCGGTTCGTCTCGATATTTTTGTCGCTGTCTGTACATTGTACATATGCATCGGACGAGTTGGGAATGAGACGAATTAGTGCATCAAACGAGTTAGGAAACTGACCAGCTGCCAAGGTGACGTATTAGTGAATGTGACTTAATAGGGATGGCGACGAAATAGCCAATCTGACGAGTGGTCAACACATCCGTTAGGCGTGCTGCACACATTAGGGTCTGCTTGATTAACGAGATGCGGTACAACTGTTTGTTTTTTCCTTCGACCTTTACCGAGGTACCAAGGTTTTGTAACAATATTAACGAAACATAACACCTGTGATTTCCGAAGGGTTAGGCAGAGGTGTACCTAATAGTACACCCACATTTCGACAGTTATGTTTAAGTCCCATTTAATAGGGGGCGAGCCTATAGCCATCAACCGGGCACAAACCAAGACTCCGTGGCTGCTACTGGGAAATTCCTGATGGTAAGTTAATAACTCTTTGCCCGACCTGGGAATCGAACGAGGGACCACATGCTCAGCAGTCGCGCTTGCAACCACTAGACCAACGAGTCAGCTTTGATAATATAATGTCTAGATGGAGCGTCGCCCTTCAATCAAAACAAAGAAAACTAGCCAACAATTTCAAACGTGTGTGCGTGCGGCCGGTGTACAGAGACAAGAGACGTACAGTGTAAACACTGTGCGTCTATGTCTCTGTTTGCGAACTTATAAGCCAACCGTTGGCTGATATTTTTTGACACTTTTTCGCACATTTGATGCTCCATCTAGAAGTTATAATATGATCAAGGCGAGTCTGTAACAATAAAGTGTCCATGGAGTTTCTTGCCCGTTCTTTTCTATAGAGATCCACACGCACGGGCAACTAAAGTACTTGCACAGTTATTATGCCTTGTGACTGGGATTTTAGCTTATTTTTTTTTATATTTGACAATTCTTATGTGCCTGTAACTGGCCCACTTGAAATAATTGCTTTGATTTTGATTAATTTTGACCGAATCAAGCCAAACCGAATTTGAGTGTAGCTACGCGTACCTACAGTTTACCTTCTTACCTTATCGTAAAATTTATAACAATAATAATTAATCAGCCCCTATTGGCCTAGTGCTAAAACAAAAGTTTAAAACCAAATTAATTCGTTGCGCAGACAGACAAGTTACTGAAAAAAATCACTGGATAAGACAAAACTTTGAAAGGGCATTTTAACGTTGAATTAATATGATATGTGAACAATCAATCTATTTGATTTGCTTAACTTTACTACTCATTATTATTTAGAGACCTTTTTGTCAGCATACCAGTGGCGAAGGTTTCATACAACTCGATTCTTACCGGATTCCTTTTGAAATTGAATAATCTCTTCGCTACTGTAACATACCATTCAACGTTAAAATCACTCTTAAAGTTTTGTCTGGATTCACCGCTGCGTTTCTAACCACCCCGTTGTTGTACGGTAATTATATTCTTTAGAAAACAATCACAGTTCGGAATTATTTTAATATAATTTCTTTGGTAGGAAATACCTATTTTAGACGTTTGTAAAGCATCAATTTTATCCGTTTTACAAAATGTATTAATTTCCGTTCTTGCGGGTAACATTTTATAAAAGCTACAGTTAAATGCTTAAAAATGCGATTTTTGTATTTTCTAACTATTTGAACATTACGAATGGTTTAATTTATTATAAACTAAAATGTTGTGATTACAGACAACTTCGATACAAATAATTATAATATTAGATTATACCTTGATTAAAAAACACCTGTAGTAAATGGTAACTTATAGTAAAAAATCAAATACAAAATAGTATACAAAAAAAAAACTTATTTAAATATTGATATATCAATAATCTAATTCTCGATTACAGCTCCGAAAAAATCGATTAATTACTTAATCAATAAAGAAATAGATTCTAGGAATCGACTATAGCTAATTAGGTGTCCTATAATCTATGTTTTAGTTCCTATGTCCTACGTTGATACAGACTCAGGCATACGCCCCGGCTGAATCAAATCTATTTAAATTAAACGAAGTGGGAACACGCTATCAGGGTCAAGTGAAATAAGCTAACGAAACTCCTCACAACCATTACGTATATGGAGTTCCTCTAGCTAAGACTAACAGCGGTTATTGACCCAAAAAAATCATCCAATCATTATTATTTGGAATTGTGAAATTATATTTATACACGGGTAAGGGTTTTGGAGTATCTCTATCTCATTCTGTCTCCTAAAGGTTCATTTGGTGGAGCGAGAAGTCCGGTAGCAAGCATTCGCATTCATTCATATCGGAAGCACTTTAGCGTGTGATTGGACCTCTCACTTTACTGACTTGCAATTCTAAGTGACAGAAAGGGATAAAAGATGCAAGAAAGATTCAAGAATGTTTCACACATGCGGGTTGCAGACCGAAAACTATGCTATTAGCCAGCTAAGATAATTTGCCGGTCGCAACCCGTATTAGATACCCATAGCCCTCACGTCTGACGATTTTGCGATTGCGAGCTTCTTTTTCTTTTCGTGTCGATGAAACTCAAATGGTGTTAGACCAGGGGCCTTAGTCTGCTATTGCAATAGTGTCAGAATGGTCTATCATTGATTTAATAAGGCCGCTAGCCCACGGCGTATTGAAGTGCGTTCGAAACTCGTTTGATGTGCGTACAAAGGGTAATTCGTCTGCGCGGGGCCTTATTAAATCAATGATAGACCATTCTGACACTATTGCAATAGCAGACTAAGGCCCCTGTATGAAGCCACCTGCACAGCTCATTTGTTTCGTTTATATCCTGAAAGGTGCAGGTTGTTGTGCAGGATGGGCTGAACTGGGGACCTTAAATGGCTGCCTTTTCAGAATCATAATATGAATCATGTTAAAAATTTTAAACTCTTAAAATGGACTTTGTGGTCATAACCATAAAGACCATTTTAAGAATTTTAAATTATGGTGTAGGTGGAGTATATCCTGCAAAAGGGTTCTACACTGGCATTTTGCGAGCTAATTTAATTGGACTGTTTAAAAAATGATATTGCGAAAGTTTAACGTTCAAAATTGCCTTTTAAAGGCCTAATGTGCTGATGGCGATGACCGGATTTAATTCGAGTCCATCGACACACAAAGAAGGATGGCATAATTGAAATAAAACTTTTGACTTTAACTTGTTGAATACAAAGATCTGGAATGTTCCACCGGAAGCTTGTTGAACACGTTCAGACTCGAAGATATGTTGGTTATAGGAAACTGATCAGGTTAGCCTAATAGACCGTTCTCTTTGGGCTGCAGCAGTTCTTCTACAAACTCTTTCACCATCACTTGCAGTTTCGCGTTCATGGATTCTTGTTCGCTGTAAAGACAATAGACAACTGATAATAATTCAAATGAAATAAGTTTTTATTTCAAGGTGGAAGCGTTAGGGTAGCCCGAGGAATTCAAATTTTATTAGGTATTTTGCAATTTACAGGTCAGTGTCAGGTTGTATGTTGATGAAAAATTAGTCGCGCCAGTAACACGTATGCAGTTATAGAATTATAATCATTAAAATCATCAATACAACCCTCTAAGTTCGTTTAAAACCCTATTGAATGAAATTCATGAAATAGTTATTGAATGGGGTTACATAAACTTTTTTTCATTTACATACAACCTGACACTGACCTGCAAATTGCAAAAAACGTAAGAAAATTTGAATTTCGCGGGCTACCTTGACGCTTCCATATTAAAGTCGAGATCTATGAACATCATATCACGAACTACGGCTTAGGGCTCATTTACAGAGACGCGGCGCGGTCCGCAAAAAATTAAAACATGTGGCGATGTATGAGAGCTGTTGAGCTGGGATACTAGAGGTAGGCTTACGCACCCGGCAGGTAGGTGGCTCCCTCTCTCTCTCTCAGAAGACGAGGTCGTCCGAGACGGAAGTGTACGACCCTCTGAACAAGCGCAGTCGCAAGAAGGAAAAGCCGAAGTAAGGACAACTATTTCTTGCAAGTTTATTTGTGTGAAAAGCAGGATGTGCAAAATGGAGAAGCCATTTTACGCGTGTATGCTAGAAATGCTGCGCTACTTGCCGTAAATAAGCCCTTAACGTTATTCTAGTCACCGTCGCGAAAGTGTCAAACAACAAATGCAAGATACGAGGCGGGAACATACCTAAACCAGTTTATATAGGTACGCGACGCGTACCGAAAATCCTCGGATAAAAGAAGAACGCTGAAATCTACCAAAAATCTTTCAAAAAGTATCTGTTTAATGGCCCCGAGTTAACTTTTTCCACTAGTTAGTAGTTTGGCTGACTTTCTTTACCGTGTGGTTAGTGCCTATCCTGGTATCAGAGTTTTTGTGCCGCCCATGGGCCTCTGACTTGCCTTTACATGGTATCGAGAAATATCTCTCAAGCGTGCTGGTTTCCTCACGATGTTTTCCTTCTCCGAAGCAAGTGATAATTATACAATACGCACATGAATAGGAAAAACCAAAGGTGCGTATCTTAGGTTCGAACTTTAGACCTATGACTTGGCCGTCCGACGGTCACACAACTAGGCTATAACTGCTAACGGAAAGTTTAGTATCCACCACCACGCTCTGGACCCGCGTGATGGATTAAAGCCCACTCGCATCTCACAGAGAGGAGACAGCAGTCCCAGCAGTGGGACCGTTACGGGCTTGATTATGCTGAAAGTTTAATATGACAACTCTCCTTACCTCCTGGTGGGAGCCTTGCACACTAGCTCGGAGTAGTACTTCAGCTTGGGTTCCGTGCCGCTCGTGCGGATCGTGACCGTCAGTCCGTTACTGCACCGGAATATTATCATCTCACCCGATGTGTAGTCTTGGTCCAAACCGGTTCCGAGGACGTCTAGAAATAAGATTTATTATTGTTAACTAGCGGCCGATGGGTTTTTCAATATACAAAACTAGCGACCCGCCCCGGCTTCGCACGGGTGCAATGTTATACTTGTAAACCTTTCTCTTGAATCACTCTATCTATTAACAAAAAAAACCGCATCAAAATCCGTTGCGTAGTTTTGAAGATCTAAGCATACATAGGGACAGACAGCGGGAAGCGACTTTGTTTTATACTTTAACAGTCGTCAGATAAATTAAAAGATATTTGAATTCCTAATTTTATTGGAAAAAAGGCTAGCTCAAAATCATTGACACATGTCACCTAGGACAGCCTACAAAAGTACTATAGCTGGAAGTATAAAGGGTAAACCTACTACTTAATTTAATTCACCAGTAGATTGATGCCACCCGCTTCAATACTATGTAGTGATTGACGATGTTCCACCCTAAGTTCGCTTATGCCCCTTGCAACCCTTTTTTTTTTCAACTTTGGGAAATCATCAAATAACCCCTCCCGCTCTGGGCTGAGCAGGAGGGAGTGTCAGACTTCTACTGACTAAAACCCATCCATGTTCCTTCCTTTGCCCTTTGTGTTCCAGGGCCGCGGTATCTCTTTCGAACAGTCCCGCAACATCCCTTGCAACCCTTGTACGACATGTTTGCAATAAACAGATTTGATTTTAACTACGGATTAGTCGCGAACAATTGATTTAAGGTTCATTATCTGCCTAGCTTTTTCCCAACTATGTTAGGGTCGGCTTCCAGTCTAACCAGATGCGGCTGAATACCACTATATTACATGGAGCGACTGCCTATCTGTCGCACAACCCAGTACTGGGTAATACGATACCCCTTGGTAAGACTAACAATTAATTTATGGTTATGATATATTTAAAAAGAAATCTTCCCCAGTGCTCGCTTTCATTTTAAAAACTCTAGTGAATATACATATAATTTATATAATCGTGCTTCGAGACTAGTGGTTTAGGCTATGCTTTGTTTTTCAATAAGTGAATCTAATAATGTTTATGAGGTAGATAAAACTGATTATCTTCCGAAATTATCGCTTAAAAATCTGAGATCTTTAGATCTGTCATTTTGTCGATTCTTCCGTCGACAAAACACGTTTCTACGGTGGTCATGCTGCGCGTGCTGGCCAAGTTTAAGTAACTTACTCAGGTGAGCTTCTCCGTTGACATTTTCTGGAATCTTGACGCCGGCAGTGAAGTCGTTGATGTACACGATCTCGCATGAACCCACTTTCTTAGGGTACTGGAAATAAACAATAAAATAAATAAATATCGCTGGACATTACACACAGCGCCATCTAGGTGCCACACTAAGCAACGAGGCTTGTGTCGTGGACACCAGATAGTTGATAATACTACATAGATACTTTTTGTTTGTAAATACATACTTATTATACATATAAACATCCATGACTCGGAAACAAATGTCCATTCTCATTACACAAACATTTGCTCCTACCGGGATTCGAACCCGGGACCCTAAGTACGTAAGGCAGCCTCACTGCCGCTGCGCCATTCGGGTCGTCAAAAAACTATGTAATAACTTTAGCATTTCCTGTACTGAGTAAATATCCGATTTACTACCGTCCAACTTCTGCTTTACAAAGATATCGGATTCGCTTTTATTTTTTATATTATAACCATAAAGAAGTAGTAGGATGTAACTTGGATTCTCAGAAAAACTTGGTCAGGTGGCCTACCATGACGTCTTAACGCAGAAGTAATTCCAGTGTCGGAAAGAGATGGCGCTAGACGACCTGTATAGCTCTGTATCTTTCCCACACTGGAATTACTCCTGCTTTAAGAGATAGTCATAGTAACCCCAGTGTAGGGTTGTTTTTATTATTGAAATTAAATGCTTTTCATTGAGTTGAATCACGGTATTATCATCATCTTCTGCCCTTGCCCCATGTTACTTGAGGTCGTCGCAACACGTTTTTTTCTTCCATTCTCCGCTGTAACCGTCACGTCATCATTTACTCCTTTTTCTTCCATACCATTCCTCACACATTCCATCCATAGTTTCCTTGGTGTGCCTCTCCCTCTCCATCTATCAATATTTTTTCACTTCTCATGCTCTAAAAGTTCGTCTTTATGTCGTGCATAGGCGACTTAAAGTCGCTTTTTATGCTCTAGAGCATAAAGTAAAATTTTCGTCGAAGACCAAGGCAATCGGTCCAACAGCCACACGAACAACTTCAACTTCATAGAATAACCTCTTTATTTTAATTCGTTTCGTTAGTATTCTAAGAACAAGGCAGGGATACCAACAGCCAAAGTACACAATCAAACTTCATGAAATAAACTTATATTTTTTATTTCGTCTATTTATTATTTGTCATTGCCCTGATGTAACTTTCAATTTTAATTAAATTTACAATATTTACATGTTGCTGTTTCATTTCCTCGCAATCGAGATGAAAAGTAGAGTGTACAACTCGTCCACAAAACCTATTTTACACTCTACTCTATAAACGATAAACGTCTCGCGTAAAATGGTGCGTTTTATGCACTTGATGAACAATGTGCTATTATTCATATCTTTTAGTCACATGCGATTCGTCCCTCCTCATCACATGTCTATACCAAGACAGTCTCCCTTTCAACTTTTAAACTTCCTCTAATATACTAGTTCCTTACCTTATCCATGTTGAGACACGTATTCATTGAAAACACCGATTGCACAATTTCAAAGAACACAAAACAACAGTAAAAGTGTAATATCACCTCTCCAGGTCCCGTGTAGTTCCTGATGCGTCTGAATATGCTCTGTATGATAGCCGGCTCGTGGCAGATGTAGTAGTTGTTGTGCGTCACGTGGTACCCGTACTGCGCGTACAGCGCGTGCAGTTGGTCCAGCACTGAAGACCCCGTCGAGTATAGGTGAGACGCTAGGGAAGCGACCTGAAATTGAAGTAAATGTATGAAATACTAGAACAAAAACAAATACGCCGCGTGAAAAATTTAGTTAGCTGTCCAGCCTTGAGGTCATGCAATAAAGATGATTGAGATGCTTCACTAAAGACAGACCAGTAGATGCCCCGGTGGTCACTCGCACGTTTGGACTGCGAGCCCGAGTAGTGCCATGAAATAATATGCGCATTTAGTACCTGTCGGGGTACGCAGCGAGGTGTCGGGTGTTGTTGAGTAGAAACCAAAGTTTATGTTAACCACTATTTATTGTCTCATACTCAAAATGTTCTTAATGTTAAAATGTGAATGAAATGTTGATGTTATTATAAGGTTTGAATACACCCGGCTAACGCAGTAGACAAAAGTGCACTGAATATAATATAAAATACTAAGGTCCGTATTACAGAACGTTTCTCAAGTCCAGTTTGATCTTCAATCAGTTGATCACTGTTTAAGTATAGAATCAGTACTTGAGCATTGGTCTTATTCCAGAAAGGTAATCAATTTGAACTCAGTTGAATCGAGACTCACATCGAGCCTCAAGCAGAGATCTGTATTGTCTATGCATCAGCATGTTTCCGTTTACGATTTATTCTATTTACCAATTTATAATTGGATCTTCAATGGATTAGAAGTATTAAAATATACCATACGAGCTCAATTATTTAGGAAATCAGTGTAATTATTTCGGTCCCGAATAGTACAATCCCCCATTTATTGAAGTAAAGCTCTTTGAAGTACAATAAAGTAATTTTGTAAGCAAATTGTCAAGCTTAAAAGACTTGTATCTATGGCCGTAAATTAGTATGCTATTTAAAATGTCAAATTGTCAAGTCAAATAAGTGTATGTCAACAGTGCAAACATCTACATCAGTTTGTTGTATTTGTTAATTGTTTTGCTGATTAAATTACTCATAACATTTTAAAAATGGCAGGACGAAAAAAAAATTTTAGTACTTTAGAAAAAAACCTGCTGATAGAAATTTTAAAAGAATTTAAACATGTTATCGAGAACAAAAAAACCGATAGTGTCAGCACTGGGACAAAAAAGGCTGCTTAGATCCGTATTGCGGAGAAATTTAATAGTTCGCCTATGATATGTGAGTCAGTAAGTACCAATCTATTTTCTTAAATTAGTTAAATTATTAAATGGGGATATCTTAGTAGTTTTTAACTGTTCAATTGATCATTAAAAAATAAACTAACCTAACTATTTAATTGTTAAAGGCATCAGGGGAACAGCTAAGACGCCTTTGGCAAAATCTCAAAACTCGCCAAAGAGATGGTCTCACAAGAGAGCGCCAGCATAGGATGGCCACAGGAGGTGGTGGGCCCTGCCCTGATGCTGACATAGACCCTAACATAGCCGAGATATCTCCAGCTCTCTTTGTAGAAGTTCGTGACAGCATAGACTCTGACTGCAATGGTAGGTAGCCACTAATTTTATTTTTGAATTCTATTCCTTACTGTCAGTTGCTAGCTGCTACCAGTACAGTTGCAGCTAAAATAATATCAGCCTATGATGTCTCAATTGTTGGGCTTCCTCTCTGAGCAACTGCTTATGTTGTCATGTTTAGTTTCAGATTTGGTGAATCAAATTCAAGATCCTGATATAATTATAGAGCAGGAACTTATAATACCGCCCCAACCTTTTGATGCTGTTGAGATAGAACACACCCCAACCATAATTGATTCCAGCCAACATACCTCAACAACAGATGCAGTTGGACCCACTGAACCCGTTGCTCAAATCGAACCTGTATCCCAACCTCATAGGTCAACCCAACACAACGACACAACACAAGACAGTTTCATGGACTTGTCATCTAATGAAAAAAAACTCAGAGTGCAAATTTTAAAAAACGAGTATTTAAATAGAGAAAAAAGAGCAAGTGAACTTCATGCAATAGATGTCAAATATAAAAAACAAAAATATGAATTAGAAATGGAAATATTAAAAAAACAGTTACAAGAAGCAACTGCAAAAGCAGAGTCAGCACAAAATAATCAGTGCTAATAATTCAAAATGACTTTTACAAAGAGACATCTGACCCAAGCACCAAAGTTTCTCTGCTGATATTATATGTACGTTATGCTCTGTTTATTTATACAAGTATTTATATTATTTTGTTAATTTTTGCTGTGCTGATGTCAGGCAGTTTCTTCTTTTTCTTTAAGGTGGATGCGCAAGGGTAGCCCGCGAAATTTAAAATTTCTTATGTTTATTGCAATTTGCAGGTCAGTGTGAGGTTGGATATTGATGAAAATATGAATCGCGCCAGTAACTCGTATGGAGTTTCAGAATTATAATCATTCAAATCATCAATACAACCCCTCCAAGTTCATATCACACTTTTTCATCAAATAGCTATTGAATGGGGTTACATGAACTTGGGAAGCCTGTATTGATGATTTGAATGATTATAATTCTGTAACTCCATTCATGTTAATGGCGCGATTCATATTTTCATCAACATACAACCTGACACTGACCTACAAATTGCAATAAACGTAAGAAAATTTAAATTTTGGGGGCTACCCTTGCGCTTCCTTAAATTGATAGATATTATATTGTTAGGTAAATTGTTTTATATTTTTATTAGGTAGGTACACACTTAAGACTGATTATTGATAATAAAAAAGTTGTGTATTTTACATATTGTTTTATTTATAAAAATTAAAAATAATAAGTACTATTAATACTTCATAGGTTTAGGTAGTTAAATAAAGGTAAACAAAAAAAACCATGTGACAAGACAGCTCTCAAGTAACAGACTTTACCATTGGTTTACCTTTAACTACCTAAACCTATGGAGTATAGGTATGTATACTTGTAAATTAAACATAACTATTTATTATAGTACTTCTAAAAGCAAACCCATCAACTGTCCCTTGACTGTCAGTATGATTCAGGTCAATTTCATTCACATCACTATCACTCTGTTCATCATTTATTGGCATTGTATCGTTACATGTTATTGATATATTAAAAAGTACAGCACAGGAAACAATTATGTTACAAACTGTAATCAGTTTATTTCCCAGCCCTCGACTTAGGCATGGAAATCTCCGTTTCCATCTACCAAATGTTCTTTCAACCACATTTCGTGTTTTGACATGAACTCTATTGTAAATTACTTCTGCATTCCTCGTTGGTGTACTTATTGGGGTTAAAAGAAACCTAAGGCATGGATAGCCACTGTCACCAACAAGATAGCCATTGTGTTGTTGCTGAATATACTGATTCCTTAGGGAACACATTTGAAAAATTCTGCTATCATGTGTACTGCCTGCCCAACGTGCCACAATGTCCATAAAATGGCCAAATGGACCAACAACTGCCTGAAATAAATAAAATTAAATTAATGTCCTTTGTGTTAGTAGGTATTTGAAAAGAATAATATGGTTAAGTAAGTACTAGGTACTCAATTTTTAGCTAACCTGAACATTTATAGAAAAATAAGATTTTCTGTTTCTAAATGCTTCATGGTGTTCCACACCTGGAGTATTAACAATTTTAATGTGTGTGCAGTCAATTGCACCATCTACACTTCTGAAGCCAGAATATCCTTCGTACTGGCCCAGATGCTGAAACTGCGCTCTTTGTGAGACCATATCTTGTGGATACTTAATATATTGTCTGTGTTGAAGAGCTATGAGGCGAGAGATAGTTGCAACTATGTTTGAAGCAGCTGGTTGGGAAACATTCAAGAGATCAGCACACACTATCTGCAAGAGATTAATTTAATTAAATGATTGGTTGCTATTGTTTGTACAATCCATCAAAAGCATTTTAATGTGAGGGTGCAAATAATACACTCACCTGAAATGAAGCCGTCGCATAAAAACGTAAACACACAAGGATTTGCAATTCTGGGGCTATGGGATGCCCACGGTTGTGTGGTTTTCTTAAATCGTGGTAGATCATCGGTAGAATTGAATGTTTCACCACATCTTGTGAAAATCTGTACCTCTTTTTAAAGTTTTCACAATTGTATGGGTCCTGTGTATCTCTTAAATATCTGAGAGGAACACTAAAGTTTAACCTTCTATTTAAATTATCGTTAAAGAAATTATTGTAATAATCTACCTCTTCAAATATGTCCATTTTGATAGAATATTTAATTTGAAATAACAAAAATACAAAATTCAACAACGCAGATAAGTATAATTGAACAGCAAAAATTGACAATTGGAGAATTGGACGTGACAATCCTATGCTCAAGCGTGGTCTCGACCACACTTGGGTAATTATAGATCAAATCACTGCTTAAGTTCGATTCGCGAACTGAGTAACGTTCTAAAATAAAGCCAAACTCAGCTGAACTATGATCAATGAATCTATGCTTGAGGAACGTTCTGAAATTAAAACCAGACTTAAAACTAGTTTTAAACAGAGATCAATACTTGAGTTTCCTTCTGTAATACGGACCTAAGTAATAAATGAAGTCTGTTAATTAGGTTAACGCGTCACGCCGATAGTGCAAACTAAGGTGTTCGGTGAAAACACCGAACATATTCCGGGCCACGAAAGATAGGGATGCTGTGATGAAACAATGTTATGTTAGTAAAATAATGAACATGATTAAAATGTTTACAAGGTGAAAACAATCTAACTTAAGATTAAAATGTTAGTAAAACAAAGTAAAAATTATTTGAAATGAACTTAAGTTCCTAACGGATTCCTAGGCACGCGAGGACACGTTCTATTCACCATTGTATTGTTTAATTCACCATAACTATGTGACGGACTAGGTCGACGTTCACTAATGTTTTGCCACGCACTAACACTAACACTATTGACGTTCACATCACTAACACTTCTGGTTGGTTGAAGCTCCATGTCTGATGTGATGTGGGCGCGGCGCGCACGCAGCCGCAGCCATCTGTACAGCAGCGCTCCCGCCGTCAGCGCCACCGCGCCGACCAGGATGTAGCTTACTGCATACTGATGGATGTCATGAGTGGATAATGTTTCTCCTACTTCCACTTGACTGTTTTTCATCTCGTCGATGCGTTTGTGGAGGTTTTGTAAGGCGTCCTTCATCTCGTCTGAGTCGGCTAGGACTTGTAAGTTTTTAGAAGGCATAGTGCTGTTAATTATAAAGTTTAACTGATCCATCTCGGGTATAAAAATGTCCGTGCTCATATCCATTCTGTTTTCCTTTTGACTCTGAATGTTCAGAGTGAAATCCTTCCCTTTTAGCAAGCAACCTGGGTCTAAGTATATGACACCAGCTTTGCTCAATTGTGCTTTGTGTATCTGTTCGCCGCAGATTACTTTGACGTCATAAATATTGCAACAATGGTACAAAAATACTGACGGGTTTTTTAGTGATGTCCATTGGTTGGCACATCGGGATCTTCGTACCTTGCACTTATCTGTGTCTCTGTCGGTTTCACAGAAGTTGTTTTCGTTGTTGAGATGGTATATCGGCTTTTTCCAATTGCACATAAACATATCATCTTCTTGTTTGCATAGTGACAGTTCTTCCGACGTTATTGTTAAGTACGAATCTCTTTTTAGATCCGTAGCGACGTATTCTGACGACGGGATGAACTCTACCATAGTGTTGTTCGTCTGGTGTGGTATAGGATGTATTTTGTACAACTTATATCGGTCTCTACTGATAAGTGGAAATGTTATTTGGAAGAGGAAGTATTCTTCAGTTATTCGTGCTTTAATGTTTATCAAGGAATAAAGCTTTCGAATATCGTGAGGTGCAATAGGCAACGTTAGATCGTCGGATAAATGCCCAGCGATAATGTTAAGTTCCTTTTGTAGTTGTTCAGGGGTAAGCAGATGAATGTTGAACTGTCCATGGTGGACATTGGTCAGGATGTCGAGTAAAAGATCTTGCGTTCTTTTTAGGTTATGCAGTAGATTACTAGCTGTTAGAGCTGTCATGGTAAATTCTTGACGTAAGGATATGTTGTTTATCTCGTTTTGTAAGTTGTTTGAGATGTTATCCAACGTAATCAGATGTTTATTAATAACCTTGTGTTGTTTTGCCATGATTTCTTCTGTTCTTTTCAACAAATTGTACTCTGATTCGACAATCGACGTCTGATTCTTCCATAAACCGGCTAAATGTTTTTCGTTTTGTTGTATCATGTTGATGTCTCGGCTGTACTTTTCCGCGAATTGTTCGTCTAATATGCCGAATAGGGCATTTGCAATGATTCCTACTCCATTGATAAATCCCCGCCGCTGTCTGGAGTGTCCACTTACGTGTTGCGTCATCAGAAGTTCATTATAGTATTTTAGTTCATTACACTCGTGAATCAGCTGTGCGGTTATCATATTACAGTGTTCTCTGCCTGTTGTTTTGCATGTTTTATCCAGGTATGTCGTAACTTTGTCAAACGCCTGCATACCTTCCCAAAACGGAGACATGTTATAGTATACTACTAGGGCCCAACTATCTTTTACAAGATTGATTTTGGCTATCGGGTCAAAGTAGAAAGATTGGTTGTTGTTTAAGGAAGTTATGTTGTAGCTGCAGTTTGCAACGCTGCAGACTGACATAAAAAAGGTTAATGCCATGGCGACATATGATAACGTGCCTGTTGGTGACGTTTTTCTTATTCGCTTATTGTTGTTCCGGGCACTCTGTTCAGCTGACCTGTCTGTTTCCGTTGACCTGTTTTGTTTGTTATCTGTTTCGGTTTCTACCGGTAATAAGGAAAGTTTTACTACTGGCCTCTTTATGATGCCATTTTTCGTTTTCAATGACACCACCCTGACGTAGCCATCATTACCGGGATGCAGATCTACCACACGGCCCATGATCCACCGTCCAGCTGGAATGTTATCCTCATGCACTACCACCATGTTGCCTATTTTTAAGTTTTCCTGAGGTTTACACCACTTTTCTCTCGCTGTTAATTGGCTCAAATATTCATTCTTCCATTTTTGCCAAATCTGTTTAAAAATATTGGTTGTTAGATGCCATCTTGTTCTTGCATCTTCTTTCGTCTCAATCACTGTTAAGTCGGATCTTCCTGTTAAAAAATGTGCCGGTGATAAATAATCCAAATCCTCAATGTTTTCTGTTAGTGAACATAACGGTCTCGAGTTCAGACATGCTTCCAGTTGTGTCAGTATAGTGGTGAACTCTTCGAACGTTAGTCTTTGTTCCCCAACCACTCTTTTTAGGTGGAACTTCAGACTGCGGACGGCTCTTTCCCACAGCCCGCCAGCGCTCGGCCAAGATGGAGCATTGAAATGCCATTGGATGTTCATTTCAGCGATTTCTGCCTGGCATCTATCCCCGAAAACTTGTTGTAATTGGTTGCACTCCTCTTGCAGCAACCTATTAGCTCCGATGAAATTGGTTCCTTGGTCACTATACAAGTTATGTGGTGTTCCTCTCCGGGCCGCCATTCTCTTAAGTGCAGCTAAGAACGCTGAACTGGTAAGGTCAGACACCAATTCCAAATGAACTGCTTTTGTGACCATGCATATGAATACCGCCACGTAGCCTTTCAGTGTTCTCACCCCTCTCCCCTTGTTTGCCTTGATGTTTACAAAACCTGTGTAGTCCACTCCTGTGTGGTAAAATGGAGGAGCGGGGTTGGTTCTAGCTGCGGGAAGGTCACCCATCAATTGAAATTGTTTCTTTGCTTCATACTTCCGGCAAGTAACACAATTTCTTAACTGTTTTTTGGTAGTACTGTACCCGCTCGTTATCCAGTATTGTTGTCTGAGAGCAGCTAAAGTCAGTCGAGGACCCCCATGAAATGTTAACTGATGAGCTTCTTCTATAAGTAGCTCCGCCAATCGGCTCTTGTTAGGGATTATTTTAGGATGTTTCATTTCGTTGCTCATATTCGCGTTCCTTAAACGTCCTCCCACTCGGAGAAATCCGTCTTTATCTACGTATGGTTTTAAATTTAATAACTTACTGTTTGTTGCGACATTCCCATTTCTGTTTAACATTTCAATGTCTGACGTAAATTCTGTACTTTGCACTCGTTTTATAATAGCTGATTTGGATTTTCGCAGTTCTAGTAGTGTTAGGTACTTCGGTAAATGTTTACGTTGTAGCTTTGGCGTCAATGCCCTCATTACCCATGCTAAGACACGAGTTATTTTTATAAACGAATTATGTTTTAATAATAAATTATCTATAATATTATTACTGTTAATGTCTTGAACAATGTTAACTAGTTTGATCTGTTTCATCTCTTCCTCTATTTGATATATAGGCTGTTTTCGTTCCTTTTCCAGTTCATAAGACGGTAGCCATGTTGGTCCCTTCCACCACAAAGGATGTTGTAGTAGTTGGGGCGCTGTTAAACCTCGGCTGGCGCAATCGGCCGGGTTGTCACCCGATTTCACATATCGCCAGCAGTTTGCCGGCATTATCTGTTTTATAGCGTTAACTCTATTAGCTACAAAAGGTTTCCAACGTGCTGAATCTCCTTGTAGCCAGCCTATAACCACCATAGAATCACACCATCCATAGATTTCTACTGGGCGGTTTATACTTTGTTTGATTTTGAAGATGAGCTTAGATAGTAGATGAGCACCGCACAGCTCCATCCGTGGCAATGTTACGCTCTTTTTACTTGGTATAAGTTTCGATTTTGCTGCGACGATTACGGTTTGTTGTTGATGTTTTGTTCGTGCGTATACCACGCAGGCATATGCTTCGACAGATGCGTCACAATAGCCGTGCAGTTCGATGACGTCATTCTCGTTGCATAATATCCATCGAGGTATCTTACAATGTTTGATTTGTTCAATTTCCGTCATCACTTTGACCCATTCCTTATGTATGTCATCTGACACTTTATCATCCCACTGTAGATCATGTTTCCATAACTTTTGAAATAATAGTTTTAGTTTCGTAGATAGAGGTGTCAGCCAACCAAGAGGGTCATATAACTTCGATATTTCCGATAGTAAGCTCCTTTTAGTTGGTTTTGTGGTTGTTTGGGAAAAGTAGCAACGGAATGTAAAATCATCTCCTTTTGGGTTCCAGCACAACCCTAAGGTTTTCAACATGTCATCATTTTTGAAGCTGTAAACAAACTCCTCTTGACTTGTTGATATGTTCTCCAATAATTCCTGACTGTTGGACGACCATTTTCTAAGATTAAAGCCGCCTGATTGCAATAGCTGAATTAAATCATTTATTGATTGTTTACCCTGTTGTATGTTGTAGCATCCGTGTAACAGGTCATCCATGTAAAAACTGTTTTCCAGGACAACCGCCGCTTTTGGAAACCTGGATCGTTCATCTGCTGCCAGCTGTTTCAAGGTCATTATTGCCAAAAACGGTGCGGCCTTTGTCCCGTATGTTACCGTGTTCAGTTGATATACTTGTATCGGTTGTGTTGATGACTCACGCCAAACGATTTTTTGTAAATGTTGATCAATAGGGTTAACTAAGATTTGACGGTACATCTTTTCTATGTCCGCAGTGAAGGCAAAGGGATATTGTCTCCATTGCAGTAGTAACGCCTGTAGATCCTTTTGTAGATTGGGCCCTTTCAGCATGATGTCATTTAAGCTGTATTTGGTGGATGTTTTGGCGGATGCGTTAAATACCACACGAAGCTTAGTTGTTGATGAATCTTCTCGTTGTACGCCGTGGTGAGGCAAGAAGCATTCGAGTGTTATGTTATTGTTTTTTTGTTCCGGTTTCATGTGGTTCAATACAACATATTCCTTCATAAAATCCTTGTATTTTTCGGCCAAAGTTGGCTGTTTTTCTAAGCGTTTTTCCAAATTCTTTAGCTGAGCAATAGCCACAGGTTTGGAAGAACCTAATTGCTGTTTTAAATCTTCTTTCAGTGGTATTCTGACTTCATAGCGACCCTCACTGTTTCTTCTTGTTGTTTTTGTGTAGCAGTCCATACATTCCTGATCTTCTACTGATAGGTTTGAAGGTTCTACAATCTCTTCAACTTCCCAAAATTTCTTGATCTCCTCTAAGTTATTCAGAACCACATTACATTGGTATGTTTTAACGTTACCGCATAGTAACCATCCCAGCTGTGTTTGTTGGGCCATCGGTTGTTGGGCATGTTCACCTTTTATGACTCCACCTAGCATAATGTTAGCATAAATATCTGCCCCGAAAAGCAAGTCAACTGGTCGACTTTTGTAGAATTCCGGGTCAGCTAAATTAATGTTTCGTATGTAAGTCCAATTGGGCTTAGCGAATGTTTGATTTGGCAGGCTTTTAATAAGCTCGTTCATGATGAGCACATCAGATTCGAATTCAAAGTTGTTGTATGTCGAAGCACACTGTATGTTTATCATCCCCTTACAACTGTTTTCTTTTTGCCCCACCCCAAAGATGACTCCTTTGCACCGTCGTCTCTGGATACCTAACATCTGAGCCGCCTGCTCAGTTATTAAGGATATCTGGGACCCTTGATCGATCAAGGCGCGCATGGTTTGGTAAGTTCCGTCCGCACCCTTGACCTTAACCAGAGCCGTCGCTAGCAATATCTCTGATTTTTCATTTTGAGAGGCGTTGACGGTGCCCGTCATGGGTTCATTGCCCTTTGCGTTCTGTTTTTCAACGTTGTTGCTGCTTGACGACTGCGGTGATGCTTTCGCAAATTTTGCAAATGCGTCATGTAAAATAGTGTTATGTTGATCTTGGCATTTTCGGCATGTTAAGTTGGAGGTGCATTGATTTCCGAAATGGCTAAATAAACAATTTGTGCAAAGTTTCAATTTGGTTGCAGTTTTTAACCTTTGGTCGTCGTTCATTTTTAAATATGTTTTGCAATTATAAATGCCATGTTGATTATTGCAAAGAGGGCATTTTATGTTTGAAACGTGCATCGATTTCGCAACTGCTCTATTTCCGTTGCTTTGGTTGTTTTTGACTTGATTGCTCGATTTGTTGTAATTATATTTCTTATTGTTAGATGTTTGGTTTGGATGATTGTTTTGATGAGAAGTCTTAGAGGGCAAACTGTCTTTACGGCGAACTGTTTCCAAAGATGTAAATTTTGTTTCCAAAAATTCTAAGAACTCTGCGAGAACCGGCAGTTCTTTTGAATTCTTCAGGGACTCGATGTAGTCAGTGTACGTTTCTGTATCTAGCTTTTGACCTAGAACATGTACAATCATAGGGTCCCACGATGTTGTGTCGACGCCTAAATTTTTTATGGCGTTAAGGCATTCCAGCGTGGTGTCATGCATTCGCTTAATCTGTTGTAACGATTGTTGTTGTATGTTCGGCAGGCCTAGCAAAATGTTCATATGGGACGAGAATATAAGTTTTTTGTTATCATACCGATGGTTGAGAATATTCCAGCACACCAAATAGTTATCGGTACTTATCGATAGATGTTGTATGAGTTTTTCAGCTTCTCCACGAACCTTTCCCTTTAAATACTGCATCTTTTGGCCGTTTGACAACGAGGGGTTGTTGTGAATTACCTCTGTAAATAGGTCTCTGAACGATACCCATTGGTTGTAGTTCCCGTTGAAGTTCGGTATCTCCAGTTGGGGTGTTGATTTTTCCCTGTGTGCAACTGACCACATTTTTGTGTTGATAGCCCTTTTCAGGTTGTTGAATTTTTTGTCATACTTATCGTACATGCTGCTGTATTGCTCGTTTTCTCCCTCCAGTTCAATCTCGATGTCCCAATGTAATTTGTCGATAGCTGACCATCTAGCCTGTAATGACCTCAATACGTCCTCAAATTCCCACTTATCTGAGATAGAGTCCACATCTATGTTTGCGGTTGTACGCACAAATGCTTTAAAATTCGCATACTGTTTTTTCAATAACTCGTCTAACTTGCTGTTTGGCTCCATGTTTGAATTCTGAGCTGTTCGCTCGCTCAGCGGCCTTGGGAAACTTGGTCCCGCCTCCTCACCTGTTTTCTCAACTGCACCCATACGCGATGTCGATGGTGATCTGTCTCGAGCTGTTGTTTGCTCACCTGTTAAAAGACTTGTCTTCACGAACCGCAGCTGATATTGCTGGTTGATCGACGCCTTGGTTGACTCATACACCGTACTTGTTTTTTCATACTCTCGGTTGGTAAAATAAGGATCCGTGTACTTACCTCCCGCTCAATTCGCTCATGATTAATTTGGTAATCGCTCCAATAATTCTCCAAAGTGTTAAGCTTCCGCTTAAAGTAATCTACTGTTTTCCTATCAGCACTATCCTTCTTCAAGTTAATGCCAAGTTTTATGATGCTATCATAGATCATTGATTGCGTTTCAATGAGCTCCGACATTGTTATAGGATTGTAGTTGGATGTTGTAAGTCCTTAAAGACTAAAAATAAGGAAATTTATTACTTGAATTCTCCGCTGTTAGTACTCAGCCTTGGCTGCTGCTTCACTGTTCTGCTCCAAAGTTCGCTCCGACAACTCCACGACGTACACACACTGTTTTGTTTGTTACGATAGTTCAGACCTCGCACACCAAAATCCCGATTTTTCGAAATTACGCGACGCGTGATCCGGCTCGGAGGACCAAAATATGTCGGGGTACGCAGCGAGGTGTCGGGTGTTGTTGAGTAGAAACCAAAGTTTATGTTAACCACTATTTATTGTCTCATACTCAAAATGTTCTTAATGTTAAAATGTGAATGAAATGTTGATGTTATTATAAGGTTTGAATACACCCGGCTAACGCAGTAGACAAAAGTGCACTGAATATAATATAAAATACTAAGTAATAAATGAAGTCTGTTAATTAGGTTAACGCGTCACGCCGATAGTGCAAACTAAGGTGTTCGGTGAAAACACCGAACAGTACCAAAGGTCAAAATTTGAAAACATTTTTTTTTTGATTATGGCATCTCGCAGTTCAGCCTATGAGGCTGGCTACTACTTAACCGGTCTAATCCTGTGGATGCCTTGAATTTAAGGCCTCCAGCCAGGGGCAAAATGAGCTTACAAACTAGGCAACCACTCGCTAAGGGCACCCCCTGCGGGGTACGAGCCTCGCTGGCTCAGCATCGCGGGCTGTCTCTTGCAAGGGTCGGGGGGGGGGGGGGGGGGAATTTTAAAACATTTTATCTATAGTATTTAGAACTATCTAGCAAGTATCAAGAACCTAAACAACTTGATCCATGCTAAATATTTTTGCAAAAAGGCCAATGAAATGGAAGGTATAATGCGATACCTTAGCAATTGTGCCGAAAATTAGAAGAATTAGAATATTCAATAACCAAGCAAACGTTCAAATAATATTATCGAATAATTGAGTAATCGGTTTGAGTTGTACCTGCACGGCAGCGGACACTCCATCCTTCTCCGGCACGCGGTGATCGCACATGTAGCCGATGGCTTCCTCGAACGCGAACAGAGGCATTTTGTTTTGTTGAGCCAGGAGTAGCGTGGTGTTGCCTGAAAGATGCATGATTGTAAGGGTGTTAAGTAAATAAATTTCAATTTAAAGAAGACGTTAAAAAGCCGGCCAATGGAGTGTCGTACTCACACGCACACAGGGTTCCGTAGCACCAAATAATATAATGAAAATATTTTGAAGGCTCATTCATAATTATGTTGTATTGTTTTACATTCAACAGCAAAAATAAATTTGTTTTTCGTTGTATCTTAATGAAAAACAAAGTTACTGCTGCAGTTTGGTAAAAAAAGTCCCATATCTCAAAAACTAAACATCAGATCCACTTTGACAGCCGAAGATTTTAAAACGCGGATTCCATGGTTCGCCGGCGATTTTCGCCGATATTGCAACATTTATAAAATGAGAACTATCAATGATAAATCTATAATTATTTTTTTATTTATACTATTGACTTGTTTATTTCTAGGATAAAAATAAAAAACAGACGTAAATTAGTTTTTTTTAATTTAAAAATGTAGAATAAAAAAGAGGTTTTATGGAAAAAAAAAAAAGTCGAACATGGACTTTTGCGTGTTCAAGTCGTGTAATTTTTGCGTGTATGAAACATTTTGAAGCAAGGATGGTAGCATAAAGGCACGTTGCAGTCTGGGCAGTAAAATATGGTTTCTTTGCGTCCTCGTTTGCCAGTGTTTTTCTTAGAAATGTCTGCACAAACTTTACAGACTCTTGCCACCTTCTCTTTTTTTTCGGTGCTCGGTATCCTTTCGAGAAAGTGCCTTCCCACTAGTCTGGTACTGCTGCCTACATGGTGTGGGCCACGTGAGGGTCCTGGTTCAGCCTCTGGTGCAGTTTGCAGCAGCTGGTCACCACACTCCATCAGGAACTGTGAGAATCGCGGGCGGCGCCTTTGAGACCTTGATTTATTGTAAATGACGTAAACATTTACCATTGCTCTTGCTACCAGGTTGAAAAACATCTTTTTCCACCACTTCATGCTCTTTCTATTCAAGGAGTAGGAAGACACATACTGGTCATTCAGATCTACACCAAATTTGTGGTGGTTGTAATCTAGTACACAATCTGGTTTCAGCCTTTTGGTCACACCGACACCTTTGACTTTTGCATCCACCTCTGTCCAGCTAGCTCCGTGTTTCGTAGTAAGCATGAGTACATCACGCTTGTCCTTCCATTTACAAGCGGTTAGATTGGCCCGGTGACAAAAGGCCATTTCGCCTTTTTCCAACGGTTGATGACGCCAATCCTGTGGCAGACCACGACGATTCGCCATTACAGTGCCAACAAGGCGAGTGTCCTTTATCCACAATAAGTCTGCGATTGTCGGACTTGTAAAGAAACGGTCCATGTATATGGTGTGCCACTTACCGAAGTATGGTTCACTCAATTCCGTGATAATCGTTTCCACCGATTTCGAGTCGCCTATGTAGGGAACCATGCACAGTATGTATCCTGTTTCCGCGTCGCAGAGCATGTACACTTTCATGCCATATTTATCGGGCTTATCTTTGTTATACACTTTGAAGTGCACTCGTCCCCTAAACCCACAAGTACCCTCATCGATAGTCAAGTCTCATTGGGATAATAACACTCTTGACACAACCGACACATGTCATCAAAAAAAGGTCGGAGTTTGAAAAAAGCGTCGTACTCGGGATCACCACGCGGTTTGTAGTTTGCGTTATCATTCAGATGGAGACAGCTATAAATGGCTCGGAATCTTTTTCTATTCATGTGCTTCCCGGCGAATGTAGTGGCTATTATTTCCCGTGTAGACCAGTATGAATCAAAACTCTCCTTGTGTACAAGCGTAATATGAATCACGATAGAAAAAAATGTCTTTAGTTCCGATTTTTTGACAGCTTTCCATTCGTACAACATAGTGCCAGGTTTCAGAATGCCTTTTCTTGCTTGTTTGGTTTTCATTTGAGCTGCGTAACGGTTAGTTTCCGTCTTTAGAGTGTTCCAAAAAGAATCGGGGAAAAAAATTGAAAAACAATCCAACTCTGACGAACTTTCATCTACTGGAGCCAATACTTGAGATACTTCTTGAAATACTGGATTTTCTGGGGGTTCTTGCAGTGCTTGGTATGACCATCCATTACCTTCATCCATTTCTCTGAGGGTAAGTGCTGCTGCTGATCTGCGGGTAACCCCGCGCCCGCGTGTAGCCGAACGCACCGCCGAGCGACCGCGACCGAGGCGGGATCTCGTATTTCTTCGAGGTGTACGACCCCGGCCCCGTACATGTTCCCCCCGTACAGGTTCAGATAAGTCGTCTGACATGTCAGCATCAACATCTTGTCGATCATGAACCGATACAACCTCTTGCAAGTCTTGAATAAGGTCTGGAAAGAGAAAAAAACAATAAAAATATGTACGACGCAAAAAGGCTACATTTCTACAATAATAACCCAACAAAATACAATAATTTACCTTGAATTTCAATATCTGGGGCTTCTTCAATATCCGAATCATCATCAGCAACCAAGAAGTCAATAATTTCGTTCGAATCGAGCCGATAACTTCGCCGTGAACTCGCCATTTCGCGCCAAAATTCGTGTACGTGCACTCGCAATAGCGGCGCGGGAACACTGGCGCAGCGCGACACTCGATAGCTTGTTCCGCTCACACCAAGCGCCCCACCACGGTTATTCTTACATGTGTGCGTAGCTAAAGCACTACACTATTATATCAATGCACGCCAAACACGGACTACGGACGTCGTTTTAAAACAAACACTAAGAAAGTCAGTCACGTACTGAGAACGTGATCAGCGTCACAATACAATCAACCTGGGACGTACTCTGCACGTGATCGGCTGTGAAAGTGTATCAAACCAATTTTGGTTGAAAATTTTATTTGCGTTTTATAATCCTACATTTTTTCAGAATTTTCCTCCTCTTACTTTATAAATTAGAGGACACATTTTACCACTTTGGAAGTGTCTATCTTTCAAACGATTAACTTTGAGAAAAATGGCTTTAGGAACCTCAATGTCATTTTTAAAGACCTATCTATAAACCCGCACGTATAGGTATGATGAAAAAAAATATTTTTTAGTTTCAGTTCCATGTACGTCGCCTTAGAGTGAAAACCTTGGGAATGCATTTTTGCTCAAATTTATTTTATTGAGTTTCTAGGAAGAAAACCTCGCAACGCACATCCTGATCTGACTAATTTGATCATTCGATACTCGTAGTGCCATCTATGACAGTAAACGAGAACCTCGTAAATACTCGCATCTGTCAGTTTGGCGTGAATACCTTGCAACGAACGTGTCGTTTCTTATTTGAAAATTGATTTCTTGAGTTTATCCTGCTGTAGCTGTATAATTTAGTGTTTTTCGAAAAAATGTAAGTACTGTTCATGTTTGAAACGTATTTTTATAATGATTTAACTAAACATTTAAAAGTTGTGGCTAGTTTTCTAATTTTTAACCTCGGAAAGAAACATAATTAAGTTTTCAAAGCTCGTAAAGTCAAATACGAGGTTTTCCTTTAACTTAAATTGAGACAGAATACCACGTTTGTACTTTTACAAGGTATTCATTTGTAAATGTGTATTACGTCGAAAAGGAAAAGTACGTAAGGATGATTACGAGGTCTTCGTACAAATTAATAGATCAGTAAACTAGATTACAAATAATATGTAATGCATTTATGTTACTATGCAATGTATTAAAAACTAAAATCCAATTCATTAAATCGTTTTTATACAATTTCTCTAGTTCATTAAGCACTTACGAGGATTTCATTTTTATTATTTTGTATGAATAACTCGTAAACGTACACACAAGCCTTTCATTTTATGTTCACCAGCCATTACTAGGTTTTCAGTGTTTAATCGTTACTGTCTAATCAGTTTTATAAATAAAAGCTTTATATAGCAGTTGCTTATTGCAGTTGTTATCGAACACAGACTTTTTGTACAATGCGTTTTTTCTTTCCAATAAATTATAGTATAATAATCAATTACTTTTGTTTTAGTTCATCATGGCGTCGGATCCTGACGATGGTAGATTCTCTCCAGAGATTGTAAAAAACTATTATTCATTGCGTAGCGGAAGAAAGTCACGTAAATTACGTGAAAATGAAAAGGTTGTAATTAATCCATCACAAGAATTTAGGGCAAATTTAAGAGTGGAAGATTTTTCCACAAGCGAACACCCCATCCAATCTTGTGATCAAACTAGCACGCCGTC
The DNA here is from genome assembly GCA_947578425.1 of Eugnorisma glareosa. Taxonomy (NCBI): domain Eukaryota; kingdom Metazoa; phylum Arthropoda; class Insecta; order Lepidoptera; family Noctuidae; genus Eugnorisma; species Eugnorisma glareosa. Next base: position 17,892,964 of record OX387969.1, on the reverse strand, counting down.
ACCTCCAATAAAACTCAATGATCCGATTGATACTTCTTTACAGATAGATAGTCCTGACTCACTCGCTGAGTTACGTCGGCATGTGATGAAAAGTACGGAGAACCTAATTTCCAAAAATGAAGAATCTCTTGCAGCAGTCAAGATTCCCGTAATAAGTAACACTGCTCCCATGCCGTTAAAGAGTCTGAAAGATGATCATATCAAGCCGATTTTACTCGTTGAATCGTGCCTCCGCATAATAAATTCTGTTAAAGAAATAAGTCTTTTAAAAAAATGTACACTTGAATCTACTAAAGAACATGCAACCTATCAAACAAATGACCATTCACCAGCTGTTGGTAATTCACCTTCAGTAGATAATTTTGATGAAGAGATGGGTTGTTATATAGCAGCAGAAGAAGTAGTACTGCTGAAAGATTCTTCAAAGGAGCCTTCACTTAATACTCTGATACGCCAGGATATACAACATTGGCCATCAATGTCGCCAACAAGTGCTTTAAATTTTGATTTGCTCCCCGTAATTGATTCTCCTCAAAATCTTTATGAACCTTTAGATATTATTCCGTCATGTTCCAAAGATCCCATGATGGGTCATATTTCGCCTTGTTCTGGTATCGGTGACTACTCGCCTAATGATGGAGACTCTGACTATCGACCTAACGAATTATTGAGACAATCATCCTCGGAGTCAGAAAACAATAATGTGACTGATGGAAAACGAAGCAGAGCTAAAAGAGGAAAGGCAAATAAAGAATATTGGATTAGTGAAGGCAATAAGAAAAAACGCATGAAAGGAGACACTTATGCAGGAAGAAGAAGAACTGAAGAAGGGAAAGTGGTTTTCGATGTTCCCGAAGGAAACGTTCTGTGAAACATAGGTGTTGTCATACGGAAAACAGTAAATATTTTCAGTGTCATAAAGTGACTGAAGAAAGCAGGCAGTCAAATTTTAATCAGTACTGGAATTTAACTTGGGAGGCGAAGAAAGTGTGGATTAAAAAGACAGTCCAATGTCAAAGTGTGGCAAGACGTAAATGTAACACTATAAATGCACGAAGAGATAACACTTTTATATACACTTTAAACACGCCTGAAGGGCAGTACACGGTTTGCAAGCAAATGTATCTACATACTTTTGACATTGGAGAATGGACTGTCCATAACTGGTCACGTAGCGTGCCTCATAAAGTGCATACGAAAAATAGGAACAGTACAGTTAAAGAACATGAAGAAGAAGGAAGAAAACATTTAAAAGAATATTTGAATGTGCTTCCAAAACTGGAATCACATTACTGCCGAAAATCTACGACTAAACTTTATTTAGAACGAAGTTGGAGCAGCAAACAAAGCCTTTACCGAGAATATCTGAATTATCTCAGAGAAAAGGGGAAAGATGACTGTAAAGTATCAAATTTCATATTTTGGGAAGAATTTGAGGCGATGAACCTTTCATTGTTTTCTCCCAAGAAATACGAATGTGATGTCTGTTGCGCCAGAAGGGTCGGTAATCTAAGTGAAGCAGATTACAACATACATATTTTGCGCAAGGATAAAGCAAGACAAGAGAAGTCTTCAGACAAAAATATATCTGATCCATGTGTAAAAGTTTTCACTTTTGATCTGCAGGCAGTTTTACTGTCGCCGGCACTAAATGCTTCCGCTCTCTACTACAAAACTAAACTGAAGGTTCATAATTTTACGATTTTTGACTTGAAAACTTCTGACGGGTACTGCTTCATCTGGAGTGAATGTGAAGGAGGCGTGACAGCCGATGAATTTGCTAGTATTCTCTATAATTTTTTGAATAAAAATGTTGATGACACTGTGAAGCATGTTATATTCTGGAGCGATGGCTGCACTAATCAAAATCGCAATGCGATACTGGCAAACGCTTTACTTCTTTCTGCAAAGCAAAAATCCTTAACTATTACGCATAAATATCTTGAAAAAGGTCACACTCAAATGGAGTGTGACTCCATGCATGCCACAATTGAACGAAAGCTTAAAAATCGTGAGATTTATTCACCAGCACAGTACGTCGAAATTTGTAAAAACTGCTAGACTGACAAAACCGTACAACGTCGACTACTTACAGCATACTTTCTTCCACAAGTTTATCTCCATGCCATACCTCAACTCCATTAGACCTGGAATGAAAGCTGGGGAGGCCACTGTGTTTGATTTGCGCTGTATCGAGTACCGCAGTGATGGGACAATTTTTTATAAAAAAGCACATGACGAAGATTTTGCACAACTAACAAGAAGAATTAAAATGCCAGGTCTCTCCGATTCTATGCCGCTGTTATACGACAGTAGACTCCCAATCCCACGAAGCAAGTACATACATTTACAAGAATTGAAGGCTGTGTTGCCTACCGATGTACACTCATTCTATGACCAACTGCCTCACCAATGCAGTGATCAACGACGGAATAATACCTGTACCTGCGGAAGAGCAGCACTTACAGAGTAATTGTTACTGTTGTGCGGCGTTAAATTTAGCCGTTACGTTGCTTTATTTTTTTTTGGTTATATATTAATTCATTGACACGTTAATTAATAAGTACTTGTGTAGCGTTGACAATAAGTCATTAGCTGATGATTTTTTTACATGAGAGATTAGGGAATGACCATACTTATCGACGAGTCGGCTCGAACTAATCACAAATACTTTATTGTCGCTCATGCATATCACTTGTCGCGAAACTCAACACCATTTACTTTTTTTTCTTTTATTTAGCTTAAACGTATAGTTTTTCTGACGTCGTATGTTTATTACGCATCGGTAAGTGTTGTCGCTGCCTTTATAAGTTAACAATTTAATATTAAGAGTATCATTAAAAATCTAAGTGCTTAGATAGCCAAATAGAAACTTGATCATGTAAGACTGAAACTACTCACAATAAGAATTATATTTTGTTAGCCCATGTGTATTTTTAAGTTTTGTACTGATTATCTTTATAAAGAAATGTTATATATTTTTCATAGTGCCTGTTATAATATTTCAAAGAATTTTATGCTAAATCGTGGATCTCGAACTAGAAGTAAGGGTTGAGCACTAAAATAAGATTTATCGATGTTTATCTACCAAGAAAACTAGTGTACCTACCTGCCTACCAGTTTTCTTGAATATTTTATTAATTAGTGAATTTTTATGCTGTGATTTGTCTCACATTTAGTTCAGAGAAAGTATTATTGTAACTTCTGGATTTAACTATTATAGTTCAGACACTTAGACAGAAAAACAGCGCTCAGTAATCGTGATCAGCGTGGTAGGTCTTTTAAAGACGTTTATCACAAATACGTGTCTTTTTACAAAACAAATGTAACCTAAAAATAAAAATAATTTAATAAAATTAACGATTTTAATTCTTTTCCTATCTGTGAAAACCCAGTATTTGCATGCTTTATGTCGAGTTTTTTGTACGAATACCTCGTAACTAGCATTTTATACATTTCGGGTAATCTTATAGTATCGAACAGTTCTGGATATAAAAGCGGTTTAAATTTCCATATTGATTAATAAAAAAACATAAAAGACGCCGTACAAAAATTTTACAGCACGCAGTTTTTTCTTCCTCCTGAAAAGTTACTTCTTTTACACTTACTACGAGGTTTTCACTCTAAGGCGTCGGTATGGAGAAATAAAAAAATAAAGATTAAGATACATAGATAAATAGAGATAGATTATATATTGTAATTTTGTGTGTGCTACTTTTATATTTTTTGTGCAATAAAGAATAAGAATAAGATCTTCATTTTTTTTTGTACAAAAATCGTAAAGCGGTTCACAGAATACATCTGACTACACAGTTGAAACTTAGTAGGTACACAGATATTATAATACGAAGTATTAGTAAATAGTTAATAGTTTCGGGATAAAGTTGCTGTGACATACACGGACAGACAGACACGGCGAATCTATAAGGGTTCCGTTTTTTGCTATTCGGCTACGGAAGTACGGAACCCATATAAGGATTTTTGTTCTTTTTTTTCTCAACAGAATCAAAAGAAACCTCTTGTTCTCTAAAATACAGATTGTTTTTTCTTCTTTGTCATTATTAAGAATGCATGAGACATCAAAAAGACCACTTACTTATCAAACCGAATATTGAACCTTGCGACAGAATGCCAGTTAGACACCCATTTTACTTTATTTTGCATTTTATGAAATTATCTGTGTATTCAGGGGGCACAATTGAAATGTATTGTCACTATACAGTACAGTATTCAGCAGTATTCGTTACTTGGTGCCCTTTTTGTAAGGGCATTTGTAGACGCTTTCATTATTTCGTGCCTTGCCTTCATTATTGTATGCACTCACCCATCCACTTGAAGCCAGTAAGCGTCTCCACAAACTCGCCGCGTCCCTTGACGATGGCGCGCAACATCTTGGAGCTCACGATGCTGGCCATGATGTACACCTCGGACTCCGGCAAGTGGTTCACTAGCTTGCAGTACTGCTCTAGGAGCCACCAGCCGAGTAGGGCTCCCATCTCGTTGCCGGTGAATATGTGCCAGGATTTTGTGCTAGAATGGTGGATTTTGTTTTTACTCGTATTTGGTCGAGTGGTCGCAAGCGCGACTTCTGAGCTGCTGCAGTCCTGGGTTCGATTCTCGGGTCGGGCAAAATGTTATTGGGTTTTTCTATCAGGAATTTACCAGTAGCAGCCACAGACTGGATTTGTGGTCGATTGATGGCAATATGATCGCCCCCTATTACATGAAAACATAACTGCGAAATGTGGGTGTCCAATTAGTTACATCTCTGCCTAACCGTTCGGGAATTACAGGCGCGATGTTCTGTTATAAAAATGTAATACAAAGATATCAGATTAAGTTTTCAGTTATTTTTGTTGCATATTTAAAACGTCAACACCATTGATAACTTATTATTGCCATAAAAAAACATCCTGTCTGCTGTTGGTTGCATATTACAAACTCATGACCAAGGTCTGGGCCCATTTTTAACCGACTTCCAAAAAAGAGAAGGTTCTATATTCGACTGTATGTATTTTTTTTAATGTGTTTTCACCAATTACTCGAAGACGCCTGAACCGATTTGGAAAAATAATTGTTTGAAAGAGTATACTCTCAAATTGGTCACATAGAAATATTGTCATGATCTGATCATGGACTTTGGAGATATGGAACAGAACTCTTCAATAATAGACAGCAAATCTGTCGTGATTGCTGCAATCGCTTGGATGTTTATTTTTTACACAATATTAGAACATAACATCACGCCTGGATGCTCTGAGGGGGTACGCAGATGTGTACAGTACACCCACAATTCGACAATCAGGTATGTTAAGTTCCATTTTATTGGGGATAAGCACATATATAGATAGGTCTATCTATGTCTGTGGGGATGATCCTATTAACCTGAAATGTATTAACATAATGTTTAATACATGCACAGCAAATTTTTGTATAGGATATTAAAACTAAAAATGGAAAAAATAAAAAATAAACTAAAACTAAAATAAATAAAACCAACCTCAAAAACACAAAAAGTGAAAAATTACTTTAGCTTCTGAAAGAAGCTTCTTCTTCTTCTTCGGTGACTTTTGTTAGTTTGATTTAGTTGTTTTGTCACCGACTTCTAAAGCTAAAGTTATTTTTCACTTTTTTGAAGTCGGTTTTATTTTTTGCAAAAAAGTTTTTTCGACCAAAACGCGAGCGAAGCCGAGGGCAAAAGCTAGTATTTAATAAAGCGTCTATTGTTATGAGGATACACTAAGTATTTTAGATAAGATATGTCCTTCTAAGCAGAACACGTAAGTTCGGTATTATTTACAAAGATAGCACGTGCACAGTGTTTGTTTTTGGCATGATTGGCACGCGATAACAGCGTGAAAGTATTGTGACCTCAGTCCTCACAGCAGAGAAATATACGTGTCCGTAGACGTGACGAAAATAGACTATTAATAGGCTAATAAGAATGAGTCATACCAACTTAAATCATCCGCTTAATCAAATCATAGTTGTCATTCTTTGAAATGGCAATAACACGGCAATGTAAAGCTTGGCAATTTATTTTTCAATACATTTTCTCGAAAACTGGTTCTTATCGCACTACGATTAGGTTCAACATTCAATGTATTTCACACGCGTGGATTTTAAATATTTTTCCGCACACGCGCGAAATAAAAATTTCTACAGATAACTATACTTAATTACTTATACTAAGTCCAAATGGGTTCAATGACTATCGCCGGCGGCAATAGTTTTTTTTTAAATCTCGGCAAAGAGTTTCGCGTCTTTACGGCGTAAATATTTTTTGAGTACCTACCTATCTATATTGTGTTTTTAAATAGATAAACATGATTATTTAAAACAAATATTTAAGTACTTTTATCAAAAAATTAACATTTATTTGTTTGCTAAATTCAAAAATATTTGAATTTTCTATTTTTCATATTAGGCTGTTTAGCGGCATCATACCTTTTCTTCTTCTTCAACCTGGCGAAAGCAAAGCGCGGAAAAAAAAACCAATATAAATCATAGTTTCCTAATAATTCCAGACAAAAATATTTCCGTTCTAATATTTAATTTCTTCGAAAGTGTATTGAAAAACGTCGTTTGATACGCGTGGGGATTTGTTACTATTTATTACGTCTCCGTAGCACCCTCGCCTTTCGAATGCAATAACAAAGTTTCCCCACATAAATCAAAATGTACTATTACCGACAGCACAGTTTGATGATAATGTTGCGAGGAAAGTTTTGAGTATGAATGTAGATGGCTATAAGAGTAGAGGAAGACCAAAGGAACGATGGATGGACTGTGTGAAGGATGATATGGCTAGAAAGTATGGAAGAAGAAGACATGCTACGCTTACCGCAAACGAATTGGGATGAAGGCACGAGAATGATGATCATGGTACAGTTTGATGATGCTACCAGGTCTTGGTTTTAGCAAAAGACATTCCAAACTATAAAGGGTGTAACAAGACCTTTAAAGAAGTCGAAAGGCACTTGTTCTCCTCGTCATTGCGATATTTTTTTTTGTTATACAGCGTGTAACAGAAAGGGTATAATCATATGGAATACTGTGGTAGGGACCATCAAACTGAACAACTTTGTCTATGGGACCACCATGAAAATCGTAAAAAAATAATCAGCTGTCCTATACAAAATTTCAATACCTACTCGACCCAAATGTATGGGAGAGCTGATTATTTTTTTTCGATTTCGATGGTGGTCCCATAGAGAAAGTTGTTCAGTTTGATGGTCCCTACCACAGTATTCCATATGATTATACCCTTTCTGTTACACGCTGTATAGACCATACCTGGGAACTTTCTAGCACTAAACGGAAATATTGGGCGACAAGTTCCAACTTTTTAAAAATACGTTTCTATTGTAAGATTTTTCACCTCCACGACCCCCGTACTATTCAATCCATTCTACAGCACAATGTTTTGAGTACGTTACATTACGTCCTAGCGAAAAACGTGATTTTTCATCCAAAAAAAAGTCGTTTCCCAGCAATATTTTTTGCGCAAAGTTGGTTAGTTTGAGGTACGTAATGCTTGGTTGACGGCTCAGTGAAGGGTCCTGTTACACCCTGTAGTTCTTACCTGTCATCATATTCGGCGACGGCCAGTCTATCGGCATCAGGGTCATTGACCAGCACCAGTTTGACTTTCTTCTCTTCTGCCAGCTCGGTACTTAGCTTCAGACATTCTAACTCTTCAGGGTTAGGGAATATTACTGTGGGGAATTCAGGGTTCGGGTCTTGTTGTTCTTTGACGCTGATTGGTGCCTGCAAAATAATACAGTAGATATGACCTGATTCAGATATTCAGGAAAATAAACTAAAATGACCATCTGGTCATGAAGAAAGATGATTATAGTTAGAAAGAAGTAATAAAAATTAGATTAAGGTTTTTAGATATTTATGAAATCAAGAGAAGTCTGTAATTACATTAGAAATAGGATTGTGATTTGTGACACACGAAATCAAAATCAAAGCATACCCGACGAACACTGGGACAGGACAAGACGAACACTGGGACAGGTCAGGACGAACACTGGGACAGGACAAGACGAACACTGGGACAGGACAGGACGAACACTGGGACAGGACAGGACGAACACTGGGACAGGACAGGACGAACACTGGGACAGGACAGGACAAACACTGGAAAGTTCAAAAGTGCCTGTAACTGGCCTACTTGAAATAAATTCAAGTAGGCCAGTTACAGGCACTTTTCAACTGTCGTAACAAAGATAACCATGAAATGTAGCTACAGTTCCAGTCACAAGGCATAAAAACTGTGAAAGTACTGTAGTTGCCCATTCCTCAGCGTAGATCTCTATGGGGAAGAACGGGCAAGAAACTCCATTGGACACTCTTTTACATCAGCGTATTGTTACAAAACCTTGGTTAAATCATTCATGTTGAGATAGTACACTATGTGAGAACGATGTAGCAAGATGTGCACGATAAAAGTGTCCATAGTAAAAACAAAAGACAATTAAAAAAAAATATAGGTACTATTCTACGTTTACATTGAAGAAGTTATTTATATTAATATAGTATTTCAATGACACAACAACGAACCAATTGTTTATCTAAATAAGTGACAGCTCACCGCACAAATGGTTTTTATAAAACTTCCTAACATAAATATCATTTTAAAAAGATAGGTTGACGGCAAAGGACAAAAAAAGATGGATAATGTATACTTTGTACACCATAATTGTTATACAGCTCTTTTACATTAAATACTTTGATAGCAAATATGAGACTCACCTTCAAATTAGCAGTCGCAAAAGCCTTCAGAATATACTCATATCCCACTCCATGCATGGCACTGTATACCATATCTATAGCGGCCTTTTTGTTCGTCTCCAAGACCTCAGGACTGAGGCTGATGATAGTCTCCATGTATTTGTTAGTCACCTCGTCCTGACAGTCCTTGAGCAGGGGGTTGGAGCGAATGTTCTTGATGTCCCAGTGTTCGTCAGGTATGCTGGAAGACGAACAGATGGATTTTTGAACATTGTGAGAACTTTAGGGTTTGCTAGGAGTTTCGGAGCGAAAGAGCGAGGAGTGTTCACTTTTCAAAATCAACTTGAATGAAAAGCGACCGTCGGTGATAAGACCGCCACCTCGCGACAAATTTTCCACTTCAGCAAGGAACTCCATGAGAAACACTTAGCACCATCGACGTGTAACTAATTCGGCAGTGTTCTTCGCCATTATAGGACCTAACCTAACCCTATGGGCGAACCTTTGATTATAAAGGGTGTTACAAGACCCTTAACGAAGCCGAAAGGCACTTGTTCTCCCCATCATTGCGATCATTTTTTTGTTCTAGACCATACCTGGGAACCTTCTAGTTACGGAGATATTGGGGGTCAAAGTTCCAACTTTTTCACAAGTTTTTTTTTAAAAACATGTTCTTAATGTAAGATATTTACTTTAAACACCCCCACGAACCCCCTTACTATTCAATCCATCCACCGCACAATTTTTGAGTGCGTTACATTGACTCCTACCGTAAAACGTGATTTTCCACCCCAAAAAAAGTCGTTTTCCAGCAATAATTTTTGCGTAGAGTTACATAGTTTGATGTACATAATGCTTGGTTGACGGCTTCGTGAAGGGTCCTGTTACAACCTGTTTAATGTCTAGATGGAGCATCAAATGTGCGAAAACGTGTCAAAATATGGGCCAACTGTTGGCTTATAAGTTCGCACACAGAGACATAGACGCACAGTGTTTACACTGTACGTCTATTGTCTCTGTACACCGGCCGCACGCACACATGTTTGAAATTGTTGGCTAGTTTTCTTTGTTTTGATTGAAGGGTGACGCTCCATCTAGACATTATAAAGGGTGTAACAAAACCCTTCACGAAGCCATCAACCAAGCATTATGTACATCAAACTAAGTAACTTTACGCAAAAATTATTGCTGGGAAACGACTTCTTTTGGGGTGGAAAATCACGTTTTACGGTAGGAGTCAATGTAACGCACTCAAACATTGTGCGGTGGATGGATTGAATAGTAAGGGGTTCGTGGAGGTGTTTACAGTAAAAATGTTACATTAAAAACGTGTATTAAAAAAAAAACTTGTGAAAAGTTTGGAACTTTGACCCCCAATATCTCCGTAACTAGAAGGTTCCCAGGTATGGTCTACAACAAAAAAATGATTGCAATGACGGGGAGAACAAATAAATTTCGGCTTCGTTAAGGGTCTTGTTACACCCTTTATAATCAAAGGGGCGGACCTTACTTGATTAATGTTGGAAATCATCGTTCTCCCATATAACCCTTTGTTTGATAGTTTAAGTTCCTACTAGACCAGTAAAGGAGAACTGATGGTCTTGAAACGAATTCATTGATTTTACGGGTCTGTAGAACATTTATGTGACCATACTTATCTTTTGTTGTTATACGATACCGAAATAAATTTAGTAGAAAATAGGGATACCTACTCTTGTCTAAATATGGGGAACTCATAATTATAACAACAGCTTGTAATAATAAATAAAAAAAAATCTTTAAAAACTTTAGAAAGCCTCATATAATATACTCACTCCAAACACTGCTTAATCTCATCCAGAACATACTCATCAAGCGGCGTAATGATCTGACATCCATTCCTCCAGTACACTTTATACCCGTTGTCCTCCTTCGGGTTATGAGAAGCCGTCACCATGACTCCCGCCACCGCGTTGTACAGGATCGTGCCGAAGGAGACCAGCGGCGTGGCACATACTTCGGTGAAGATGTGCACGGGGATCGATGAGGTTAGAAATACTTGCGCTGTTAGTTCTGCGAATCTGAAGAAGAAGAGTGAATTATATATTGACATATTAAGAAATAAAACCAGTTAGAAACAGCACGACTCCCTTTATCCTTTACTACTGTAGATAGGAACGCGGAATGTATGAAGATGATTTTTTATAGAAGGTGACGTGGACCACAGTTTTTACCTATACGCTTGTGGGAGTAACGGGCAAAAGCGCAATCTATACTCTATACTAATATTATAAAGTGTGTATACTTTGTTCCACAGTATATTTATACCAGACAAGCTCTAGACGTAAAGACTTGTAATTGGCTGTGTGATTATCATACTGTTATTTATCACTATTGTATTTAGCTGTAAGTCTTCCAAAGTCTTTAAATAAATAAAGAGGAAAAATTTGTATGTAGAATCTCTGGATCGAATGAACCGATTTTGAAAATTCTTTCACTAATAGAAAGCTACATTATCCCCGAGTGCCATATATTCACAACGTACCCGTGGGATAATTTCCAACAAAAACGCGAGCGAAGCCGCGGGCAACAGCTGGTATCATATAAGTAAAGTTAAGGGTAAGTTTTTACATTGTATTCTACCGACACTCTCTATACTTGTCATTACATGGTGCTAAAAACAACATTGGTGCTTTATATAGGAGACCTTGCAATTAGTAATGCTCTCTTTTCTAAACAATCTGCATTGTTATTTTATTAGCATCAATGATTTGCCTTACCCTCTCTCTATCGCCAAAGCAAAAGCTATAATGGTACTTAGAACAATCATACTCAAACGAGATTCCAATTGCTAGTATTAATCAACTGCAGTTTTTACGTCTACGGAACCGCGCATTTCTTTATTTAGACTACTCCAAAAATAGTCTAACAAAAGAAACCATCGGCGCAGTAACGCAAATTCTCGAAACTTTGTACGAAGCAAATCGTAATTGGTAACGTTACATATAAATTTATCGGGAGTTTGGGACCAATTGAATTGAAGACGCATACAATTGGACCAGCCTGCACCTAGCTAGAATCAGTTATTCGGTTTCCTAGATGGATTCAATTGATAGAATACTAAGCGTTTATTGGCATTAATTATTTTGTTAGCACTAAGATGAAGATGGACGTCAAATATGATCTTGTAATTCGAGAGTTATCAGTTCATTGATTTTTGGACTTCGTGCTTCATCGTACAGTCTACTGCCCGTAAAGACTTAGGCTATTTCAGCACTGACATGTAGCTTGCTCAATGCCCAGAGTCTAGTGAGTTGCCTTGCGAGTAGCGCATTGAAACGAACATGCTAGAATCTTCGCGACCGGCCGCATTGTGCGCTTGGATAGCTAGTGTTTCTATACACGCGCCTGTCAGTGCGTTCGTAGCCTTACAGTTCAACATGGAAGCTAGCAACATCATTATCAGCCTAGCTTTTTCCCCTATAGAGGGTGTAAACAAGACCGTTAACGGGCCCGGAAGGCACTGGTTCTCCCCGCCATTGCGATCATTTTTTTTGTTCTAGACCATACCTGGGAACCTACTAGTTACGGATATATTGACAAACTTCCAAGTATTTAATTTTTTTTTTTAAATACATGTTTTTAATGTAAATTTTTTGCCCCCGTACTATTCAATCCATCCATCAGCACAATGTTTGAGTGCGTTACATTAATTCCCATCGTGACAAAACGTGATTTTTCACCCCAAAAAAAAAACTCGTTTCCCAGCAATAATTTTTGCGAAAGTTACTTAGTTTGATGTACAGAACGCTTGGTTGACGGCTCCGTGAAGGGTCCTGTTACACCCTGTTTGTTGGTGACGACTTCCAGTCTGACTGGAAGCCGACCCCAACAGCGAATACCGTTTGGCAAAATTAGATAAACCATCACACCACAAACAATGCCGTCCCTCGCCGTCAAGAACTACGCAGGTCGCCCGGGCGTAACTTTTCGTCAACCTGGGGGCCTAAAATGTCCGCTATAGCTATATCTTAATAGGGTAATAATATGAATTACTTTAAAATTCCTAAAATGGTCACGAAGCAGACGCAAACGTGGACGCAGTTAATATGATGAAATCCCACTTTGTGAGCGTTTAACGAATTGTAATGTATTTCATATTATTATCCTATTATGATTCTGCTAAAGCGGTCATTTTAGACCCCCTGGTCCTCAATTGTGTTCCGGATTTATGCCTTGTGAACCACATAAGCAAGGCTATTACGAGTACACTGTCTGCTGTCATGTCTGGTAATCTCCGGTGGCATATAAAAACTGAAGTCAATTAATATAAAGCGGTTGGTTACTCAAGTTCCAAGAATTTGTATAATGTCTGACATACGAATACCGATACCGTTATGAAAGGAACAGTCTGTGTGTCTGTTGTATTGTGGCCCGACTGAAATCGTTTCTATGTACTTCTGATACGACGACGTTGGATGATATTCATGCTATTAGATCAGGATAAGTGCACTAAAGCATAATCAGTATAATGGGTGTAAAAAGGAAGCCGAAAGGCACTTTTCCTCCCCATCATTGCGATTTTGTCTTGTTTTGTCACATACCTGGGAATAATATATTGAAAAAAAAAAACTACCAAGGTATTTACGGAGTAGGTATTTGGAGGTCAAAGTTCCAACATTTTCACTAGTATTTTTAATGGTATAACTTGAAGTACTTTGAATACCTCCATGACCCCTGTTCTATTCAATGCATCCATCAGCATAATGTTTTGTTTGAGTGCATTACATTGAGCCCTACCGTAAAACATGACTTTTCACCCCCCAAAAAAAGTTGTTTCCCAGTAATCATTTTTGCGTAGAGTTACTTACTATGATGTACAGAATGCTTGGTTAACGGCCCCATGAAGGGTTTGTTTACACCTTGTATAATTTCTTGCTGGCTATGACACAGATCTGCACTGAGAGATGGAGCTATATTCTACCACGCGTTTCCAACGTGGGCAAGTTTCTTCATAAATCGGCCAAGTATCATCATTCATCATAAAGTCAAAGTAGGTCGACTCAAAGGTGGAATGATTTGCAGATGTCCTAAAATAAACGGTCGAAAATTCAATGGCATTTATTCTGGTCTATGAATAAGTTAATGACACCGAAAATAGCAAAAAGTCGTTATAGCTATAAAGAAAACAGTGTTATTTTGATACATAGTAACACTTTGGTCATTATTTGCCTCGTATGAGTACATTTACGACAGACAATCATCGTAATTCTAGTATTTTCCTTAATCGGCACTTTAGCATAAAGATCTCAACCGCGTTGCAAGAATTGTCTTACTTACTGCAAGATGAAGTTAATTGTTTGCTAATTTAACTAGCAATCGTAGTTTTAACTTTGAAACTAAACACCATGCAAGCCTGATTGGGAACCTTTTAGCAAAGCGGGAAAGATTGTTGGGGAAATCAATGTAGAAATTACCTACTATAATCAGACCAAGGAAACGATGGATGGATTGTGTGAGGAATGATATGGAAGAGAAAGGTATACATGATTGCGTGACGTCTGACAGGGAAGAATGGAAGAAAACAAACCGGCCATGTGAGAGTCGGAATCGCGCACAAAAAAAAAACACGTTTGTGCTATGGGATCCCTTAAGTATTTATTTTATTGTTTTTAGTCAGTCAGTCAGTCATCTGCGGGAATTTCAACTGACTAGCTGATAGCTAGTCAGTTGAAATTTTCGCAGATGACAGTTCATGAGATTCAGCCTGGTAACAGACAGCCAGACAGACAGACAGATAGTGGAGTCTTAGTGATAAGGTCTCGTTTTTAACCCTTGGGTACGGAACTCTAAAAAACTGTTACGCCGACCCCAAGTAACATGGAACAAGGGCAGGATGATGATGAATCAGCCCAAAGTGTACCGATGAACTGCTGAGACACAGGCCTCCACTGGAGGGTGGGATTTGCCGTAATTCAACACGAAGGCCTGGTGAAGTAAGGGCTGGTGGATGTCACATAACATCTTCGAATTTTAAGATCTAGGACATGCCAGTTTCCTCACGGTGTTTTCTTTCACTATTTAAGAGCATTTCTACAAACTGAAATTAGAGGACTGCCTCATTGGTCTAGAGGTCGCAAGCGCGGCTGCTAAGCATGAGGTCCTGGGTTCGATTCCCGGGTCGGGAAAAGTGTTATTAGGTTTTTCCATCAGGAATTTCTCAGTAGCAGCCACGGAGTCTGGATTTGTGCCCGGTTGATGGCAATAGACTGGCCTCTTATTACATGAGACTTAAAACATAACTGACGAAATGTGGGTGTACTATTAGGTACACCTGCCTAACCCTTCGCGAATTACAGGCGTTATGTTCTGTTATGTTATTTAAAATTCGATTGGAGAGGTCTATTTAAAGCAGTGGACTTCACTGATTACGTAATTTTAGTACCTTTATAAATTACTAAAGTTAAGTGTTAACTCAGACTACAATGTGACATTGATCTTCATTTCATACACATACATAGGTATGTACGTATTCATTTCTAACATGACGTTTTTGCAGTATTGTATGAAGACTACTACGTTTACGTAAACCATCGACTCAATAGAAACAAGCTCAAACAAAGCGAATCGTGATTGTGCCATTAGTGTTCTTTTACAAGAACATAATCTAAACAAGATGTTTATCCTTCAGCAACGTTCTGAGTACATTTTGCTGCAGTTCTTAGTTCTTAACGAATGTCTATTCATGTTTTTAGTTTTTACCCAGCTGTTAGGTGAGGTACCTTACCTTGGCAAAGGTTATAAAAATCTAATTCATGTAAGTATGATGTACGATTGTAGTTCAAAAACTATCGGATTTTAATTACTGATGTTTCGTCTTAATCGTAGTGTTCATGGGCTATTTTTACTCTTCAAGCCACCAAAAATAATGCTATATCACAAAGTCTCAAAAACTAGAATTGCATTTTGTTTTTTTTCACCTGATGATGCAAATGGAGTTTTAACTATCAGGCAAAGCTTGGCAGTACCTAGTCTTAAGGGCTCTTACTAACACCCTTCGTAGCCATGGCTACCTGGTTACCTACCATAGCCAAGTGAGTTAACAGTCATACATTTCAATACGAACTGTTTGGATACGTAGCCGGCGACGTCGCCATGGCGCACGGTGGGCTGATAATCGGCTTTCATAGACTTAGGGATTTTAATTTGAGTGCCGGATTTTTTGCCTAATATCGCTTCTATTCGTTATAACTATATATAAAAACGACACCCGAGTTAATTCTGCTCAAAAACGAAGGAATTATATTTTTTTTACGAAAAATTTGTATGAAGCTAGTATGAAAAATCGAATTATCTCTTAAACGGAAAAGAAAACCTTACACCATTCTTCCATCTTTCACCATTAGAAAGCTACATTCGCCCTGAGTTACATAGGCTATAAAAATATTAAAAAGATCTAATGTCCACCCGTGTGAAGCCGGGACGGGCCGCTAGTTATTAATGATTTTTTGGTCCCCGATTCGCCGAAAATAATTATGCCATTTTTTTTTTTTAAATCGTCAATATATTTGTATTTATTTTTGCATATGAAACGGTTTCTTTTAGTGTTTAAGTTGAGATACAGACTTTTAACAACACGTAACATAAAATAGCATCACCCCTATATCCCCGAAGGAGTAGGCAGAAGTTTAAAGTAAACCCCCTCTTAGATAATTATTATGATTCGTTGTATAAATAGCGGATGCAAATTAATCGTCCAAGCGTAAAAGTAACAGTTATTGATTAAATGCATAATTATAATTACATACACAACTACTTTTTAGCGAATTTGCGGCAATAGTATTGATTAAAGTAAATGTTTGAGGCGTCAACGCCTAGTAGGAAAGAAGATTGGCCACAAGTGTATCCGTGTGGGAAGAGGTCTATGAAGTAAAAGACAAAACATAGACAAGATTCCATGTACAGCACTATCACGAACCTTGCCAAAATAAAAAAAATAGCAACGGCCTGTATTATTAAGCTGATTGCTAATAAATTGCTTTGAAGAAGGAATTGATGGTTACTATGATGATATTTCGTCGAAAGCTCAACCACCATCGACATAAAACTACGCTCCCCCATTTACTTCCATAGGTATCTACCTAAACTACCAAAGGAACAGATCGAACAGATCACTAAGATTATATTCGCGGTCATAAGTACCTAATATTCCGACACAATAGGGGGCGATGGACACCGCGTACATACAAGTAGTTGAGTTCCGGTGGTCAGATAGCTAATAGAAGATTGATCAGTCAACGTTTCGGAACATCGTTATTGAGTGGAAAATAATATGGATTCGTTAGATGCAGCTAACTCCTGCCCTTTATCAGAAACGGGTGTTTGTATTAGCAAACCGTCACTACAGAGGCGATTGCGGAGATTGCAATTACGATATGTGTCCCCGGCTCCGTACCCCAGCCAGAAGTGACGAAGTTTTTATTTTGTTTGTCAGGAAGAGTCTCACAGACCCCTCACCTCTCCACTCGGCGGGGGACATCCATGAAGATTTCCATGCGTAACTATTACGACTGGATACAGTAGGTATCTGGACAAAAAACACAGAAGACCCAGATTATGTAGATTGGTCTGTTTAAGGTCTCAATATCTCATGGTTATGGTTGAGACCCTAATGGGGTAGCACCTGTGAAACTAATTACGCCAGCATAGCTGGTTCCAAGCATCGTCATTGGTTGAAAATCTGGTAAAGTCATTTTATATTTCAAAATAGCTTGACCTCATTGGTTAAATTGAGATCTAGCTATGGTGGCGCCATCTGCAATTAGTTTTTAACGGTGTACCCCATTGGCAAATGCGATAGCTCTACGTAGTTTGAAAAATCATCTACGAATTCCCCCTCACAAATATTTGTTAGTAATTGACCTGCATCGACATCCCGATAAGCTCAACTAACTTGATAAAAATTGCGATTTCCACCCATTGGTGGTGTGTCTGACGCAATAATCGCACGACTCGGTCGCCGAGTCGCTGACCAATTTGGTGTGACGACATTTTGTGGAAAAATATTATGATGCACTGTGGAATAATCGATGTTGTGTAATGCTTGATAGCACAAAAACGTTATATTAATAGATACGATAAATGTTGTGGGTATCATGATTTGACAGAGCAGTCTAATAAACGATAGGTTTAGCGAGATTATTGTAATAACGGCAAATCCTGAGTCACATTAAACATACATACACACACATACACATATACTTAATACGAGTCAAAGTCTGACACAAGTCCAACTAAAATGGCTTGTAGTTTTTACTACTTACACTACTTTATAAAAGGTCCCAGGTCTTGTTTTAGACAAGACCTGGGACCATTTATGCGGTAGGTTCTTGTGGCAAATAAATGTTTTTCATTCTTCCTTTCATTTCTAATTCCTAGCTCAAAAATAAATAATTTTTGCATAGAAAAGATGAAAAGTTAAGGAGAAGTGTCTCACCTTTTGCTGTTATATCTGCCATCGAAACCGATCACCACTCCTTTCTGAATCTGACTCGGGTTGCAGACTTTCTTCAAATATGAGCACAGACCCTGTAAACAAAAGATATTGTATTGAGCAGCAGTCTGTCTGGTCCAGTTAGCCTCTGGGCGGCATAGCATAATCAGCCTATAAGACACACGGCTCCATCTCCGTAAGAGGGAGTTGCCCAAAGCCGGCCCAGTGCGGTAGCATAAAAAAGCTCTATAAATAGTCCAGTGATTGGTGGATGTCAATGCCTTCGATTTCTTTCTACTATAGAATCTCTCATTGCTTTTAGTGGATGAACTTTAAAAAGTAACAGCCACCTCTTATGGAAAATATTCAATTTCAAACCTATGTAAACGGTTCCATTATAGGATTAATCATTAAAGATAATGCCGCCACGCAATATAAACTTACTAATCGAATGGCTTCATTAACTTACAATCATATTTGTATGGTCGAAATGCCGAATATAGTGAAACGAATAGATATTAAGAATTATGTTAACTACCTATATTCTTGCAAATAAATTCATTCATTGTCAACGTCTTGACTATATTCCAAATGCTGATACCATTATTGTATGATTTAGAATAGAAGATGTGTGAAAATGAATAGAGGTTGTGTTGAAAAGGATAAGACCGCCCAGTGTGTCACCCTATGTGAAATGCTTTCTTTTATGAATATGACTTGTATGGTGTACTTAAGAAAGAATATTCTATTAATTTCCTGTAATAATTCATCATTCCAGCATACATACGGTTAAGTTATTAATCACAAGCTTATGTCTGTGGCTTCGCCCACTTGGAGATCCAAAATTGTACCATGGGAACATACTACTTGGGATAACAAATATTCATAGCTGACTAGATAGGTCTCATGTGAACTTTGAACATGTCATGTTGATGTTTTGGAGCGGAATTTCCTTCTTCAATTAATTGTTCCACGAAAGAAATCCCGCATTCAATACATTTCCGACTAATTCGTGCCTCTGTGCATTCTTACTTCTGATGTTGGTGCTACGAGTAGTAGCGATTATATAGGGAATTTGGGGATCGCCTTCATTTCCTAGCTTATGTTGACATTGCCTAGATGGCTTGTAAACTACTAAGCTGGTATTGTATTTCGTACTTATTTGTTTAAAAACTTTTCCTTCAGTTATCTAAGCAGTTGGCCTTCAATAAGTAAGCCGTCATATTATGCGATCCATAGATATTAATTGTTCATTTGATCTTTTTTTTTTTCGTTGCGTTGGAAGGCGTGGACCGTTGATGTCGCACGGGACCGGTCAATGTTGCGACACTTGTGGGAGGTCTACGTCCAGCAGTGCACGTCTTTCGGCTGAAATGATGATGACGATCATTTTATTGGAGAAAACAATGACTCCTAACCTCTATGTGCATAGCTAGCACTTTCCCAACTTTGTTGGCGTTCGGTTTCCATTCTAACAAAAGCAATGCTCCTAATATGCATATGCCTAGCCTTTTCCCGAACTTTGTTGAGGTCGGCTTTCAGTCTAACTCGATGCAGCTGAATATTAGTATTTTACATGGAGCGACTGTCTATCTAACTTCCACGACCCAGTAACTGGATAATACGATATCCCTTGGTAAGACTGGTTGTCTGACTTTCGGGCCAATGACTGTAACGACTGACAAAGATCTACAAATGACAGCTGGGACCAATGGCTTAAAATGTTTTGCGAGGTACAGAGGAAACTCGGTATGTAATGATGATCACCCATCCCCGGACAGATTTAGGCAAACGCTGCTTAACCTTGGAGAAAGACCCGTACGGGTACGGCTGTTATTATTATACCCACGAGTTCCGCAATGGCTCCTTGTATCAAATAGAAATAAAACCTTCACGATCAGAATTACTCATTTTGGGAAAACAATCCCCAATAAAATTTCGCTTTAGAGTCCAGCGGTTCTTAACCTTTTTGGCTGGCGACCCAAAGTATAAATATATTTGAAGCCCGCGACCTTAATGTTTTATTTATCTTCCTGTGATAATAAAATAACTAGTACTAGTATAGGATTAACTAAAAGCCTGTGGATTGTTAATATTGACAAAATTAAAAATAAATTAAAATAATTAATTTATAAACAAGCATACATCGGCAATATCTTCATAGCAGAAAACTTTTTTAATTTTTTCACATAAAAAAGTCACGATGCCAGCGATTACGGCGCTCACAACGTCATTTTGAGAATAACCGCGACCCATCCCAATACCGTTTGCGACCCGAATTTGGGTTGCGACCCAGGATTAAGAAACGCTGCTTTCGACGTTGTCTCTATTTATGTAAGTAAGGTCAAGTGGAAGGTTCAAGTGTGACATTCACTGATTAAGTTATCAAACTAAATCACTTCCCGTAGCGATGTACTGTACCTAGACTATTTATTTCTGTTCATTACTATACCGAAACTCTAGACTAAGATGAAGATAGTTTATATTTAGCGTTTATTTATTACGGGCCAGCTGGCTTCCGCAATCCCATTTCATAGAACACTGTGTGGTTTAAATATATGGAACCCAGACATAAAGGTCCCGTCACCTTGAAGTCCATGAGACTTTCTCCCATGAAAACAATAATTTTGGTAGTACAAATGATCCTTTGGACGAAGACCGTGATTTGGCAGAGCTGGAAAGCCAAGTGGGGATGGGATGTCTCAGGTAGACGACAATCAGAAGAGTAGACGACATAGGTACAGAATTACAAGGCCCAAGTGCCTGCCCATGACGAACCTGCAGTAGAATCCTACCAATATTATATGTTTGTTACTCAAATACGCCTGAACGGATTTGGATGACAGTCGGCACACAGATAATAATCTATAACCTGGATTGACACACGCATGACATGGCTTGACGACTGTCACGCAGACGATGTCGCGAGTAGATGCTAGTACAATAATAATAGTCTCGTCGATTGATTCCTTTGCTAACCATAGCCACAATACGCAAAAAGATTTCATTATGGCGCCTGTTTAATATTCCGTTGACTTTCCTAAAGGTCAGATAAATTGTTCATTGATGAGTAATAATTACCTCGGCTCGGTCAGCTGACGCCCGTTTATCTAAAGACGAAGTTAGACCTAGGTACTCTCGTGTATTTACATTATGATTGTAGGTAGGCTGACCAACTTAAGTAACTTAGTTAAAAGTGTAGTTTATTGATGAAACATTATTGATTATTTTCGAAATCAAGAAAGTATTTTTAGATCATATTATTTTGTACCTTAACACAATGTTGTCCTATTTAACCCAAAAGTTGACTGGTAGAGAATGCCTTGGTACCACTATTATATGTACATGACGTTTAAATAAATAAATAATTGCGATCTTAATGAGATGTTATCCAATTGCATATGGCTAAAATATTTTATCAAAGAACATAACAAACCTGCGCAGTCTGCAGCACTACGACGTCGTTCATAGCCTTGAAGCCGGCCCCCATGCGCCCGCGAAGTCCGGCCGTGCCAAACTTGAGGCGGTGCAGCATACAGCCGCGGAGCTTGTCCCACCGAGCGTTTGAGATGTCATCGAGGACCTCCTTGCGGGTTGTGGGGTTCTGTACAAAGAGAACAGGGTTAAGATAAGAACAGTCTTAAGGTATATATGGAGAGTGGCACAGTCACAGTCAGCCACCCCATGATGATTTACTAGGTAAAAAGATTACACATCTTTTTTAACACAAGAAATGGCTCATGAACGAAAATAAGAAACCGTTAAAACTGTGGGCTGCCTCGTTGGTCTAGAGGTCACAAGCGCGACTGCTGAGCATGAGGTCCTGGGTTTGATTCCCGGGTCGGGCAAAGTTGATGTCAATAGGCTCTGCCCTATTACATGGGACTTAAATAAACCGGCGAAATGTGGGTGTACTATAAGGTATACCTCTGCCTAAACACCTTTGCCTATGTAAAACTGTGGAGTTCTTCCCAGGATGGTAGATTGGATCAGTGGGTCGTCTTAGGGGCGGAGAAAGAAAGTGGGGCGAGCTACAATCACACCTGCAATTTTACACTATACATTGTAACCACAGCCATTCCATCAAGAGAGGAGCGGAAAAGAAGATTTAGGAGTCCTGTTTGTAAACTAATATGTATTATGTTATTAGTCTTTAACAGACATGCCCTTTTATGCCTATTACCCAGCGTCAGTATTTGTTATGGGCAAAATTGATGATCTTCTTTCAAACTTGAATGCTTTATTTAATCTCATTAGGAGATGAATTTTCAAAAATCCTGCCCTAGAATAAGAAAGTGGGTTTGAAACTGTCAAGTAAAATTAAAAGCTTCTCGATTTGGCCGTTTAAGCTTTTAGAGTCAGTGGGTCGTCTTAAGGGGCAGATTAACTTTCAATGTTTGTGTGTTAGCTTCTTTAGGTTAAATCTTGCATACTGATTTAGAACCACATATTCTTACTCTATGGAGTTGGAATTTTACAAGTTGGGCCAGTTTCTGCACATGCGGGGCTAGCTCTAGACGAGAGATTTCTCATATCTTGTTTTGGAGAGTAATCTTGTTCTATAATTTAGTTGAACAATTTATTAAATGTACCCAAGCAGACTGTATGTTTCAACAATATTTACCTGTTTATCATTCTAACAATAGTCCTGGTCGGTAAATTTGCATAAGAAACATACCTACTATAGTTTTCATATATAGATAACTATCATACGGAGTGGAAGTACCTATGCGAAAACGGTTACCACGTATTCAGTAGATCATTCTAAATTTTTCATCAGTAATTTAAAAAAAACTAAAACAGATAAACAGCAGTTCCATACATTTTGAACATGTAGGGACAGAACTTTTGTAGCCAGCAGCTGATTCTTTTTTTAAATTACCAACGAAAAATTTCAATGAGGGGCGGACTTCACAATGATGAACTGAGTAAGTGGTCACCGTTTTTGCGTTGGTGTCCCTTTCACCCCGTATAATAGATATTGTATGCGTAACTGATACAATTATAGTTAATAGACCATTGCAATACCCTGACAAGTGACAGGATGTACAAATTTTGTTTTTTTTTTTTTTTTTTTTTTTTTTTTCGGATGTGAAATCATCAAATAACTCCTCCCGCTCTGGGCTGAGCAGGAGGGAGTGTCAGACTTTTACTAACTAAAACCCATCCATGTTCCTTCATCGCCCTTTGTGTTCCGGGGCCACGGTATCTCTTTCGAACAGTCCCGCAGCCATTGTTTGTTACCTCCTATCTAAATCACCGACTTCCGGAAGTAAAGTTATTCTCCAGTTTTTCGTGTTTTTTTTTGGAATTCTTATTTATTGAGTTTCTATTTTATCTTGTTTACATTATTTTCATAATAGAGGAGATAATAATTTTATTAAGTGATAAAATACCTGTTAGTGTTGAGTAATTCATCTAAACTGATTTCTCTATATTTTTTTAAATTTTCATCTAGATTACTAGTACCTACTTAGATAGTTTTTGCGGGTAATTTGTTTTACGTGACATAAATCTTACTTGACCTGTACAGTATCAATCTAACTAAGGCCAAAGGTGACAAGTCAAGGCCGTACAACGATCTTAGCATCCTTTACATTTTCCATACATTCATGAAATATTCCAGCACATACCTTGTCATGCTTTAACCAGCTGTTTACCGCTGCATCTAGGTTTGCATCTCCACTGTCACAGACGGACATTATTGTAAAGATTCTTGGAGAAACAGAGTATCTTTGTCTCACAAAAGTATTAACACTCGATATTTACACGAAATTAATGTTAAAACAGTCGAGTTATTCCAGGAATTTGATCACATGTAACCTAATGCTACTATTCACGCGTCAGTTTCCGGACTACACTCAGAATTTACTGAATTATCACGAACAAACTACCGATTTTCCTACACGAAATGATCACAATTGCACTATATTACAAATTTATAATACATGTTATTTGAAAAGTAAATTGGACTTAAACCGGTGTCCATAAGGTCGAACTACGCAGCATAAATAAAATTGTAAGTTTTGATCTGTCAGCTGACAGCCGCACAGTTCGGATACACGTAAATCTAAACGTTTCTGAACGAATCAATTAATAAATGTTTGACTTACAAATTATTTTTTAACTGGTTTATTACATTTAACTTTAAAATAATAAAAACATTAATTTAAATGAGATTGTATTCATCAATGAGTAGCAATAAAAGATAACCAGTTTGTATGAAACGCCTGCATTGAAAGTAATAGCAAAGAAGCATTTGCGACACAAGATGAAAATAATTAAAACATGCCAGGAGATAGTGATAATGATGGGGAATAGAATAAATTGGTTACATAAAGCAGATTGCAGTATTATTATGTCATAGTCCTCCTCTCTCTAAGTAGCGTGGTTAAGGGTTGGCCATCTTATCGATATTATCCGTTAGTATCAACTACCAAACATCCATGTCCTGTGTTCAGACAAGTTTTGTTTTCTTTAGATATGATATTATGATATTTACGTTATTGTCTAACAACTATAATCAGGAAAATAATCTGACTCCACATATCCCACGAGGATCAAACGACGCTTTTCAATTAACTTGCGAAGAATAAAATAAGCGAACGTAAAGTATTCCGTATCGACAAGCAGTTGCAAGCACACAGCACACACGCAGCGACAAGCAGTTATTTGTGATGATTGATTTGAAAATATGTCTCAACGATGATGTAGTTATAGATAGACATACTTAGATATAAGTACTTTGCAGTGCAACACACAGCCCCTAAGCCAGGTTCTGATTTCGGCATGAGGTGGGTTTGAATCTAAGCATAGCAAGTGAAAAGCACTTGTTGGTTTATTTATCGCTGCCCTAATGTTCTCATACATCAAGACGTGAAGAAATTGGCTTTACCAACAATTCTAATAGTCCATCCAGCAGGTCGCACTGGGCCCGCTTTCCGCGTGGTACCGAACTAGCTAACTCGAAGCTCGCTCAAGGAGGTTTGACTTTAAACTTAGCATATTAACATCACGCCTATAAACCCCAAAGAGTTAGGCAGAGGTGTAGTTACCTCATAGTACACCAGTACCTCATAGTAAGTCCCATGTAATAGGTGGCGAGCCTACTGCACAAATCCAGACGCCGTGACTGCTACTGGGAAAATGATTCAAATCCAGTACCACACGCTCAGCAGTCGCGCTTGCGACCATTAGACCAGACACAGTCTTTAATCTCTCTCTTCTTCTTCGTCGTGACACTCTTGACAGAGCGGTCGTGGTCATCATGTAGTGACGTCTTTAGGGGCAGATGTGATTCGCCTCGCGATGTTTCGCCACCTCTCCCTGTTGGCCGACGTCCTGGTGCACTCATGCAAGGGACCACCCATTGCTGACGTTTGATCGGTCTATCACATGCGCGACACTTGATGTGCCGTATTTACCTACACAGTGGTCGAACCTCGAATACGTATAGCAAACATGCAATCAACTGAGCAAACCACTCCCCCACCTCCCAACCCGCCCTTCTGACTTGGATGAAGTGCCGATGTGTGAGTGTGAGTTAAAGTTGTGTGTTGTGTTGTTGCAGAGGAAACAATTTTTTTGAAATACTTAACGGGCTTGCGGAGGAGCTCGTGGCGAAATAATAACAGCCACTCAGGTCGATCTTTAGGTTAAGCCGCGCTTGCCTAGGTTGGTCAGTGGATGGGTGACCGCCCATTACATACCGAGTTTTCTCCGTGCCTCGGAAAGCACGTTAAACCGTTGGTCCCGGCTGTCAATTGTAGATCTTTGACAGTCGTTACAGGGAGTCAGAGGCCCAAAAACTTCGGTGTGGGAGTACCAAGTCAGGATTATCATTCGCACAGGATGTACAATAAGAGATCAGGAGCTAAATGAGGAGCTCCTGGCTAAATAATATAACAGCTGCTCCGATTAATCTCATACTCCACCCATTTCATATCGAGTTTCCACCGTGCCTCTGACAGTTAAGCCTTTAGTCCCGGCTGTCATTTATAGATCTGTGACAACCAGTCTTACCAAGGGGTGTCGTATTACCCAGTACTAACTGAGTTGTGAAGATCAGATAGGCAATCGCTCCACGTAAAATACTGGTATTCAGCTGCATCCGGTTAGACTGGAAGCCGACCCCAACACAGTTGGGAAAAGGCTAGGCAGATGATGATGACTTCACGGGCTTGCGTTTGGTCGCAACTCGCATGATGTGAAGCGATGACGCGGTCTGGGTTGAGCTCGCTTGCCTAGAAGAAACCAATTCACTCACACTTTGAAGAGATCTAGATTATAAGGATGGGGAAACAGAAGCCGGCAGTGAATTCCACATTGGCGGTTTACACAATAAATGTGGATGCATAGCGCTTTGTTCGGGTTCGTGGAACTTCAACCATATAACGATGCCGCTTCGCGTATCTCTGCTTGTCCGTTAATGAAAGGGGATGAAGGAATTAGATTGTGTATTTCCAAAACACACTATTCACATCTTAGGCTGGCCACTTTGCGGCGATGTTCAAGGCTTTGCAGCTTGGCTTTGACAAGGGAGTCGTTGTCAACGAGCCTGTTGGCGCGTCGCTCAATAGCAATCATCCTTTGTCATTCCTTCTTGTAACTAAATTACTGTACAGACCTAGTAGGTCATGTAACGTACCAGAAGACTCTGTGGCACTTTACCTATATTAATAGTAGTTTCTTCCCACAGTACGGCACGGAAGTGACAAACATCGAGGAGTCGAGTGCGCGTGTTCGACGGAGACACCATGGCTTGTCATCATCGCTACCTCTGCCTTTAGCAAATCGTCCTACAGCAGGTGTAGATCGTGATGGAAGGGCAGCAGAAATAAATAAATAAATAAAAGCCTTGCAGAAACTTTTATCTATTTATTTTAAAGAATGGACTTAACTTTTTCATTTCTCAGACAGAATTTTTTGTCTATATTATTAAACTCTTTGGACTGAACTTCTTCTTCTTCTTAGCGTGTCGATAAACTCAAATAATACCCGACCAGTAGGTTTATTGCCACCTGCCGACCATTGTCGTTGGTTTCGTTTAAATCCTGGAAGCTGCAGGTGACTGTGCAGGATGGGCAAGAAAGCAGGTGGATCATATCCTGCAGAGGAGCTCCACAATAACATTGTATTTGGGACGGGTCGACGATACCCCATTTGGCCAGATTATTTCTACAGCGGCCAACCTGGGCCCACAAACGTTTAAGAGATTTCTGGATTGGCCACTGCAGTTCCTGTCCAGGAGGAATATGTTCTGCTGGATTGATAAAGTGGGGAGGGTTGGGAGGTCCGTTCCGCCACAGTTCGTATCTTTCACCTGACGGTGCGTCTTCTGAGGAAATCGTGTCTCTCACGAAGCTTTTACAGCTTTTTAAGCGTGAACGTGGTAGTTTAAAAAACAATTCTTATTAATTCTCTAACTTTATCAGCATCATACACTTACCCGACTTCACCCACTGGGCAGACAAGTCTTTGTGTCAACCACGTTATACAGTAGATTTATGTAACATAACCTTCCTAGATAATAATTAATAAATCTATCCAAATATATTCAGCTTTCGCAATTAAGTTTATAATCATGTAAACAAAATATGCGTAAGTATAGCTACACCTCTCTTTGCTTGTCTATAACTAGGTTACGTTTGTCGTCGTTTTATTCTGTATCTAAATCGTTTTTTTTTTATTTGCCGAACTTGCAGTTTGAACCAAAGCGCAAAGTTTTAATTCATAATATGTAGTTTGAGCGGCTGAATATGGCCAGGCTTTTTTAATAACCAGCCTGAATATTTTAAGGTTGCTTAGAACGTAGATAGCCCATACCTAAATCACACGTTTTCTGTCATCAAATCCATTGCCCCTACGCATCTAAACTAAATCCTTCACCCACATTCCCTGAGCGTCACCGGCAGAGTTTATTAGGAAACTGTTAGTGCAATCAATGGGCAATCATATAATTTGTAATTGCCTGCGGAACCGACCACTCCAAGTCCTGGCCCTGAGGGGCGAAGCTTCCTTCTTGACTGACCGATTTATGTTTGTGCTACAGGGAATTTAATGATGGGTTTTTTGTTGGTGAACTGATGAGAGATTCCATCCTAGAGAAAATAGTGGATGGGTACAGGTATTTATGTTGTCATACAAATTCATGCAGTAGTGGAAACGGTCCAGACTTACGACTTGTAGGTCGAAGCTTTCAAGGAGCGAATTGTGTAGGTATGTAACTATGTAATTCTTTACTCCCGCTGTCAAAACGATGACTTATGGTAGGTATGTCTTAGATCAAAAATTCGAAGACGTTAAAGCAATCAATCAGCATAGGGCCCGCATCGTGGATTACGACCAACTCCCTCACACAAAGAAGAGGCCTGTGTCATCATCATCTGACTCGCCTTTTCCCAACTATGTTAGGGTCGGCTTCCAGTCTAACTAGATGCAGCTGTGTACCAGTATTTTACATGGAGCGACAGCCTATCTGACTTCCACAACCCAGTTAGTACTGGGTAATACAATACCCCTTGGTAAGACTGGTTGTTTGACGTTTGGGCTACAAATTGCCTGTAACGACTTTCAAAGATCTACAAATGACAGCCGGGACCAACGGCATAACATGTTTTCCGAGGCACGGAGGAAACTCGGTATGTAATGGGCGGCCACCTATCTACGAGCTAACCTAGGCAAGCGCGGCTTAACCTAAAGATTGACCTGAGCGGCTGATCACGAGCTCCACCAAAGAACGAAACAAATGGCCTGAAAAGAACTCTGCCGGTTAAAGAATAGGCTAATGTTTTTATAATTATTTACTACCCTAGCTGTTGCCCACGGCTTCGCGTTTTCGTCGGAAATTATTCCAAGGGCACGTTGTAAATATAGCCTATAGCACTCGGGGATAATGTAGGTTCCTATTAGTGAAAGAATTTTCATAATCGGTTCAGAAGATCAAGAGATTACCCCCTACATACAAACTTACAAACAAATTTTATCTCTTTATAATATTAAGTATAGATTGACTTCCTTGGCAAAGAGATAAGCATTTAATTTTACTCTTTTACCTTCTCGCAAGTAGGGATTTTACGAACTTACTATTTCTATCATTACCTAACACTAAAAACCCGATAATTCAGAGCTGTTGCAAGCACCATGATTACGGGTCAACCGAAGGTATTGGGCATGGGTCTTTACAAGTAGACAAATCGAACTACCCTCTTCCTTGTACGTTTCACGCGCTCAGTACGACTACCACTGTCACTCATAACTCTGACACATCGTTTAAGTTCCAGATAGTGATGATGACGGTTTACGATGTCTATCTCTCTGCCTCGTATCCATGATGGTGGTGGTGCTCGTAAGGTGGATACCACTTTTCGGCAAGACTTTTCATGTGATTTTCAACCCAACAAACACATTTCTCAAGCATTTTAAGCGTTTATGTATCCAAGGCTAATAATATTAAGCAAGGCAAGGTTATTTAATTTATCCAAACATTATGTCGACATCAAAAGTATGAACGGGTCTAATAAATACATAATGCCGATATTTATATACACTAATAATAACAAACCTTTTAATATTTTGATCGTAACATCAATATGTAATAAAATGTGTAATAGACAACCACCATAAATAACACAAGCACTTGAATCTACATATAAATAAATATGGGTAGATAAACTAGGGCGGCAGGCGAACTATTGGCATTTGGGCGGGCGGATTTCAATAGTTTGGGCGCGATACTTACCGTGAAAAGGAGTCTCGATTTTTTTCTGTGCAGTGTGTTTGATTTTTTTAAACTTTTGTGCGTGTACTAGTTAGTTGATATTTTTTGTGATGGGTGCTGACGATCCTAAAGCGTTGGCTGCTGTGGAGTTTGAGGTTTATGGACAGGTTCAAGGTCAGAAGCTTCACTATCATTATCTTGTAAATTAAGTAAACTCCTACTTTTGGGATAACATCATAAAAGTCCGAAATAATCAGGAAACTATTTGGTGTCAATTTTAGACATCGAATTTGTTTAACTTTTACTTTTTGACCTCCTTCGTCCCAAAAGGAACAACACTAAATGGATAATGCTTTTAGCAGCACCTCTAGAAAATCATTTAATTTTTACTAATATAAAGGGTGTAACAAGATCCATAACGAAGCCGAAAGGCACTTGTTCTCCCGGTCATTGCGATCATTTTTTTTGTTCTCGACAATACCTGGGAACCTTCTAGTTACGGAGATATTGGGGGTCAAAGTTCCAACTTTTTCACAAGTTTTTTTTTAAATACAAGTTTTTAATGTAAATTTTTTACTTTAAACACAACTACCTAACTAACTTTTACTTTTTCCAAGACTTCCGTACTATTCAATTCAACTATCACGACAACGTGTTGAGTGCGTTACATTGAGTTCTACAGTAAAATGTGATTTTTCACCCCAAAAAAAGAAAGTCGTTTCCCAGCAATATTTTTAACGCAAAGTTACTTAGTTTGATGTACAGAATGCTTGATTGACGGATTCGTTAAGGGTCTTGTTACACCCTGTAGGGTTAAATATCAAATTTTTTAGTAATTTCATTGAAACATAGTGTGTAAGATCAGATGTCTGAACGATGAACGTAGACAAAGCAAAAGGATAATGTAAATACCGTTTGTGTTCTGTAATTTCTACCTATCCTCATGCGAAAAAGGTGTGAATATATATTGTATGAACGAATAGGTAGATACATCGACAGCTGATCTAAAGAAAGAGCTAATCAGTCAACTGTTTATAATTAGAGTAGTTGCATGTAGGTCGATGTCAAAGAGTGATTTGGATGTGAAATCGGCCACAACAAACATCGAAATGACTGTCTAATGTCTATTTGCACGTAGATTTTTAAACGCATGCCCTCACTGCTGGGGCTCAGGCATACTCTCTGCGAAAGTCTGTAGTCTGTAATTCACCACGTGGGACCAGTTCGAGTTGGTAGATATCTATGTGTGTACTCACTTATGCCAGCGGCTTCGCACGCGTGGAGTTCGATAATTGTCCCACGCGATCATTCTACCGGGATAAAAAGTAGCCTATGTGTTAATCCAGGTTATAAACTATCCGTGCGATAAATTTTGTCCGAATCCGTTCAGTAGTTTTCGCGTGAAAGAGTAGCAGACATCTATCCATCCTCACAGACTTTTGCACTTACGCAGGTTAAGAAGTAGGAATATGGAACTTTGACCCCCAATGGTGCCGATTCCCTTGGTCACAAACTAAACTAAATTTAAGTTGAGTGCATCTTTTTCTTTCTATTTCATTATGAAAAGGACCGAAGATAAATATTAGTTTAGTCCTGTCAAATTAGTCGGCACCTGACGTAATTTGATGTAATTTTAGTGGTAAACTTTTTAATCGCGTCTAAACTTGTAATAAGCGCTGATTAAATTGACAGGACTAAACTAAAATGTATCTTCTGTCCTTTTCTTAATGAAATAGAAAGAAAAAGATGCACTGAACTTAAATTTGGTTTAGTTTGTAACCAAGGGAATCGGCACCAATATCTCCGTAACTAAAAGGGTCCTAGCCCCCGTAGCATGACCACTGATGAAACGGGTTTTGTCGACGGAAGAATCGATAAAATGACCATCAATACTTGTTATTTTATAATGTAAGCTGTGTGTGTGTCTATGTATGTTTGCGTATGCATGCCTACCTCAACCTGCAACATTCAGTAAATGTAGGTACTTTTGAAGAGCTAAATGTGTCAGCTAAACTATGCCATTAGCCAAGAGGCCATCATCATTCTCCAGCCATATCCGAATTTATTTTAGGCTAGGCGCAGCGTGTCTTCCTTCAATATTTCTATATTAGTCTTCTCATCGAACTGCCTCGTTGGTCTAGTGGTCGCAAGCGCGACTTCTGAGCACGAGGTCCTGGGTTCGATTCCCGGGTCGGGAAAAATGTTATTGGGTTTTTCCATCAGCAATTTCTCAGTAGCAGCCACGGAGTCTAGATTTGTGCTCGGTTGATGGCAATAGGTTCGCCCCTATTACGAGGGATTTAAACATAGCTGTTGAAATGTGGGTTTACTAGTATGTACACGTCTGGCTGACCCTTCCTCGAAAACAGGCGTGTTGTTATGAGGTCGTGTCATCTCAGCAAACACCCCCTTTCTAGCTATATCATCATTTAAACGGTCCATATAATATCAGCCATTGTCATTGTTCTTTTACAGTATCTCAAGTACCTATTAATTATCTATTACTAGCTGTTGCCCGCGGCTTCGCTCGCGTTTTGGTCGGAAATTATCTCACGGGCACGTTGTAAATATGGCCTATAGCACTCGGATAATGCAGCTTCCTATTAGTGGAAGAATTTTCAAAATCGGCTCAATCCAGAGATTACTCCCTGCAACCTCACAAACTCACAAACTTTACTTCTTTATAATATTAGTATAGATTATATAATTAACAATATAACACATGTTGGTGTCTATTTCAAAACATTATCCAGTTACTACAAGAAAGCCAGTAAAAAAAAAATCTAATATTAGCTTTATAAAATAAATTAACTAGGGATCAAAGGAAATATTCATAATTTACAACGAAGTCATAATCAAAAATTAAATATTAATTGGTTTACTTCTTTATCTCGCCTGTGTAATGAAAATTGGCATTAATTGTAATTATCTTTGTAATCAAATCCCCATTTATTAATTAGTTAAAAACCTACATAATGGAATTTTAATGAGTTTTCGTAGAACTTATACGAAAAAAGATAACAATTCGTTAACTTGGGTCCTGCAAATACATAACTAACTGCAATATTTGATCGTGGTAACCACTAAGAAAACGATGTCTTTAGACAGGTTTTTGTGAACTGCCCGTTTCCAACCCAGTCAAGGTTGAAATAGTTCAGGTAGCTCTTGCAAGGTTGATGGGTTTTGGGGCAATGGCCACAGCAAAAATTAAAATTAGGTATCTAAAACGGAGCTCGCTGAACATACCTGCTATACAGGGTGTAACAAGACCCTTAACGGAGCCGTTCACCAGCACTATGTACAAACTAAGTAATTTTACGCAAAAGTTATTGCTGGGAACCGAATTTTTTTTTGGGGGTGAAAAATTTCGTTTTTCGGCAGGACTCAATATAACAGACTCAAAACATTGTGCTGATGGATGGATTGTATGGTACGGGGGTCGATGAGGTTTTTAAAGTAAAAATGTTACATTAAAGACATGTATTAAAAAAAAACCTGCGAAAAAGCTGGAACTTTGACCCCAATATTTTCGTAACTAGAAGGTTCCCAAGTCTAGAACAAAAAAAATATCGCAATGATGGGGAAAACAATAAACTTTCACGGTTTACAGTTACCTACACATAAACTGTCACTTACGGGATATCTTCCGTGATTGTCTTTAATTTTGAGCTCCCGATATTTCGACGCTGTTGCAAGACCCTTTATACTAGTAAAAACACGGATATCGTGAACAGCATTTTATACCAGGCCACTCAGAAAGTATTGCGATAAATAGTTTTTATATATGGGAGACTGGCCAGATAGAATCTTTTTCGAAAATATGATTACTTGTAAGTAAAAATATGTGTGTTCCATTTTCAAAATTTCCCTCCACATTTTTTGCGAGCCAATTCAAAGTATCGTGTCTTACTGAAAAATGGATCTGCGCCGGGAACATTTTAGAGCTATGATTTTTTACGATTTCAAGTGTCGCCTGAAACCGGATGAATCGTTCGATAGACTTTAAATGGCATTTATGGATGAAGGCCCCTCCAAGGCAACCGTGTATCGTTGGTATAACGAATTTAGGTGCGGTCGACCAACCTTGGGGGATGAAGAAAGAAGCGGTCGCCCTTTGACGGCTATTACGGAAGAAAACGTGCTAGCAGTGAAAAATTTAATCCAAGATAATAGGCGAATTACATATCAGGAGATTCAGCACATATTAAAGATTGGATCGGGAAGCGTTCACGAGATTCATCACGGGCATCTTCGCGTGAGGAGGATAGTATCGCGCTGGGTGCCGCACTACCTCACCGACGCTCAGAAGCAGGCCCGGGTGGAATGGTGCCGTGATATGCTGAACAAATTTGAAGCAGGCTCGTCTCAGCGTGTTTACGACATCGTAACAGGTTATGAGTCCTGGATTTATCAATACGATCCAGAAACCAAGCGCCAGTCGACAGTTTGGGTGTTTCAAAATGAACCAACGCCTACCAAAGTGAAGCGATCTCGAAGCGGGGGGAAGATTTTGATCGCCAGCTTTTTTAATTTGACTGGCCACTTGGCCTCAATTCCCTTACGAGATCAAAGAAGCATCAACGCCGAATGGTATACTACCAAATGTTTACCAGAAGGTTTTTCTGTTGTAAGCAACAAGCGACCAAACACAGGGCTCCGCGGACTACTGCTCCACCACGACAATGCGCCTGCAGACACCGCGCTCAAAACCAGGGACTTCCTGGACAGTACACCAGTCAAACTTCTGGGTCACCCTCCTTACAGCCCTGATCTAGCACCGTGTGACTTCTTTTTATTTCCAAAAATAAAAAATCAGCTCAAGGGGATACAATTTTCGTCGCCGGAAGATGCGCTGGCTGCGTTCGAGCAGGCTGTAAACGAGGTGTCTGCGGCGGACTGGAAAAAGTGTTTTGAAAACTGGTTCAGACGCATGAATCTTTGTATAGAGGCTGGTGGAGAGTACTTTGAAAAGATTTAATAAAAATATATGTACCTGTAGAACAATTTTTTTTAGTGTTGCAAAACTTTCTGAGTGTCCCACGTACTCTACGGTGTGCTAAAGTATTTTGCTGGTTAAGAGCTACATGATTTAGTTATGTAACTTAAAGTCCTGCTTGCACGAATTATCATCATTTGTAGCATAGCGATTTCCCTTTTCTTTATCTTTTACAGGTTCTTTCCCTACTTTGAAACAAGTTCTATGTTAAACTTATCGTTCTGTTTGTCCATCAGGTTGCTATTTCACGAAATTTTGTAAGGAGGCAGCAGAGTCCCTTGGCGTTGGTGGTTGGGTGAAGAACTCCAAGAAAGGCACCATTGTTGGCAAGATAGAAGGCACGAAGGCACGTCTGGACCAGATGTTAGTATTTACTGAATCTACTTTAAGCTTCGACACTGTATGCTATCATCATGGATTGGTCACACGAAGGATTGAGGAATAAGAAACTTTTATTAAATCGGAATACGATTCCTTCATTCTAAGTTCAAAAAGTTGAGTACTGTAACGGTCACAAAATTAAAATAGCATCTAATAAAGTAGTGGAGTACCTCAGGGTAATGTTTTAGGTCTCGTGATGATATCTTGCATTTGTTTGTCATCGGATATGATTCATGGATAGATAAATGGGATTTAATTGCAACTTCAAACCTAAAAGTCTTTCAATATCAAACATGTGGTTGATGTTTCACAGATTTGAAAAGATTATCTAATTCAACATGGAAAATATTCATCATGGATTGTTCGAATTCCAGGATTAACTGGCTCAGCACCATCGGCTCTCCTGGCTGCAAGATCGAGAAGTGCGACCTCACAAACTGGGAGTTCACTACCAAGTTCGCTTACACCGATTTCACTATACGGTTTTAGGGCTACTTTTGTATTGTTTTTAAGTTTAAGGTGTTTTTTTTTGTAAAATAAATATGTAAGTATTATGTGAAATTTTGATGTCGTTTCATCAAGTGTTTTATTCTCCAACTACTATTTGGTTTTTGAAGTACTAATGCTTTTTTTTTATTGTTGTTAATATTTTTGTTCCAACATAGCAGCAACAAATCT
Organism: Eugnorisma glareosa; assembly: GCA_947578425.1. NCBI lineage: Eukaryota > Metazoa > Arthropoda > Insecta > Lepidoptera > Noctuidae > Eugnorisma > Eugnorisma glareosa. The sequence continues at coordinate 17,856,976 of OX387969.1, read as the reverse complement.
CTCGCCATGTTACTCCTAGCCACGCCACTTCTTACTTTCTTATCCTATGGTTGTTGTTTTGGCAACCAACTGTAGTCTTAATTTCGACCAATACATTCCTGGTTCCTCCAGCGTAAGCCTTCTATTATTCTGTCGATCTGTTAAGGCCAAGGAGTTTGCTCAGCCATCCCTACATATTACTTAGCTATCTATTGATACTAATATGATAAAGAGATTGTTACTCTGTCTGTTGGTTACCTTTTTACATCTTAACAATTGAATGGATTTCTTAGATATTTGGCATATAGGTAATGACCTGTGTTAGGTTACTTGTTCCTATTCGAGCTCACTTTCAGGCTGGCGAAGATGCGGACATAAACTAGTTTAGTGACGATTTAGCGATAAACACTGTTTCATCTCGTCCAGATTCAAACTTAGGATGAATAAACCCACGTGCCACTCTTAGTGTACACAAAATCAATGAGTTACATACATGTTCGGACGTAAACATTGTCTGCCACTATTGTGCGCGTGAGCATATGTCTTCAGATAAAGGGAGTATCGTAAATAATATCAATAATGCAATATTTACTACTTAAACGTCGTGGTAGGTACACTGTATATTTTAGATAGTTGATGAGTGTGTTTGTCCGTGGAAATATACGGAATAATTAGGGTCTAGATTCATTTGGAATATTTTGTATATCGATTACCCTATCTTCCATCTTCTGTCCATACTCTCCATGAATCCCAATTAGGGTCTCGATGCTTTTGGAATATTTTGTAAGTATATCGATTATCGTATTTAAACGATTCTCATTTAACGTAACAAACCATCACGCATGAAATCCCCGAAGGGTAAGGCAGAGGATGTACACCTCCATTTCGCCTGTTTTGTTTAAGTCCCATATAATAGCGGCCGAGCCTATTGCCATCAACCGGACACAAATCCAGACTTCGCGGCTGCTACTAAGAAATTCCTGATTTGCCCGATTTGCCAGATCCGGGAATCGATCACAGGACCTCATGCTCAGCAGTCGCGATTGCGACCACTAGACCATCTCATTCACAATTTATTAATTCAATAGCTGTTTCCCGCGACCTTCGTTCGCGTTTCGAATCATTTTGTAATCAATTACATGACTTTTTTTTTTGCACGGATCCATAATTCTTATTCTAAAACAAAAGTAGCCTATGTTAGACTTTATAACTTCAGCAATTTGCCTGTAAAAGTCAAGTCGAAATCGGTCCAGCCGTTTCGGAGATTACCCGGAACAAACAGACAGACATTGAATGTTTGAATTGAATTATTTTCATATGAATTCAGTAAAAAGCTGTATTGATATTACAAATAGACACTTCAGTTTTATTTATTTAGAAGATGTATTCACAGTACCACTATATAGTTTTCAACAGTTGCTGTTTAATACTGTTGACCGGTTCTCAGTTGTATGCCTCTTAGCAAGACTCGTAACTCTTTAAGGAATCATGAACTCACGACACGAGCTTTTGGTATAGGTACCTCTTTGAATACGAATTCTTTTAAACTTTTCCGGAGCATCGTATCACCTACGGGATGTTACTCGCAAAACGTTAGGAAGGCTACTAAAACAAACTCGTTAGGCTATGGGAAATAATGGTGTCTATGATTGTGGGAAACCACACCTCCCTTAGATCATCATAACCATGAAGTAGCTAAGCCGTGAATCTAGACACTCACCCTCCTATTAATAAACACGGAATAAAATTATACCAGGAATAACAAAGGAATAACCATACATTTTCAAAGGTTTAAACTTGGAATAACTTTAGTCTGTGTTTATTAATAGGAGGGTCAGATTTTAACATTCCAGTTCCATAGCTTTCCTGCAAATATTACTTACTTGAATACGCAATATATTCCAAAGAGAATGTTACTTATTTGATTCTTAGGCATCTTGATATGAAACGTGTGATATGAAATATACCTACGAAAACTTTCAAGCTCTGCAAGAAAACCAGGCTGCAAAACTAAAGCAGACATGCGAATCTGTCATAAAACATGTAACCTATGCGATAACATATCACTATTGTCGTCTCAATGAATCTGCGGACTTACTGTTATTTTGTAGCACTATCAACCTTATCGCCTTCATTATAAGGGTCACTGTAAAGGCAGGGTTGTGTGCATGAGGTTTATTAAGGTCGAGGACCCCTGGTTTTCTTCCAAGGGTTATTAATAGACTGCCGGGGAAGTATTTTTGTTTTGATCGGCCGGAGTCCCATTAATTGTTATAATTGTGAATAATTGCCCGATAGTTCGCATGTACTCACGTTTAATTCAATAAAGTTCATTGATTGAGTGTTTTTATTTGAATGGAGATAGCGGTTTTTTCAATGAATGCGTAGCAGCGTTATTAATGAGGTGGATGAGTAATTTAATGCTGTTTATTGAAAGTGATAAAATAGGCATTCTGTTAACTCTTTCGATGTTACCTACTCTGTTCTATTTTTTCTATATAAGCTTGGGGTGAATAATGGCAAAAGCTTATTGTCACTCAGTACACATTGGGGTGGAGTACTTGTTAATTCGTTTTTTTTTTTTTCATCAGGAGTTTCTCAGTAGCAGCCATGGAATTTGGATTAGTGCCCGGTTGATGGCAATAGGCGCGCCCCCTAATACATGAGACTTAAAGTATAAAGCGCGAAATTTTTACATCACTGCCTAACCCTTCGGGGAAAACTATAGAAACTAACACTAGGAATAACCATAACAAGCAATGATTATTATTAAGTAAATTTATTATAATTTTTGAAATAGCAGGATCAGCAACAGAGTGAATATTGTGATAATAGGGTTGGACCCAGGATACTGCCCTGCGTAAATCTTTTTTGCGTGAGAGAGGTTGTTGTTGTTAAAGCTACCTAAAGGGTGTAACAAGACCCTTAACGAAGCCGAAAGGCACTTCTTCTCCCCGTCTTTTTTGTTCTAGACCATACCTGGGAACCTCCTAGTTACGGAGATATTGGGGGTTAAAGTTCCAACTTTTTCACAACTTTTTTTAAAATTCATGTTTTTGTGTAAGATTTTTACTTTATACAACTCCACGATCCCCGTACTATTCAACCCATTCATCAACACAATGTGTTGAGTGCGTTACACTGAGTCCTACCGTAAAACAAAATGTTTCACCCCAAATAAAAAAGTAGTTTCCCAGCAATAATTTTTGCCTAAAGTTACTTAGTTTGATGTACATAATGCTTGGTTGACGGCTTCGTGAAGGGTCTTGTTACACCCTGTACATATTTCTACTTCTTCTTAGCGTGTCGATGACAAATTTTCGTTAAATAAATACTAGTGTTATATTCTAACGCTCTTCCTTTTCAGATAATGTTGGATTAGTACTGTATCAAATGTTTGGGTTAGATCAAAACTAATGAAGATTTTAATACGTACATTATTTATTCGACAAACTAATTCTTCTGGCACAATAATAAATAATCGCATTCACGGAGCTTGGTGTAGTCAGTTAGACTTTTCGTGAAGCCATGTAAGTATTTGAAACGCTTAGGACGTTTTCAGAATATTTATGACTAGTGAAAACCGCCCCGGCTTCGCCGTATTCATAATCACTCTATCTATTTAAAAAAAAAACCATCAAAATCCGTTGCGTAGTTTTAAAGATATAAGCAGACATCGGGACAGACAGCGGAGAGCGACTTTGTTTTATACTATGTAGTGATAATAATCCTTAAAATTACTGGAACTAATGAAAATACCAACGTATTTTCAATAACCAATATTTTTTAATTTCGTTGTGCTTCTCGTAAACTTCATAACCTTATTTTTCTTTGACTTATAATACTGAAGTAGAGGTTTACATCTCTTTTCATATTTCAAGTAAGTAGTTACTGATGTTTTCAAATTCACTGCAAATCTACACCTCATTTACCACAACAAAGCGAGATATCGCGCCACACACAGCGCTTTCTTCTCCACCGCCGCCGCGTCGTCATTCGACGTAATAAATCATCGTAATCGATTTAATTCAATAACTAAAGTTATTATTAAAACAACAGATAAAATAGCAATACGTTTATTATGTATCGTTCAACAGTTACTTATAATAACTTAGTGCTTACAACATTATTGTACCATATTTACATATTTTGCTTTTACAAACTAGTAAAGACTTTGACGCCGTGTTCTAATTTAAGCAACCTTCGCGTGAAAACTCGATCGTTGCGTCCATTTTGTTTAGTGGAACCGAACGCCTCGTTACGGCGACGTAGAGTGCGCGTTAATATTTTCGGAACAAATTTCTTTTATATGATCGCGTTTTCACGACGATCGCTTATATTAGGACACGGAGTAATAGTTTGACTTAGAACGAATACTTATTTTATATTAAGCTTAGGGTTCAAAAGTGAAACGCAGTGAAGATTGTCCAGACGAATACAATTAAAAATGTAATTACCACAAAATCAAACGTTTTAACGGCATACAAAGCATTATTAAATAAGTTATATTATTAATTTAAAGAATTATTTATAAAACGATTAAAGGAGAATCTTATAGAACAAGATGAAGAAAGAGGTAGTTATATTTCAAAGCATGCGCACACTGTATTGTTTAAAGAAAATAGCCAACTTGAAAAAAATATTGAGAAAATACAGGAATAGATTCTTATCTATGTAGTTAAGAGTGCGCACCTACTAAAGTACAGCTTATATAAAACATTGATATAATTCATTGGCATTTACAATCCGACAACTCTTCATAATAGTAGAAAAAACAGCTACAATTTTGTACAACATTAAAAAATACATACAATATCTTTGTTCGAAGTTACAGCGCTGAGTAAGATCGAGTTTGAAATCTAGTTTATTCTAGCGTCGCAGCGACTTACTGTTTTTCAGCCATCATTTAAATTGAACTTAAAATCTAAAGACACTGTAATGAAGTATTACAGTTACAAGTCAGCCAGAGTGAAATAGGTTCACTTAGATATTTCTTATTAAAGCTACGCGGCTACGATGCTACGAAACGCTACGAAATTTTCGGCTACGTCTTTCACACTCGTAGCCATATCTTTGGAGATGCTTCTGCTCAATTGTGGGGCTAAGAGTAGAATATAAGATAGCTGCATATGCTTAAGTCCCACATAGGTTATCTTTTTCTTTTGTACTAGTATCCCTAGCTTACCATTTATCTTCAGTCACTTCAGAAACTATCACTGCATCACTGGGGGTTCTAATCATACAACAAAAGTTCCTTCAAACTTATTTTGGACCCACTCTTCCTTTATCCAGCTATACTTTCTCTTCTGGTATCTGTAGAGGCAGACTAGCATCTTCTGGCTTTCTCCCAGCTGCTGCAGCAGCCTGTAACGCTCTTCTGTGTCTCTTCTTGGTTCGTTCTTTGTGGAAGAAGAGCCGGAGATAATGGCAAGGGAAGACCACGCACTCTCCCGCAGGTTCCTCTGCGTCGATGTAGACTCCTCTCACGATGACTGAGTTGGAGCAGTTGAGGAGTATCAGGAGTGTTAAGCTCACGATGTGAGAACACCAGTTGCTGAGCTTTGGTGTTTCTGTAATAGGCATATTGGTGTGATTAGACATGATATGAGTAAGGTATATCTTCGAGACCAATTCCTTCTTCAGACGAAAGGTCTCCTCACTCCCTACATAACTCATGTATTTAAATAGTTTAGAGACTCATTATTCTACTGGCAAGTTTACGACCACAATTTCAACCGATTTAGATGGTTTGAAAACCGTACTTTTACATTACGGACACTAAAGGGCACGTCTAAGGCCGCGTTAATGGCCTCTAGCGATGAGATAATGTTACTCAGACGTCGGCGTCCAACGTATTCTTTTTGCAGCAGTTGATAAAGCGTGTTTTTGCGAAAAACTCACCAGGAAAGAAATAAATATCAAGCAGCCCCCACACCCCCCGCCAGACGTTGACGGTGGCCAGGAACGATACGAAGTGGTACACATCAGCGAGCAGCAGTCGGGGCGCCCCGTGGAGCCTGGCGGCTGACCAGCGCACCGGGGCCTGCAGTGCGAAGGTCCCTATCACCACCGCGTAGCCCGCTATCTGTGGGCAGAGACAAAGGTTATTTATTAGACATAACATCACGCCTTGTAAAGGTTTTAGTACACCCACATTTCGCCAATTATGTTTAAGTCCCATGTATTGCCAATAATTGGGCACAAATCTCCTAAATAGACTCCGTGGCTGCTATTGAGAAATTCCTAATGAGAAAACCCAAAAACACTGCCCGATCTGGGAATCAAATTTAGGACCTCATGCTTAGCAGTCGCGGTTCTGTGGTGGCTGCTACTGAGAAATTTCTGTTTGAAAAACCTGGGAATACTGAAACATTAATTTATTAGTAAACTAACTGTTGCCCGCGTCTTCGCTCGAGTTTTTGTCTGAATTGATCCCACGGGCACGTTGTAAATATCCTATGGCACTCGGGGATAATGTAGCTTCCTATTAGTGAAAGAATTTTCAAATTCGGTTCAGTAGATCCAGAGATTACCCAATACATACAAACTTACAAACAAATTTTACCTCTTTATAATATTAGTGTATTAAAGATTAATAATGACGTTTATAAGAAATTATATGTATAAGTAGAACCGAGTCTTAAAAGAAGTACTCTTAGAAGAGAGAAAAGTGGAGCATATGTTTGATACAGCAAGCCAGTGCCCAGAGCCCCAGAAGGATGGAATAAGTAAATAGTTATTAAAAGTTCTAATCTAACTAATTAGTAGACATTGCGCAAACCACGGCACCTGTAATAAAGCCTATTTACATTTCCTATCTATAACCATAAAATTTAAAACCTAATGTCGTCAGCAGACCAATTCATATTACAGGCTCACAGGCAGAGGTACGTAAACACAAGTTAATTAACTGTAAACTAAAGTTTATTAACCGTAAACAGAAGTTTATTAATTGTAAACTTGGCTTTAAATAAAGAATCTGTTTGGCAAAGAGTGGAAAAACCGGTGAACAATTATGAAAGATAGTTGTGACAATAAGGAAATTTAATTATAGACTTCACTAGATTGTTGATAATAATATGTAGTAACTATGTACGTACAATGCTTTCCCTTTTCGTATTGTAGGATGATTTGAGATAGAAATAAGGTATAAGATTTATCAGTATTGTGCATCATCATCATCTGTCTAGCCTTTTCCCAGCTATGTTGGGGTCGGCTTCCAGTCTAACTGGATGCAGCTGAATACCAGTATATTTCATGGAGCGACTGCCCCCACAATCCAGTTAGTACTGGCTAGTATAATACCCCTTGGTAAGACTGGTTGTCAAAGATCTACAAATGACAGCGGGAAGTAAAGGCTTATCTGTCCGAGGCACGGTGGAAACTCGATATGAAATGGGTGGTCACCCATCCAAAGACCAACCTAGGCAAGCATGACTTAACCTGAAGATTAATCGGTGCGGCTGTTATTATTCAGCCAGGAGCTCCTCATTTAGCTCCTGATCTCTTATTGTACATCCTGTGCGAATGGTAATCCTGACTTGTTACACCCACACCTAAGTTGCTCTTTTATGGAACAATGGTTAACACAAGTTTCTAGCAAAAAAAATATAAATAGTAGAATTACATGTTTAGACACTGGAACAGTGGAGAGATTTAGGATACCTACCCTCAGCATTGGATGATCAAAGGTTGAACAAGATATAAAGGGTGTAACAAGACCCTAACGAAGCCGAAATACACTTGTTCTCCCCGTCATTGTGATATTTTTTTTTGTTCTAGAGTCTAGAACAAAAAAAATAGAAGGTTCCCAGGTATGGTCTAGAATCTACACCATACGTGGGAACCTTCTAGTTACGGAGATATTGGGGGTCAAAGTTCCAATTTTCAAAAGTATTTTTTCTATTACTTTTTTTTTAATTTTTTTTATTTTTTAAAAAACTTTGCCCCACTTTAGGAATTTCTCCTGTGTCGTGGGTGCGTTTACAAACATTTAAACTCACATACACAAACAGCCAGACCCGGAACAACTACCTGTAGATCGTACAAATATTTGTTCCGTGCGGGGATCGAACCCGCAACACGCAGCGCAGCAGCCAATAGCTCAGCCACTGCGCCAACCGTGCCGTCATACTTGTTTTTAATGTAAGATTTTTAACTTTAAACACCTCCACGACCCCCGTACTATTCAATGCATCCATCAATACAATGTTTTGAGTGCGTTACATTGAGTCCTACCGTAAAACGTGATTTTTCACCCTAAACAAAAAGTCGTTTCCTAGCAATAATTTTTGCGTAAAGTTACTCAGTTTGATGTAGGTACAGAATGCTTGGTTGACGGTTTTGTTAAGGGTCTTATTATACCCTGTAGACAGTTACTTAAAGTTATCTTGTTGCAAAATGTAGCTCAACAAAAAGTAACTTCGGATGTTGATGCAACTTCAAGAAAAATTGGCTACCTATATGGAATATTGCACGACGATCATCCAAGTGCGTATGCGGCGTCTCCTGACAGACAATGGCCCACCTTCCATCTTGCACCGCATGCCCTATCACCTGCGCACCTGATCACCTACTCACTGCATCAGTGAGCGGGGTTCGCTTGGCTGAGTTTCAGGCTAAACAAATTTGAACTTTTTGCCATCGATACGCTAAAAAGAATATCGAAAGTAGTCAGAAGAAGTCTCTTCCTTTTGTTGAAGTTGTTTATTCTTATTCTTTATTGCACACAAAATATAAAAGTAGGACACACAAAATTACAATATATAACTTATGTACAACGGCGAGCTTAACCCAGAATTGGGTTTTCATACAGCAAACCTTACGTTTGATTGTGAGATTTGCGAATGAGGATAAACTTATGTGCACAAACGAACATTTTAAAACTTAAATTTACTTATTTATACTTAACTAATACATAAAATATAATAAACGTAATACATATATACAAAAACATGCAAAATACTATATACATATATACTATTATCCTGCTGACAGGAAATGTTCTCATATTATTTTTTGTTTAATTACTTGAGGAAGTGAGAGAGCACTATTAGCAGCATTTGCAGGGATCTGTAAATACTCTAATGATAGGTAGGTATTATCATTAACACTTATAACGGAATATTTACCATGTTTACTAATTATATTGTTTTTATTGCTTTGTTTACAAAGAAGAGGGTAGATCATTTTGTCGTCTGCTCATGAACACCCACTTGCAATTACTTCACTAAACTAGTGGGACTTTTTGTTCCCACTAGTTCTACTATTTTGTGCCACCTTGAATCTTAGGACTAGTGGGAAAAAAAAAACCATTAGTCCTACCGTAGAACTGTGTAGTAGAACTAATGGGAATGGTCCCTAGCAACAGCTCCAAAATTTCAGGAAATCAAAAAAAAATGTTAACATGGTAAATATCCCGGTTGTGTTAACGTTAGTGTTGGTGACCATCTCAGTGTAAAAACTCTAATGATGTCTACGGAAACATAAGCTGATTGATTCCTTGTTAATTACAATTAAAATAACCGAATGTACCCGAGCTAGACTCACAATGTTAGACAGTACACACAAAAATTCTTATCAGTCTGGAAAAATACTAGACGTGTCCGGTCTTTTGACCCACATCGTTATAAAACTAACATGCATTAAGCACTGAATGCACTCATTAACAAAACAGTACTAGGAATCACCCGAACTTCCTTCTTCTTATCTAATCTTTTTTCTCGATTTGATATTTTGCTTCCAAATCGAGAAAAAAGATTTAAGACTGTATCATCATCTGCCTAGCCTTTTCCCAATTAAAGTTTTCCAGTCTAGAATGAAAGAATGAAAAATATTTATTTGGCACAAGCACAGGAATAACAAAAATAATAATAAAAAAAAGAATCTAAAACTAAATAATAAAAAAAGACCTGTGCGAGGCCAATAAGGCTCCTATCTCAGCATGATGCTGCGATAGATGAAAAACAAATACCGCAGCGCTGGTATTCTGATAGGGCCCACTGTGACGTCACGGTCACAACTACGTCTAACCGAATGCAGCTGGATAATAGTATTTTACATGGACCAACTGCTTAATTGACCTCCACAACTAAGTTAGTACAGGTTTATACGATACCCTTGGTAAGACTGGTTGTCAGACTCTTCGGACCACTGAATTCCTGTAGCGCGTGGAGGAAACTCGGTAAGTAATGGATGGTCACCCATCCATAGACCAACCTAGCCAAGCCGCGGCTTAACCTAATGATCGACCCGAGTGGCAGTTATTATTTAGACACGAGCTAAATCCCGCACTGTATCACTTTATCAAAAACAGGCCCATCATGAACAATATGATAACAGAGGTTTGCACCGTAAGTAGTCGCGGTTGCGCTATGATGGAAATTTTTTTGAAGAAGAAATCTTGATCTTGATCCGTTTTGCTGATTCTTTCCTCTTCAATTGGTAAAGGTTTGTAGTGCGGTGTAGTAATACCCGTTAAAGAAGCAGTGGCGGCCCAGTGGTGTCGATGACCCCGAATTTCGTCTTCTTCGGTTCGAACCCAAGCAACCCTATAGTTTAGTATAGGTTTTATTTTAAAATGTGCTCCCCACTAGGAATTCCTCTTGTATCGTGGGTGCGTTTAAAAACATTTTAATTCACAAAAAGCAATACCCAAAAAACTACATGTAGGCCATACAAATATTTGTTCCGTGCGGGAATTGAACCCCCGACACGCAGCGCAGCAGCCAATCGCTCAGTCACTGCGCCAACCGTGCCGTTATACGCTTCGGCATTATACTTTAATTAATTTATTTCATGACCACTACTCTCAAATCGGAAAAGGAAAATATTGTGAATGAACATGGCATGTCCTAGAACCAAAAATATGATAACATGTGACATCTACCAACCCGCACGTAACAGTCTGATTATGAATATAAAAATTGGCGTAAATACCAAGTGCGCAAGGTTTGTCGCTAAAGATGACTGTTAATGCAATTTGCCTGATTAACTTGAACAGATCCAAGAACTTGATAACGACGCTCAAGGAAAACAACTGCATGATGACCACATGACCAGATCATTAAATTATACTCACTTTAAAGCTAATTTTATTAAACGACGCTCACTCCTCAATCTCACTAAGGAAATTGTATATTATCTGATGATGTACTCATCATCAATAAGGAAAAGAAGTCGAATGCCGAAGAGGTACAGGCATCCTGTTCGCTAATTTAAATATACTGCGATCGCCAATCTGGCCAGGAGATGATTATGGTTATATCTTGACCGTTCATTGGCCCATTAGGAGGCCGGGTAGTTTTTGGTAGGTCTCGCTAGGCTCAGCACGACGAACTCTTGATATAAATATAAGGAAAAGTATCTGGGCGACCGAGATACTTTTCCGCTCGGGTGAAAAAAGAGAAAACGAATTTTACCAGGATAGCACCTAGCTAGATCGATTTTTTGCACTCGTAAACAACCCCAATAATGCAACTTTCATCGAAATCCGTAGAGCAATTTTCGAGAACGTGACTGCAAATATGCATATTGCTTTTTCTTCTCGAATCGATGACTCAGATTATCCAACCAGTACGTAGCAACCTGGACAGCTCTGTCGTTTACCACATTCAAATCCTGTAAGGTGCCATTAGTTGGTTGGTATAAATATTGCCATTTAATAGTATAATACAGTAGTAGTCATCATCAGTAGTAGTAGTCATTTAGTAGTGTCTTTTGCTGGATGCGAGTTGCACGGGACCGGTCAGTGTGGCGACACTTGGGGGAGGCCTATGTCCAGCAGTGGACGTCTTTCGGCTGAAATGATGATGATGATGAATAGTTTAATATAGGATTTTTTAATAAAATTACGACTACCCCATACCATTTCGCTTTAAATATAGGGTTTAAAATTCGACAATCACGTATCATCCGTACAAGACTTGCTAACATGATAACATTAATTATGTAACTTTCTATAACTTTTGTGGGTTTCGGTTGTTGCCAGCCGCCACTCGCAAACATTGCTCCACAAAACTTTCATCCGTGTGGATGCACCTTTACGATTACTCTGCACGTTCGTATTAGGTCCACTGCCTCAACAACTAAAGTACAATGACGTCTTGAACCTAAATATAGTCCGGAAAGAGCATTTATCCACTTTGTATGCAAGTGCAAAATGTGTTCGGTTTCAGGAACTCGCAATAAGGTAAACGCTTTCGCAGTTCTGTTTACGACACGCGTATTTCTGTCAGACTGTTAACCACCCACGTGCTTCAATTTGCTCAATGTCATCTGGTTGGTAATGGACGAGGTTTGAGTAAACTTGAGGTGGTCTTGGACCTTAAGAGGTTGAATTGCAAATTAGATTGTTGACGGGCACGAAACTGAGTATTGTCGCGTGTGTGTATGATATGTACATGTTTGGTTTGCTTTGTTGATCAACAACGTAAAGATCACGCATTTGGGAATGTTAGTCGCCGTCGGCGTCGGTAGACACAACCTTCTGTTTTGAGTCGCTGGCAAGACAGTGTTTTAATTTTTGTTAGCCTAAAACTACGTTACTTCCACGAGAACGTCGGTGGTCGAAGTCACTTTGACTATATGGATTTGGACCCATCATTGTTTGGTGGATAGAAGGTGAGTAGGTACAATGAATCCATGTTAACCTAGGTTCACATTCAAGTCCAGCGATGTGTCGTGTTACGTTGTGACGTCATCTGTTACGCATCAAATCAATGCATTTACTGATGGCAGACTTAACACTATTATTGTATTGTGGCGTGATTTCAACAGGTACCTTGGACGATTCAGCCAATATACTTTCATGCTGCCTTGTCTAAATTAAAATCCAAGTGCTAGATATCAAACTGAAATCATTTTATTATTGGATACCATGGACTCAGCTGGATTTGAGAACATGTCCTAGCGAGACTTGTATTGCTCCCAATCTATCCATGAATATCCAAAACAAGATAAATAGTAAATGTACTTCCCGGCATAAATACTATTTACCTAAAAAAAAAAAAAAAAAGAGAAAAAATAGTATTTGTACAAACAAATACTTTTTCATCATCTTCTTTTATTTCATCTTTTTTTTTGTTAACTAGGTGTTCTCTACTCTGAGACGAAAAACCTCAGAGGTCACAGTTTCTTTTAAACTCCCGACATTGTCTTGGTCAAATTATGTTACGAAGGGTATGGAACAGCCCGAGTTACCCATTTGTTTACAAAACCGTCCGTCCTAATTCGTGCAGAGTTAAAATCCGATACAACGCTACTACATACGGCTGGGGGACGCAAGACGAATGAGAGGAAGACCCAATTGCGTTCACGTAAGTGGTCACTGACTCAGTGCCGTGTTATAACCTATATGCGGAAAATGAACTGGTTTTTTTAGAATATCGAGTTTGGAATGATTCGAAAGTATAATGGGAAACAGTCAATAGATTTAATGTTGTATTAGAGACAAACGCAGATCAGCTAGCCAGAAAAGAGGTCTCAGAATTGTAAAAATAATGCGAAAATTAACAACCTATTTGTATTTAATGAAAACTGGTCAGATAATACAGAGCGCAACAACAGAAGAAAGGAAGGAGTAAACAATGGAATATAGAGCAGAACATGAAGGTCGCGATTTAAAAATAGGTCAAGGATTGGTCGTCAATGGAGAGGGCTGCTGCTCCGGCAGGGTCGAATTTCAGATTTCTTCTTTGATTTGCTAACTACAATTATACTGTCTGAGCGCAATAGATTGTCTCGTTGACTCGTAGACATCACTACATAGTATAAAACAAAGTCGCTTACCGCTGTCTGTCTCTATGTGTGAGATCTTTAAAACTACGCAACGGATTTTGATGCGTTTTTTTTTAATAGAAAAAGTGATTCAAGAGGACGGTTTATATGTATTACATTGCACCCGTGCGAAGCCGGGGCGGGTAGTATAGAATAAAATAGATTTGAAATGTGTAATTTGTTTACAATTGAGGGTAGATTCTCAATTCGTCTTAAACAGTAAGAAAGACCTGGTGGAGGATATCTGTATAAAGTGTTCATCTAAAGAGGCAAAACGAGTACAGAAAGACTTAGAAAATTGGTTTTCTGTGATAAAAAATTACTTTCTGCTCCCTGAACAAATAGAAGAGGCCCTTAAATCGTTTTAATTTGTCATTCTTTACAGCTAAAGCTAGTAAGTAGTAGTTCTTCCGATGAATCAGAGTAGACCATTTTTTGTAGTTTCTGGTTTTCGAATTTCGGTCATGTGTTCTTTTGATTTGTCTCTATGCAGTAGAGGGGGCCTAAAATAGAAGCTTTATCAGAATCATAATATGAATCACGTTAAAAATTTAAAATTCTTAAAATGGTATTTATGGTTATGACCGCAAAGTCCATTTTAAGAGTTTAAAATTTTTAACGTGATTCGTATTATGATTCTGATACAGCAGCCATTTTAGGCCCCCAGCAACCGATTGAGCTGTAATTTTGCAGTCACCATTGGTTCTGGTGACAATATGTTTTTATGACAGACATGACTTGATCCTGCAGCCAGAATCGCCTCCTCTCGCGAGAACTCTTCAAAGGTGAATAACACGGGACACAAAACTTTGTGTAGGCGTTCAATGTTGATAGATAAACCAAATTTTCTTCTTTTCATTTGCCCCCAGAACTTGTAAATTACATGGCGATTACAAAAGTGCGTAATGGTACGTATTCTTTGTTATACTCTTAGTGGCTTACTCTTTATCATTTACTAAAATATCTTATCAAATAAAATTAACACCCTGTAGGTAATTGTGGAAAATACCCAAACATATTCTTTGAGCCTTCTTAACACAAATAATAGTCATAAACTTAAAATAAGTTTACGACTTGACTTAACTAACCTTACCTATAATGTATACCTTGACATCTTTTTACAATATTTACAAACATAAAACATTTCGTAACAATTGCTTAAATTAAGGTTTCACCTGAACTATTTACAAGCTATTAAAAAGGATTAAACAAGTACATAAAGTTGTTGTTTTTGAATGTTTAACGTCATGCTTTTATTGTTCTACGGGCGACGAATGCTAGTAGGGCGAATTTCACCAATGTAACAGAACGCGCGACTCATGCTAGCCTAGTACTTTTCGTGAGGTTACTGCCCTTAACTGAAGAGAACTTGTCGTGAACAGAATACAATCCTAAATGTATGACAGCCTAGCATTTCACGCTAGCTCGCGTGATGCACATTTTTTTTTTTTTTTAATGACTGTACCTTTAAAGTTCTTGTAATTTGTGACGAAGCGCAACTTCGCTAGTGCTACGGGATGAACTAAGATTTTTTTGGAATGTGGGACAAAACTTTAGGACGAACGAAGAATAAATCATTTAAACCGCGGTCAGGAGCTGTCAGTGACAATATTCCCTAAGGATCATGACACAACCAAACTCGTCCAGTTAATTGATGATTGCTGCAATTCGCCCAAAGATGAGGTATTAAAAGAAGAGTAAGTATTATATATCTCAAATAAAGAATCCAATTCCGCATCAAAACCGTAATCCCGCAGGATTTGCGGGATTGAGTTTTTTTTTTAATATTCTTTTGAATAGTTATTTAAAAAGAAAATTAAACTAATCAACAATTGAATTAAATGATGCTATAAAGGTAAAAATAAACAGCTCCTTTTAAGAAACGATATAATACAATTATCAACCTTTCATCTTTAAATTTGTTTGACAACTGAACATATTTATTGGTTTTAGAGGGATAAAAATCAGGTTTTTTTTCTGATAATCCTTTCGAAGAAATCATAAAGAATCTAACGTTTCATCTTTGAGATTTGATCTTATATTGTTGCATAAATAGCCAACTGCGGAAAAAGCACGCTCGGTTTCCCCACTTGTAGGTGGAATTGACTTTATATACAGTATAAGCAGATTCCAAGTACATACTTTCCTCTATTCCCTCCACATTCAAAAAGTAATATCTCACGTTTGAATATCAGATCAAGTGAATGGGAAGACGCACTTCAGGTCTCCATTTTTTTTCAGTCCTGCAAACGTGCGGAATCCCGCATCTCGGATCCCGCAATAAAGGTTGCGGGATTCGATTGCCTAATCTCAAACACGTGGAGGGCTTATCTACAAAACTAGGTATGTTTTCATTGAAATTAGAGGGTACACACATTACAAGTAAATGTACGTACATTAGTTATTAAATCTAGTTATTATATCTTTACCACAGCACAAGAATAAAAATAAATAAATAGCACGACTAAAAATACCGATGTTTTAAGTCCTTTAGATTCATCAGTATAAAACAAAGTGGCTTCCCGCTGTCTGTCCCCATCCCTATGTATGCTTAGATCTTTAAAACTACGCATCGGATTTTGATGTGGTTTTTTTTAATAGATAGAGTGATTCAAGAGGAAGGTTTAAATGGGAAACATTGCACCCATGCGAAGCCGGAGCGGGTCGCTAGTATTATAAAAAGATTAAGTTTTAAGACTATCATTACTTTCTACATTTCGCAATCATTTTTACTACAGTTTTAGGATTGGACTTTGAATTCCACAGAACAACATTGGAAGTGATGTTTCTTGATGCCTTAATTTCCACACCGTCCTCGTTTTTCTGTATTTTCCACATTGAGGTTTAGCATGCGCCTATAAGGCCTGACCCAGCAGTCGGAATTATGATGGCGATGGCAGTTGCATAGGCTCCTACCCATTTTTTACAATTGCAATGCACGTACATTACGTATAATCGTAATGGGATCAAAGAAAGTACACGACCCACTAAAGGCAGGGGTGATCTATTTTTAGTGCAGGGCACCTATAAATAACCGAGCGGATGTATCATAATACTACAATTGCCGAAGTGTTTAACGTATACGACCAATACAGAGATTGAGATTTTTAGGAGGTTTTATCAGGTTCCCCAAAAGTTGTGCATTTTGAGGGCAGTTTGGTATAAAGTAAGCAATTAAATTATACACCTATACTTTTCGTAGCGACATCACATAATTGGAAGATTCAAAAGTCCGATTTATAAAAGCTGCCATCGAATATATTAATGACTAGCGACCTGCCTGGCTTAGTACGGGTGCAATATTATACATTTAGGGTGTAACAAGACCCTTAACGAAGCCGAAAGACACTTGTTCTCCTCGTCATTGCGATCATTTCATCACGTTTTCACTTTTTTTTATATACATGTTTTTAATGTTAGATTTTTACTTAAAACACCTCTACGACCCCCGAACTATTTAATCCATCCACCAGCACAATGTTTTGAGTTCGCTACATTGAGTCCTATCGTAAAACAAGATATTTCACCCAACAAAATAAAGTCGTTTCCCAGCAATTTTTTTTGCGTAAAGTTACATAATTTGATGTACATAATGCTTGGTTGCTGGCTTCGTGAAGGGTCCTGTTCCACCCTGTATAAAACTTCCTCTTGAATCACTCTATCTGTTAAAAAAACCGCATCAAAATCGGTTGCGTAGTTTTAAAGATCTTAGTATACATAGGGACAGACAGCGGGAAGCGACTTTGTTTTATACTATGTGTAGTGATTTCTCATTTACCTAAGCCGGACTCCATTTTCTATATTTTACCGATGATTCAGTCTTGAAACGCCGAACTCCCATACAAAATTGGGCATTGTCCTTTCAGACGCGGCTCCAGAAATCAAATTCTAACTACAGAAGTATTCTGTCAGTTGTCGGTGTCTGCACCCGTCCACTGTCTGTCCACCGGTTTGACTGTACCTACCTTAATAAAAATTCAGGTCAAAACTCACCAGTGACACCCAACACGATTTGCTCTTGTCGTCAGGGAACAGGAAGATGTCCAGCAGCGCCCAGGAGCCTCGCCACACGAAGACGACCAGCGAGCCCACTACTGCCACCGAGAATATGCAGTCCAGGATGTACAGCATTGTCTCTCGGCTGTTCTGTAACAAATAGCCAGCGTTACATAGCTATAAGGAAGTCTTTTAAAGATTGTCTCGCTCCAGGTAAATTGCTAGTATTCTGCTGTAATCGGTTAGACTGTTCAGATATGGTACAGTGAATGAGCATATCGTAAGGACAGGCATATCCTAGAACCAGTAAATCAAAGGCATAAGACATACTATCAACCCGCACTGGGCCCCCGTGGCGGGAAACTGCCGACTGCCTTTCCCAGAAGCCTGTGTCCTTACAGTGATTGATAAGGGTTGGACTCCTTGTCTCGTAGTCGTTATGTACCAGATGAGGACTCCCGTGTTTAATAATGAAAACAACTCGAGAAGACCGTGACAGTCTCTACTTAGGCTGTTTTATCGATCTAAAGCTCTCCAAAATGCTGAAGATAGAAAATAGAACGTAAAGTTTTAGTAGGAAATGCGGCGTGGAGTATTGCAGCCCCTGTAGGGCTGCTGATATAATTTTGAACTAACCTATGTACGTCGCGTGTCGCCTACAATTTCAACATGCAGATGGGGTGGACCCCTCAATAAAAGTTATAGCTTTTACCCTTGCGTTCGCTCGCGTGGATATCGGAAATTACCCTACCCCAAGAACTGTTTACTACCGGAATAAATGGCATTCTATAACACCCCGATCAGTGTTTACTACTTCAGTGAAGAAAATTGTAATCCGTTTAATAAAACCGTAAAGTCGTAGATAATAGGAGAGAAGGCACTTGGACGTCTATTCTTGTATAACAGAACAATTTAAGTATAACAACCAATGACGTCACGGGTTATTGTGGTTGTATAGTTGTAGACGACAGACTAGGAGGTCGTTACAATTTGAGCACAATAGTCTCTTCTAGGAAATCGCCAAGATGTGGAGTTGGCACCTCCGCATTCCAACCTTAAATATATGATTGTCCGTCAATGCTACAGAAATAGACAGGCATAAAACTAAAACCGACCGTCTCGTACATATGTTACATATTATCAAATAGTAAATATGGCTGAGATTTGATATTTCATAACAATGATTTTGTATTACCCATATTTGCAAAATAAAATTCTATTCTATTCAATTCTAACCCTGGCCCTGCTGAAGCAGCTGAAGGTCGTTGTCGTAGAAATACCCGCCGTATCCGTTCGATTCTCTAGATCCATTATGGGACTGCTGGGATTTTTTTCTCCTAGCCTCGAGATTGTCACTTGTCAAACCCTTCCGTACCGAAGTAAAATAAATGCGGGTATAGACCGAACTGAAAACAACACATGTCATTTTATTTGCCATACTTATACTAATTTAACGTGGGTGGCAGCGTAATAGGCAAATAGGGGGTAATTATTGAAATAAACAGAGTCCCTGTACAAGAAATTATGCTAATAGTGCGTTGCTACTCGTATTATTCATCAAAAATGAGAATCATTTGTCTTGGTATTGACAAAGCGGACCACAATAGGATAGGAGAGTTGGCGAATAGAGTCAACGAAAACGAGAATGGTGAGACATTCGACCCATTACGTTCCGTTCCTTTCGATTTTCTATTCACGACGGCGGAACTAAAGCGGATCGCATCTAGTTTTAATCCGAAGAAAGCTCCGGGAATCGAATGGGCATGTGATGAGGAGGTATGAAAACGAAACGCATATGACTAAAGAAGAGATCATCATTATATGCCTAGCCTTTTTTCTTTTTTTTTACCGATGGGTATCCCTCCCGCTCTGGGCTGAGTAGGAGGGAGCCTGTTCCTAACTTGAGATGAAGAGTGATGAATATAAATTTCGATCGATGGAGAGGGAAAAGAAGACCAAAGAAGAAATTAATGAATTGTTTATGCAATGATTAGACAGAAAAAGGAGGAGAATGTGAAAGAAAAGATGTGGGCTCCAAGTAAAATAGAACAAGGGCAGGAAGATGATATACACCGTGACCGTGTCGTCTCACAAAGGTAGTCCACTCAATGTATCCGACATAAGTTACCTTATAAGTGCGATTATTTTTAATTAATGAATTAAGAATTGGTACAAAGAAAAATAAATAATACACTAGAATTATGAAACATTGTAAAAATATTTACGGGTCAAACGGTAGAATATAGCTACCCAGCGCACGAGTCATAGCTCGCAACGGGGTGTTCAACTATGTCATGCGTCATAATAATGAATAATATTTTAATTTGTTTAAGTATTAAAATCTCTTATACAGGGTGTAACAAGACGCTTCACGAAGCCATCAACCAAGCATTATGTACATCAAACTAAGTAACTTTACTCAAAAATTATTGCTGGGAAACAACTTAATTTTTTTGGGTGAAAAATCACGTTTTACGGTAGGACTCGATGTAACGCAATCAAAACATTGTGTTGATGGATGGATTGAATAGTACGGGGGTTGTGGAGGTGTTTAAAGTAAAAACCTTACTTTAAAAATATGTTTTAAAAAAAATCTTGTGAAAAAGATGGAACTTTGACCCCCAACATCTTCGTAACTAGAAGGTTCCCAGGTATGGTCTAGACCAAAAATTGGTCGCAATAACGGGGAGAACACGTGCCTTTTGGCTTCTTTAAGGGTCTTGTTACACCCTTTATTACCTTTTTTTTTTTGTATGAATGTTTAGTAGTTATTGGATACATGAAGTGGGCTGCTGTTGTAAGGCGACTAAAAATCACGGTGTATATTTAATATTGTAACCTTTTTTTGTTTTTTTTTATTAACTTCTTGCCAACTTTGCTTTGCAGCAAGAGCTGCAAAAGCAAGAGCAGCGGTGGTCCAGTGGTTGCGGCCCCGACTTACGAGCAGTAAGTCGTGGGTTCGAACCCAGTCAGGCGCATTACTTTGTGTAATTTATTTCATCACCACTGCTCTCAAAACGGTGAAGGAAAACATCGTGAGGCATCGGCATCTCCTAGAACAAAACATTCAAAGACATGTGACATCTACCAACCCGCACTGGGCCCGCGTGGTGGATTATAGCCCATGCCCCTCATAGAGAGGAGGCCGTGTATCCAGCAGTGGGAACATCATAGGCTGATTATGCTATGCTTATGCCACTTTGCTCTTGTTTTATTCCAATTTGTTTTTCAAGGGATTTAAAACTTTTGATTTTGTATAGATACTAAACTAGGCGACAGCAAAATGAATGCCTAATAAATAAGTTCTGTTGGATGTTTAATGCTAAAGCGCTGAAAGTTCAAATTCCGTCAGTGTGCAAATATGATTTATATTTAGGGATTCATTTAGGTGTCATTAGTATTAGTATTAGTTCAAAAACAAACAAAAAAAAACTTTTCTTTTTCAAAAAAAAAAAACAATCTTTTATTAAAATGAAAAGAAGAAAATTTGGTTTATCTATCAACATTGAACACCTACACAAAGTTTTGTGTCCCGTGCTATTCACCTTTGAAGAGTTCTCTCGAGAGGAGGCGATTCTGGCTGCAGGATCAGGTCATGTCTGTCATAAAAATGTATTGTCACCAGAACCAAAGGTGACTGCAAAATTTCAGCTCAATCGGTTGATGGGGGCCTAAAATGGCTGCTTTATCAGAATCATAATACGAATCACGTTAAAAATTTAAAACTCTTAAAATGGACTTTGTGTTCATAACCATAAAGACCATTTTAAGAATTTTAAAGTTTTATATGATTTTGATAAAGCTTCCATTTTAGGCCCCCAGGTTTGAAATTCAGTTGCAAGATTTGACCAATATTTACCTACTAACTTAGTAACAAGTCATATTAAATAAAGGCTTATAAAATATTTTCTGTTTTTATATTGTTTTTTATAAGAAATATTTAACAATGTAAATAATTTGTACAAAAGATGAATAAAGGAAATCAAAATCCTTAATTCCATATACCTGTACTGTTCAACAAATTAGGTTGCTAGTTGCGATTTGGGCATAACAACAGAGCATTTATGTCGAGTAAATAAGTAGAATATTTATATACGGTACATAATATAAGTCAGGACACACTAATACGGTTTAACAATGTTGAACTAAGATAGTGAACAATAAACTATTCATGATCATCATAAACGTTAAGTAATTTGTCAAACATCAGCCGATGCGAAGTAGCTACACTTTAAGACATGAGTACATACAAAAATAGATACGTGGATTTCATTATCAAGAAACCAGCACTTTGCCCCCGGCTTTGTCTGTTTGATTTGGGAGTTTCCCCTACGAAATTCAACACACTGTCCGCCCTCTTTCGTTTTGGAGCCACGATCTTGGATCGGTCACCAAAAGAGGATTTTGTATGAAGTTTCGATTTTCTAAGGCTCATCTATCTATAGGCAGCTATACATAGGCAGAGGTGTACCTACCTATTAGTACTCGCACATTCGCCAGTTATTTTTCACTCCTATGTAATAGTGGGCGAGAGCCGAGCACAACACCGTGGCAGCCACTGAGAAATTCCTAACAATAAACTACTTTGCCCAACCTGGGAATCGAACCCAGGACCTCATGCCTAGCACTCAAGCTGATTGGTCAAGGTGTTTAACAGTGTTTATTTTTAGCAGGCAAATTTCTCAAACATGGTCCAATGGATTACGAATATCCTTCAAAATCTTTCAGATGCGATTGGTAAATGTGTGCTTTGTGCCAATTGGGCGAAATATCGATATGACAGAAAGTAATAAAACTGTGTTTATTTGGCGTTATTAAAAATAAAATCAAATAAATAAACAAACAACACTAATGATGCCAGAAGGGCCATATGAACGACAATCATAATTTGACTAATGGTATAAACTTCTGTTTTGTTGTCAAAATGTTAACAACTAACATTATTGCTTAAAACTTATGTAATTTTGTAACCTCGTTGGAAGAAGTAACTGGCTTTTCAAAACTGGTACTCAAACCTTAGCTCGAGAGCCAGGGTTTCAATTGCTTTGTAATCTAGTATCATGCCAATAAATAATTTATTTACTGACTAGCTGTTGTCCGCGACCTTCGTTCGCGTGAAATGAATATAAAAAAATATTACTTCCCTTTTTGAATCGAATTTTGTTACCAATTTCAAGTGTTTTATTTTTTTTGCACGGAACCCTAATTATTTTTCTACAATGAAAGTAGCTTAAGTTAAACCATATAACATCAGCTATCTGTTAGAAAAACTCCCGTCGAAATCGGTCCAGCCGTTTCGGAGATTAGCCGGAAAAAACAAACAGACAAAAATTAAAAAAAAAGTGTTTTTGTTAAAAGTGTCGTAAATATTTTCTTATGCATTCAGTAAAAAGCTGTTTTTTTGATATTACAAGCAGACACTTCAATTTTATTTATTTGTATGCCTAGATAGATTCTCTTTTGTTGTATAATTGTTGCATCTTATCGAGGAGTTATTTCTGTATTTGTTTTTTTTTTATGGTATATAAAGTATTTTAACTATTCATTGTGAAAGAGACACAATGGAATATAACATAATAATTTATCTCCCATACAGAAAACATTCCATAAATCATCTTCATCAGAATATATACCAATTATTCGCTAATTCTGTTTATGCTCTGAAATAAAGGCGGGATTCAGATTTTTTGTCCTAAAACCCGAAATAACTACGGATGTTATGTGGTACACTGCAACCAACTTAACTGTGCAGCCGGGAAAACACTGAACTCAAATAAATGTACCAAGTTTGACATATTGATGTAAATTTTCTTGACAAGCGGCGCCACCTTAAACTGTACACTTATAATGGTTATACTATACGCTGATAGCTTTCACAAAAAGCATAACAAGACTGTCAGTTTATACAAAGTGGAAATCACCATACTCCACTAAATGAATGCCTGCTTATTAAATTGTCACCATGTGATGCCAAGTCACCATGTCTTCCAAACATTAGAAATAACAGGGTGAAGTAAACGTAAAGAAAAGATATAGCACCTCATCTTCGATCATTCAACCCTTTTTAAGCTAGAACTCTTAGGGTATAAATATTGGAAAAATAAAGGTAAATGCATTGTCACTATCCCATAAGAAGACTGTTCTTCAAATACATCCAAAACACAACCACTTTTAATACCACAAGTACTCATACCTAATCGTAAGTATCAAAGAACACGCGCGAATGAATGAATGAATGATCAGCTGGTCCTGTGTGTAAGTACGCACTCCACTAATCTGTGCTGTTTATTTGTCAGCCTCACTCAAGGGTTTGATGAACCTTAGGTTTGCAGGAAATCTCGAGATGATAGGAAGTGATTCAACAAGTCCTTGTGTTGATAACTGGCATCACGTATAATGATGATGCGCTGTTTTTTTGGTAGAATTTTTGGCAATTTTAGGCTAGTTTCTTCACCATAAATATCATCAGTCTGTGTCAGTTGTGTTTGGCTGCTGTCTTCCAAAACTATAACTGTAGGGGAGGAGCTGATCCCATACTGTGATAGAATTATGTTTATGCGAATATAGGTAAATGGAGCAGGGGAGTTGATTGAGAATATGCGTAGCGTTTAACGGAAATAACCAAACATCACACTGACTATTCTGAAGAGACTAACGTGACCCAATAGACAGCGAATTCCTTTTTTGGGGACTGGTTATGCAGATTTAAGTAAAGGAGCAGTTCTAAATGGTACCAACCGTACGAAACATAGTGGGAACATCGAAATAGTCCTGCGGCGAGTCGACGGCGACGGCAAACGGTGCGGCGCAGATGTTCCTTAGCGCGCGTAAAGCCGCCAGCGACAGCGTCGCCGCAGCCGTGGTCGACAGCAGCGTGCGCGCGCTGTCGCCCGTGCACTCGTTGAGCAGGTTCCACACGCCACGCCACGCACCCACGCACGCCACGCCCGCGATGGCCGTGCACATCCGCGACACCACGTAGTACGTCAGTCGGCCCCGCTCCGGCCGCAGATGTTTGCTCAGTTGCGTTTGGAACACCGAAAACAACAAGTCACAGCACAGTCCGAAGGCGGCACACGCGGCCGCGCTGCCCACGGGCTCGTCGGGCAGCACGTACAGGTCCATGAGGGTCCAGGTGGATTTCCAGTAGGTTACCACAGCGGGTGCGACGACGAGACTCGCGAAGAGCGCGTCTGCGCATTCCAGGAGAGCGGCGTGCGCGCGCGAGCCGCTCGCCAGCGTATCGGCCAGCCCCGCAGTGCTTCCGCGCATGTCTGCCGTGTGCCTGTGCGCGCCTCACTGACAGACTGAGTCCCACCGGCACAACGCACCGACAGATTACTACAAGTAATTGCATTATCACCCGTCCCGCGCTGACGTACCCGTGTTTGCTCGGGACTCAACGGTTGTGCGTATGATTCTACGCTGAGCTAATGTCGATGCTAGGATCGTTTGTTAGAGATAAGAGGTCTTTAACCAGCTTAAATAGTGCATCTACGTGATAGATTCTGTTTGATGACACAAGTCATCGACTGGCTGATTCCTTTATGATAAAGTAAAGTCGATATGAAGACCGACAACACTTCCGAGAAACACTCTCCCTTATTAGTACAATGACGCAGAGAGCCTTAGTAGTCAACTACCGTCATTTCATAAACCTAAAGCCATCGATCAAGTATGAAATTACTTAATTTGTTTACACAATCATCTCTATTATGGTAATCTTTCTTTTATAAGAAATATCGAATTTCCCTCCCTCAGGTGAAACATACACATAATGTGTCCAACTTTTCTGATATCTGCATTTTCAATTAACGTTGTGACGAAACATGAGCTTCGATGGGCTGAACAGACCATAAAGTTTTAAATTTTTAACATAATCGTCCTTGTGTATGACGAAATAATCGGACCACCTACTACATACATCAATTGTCCTAGTTCCCAAGTTAAACCCAAGTATAGAGTATGCTTAGTATATTTGATTTCAGACGTAGAGACGTTTCTACTCTCTTCAAGAAAAAAGATTTATAGACAGAGTGAATATCATTCAGCACCCAAGCTTTAGTCGCAGATACGGCTGTCGAGCTGACTATTAGTTACGTAGTTGTTCCTGTATTCGATTCCTGAATCAGGCACGTGAGGTGTTGTAAAAGCTAATTAGGAATTCTCTTGTAGCCCAAAATTTACACTGTATCCGATTTTTCCTTGTTGTATTCCATCTCTCTCCTGAAATTCTGCAGAAACTTCCTAGACGTAGCTGCATTGACCTGGTAGGCTCATAGGCAGGTTGTCCTACTTTCTAGCTTCTGGCGATCCGTAACTTGCAACAACAGAATAGGCGGTGTAACCACAGCTGTGCCTGTCCCTCCCGGGAACACAATCGTGCTGGTACTTGCAAGTAATCTGGGCTACACCAACCGTTTATCTATGCCCTCGCGATCTTCGTAAGAGTGACCGTGAAGATAATAAGACAATCGTTCAACGGATCACGATCAGTAGGCCAGTAACTACGCACTTCCTAACAGATTCGGACTTAAGTGTTATAACTATGTGGTCAGCATTGACCGTTGATCTCTATTACTGGTGGGGTTTTAAGGGCTTTTTCCACTTGGCTGAATTCAATCGTCTTTTGAGAAGAAGGGAAATATTTAGAAAGCTTTTTTACATCATCTGCTTAAGAGCCTTTTCATAACTTAGCTGGAGTCGGCTTCCACGGTAACCAGATGGGTCGACTGCCTTCCACGACCCTGTTACTGAGCAACACGATACCCTTGGTTATGCTGATTGACATACTTCCAGGCTTCCAACTGTCCATAACGAATGGCAAAGATCTGTGAATGACAGTCGGGACCAACGGATTGACGTCATTACTGGAAAATGGAGGGATCTCAGTATGCAAAATATCACCCATCCTAGACCGCTACGGCAAGCTTAACCTGATCCCTGACCAATCTACCAGAGCTGCGGTTATTACTTATAGCCATGATCGAATTGCGACCTAGATGAACGCAACTTTTCTTCTTCCCAATTATGTGGCTTTTGAAATTTATTTTCTGAAAGTGACTCTCTAGGCACTTGTTTGAAGAATGAAATACTATGCTACGAAATTGATACTTATTTGGTGGCTATAAGAGTAGAGGAAGACCAAAGAAACGATGGATGGACTGTGTGAAGGATGATATGGCTAGGAAGGAGGTAACTGCTGAGGTGACGGGTAATAGAGAAGTATGGAAGAAGAAGACATGCTGCGCCGACCCCAAATAAGTTGGGATATAGGCAGGAGAAGAATGATGATGATGAAAAAGGTACTTACAGAAATCTTGAACCTAGTAGAGAATATGTAGGTGGGCTCCTTTCCGTCGGTGACTAGGAAGTATGGCGATGCGAGCAGGTTGCGCGACGAGCGCAGGATAGTGATCGCGATGTAGAAGAACAGCGTTATGGCACCTATCAGCACTGGCCTGGTGACAGAAATGTAAAAATATACGCAATGGTCCTTCAGTGTATGCTCGCCACATGTGTTCAACTATTACTGAAGTTGGATAACGGTGGAGTAGCTTAGTAGTTTTAGAAAAAAAATCTTTAAATTTATTGAATATTTCGTTTCTTTTTTTTTCAACAAATAGCTTTGAAAATACATGGAGATAATCTTTATGTCATCATCGTCTGCCAATCGTTTGCCCAACTATGTTGGCGTCGGCTTCCAGTCTAACCAAATGCAGCTGAATATCAGTATTTTACATGGAACGACTGCCTATCAGACCTCCATAACCCAGATAATCTTTATGTATTTCCCAATGAAGAGCACCTACCTACATTATTTTTTTCAGCAAGCACAGAAGCCATTCAAATTTAACTAGTCTCTAAAACGGGTAACGCTTCTTTACCTCTCCAATCCTCGTCCAACAGACCATTCAGTAACCGCCCTCCGTTGGAATAATAAATCAATAAATAAAAAAAAACAATAAATCCAAAACTGACCTATGAGGATCATTAACATCTGGCAGGATAGCATCCACAGACATATCGAGCAGACCCCAGCCTCCGCGCCAGTGCATGATATTGCTCAAGATGAAGATGTATGTGTAAACTCGAGATAGGATCCTCTCCCTCACCCAAGATACAGGCCCACCTTCTGGGTTGCTCCAGGCGCCGGCTGAACGGGATAGGAGTCTTCTCCTGGGGATGTAAAGATTTGGTAATAGAGATTATATATTGTGTCTGTGACTGCTTCGTTCGGTCGCAAGCGCGATTGAGCATGAGGTCCTGTGTTTGATTCCCTGGTCGGGCACACAGCTACTGTTTTTTTTTTCAGGAATTTTCTCAGTAGCAACCACGGAGTTTAAGATTTGTGCCCGGTTGCTGGCAATAGGCTCGCCCCCTATTACATGGGACTTAAACATAACTGGCAAAATGTGGGTGTACTAATAGGTACACCTCTCTCTCCCTGTCATTGTGATCATATTTTTATTTGTTCTAGGCCATACCTGGGAACCTTCTAGTTACGGGGATATTGGGCGTCAAAGTTCCAACTTTTACACAACTTTTATTTTAAATGCATTTTTTTTTTAAACATTTTTACTTTAAACACCTCCACGAGCCACGTACTATGTTAAGGGTTTGGTTTCCGCACTTAGTCCTTAAAGTGGACCATTGTACGTGGAGCCACGTACTACTAGTAATACATCCATCAGCACCATGTTTTGAGTGCGGTACATTGAGTTCTACCGTAAAACGTGATTTTCCACCCCAAAAAAAAAAGTCGTTTCCCAGCAATTATTTTTGCGAAAAGTTACTTAGTTTGATGTACATAATGCTTAGTTGACTGCTTCGTGAAGGGTCCTGTTACACCCTGTATGTACCTACATATACACATGCCTACCAAGACATAAATCAAGTCAACAGGGGTAATGTCTGACAGCTCAAATTGCCGATACAGACTGCCATAGATGCCATGGATGGCCATGGAACACAAGTTCAAGAAGTCTACGAAAAATATTTTTCCACGCCATGAAAATATTTATTTACTGTTCCGGGTTTACACGTTTATAAGTAAAGTTCTAATCATTAAGATTAAAAGCTAAAATAAACATATTCAGTTCTATTCATACGAAAGACAGTTAAACCAAACAAGTAGCAATTTAATTTATTTGGATAAATAGTCACTTTCACTGGACAGTACTATTATCTAATCTGTGCTCAGACTTAGAAAGATAGCAATCGTCACTGTTTCAATAACTTGGCAACTAGGCGTGGGTAGCAACTTCAAATTGATTGCTATTTTGTTTTCCACAGGCGTTTAACTAATCAGCAAATGAAGACAATGACGGCAACGATTTGGAGAACCTTTTCGGGGTTTCATTTATAAATACTTCCCAATGAATAATTGTATGATTTGTTAAAAGGATAGGTCAGTATCTAAATTATTTCTCTTAGCTTTTTATTTCACTCTAAAACAAATTGAATTAGTAATGCTGTGTATGTAATGTGAATGCATGAATGTTTTATTTCTATTAAGAGCCAGTGAGACTCGAATTAAAATTATTTTATTTTATTTATTACCTTATTTTATGTATTTATAAAACTTAACTTTCTTCTGTAAATCTACAGCTAGACAAATAAATTACACAGCAAAACACGTACAAAAAAACGTATCATTGACACAATATATTTTTATTTCGTAAACTCAACTCCCGTGGGACACAGACGGGAAATTATTTTCATTCTAAATCTCCCGTTATATCCGAGGTAACATGATTTAATCTGAGGTAACACCTTATAATCGCCTTTAAAGATGCAACAAAACGATGTTGTCCTTTTATTAGCGTTCCCACGACTCACATTTTCTAAATTCAAAGGAACAAAACGTAATAATATCTATCTACGTAAATAAACAAACCCAAGCGTAGGCAAACAGATTGTCTAAGATACAACCTTTGTTGTATAATCCTGTTATGTCGGCTAGCTCGGAGCATTCATTTCAGTTACATAGTTTTCTTGTAACCTTGAACAAGAATACAAGTGGTGAGGGTACGCGTTTATTTATTTCTTGTTTTATGGTTGGCAATTATCCCACGGAACCGTTATAAATAAACACTCGGGGATATTGTAGCTTCCCATTATTGAAAGAATTTTCGAATTCGGATCATTCGTTCCGAAGATTACTCAAACTTACATTCACTACCTCTTTATACTCTTCACGAAGCTGTCAACCAAGCATTATGTACATCAAACTAAGTAACTTTGCGCAAAAATTATTGCTGGGAAATGACTTTTTTTTTGGGGGTGAAAATTCACGTTTTACGGTAGGACTCAATGCAACGCACTCAAAACATTGTGCTGATGGATGGATTAAATAGTAAGGGGGTCATAGGGGAGTTTAAAGTAAAAATCTTACAATCATAACAGGTATTTAAAAAAAACTTGTGAAAAATTGGAACTTTGACCCCCAATATCTCAGTAACATGAAGGTATGGTCTAGAACAAAAAACTGATCGCAATTACGGGGAGAACAAGTGGCTTTCGGCTTCGTTATGGGTCTTGTTACACCCTATAAATAAGTAAAGTTAGATGTATTATTGTTTAATATAGATTATTTGGTACGAATTATCCAGGATCTTGAAACATTGGTCTCGATGTCAGTCCCTTCAAAAGGATCAATTTTTTTTAAATGTTTTCGTTGCATGCCTTAAATAGCACATATCCAAAACGAAATAACAGTTTATTTTGGTTGTGACTGTTCCAAATTCCGCGTCACTTACCAGTGACGCGGAATTTGGAACAGTCACAACGTGGTTGTTTCGTTTGCCATACCTGGCACGATAACGAAATACCTGATTCAAAAATAGTATTCATGAGAATCCAGTTTTAGTGACGATTTTTTATAGCCCCGTAAAGGTGGCTATACACTTTCAACTGTAAGCTCTCTCTATGTCTTTGCCGAGACGTCTCGCAAAACTGCGAGACTGGAGAACACGCGAGGAACACCGAGGTTAGACGAGCGCTACTTATACACTCTCGCACTTGCCCTAACTAATACAGTCTTCATGAGAGTGTGCAGCCACTGCAGTATTAATTTTGTTTTGAGCGTTATTTGGTCATTTTACAGAATTTTGATATTGCTGCAGAAAGTATTGAGGAGGATGGGTATAAATTAAACGTGAAACAAAAACATGTTAGAGGCTAGCAAAAGGAAAGTATTCGCGTAGAAAATACCTCAAAAATGCCAGACGTTTCTTAACTTAAAGACTGCTCCAAAACATGCAATAAACGCGACTTCTGCGCTGTCACCAATGAAGCTATGGAGGTAGCGAATTTTTAGACCAATCAAATGTGAAGTTTGAAGTGTATACGAAAAAAAATAGAAGCAGAGAGACTAACCTGACAATTGCAAAGCTGATATGTAGCACTATGCCGAGCAGGTAAATCTGCGCGAAGAGGAACAGCTGAGGCTTCAGGTCCATCAGCCCCCACGTGCCTCGCCACACGCTCACCACGTTCGGTGCCACGAGGAAGCAGGAGAACATTGCGTCTCCTGGGGAGAAAACATAATCAGGGGGTCTAAACTGGCTGCTTTATCAGAATCAAAATATGAATCACGTTAAAAATTTAAAATTCTTTAAATGGTCTTTATGGTTATGATCACAAAGTCCGTTTTAAGAGTTTTAAATGTTGAACGTGATTTATATTATGATTCTGATCAAGCAGCCACTTTAGGCCTTCAGGTCAAACAAAATAATACGGTGTCCATGATGGTAATGGTATTTAAGAGCCCAGACGGATCAAAACAAATTTCAAGATCTATCTGTGTCAAAATTCTATAACAATTAGGCAGCATTGAACAAACCGCGCCACTTCCCACAATACAGAAACTTGAACAAATAGAGAAGTATTTTCCGTTCACCACGAAAAATACTCTCAGGTTTTAAAATGTAGGATTAATCTTATTGTTGGATTAACTGGCCTAATTAAAAAAGATAAGCCGAATTAGGTATATAGGAAGTCTGCGTAAAGTTTACGTTGTGTAATATTTTAGTTGGCTACAAGGATACTGTTAAAGATAGTATGAGTTAGTTTTAATTTTTATCATTTGGTAACGACTAGCTTTTGCTCGCGGTTTCACTCCCATTAAGTACGTAAATTAACTCATAGGAAAGTTTTAAATGTAGCCTATGACACTCTGGATTAATGTTCGTGAAAGATTTTTTGGAATCGGATCAGTAGTTCCGAAGATTACCCGCTATATACAAACTAACAAGCAAATTTTATCTCTTTATAATATTAGTTTAGACACCAACTTGTCTCAACAGTGTATGTTTTCCGTGTTTAGAGTAATAGGAAATCAAGGTATCTATGGAACTGAGCTTTTGTCCGCGGCTTCTACCACGTGGTGGTAGGGAATAGTCCCACGGGAATGTATTGCCGGGGGGCAGAATGTAAAACTATGTCCTAGTCCGACCAACTACGGTACGAATTATCTGTGTGCCAAACTTCTTCGAAAAGGCCCTACCACGAGCGTGCGGTGTAAACGAAACGTAAATGCGACGATTTTTGAATCAAAATACAATCGTCCTATTTTAAGCTTTTAAGGTTTACAACTAAACTTATACTGTCACTTAAGGAATATCTTCCGTGATTGTTCATTCTTTTGAGCTCCCGATATTTCGACGCTGTTCAACCCAACCCGCGATCATGGAGCTTGCAACAGCGTCGAAATATCGGGAGCTCAAAAGAATGAACAATCACGGAAGTGACAGTACCTCCTACCTACCTATAAGTTTAATCATCTTATACAATAATGCACTGAGAGTGCTGTTGAGGCTGCCGTGGCGTAGTAGTGCGTCGGGGATGTTTGCAGATAATAATATTGATGGTTTTGCCGCCATTATTAGAAATAGATGTGCATCCCTGATGACTCGTGTTCGCGGCAGCACTAACAGTATTCTCAGTGTATTCGCAGATCGGTGGGATTCCCCGATGGTGCGGAGGTGGTTTCGGCTCCATGCTGTATTGTGATTGTACATTTTCATCTGTGTCTGTGACCTACTAACACTAGAACTTAAGTAAAATTGTTACTAACCCTATGGACTCCGGTCTGAAATAACAACTTTCTATTCTATTCTATTCTATAGCATTTCAGTAAGCACAATCAGTATCATCCATAGATATGAATAAATTCTTTTAATTACGAAAATATCAAAATGTGAAACAAGTATTTTTAATTTCAAAATCGACGTATTTACGTTACGTTTACACCGCGCGCTCGCTAAGGCAGGTCGTAGATACATAGACAGACCAAGTTACTAATTTTCGCAATAACTCGAATAACTACAAATACTGCTACATGTATTGATAATGTTTTTTCAATGCACTTTCTCGAAAACTGGTTCTTATCGCACTACGATTAGGTTCAACATGCAATGTATTTCACACGCGTGGATTTTTAATACTTTTCCGCACACGTGCGGAAATAAAAACTTCCACAGATAAGTTCAATTGGGTTCAATGACTATCGCTTTAATTGGTGGTG
Organism: Eugnorisma glareosa; assembly: GCA_947578425.1. Classification (NCBI taxonomy): domain Eukaryota; kingdom Metazoa; phylum Arthropoda; class Insecta; order Lepidoptera; family Noctuidae; genus Eugnorisma; species Eugnorisma glareosa. The sequence goes on along the minus strand of OX387969.1, from coordinate 17,823,696 downwards.
ATTGTTTTTTTTTAATCTCGGCAAAGAGATATGCGTCTATACGGCGTAAATATTTTTTAAATATTTAAATTGTGTTTATAAATAGAATATCATAGATATACATGATTATTTAAAACAAATATTTGCTTTTATGAACAAATTAACATTTATTTGTGTTCTAAATGCAAAAATGCAAATTTGGATTTATCTTCTTTTCATATTAGGCTGTATAGCTGCATCATACCTTTGCTTCTTCTTCAGCCTGGCGAAAGCAAAGCGCGAAAAAAAAGCCAATTAAATCATAGTTTCATAATCATTCCTGACAAAATACTTTCTGTTTTAGTATTTTATTTCTTCGAAAGTGTATTGAAAAACGTCGTTTGATACTCGTGGGGATTTGTTATTGCAGATCTCGGCTCCATAACACCCTCGCCTGCAGCTCGGGTGTTAATTCCACGCTCGAATGCAATAACAAAGTTTCCCCACTTATATCAAAATGTACTATTTGTTGCTGCGACTACCTAGATAAGTCCATTGTAAATTACCTTCCTTCTGATCACGAATTCTAACTATTAAATGTGCAAGTAAGTTTGTATGTCACCTTTTCACGCCTAAACCACGGAACCGATCATTCTGAAATGTTGGTGTACAGAAACGGACATATAGTACCTTTCATCCCGAAAAAAAGTACTGCCCTCGAGGAAAACAAATAACGTTCTTATGATAATAGATGGCGCCACGTGTCTTTCGAATCACAATAAGGGCTATCGTTTTTTTATTTTTTATTTATTTATTTACATATCTAAGTATTTGAGATAGGTTTAACAGCGGGTCCCAAACTAGGCACAGCCTGTATCTTGGTGACCCAAACAGGATTGAGATCTTTTGAGCTCATCAGGTGGCGCCACTGTCGAGTAAGGTCATGTCAATAATTCTATTTAATACTTTAAAGTACCAATAACTTCTTAAAAAAGTACGTTATTTTGTTTACGTATAACAACGGTGTAAGCTTCAGATACATATTTACAATATTCTCCATAAAATTAGCAAGCATGAAACATTTAAAAATCATTTTAATTCCAAGTACTAACAAAAAAGTTCCTAAGTTGCTTTTTAGAATCTTCAAGTCATAATAAATCAGGAATGGCTCAATCTCGACCACAATCGTGAATATTAGTAAAAATACTTGTTCAAAAGCACGCAAAGCGCCAAAATTCTGACATCTGACATTTCGGTGACCACGCGCTACAGTAGCGCCTCTAGCGGCGAATTCGTACACGATATATATTGAATTATATTACTATAGAAACTGTAGTAATTAAGAGTGTTTTTTTTTTACCCCGAATTGATTGTCATAATTATTAACGCGAGCGAAGCCACGGGCAAAAGCTAGTAGGCACATTAAAAATAAATCATAGAAATGTGAAAATAGAAAATCAATTTGTCTATGGTATAAGACAACATAATAACCTATACCGTAGCTAACTTCATCGCAGCTGCAATCGGGCGGGGCGGTGGAACTGGCGCATGACTCCAAAGACTTGGTCTTCTCCAGCTTCCGAGGAGTAGCCTCTGGCAGGAGGCTCTCCGATAAGTTCGGTGGCATCTGTAAGGGAACAGCATTTTTTTTTTTTTAATAGTGTTTATGGTGCGCCTGTGATGGTTCGGCCAAACCGGTCTGAAAAATTGCGGACGTTGCTCCGGACATAGGATTTAGACAGATAATGAACCGAATTATTCGTCAGTATCCATTGTCCGCAGCCGGTCCGCAGGTGTCCTTATCGATTTTACCAAACTTTTGTCCGGCTTGAGCGTCAATCTATTCATTTTCATTACAATTCGGCAGTGCTATATTATAGGTATTCAAAAACAGCCCTATTTCAACTCTTCATTTCAAGTATGTGTATACTTGCCTCAATAACATCGTCCATTGCTAATTAAAGAGCCAAACACTGGGTTTAGAATCGTAAAAAGCTTTTTCTAACAACGTTTTGTGATAAAAGTTACGCCGCGACCACTAATGGCTGGTGGTTTCGCTCCACTGTTACAGTAACGTAAACATAGTTAAAAAACGATCGATATTTTAGTGTCAAGATGTTATCAAGTTAATGTATTATGTCTTGGTCAGCCTGCCTGAAGAAAATACACATTCTAAAATAATGCCTGGTTTCACTTACACTAATCGACATCAAATGACATAACTTCATGTCTGTAATCCCGGAAGGGATAGGCAGAGGTGTAACTAATAGTACACCCACATTTCGTCAGTTAATAAGGGGGGGTATAGGGGGCGAGCATACTGCCATCAACTGGGCACAAATCCTGCAGACTCTGTGGTTGCTACTGAGAAATTCCTATTGGAAAAACCAAATAACACGTTGTCCGATCTGGGAATCGAACCCAAGAACTCATGCTCAACATTTGTATTGTAAGTATAGTTGTACCTAAGTATACTAAGTTGTATATATTTGTGCATCAACTGGTTGATGGCAATAGGCTTACCCCTTGTTACATGGAAGAAAAAACAGGCGAAATGTGAGTGTACTATTAGGTACACCTCTGCCTTACCCTTTGGGGATTATTGGCGTGATATTATTTTATGTATGTCAATGTCAAACAACTTCATTAAATTATTGATTTTGAAGGCTCGAAGGGCACCGTCAGCCCTGTTCAACACCATTAATAGAAATTATGTTCAAACTTGAACATTAGTCACTCTATACCTACCTACATAATCAATATTAACTTAATTTTTTTAGTCCCATAACAATGCCTTCATAATTATCTCGAATTATATAATTATGAATTGTGTCGGATGGATTGTATAAGAAGATTTACTTATAATCTTCGCATCTTTTACTCCAAAAAAAGATAAAAAGGGAGTACGGAGTAACTACTGCCACGATCCTTATTACATACTGCTTTTGGTTCGTCTACACACGCCATACCTCTGCCGGTTATAAGAACAACGCACCTGATCTTTCAGAAGATCATCACCGTTTAGGTCATTGTATATGTTCTTCTATTTATTTATCGATTGTATGTCCAATATAATTTTGTAGAGGGCCAAGTTCAGTATTTTTGTAACCGCAGCGGGCAAAAAGAAACGCAAAAGTGATCTGTAAATTTAAATAAAACAAGCTTCGCCGGACTAGACCGCGTTGATGCGGTCTGCGTTCGCGGGTAAGTGAGAAACGGCGGGTAGGTAAATATCGTGCGGGAATAAATGACATAGGGAAATTTTTCATTGTTTACGCAATATTTATTGATGTCTTATAAATTATTAAATAAAGACCTATGTGGGCCCGTAGGTGGCCGGTAGGTGGCCCGGGCCGTATGGTGGACGGGCCGGTTCTAGGGCGTTTCCATACCTTGTAAAAAACTTTTGTTAGACGCCTTTCGATCGCCCTCTCAACATGACCAAACCATCTCAAAAATCGAATTTTATTTATAATTCGATTAGCAAGTATAATTCAAACTTACACCTATATTTTTATCTCACAAAACTTGATTATAATGTTCACTTGTTACTACTTAATAATAAAAAATCTGCGAATTAAAGAGATTCACACAAACGTCAAGATCAGAGGACGGCTCTCAAGATAATCGAAGTAAGTACTTGCACGCTACAGTGTCAATGTATGCAACTTCCATAGTAAGATATTTATTCTAGAATATTCAGATTAATTTAATCTAGGTAAATTAACTATTAATACTCGTGCGACATAAATTACTCTAGGTATTCTGATCATAACAATGTTCACACATAGCTGGATTAAGTGTGATTATATGAAAAACATGCATTGCCAAGAAAATCTTGTTATTAAATTTTCTATAATCTAAGAGATTGTTATTAATCTCTTAATCATTAGTGTCTGAAGACATAACATCCTGCCAGGGTTGCGGGACTGTTCGAAAGAGATACCGCGGCCCTGGAACACAAAGGGCAAAGGAAGGAACATGGATGGGTTTTGGTCAGTAAAAGTCTGACACTCCCTCCTGCTCAGCCTAGAGCGGGAGGGGTTATTTGATGATTTCCAATCGGTAAAAAAAAAAAACATTGCAACTGTTGCCAACACTTTACTTGCGCATCGTTTTCCTACTCGTATGCTAATTTATTTGTAGTCGACGCATCATGTCTTCTTCTTCCATACATCTCTATTACCCATAATTTATTACAGTCCATCTTCTTCTTAACGTGTCGATGGTAAATTTTCATTTAATTTGGCTCTAAATTTAGCTATGCGAACTCCGCTCGCTGATGCAGTCACAAAGGGCGATGAAGGAACATGGATGTTTTTTACTCATAGTAAAAGTCTGACACTCCCTCCTGCTCAGCCCAGAGCGGGAGGAGTTATTTGATGATTTCCGATCCGAAAAAAAAAAAGACTGTCAAGAGTGCAGTTGGTGGTGGGCCATTGTCTGTGGAGACCCGCCGCGTATACACTTGAGATTACAGCAAGTTATTCCTAGCTTGCACCTTCATTTTTATAGTTTGGCAACTGCCTTGTTCCCGAAGGGAAGCCAGTAGGAATCGGCTTCTTAGGTGCCTTCGGGCCTGTTGGAAATTATTTTTATAGGTAAGCGACCGGTCTAAAGTTATTCCGCGGTATTTCGGGTGATCACTATGGGCGATTGGTAGCCCCTACAAAGACATCTTTAGTTTACGACCCGCTTCTCTGCGTAGGAGGTGGAAAACGCACGATTACGTGTTTGAGGGGTTTGGTTTCAAAGCCTTTTCAGCATAACAGTCCATCTATCGATTATTCAGTCTTGCCGTATTAAGTTTTTGGATGTTGAATTAAGACTAATTCAAATGCAAATTATAAAAAAAAAAAACGAAGTGTTTACGCATAATATTATTTGAACTCAATCAATTGTTGACGAAAACACTTGTGTGGTAAATCGATTTATCTCTAAATTGAATAGAACTGGATAAAAACTAACTTCATTTCTTTTGTTACACTTGGATTCGTGCGAAAATAATGCCTTGTAACGTTTTTGTGAGAAAGAGTAATGTTTACTTATATTACAAAGACGTTCGAGAAATGTTGTCTTTTTATTTCTTTAACTTTTATTAAATAGGTAATTTTATTAAATAGTTTATTAAATAGGAATAAGGACTGTTTTTTTTTTGTACAACAACATAACATGGCGTGAAATATTAGACATTACACACAGCGCCATCTAGGTGCCACACTAAGCAACGAGGCTTGTGTCGTGGACACCAGATAGTTGATACTATTACATAGATACTTTTTGTTTGTAAATACATACTTATTATACATAAAATAGGGGTAGGTACTTAGGAATTCCGTATGTAAAAATCCAACAACACTTTGCCCGCCTTGGAATCAAACACGGGACCTCAAGCTAAACAGTAGTGCTTGCGACTACTAGACCAATGAGGTAGGCAATTGCAATGTTGTTTTTTTGTATTGCATACTGGACGTCGTTGGTCTGATAAAATAAAGTTATAATGACATTAAAATAATTATAATTAAAGCTTCGACGAACATCTGTCGAGACTCTCCTGGCGGTTGGATCAAGGGCCTGATTCAGAAGGCAGTACTCCTCGATACGGCTCGTATTGCGAGGAGGTTCCTGTCTCTGGAGCCCTAACCACCGGTAGCTTGGGCCCTGCTCCCGACACCGGCATTTCATTCATTTTTTTTTTTGGTATTTTAATGTTTCTTTTTTAAGAAACATTTAAAAATGTATTAATTGAGATGATTACACGAATAAAGAAGATAATCATTACGATTATAGCGTAGCATGGATGCGTCCGGATTTTCATAGGCCGTAGCCCGTAGCACCCCGTAGCCGCGTAGCATCAAGTTGACTTTCGCAAGGGAAAAAGTTTCTACGTAACTTTTCAGTAGCATAATAGTTACATTCAGAGTATTTGCGACTATTTAAATGAAATACATATGATTTTGATGGTGCAAATATAAACTAAACTCATTAAAGTTTTACCGATCATCCATGACATAATCTACGTCGAAGCCGTCAACCAAGCATTCTGTACATCAAACTAAGTAACTTTACGCAAAAATTATTGAAACTTCTTTTGCCGTGAGAAGTCACGTTTTACGGTCGGACTTAATGTGACGCACTCAAAACATTATGCTGATGGATGCATTGAATAGTACGCGGTCGTGGGGGTATTTCAAGTAAAGATATAAGATTAAAAAATATGAAAAAGTGGGACCTTTGACCCCCAATATCTCCGTAACAAGAAGGTTCCCAGGTATGGTCTAAACCAAAAACTGATCGCAATGACGGGGAGAACAAGTACCTTTCGGCTTCGTTAAGGGTACTTTACGCCCTTTATCTATTCTAATACTAGAATAGCGACCAGCCCAGGCTTCGCACGGTTGCTGTTTACTAACAGCAGCACTATGGGGTCCACAACTACCCAGTCTTTCTAACTGGAAACCACTCATCCACATTTTTTTAATGTTATTTATTTATTTTTAACCAACTTATAATTATAGTTGAACATAAAAATTAAGTAAAACTATTTACATTAAATCAGTCAGACTACTTAGTTGGTCTAGTGGTCGCAAGCGCGACTGCTGATCATGAGGTCCTGGATTCGATTCCCAGGTCAGGTAGTGTTATTGGGATTTTCCATCCAGAATTTCTCAGTAGCAGCCACAGAGTCTGGATTTGTGCACAGTTGATGGCAATAGGCACGGCCTTTACGTTAAATGGGTTTTAAACATAACTGACGAAATGTGGCTGTACTAATGGATACTCCTCTACCCAACTCTACGGGGATAACAGCCGTGGTGTTATGTTATGTAAAATTTGCCAGAAATAGAATTAAAAAAAAAAGAAGTTAACATTAAGGTAGACGTAAAAGAATAAAAATAAAACCGGCCAAGTGCGAGTCGTACTCACACGCACACAGGGTTCCGTAGCACCAAATAATATAATAAAAATATTTTGAAGGCATTCGTTCATATATTGTATTGTTTTACATTCATCAACAAAACTAAATTTGTTTTTCATAGTATATGTTAATAAAAACAAAGTTGTTGCTGCAGTTTGATGAAAAAGTCCCATATCTCAAAAAATAAATATCAAATGTTATTCAAATCAATTTTGGTTGAAAGTTTTTTTTACGTTCTATAATCCTATATTTTTTTCAGAATTTTTCTCCTCTTACTTTAGAAATTAGAGGGGGGGACACACATTTTACCACTTTGGAAGTGTTTATCTTTCAAACGATTGACTTTGAGAGAAAATGGTTTTAGCAACCTCAATGTCGTTTTTAAAGACCTATCTATAGACAAGACACCCCGCACGTACAGGTTTGATGAAAAAAAAATTTTTTAGTTTCAGTTCCATGGAGCTCCTTAATCTTATATATATATATATTTTTTTTTTTGTATAAAAACCTTATAGCGGTTCATAGAATACATCTACCTACTAAGTTTCAACAGTGTAGTTCTAATAGTTTCGGAGTAAAGTGGCTGTGACATACACGGACAGACAGACTTGGCGAATCTATAAGGGTTCCGTTTTTTGCCATTCGGCTACGGAACCCTAAAAATGAACAAAACATACAATATGATCAACAACACTAATTTAATCATAATAATTTAATAAACAAAAAATTGCTATCGGTTGACTGGTTTCGGAGATTTGCGTGCACGAACATGAGGGTCTAGTGGAGGTGGAACGTGTTTTGACGACTTTGTTATTTATTACTAGCGACCCGTCCCGGCTTCGCACGGGTGCAATGTTCTACATATATACCTTCCTCTTGAATCACTCTATCGATTGCTGAAAACTGCATTAAAATCCGTTTCGCAGTTCAAAAGCTCTAAGCGTACAAACAGCGAGAGCGACTTTGTTTTATATTAAGTAAAAGATTTGTGTTATGGAGTTGCTGTGAGTTATAAGTGTTAAATTGATACCTAACTATTGCTCTAATATGTGAAAATGTGTTAATTTTAACCTGCCAACATTACGTTTAATAACAGGCGTGATGAATAATAAAAAAAAACAAACAAAAATAAATAAATTAAAATATTTCTTCCGCGTATGTGTTTAACTAAGTAATTTAATTTACTAAACTTACTTAACCGGCTTGGAAAGGGATTTATTAAATATGACAGGTTTTCTGTGTTAATATTTTAAAGACAACGAAAAATATGGTGACGTTTAGATGGATGGAATTATTAACATGATTTTAGAATAGACTTATAATTTCAGAAAACATTGGTACATTACCTAATAAGATCTTTTATATTATTTTTACCTGGAAGCCGTTTTAAAATAAATAATGGATTAAATTAATTTAATGGATTCATTTCCAGCGAGACGCTTCCTCAATTTAATTGCTTTCCTAAGAAATATATTATTCATTCATTATTATAAATAAATAATCTCACCCCATCATCCAAATTAATTTTCATTTTTAGGCGCCAAAAACCAACACAAACTTTTATTTTATTTTAAATGTCACTTTTGGAACACTTTTCGGCAAGACCACCCGTAGAGTGCCGCGCGCGAATATAATCTGTGCCAAGTGTGATCGCAGATAAATGCGAAATACCAAAGACAATCCAATGTGAAGGTCGCCAGTCAAATGGTTTCAGAGGGCTAATTACATCGAAATTGATCATTGATCGAATTGTGATTGGACTCTTTTGGGAAAAAAGCATGGTAGATTAATTATGAGCAGTTGCTTCTCATTTTAAGTTTGATTAAAGTAATGAATTTTACTATTTACGTAGTTTGTACCGATGTATCTACGGAAAAAATAATGGTAGAAACGGCACAAACTATAGTTTATCATTTGTTTATTATTGTTTATTATTTTGTTATACTAGTTTGTGCTGTTTGGTTGAAATACAATAACTTAATTGGGTAGTTAAGTGTTTTAGCTGTTTGGGTTTGAAACGCTAGGGCCATGGGGTTCGAGTGCTCACTTAGTATTTCTGGAAATCGCCAAGCGGTTGATCGAATTTTCACCGAACCAAAGGGCTGGCCTTTTTGGCCAAAGAATCAGCACTGTCATCCAACGTGGCAATGCTGTCAGCCTTCTGGGCACTTTGCTTTTGGATAATTTTATTATTATTGAAGACTATTTATAGTACAATAACGAAGTAATAAAAAAAATTTTTTTTCTTCGTTTTTAAAAACGTTGCCCCAAGCCTTAATGTATCGGAGGTCCGTATATCAGACTGTTACATTATTACGTCACAATATGCCCAGATCCGAAAGCAGTACCTACTCGTGGAATCATGTCTTCTGCTCTTGTTGTGGGATGTAGCACAAACATACTGGGACTGGAATGATCCTCGAATCGTCTGACATGAAGTCACGAGGCTTTTTTTCTATAATATCATCATCTGCCTAGCCTTTTCCCAATTATGTATGGGTCGGCTTCCAGTCTAACCGGATGCAGCTGAATAACAGTATTTTACATGGAGCGACTGCCTATCTGACCTCCACAACCCATTTAGTACTGGGTAATACGATACCCCTTGGTAAGACTGGTTGTCAGACCTTTTGGGTCACTGACTTCCTGTAACGACTGTCAAAGATCTACAGATGACAGCTGGGACCAACGGCTTAACGTGCTTTCCGGCACAGAGGAAACTCGGATGTAGTGGGTGGTCACCCATCCACAAACCAACCTAGGCAAGCACGGCTTAACCTAAAGCCTTAACGGCTTAACCTAAGCTCCTCGCCTTTTTTCTTTATTAATAACGTAAAATAAATAACTTTTACAGACTGTACTTTTCTGCAAGATAATGTTTTTTTTATGTCTGATTTCACTGCGTACTTCGAAATTGACAACAATAAAAATAATATATCGTTAAATTAAGGCATTTAAAGACATTCACGTTTGTCATTCTTTTTCGAGACATTGTTAATGGGTTTACTGACCTACACAATAATGCGGTTTCTACAGAAATATTGATTGTATTAACATGTTTTTAAATAACTTAGTTTGTTTAAGACGGGTTTCTGCCACGTGAATTCAATAATACATCCACTCCTAAGATTTATCATTAAAATGAGACAGCTAAAGTCTGCTTCTGCGTTTGTATTGGGATAAAACAGTATCCAAGATGTTAATCCACGTTATGTACCAAATTTCATCCAAATCTGTCCAGCCGTTTTTGCGTGATTGACATACGTCTAAACATACAAACTTTCACATTTCCCTTATATTTAGGGTAGTAAGATCAGGATTCATTAATATTTTATTTATGCCTTCGGTGTATTTGTTTTCAATATTTTTATTTGTTTTTCTAACCAAAATAAAGCATTTCTATCCCTTTTTTTTTCGGGTTGGAATTCATTAAATAACTCCTCCCGCTCTGGGCTGAGCAGGAGGGAGTGTCAGACTTTTACTGACTAAAACCCATCAATGTTCCTTCATCGCCCTTTGTATCCCGGGGCCACGGTATCTCTTTCGAACAGTCCCGCAGCCCTGGCAGGCATCGGCCCTTGTGGACCCCTTCCTATTGCTGACATCTTTTTAAGGCGCGTGGAACACGAACGCGCCGTCGACACGGCCTGTCGTCATAAGACGGACGGACGGCGAGCTAGCCCATAGCTCACCGTCCACAGGCCCGCGCCTACTGTGGCTGATTGCAGATACGAAAAAAAAAAACAGTTTTGTCACATAACGCCAGGAAATAACGCAACTTTTTGAAAATTACATTAAAAAAAATGCGCCTAAAATCAAGTCTAATGCCGGCTACAGATAGGTGAATCGTAACATAAAATGTAACACAAAAGTCCAGAATTATGCAATGCAACACGAAATGTAACTCACCAACTTTGCTTTATTACAAAGTGTGTTCAATTTGAAGTTACGTTTACCACACCTTCTTCTTCAACCTTAGGCCAAATGCTAAGTGTAGGTCTCTTCCAAATCTCTCCACTTTTGGCGGTTTTATGTCATTGCTATCCAGTTTCTTCCGGCCACTTTACTGAGATCGTCTATCCACCTTATAGTCGGTTGTCTTCCCACATCCCTCCCTCCCCTCCGTGGCCTCCACTCCAGCACTTTCTTCTCTTCCCCCATTTCCATCCATCATCATCATCCACAGCCCGGCTTCACCCACTGCTGGGTATGGCCTCACTTTGCTTGTGCCAAGCTCCACGTCCTTGTGCCAGCCTCATCCAAGACATCTTGCAATGAAATTCCATCTAGTCTACGGTATATATGGCCTACCCACATTCACTTTCTTTTAGCTATCGCGTCTGTTAAAACCGTTTGACAACTAATTACCGTTAACCAAGCGTGTTTGGCCAAAAAAAAAACCATACCCACCGTATTGCGAACATCCTTTTTTTGGAATCAGTTAATAGTCACTCACTTTATCCTTAATTCCTTAAACTGTATGGGGCGATAACATATTCTGTTTTAATAAGGCATTACATAGACAGGAGTTAGAACCCACTTAGGAACAATAGTCAATATAATGTTGAAAGAGTAAAATAAATAAACCATGAAATAAATTAGAACTATCTAATCGAAATGGTGGAATATTTGCAAATTAATCGTTATACATGATGAGTTCTGCTAGGCTCACAGTATAGTACACACACAGGCAAAAGTGAAATTCGAAAAATAGTTTGTGTAACATTGACGACCCGAATGGCGCAGCGGTTGGGAGGCTGCCTTACGTTCTTAGGGTCCCGGGTTCGAATCCCGGTAGGAGCAAATGTTTGTGTGATGAGCATGGACATTTGTTTCCGAGTCATGGATGTTTATATGTATAATAAGTATGTATTTACAAACAAAAAAGTATCTATGTAGTAGTATCAACTATCTGGTGTCCACGACACAAGCCTCGTTGCTTAGTGTGGCACCTAGATGGCGCTGTGTGTAATGTCCTGCGATATTTATTTATTTATTTATTTATTTCAGGCTAGTTTTTAGAACTAATTATTTCTAATCGAGAAATTAATTGATTGATATTTAATTTTATTAGAACTTACCTACGTCATTTCGAGTGAATTTCCTTTAACTATCATTTTACGGTTTCGGTTTAACATTTTGTAAAATTTTCATTAAAAAATACTTTTTTTTTACTTTCAAGTTCTTTTAAGTCACGCTCTTTATTATGCCCGGCTTTAGCCCAACTGGGAGCCAGGGCACTTGAGACGAAGAGAAATGATATAACCGTATTTTTTTTATTTTGGGTTTTTCTATGCTCCGCTAAATATGAATGTATTTGTAATGGCTTATTCCGCATAGGGATTTCTATCATAAAATAATTCGACGAGAACTTTAATTTAAAAAAAAATGATCATTGCAAGGCTAGAGTCCAATTGTATAGGGGCGTGAAGTATAATACCTTCTATATATATATGTGAGACAGTTACACAGAAATACTGCTACGAATCCTAGGTTGCCGTGTTGTTCGAGTGGTGGAAAATTCCTGACGGAAAAACCCAATACTTGCTGTAATAACTGGTGGAATGTGGGTGTACTATGATTGGGTATACATCTACCCCTTTGAGAATTACAGGCGTGATGTTTTCAATTAAGCCCACTTCTGTACTTTGTGCTTGAAGTGTTAAATAAATGTAAAGAAAACCAGTTCATCTATTATGTTCGTATTTGCCGCGTTATCGACAAAGCTCACTAAATGTCAAAACTGACAGCGGTGACGTATAGAAACCTATGAAGATTATGGATGCCAATTGCAGTGTGAAAGAAATCTCCATTACAGTTATTAATTTCTTTATTTGTTAAGATATAAAAAGACCTGAAATAAAGGCTTTAAATGTTGTTTCTTTTGTTGTAACAGAGAAACGCAATTACGTCTTTGTTTCATTGTTCCCAATTAATGAAGAGTATATTACCATTATATAAATTTTAAAAATCTTAGCTATTATCATCCTCCTACTATTATCCCAATTTATTAGAGGTCAGTGCAGCATGTCTCTTTCTTCCACACTTCTCTTTTAATCGTCATCTCAGGCATCACCCCCCAGCCCCCTTCCTAGCTAGGTAATCATCATAGGTCCTCATAGGTAATCATCTATCACAAAGTCCGTCTGCCTTTTCTTATAGCCATCCACATTCATACTCGCTATTCCTTTGCATCACAAATGGCCCTAATGTGACAACCGATTTCCATGCAACTTTATAGGCACCGTTGTCAATTTCAAACTTCCTTTCTGCCTGGTATGTATACAGGGTGGCGCCGACGACAGTCCGACAGTAAATGAAATAATGTATCAAATACAATTTAAATTGTTCCTGATAAATGAATAAATAAAGAAAACACTAGTAACACTAGTTCAAAGGAATATTTTTAAACAGTGAACATTGCAATTACAAAATATAGAACAAATTAAGTAGCATAAAACTGTTAACGAAATACAACACCATTATTGGTTTAACCTTAGGTATAATTTGTAACAATTCGCGTCAGGAAATTCTATTTAAGGTACGAATTTGGCAAAGGTTTTTGAAATATGCGGTAGACGACCGATGCGGGAGTCGTTAACCTATCGTTGGCGGTGCTAACTTATTAATCTACATCATGTACAAAATGCTGAAAATGAAAAATAATGTCCTGTGACTAAATCAGTGGATATATTCGAATTTCTTTTTGAATGCAGACTGGGAACGTAATCGTCATGAGGTTTACGCAGTTTCATTTATTGTCGTATTGTAGGCGCCACCTTTTAAGCTAAATTCCTATTTATAACAAACTCGCTCTGCATGTATAATGTATTTAGACAAGCGATAAAAACAACTATGTCAACAGGTAACACGTTCCTTTAATTTAGTGTACCTTGTTTTTTTTGGAAGAACTGTTGTTTATAATTTTATTCTGATATTATCATAATTATCTTGTTACACCTCTTTTAGTAAGCATTTACGAAGCGACGAATGATTTGTTTACTTGACTCTCCACTGACTCGTATCATGTATCAAAAAGGAGTGGTCATATTTAAACTATATTATTGACGATTTTTTTCTGAAACACTCTGTATATTAATTCGTTCTTAGATATACACGTTTAAAAGCTACAGGTAACTCATGAATGAACAAAGAATTGTCCTTGTGGATTTTTTTAACTGACTGTATTGGAGCTCAGATGGTAATGTTTTTAGTTGGTATTTTATGATAATACGCACTTGTAGAGCAACGACTTTTACTCTGTTAAATACTCCTCTTCCAGAAATCCTGTTAAACAATATCTGTAATGGATATCCATCCAGTCTGCTATACCAACAACTGTGAATGTATTCCGAATTAAAGAGATATTTTTAATACTTTAAAAAATATTTCCACCTTGTTCCTGTATTTGGTTAGACGATTCTCATACGACACCGATCGTACGTGCAGTCGGGCGGTGTACCTATACGTGTGTTAAGCCTCCTCTACACGTCATCTGCACACGTCATCTTCGGATGCGTCCGCCGACGTTTAGAGGGGGTAATTTGCGCGTCTGTTGTAGGTATTTAACGTCCGCAGTTGCGTCCGCCTCGAATCCGATTGCTGTTGGTTTTTGTCGCACGGATCAAAGGGTTTCAACGTCTGACGAGGCATAAGTTTGATCGGATTTGCGATTGAGAGTGCACGCGTGCTTCTTGCGGTTTTTTTATTCTTATATACTTTGCGCAGCATTCGTAAAAACGCTTGAAATGTGCGCTAACAATATGAGCACCGTGGAGACTTTTAAGTTACTACACTCGTTAGACTGTTTGTGGATCCCTAAAAATAAATACCACAAAAATAAAAATGTTGTAAATGTAGGTAATGTAATATAATTTAATTATTTACCTATTTCAATTAATTCATTCTATTGAGGCTACTGTAAACTAAATAAATAAATAGCTGCGGCAACTACGGTCTCAATATCCATTTTTTAAACGTTACGTACGAGTTGCGTCTGTCGAGAATGAACATGGACTGATCGACCTACAGACGTGTGGACGGCTCATGGTGGTCCAAGTGCCGATGCATCTGTTAGTGTCCGCGCACGCATCGCTAGACGTGTAGAGGAGGCTTTAGGTTTCGGGATTTCATACAAGCCAATGCGAGGTAAGATCCGCTTCATCGTCCGACCGCGCGGACGAGCGGTGTCGTGTAAAGCCTCCTCTACACGTCTGCAGATGCGTCCGCGGACGCCCACAGATGCATCCGCAGATGGATCACCACGAGCTGTCCACACGTCTGCAGGTCGATCAGTCTAGGTTCATTCTCGACAGACGCAACACGCACGTTTAAAAATGGATATTGAGACCGTAGCTGCCGCAGCTATTTATTTATTATTTACAGTATCCATTTACCCTCAATAGAATGAATTAATTGAAATAAGTAAACAATTGAATTAGGTATAAGTATTAAAATAGTAGGTACACTTACAACATTTTTATTTTTGTGGTTCAAACAGTTTTCAGCTTGATATAGCTCAATAAACCTAAAAGTTTCCTCAATGCTCATGTTATTAGCCAATTCAACAAGAATTAAACCGCAAGAAGCACGCGTGCTCTCTCAATCGCAACTCCGATTAAACTGATGCGTCGCCAGACGTGTGGGCAGACGCCGGACGTCCGCGCCGAAACCCTTTGATCTGTGCCACAAAAACCGACAACAATCGGATTCGAGGCGGACGCGTCTGCGTGCGTCTGCGGACGTTAAATACCTACAACAGCTGATGCACAAATTACCCCCTCTATATGTCTGCGGAAGCATCCGCAGATGACGTCCGCGGACGCATCTGCAGACGTATAGAGGAGACTTTATAATCGCCGCGCCACACCGCCTTAGTTTGCTGTGAGCTTCATGGCAAACTCCAATGAGGCGAAGCCGAAGATGAGAGGCACTTCACCAACATTAGGCCATACCCATTCTTCCTTTATTCATCCTTACTCAATAATTTATGCAAAAAAATATGATAGATTTAAAATCGAAATATTACTTAAAGGATTCAAGGTTTCCTGTAAAAGGTTGTACAAACAAGTTACGCAACAAGACAAAGAAAACTCGCAATATTTCGCCATAATGTATATTTTCTATATTAAAACTAATTGGCTCAACAAATGGAACAGTAACATGACTATAAACATTCTAACACTCAACGCGTGATACATAGCTATTTAATATTTGTTTGAAGTGCAGTACATTATGTCATTTACAAATAAAGCAAGCTTTTTACCCGCAGTTGAAATTTCTGAGTGAATTTTTGTATTTCAAATCTTATGCTAACAGATTCAACGTTTTTTTCAAAATAAACAAAACAAGGTCTTTGACTTGAAAACTATTTTTTTTTTGTATTTGGAACTTTATCTTTGTCACAATAAAATCATAAATGGTGGTTTACATCTGTATTCTAAAGAAAACCCTTTATCTTTTTAATTATAGGACGTTTAGGTTAAACGCTGACCAACAAATTTACATCTGAATAGAATAGAATAAATAGAATAGAATAGAATAAACATTTATTCGCTAATGGACAGCAGCAACACAATAGAGCAGCACATACATATACTAACAAACAGCTTAACAATTAATCTGCGTGTCAGGGTGGCGCTGTCTCCTTAGGGAATATTTCAAAAACTGACAAATTCAGTATATTCCATTTTCGCCACACGCTGAGATAAGTGTGTCGGTTTAGACATAACAAATGACCGTTTTTTGCTAACAAAAAAACGAATAGAATAGCTTTAAACAAAAAATTAATTCAATGAATTGAGTAGTTTTTCAATCGTCTGTAGTTTGGCGTGTCTTTCCTTTTTTTAATATAGATCTTTATATTTATTTTACATTTCTAATACCAAAACTTAGTTTGATTATCCTGATATGACAGCTGTTTAGTTTATAAGGTTAAAATTAATAAAAATTAAGTTTAAATGACAATGGTAGCTCATTTTTAAATATGTTTAAATCATTCAGTATTCAGGCCGCACTGAACTATAGTCACATCTGAATCTGGGTTATAGTATAATACCTAAGTTATACAATCCTGTCAAGTATAAATTAAAACATCACATATTTACTTAAATATAATGACAAGTACTACACCTCTGGCTAATGTGCGAATAAATAATCCATCTCCTACATAATAGTATTTACAAGATAAATAATTGTAAAGCTATCAGTTTCTACTGCGGAGACTAGCCGAGCAGTATTAGGGAGTGCCCGCTCTTATCAATGAAGAATCGGCTTGAACCGTTTCTGGAATAGTTTAATGTTCATGCAAATAATGCTATAAAGACGTAGGTACTCTCCTCGTTACGGACGAGGAGACTCAACAATCAACGCGTCGAACTATCATTGTTGATGACGATGCCAGCAGTGATAGCCTAGTGGTGTGACCGTCGGACTGCCAAGTCATAGGTCTCGAGTTCGAACCCAAGACACGCACCTCTGATTTTTCGGGTTCCATGTGCATATTGTGTAACATCGTGAGGAAACCAGCATGGCTGAGAGATATTTATTGGCGGCATGTAAAGCCAAGTCAGAGGCCCATAGGTGGCATAAAAACTCTGACACCAGGTTAGGCACTAACCACACGATAAAGAAGGTGATGTCATCTTGCCGATTTCAGCCACAGTGACTGCATTCGATGGCATTCTAGGGTGGTTGTCGAGAGCTTTGGTGTGCTGCTCTTCCATGTGCTCTCAGTAACTAGTATATCCAACATTGACCGGTATATTGTCAGTGGCAATAAGCACAAATAGAACAACGGCAAAAAAAAAAAAAAACATTCACCGAAAATTCTGAACACAAAGCAGACATGTCAGGACACCATATACGACATTATAAGTGATAGCTGTAGGTTGCCTAGCTTCAAGGTTGTGTTTTGCATGGCATAAATGGAAATAAAGCGCTTTCAGAAGGCTCAAGCTGATTCGCGTCGTTATGTGTGGGACTCCCTTTACAATACCAAAACATTGAGATCGAAAAGAATAGAAATTATTGAAATAAGCCAAGCATCACAGGACGTACACTTGTTAATATTTTTAGTTAAAAATTAGCTAAGAGATATGATTTTTTTGTATAAAGATTAAGATAGAGTAAGTTAGTGGTAAATTTTGAAAAAAGAACAAGTTCCATAGTTATGAGTTCTGAAAAAATAGGTTTTAGTTTCTAAAATCATTGTTTATTGTCATAGGGACACCATTTCGTAACTATTTCTATCATTTAAAAATACTTGATTATTACTATTTCTCAAATTGATAATTTCGACAAAAGGCCCGAGTGACACAATTACGGTTGACACAATTATATAAATATATGAACTAAATCATCCGCCATTTTTTTTGTGAGTGTATTATAGGTTATAATTATTATAACCATACACTCATAAACACACAGGCGTGATGTTATAATGATGATCGTCAATCGTGAAACTGAACCTTTTCATGGCTCTTATTAATGATGTATGATTTTTTACTAGTAAATCTACATCACCTTGAATTTAAATCGCTATTGAGATGAAATGATTTAAACTTATATGTTAAAAATACAGGGTGTAATAAGACCCTTAACGAAGCTGTCACCCAAGCATTCTGTACATCACACTAACTTTACGCAAAAATTATTGCTGGGAAGCGACTTTTTTTGGGGTGAAAAATCTCGTTTTATGGTAGTAGTCAATGAAACGCACTCAAAACATTGTGCTGATAGATGCATTGAATGAATGATTGATGGATGGATTGAATAGTACGGGGGTCGTGGAGGTGTTTAAATTAAAAATCTTTCATTATAAACATGTATTTAAGAAAAAACTTGTGAAAAAGTTGGAACTTTGACCCCCAATATCTCCGTAACTAGAAAGTTCCCAGGTATGGTCTAGAACAAAAAAATAATCGCAATGACGGGGAGAACAAATGGCATTCGGCTTCGTTAAGGGTCTTGTTACACCCTATATTGAAGACTGATCTAACAAAAAATATTCGACAAAACACAAGAATCAGTTTTGTTTCTGAACTCAGATTCATTAATTAAAAATTAATTTAAAAAATAAAAAGATCTTATTGTAACAGTTTTTGGTAATCATTTCATGACAGTGTAAAGTCAAAATATTGATGGACATTTTTTTTATCGAAATAAAGGTACGATCGACAAATTGCAAACGTTGCTGATGATTTACTGAAGTATCTGCCAAAGTCCGGACTCTGATAGCCAGTCCGCAAGTTGTCGATATCGGTTTGAACGTCTTTTGACTTAATTTTATTACCAGTCACTATTAAAATAAGACATGTCAAAAGAACAAGTTAACTACACAAAATTGAGCACTTAAATACATCATAGCAATTGATAAACAGAAATTATACACACTTATCTATTGATTACATTGAAGAAATTACATTAATTAAGAGTAAGTAGGGTTTTTGCCAAATTGATGGAAAGAATCAATTTCACAAAAACGGTTACAAAAATAGATATAATTTTCACTTTATATACTTATATCCAAAACGTAATCTCGATAAAAAGAAATTGCCGTTTTTTCAGTTGTACTTCAAAACATCTAATGTTTAATACTCGATACGTGTAATTATTTTTTCTTTTTAACGTTAAACAGAAAAGTATAAAATAAATAGGCTTTATTCTGGTTTTGAAGAATGATTGATTTTCACAGATTTTCCAAAAGGATCCTTTTTAATAAAGTGAAAAAGATATCTACAGGGTGTAATAGAATAAATACAAAACCTCTCCTGTGGAGACTAATACCATGAAACTGAACAAGTTTGATTCTAGAACTTTTGGAAATTCATAACTTTCTTTTTTAGTTTTCCCTTACATGTTGATCGCGTCTATTCCTATGGAAAGTCCAATTTTTCTTTGCGAAATTCGTAGAACAAAACATGTTCAGTTTCATGGTCCGAGACACCACAGGAGCAGTCTTGCATTTATTGTGTTACACCTTGTATACATAAATACAATAGATTACAAAGATAAAAGATTGAAGGCACGCATCATAAACGTATCAACAGTACAAATGATACTTATATTAAAAGGTACACGTTACAGCATTCATTTGATTAATGCACATAGATTAACAGCCAAGCGGATTTTTTTTAACAGTTTATATAGGATAAACAAATATGAAGGTACAGAAAATGTTTATACTTTTAGAGCAATAAATAGTAAAATTAGGATTTATTATTTAATTTAAGTCTAAGTTTTAGGTAGAAATCGCCAGGTATAGTGCATGGATTTAGGGTATATAGGTAGGTGTTTGTTTATATGTAAGCCGAACAAAGTTGTCAGTCCTTCTCCAATCGGGTGTATAAGATATGAGTCTACCTATTACATAATAAAGATCACAACTTTCCTCATTCTTGAGAGTTCTCTACGTCTGACGTTCCCACCAAAATTTCCAAAATATGGTGATAAATCTTTCCTACTGTCTTCAGCTGGAATCCTTCACGTCCCTTAATCACGCCTTATTAACAACGTTATCAGAAAATACACGAAAACCCCATCATCATTTATTTACATCACAAACAAGGACAAATTCTCCTTTGATACTAAACCGCAGTTCCCTTGAACTCGATCGCACAAAAACTGAACGCCTGTCGAATGTTCTAAAAACCCCCTATTGTGTTATATTGCTAATCTTTTTCATACACAGCCGGAATTCTCTCGATTCAACCTAAAAAATCTTTTGTCCACTGCGTTATCGAGTTTTTTATAATCGATTTGTATTCGATTACGAACGTGATGTAGTTAGCAAGTCATTTTTATTGGAAAAAGTGGATTTTCCAAACTTTTTATTGTGTTGGTGAGTTTGGCACTAAAAATATAATCCATAAAAGTTTTTTTTTTGTGTAGTTGTGTTATAGAACTGAAAGTGAAGAAGTTATAATAGTTAGCAAAAGTTTATGTTAGATAGAAGGCATTTTCACAATCATTAGACAAAGGCCCCAATCTAATGTGCATCAAACTCTAATCTTGCTATCTCTTTCTCACCGTTAAAGCAAGACAGAAATGAGAGAATTTATTTTTCAAATTAGTTTTTTTCATTAAATTTTAAGAAAGTTCGCATTCTGTATCTGTTATAGTTTTAAGAGCTTTAACGTCGTACGACATTTCAGACAAACTTGCAAGTAATTTTTTCCGAAATGACTGAACCGATTTTAATGAAACTTCACGCATAAGCAGGATACTTATTATGTCAAAAAATATGAGGGAGGAATTTTCGAAATGTCTTTTAAAAAAAAAGATAATTGGAAATTTCTGTTTCTATGGAAAATCTAAAATCAAAATATCTTTTTGTTTTAAAGTCTTTTCAAAAAGTCCTCTCTCAAATTTTTAGACATATGTATCCTGCTTATGCGTATGAAGTTTCATTAAAATTGGTTCGTCATTTCGGAAAAAAAATTGTTGAAAGTTTGTATGAAATGCCGTACGACGTTGACGCTCATAAACTGTCACAAATACCCCTAATTTACCTACAGTATTCTACTTCGCGAAATGAGATTGCGATTTTAAAAGTTTTTAATTACGGGAATAGACTGAATTTAATTTAACATTCGATAATGACGATAGCAGAAGATAGCAGAAATTTTAGTTAGTTAAGTCATGCACATTAGATTTGGATGACCTATAACAATAATTTAACTAGGTACGATTACAAAAATCACAATAGAAAATGTATATGTGTGTGTGTGCTAAATGACTGATGATAAGTTTATTCGAGTTTATGAATGTTCAATTGAATTTCATTAAGATTCTTTAATTTGATAAAAATCTGCATTCATAGCAGATTGTAGGCGGTCTAGATAGAGCACATATTTCAAGTCTGAAATAGTTTTACCAAAATGAAGTTCACATAGGTATGTACATTAGCGATATGAATATTAGAGTTACATTTAACATCAGAAGTTAGTACAAACTAGGTATATCTTATGCCCGTTTTTGGCGGCACTTAAACTGCGGTTGGATTTTCAACTTTTAGGGCTAAGCCGAGCATTGAAAATCCAGTATCGCTGTTATTTATGAAATTATTTACGTTACCGTCTTTTGTCAATAAAGGGCGTAAAATTCTTAATTTTAAAACATCTACAGCAACGTCTTACATTTTATACAAAACATCTCATTTTATACACAACATGATTTCTAACTTCTCTCTTTTGACTAAAAACATAGTTTGACTTTGAACACTAGCGAATAAGCGCGGCTTTGCTCGCGATAACCGGAAAAATACTATCTTTATTTGTGAAATAAGTTTCTATAGGAGGTAAGTCTCTTTGGATAGCTAAATACACGGTTATATACTTTTGCCTTTTTGGTTTATTCAACCAAATTGGTTGAAACTAAAATTAACCAATTTGGTTGAATCGTCTATTAGGATCGTAATGTAAGGCTATACACTGATTTAGTATCTGGCGCCAAGTTCGGGATTTATTAAATTGTGAACAGTATAAATGACTAATTAGTATTGCAAATATTTGTACCAGATTTGGAGATATTATATTGCTAAGTTTCTTTGTTGTAGGAACGATACTATGGATAAATACGGAATATTGGAGTTTTACTACCACGACGTAACGGTAACATTGAAAGACACTTTCCTGGAACTACATTCAGACTACATTATCTTGAATTTTAGATTAATATTAAAATTCATAGTACTGCTACTAGCACATTCTACATAAATCAATGGCTTTGCAAAGTGGGTAAAACTTTTGAAACCAAAGATTGAACAGTGATAATAATCGGGACCATATATAAGACAAAGAGGGACGGTGCTATTCGTGGTATACCTCCAACTCACTCACACATTGGAACTATGATGATTCTAACACTTTACAATTAAAGGTACACATAAACGATCAAAAAAAAAATTAAATCACACTTACAAGTCTGCTCCACATTGCGTGCGCTTCTGGATATGTCTGTTTTATGCGTTTTTTTACCAAAACTTTTGCGTTTCACTACAATAACAATCACTTCATCCATGGACACAAAACTGTTGGAATAACTATCTAGGGATCGTTTGAAATGTTAACAGACAGAAGTAGAATAGATTGTCTAATTTAAAAAATGTTGTGAAGTTGTGCGCACAGTTTAAGTAGATTCATTACTAGACATTTTTTAATCAATAATTCAGTTACTGTCGTCGTCATCGACAGTCACAATGGTTACTGTCACAGTCAAGTTACTGTCGCAGTCATTAAGGTGTCTGACACGGTCAAGTTACTGTCGCAGTCATTAAGGTGTCTGACACAGTCAAGTTACTGTCACAGTCAAGTTACTGTCGCAGTTATTAAGGTTTCTGACACATTCAAGTTACTGTCGCACTCATTGAGGTGTCTGACACAGTCAAGTTACAGTCGCAGTCATTAAGGTTTCTGACACAGTCAAATTACTGTCGCACTCATTAAGGTGTCTGACACATTCAAGTTACTGTCGCAGTCATTAAGATTCCTGACACAGTCAAGTTACGGTCATAGTCAAGTTACTGTCACATTGATTATTAAACTGTCTCAGTCACTATTGCAACTATCACTTTCTATTTATGTGTGCACAAAAGTACCGAAGGGGCGCACAATTTTTAAATTAGGCAATTTATTCCTAAACATAGGTACAATGCACTCACGAGACACAATACAATAGGTATGAAATGTTAGTACGCAACTGAAATAACGGCCCTAATGGCCTAAAAAGATTTTTATCATTTAAAAAATAACAAATAAAGTAGGTTTCTTAAAAGATAAGAAGTGGCTAATGAAGACAGATGTCGATAAGATAAATTAATTATTTACAGTATACATAGTTGCATTAAATACATAGCTAAGAAGATCAATGGGATAGGAATTGTTATAACATCAACTACTGCGGTACTTTTTGGCATTTCAAGGGAACCGATCCAGACCTCTTTTTTAACAGACGTGTTTGTAAACCACGTGATTTTACAAGTATGTAAATGTTCTTGTCTGAACTTTCTCACTTGAAATCGGCATTTCGGGGAACGTTACTGCATTCCCGCTGGCGATGCCACAGATCTTTAGACGAAACATCAAAACACAAAAACATCTTGAATTACCTATTTCTCTCTCTGATTCTCCTCTTAGTTGAGCTCTTTATTACTTTCAGACAACATGTTTTTATGTACGTTTTTCGTCGAGCGAACGCATAGATATATTATAGAACACGCTTTCATAATGTCCGCCTGTATTATACCTTACGCGTGAATGTTACAATAACATAAAAATATCTCTACTTCGAACTCACCATAAGAGAACAGCCAAAGGTTGGAAAGAAGGAACTGAACGCAGGTTGCATTTGCACGCTGATTATTTGACGATGGCACGAAAGACAGAATGACACTGGAGCCATCAAGTCAGTTGCTGCCTTTTTACGCTGAGATATAGATCTAGTTTATCTTAAAGTACTTCGACAGAGTACCATCGTGAAAAAATCAATACTGCTGACACAGTTTTCACAATATTAATTGCACCACTTTTGAAATTGTGTCATCTTCTAGCTGCAGGTTTCTTCATCAAAAACTCTAACATGGATCACGTGGTTCACAAACAACTCATCGAACTACCTCTAAATCCTCTAAGTCACAACTCGTATAAGCTCAATCCTCTCTCCCTCGACTGAGGCTAAACCTCCTATGAAACTTGAACCCCTTCTTCTTCTCATGCCGGTCTTCCACAGGCTTTTCAGCGAGGTTGTCAGCACTCTTCGCTACTTGCACACTTTTCCTTCTATTCTTCATAGACTTAACCAGTTTATAGAACTTCCCCCTCTTCTTGGGGTCTTGAGCGTGGTCTAAGGTGTCTTCTTCCACTTCGACACTGAATTCTGAGGATATGTCTCCGAGGTCTTCGACGCTGTGGCTCTCGATCTCTTTGGGATGTGGGACTTCTAGTTTACCTTTGGATGTGTTTGGTTTTGGTTCTTCCGGAGGTGGTGGTGCGTCGGGGTCTACACACTGGAAAATGTAAAAATAATCTTGTTAATTGAATGGTTTAGCATCGACTAAAAAGGTCTCCTGAGCATGATTCAAAAGAGTTGTTGTTGAAGTATTTGTAAATTCAAAACCTAACTGTACGTTCACTGTTAAAACTTAATCCCCGAAATACTTAGGCGAATCAGGGAGTCGCTGGATGCAGGTGGCATTGGAACGGACACGTTGGAAATCGATTGGGGAGGTATATGTTCAGCAGTCAATGGGCTGAAATGATGATGATGAATAGGAGGCGAGCCTATTGCCAGCAACCGTGCACAAATCTAGAGTCCGTGACTGCTACTAAGAAATTCCTGATGGAACAACCCAATAATACTTTGCTCAGCTCAGCAGTTGCGCCGTAGATCAACGACAGCAAACGGCAACAGGCAAAACATTCACATAAAAAAAATTTGTTAGATGGATGGGATAAAAGTGTTATTGTAAATTTGCCACAAAGTAAATTCGCCACGAAAATAAGTATGTTTAAACTCGCCACAGCTTTATTTTCATGAAGAAAAATCCGCCATATTGTTTATTTCCATACAGACAGCAGAAAAATCAAACAACAAGTAGGATAAAACGTTATTTCTTTATTTTTCACTAGCATTTCGACCGCGACTTCGTTCGCGAAAATTATGATAGCTCGGCTAATTTACATGATATGATTATAATTTATTTGACTCGCGTAGAATAATATTTTTTTGTTAAGTTTTATTTTTTTGACTTAAATTATGTCGGAAAAATACTTTTTTTAACCGACTTTCTTCAAAAAGGAGGAGGTTCTCAATTCGGTAATATATATATTTTTTAATGTTTGTTACCTCAGAACTCCGTCATTTGTAAACCGATTTGAAAAATTATTTTTTCATTGAAAGGATATGCTTCCCGATTGGTCCCATAGAAATTTCATCAAAATCGGTTTAGGAATTTGGTTGTTTTCCTCACGTTAATTGCCACACCACGCGACGTCGCGTTATACTTGCTAGTTAAATTTGAGACACTTCCCGATTTCTGATTGAGGTGAAATTTTGTACGCATGTGTATATCGCAAGACAATGCAATATTATAATGACGTGGAGCTGATCTGATGATGGAGCTGGAAGGTGGCCATACGAACTCTGTAATAAAACGACGCAATCCCATCGAGTTCGGGCTCGTATGATTCGTCTTGACGAGTACTTTGGTCCTAAATGGTAACCAGTGTCTGATGATGGAGCTGGACAGTGGCCATAGGAACACCGTTATAAAACGACAAAACCTCATCGAGTTTGGGCTCGTATGATTCGTCTTGACGAGTACTTTAACTAACTTCTAGTTAATTGTAAAAACTAAGTCATGACAAGAATTTGTGTGGTATACTACAACTAAAAAGGGTAAAAACTTTCTACGAAAACAAAACCGACTTCTAAAAAAATACTAAAAAAGTCTAAAATAACTTTACTTTCGGAAATCGGTGGCCAAAAAGATACAAACAAAGACACCGACTTCCGAAAGTAAAATTATTTTAGACTTTTTTATTAATTTATAAAATCTACGCAAACACTGTTTTAAGCTTTCACGGTTTACAACTAAACTTATGCTGTTACCTAAGGGATATGTTCCGTGATTGTTAATTATTTTGAGCTCCCGATATTCCATCCACCCCCATTCTCCAGTCAACCCACGATCATGGTGCTTGCAACAGCGTCGAAATATCGAGAGCTCAAAATAATTAACAATCACGGAAGATATCTCGTCAGTGACAGTATAAGTTTAAAAAAGCTACTATATCGGCTAAAATATAAAAGATAGAATATGGTGTCGCTGACTTTAATTTAAATTTTAGAACACTAAAGCTGCTATTGGGACTTAACTATGTAGTACATATTTTTACTACACATTGATATGTCTTATTCTTTACATAAAGTCAAGTCTGTCTTGTATAGGGCATTATCATAAAAGTAAAAAAAAGGAATATTGTAGTGTTCCTATTGTCTTTTCACTTACTTAAAGATTTATTGTTTTTTTTTTAATGTTTGTTCTTTTTATTTTTTTATTGGTTGGCACAACGTCGAACAAAATTTATTGAATTAATTGGATTAGGTCAAGTTAGTCATTGGATGACTGGACTGATGTGTATCGATGCATTGACCGGTACGGCTAGAAAGAGATAGATACAGCGAGCGAACGAGCGCGTGATAGCATGTGCAGGAGCGCAGGAGAAAAGAAAGGTTTTAGAAATCATTTTCATTGCGAGCGCTAAAAACCAATAACTTTGTTTGCTACCAGTACTTATGAAGACTTGTGACGAATTTACAGATAGTTTTTATGCATGTAGCGAATACACTTTCAATGTAGGTAGTTTACAAAATATGACGAATTTACTTTGTGGCGAATGTACAATAACCCAGATAAAATATGTAACTTTGAGAAGATAGAGAGAGAGAAAATGGATTATAGAATTATTTTTATGTGAGTGTTTCACCAGCGCAAACGCGCATTAACTGTTACATTGTTGTACGCCTTATAGGAGTGGATGAAGACAGCTTCATTGAAACTGAACAAGAATTAATAGGATGGTCATTTTCTTCATCAAAGTGAAGACAAGTGACACAACATGTAATCAGCAACCTTGACATTGTTTACCACTTTCTTTTATCTTGAAAGTAGTTACCTATCTACTTAATGAAGAAGAAACAGTAGGTCGCCTTTTAAAGCATTTCATAACGCTGCCTTGCAAAGATAAAACGTTGTTGGTCTGTAATAGCTTAGCGGATTGTATTTTATTTGAGCAGTTTTTTGTAGACCCAAGGCTGTTCACATAGTTAAACTTATTCTTAAGCCATAAGTAAATTTTATTTAACTATCTGGCTTCGATTCCCGGGTTGGAAAAAGTGTTATTGGGATTTTCCATCAGGAATTTCTAATTAGATGCCACGGAGTCTGGATTTGTGCCCGGTTGATGGCAATAGGCTCGCCCCCTATTACATGGGACTTAAATTATCAAAATAAATAATCTTCGAGTTTATTTTATACTAGCTGTTGCCCGCGGCTTCGCTCGCGTTTTGGTCGGAAATTTTCCCACGGGCACGTTGTAAATGTAGCCTATGGCACTCAGGGATAATATAGCTTCCTATTAGTGAAAGAATTTTCAAAATCGGTTCAGTAGATCCAGAGATTACCGCCTACATACAAACTTACAAACAAATTTTATCTCTTCATAAAATGAATAGTATAAATAGTATATTACGAGTATTATAGATTCAACGGTCGAGCTGTATTACGAATTTTGTGTACAGACTGCCGCACATCAGCATTAGCCTGTAATCATTTGACATTGACAGCATCTAACTCGTAGCAGTGAGCGATATATAAGGTCTATCTTTTCATACACAAAATATTTTAACAGTAACTTCTGTAAGTCTTATAGTCACCAAATCAACGGCAAAAAAAATTTCATCTAAGCGTTTTTGTTTTTACGAAATTATTATAACTCTACATTTTCTTGAAACATTCAGAATTCTATGAATGAGACGCGCCGGTGTAAACTAGCCTACAGGGGCCTTAGTCTGCTATTGCAATAGTGTCAGAATGGTCTATCATTGATTTAATAAGGCCCCGCGCAGACGAATTACCCTTTGTACGCACGTCAAACGAGTTTCGAACGTGCTTCAATACGCCCCGTGGGCTAGGGGCCTTATTAAATCAATTCTAGACCATTCTGACACTATTGCAATAGCAGACTAAGGCCCCTGGATGTAAGGTGATGTGAAAAATAAGGAGCCAGTATTTATTTTATTGGTCAAGTAATTTAATTTTTTTTTTTTTTATAAAGGCATAATTCAAAAAAAAAAATCTTTTGAAATGGCTTCGTTATAACCGTTAGATGATTCTCTGAAAATATTTCGTGTATGAATAGTTAGACCTTACATTTGTACAGCAGGCGTTACTACAGATGTGATCGACTGTATGTAGGAATAGATGCATGAATTATGAAGTAAAATCCCTATACAAAACAGTTTCAAACGTTATTAATGGCCAATTAAAGACATGCAATTTGCAGTCAGCATCAAAACTATGCTAGGTCACATAATGCGTGTACTTAGTTAAACTCAAAACTTACTCAAAAGGTAGTAGTGTAAGGTTTTATAGCTTACACATAACATTAGGCTGCTTAATACCTGCATTCAGATTCTCAGAACTATTAAATAAAATAAATAAAGTAACTAACGACAAAATATATAAAAGGGCATCAAAAAACTTCTGCTCAACGCTGTCAGCTGGCAATGTGCCCAAGAGACTGGCAGCGTTGCCACGTTGTATGGCAATATTAGCTTCTGAGCCTTGGGTCACGGGAAGCGTTGACGCTTCCCGTGACCCAAGGGACAGAAGCTAATATTGAGAATTTCATAATGCCTGATTGATCAGGCATTATGAAATTCTCAAAGGATTTTGAATATTATGAATAATGTAGGAAAATAGTTTTTTTTGCTTATGACACTGATGCTTCATTGAATTTTATCCTTGTGAAAGCGTGGTCCATTTTCAAAAATATATAGCTTAAGTCGCTGAAAGCCTTTTATTTAAAGTAGAATATAGCCTCCATGTATATTCTACAGAACTGTTAGAAGCTTTTACCTTCACGATATCGTAATTCATATTTAGAATAGAAAAAAACAGACAGCCAGGGGCCTTAGTCTGCTATTGCAATAGTGTCAGAATGGTCTATCATTGATTTAATAAGGCCCCTAGCCCACGGCGTATTGAAGCGCGTTCGAAACTCGTTTGACGTGCGTACAAAGGGTAATTCGTCTACGCGGGGCCTTATTAAATCAATGATAGACCATTCTGACACTATTGCAATAGCAGACTAAGGCCCCAGCTCGTATTGCTACCAGCCCCCGGTCTGAGTGTAAAAAGTAAGTTTTCTAGGAACCATTCCTCTATTACAATATTTAATAGGCCATTCATTGTCCCAGGTCTACAGTACCCACGTTCTTTCACCCCTGCGTTATTATGCCAACAACATAAAAAAACATTTTTGTATGAAAGGCAGTGATATTATAAAAGGTGTTCATAATTTTTTGGTGGAAAACATTTGCATAGTAATAAATTCACGGCACATGATGTCCTGTTGTCACGGAATTATTTCTAACAAAATAACCAGCTGAAAGTTGCTGTTAGGGTCTGATTGTAAGGGGTGTCATACACAGGTTGGGGTCGGCATGATTCGCCAAAGCCAATACATAATGGCAATATACAACGTGACAACGCCGCCAGTCTCTTGGGCACATTACAAGCTGACAGCGTTGAGGAGTTTTTTTATGCCCTTATAAAGTTGGTTGTTAGTATAGTTTAGTTTATTTAATCCTTTTTACTTGTTGTAATGTATACAGGGTGTAAACGATTCCTTCACGAAGCCGTTATCCAAGCATTATCTACATCAAGCTAAGTAACTTTACGCAAAGATGAGCTGGGAAACGACTTTTTTTGGGGTGAAAAATCACGTTTTACGGTAGGACTCAATGTAACGCACTCAAAACATTGTGCTGATGGATGGATTGAGTAGTACGGGGGTCGCGGAGTAAAAATCTTACATTAAAAACAAAAAAAAAAACTTGTGAAAAAGTTTAAACTTTGACCTCCAATATCTCCGTAGCTAGAAGGTACCCAAGATGGTCTAGAACAAACAAATTGATCGCAATGATGGGGAGAACAAGTGCCTTTCGGCTTCGTTAAAGGTCTTGTTACACCCTTTATAGTCAGTTTTTTTTAAATAATTATGTAGACATTTGTGTGGTAAAAAGGCGCTCGATCTAGCTCCGATTCCATCCTTCTGGCTCGAATATAATTCAGCGATAGCTGATGCTGAAAAGAGCTTGCCTAATATTGTGTTTGGATAGCTTCAGGTTTTATGTTGTTCAACAAATAGCTTCTGCTGGATTGTGGAGGTCAGATGGGCGCTCGCACCATGTTAAATACTAGCTGAATCCGGTTAGACTCGAAGCTGATCCCAACTTAGTGTAGAAAAGGAAAAGGCGGATGATGCAATGGGTATAGTATGACCACTTCAAGTGTGCAGCTCAAGGTGGCATTGCTTGTCAAGAAATGAGTCGATATGTCAAACTTGGTATGTTTATTTTGTTTCTGGGGTGTTACTATGACGTCTTAAAGCAGGTGTAATTCCAGTGTGTGAAAGAGATGGCGCTATACGACCTGTATAGCTCTGTTTCTTTCCCACACTGGAATTACACCTGCTTTAAGATGTCATAGTAACCCCCCCGTTGTGGTGACATTTCGGCTGAAATGATGTTGATGATTTAGTTCTGTGTTTCCCCGCCTGCACAGATAAGTTGGTTGAAGAGTACCTACTGCTGTAGGACCCGAACTAGTGTTTAATACCTTTAAAATACTGCTGTCAGTACTACTTTTTGCTTATCAGCGGCGGTAGTCTGGTAAAACTCTCATCGAGCTCAGTTCGTTTGTGAAAAGTTTTGAATCTGCAAAACCGTGTCAGTGGTGCGAATGCGGAGCTGTGTTCAATAGTGAGATTTTATAGCATAGCGAAGTATAATCAATTGTGCTGTTGCTGTTTTAATTGCGTGAATATATTTAATAGCTATGATTTTGTATCCGTATTCATTATTGCATTTCAGACCCTATTAGTTTCTCCCCGAGGACGCCCAAGGTCCGCCTTGGGCGTTGCGAATTGTATCTAAGTAACAATAATAACACGCGCGTGCTGCAGCTTTTTAATCCGCTTAAGTGGCATCACAAGTCTCACGGCTCCGGCGTGGTCTAAGCCTATTACTTTCATTTATCGTCTCCACAGTCCTTGTCGCAAAACGCGTGTCACCTGCACTTGTACCTCGAGGTTAAGCCACGAGCCATTACCACATATAATATACTAGGTAGGTACTCTTACATAAAACAGGCATAAAAAATATGCAAAATTAAGAGTAACTCAAAATACTCCACTTTACCATAATTTTTGTTAGGAAAATACTCGTACATTCAGTCGACTTTGTCAAACAAAATAAAACACTTACTTATGTAGAAGAAGAAAATCCAAAACGATTTACCTAACAAACATTGAATTGGGTGAAGTTGGAAACAATATAATCGATAATAAGGGATTTGGGACCTCGAAGTAACTTTGGGAATTATTCGTAAACCTTTCAAAGCTCTCATGTTTATATAACTAAGTTTCGGTGGTAACTTTGGGAGTTAGCTACTTTTGTTTCTAAAGTACTTTTGCGGTTATTTTACCTACCAATGATAGCCTAGCCTAGTGGTGTGACTGTCGCGTCGGACTGTCAAATCATAGGTCTTTTTTTTCGGATCGGAAATCATCAAATGATTCCCTCCGACTCTGGGCGGAGCGGAAGGGAGTGTCCGACTTGTACTGACTAAAACCCATCCATGTTCCTTCTTTTGCCCTTTGTGTTCCAGGGCCGCAGTATCTCTTTCGAACAGTCCCGCAGCCTTGGCAGGAAGTGATAGGTCTCAAGTTTGACCCCAAGACACTCACCTCTGATTTTTCAGATCTTGGATGAAGGAAATCATCGTGAGGAAACCAATCCAGTATGCCTGAGAGATATTTCTCGACGACATTTAAAGTCAAGTCGGACGCCCGTAGGCGGCCGGCATACATACTCTGACACCAGGGTCTAACCATACGAAAAAGAAAGAAGAAGCAGCATTTCAATACAGCAAAGGGTACATTTTTGTGAGAGATAAGCCGGAGAACGTATCTTGAATGTGATTATATTATTTGTCTATACAGGGTCAATTTTTATTCAGTGCGCAAACTTTGACAAATTAAACTTAAATGAGTTTTATTAAATACCTATTTTTTATTTTGATAAATCTGAGTACAAAAAAATAAAGTTATCGTTAACGAAAAATGTTTACTTTGAAATTAATTTTATGGCCACCAACTCGCAGGCGGCGGCGCTCCACGCTCGTTTATTTATCATGCACAGGCATCATTTACCTGGGTTACAATGTACTGATCGCCGATTTTATCTGGTTCCAACTAGACTTTTTTGAGATTTGGCCGTGATCTGAAGTTATTTGAATTTTTTTGTACTAAGATTTTTTGAATTCCAATTTTTCCTTCATACTTTCGTAGGCTTCTTGGGACCATCAAAATGCAGAAAATAAAGCATAGGTACTGACCGTGATCAAGCAGCGTTTGAATGGCTGCTAAAATGGTCCTTTCATTAGGGGATGTCCAAATTTTGCTGATTTAAAGTCGGATAAAAAAATATAAAAAAGTTTTGAACAAATAATGGAAATGTGTTCTATTACTGATACTGAACCACCAAATTTTTTTTGCGCACTGCTTAAAAAATATTCCAGTAGAATACTGATTGTACCATTTTTCAAAGGGAAGCCGGTAGGAATCGAGTTGTATTGAACCTTCGCCACTGATGCCTAGCCTGTTTCTTACTATGTTGAGTCGGCTTCCAGTCTAACCGGATGCAGCCAAATACCAGTATTTTACTTGGAGCGACCGCTTATCTGACCTCCACAACCCAGTTAGTACTGGGAAATACGATACCCTTTGGTAAGACTGGTGGTCAGACTTTCGGACCACTATTCTACGACTACCTGTAACCACTGTCCAAATATCTACAAATGACAGGTGGGACTAACGGCTTAACGTGCTTTCTATGGCCCGGAGGAAACTCGGTATGCAATGGATGGTCACCCATCCACAGACCGACCTTGGCAAGCACGGCTTAGCCTTGAAGACTGACCCGTGTGGCTGTTATTATTTTACCCCGAGTTCCTGTTATAATCCTATAGTTACAACATTATAGAACAGTGTGATTCTGACAGACTTGTCTTTAAAAGTAACCCATCACTCCCATGAGCAACCTTATAGTCTCGAAAATAAAGATCAATTTAATTTTCACAGACTTTTCAGTGATAGCAAACTAACAACAACCTTTTTGCTAAGAATCACATTAGTTTTGACAGTGACGTCAAGGGTACAATAACAATGAAAGTACTATACTCTTATATGAAAGACAAATGACATTACACTTCAACCAACTTATCTACAAGCGGGAAAAAACAGAACTAAAATAAATGTACTAAGTTTAACATATCGATGCAAATTTTCTTAACAAGCAGCGCCACCTTGAACTGCACACTTAAAGTGGTCATTCTATAAGTTGGAGGATTTCTTCAGATTCTTTCTATAATTTTGTTCGATAATGTCACCGGATTCGCTCTTTTCGTCCACGTTTTGGTTCAAAAGAAGTTTTAATTGCTATAGTCATTGTTTACCTATTCCATTTGTTTTTATATTGCTTTGATTAAGAATAAGCTTTCTTAATGGTTTTTAGAAACTGAACTAAGTTAATAAACTTTTACATATTTCGTTAGTGTATTTATTAATTATTAATAAGGACTTTAAGATGTTAATTAGTAATCAACCGAATAGTTTTTTAATCTAGCTTTGAAATTATTTAGCAGTATAAATAATAATAACTTTAACAAAAAAAGTTGACGTTTCTCTGTCTCCCCTTTTTCTACTGAATTGCCTAGATATTCAGCTACCTATTATTTTAACTAAGACAGACTTACTAATTTAATTTTACCTTCTATACAGGGTGTAACAGGACCCTTCACGAAGCCGTCAACCAAGCAATAAGTACATCAAACTAAGTAACTTTACGCATAAATTATTGCTGGGAAACGACATTGTTTTTGGGGTGAAAAAGCACGTTTTACGGTAGGACTCAATGTAACGCATTCAAAACATTGTGCTGTTGGATGGATTGAATAGTACGAGCGGGGGTCGTGGAGGTGTTTAAAGTAAAAATCTTACTTTAAAAACTTGTATTTAAAAAAAAAACTCGTGAAGAAGTTGGAACTTTAACCCCCAATATCTCCGTAACTAAAAAGTTCCCAGGAATGGTCTCGAACAAATAAATGATCGCGATGACGCGGGCAGAACAAGTGCCTTTTGGCTTTGTTAAGGGTCTTGTTACACTCTTTATTTTAATACCCAGTCGATATCACGAGTATACTTACATCAGCTAACGAGATCCTGAGCGGCGGAACCTGTTCAGGGTGTCTCCAGGGCTTGTGGTAGGGCAGGTCGGTGAGCGCCTTCCATCCAGGGTAGCGACGAGCGGCTGCGTGCAGCTGTTGGACCAGCCGGGGAGCTAGTTGTGCTGTCACCCTGGATAGTAAAACGCATCAGTGCTGAACGATTTTTTTTTTTCAAGATATACCGTTGTATTTCTGGTTTGTTTTTTTCCATACAAAACTGAGTTTTGAAATGGTCAAGGTGGTTTGAGGTGTCAAAAGGAAACTTATTTGCTCTGAAGTAAGTAATTATGTACAGCACTATCATATAGTTACTCCTTTCATAGATATATATTACGATCGAAAGGCTTGACAAAAATATGAACAACACTCACGTTTTACCAGAAATGCCAAGTCGGTAAATATGAAATCATGACAAGGAAAAACACCTTTGCGTACTTCCACATACGATTCAATATGCAATAGGAAAGTATTTATAAAGGAAATACTATAACACATTCCAGGTGGGACCCGACCGACTGCAGATTATTTATCCCATTTTATATTCACTTCCGCACGGGCGCTCGCATTTTCCAATATCGGTTAGTGTTCCCATTTAATTAAAATCCACGCTTCAATTTAGGATTTCCTTCAGTACCGGCTTTATCGTAGGTGTGTTTTCAATCAAAAGGCTTACTATACATTTGCAGAAACACCCAGATCAAGAAAACTGTCTATAGACCATTTTAGACAAGTTTCGACGCAATATTTATTTTGTGCCGGTAACGTAGCTGATTGTTCAGCAAAGTCGAGCAAATTGTTATTAAATTTCCTCAGTAACAGCTAGCTCGCCCCTATCACATGAGATTTAAGTCAAACAGAGAAATACACACGGCTGTCACGGGTAACGGGTTAAACAATCTACCCTGTGTCAGAGCATTGGGAAGTCAAAATAAACATAGGAGGTGAAATGTGGATGTAAACACCCTAGGAAAACTGGAAAAAATACATAAGATTAAACTTCAACGTACCTGTTGACAAGCCATGCCGGCAGCGCTCCCCTGGGGTCTGACCTCGAGACGTAACCCAGCCAGCTTCCCGCTCCAGACCGCGTTCGCACCACGAAACCCGTTAGCAACGACAAGGCTCTGAGGAGAAGAATGAAAAGGATTTTACTCGTAAATGTTGATGAGCAGTGGTGGCCGAATAGCCTATCATGTGCCCCCTGCTCGGAGATAGGCCTACTCTCTGTGAGGAACAGTGGGGTTTAATCCATCCCGCGATCCCGCTAGACATGTCGGTTTTCTCATGTTTGCCTACATGTATGTATCGTTTTTAGTCGAGTGGCGTGCCTAGGGGCCTACAGTATAATGCATAATGCCAGCAGACTGTTAAGCACCCCAAGGGCAAGCTAGGCTTATATGAAAGTAACACCACTAGTTTTGATTCTGAGAGCAGTGGTGACGAACCCGCAACCCGCGATCATGGCGCTTGCAACAGCGTCGAAATATCGGGAGCTCAAAATTACAGACAATCACGGAAGATATCCCGTAAGTGACAGTTTATGTGTGAGTGGTGATAAAATCTATATTAATATTATAAAGAGGTAAAGTTTGTGAGTTTGTGAGGTTGTAGAGGGTAATCTCTGGATCTGCTGAACCGATTTTGAAAATTCTTTCATTAATAGGAAGCTACATTATTCAGGAGTGCCAAAGGATATATTTACAACGTGCCCGTAGGATAATTCAACAACAATAAGGCAACAGCTATAATTTTCAGCACGACACAAGCCTCGTTGCTTAGTGTGGCACCTAGATGGCGCTGTGTGTAATGTCCAGCGATATTTATTTATTTATTTATACAATGTAAGATGCCTGACTAGGTTCTGAGGCTAGATCCTGTAACTCGTTAGTTGCAGTCATATCCAACGGCCACCATTGCTCAAAATGTAAAGGAAAATCTACTGTTTGTTTACTGTTATTATGCCGAAGCCAAAAGTTTATTGGAATATATTGTTTTAAAACTAAGAATTAAAACAAACCCGATCTCCTCAATCAGCAAAAGTACTTTACAATATCAAAGTAAGGAGTTAAAAGAGTGACAATTATCTCCCCAAAGGCTTGATAATTAATTCACGGCGGATTTAATTAACTTAAGAGATAACAGGTATCTAACAGGTGTCGCTTTTTCAACCTGTTGCCAGCCTTTGAACAACTCAATAATAGATGTTAATTCTCTCTCAAAGCCTCAACCCATTTTGTGAACTTGTGAGGTCTACGTTGAACGGATTTGAATAAATATTTATTATAATTAGATTAGAATGGTATGGTGGTGATTAAAGCGAAGAATATACAAAATGTTTTTTGGCAATCTTCTGGGCACATTTCTAAAAACTAAATAATTATATATTATTATAGCATCATTTTCTAAAATATAATTTTCTCTTCTTCGTCTAAAGGCGAATTTCACTGTACTTTTGAAGTACAGACAATCACGGAAGATATCCCGTAAGTGACAGTTTATGTGTGAGTGGTGATGAAATCTATATTAATATTATAAAGAGGTAAAGTTTGTGAGGTTGTAGAGGGTAATCTCTGGATCCACTGAACCGATTTTGAAAATTCTTTCATTTATAGGAAGCTACATTATTCTGGGGTGCCAAAGGATATATTTACAACGTGTCCGTAGGATAATTCAACAACAATAAGGCAACAGCTATAATTTATACAATGTAATATGCCTGACTAGGTTCGGAGGCTAGATCCTGTATCTCGTTAGTTGCAGTCATATCCAACGGCCACCATTGCTCAAAATGTAAAGGAAAATCTACTGTTTGTTTACTGTTATTATGCCGAAGCCAAAAGTTTATTGGAATATATTGTTTTAAAACTAAGAATTAAAACAAACCCGATCTCCTCAATCAGCAAAAGTACTTTACAATATCAAAGTAAGGAGTTAAAAGAGTGACAATTATCTCCCCAAAGGCTTGATAATTAATTCACGGCGGATTTAATTAACTTAAGAGATAACAGGTATCTAACAGGTGTCGCTTTTTCAACCTGTTGCCAGCCTTTGAATAACTCAATAATAGATGTTAATTCTCTCTCAAAGTCTCAGCCCTGTTGTGAACTTGTGAGGTCTACGTTGAACGGATTTGAATAAATATTTATTATAATTAAATTAGAATGGTGTGGTGGTGATTAAAGCGAAGAATATACAAAATATTTTTTGGCAATCTTCTGGGCACATTTCTAAAAACTAAATAATTATATATTATTATAGCATCATTTTCGAAAATATTATTTTCTCTTCTTCGTTTAAAGGCGAATTTCACAGCTAAACGCTATCAGTCTCATTGGTGAAATTTCCCATAGCATAATAATAACAGCCTATTACTGTCCCACTGCTGGGCAAAGGCGTCTTCTCAACAGAGAAGGCACAAGCATTGATCACCACGCTTGCTAAAGACGGGTTGGCGATTCCAGACTTTTTTTTTTTTATATGTCCAGGTTTCCTCACGATGTCTGTGATGTCCAAGATAAACTTAGAAAGTACATATGAATTGTTCAAATCCGGGCAAACAAGTACCAATGTGACTACATTGGTACTTGTTTGCCCGGATTTGAACCCACAACCTCATGCATGAGAGGCGAGGCCTTAACCTCTGAGCCATCACGACATTCCCATAGCATAATCATCCTATAATGTTCCCACTGCTGGGACACACGGCGTCCTCTCTATGAGAGGGAATGGGTTTGAATACATGGTGATGAAATAAATTACACAAAGTAATGCGCGTGCCTGGGTTTAAACCCACGACTTACTGTTCGTAAGTCGGGGCCGCCACCACTGGGCCACCGCTGCTCACTTTTTTTCCCATAAGTCTATTAATATTAAGTTTAGTAATGAAATTCTTAGTCAAAATTACTTACGTCAACAGGCGGCTGATTATATTCAGCGTACTTTGACGAAGAGGAAGAAACCCATTTCTTATACTAAGTTGCCTTATTCAATTTAAAAATCTTGCTCTTAAACATTCTAATCACCGCCTTTGATAGTAAGTAGCTCCTTGAATCAAGAAATATGAGAGAAACGAAAAATGTAAAATTAACCGCCGCATAGCTTTGAAAAAGAATTCCGAACAAAAAGCTATCTACAAAACGAACGAACGAACTGAAGGCTTCCGGAGACTTTAGAATTCCATCCCAGAATGCGACCGGTGACGTCACAGCGCGGCGCTTAGGGCTGCCTCCCTGTCCCATTCAATGTCACACCGCTTTGCCGCAATACCAGACAACAACGTGTCGTATTATTTCTCAATGCCGGTAAATTTTTGCGACACGTTAGTTACACCGATATTAGACACTTCACTTTCTGTTAATTAGTCTTTCATTCGGTCATCTTTCAAAATGTAAAGGCAAAATGAATCAAGACTATAAAAAATCTTAATTACTGTGAACTGATTCAACTGCTGGCACTCGGTTTCTTTCACTTGCCTACAGAATGCCAAAAAATAATAAAAGGAGCAAATTAACATCCGTTGCTTTATAGGGTGTAACAAGACTTTTAAGCCGAAAGGCACTTGTTCTCCCCGTCATGTCATTACGATATTTTTTTGTTCTAGACCATAATACCTGGGAACCTTCTAGTTACAGAGATATTGAGGGTCAAAGTTCCAACATTTTGACAAGTTTTTTTTTTTAATACATATTTTTATTGTAAGGTGTTTACTTTATACACCTCCTCGACCCGCCTACTAATTCAATTCATATATCAGCACAATGTTTTGAGAGCGTTACATTAAGGTGGATGCGCAAGGGTAGCCCGCGAAATTTAAATTTTCTTACGTTTATTGCCATTTGCAGGTCACTGTCAGGTTGTATGTTGATGAAAATATGAATCGCGCCAGTAACATGTATGGAGTTACAGAATTATAATCATTCAAATCATCAGTACAACCTTCCAAGTTCATATAACCCCAAAGAATGACTTTTTCATGAAAAAGCCATTGAATGGGGTTATATGAACCTTAAGTCCTAACGTAAAACGTGACCTTGAAATGAAACAAAAATTAACACTCGAGTAAACCGTCCATTCTAGTGAGCCGTTTGAAATATAAGTGGCAGTAGAGATATCTCCCATTCACTGTGACGCCGCTTTCAATTAATCAATCAATCTTTATTTCCAGTCATCTAAGGTTTATAGATATCAGGGTTGCGGGACTGTCCCAGGGTTGCGGGACTGTTCGAAAGAGATACCGCGGCCCTGGAACACAAAGGGCAAAGGGAGGAACATGGATGGGTTTTAGTCAGTAAAAGTCTGACACTCCCTCCTGCTCAGCCCAGAGCGGGAGGGGTTATTTGAAGATTTTCCATCCGAAAAAAAAAAAGGTTCATAGATAAAATACACAAAATATTCTTACAAATACAATAATAAACGAATACATATTGAAAACATTGTTTTGGGTCGGCGACGTTTTGCGCTGAGTCGAGGTGTCATGTAGCCTTCCACGAAAACGCCGATACACGACACCTTACGGCCAAAATTCCTCCTTCAACCACAATATCAGCCAACAATATGTCGATATGTTGCATATCGTTGCGGTAAACTCCTGCTCGGAACGCGTTGACAATAAAACCAACGTGTCGGTATTCGTACACAATAACTATCAAGGTGTCGTTGAAGTAGACCCTCGCTGGTTGTCACCTGAACAATATGGCGAAATGTTTAAGCATCTTTTCAAAGAGGAAAATTATTGCTTTTCCATTTTCCCATTTTTGTAGCAATCTCTTCCTACCAATATCATAAAACAAAAAGTATTTATAATTTGTTAGTTGATCCTGTGGGATTATTAAGTACTCAAACTTTGTTCTTTTTTCATGCGATTTTTTATTGATATAATTAGTTAGTTATGTGCCGAATAGTAGGTACCTAACATAAGATGCTTTTCGTCCCGGAAACTTACCTAAGTACATGGTTCTGGTATGAAACTAACCACGAAAGCGTAGCCGCGGGTAAAAG
Source organism: Eugnorisma glareosa (assembly GCA_947578425.1). Classification (NCBI taxonomy): domain Eukaryota; kingdom Metazoa; phylum Arthropoda; class Insecta; order Lepidoptera; family Noctuidae; genus Eugnorisma; species Eugnorisma glareosa. Next base: position 17,782,750 of record OX387969.1, on the reverse strand, counting down.
TTAGTAATAATACAATTGAAATTAAAGCGGCCAAGTGCCAGTCAGACTAGCGCACGAAGAGCTCCGTACCATGATTAAAAAAAAACACATTTGTTGTATGGGAGCCAACCTTTTTTTTTTTTACCGATTGGAAATCATCAAATAATTCCTCCCGCTCTGGGCTGAGCAGGAGGGAGTGTCAGACTTTTACTGAGTAAAACCCATCCATGTTCCTTCCTTTGCCCTTTGTTTTTCTCTTTCGAACAGTCCCGCAACCCTGGCAGGATGGGAGCCAACCTTAAATATTTATTTTATTTGTTGTTATAGCGGCAACAGAAATACATCTGTGAAATTTCAACTGTCTAGCTATCACGGTTCATGAGATTCAGCCTGGTGACAGATATAAGGACAGCGGAGGCTCAGTTATATGATCCCGTTTTTATTTACTCTTTGGGTACGGGCCCTAAAAACTAATAAAACGTAAGATAACCTTCAATATTTCTAGAGCCAATAACATCACGATCATTACCTCATTAGTTTCCTTCCTACGAAAGCCGATATTCATAGTTAGTTAAACTTGTCGAAATCGAGACCACTTGAGGTCAAGTTTACCGAGAGCTGGGTCACAGCCAGGAAATGGGTGACTTCGCTAAGCTGCCCTACTTCACAGCCTCTAAACAAAGTGGGAGGGCTTGATGACGTAACGATACCTACTATGGTACTACTGAAAGCGATATTCTGGATAAAATATGAGATGAAATAACATGAAAGTTTCTTTACAGGCGTTTATTGAGCATCACTTTTCGAATAACTTTCTCGTGGTAGATCAAGTTGTTTGTTTAAGTTTCGTGCTATGTGTGAAGGTATATTTGTTTGGTAGAACGAATGAATTATGATGGAAAAAGTTACGATTAAGAGCGGCCAACCTGTCATACTTTTCATACAAACGCTCGTACGTGATTATGCAGTTGTTACACATCTATATTTGATTTTTTTTGAACTAATAGGTATTTTGTGCACTATATCTAGGTTTCTATGGTAGCAATAATTAAAAAAATTTAGAAATTAATTCAGTATAAGCCTCCAAAGATTGCTGTTTTGCACAAATTTTAACTGAACTTTGACCGTTCATAACGTACTCTTAAATAGTAAAAAAAAGAAAACATCTCGATAGAAACCTTGCACATGTAATGGAGATTTTCAATGACAAATATTGATTTCACATAATTGTAAGACTTATTCAAAAACACTTATTTCCTGGAACAAGTTTAGCGGGAGATGAAATGTGCGGGGTTGGGGCGGGGTGAGATAAGAAGCTCTGGATGAAACAACAAGCTTTTCGACCATGATCGCGTTGACGATAGACGGACCGGGAAGGGCCCTCTTAACTGTGGAGAATGGAAGAAAATACCTAAACGTGTTGTTCCGACCCCAAAATAATATGATACAAGGGCAAGAAGATGATGATGAGACCGATACGCCCAAAATAGTCTTATCAAGAAGGAATTCCTCAACAACCGTTACCACTCCTTAGATTAACATTCTTCAGTCGGGGGTGCGCGTTGATGTGCCTGTACCTTCCAGGCCCAGACACATGGTGGTAGGAGGAACACAGTGCTTTTACCTTTTAGACGGTTACCCTCTTATTAATAAACACGGAATAAAATTACACCAGGAATAACAAAGGAATAACCATACATTTTCAAAGGTTTAAACTTGGAATAACTTAAATCTGTGTTTATTAATAGGAGGGTAAGAGTCCAACGTAACTCTCCGCTCTCCGCAGACGGAGATTATCCTTAGGATTTACCAACTAAAAAAAAAAAGGCAACATTCTTAGATATAGTATGCTTCATTCACCGTTTTGGGAGCTTTGGTCAGTGCGGGGCAGTGGTCCAACTGCTCTGTCCTACTAGTTGGACCATGGGTCTTTACTAGGGGCATTTGTCCAACTTTAAAAATAGTTGGACCGCTTCACCTTTTGAGAGTTCATTTAAAAAATAACTTGCCAACTCTAAAAACATCAACTGCATCTTTATGTATGTATGGTTGGTACCTACTGGTTTACGGTTATCGGTGAACCTCTTTGCAGTGACATAACAAAATTAAAGTCGGGTGGTTAATTTTTAAAGGTTATTTGTTTCCAATGTTTTAAAACATGCAACGAAGTTTATCTAAAGCATGACCTAATGTAATGAACTTATCATCTATCTAACCTTTTCCAAACTATGTCAAAGTGAGCTTCCAGTCTATTTTACATGGAGTGACTGCATATCTGACCTCCAATCACCAGTAAAAATATCTTTGCATTGTATAGATTCAATCTCTTAGTATTATATAACTGCATAACACATGTGTGAGTACTATGTACTGTAAAGCTACCATTTACATTTAGTTATCCTTCATTGACTCGAATGTGCCCTGGTGGCTGAGAGAATTTCAGGCTCACTCAAATGTCTCGCTGATAGTGGCGGGTGTGTTGGGTCGTTTAGTTCCCTTCAATATGGTTGAGCTGAATGGAGCTGATGCATGCGTCATGTTCGTGAACGGGCGCTGTCAGTTGGGACTGGTCATCTCTTAGCTGCCACGGTTTATTTTAATTACTTTGTTTTTAAATTGTTGATAGTTATAATCTTTTACTCTGGACGCTCTTAATGTGCACTTTCTACATCGTTCTCACATATATGTATAATCTCAACATGAATGATGTAACCAAGATCTTGTAACAATATTTTGATTGAAAAGAGTGTCCATGGAGTTTCTTGCCCATTCTTCTCCATAGAGATCTACGCTTTGGAATGGGCAACTACAGTACTTTCACAAGTTATTATGCCTTGTGTCTGTGACTGGAGCTTCGCCTTTGTTTTTCTGACTTTCAAAAGTGCCTGCGAATTAATTGAAATAAACGCTTTGAGTTTGAGTTTTGAGTTTGAGTTTATTAGTACTAGTTAAGACTGGTTGTCAGACTTTCGGGCCACTGACTACCAGTAACGACTGTCAAAGATCTAAAAGGGACAGCCGGGACAACGTTACGGCTTAACGTGTTTTCCGAGGCACGGGGGAAACTTAGTACATATAATGTAATGGCTGGTCACCCATCCACGGACCAACCTAGGCACGCGCGGCTTACCCAGATCGTCCCGAGCGGCTACTATTATTTCTTCTGATAAATTACATAAAGACTTCAGAGTGTTTTGGATTTGATCCCATGACCCGAAACACGAAAGTCAGAACCGCCACTACTGGGCCACCACCACGGGCTCTAAGATTACATAGCAACACGTAATCATAAAGTGTGAAGCGTTCGTAATCTTCTACTAGTCCAATTTACAAAATCAAGTCCTAATTAACTTTCCTCGATAAATCTGTTCTGTTTTACCCGCTAAGCGCGATTCCGGTACTAATTAGCATTTTGTTACTTCATTAGTGGCGCTTAAGCCGACTCCTCGGTAAGCCTCCTGAGATTTTCTTTCTCTCCTTATTTCTGAAGAGGCTTAAGATCTTTTTGCAAAAAATATATAAGCTTTTACCTTTCGTTTGAGATTAGAAGTTTACAAAAGTAACACTTTAATAAATTGTCGCCAGTAAGGCCTCATTCGCGACCTCAGGCGTTACTACTGGCGTCAAGAATCTGCATTCTTCAAGTGAGTTCCATCGCTCCGCAAATTAAATGGCAACGCGGCGACTCGTAGCATGCTCTGAGCAACTGCATTTCTTTCATTTGCTTTTACCTCAGTCATTGTCGCAAGACGCATGTCACTCATTAAAATCGAAAGCGCCCTCTGTTAATGCGATTACGCGATCAGTACCACATATATATTTTTGTCGTTCGGTCCGTCTGTCTGTCTGTTTCTTTTTTGTTCTGGACAATCTTTGAAATGACTCAGAACCGATGTTGACGTGACCGATGTTGACTTTTAGTGGCAGATAGCTAATGTTATAAGGAGTAACATAGGTACTTTTATTTTAGAAAAACAATTCAAACCCTTGAAATTGTTATCAAAATCCTACTTAATTTTTTTTAATAATAATTTCACGTGGACAAAATTCAGGCAACAGGTATTTATAGTAAAAACACAACCATCTTGTATTCGCTCGACAGTCGCTTATATTGGGACGCCGCGCCGGGTGAACGTGTACCTCGTGGTTAGAGGTAAGGCTTAGCATTTAAGACTGTCCAAAGCTCGGAGGCCTAAATAAACAGAACGCTAGGGGAGGCTTAACGAGACGACAGACCTTAGAATTTCTGAAGGAAGGAACAGACTGTGAATGGAGGATGTTGCATAATGTCTGTTTGCGTGAGTTTTCTTTATGACAATACGGAGACACTGTAGAAATGAAGAATTGAATATAAGAAGCATTACACTTACGACAGTGGACATCATACAGGAACATGAGTTTTAAAGCGATTTCCATACAAACTCTATTATAAAATAATAAAAATAAGAAAGCCTTATATTTCTCATTTTACAATGTTTTAACAAATACATAAGTTTAAAAAAAACAAACTCTATTAAGTAATTGTTAATAATTGGCGACATACTGATAAAATAACATCACGCCTGTAATTCGCGAAGGGTTAGGCAGGGGTGTACCTAATAGTACACCCACATTTCGCGAGTTATGATTAAGTCGATTGTCGATTTGACGACCCGAATGGCGCAGCGGTAGTGAGGCTGCCTTATGTTCTTAGGGTCCCGGGTTCGAATCCCGGTAGGAGCAAATGTTTGTGTGATGAGCATGAACATTTGTTTCCGAGTCATGGATGTTTATATGTATATTAAGTATGTATTTACAAACAAAAAGTATCTATGTAATATTATCAACTATCTGGTGTCCACGACACAAGCCTCGTTGCTTAGTGTGGCACCTAGATGGCGCTGTGTGTAATGTCCAGCGATATTTATTTATTTATTAAGTCCTGTGTAATAAGGGGCGCCGGGCACAAATCCAGACTCCGTGGCTGCTACTGAGAAATTTCTGATGGAAAAATCCCAATAACACTTTACCCGACCCGGTAAACGAACCTAGAACCTCATGCTCAGCCGCCCGTCGCGCTTGCGATCACTGGACCAACGAGGCAGTCACGACATACTTGTGGGTATTATAAAGCATTGCTCGTACATTAGAAACCCTATTCAAATGACAGTAGGGTTTCAGATTTAAGGCAGATTTTACTGCCTGTGAGGTCGTAACTATTCTAAATGCTCTCTGCAGCATCCATAGGCTTCAATATGTTAAAGGAAATCAAAATGGTAGATCTAATCATGAATCACATTTAAAATGTCCACCAAATATCGTTGTACATTATTTTATTATGTTTAGAATCAAAAGCAAATCATTTTAAACATACAAATATTTAAACTCATTCCCATTCACTCATTCACTCTTTTTCCCAGCAGTCCCGCAGCCCCGGACCTGCTACGATCCTTACATACTCCTTTCGCCTCGACCAAGTTCATACATCTGCAGGTATCCCTGTTGACAGTTCTTAGTGATCATCACTTGGCGAGTTTTGATGTACAATGACCGTTCTGCACGGGTAGCGTCAGTTGAAACCAACATTCAGGTCATTGTATATCAAAACTCGCCAAGTGATGATTACTATGAACTGTCAACAGAGATACGCAATAGCCCTGTTGGTCATACACGCACGCCGGCTGCGAGTACTACGCACCTGACCTTTCTGAAGAACCTCACCAATAAGGTCAGTGTATGTCTTTCTAGGGCTTTTGCTAGAAGCCTTTCACTCATTCTCTCGACATGACCATTTTCAAGTCCTTCAAAAGTCTTTATAAATCCCTGTCAGAGAGAAAAAACCACGATAATATCAACAAGTATGTACCTACAGCCCATTCAACTTGAAAAATAGGTAACAGCCATTTTCCTCAAAGTCTGGGAAAATCGTGACAGATAGATAAGCGGCTTATATCTTCTTGACAAAGGAAATTATGAGTTACTACGTGCCGTATTACAGAAAATATTGGCCGTGGTGGAAATTCTTTACGTGTCTTTGAAGGTAAATAAAGTAGGTAGGTGTTTAGTTTTCTGTAGGTACCTAAGTACACAAAATCACTACATTAGGTATGTATTCCAGTTATTACATAAATTGGCAAAAGAAATTTAAATAAGTAGGTACCTGCCATAGATTCGAAAGAAGAATATAAAGAGCAGAAGAGTAAGAAGGTAAATCATAAAGTAACTCATCTCTACCGGCTCTCACTACACTTAAAAATGAAATAGCGATGTTGCTCAATTGGCAGTAGAAATATACTTTCATAATAATATAGTCACACTTGTCATATGTGGAATGTAAACTCGGCTATCATTGTGTCGATAGTCGTTACGGCCAGTAGCCTGACGGTCAAGTGATTGACGAAGATCTGTCAAGGCTCTCGCTTGGAAGTAGGATCAAGGGCCTGATACAGAAAGTAGTACTCCTCGATACGGCCCGCATTGTGAGGAGGTTCCTGTCTTTGGAGCCATAACCAATCAGTTTTAAAGCGTTGATCGCGTTCAATTTCATTGGAAACAGAGGGAATCAAAGTTTTTTATTCATAGCACTCAAATGCACAAAAGCCGTAAATTGCAACTAACCTTGCATCGTGAAGGCTCTCGATACCCACTACATAGTCACGGATTGACGCGCGTGATAACATTATCTTATCAGAAGAGTGGCGACCGCAAATTGTGCAAATAAACTAATGAAACACCACCACTCTACGCCTACACTACGTACGAGGATGGTTAAAGGTAATTTGAAGCTTATAAGTAAACATACATAACTGCGTGACGCCAGTTAATAGGCATGTATTACACCCACACCTCGCTAAGACATAAGGAATGAGCCTATCTACATCATCCGTCTAGCCTTTCCAAAACTATGTTGGGGACAATTGGGGTCGGCTTCCAGTCTAAAAGGATACAGCTAAATATCAGTATTTTACATAGACCGACTGCCTATCAGACCTGCCAGTCAATGGAATGAGTCTATCTACATGGACACAAAACCAGATGCTAGCCTGCTACTGAGAAAATCATAGTCGAAAAATGGAATAACCGTTTGCCCGACTTGGAGATGGAGAATTAAAAGAAAGTGTGGTTAAAATAATCCGGAAAATAGAACAAAATATAGAAAATATAGCAATAGCTTTTCAACATGTTGCTTGAAGCTACAAGGTACGAAGACGCCTGCGGCCGGTGTTAGAAGTGGCACTTTATTCAATAAAATCTAACTTGATTAAAATTACAGCTGCTAAACCAGAGGGACTAGACTAGTTTTAAACTTATACTGTGACTTACGGGATATCTTCCATGATTGCCGTGACTTAGTGACGAGTTCCAGTAGTGCGCGTAGCAAAAGGCAAAGAAAGAGGGTAGACAGATTTTTCTGTTTTTGACAATTTATTTTCCATCTACCCACATTGTCCAGTCAACCCGCGATCATGGCGCTTGCAACAGCGTCGAAATATCGGGAACTCAAAATAATAAACAATCACGGAAGATAAACCGTTAATGATAGTTTAAGTTTAGTTGTTAACCGTGAAAGCTTATAACAGTGTTTAGACTAGTTTTCGTCATCATCATCATCTGCCTAGCCTTTTCCCAACAATGTTAGGGTCAGCTTCCAGCCAAACCAGATACAGCTGCATAAATGTATTTTACATGGAACGACTGTCAATCTGACCTCCACAAACTAGTTAGTACTGGGTAATACGATACTCATTGGTAAGACTGGTTGTCACACTTTCGGGTCACTGACTACCTGTAACGACTGTCAAAGATCTACAAACGACAGCCAGGAAAATAAATAATTACATATATTTATGCAGTCAGTATTTTACGCTATAACCAAACCTAACCTGACCTATGGTGACTGACAACCTATGGTGAAACAAATAACAGTAAATGTGAGTATTAATAATTAGGGCCAATTAATAAAACTATAAAAAAACATAGTCTTAATAAAAATATTGTCATTATTATGTGACAGCTGTCAGCATGCGTTGCTAAATGCAAATAAAGATGAATTTATGGCTTTTAAATGATAAATGATATTGATTATGCAACTAAGTTTTTACAAACACATCATTTTAGTGGCGGTCGTAAGTTGATGAATTGAGTTGATGAATTTCATAAGTAGGAGTTGCCGTCGCTAAAATCTGGCGATCGCGAGTTCTGTGGTCGAGGGTCCTCTGGCATTATGCTGAGCTGAGGTCTCTTTAATTAAGCGTTTTTTTATGTAAAATTCTTTATTTTAAATTGCTTATTTAATAGAAAATTTTTCCTTCGTTCTTTTTAATGTCACTGCCTACTAACGCCCACACCACATACTGCGAATAAAGGTTCGTTAAAGATAATTGTAGCTAACTTTATTATTAAGGTAAAGGTCGACTCAGTTGGGATGTTTGATCAGGTTCCACGGGGATAAATTAGGTAAATTAAATTAACTGTCATTCTAGATTTTGTTAGACACAGTTAGTATTTATATAAGGGACTCGTATTAGTATTATTGCTGATTAGATTGGTTTGAGACGCGGCTGGCTTTACAAATGCTAAATTTATTAGGAGTTCCTAGGAGCTACCATCGATAAAAGTGTTTTAGACATACCTTTAACTTAGTTACTGTAAGCTTGCGCCAAGGTACGGAACCCTTCGTGCGACTCGCACTTGCCCGGTTTTTCCGATTCATGTGCGTATTGTATAATTATCACTTGCTTCAGTCAAAGAAAACATCGTGAGGAAACCAAATAAGCACGCCTGAGAGATCTTTCTTGACAGCATGTAAACCCAAGTCAGAGGCCCATGGAAGGCATAGTATACCATCACATAAAAAATAAGTTCAAGTTGAGGAATTATGTATCGATTGAAGACACTTCTGCGAAACTAAGCAAAATTATAGCAGACGATGCGTTTTATTAGATGAATGTTCCCGTTGGAACAATTATAAGAATCTGATTAGGTGAACATATCGGATGGGTGTATCATCACATAAAAATGGTGCACCCATCCGATTTAGGCACTAACCACACGAAAATAAGAAGAAATAACACCATATAAGTCAAAGTTCACCAAAGTAGTTGAACGTGATCAGCACACTACACATCTAAACCACGTTCAAGAGAATAGAATAAACATTTATTCGCTAATGGACAGCAGCAACACAATAGAGCAGCACATACCGATATTACTATCAAACAGCTTAAAGAGCTTTCAGAGTCATCCTTGTTGCGGTGTTGGGCGGTTAGTAGTAATATGATAGTTTCTAGAACCGACGTAATCGTGTACGTTGAGTATTTCAACGAATCGTTTTAGCGACCAACAACAAAATACTATTTCGTAGTAACGACTATCAATAAAAGAGTTTTTTTTTCAGTAAAGCCTACATAGATAAGGCATAAAATAGCACTTGCGATCAATTAAGATAAAAGTTTACAACGAAACTAAGGCAAACAAAGGGACAATTAATTACAAACGAAGTAACTTTGTTCCCATCGCCCAAAACTTTATGATAAATGAACAATTCCAAACTACTTTCGAGCCAGAATTTCACGAGAAAACTCAAAAAGCTCATAAAATTAACAAGCCAATATTTACCACCAAACTAAATCTCGACAAACTGAAACTTTTACTATCGTCAGTTAAAAACTTATCCAATCTGCCATATTTTAATGAAAAACTAATCAGTCTTCCCTCATAAACTCACTACATTACGCCTGTAATTCACTAAGGGTACGACAGAAGTGTACCGATAGCTAGCTCACATTTTTCCCGGTACACAAATAATTTCAATGCTGGTGGGTCTAAAATCATGTTCTGTCTCCATACTCCAGGCTGCTATGCTACTGAAATATTCTTGATGAAAATCCCAATTACTCGACCTAGAAATCTCATGCTCAGGGGCCTTAGTCTGCTATTGCAATAGTGTCAGAATGGTCTATCATTGATTTAATAAGGCCCCTAGCCCACGGCGTATTGAAGCGCGTACGAAACTCGTTTGACGTGCGTACAAAGTGTAATTCGTCTGCGCGGGGCCTTATTAAATCAATGATAGACCATTCTGACACTATTGCAATAGCAGACTAAGGCCCCAGCTGTAACGTAAGCGACCACTAAACTGACTAGGCCAACTAGTCGAATTTATGAGCAAAAATCAATTTCGTCAAGCCCAGACAATCCCTAAGGCCTACCCGACACTACGCCAGGCAATTATTAAATACGTATTTCAACATTTTCCCATTTCAAGTTGAGGCTCCATTCAAGACTAATTGCTCTGAGAAATTGTAGCACTTACTAAATCGTTTTTAAGGAATTATTTTCCTTTGTGAAGTACAATAGAGCTGACTTTTAAACGACGGAAGTGAATGGTGGTATACGTTTATAGATTTTCTGGGCCTTTGTTTTTCTGTGAATAAGTATGTTTTGCGTATGATATATTGAGCAAAGTTTCGTTTCAGTACAAACGCGAAAGAGACATCCGTTTCAAAGAAAATAGCGGAAGACATTTCCTCGAATGTAAAACAAAGGATCTATACCTACTCTTAGAATCAATACATAGTATAAAACAAAGTCGCTTCCCGCTGTCTGTCTTTCTTTATGTATGGTTAGATCTTTAAAACAACGCAACGGATTTTGATGCGGTTTTTTTTTAATAGATAGAGTGATTCAAGAGGAAGGTTTATATGTACAACATAGCACCCGTGCGAAGCCGGGGCGGGTCGCTAGTAAATACTAAAGTAACTCCGTTTGTTGGCACTCAGGTATACCTGAGTGCCAACAAACGGAGTTACTTTACGTTACTTTGGTATATATACCATGACCATGATGCTGATAGAATATATTTATTACGGTCGTACGTTTTCAATCCAAACGCGGGCAAACCCTCGGGCCAAAACCTATATTTTAATAGGTTAGTTACCTCCCAAAACGCATGCCTGGGACAATTCAAAAAACAATAGAAAACGCTTCATATAATTTACAAGTACATTGATAGATAACTACGAACCCACGCAGATATGTGGCACACGTAACCAAATTAAACATGAATGAATTAACTAACGTAGGTAGTGATAGCAACAGTGGTAGATAAGTGACGTCACGCCAAAATTGATGACACTGACATTATCAGAAACTTATTTAGACATGGGTGGGTGTAGTTCATATCTCTAGCTAACCCTTTGAGGTATACAAGCGTGATGTTATGTTATTTAGATCCGACATTTCGGTCCACATTATTAAGGTCACAGGATATGTTCATTTTTGGTCTTCACGGACCAAAGGCGCCTAAAGTTTCACAGGATATTTTAAACAGGTCATTGCTGGGATTAATATACGCCTACTTGAGAGAACAATATTAAAAGTTCAAGGACAACCGATACAATGTGGAGGAAAACTGAAGCTATGTTACAAAAATAAATTTTGCAGGCGAAAACACACAAGAATAGCTTGCACGCACTGCAGCAAGTATTTACATCTAGGTACATTATTGTATCGATGCATCTGTATGAATTTCGAATTGCAAATTCTGAACGACGAGGAAATTCAATATTGGAGTTATTTCCGACTTCGATGAGTCGGGAAATAACTGCAAGGTTGAGGCCAAACAAGCGTAATTTTTTGAGATGTGAGTCCTGTAAAATGAGTCGTGGAATATACACTGCATTCGGTTTCATACTAAAGTCCTGTTTGTACTACACGGCGACGAAAATGAGTTGTACCACACGGCGACGCCAAATGAGAAGTACCACACGGTGACGCAAAATGCTTTGCTGTGTGCTACAAACAGGACTTATGAAACCGAATGCAGCGTAAATGCCGCGACTCACAGCTCCAAAAAATACGCTCGTTTGGCCTCAGCCTAGAAGTGCAGAAAAACCTGTTATATTTCTAACCAATAAATGTGTTATCTAATAGTTTCCACTGCAAAGGATAAAGAAAAATCTGTGAGTCTGTGTCCTTTGACAATATAAATGGAGAGACACCAAGAAATAGAAGATTGTCTATGTGTTGGGAAATCGGTTTAGAGTAAGTATCTTTTATATTTTACTCATCCTTAGATCTTTAGCTGTAGTTATTTGTGGTCAGAAAGTGAGAACTCAGAAACCTTAAAGGCTGATAACGAGCCTTACAAGAGGAAGGTCAGATAAAGCAGTCGCTTCGTGTAAAATACTGGTCATCATCTGCTAGCCTTTTCCCAACCATGTTAGGGTTAGCTTCCAGTCTAAGCGTATGCAGCTTAATACCAGTATTTTACATGGAGCGACTGCCTATCTTACCTCCACAACCCAGTTAGTCTGACTCTCGGACTGTCGGACTACCTGTAGCGACTGTCAAAGATCTACAATTTACAGCCAAAACCAACGGCTTAATGTGCACTCCGGTTCACGGAGGGAACTGGTTATGTAATGGGTGGTCACCCATCCACGGAGCAACCTAGGCAAGCACAGCTTAACCTAATGTTCAACCCTAGTGGCTGCTCGAGTGTGAAATACTGGTATTCAGATAAATCCAAGACTTGAAGCCCACCCCAACATAGTTGGGCTTAGGCTTAGGCAGATCATGAAGCTACTTAAAAATATTTTTTGTCCTACTGAATCCTGGGGTCCTCATACCTCACATATCCCTTCCTCGGCGGATAGTCCTTGTGGAAGACGGAGTGGTTGAGGATCAACTTCTCGTAGCCGGTGTCCAGCCAGGACCTCTGCAGCACGAAGTCCCGGTTCTTGAGGGGGGCCGGGCATGACACTGGGGACAACATAGTTTGTGTTGGTACAACTGTTGGTAATACTGCATTGGGAGAAGTCCTGGTTATATAGGTACAAAAAAAAGACAGGGCGTAATTTCTGTATTTATAAGAACGTCCGCAATATTATTAATGTAGACAATTCCATGGCGTTTGTCTACATTTCTGACATTGATTTGACATGAGATCGCGACATTTGTACAATTAAACCTACATTATTGGGATATCTTCCAGTTATTATCAATTATTCTGGGCTTCCGATATTTCGACGCTGTTGCATTTGTTTTTTGTATTTGTACAATTGCACTTCTATGTCCTTTTCTTTCTAGTCGAGACATTAGTGTAGGTACCTATTTTGAATAGACAACAGGTATTTGTTTTTTTTAAACTAGAAGCGTCACAGTCTTGCTGCCATCGAAAATAACGGCACAGTTTTTCAATCCAGCAAAGCTGATCGGTCTTAACCCAACGAAAACATAAACCAAAGCTGTTTGGTGTCAGAAATAAATGTAGTGGCAGGAGTTACTTCCCCGGGTGAGCTCCTTACGGCTTGAATGTAGACGCCACTCCTAAAGTGAATTAAAAAGAAAGTGAAATCCACTCAAGTTAAAGTAATTACTGGAATTATCGTAATTACATTTTGATACAATAGACAAGAATTTGAACGAATTAAGAACCGTCAAAACAAAGCAAAGCTAAGAATTCTAACTTTTGGAAGTTCTCAGATCGGGTCTTAAATAATTACTTTTACTCGAGTACCTAATCACTTTGACTTGTTTATAGTTACGGGTGTGACTCTACTACAATAGAATAAGTTATATATGCCAGATCCAGTCATTGGTATGGATATAAAATGAATCGTAAGTACGCTAGTGGTAACTTTGCTCCTACCGGGATTCGAACCCGGGACCCTAAGGACGTAAGGCAGCCTCACTACCGCTGCGCCATTCGGGTCGTCGTAACTTTAAAAGCGCGATTCAGAAATTTGTTAGTCCTTGACTTCTTTGACGACCCGAATGGCGCAGCGGCAGTGCCTTACGTCCTTAGGGTCCCGGGTTCGAATCCCGGTAGGAGCAAAGTTTGTGTGATGAGCATGGACATTTGTTTCCGAGTCATGGATGTTTATATGTATAATAAGTATGTATTTACAAACAAAAAGTACCTATGTAGTAGTATCAACTATCTGGTGTCCACGACACAAGCCTTGTTGCTTAGTGTGGCACCTAGATGGCGCTGTGTGTAATATCCACCGATATTTATTTATTTATTCTTCATTTGTGTCCTAGATGGCGCTGTAGTACCTTTTGTACTATGTTGCTGTAGTACTATTTGTAATGCCGCTACAGTACTAACCCTGATATCGGTAAAAACCGTAGCATAAAATCATGAACTGTTCACAAGCTCTAGAATTATTCATAACCTCACTAGTCAGATTAAACACCTGTGTTAACTCACACACGTATAAATATTCGAACATATAAAGTTTAACACACTTCATTCATTCTCTATTCCATTCACTCATTCGTTCAGGTAAAGTTCATCAAAGTTGTACGCTTCCCGTTCTATATTCTCATCACGAAACCGACGTTGGAAGATGGAACGCAGGAATGGTTGACTTGACCATCTGAATTGCATACGAATAACCCATAAGGTCGTGATGAAAGCCACGGAAATACACATACCGTCCTTAATATTATACTTTACGGAAAGCATGTTGAATAATAAAAATGTTGTAAGAGGAGCTGGGTGGGTGTCAGATAAATAGCCACTAGTAGTGAGAATAAAACCGAACAAGTGCGAGTCGCTCCGTATATTATTATTATAGCTAGCCCATATTCCCCCACTGTTGGTCAAAGGCCTCCCTCCATTCCTTCAGCAGCACAAAATCGTGATCGTTGGGTCATGATTCTGTGCTGCTACTTTCCAACAGGGAATATGCATGTAATTTTTTTTTTTCACTTAAATCAATAAAATGCAGTACTATCAACCCAAGAAAATAATTAAAAGTTAATTTTAACTACTGCTTGTCGCACAAAAATAAAATTTAATCTCCTAAAATTTTCTACGACAGTTCAAACGTCCATGACTGTCGCGGCCATTCAAATCTTAGCATTTGATGTCACTTCCCTCTACCTGCCTTGTTTAAATCTAATTTTTTGCCCTTAATAGAATAGTTTTACTATATTGTAAGTGCTTTATTAAAGCAAAAATTGCAATAACAATATTATAGTAAAATCTTAGTGAAACTTTAAGTACTTTTCAACTAAAAGTGTTTCTTTGACACATAGCTTTTGACGTCACTACCGGAATCGATGCGTTTTGTGTTTGCGTTCCGTTTCACCAAAAACACGCTACATAAAATATTAAATTGTAAAAAAAGTGTTGTACTAGAGAATTAAACAAGTGTACCACAATGTTTTTATGGGCCAATACAAGGCATTTTTAAGAAATAAAATAGTTTTGTATTTCTTCCATATACCCTATTCTCAAGGAAGACAGTTCGTCCCGCCATCTCCTTCGTGATCTGCCGCGACCTCGTGTCACTGTTTCAGGGCAAAAATCCTGAGCTTTACGGGCGCACAGTTCGGTCGGCATGCAACAGACATTCCCGCCCAGTCCCGTTTAAAGTGGAGCAGCATTTTTGCAGCCGTTGGTGGAACCCTTAAAAAGCATGCAAGTGTACACCTTGTTTTTCTTATGCACTATTGTCGCTGTGATAAATAAATTGTTCGTTCTTTCATGGCAAAGTTTTTGTTTGAATAAAGATGGTTATAAAAGAGGCAGTCCAGAGAACGCATAAATAATGTGAGAGATTATGAGGCAAAAAGAAGGTAGATACGAGTAGTGGGAAACTTTAGAATAGGCTTACACTGTGCTACATCGAAACTTATCTTCTGCGTTCTTATTCTTACTACTCTTATAATATTTTATCTTTCATTCTTATTCTTTATTGCACACAAAATATAAAAGTAGGACATACAAAATTACAATATATAACTTATGTACAACGGCGAGCTTAACCCAGAATTGGGTTTTCTTACAGCAAACCTTACGTTTGATTGTGAGATTTGCGATTTTTTTTTTTCTTACTATTATTACTAGGAATGCGCTCACATTTCACATTTTTAAAGTATTTATTCATATATACATTAAAATTTATAAATTAAAATAAAAGTAACTAACTTGTTAATAAAATTAAAAAATGGCGTCAACAAACTCCTCCTCAACGCAGTCAACTGGTACCATGTACCCAAGAGACTGGCGGCGTTGCCACGTTGTATGGCAATGCTAAGCCTTTAGCCAAGGTAAAAGCCAGCCCATATTACTTATATTATAAATACGGAACTTTGTGAGGATAGATGTTTGTTACTCTTTCAAGCAAAAACTACTGAACGGATTTGGATGTAATTTGTCACACAGATAGTTTGTAACTGCATTAACATCTATGATATATTATTGTACTCCGCGCAGCGGAAGCCGCGAGCATAAGCCAGTATTAATTTAAGTATTTGATTCAGCAAGTCACCTTAGAGATTAATGGCAACAAATTATAATATTCAAGCACAATGGATTTCGAAGGGAATTGTACCGGTACCGGTATAAAGGCCGAAACGAAGTATTGTAAGTCACACCCAAAAAGTAAAGCACAATAGGTAGGATATATCAAGAAACTATTTATGACAGCTCGTTAAAAGTTAACTGCAAAGCGAGGCGGTTCTACACAAGTTTACAAAGTGCTTCATCTTGTCTAACATGTACCGTGATATCTTGCTAACCTAGGAGTTGAAATATTGCTCTAAGTACTTGTAAATGTGCTAACCACACACGAGATTATTTAACTGGAACTTAAGTTTATTGTATGGAATTAAAAAGTTATATGCTCTGCAATCATTCATGCCCTTATACCAATTTATATGGGGTCGGCACAGCATGCTTTCTTTTATACTTCATTTCAATAGAAAAGTAGTCCTTTCTAGCTATTTAATCTGCCACACAGTCCATCTATCGTTTCCTTGGTTTCGTCTATTGATTATTTTCGTCTTATGATCAAACAACAGCAATCAATAATGAGGAAAAAGTTAATCAAAAAGTAGTAACGGTTTTATGTTTCGTTCGTAGGATTCATGAGATGCTTTATGACCCCATCAAATTGTCTTGACTTCAGAGCCACGTTTGGCTGTATTTCTTTTAAACCTTGCGGGAAGTGAGTTTCAGTCAGTTTGACTGTTAGTTTGGAAGTTGGCTAGAAACTAAAAATGGACTCCATACGCCTGTAATCCCTGAAGGGTTAGGCAGGGGTGTACCTAATAGTACACCCACATTTCACTGGTTATGTTTAACTCCCATTTAATTGGGGGCCAGCCGATTGTCATCAATCGGGCGCAACTCCAGACCGTGGCTGGTACTGAGAAATCCCTGATGGGAAAACCCAATAACAGTTTTCCCGACCTGGGAATCGAACCCAGGATCTTATGCTCAGCAGTCGCGCTTGTGACCACTAGACCAACGAGACAGTCTAAAAAAAAGCACAAACTGAAATAATAAAACGATTCTATGAGATGCTGGAGGAGAGTCGCCAAGAATGGAGCCGAGTGATGTGTAAATGGAGAGGCCTATGTCGAGCAGTGGACTGCTGTAGGCTGGTGATGATGATGATGATGGTGATGGTGCTTGATCAGACAGGTCTTTAATCTTCATTCAAATATACCTATAGCATTGTTTCAAGCTTTCACGGCTTATAACTAAACATACACTGTCACTTAGAAAGGATGTCTTCCTAGATTTTCAATTATTGTCATAGTTGCGATCATGGCGCTTGCAACAGCGTCGAAATATCGTGAGCTCACTTTAGTTGAAAATCACGGAAGATATCCTGTAGATCACAGTGTAAGTTTACCTAAAGCGTTTTTGAACTTTGAAGATTTTTAACCTTCAACGTTTGTAACTTTACCTTACCCCCAAGAACAAATCTGAACTTTCGCAATATACCGCATGTTTGAGACCCCAATTAATATTCATCAACGCGAAACACCGCGTAAATAATTTAATCACATCTTATACGAATATAAATCATGATTAGCAAAGTTTCGAGGGAAATGAAATGCCATGAGTTGGAGGCGAGAAGAAACTTGGAGCTTGTACAATCATTTATTATATTGGCGATAAGACGGTAGGTACAGTCACGAGCACTAATATGTACAGAATAAGCAAAATTTTAAAGGGATTTCCTCGTTAAATGTCCATTAGTATAAGGCCTATTTAAAAAAAGTATTACCTCCAAAATACTATGTTCGTAACAACATTAAATAACAATGAAAACAGTAGACAAAAATGACTTTAATAACTTGCTAAGTTTATACATATTTATGCTAGTGACTGTACATTGGCACTGCCGCGAGCTAAGTGAGAAAATGAACTGGTACACCGATAATGAATGGTTTGCAATTAATTTTGTTAGGATCGAGAATTGAGTGATGTTTTTATTAAGTATATACCAAAAGCCTTCAACTAAGGCTTTTGAAGTTCGCGAGAAGATTTATGAATTAGTTGAGATAAAGGTGATTTTGAGTAAGTGCTGGCGGCATTATACAATAAACGAAAATTTTCTCAGAAAAAATCCGTTTTCAGGTCTCAGAATTCTAAACGCCTCTGAGAAATATAATACCCCCGAGCTTTGAGAATCTTCAGATATAACAAAAAGAATATAAGTACCTCAAACAGGTTGCTAAGAAATACCTAAGTATGTAATCTGTGGGTGCTCAACTATGCTTCGGTAATATCGAAATACGAGAATAGAATTTTAACTAACTGCGGCCGATATTTACCGATGTATACACTCGCTTAGATCACCGCTTAGATTCTCTATAGTACCTATAAATTGGATTTTGATGTAGCTGTCTCCATCATAGGACATTTATTTCAGTAAGTGACATACCATAACGCCTGCCATCCCCGAAGGATTAGGCAGAGATGTACCTACATAATATTGCACCCACATTTCATCAGTTATGGTTAAGTTCCATGAAATAGGCAAGCCTATTGCCATCAACCGGGCACAAATCCAGACTCCGTGGCTGCTACTGAGAAATTCTTGATGGAAAAACGCAATTACAATTTACCCGACCTGGGTATCGAACCCAAGAACTCAAGCTCAGCAGTCGCGCAATATCATTAAATAATATAGCACATGTTATAAACAATATTATTCAATGAATTGCATTGCATTCGTGCGAAATAGAGGCGATTATCGAGTCTCTAGTAAGTAATAAAAGGGCACAAGTAAAATGTACTCTCTTCCAATAAGATTAGGTATACTTTTCCCCAAAAGAATGTTCCCAGTCTTAACCCAAAAGCAATTTAGGCGGACACGTAAAAATGCAGACACCTTTTACTTTTCGCTCACGTGAGCGAAATCTCACGACGACATAATTGTCTCTTCACTTCACCCGCCGGTTTTCAGACATCTTATAAAAGAAACTCTTACAATGAAAGATTTTTTTTTAACCAACCACATCTCGCTGCTTATAAGTGAGCTCCATTGAAATAGACGAACAGAGATGAGTTGAGCGAGGAATAGCTTAGACATATCAACCACCTCGACCTAGATACTAACCTACTGCAAAGTTGTATATTCGTTAGGAAAAATAGGCACCTCTTCAAATCTAACATCGAGCTAAATGAAAACTATAACCGACGGAACAGGAATAGACTAATACTACCCATCACAAACTTAAAGGTTATTGGGAAAAGTCCATACTCAAGACTAGCTAACATATTTAATAAGCTACCTGAAAGATTAAAATCCCTACCAAATGATTCAATCTTCTCTAAACAGTTGAAATCTTTGTTAATAAAGAAAGGCTACTATACCGTTGAGGAATTTAAAACTGACAAATTGTGAATCGATCGATCTTGTAATATAATTATTAACTTGGTGCAAATGTGAAATTATAATCATTGATACTACGTTTCCTATGCCTATGACTAAAATGAATGAACAAATTGATAATAATGATTTATTCTAAATTAAAATATAATAAATGATTGACAAATGTTTAGCATAATTAATGAAATAAATTGTAATAACGAATTAAGATTAGATTATGTAATTGAATAATTTGCAGTGCCCTTACAGGGTGCATGTCCTAATACTGTGTCATGAAATTTTAATGCATGCCTACGAACCAGTGTTTTACATGTTAGCAAATAAATAAATAAAATAAATAAATTCTAAAGATTATTCACTTTAATCTAGATTAGTCACATTTCACTTATCATATCATAACATCACAACAGTATTGCCTGAAGTGATATGCTGAGGTGTACGAGGTCGAGGTCGATTAAGTTAGCGAAATATTGCTTTATCATGTTTAGATACCGATACTCACCTCGTCTGTGTATGGAGTTCCGCTAGCTATTTTAATTTGATCCAGATAAGGTTGGTCCCTGAGTGGGTGCACCCATTACATACCGAGTTTCCCCCGTGCCTCGAAAAGCAAGTTAAGCCGTTGGTACAGGCTGTCATTTGTAGATCTTTTCGACAGACATTTAGTCAGTGGCCCGAAAGTCTGACAACCAGTCGTACCAAGTGGTATCGTATTACCCAGTATTAACTGGGTTGTGGAGGGCATCCGTTTAGCCTGGAAGCCGACCCTAACATAGTTGGGAAAAGGTTAGGCAGATAATGATTCCACCAGTGAAATTGTATGTCAGTTTGGGGCGAGCTCATATAAGATCTAAAAATTTCGCAATGGAACAACCGAATGTAGACAAGCGGTATGGTGTCAAGCCAAGAAGGAACTGGCGAGAATGTTGTACGTTCTTTTAAATAAACAGGATTATCAACAGAACATGGCAAACATTTAGATCGCAATTCTTTTGTCGGCGAAGTAAACAACCACGCAAATTCTTAATAATGTTTTTGATGGGATAACTTACATTGTAACCCGACACAGGGATCAAAATTAAGATGCCAGCCACCGTTCAGCAGTCCCGCTGGTGACCAATATAATTACCAACTTATGCCTATATTCACTAGTGCGAGGTGACACCTAAATTAATGCCTAGCTGAAAGCACGCTGTTGGATTTTCAACGCTTAGCTCGACACCGACATTTCAAATTCCAACATCGCAATAATATTTAGTCATTCATTTAGAGCTAGTGAAAACGGTCGTTACTCTTAATTTAATTCATTTGCCCGCAAGCAATTCGGAGAGCTTAGTAAAATAAGGCTCAGCTCAACGATGAGTTCGTTTCCATGTCTCATGAATTAGGAATCGAGTGTGTTTGAGATCTTTTATTTATTAGGCAAATAAAAGAGAGTGTTTGAGGTTCGGGTTTCCCGTAAAAATCGTAAATTTGGATGGAGAGAACCCTATCTCTCTATTTACTACTCCTTAGTTTTTTTAGTACTTCTATCAGGCAGTTCTCGTTTCTTTTTCGCATATGACATCCTAAGAGGGTCTAGGTAAAGTCACATTCTATTACGATAACTATGATAGAAAAGTCAAAAATCTATTGGATTGACATAAGCTACGGAAAAGCTTCTAGCGGCATTACAAAAAGTACTACAGTGTCATCTATGACTCAAATGCAGAACTAACATTAAAATTCTGGATCGCGCTAGTAAAGTTATCCGCGACTTGACTATTAAAGAAAATCCTGACACCAACTATCGGGCAGTAGCCCACCAGACACATCACGCGTCTGGTCGTTTCCTTAAGGGTCGTTTTCTTAAGGCTTTATATAAATAAAGCCTTAAGAAAACGCTTAAGCTTTCTTTTTTTTAAAAAGCTTAAGTTTTCGTTTTTCCCGCCAGGGTTGCGGGACTGTTCGAAAGAGATACCGCGGCCCTGGAACACAAAGGGCAAAAGAAGGAACATGGATGGGTTTAAGTTAGTACAAGTCTGACCCTCCCTTCCGCTCCGCCCAGAGTGGGAGGGGTCATTTGATGATCCTAAAAAAAAATGTATTTCTTTTTATTTTGTGTGATTTGTCACGATAATGTAATAAAATGGATTCGTTGTTTATATTGACACACTATTGTATAAAATCAGGTTCTTCTATATCTACAGAAAAATGTGTTGCTGGGGAGTTTGTTCCCACACTTGTTCTCAGATAAAACACTAGGGAGTGGCGTTTTGGGGGACTGTCTCTTGTAAACTTTGACGTTCAAAAAGTTCTGATTATCAGCCTAATTTGAATAAATAACTTTTGATTTTGAATATTGAGGAACTTTACACCCTGCCCATCATGGCTAAGAATGAGGCTTTACGCTTTTATCTAATCTTTGAAAGTAATTGTCACATGTTTCAACGTAACGTATTCCAAACGTAGTTTTGATTCCGACTCATTGTACAAAATGTTTTTTAATCAATGCAAGGTGTTAACGTACCCCTCACGAAACCGTCAATCAAGCAATCTGCACATCAACCCAAGTATCTTTACGAAACGCATGGGTGAAAAATCACTTTTTACGAGTACGGTAGGACTCAATGCATGTAACGCACTCATACCTTTGTGCTTTGGGATGCATTGAATAGTACGGGGTTTTGGAGTTATTTAAAGTAAAGATATAACATTAAAAACTTGTATTTGTAAAAAAAAACTTTTGTAAAGTAAGTTGGAACTTTGACGCCCATTAGGGAGATATTTGGATAACTAGAAGGTTCCTAGGTACGGTCTAGAACAAAAAAATTATCGCATTGCCGGGAAAACCAGTACCTGTCGGCTTTGTTATACACCCTTTGCTGCCCTTTGCTGTTGTTGCTTTTACACCCTTAATTATAAATATTAAACAAGTATTGTTTTACTAGAACTTGTTTTCATTTTAATTACTTTTAACTTGATTTACTGCTCAATTTAACGAAACACGATAACTTTAAAATAAATCATAATAATTTATTGTTAGTCAAAGCTTTTTGGCCGAAATATGGCAGCGCTCCAAATAGCTAGCTGGTAGGCTTCAATAAAAACCCGTAACTTTGGAACAAATGACCGGTAAACAGTACCGACTGCGAACGAAAACTACCGTATTTCCTAGTACAGGCTACAAATTGTTCGCATTGTAGCAAATATAGGGTTGGTACCCTAGTAAAATATTTATTTTATTACTATACAACACTTAATCGATATGGATATGAGACCCAGGTTTTCAAGATATGAATGGTAAAAACCAACCAGTCTTACCAAGGTCGTAATGCCCAGTACTAACTGGGTTGTGGAGGTCAGATAGGCAGTCGCTCCATGTAAAATACTGGTATTCCACTGCATCTGGTTAGAGTGGAAGCCCCTAACATAGTTGGGAAAAGGCTAGGCAGATGATGGTGTGTAATGGTATATACACATCGTGAAAGTAAATCTGTCTGTGTACCTGTTTTCATATCTAAACCATATGATTTGAAAGAAAGAAAGAAAGAAAATATATTTATTTGTCGCAGGGACATGACGTGCATCATACAAAATGATAAAAACACAAAAAAAAATAACAATAAATATTTAATAATATTTGGTGACGATCGAACAACAACGCTTTACGCTTATGAAATCAAAAAGTAAAAAAATATATTGCATTGATTTGCTACCGAAAACCTGTTCGTGTGTGCTAAATGAAATTATTTATTTCTTTGCAAAACGCAAAGACATTCAAATATTTAAGTCTTCTAAATCTCTTTGGTAAAATGCGTAAAATGAGACGAAAATTATTTTAACCAAAGAGTAGAATACTTGTACCTATTATAACATTCAAAAGATTGTTTTTATTTTATAGACAGGTGCAAAATAACTGAAAAAAACATTTTTAATAAAGGGCAAGACACAACACAGGGACAAGACCCTTAACGAAGCCGAAAGGCTCTTGCTCTCCCCGTCATTGCGATATTTTTTGTTCCAGACCATACCTGGGAACCTTCTAGTTACGGAGATATTGGGGGTCAAGGTTCCAACTTTTTCAGAAGTTTTTTTTTTTAAATACATTTTTTTATGTAAGATTTTTACTTAAAACACCTCCACGACCCGCCGTACTATTCAATACATCAGCACAGTGTTTTGAGTGCGTTACATTGAGTTTTACGGAAAAAATGTGATTTTTCACCCCAAAACAAAAAGTAGTTTCTCAGCAATAATTTTTGCATAAAGTTACTTAGTTTGATGTACATAATGCTTGGTTGACGGCTTCGTGAAGGGTCCTGTTACACCCTGTATTTACACTATGTACAGTACAAAAAAGTTACAAATAATTTTGCTCACAACACTTTTGAAAGTCGTTATAGAAATACGAAAGGCTTATAAAACCATTTGTAGGCCCTCTGCTTATAACATGTTCAATCATAATAAACACACCTATCCAATAGATTATTGCGCTAGTGGGTACAAAACTTATTGAACGGAAACCGCTTGATAACTTCTGACAGTTAGGCAAGATCACGTAGTTTCGGGCTCGCGAAGTATGTCCCGAGAGAAGTGGGGAACTTCCCGAGGCATGATTTAATCGTTAGATACCGGCGATGTATGATTTTATGGGTCCCTCGTCTTCACCCAAATGTGTAGTCTTGTACCCTTTCATTATTTATTGCATACTCGACTTCGTTTGTGTCGTTGGTCTAAGTGATCGCAAGTACTGATCCTGAGCATCCTACTAATATTAGAAGTGTGAAAGTTTGTGAGAATTTACGGATATCTGGATGTATAGATGTTTGTTAGTTTTTCACGCAAAAATTACTGAACGGATTTGGACGAAATTTAGCACACAGCTTGTTTATAACCTGGATTAGCACATAGGATATGTTTATCACGTGGGACAATTATGGAACTAAATGCGGGCGAATCCGCGGGCATTAGTTAGTGAGGAATAAATGACATGGGAATCGAACTCTCAGATTCGTGCAGTGTTATTAGGTTTTTCCATTCGAAATTTCTCTGCAGCAGCTCGGACTCTGGATCTCTATCTGGTTGAGCTTGCCCAATTACATGGGACTTAAACACAACTGGTGTTTGGGTATGCGTTAGGTACCTAACTTATCGGGCATTACATAGGCTGCTTCTTGAAATTCAAATTCGACTAATGAGTATTTGTTTTAATTGATCAAAAAGGCGCAGTATTTCAATCAGTATCAGAAGTGTGCTTTTTGATCTTCTTCACATTAAAAAATTATAATGATATCAAGATCGGGTATAAAGAATTCACAGACACCATGAGTATTAAAACATTATTGAATGTCTCTAGAAGCGTCCCACATCCATCTTTTATTAAATTCCTAGTATTCATATTATACACCCTGACATCAATATACACGCTTCATTCGTCTGTGGTAGACTATAAACTAGTTCATATGACATTCTTCACAATATTATTGTACTAGGAATGCAAAACCGTACGCCGCTGTAGCGCCACGCAGAATATTTTTCTGAGAAATGTAACTAACTGACTTGCTTGCTTGACAGACTTTGAATAAGATTTATTAATTGTATAGGCTGTAATTAATCTTTTATGTAAAGGGTGTAACAAGACCCTTAACGAAGCCGAAAGGTACTT
Organism: Eugnorisma glareosa; assembly: GCA_947578425.1. Lineage (NCBI taxonomy): Eukaryota > Metazoa > Arthropoda > Insecta > Lepidoptera > Noctuidae > Eugnorisma > Eugnorisma glareosa. Next base: position 17,757,496 of record OX387969.1, on the reverse strand, counting down.
TTTCTCCCCGTCATTGCGATCATTAATTTTTTCTAGACCATACCTGGGAACCTTCTAGTTACGGAGATATTGGGGGTCAAAGTTCCAACTTTTGCACAAGTTTTTTTTTTAAACATGTTTTTAACGTAAGATTTTTACTGACGACCCCCATACTATTCAATCCATCCATCAGCACAATGTTTTGAGTGCGTTACATTGAGTCCTACCATAAAACGTGATTTTTCACCCCAAAACAAAACCGTTTCCCAGCAATATATTTTGCTTACAGTTACTTAGTTTGATGTACGGGTTGACGGCTTCGTTAAGAGTCTTGTTACACCCTGTATTTTGTTATCAAAACAACATAATACGGTTTTCAGATTTTTTCCTTTTCATGTGCTGTAAGACATTGTTTTTTTCCAAATTTCATGATTCTAGGTCAACGGGAAGTACCCTATAGATTTGGATTCCCTTGTGAAATCGCAAAATATGCGACATAAACAGTCTTATCTTTTGATCGCGTTGACTTACAACTTATTTTCATTGCTCCAAATTAATTTCAGCTTAATACCTCCAGGCGTTCCTGAGAAAAAGGGTCTTGAATTCTTGACAGACGGACAACAAAGTGATCCTATAAGGTTTCCGTTTTTGCCGACTGAGGTATGGAACCTTATAAACTAGTTTTTATGTCATTTTTCACAGTATAGGAATTCGTAGCACATGCGCTACGTGACCTACGAATGCTACGCCGTAGCGCTACGCAGAATAGTTTTGGGAGAAATGTAGCCAACTTTCCGTCGCTTAGCAGAATTACTAGAAGATATTTTGGACGTTTTAAAAACCAGTTTATGCGGATCTCTCATTGTACTTAAAATCAACACAAAACGGGGGTATTTTATACTGGAAATGTATACGTTGATGTGTCGCCGTATGTTTCAATTAGCTTTAAAAAGTGAAAGTTATCATGAAAATAAAATATTTTCTCTTTCTTTTAAATCCAAAGAAAGCATTGTGCTCCCTGCGCTCAAACCAGCTGCAGAATATATTGCCCCTTCTTATTCAAACGTTAAATTGATTCTGTCATATATCTCAAGCACACATTTTTCAAACGTCTCCCGCACACTTTGCAGAGAATATTTTAATGCTATCTTCAACCACCATGTTTATTCGAATACATAGTGCGTTTTAGAATACCAGTATTTTACTGTGCTGAATACCAGTATTTTACATGGAGCGACTGCCTATCTGACCTCCACAACCCAGTTATTACTGGGCAATACGATACCCTTTGGTAAAACTGGTTGTCGGACTTTTTGGGCCACTGATTACCTGTAACGACTGTTGAAGATCTACAGATGACAGCCGGGACCAACGGCTTAACGTGCTTTCCGAGGCGCGGAGGAAACTCGGTATATAATGGGCGGTCACCCATCCTCAGACCAACCTAGGCAAGCGCGGCTTAACCTAAAGGTCGACCCGAGTGGCTGTTATTATTTTGCCACAAGTTCCTCCTCCTTATTATAACTTAACATTCCCATGTAATAGGGGCAGAGCCTATTGTCACCAACCGGGAACAAATCCAGACTCCATGGCTGTACTGAGAAATTCCTGATGGAAAAACCCAATAGCACTTTGCCCTACCCGGGAATCGAACGCAGGACCTCATGCTCAGCAGTCGTGCTTGCGACCACTAGACCAACGAGGCAGAGAGACATTTATTAACGATGAAAAAAAAAATTCTAATATTCGACCAATTTTTGCGGCGTCACTTTCACTTTTACTTATCTTCAAACCCTGCAAATGCTAAGAATATCTAGAGCGTTCCTACACGTGTCACTTTCGCATTCCGTGTGCGAATAAAACACAAGTTTTCTTCAACATGCTCCCTTGTGATTTAGCGGTAGAACAGCGATTCCCCGAACGAACCGTTTTATGCGAATCTATTTTTTACGAGTCGTTCCGCACGTAAAATTTACCGATGAAAGGTTATTTGGGACAGAAATGCGTTTAGAGATTTGTGTAGCCTTTTCTGTTCTTTTTAGAGTAACTATATATTTATTTATAGGGTATTGTATTAACTTTGAGCACGTCGCTTACTCATCATCGGCCTAGCCTTTTCCCAGCTGTGTTGGGGTCGGCTTTCAGTTTTGCGGGATGCAGCTGAATACCAGTATTCTACATGGAGCGACTGCCTTTTTTGAACTCCAAAACCCAGTAAGTACTGGGTGATAAGATACAACTTCGTAAGAGTGGTTGTTAAACTTTCGGGCCGCTAACTAACTGTAACGACTGTTAAAGATCTACAAATGACAACCGGGACCAACGGCTTAACGTGCTTTCCGAAGCACGGAGGAAACTCGGTATGTAATGGGTGGTCACCCACCCACGGACCAACGTAGGTAAGCGCGGCTTGACCTGAAGATCGACCTGAGCCGCTGTTATAATTTAGCTACGAGCTCCAAGCGACAAACAGAGGAGCTCGTAGCTAATTTGATGATATTTTAGCGGGTTCTGCTCCTTTAGTCGAACCAAGATCCAACGAAAAGAAATCATGAACTAATTCTGACTAAAGTAATTCTGGGTACCCATAACTCTATCTAGCAACATTTAACAATTACCAAGAAGCACCTACTTAGTAACAGACTTATTAGTAAATGATTCTTTGAAAATTAAATTATTTTCTTCACTTTGTATCGTGGAAACACTGTTGCTAACTAGAATAGACACCAACATCAATATATTAAAGGTTACTTTGTGGAAGTACTAAGTATTACCACAGAATTACACATACTACGAAAACACTAAAAGGTTATGGCGTACCACTACTATTTTATTCATTCTTTTGATTCTTTCCCGTAAATTCAACGTTAATTAATTTACCAATTCCTTTTACTACCTTCACAGGTAATGTCCTGAAAAATCAATTAAACTTACCGCGTTTACCGTTCACTGTCATTAATAAAAACTAGTTTAAACCTACCATAAAAGTTCTTCAAGACATAAAAAGACCTTAGCAGCACCAATAAAGTTAGGCCATCAAGGAAAGGTAATAGCGTAATTTCAGACGCAGCTTAATCCAGCTCGTAAGTGCCTGATATACGAGCTCTTATGAGTTATAAGTAGGGAGTAACTGGGGAATACTGTTTATGGGGATAATAAAGGATATATCTGACCTTGCTGAAATTGTTCTGAATGTTCGCCAGAAGTAAAGTATTTGGGACACCTGTTTTACAGTGTCAGGAAACATTTACAATTATGATTACGAAACAACGGACTGAATTTGGGAGAAATTTTATCAACCAGATAGCAACTTATCGTGGTGGCTTAACAGACTATTAGGATTAACTAATCATCATCATCTGCCTAGCGTTTTCCCAACTGTGTTGGGGTCGGCTTCCAGTCTAACCGGATCCAGCTGAATACCAGTATTTTACATGGAGCGACTGCCTATCTGACCTCCACAACCCAGTTAGTACTGGGTAATACGATACCCCTTGGTAAGACTGGTTGTCAGACTTTTTGGGTCACTATCTGTCACGACTTTCAAAGATCTACAGATGACAGCCGGGACAAACGGCTTATCGTGGCGCGGAGGAAACTCGGTATGTAATGGGCGGTCACCCATCCACAGACCAACCTAGGCAAGCACGGCTTAACGTAAAGATCGACCCTCCTCGAGCTCCTACTATTAGAGGAGCTCCTACTATTACCAAAATAAAGAAGAACACCATTAATAACGTTTAGTACCTACTTTTATCCGAATTTTACAACATAGAAATGATTTCCAAGTGGACCTTAAAACCGCGAATCGCAAATAAAAAGAAACTTTTACTATTAAATAAAAATCATCAAATAAGAAAGGTATCCACATTACGTTCTCCGTACCAACGAGTATATTCTAATACAAGAGCCTTCAAATTTAAGTGTAAATCCGCCTTTTCGCTAGAGTAAATACCAGCTGTTGCTGCCTGAAAATGCATTCACTACATTAAATCCACAATTTACTGTAAAACAAACTGCTGCACTGCTAAACTCTAAGCTACACGTATACTTATATATTTAAAAGGTTAACGTTCAGAATACAAAAAAACTTTGAAGTTATACAACATGTAACAGAAAGGGTATAATCATATGGAATACTGTGGTACGGACCATCAAACTGAACAACTTTCTCTATGGGACCACCATCGAAATCGTAAAAAAATAATCAGCTGTCCTATACAAAATTTCAATACCTACTCGACCCAAATGTATGGGACAGCTGATTATTTATGATAAGCGGAATTAAGTGTAGGACAGTTAAATTTAAAACGAGTATATTTGGGATAGGAGTAAAAATTTATAACAAACTACCAAATGACGTAAAAAGCAGTGTAACCTTGCATAGTTTTAAAAAAAGACTTAAGAGCCCCTATCAATTTCGCGGTCTAAAAACAGAAAATACTACTTTTTTCAGTGCAAATTTCTCAATAACGATAAGGTATCTGGTAATTTTTTTAATGCAAAGTTATATATCACCTATATATATAGTAAGTGTACGAATTATAATTTTTATAACCACTCAACATAAATTAGGAAAAATAAAAATAAAATATACGTTTTTACGAAAGCACGAAACACCAGGTTTTTCAATAGCTTTTTCGGCTAACTGGTAATGAATTATAATTTGAAAAAAAATCGTACTTACTGGGCATATAGTAAATTAGTAAGTCTACGATTTTTTATTTTAAAATAAACTTAATTAGTGCTTTAAAAAAAATGTGATTCACACCGAAAAAACCCGATAAAATAATGCGCAAAACCGTCGTCTACTCGTAAGAATATGTTGAAAATATCAATAAATATGAAATATTATAAAACTTAAGGTATTTATCTATCCAATTCAATTTTTTAAATAATTTTTTGACTACTTATTTAATTGTAATAAAATATTTAAATAATGCCATAAAAGCGCATGCGCTTGCTCGTTCCATTCAGTCGCGCCCGAGGGCTACTCGACGACCGACCTGTGTCGCTGCGACTGCCGCTCCCGACGTAAAGTACTTGCGAATCGCGCGTGATTTTGTATTACGTCTGACTAGTTTTGATAGTGTGAGAATGTTTTTTTTTGTTCTACTATGTTTGTTTGCTGTGTGGACTGGATCGGATAAGCCTGTAAAAGTCGAAAGAATTGCAAAAGACGACGACTTCTTGCAAACAAAACGGAGCCAAAATTAAAAACATTTTAAAATCGTGATTCCAGGAAAGTATTAAATTAACGTTGAAAGGCAGGTTAAAAGGAGGTGTTTTTTTTTCGGCCCAAACATGTACCGAGGTACAAATTACTATTTAAATTCTTTCCAATACATTGTGTTATTAGCAGTATTTTAAATCCTTCAATATTCGATAGATTAAAAAATAAAAGAATATGAAAAAACACTACCTCGAATCATAACTGCGTTCAAAGAAACGTTTTTAACAGCGCTGGCGGCTGTCAAACTATTCCATCTGTCAAAATATTAAACTCTTTCGAGATCGGTCGATCGATCGATCGTCTGACAAGGGCTAAAATAATCTGAATGACAATATTGTCACCAACAACAACAAAAGGAATAAGATAGTAAATTATCGGCCCTGGAGCACTGTCTTTTGGCCAGTAGCTAACCAAACGCAAAAAATAATGTGAAATAAATGTATTTTTTAAATTCTTGATCCCATAATGTTTCACAAGAAAGTGTGCCGGGAAAATTACCTATCTTTAATACAAAACTAAATTCAAAATAGTATATTTTTAGTTTTTCATACGTGTTTAAATGAAGTAACGAAACGCATCATCGGAGAAATGAATTACGAGATTGCCAGATTAAAATTCTTGGGTTGCAAGTTTTAGCATCTTTGATCGACAATTTCAGGTGGTACAAATGCATTAATAAATCCAATATATTTTTTTTCAGAATCTGCGATTTTTTTCCTATAAATTCGTACCTTTATTGTTAAGGTACATTGTTTGGCCACAATTGTATGGGGGAAAAAACACCTCCTTTATTAATATTTATACTTCTTGTTTCGGAGACCAGACTCCTGGGACAATCTCCCACTACGTTTGACGTACGCTGACAATACTTTGCTAGTGGCGCACGTCGCCACGCACCCTGAATGCGTAGAGTATGGGTACTGGGCACAACCCACTAAGACCTCGGAGGAGAACGCTGTTGAGCGGAGGGGTAGGCAGGAATAAAAAACTATTTCTTGATATAGTTTTTCCCCTGTTCCCTAGGCTTCGGCTTTTCCTTGTTCCTTTTCTTGTTGCCTCTTCGGTGGCCGTACTGCGACTGACTACTGAGCGGACAGGGCGGTCTTTTAAACGGGCCGTGCTTACGATCGCGAGAACCGCGTAATTTGGATCGATTTTACGCGTCATTTTTACTAAAGCCGAAACGTTGGAACCCCATATTTTATTTATTTCTACAAAAAACACTTAAGTATTATATATTATTTTAGAGGTCTAACTTGCTCTGTCATATAAAACAATAACATTTAACAAATCTTAATTAAATAAAAAACTCCTAGAACTTATACTGCAAAAATTAAGCTGAACAAATTTTCATTATACAAATTGCCTTATATTTCTTATACTAATAGAGTTATCGACATGAATCCTTTAACACATTTAGTTTTACACATAATCCTTTCATTTGACACTAATTTCGATAAGATATCTCTAATAATAAAAAACCTCATTTTCAACTTACGTAATTTCTATGAGATCGAATTTTCAACCTAATTAATTCGCTTAAAACTTCATTTATTCAGTCATACGATTATTCTAATAGGAAAACTAACTGTGAAAATCCTTTATTAAGCTAATCTTAACATAAATATTGCAAATATTCAGCATAATCAGGAAACTTACATTTCAACAACAAAACGTTTATAGAAATTATACGCGCCTAATGTCGTCTTACCGCTATTTTTATAAGAAAAACCAAACTATAAATCTAACTAGAATGAGTACAGAGTGTGTGAGTGAGTGAGTATCATAAGTTATTTACTCTTGTTAGAACCTTACGTTGATCTAATTGAAACTAATCAACTTAAATCGACTTGCAATAGAAAGTGCACACACCTAGGTACCGCCACTACTTGCACCCTGCTCCCTGGATATGGCCTTGTCGCCGACACTTCTTATAATAAAGAAATTAATAAGTAGATATCTCGTTTTTCTTTCACTTGAAATGAAAAAAACACTTCCTTCGTTAAAAATTAAATAAAACAGCAATAAGATGTCACACACACAGACATACGCAAGCGATAAAAATAAACAACACTAAATATATAAAATATATTTAGTTGTTAATATATTTTTTTCACTCAACCTTTTCCTATAATATTATTTGCTTTTGTATAGTCTTAACTTTTCTATTTTAATTGGTTTTGATAAATGACAGTCATACTTCAGCAAGGCCTAAAGTTCTCATCAAGGTGCATGAATTGAGCCCAAACACGTTATTGTTGCTGCAACCTCTTGAGGACCTCTTGCAAGTGCCTTCCGTCTCCATCGTCAGACCTTCGATGACGTCATACTCCAGCTAGATCTAAAGTTCTCATCAAGGTGCAGGAAATGAGCCCAAACATGATTTCTCAATTTAAAAAACAAAAGATCATGTATATCGGACTTCTCTGTAAAAAGTTATGCGTGGTCAGGTCATACATAAAATAAAAAAATATAGACGCGTCGAATTGAGAACCTCCTCTTTTTGTTTCGTTGGTTAATAAACCAAGCTTCAGGAATTTGACACGGGCGAGGGTCATTCTTTCACGGAAAACTTAACACCGCGACTCAGAAAATGGAGTGAAATTAATAGCGCCATCTATCGAGCACGAAATTTAACCGATAAAATATAATGCATGTAAAGCGATCGAACACACACTCTACAGGGTTATAGCGTCATGTAGACTAATCTAGAGTACTTTTTGCTCTCAGACCCGATTTAAAAGTTATCTTGTGAACACATTTTTATTAATTAGTACCATTTTGGTGCAATAGATGTCGTTGCATGTATCTTACACAATGATGGTAAGTTCTTCTTGAACACTTTAAATTTATAAATCTTTTGATAGAGAGCACTGATTACAGCATGAAACAAAAACTAAAACCTTCTCTAAGTTCCCCACAATATTTGTGCATTGAATCTAATCACATTGGTTTTCCCAACAACATGAACACCCGCCTCGCAGCGCGCGCGGGTCATTATTTTGATGCGGAGTTATTTTAAAACTGTGATATCTCCTAAGATATTCATCTAAATTGAATAGTGTAAGGGGCAATTTAGGTCACAATTAAATGCTAAAGATGACTAACATATTTATTTTGATAAGGATTAATACTATGTCGGTAAAAACACCTTCGCAAATAAAACATTAATTTTGACCAAATTTTAAAATCATAAAAATGGTTATTGTGAGTCAACCTTAAAAGATAGGCATGTGCCGTCGCGGACTTTTTTTGAGACCTTTTTAAGAGGAATAATTCCCTGCTACATTATATTTGTGCAACTTTAACCGTTTACGCAGCGCACGCAACGGAAGCTATCAAACAGAATATTTTTTCCCCGTTTTTGCAACATTTGTCATTGATGCTCCGCTCCTATTGGTTGTAGCGTGATGATATATAGCCTATAGCCTTCCTCGATAAATAGGCTAACCAACACAAAAAGAATTTTTCAATTCGAACCAGTAGTTCCTGAGATTACCGCGTTCAAACAAACAAACAAACAAACAAACAAACTCTTCAGCTTTATAATATTAGTATAGATAGTATAGATTAGGGATGTTACGGAGCTCCGACTCCGATTCCGATAAGTCGGAACTTCCGATTGATATTACACATCTGGTTCCGCCTTCGGCTCCGATACTTTAAATCGGAAGTTTTAATCGGAGGTCGAAGCATAGCGGCGGTCGAGGTCAACACGTATGAACAGGTTTTTGCAGGTCGCGCAGCCCCACTCCCCGTGTGCTTTCTGTTGTCGATTATGTACTTACTATTTCACTCCTTGTTACGCAATCTTGATGAAGGTTTGTTATTGTTTTGTGGTTGCGCGACGAACGTGTCAATTAAGTATTGAGTTATCTACTAGTTTGTGTAACTGTGTTTGATTTGGAATTTTGGATTTTTGGACAATGAAGCCAAAATCTAGTTTTATATGGAACTACTTCAGTGAAGTTAGTGTAAATTAATAGTATAATTAAATAGCTGTGTGTGCTGAAACATAATTATAATAATTTTTATCGTTTTTAATTGAAATTAAAGAGGCTGATTACATTATGTTGTATTTTATTATGTATCCTTAACACATCTCTTTTTTGTCACCATCTCAGACTCCGACTCCGATTCCGGTTCCGGTTCCGGTTACGGTTCCGGTTCCGGTTCCGAGTCCTATAAACTAAATTTGAAAGCTCCGATTCCGACTCCGATTCCGATAAAACCACTTCCGTAACATCCCTAGTATAGATAGTGTAGCTGGGCTCTTGGAGTTCCACTTCAGGTGTTCCAGAATATGCTCATCACGTGGAACAATTTTTGCTATGGTACCATTTTTGTATCTCTTATAGTTTAGCTGGTCTGTTTCGGTGCTGCATCAGATGTTCAGCGAGGAAGTGAGGAAACTCGGTATGTAATAGGAGGTAACCCATCCACGGGCCAACCTAGGCAAACGCTTAACATAGCGGACAGTCGCGCATCATGTTCCGCACTTATCTCTAGAGACCTAGAAGCAGATGCGTAGATACGCTGAGAACTAATGCGCAATTATCTATCCGTGAACGTCTGCGACTCACGAGACAATGCATGGTTTCTTCACTGGTATCTAGAGACCTGGATGTAAATGCGTAAATACGCTGAGAACGCAGGTGTGCTTCGCGATCCGAAGAGGTTTCTACGGAGCGAGTTGCAGCCTGATGTTCTCGAACAGCATCAAGTCTCTCCTGACGCTCTTCGGTAGATTCTTGGGATCTTATGATCCTCAATCTTTTAGCTCCTTGGGAACGTTGGGAAAGATTTGACCTCTTTCTAGGCATAGTTATAGTTTAAATTTGAAGATACCTGATCAATTAAAATCTAAGTGACTGCTCCCCTGCGTTACCGGGTAGGCTACCGTGTCACGAAGATAAATGGAAAAGGAAATTAAACACTCAAATAACATAAGCCCGAAGGCATATTTATTTTACAGAATAACGGGCAGAAAAGGTATTTGTTGTGTAGGTATTAAGTCTGGGCAACATATAGGCTATAATTTATTTTGGAAATTGGAACACCTGATGCAGAACCGCAACAGAACAGCTAAAGTATAAGAGATATAAAAATGGTGTCATAGCAAAAATTATTCCACGTGAAGAGCATTTTCTGCTGTGAGAATAAATTTGGAGATCTGGAACCCTGTTGTGGATCTCCAAAGCCCAGCGACACTATAACATATTAAGGAATGACGTCTTAGCAAAAGTTGTTTAGTCTGATGGGCATTTCCTGTGGACTTACGAAAATGAAAGATCTGGAACGTCTTCAATCGTCTCGCTCATCCAGTTGTTTTCCCGTCCCCGGGCCTCAGAATTCTACATCAAACGTTTCAGATCTTCGATTTTCTTAACGACCCCGTTGTCGCTGGCAAAAGCAACAGGATCCGCGTACGAAGTCGCGGGCAGAAGCTAGTATACAAATAAAATAAACTAATAAATATAGAGCCATATTCGTTTTTGCAGTTAGTCAGTCGATGGCTGTACAATTTCTCTAACCTACGTCTTACTTCATCATAAAAGTACAAGCCATGTATAACATAATTTCCCGGCGTCAACACTTGCTCCCGGGAGGTTTATTTCAAATCAATCAAGCGCTTATTCCAGTCCGGCTCGGTAGGGGTGCCTTTATTAAGTGCCAATTTATAAATAATTGTTTCAAGAGCGTCTGGCGATGGAAGCGAGCATTTATCTTCAATACTAGCTTCTTCCCGTGACTGCAGGGTCATGTCATTTATCGAGATAAAAACTCGCGGCACGTAAATTGAACCAAAATGGCTGTCGTCCGCGCAGGTAAAATTATGGATTGATACCGATTGAGACCCGTAAATGTGTTACAGCTCGCGGCACGTAAGTTAAACTATGACCTATATATTCTTTGACATACATGATTTTTACTATTATTTTCATTATATTATACTTTTGACATTAATATTGTAATGGTGGAATCTTAATTTGTTCTATAATGCCATTTAACATTTTATAACAGCGGAATTGCAAATGTTTTACTTTTTTATTATTTTGGCTTCTGTTATAAATGTATAATAATGATTTCAAATTAATTCTTATAATTTTATAATTTAGTGTAAAATTTCGATACAATGTAAAAAATTGTTACTGAAATAAATGAAATTAAATTAAACCTTGAATGCGCAGTAACACATTTTCGGGTCTCAATCAATCGGTCTCAATCCATAATTTTACCTGCGCGGACGACCGCCATTTTGGTTCAACTTACGTGCCGCGATCTGTATCCTATGTGTTAATCCATGTTATAAAATCCGTTCAATGGATTTTACAAGATTGAGGAAGAAACATCCAAACATGCGAACTTTAACATTTATAACATTAATTAGGATTTTCTCGAACACTAGGTCACCAAGTACCTAAGTGTTAATTTAAAAAGAAGTAGGTTTCCTAAGTGACTTTTTAAACGTTGGAGATAGAAACTGTAATGGTTCTTGCTACTAATGAGCTCTTTTTCCGCTAAGTAGAAAATACTCGTTATCTTTTGATTCCAATTCTAGTTGAGTGGAAATGTTCTTTTATCTTAATCTAGTAGATCTTGTAGGTTCTTTGGGTTCTTTTGGATTATTTTTTATTCAGACAGAAAAGGATAAGTTTTTAAATCTCTTTTTAATGGTGTAGTGTTAAATCCACTTCTCTCTCTTCTCTACAAGTCTCCAAAAATGTGGTATCTTTTTAATAACTTTCAACATTCATCTATACCTTTCTACTATTTATTACTAAACATCAGAACTTTCACAACTCATCAGACAACTCCTTTCTTGTCGTATAATCCTTTACACAGTCCATCCAACGTTTCTTTGGACTTGCTCTACTTTTATACCTACCCACATTCATATTCTAAATTTTTATGAGAAAAATAACACATTTTGAATTTTAAAATCTATACTGTAGTGATCTAAGTAAACTTAGTTTACCTACGGTTCATTCGTTCTAAAATGGTTCCGTCATCAACCAAGCGTTCCGTAACAAAGGCTTCTAAACTCAATTCACTTGCCGGAGGAACTCTGTGAGCATACGAAGACCGTATTCTTCAAAGTAAGTGCCGTAAGCTGACACATGACACAACAAACAATTTCTGTGAAACATTGTGTCGGTTTGTGCCTATGGCTCCAGGCTCCCAGTTTTCCAGTAACTTTGTACCTACGTTTTTACCGGTATGGTTTTACACGATTGTATATGGTACTTTTATATTATGTATGGGATATAAAATTAGTCTCATTGTTTTCTTCTTCTTCAATCTTTATCCACCCAATACTGAATGTGTGTCTCTTCCAAATCTCTCCACTTTTGGCGGTTTTTTGTCATGGCTATCCAACCGGCCACTTTAATGAGAATTGTTTTCGACAAACTGCAATACTCTATACCCTTGGTCATATAAGAAAGAAAGAAAGAAAAATATATATTTGGGACAAGCACAGGAACAAGAAAAATAATCTAAAACTAAATAATAAAAAAAGACCTGTGCGAGGCCAAAAAGGCTCCTATCTCAGCATGATGCTGCATATAAGCCGGCTTCACCTAACTTGCTCTGACTGCGAAAAAGATTATGGAAAGCCAAGGTCATACTTATCCTAATGCTCATTTACATTCTAACTCGAAACGCTCGTGACTAAAAGAATCATGATTATACAAATGTTGATGAATGAAGAGGAAGAGATAAACCAAAGAAAAGAAGTATCTCCATCCATCTTTTGGATATGGAAAACGAAATGGAAGACACAGGAGTAAATAAAATAATTAGTAACAAACGTGTAACGCTGGTCCCAAATAACATGGGACAAACTTTAAGAGTATGAAGAACGGAGCTCGAAGTTGTACATAATATTGTAATTTTGTGTGTCCTTCTTTTATATTTTGTGTGCAATAAAGAATAAGGAATAGAGTAGAACGGGGTTTGAAGTCCCTGATACTCTGTTGTAAAAGGATAGTTCTCCGACCAGACGGCAACTAGTTCGATTATATAGTCGAGTTTTTTTAAATATTATGTTTTAAACTCGCGGTGAACTCTATCACGATGCAGGATTTTGTATTTTAGTTCTTTATTTGCGTCATAGATGTCGCGTTCTTTTTGTCACTTGATTGTCCGCTACAAAAGCCGAGAGCGATGATGATAATACTCACTGGCATAATAGCCGACGTCGTTGTTGACATTGAGGTGTCCCGCATCCTCGGCCGCCAGCATGTGTGTGTCCCACACTGAGCGGTACTCAGGATCGTGGAGGACATCGTACAGGGCGTCGGGCTCCACATCCTCGAACTCTGCCACCACCTGTGGAGACGAAGTAATGTGATTATTCATTTTTACAATAATAAGTAGTTTTTCTGACGGTTTTCAGTTATAACGACAAATATCAGCGATAACTAGCCCGTAGCCATCGACGACGCAGGGAATATTATTGTGAACAAGTCTGTGCACAAAATCAGATGCAGTCTCTTTCTGCCCTCTCTAGCAAGTGCTGGTGGGACGGTAATCTAACACCAGCGTAGGAAGATAAGGGACAGGACTGAAAAAATTGCTCCGCTACTAAGAAATCGAATGGAAAACCCCAAGAACACTTTGCCAGACCCCGATATCGAACCCAAGAACGCTTCGCAGTCGCTTGCAATCACGAGACCAAAGAGGTACTCTTTTTAAAACATACTACTGGAAAGTGGGGCCTGGCGACTAGGTCAGTTTGTGAGCAAGCCATTTCTCTGTGACCTCTTATTGACCTCGTATGCAATGATTATTATATGCGGCGGTGGTCGGGACGGTAGAAGCATGTGCGATTGCCGCGCGTGCTGGCATGGCGGGCAAGTTGATATAAGGTGATATGAGCCGACCTATAGATGCCAGTGTACATGTACGGATACTCGAGCTGTAGATCGGTATAATTTTATACGTCTCATTTGAAATACACACTAAGCAGTTTGAGTACCTATGTGTGCAGTTAGGCGTGGTGTGGTGCGTACGTATGTATGAACACACGGCGCACTAAAAATAGCCTTATAACAAAACTATGTGTCCCCAAAACTATGTGAGCCCATTTATTATGTAGAATAGAGGGCTGTAAAGATCTAATGAAATGCATGGGGTTTACAGGACCGAATTACAGTTTGGTGTGAACAGTCTCTTCAGAAATGTAACAGGCGTTGCTGAGCAGGGTTTTCGGGGTGATCTTTTAAAAGATCCTTCCATTTTTTAATGGTGATCACTAGTTTTTAAGAGGTAAAAACCCCGCACTCTCCTTAAGAAGACTTCGCCCCGAAGAAAGAAACAAGGATCATAGCTGTGGGCTGTGGACCAAAGGATAATGCTACTGCTCATCCGTTTGCAACAAACCTTTATTTAACAATATCGGTGAACGTGACCTGAATATACTCGTACTTTATATTGAACTTTAATGGTACCTTATAATAATTACGCCAAATGGATACGTGATCGGAATTATTTTCAGAGCAAGGACCTCTTGCGGCCTTTACGACACCTGCCTGTTATAAATAATTAATTAATACATCGAATAGAATGGAACTACCATCGAAGAATGAAACATAATTATAGCTGATATCAAACGGTTCACTCGAGTGACTGTTTTGTTTTATTTCACGTTCAGACTTCATAATCTGCCTAGCCATTTTGAAACTATATTGAAGTCGGGCTCCAGTCTAACCGGATGCAGCTAAAGACCAGGTTTTTTCACTTCCATAAAATCATATAGATCTTCATTTTTCTTTATTTTTCGATCATTCCGTAAGCTACCAAAAGTTGCCGCGTCGAAATCCAACATCGTTGAAACTATTTCACTTTTGATTAATTTTGTGTTCAGACATTTCACAAAAATTTACATAGAATGTAGCGTCAGGACGGATAGCACCTGCTCACCTACCTAGTATAACTAAGTAGAAGGTACTGTAGTAAATAAACACTCCTCAACGTAGATAAAGTAAGTTAATGAAAATGATGAAGCGTTGGAATGCTCTAGCAGTTACAACTTTTCCAATATACTGTATACTTGCGTTGTTGATTCTAAGCCTTTTTTTTTGTTTTCCGTAACTTGAACACAGCATTTTATTTTCAGTTGTAGCGCTTAAATGAGTGTTAATCTCAACTCAAAAGTGTCAGGTATATATTAAAGTTACCATTATTTATGCAAAAGCTTTTTGAAGCACATTTAAGTGCATTATTTGCATAATTACTGAGCTCAAGCCTGCCTGGGTATCATATACTCTACTCGTAGTCTCATACCTATTTCAGTAGCAATGTTTCATGTTTCGCTCCAAATATGAAGGTAGCTGGAATAGCTTAATTTGTGCTAACCTCGGCTTGATTGCGGTCGGATTAATTAAACTCAGATCCGTTGTATATGATATCGTGGAATCCAAACCGCAATATGAGTGTGGTTGGCTTAATATTATTTATATAACGAAGCGAAGTTTTTACTTTTATATTCTACTTTCAAAATTAAGCATAGACAAACCCATTATTATTCATCGGGCACAGTTGCAAACAGATTCTTCCAGAGAAATTGTCCAAAAGCAAATCGGTAACTACTTTGCGCAGGTTGATTGGGGTATTTGAATTCAAGACTTCAGTAGCAATCTAAAGAATTGGCTTTATTTACATATAAACAGAGGTTTATGCTTGTCTCGTCACAGTCATATTACATAGAATTTGGGTAGTTAGGTATGTAGGTAAGTTTTCTCCGGATTGCCTGACGACTCCTATATGAATAAAAAACTTTTTCGGCGAATTGAATACCACCTTAGGGTTTCTCGGAAGGGTTTCTTCCTTTTAAAAGGACGTAATATTTTATATGTTCTGACAAAATATGGGACTCGTATTCTAAGGCGACGCTCGATTAAATAAAAAACAGACGGATACTTCTGTAGCTCAACTTACGGTTCGTACCAACTCAAATCGAGCTTATTCAAATCTTTGGTACATATTTTTTTCGAGTGATCGTTCTTCTAGAAAGTGTTCTAGAAAGATCTACCAACGTAAGCTCAACCGAAAACCCAAAATTTTGCTAAATACACATGAAGCTACACTTCTTACAAATGTTTATATATCTTCCGTACAGTACAAAACTCTCGTCTATTAGAGTTTATGAATGACCTACTTTATATACCAATAGATAGGAGAGGGTAGTCTGCGGACTAGTCTATGATAATGCGAACTAACTTTTATGCTCGCCTTTTTATGTAAGGAAAGCTAGTACGTCTAGCTAGCAGTGGCGAAGGTTCCATACAAATCGATTCCTACCGATTTCCCTTTGAAAAATGGCACAGTCAGTATTTTATAGACAAATAATAACATCACATTAAAGATATGTACTCCGGCTTGTCTCTTACAAAAATTAACCCTTCGCCGTTGCTAGCTAGACATAGTCACATGTTATAAATAGGCTGGAAAGTCATTAGATAAATCCATCCAACACAATGCCTTCTAAGGACCACATAATATCTCAAATTGCCAAACAGCCAAGGCCAGGGGTGGGAATCTGACTGAAAGTCTCCCAAACCTTTTTAAGTTAAACCACTTTTTAGCATTATTATCATTATCGGTCTAGCCTTTTGCCAACTTTATTGGGGTCGGCTTCCCGTCTTACCGGATGCAGCTGAATACGGGTATTTTACACTAGTTGTTGCCCGCGGCTTCGCTCGCGTTTTGGTCGGAAATTATCCTACAGGCACGTTGTAAATATAGCCTACGGCACTCAGGGATAATGTAGCTTCCTATTAGTGATTGAGTTTTAAAAATCGGTTCAGTAGGTCCAGAGATTACCCTCTACAACCTCATAAACTCACAAACATTACCTCTTTATAATATTAGTATACAAACCGGTTAGAACTGGGTAATAAGGTACCCCTTAAACCACTCTTAAATTATACAAAACAAAAGAAAGTTTTAAAGTTCCTTGCAATGAAATATTGCTGTAATATATCAGAGAATCTGCTAGTCTAGCTATCATGAGTTCGTGACACTAGCAAGCCATTGCACTTCTCATTTCAAGACACTTTGGAACCCGCAAGAGGCCCTCAGACACTCAACTTCTAAAGCCATATCCTACGTGACCACGCAACCCGTCTCATAACAATGTAAAGAGCTAATATAATAATATTCTATTATACAATCCCAAAGGAAAACCTTTCGGTAAGTACATAAAAAGTAGCTTATTACTTTGAGCAACCCGAGTTTCCTTCAC
This sequence comes from Eugnorisma glareosa, assembly GCA_947578425.1. NCBI lineage: Eukaryota > Metazoa > Arthropoda > Insecta > Lepidoptera > Noctuidae > Eugnorisma > Eugnorisma glareosa. The sequence continues at coordinate 17,740,034 of OX387969.1, read as the reverse complement.
TAAGAAAATTGTTATCACGCGTGTCTGAAGTTTTTATTGAGTTATTCAAGAATAAGTTTATTACTAGTAATGGCTTCTATGAGGTATGGCTGAAAGGTTTTCGATGGACGTGAGTTATGTAATATAACAAGGGTGACATTATCTATCAAATTAAATAATCATTAACAGTTGTATGGTGAAGATCAATATAGCATAAGCAGCCTATAATGTTCACACTTCTGGGACATACGGCCTCCTCTCTATGAGAGGGAATGAGCTATAATCCACCACGCGCGCGGGCCCAGTACGGGTTGGTAGATGTCACATGTCTATGAATTTTTTGGTTCAGGACATGCCGGTTTCCTCACGATGTTTTCCTTCACCGTTTTAAGAGCAGTGGTGATGAAGTAAATTACACAAAGTAATGCGCCTGCCTACGTTGCATCTTATAATACGGATCGGTCAATGTGCTGACACTTGGGGGAGGCCTATGTTCCGCAGTGGCCATCTTTCGGCTGAAATGATGGTGAGGATGATCATCTTATAATATGCAAGGTATGTTAGTTTATCTTTAAATAATCTTTGGGGTTTATCTTTCTTAGATTGCGGTGGTTTTATGTTTATTATTCATCAGTATCTTGCCCTTACGGCAATTTACTTGCGGTCGGCGCAGCATGCCTTCTTCTTCCATACTTCTCTATTACTCGTCATCGCAGCAGTCCCCTCTTTTCTAGCCATATCATCCTTCACACAGTCCATCCATCGTTTCTTTGGTCTTCCTCTACTCTTATAGCCTTATTCCTACATTCATACTCAAAATTTTCCTCATTTTTTTTTTTGTTAAAGACTGCTAAGTCAAAAGTACCAACTTAACATAAGACCACATTGTACACTTAGTTCGCAATAAATGTTTTGACTTTGACTTTGACTTTGTTTATTTTTGTGTGTTCCTACTTACTGCGGCCAATACTAATTATAATCAATTCCCGCTGACCCCACCAGTGGGGCCACGGTGGGGTCAACGGGAATACACCAAATAAATCGCGAAAGTGTCAATTCGCAAAAAAAAAATCTACAAAGAACGTAATGCTGAAGTTATAAAATCTACGAAACTAATTCAAAAAATTGTGCATATCACCGAACATCTCACTCAATCTCAAAGTTAGGCTCAAATTCACCTCCCGGCAGTACCGACGCGTCATTCAAGCAAAACAACTTTGCCTAGGAAATTGAATTCCCCAATAAACCTAGATCTACCAAGTATTTAGCAGCCGGGACTCAGTTACGCATAGTTAGAAACAAGCGGAAATCGTTGATTGACTAGTTTGCTGCCAACGGTGCCGACGATGCATCCATTATGGACACTGAAAGCTTTTAAAAATCAATATGGCCGAAGGCTGGTGCTTAAATATTGAAAGTTGTCGCATTCAGGTAATCTGTTTACTGAATATTTTGGGAAGTTGATATTCTTAATGATAATTAGGCGTCGGTTCATGATCTTGTACCTAATCTGTTAGATTCGTTAGTCTGGGTTAAAATATCTGGGTTTATTCATAAGCGTAAGCGTAATACTATAAATGCGTAAGTTTGCGAGACTGGATGGATGGATATTCATTACTCGTTCACGCAAAAACTACTTACCGTATTTGGATGAAATTTGACAGACAGATCGTTTACAACCTGGGGTAACACATAGAATACTTTTTATCCCGGTAGGACGATCCCGTGGGACAATTACCGAACTCCACGCGCGCGAAGCCGCGGGCATAAGCTAGTAGTTAATAGTTAGGTAATGATTTACGTCGGATATTATTTGTTGACGTTTAACGAGAACTAATGCATGATTAAAATTAGAACATATAACTGGTTTATTCGCCTGTGAAGAAACGCGAGGGTGGTGTTAAAACATGTTAGTACTACAATAGCACAGGTGAAGCATATACCTAAATATCTTCCTACTTAAACCTAGTATGCATACACAAAGGGTTGGTGACGTCTCGTTGGCACATTGCCTAAGCTCGTTTAGACGGCTCTTTGGTATTGTGTGCGAATTTTTTTAGGCTCAAAGTAAATCGACAGAAATACATACGAGTGTATATAGGGACTACAGCGTATTCTAAAGAACATGCGGATCTCTTTGAGCCAAATCTAAGGTCTTCGCAAAACTAAATTGCGATGCTCATTATACAGCTGTAGCTGTCGAATGAGCAACTACTTATTTATCATTAGCTACTACACATTTACTACTCATTTATCTACCTATAACATTTATTGGTGTTATGGTATTTTATTATAGGAAACTCGTTTTAAAAGAGGTCTTTAGTAAAAATATTACCCACATAGCTACATGATTCATACCTACAAGGTGTAAAAAAATCTTCACGAAGCCATCAACCAAGCATTCTGTCGATCAAACTAAATAACTATATGCAAAAATTTTTGCTGGGAAATTACTTCTTTTTTTGGGGTGAAAAATCAAGTTTTGCGGTAAAAGTCAATGTAACGCACTCAACACAATAATTTTGCTGATGGATGCATTGAATAGCACAGGGGTCACAGAGGTGTATAAAGTAAAATTATGACATTATAAACTTGTATATAAAAAAACAACTTTAACCTCAAACATCTCCTTCAATATCCTCCAGCTTCGTTAAGGGGTATTTTATACCTATTATTTTGACTGCAGCCGCATTGCTGCATTGCTGTATCCCCGTTTCAATTGTATGGGAGTTGGTGAAAACAAAAGTGTGTAAGATTCACGGCTTGATCTTCAACTTATAAACAGGGTAGGATAATTTTCAATTACAAATAGAAATCGATTATCTCCTTGTAAAACATAAGCAGACACATAGGTTATACACATGTCAAGTTGAGATGACAACGTGGCTTCAAATATTACCTACAGCTAGTTTAGATAACATACCATCACGCGTGTAATCACCGAAGGGTCAGGCAGAGGTGTACCTAATAGTACACCCACATTTCGACAGTTATGTTTAAGTCCCATATAATATGGGTTGAAAAATTCCTAATGGAAAAACCCGATAACACTTTGCCCGACCTGGGAATCGAACCCGGGACACTTGCGACCACTAGATAAACGTGGCAGCTAGTTTAGATAATTATTACATAACCACCTCCGTGTTTCCTCGACGAAGGGTTAGGTAGTATCATAGTACACCCCACTTCGCCACATGTCATAATTATTATGCCGCATTCATTTTACCTATAATGGAAGTATACAGTATATTGCCTCTCACGTTCTTAATTGTTATTAACAACAGAAAACAATATCGATATATTGATGCCAATAATGACATTATAAAAGCACTTAACATCCTGTACAGAGGCTTTTAGCGTAATAAATACATCCTACTTTACTCTGAACTCTAAAGGTTAGTAGCATAGGGTATAGTTTGAATTACATTATGGGAAGCCGTGGGTTCTGAATAACACACCTTTGGTTCCTAAGGGATTACGGACTACGCTTCATACATTTTTATGGTTGAATGATCTTTGGGGACTTTTTGAGGGTTGGTTTGATCATGTTTTGAAAGGGTCAGTCACCTCGTGGGACTTTTTTGTTGTGTGGATTTTGAGCGCATTGGACGAAACCTTAAAGTCTTTATAAGCTGCAGTTCAAGCCTCCTAACTGAAAACACAGTAACTGAAGTTACTTTTAAATAAAAATTGCCATATTGACAATTATGGACCTCTTGGTCCGTAATTGTCCCACGACCGACTATTAAATATAAATTGTTAGGTTTTATAAAATGACGTATGTCTGGTGGTCACGGGATGTCCCTCTATTAAGAGGCACGTCAGAGTATACAAATGTACAATTTTTCAAAGCGCATTCTTAATTATTCATTTAGCTTTGCGTCAAGTTCTTTGCTTAACAAATGGTTAGGAACGGGATGCCTGCATTTTAATTTAGCTACCCTCTTTTGTAAAGCATTTGCATGTACAAGTGATGCCGAATGAATGTGGCATCTTTACCACAGCCTGCCAACTTGACCCGGTACAGTATTCTTCCAACGAAATCGATCATTGTGTGACTAGCTATTGCTCGTCACTTTGTCTATTTTGTATTATAACTATCGGTTAAGTGGGGAAGACAGGGTAGACCGCGAAATACAAATTTTCTTACGTATTTTGCAATTTGCAGGTCAGTGTCAAGGTGTATGTTGAACAAAATATGATTCGCGACCGTAACACTGTATGTACAGAATTATATTAAAGGCTTAGCGTTGCCATACAACGTGGCAACGCCGCCAGTCTCTTGGGTACATTACCAGTTGACAGCGTTGAGGAGGAGTTTTTTGACGCCATTTTTTAAGTTTGTTGCTAGGTTATTTACTTTAGGTTATTTTAATTAATAAATATAATATGAATTATAATCATTAAAATCATCAATACAACCCTCAAAGTTTTCAGTACGAATGTAAAAGAAGCGAAGAGAAAGACCAAAGAACCGATGGATGGTTTTTGTTACAGATGATTGAACTAAAAAGGAGAAGAATGGAAGAAGACATGCTACACCAGCGCCAAATAAATAATGTTGAGGGCAGGAAAATTAAGAAAAGATGGATTATCACATCACAAACCTAAATTCTCCAACATGCGTTTTATATCGCTTCATGTTATCACAAATTCCCATACAATAACGCAATGTCATGGAGCCTCAGCATTATAAGGCAAGTAATACATTATCGTCGTCCAACACGAAATTGTTCGACGCTATGAGGTAGCTAAACACCGGAGTCACTCGTTAGGGGTGTGGAGGTTTAAAGAAATTGGGGGTTTTAGTTTTATTAAAGTTGGATCTATTTGTTTTATGGAAAGGCTGCTGGTTTAGTCATCGATATCAATTAAAAATGGCGGCTTGTCATCTGGAACAATTTTTCATATTTAATCTGTCTCTCCGTGATAGGTAGATCGAAGTTGTGCAATAAAAGAGTTCATGGAGGGATATGTAAGAGGGCATGCTCAAATGTGGGACATTCGGGGCTAAGAAACGCTGCTGCGGACGCGCACGAAGGATTACGTACCATTATCTAAAAAAGAAACACGTTTGTTGTATGGGAGCCCCTTACATATTTATTTTATTCTATTTTAGTATTTGTTGTTATAGCGGCAACAGAAATACATCATTTGTGAAAATTTCAACTGTCTAGCTATCACGATTCATGAGATACATGCTGGTGACAGACACCCAGACGGACAGTGGAGTCTTAGCAAGGTCCCTTTTTAACCCCTTATGTACGGAACATTAAAACGAGAGAACAGGAATAATAAAGATATATCCTGTTTTTAGTGTTAATGATACCTTGTGTAATTTTAGAGTTAGGCAACTATTCATTTAGGTATATTGTTGATTAGGTATATACAGATCAGCCCAGGTGAAACAACTCTTGAGCTTGTACACTTGATTAATAGGCCAAACATAATAATCTGATGAGCTAAATAGGCCTGTTTTTTATCACTGTCCAATGTGAAACGATGATGGCGACAAAGAGGCTTACCTAAAAGTCACAATTTCGTTCTGTGGCTTTCATTTTCCTTTTAATTTTCCAGAAATAATGTCGGGTTTTTTTCACAATGGTTAGCTATTATGTAGACACAGCTACAGGGTGTTTAACAACGGACTCACCAGTTAAGGAAAATGGGGTGGCAATCCCGGGGAACGGGGAGGTTTTATTCTGATTGAGTTGAGGCTGTCACAGGCCGAAATCCTTTGCTATTCCTGACGATGCCTTTTGCCAAGATTTGAACTGATTGACAGTACTTTATTGGCCGAATTTCAAGACACTAGCATTTTGTCTAGCAATTTTATTTGGAAATCATGAAATAGGGTTATCTATTCGTAGCATAAGCATAATCAGCCTATAATGTTCCCACTGCTGGGACACACAGCCTCCTCTCTGTGAGAGGGAATGGGCTATAAATCCAACACGCGGGCCCAGCGCGGGTTCGTAGATGTCACATGTCGTCGAATTTTTGGTTCTAGGACTTGCCGGTTTCCTCACGATGTTTTCCTTCACCGTTTTTTGAGAGCAGTAGTGATGAAATTACACAAAGTAATGCGCCTGCCTGAGTTCGAACCCACGACTTACTGTTCCTAAGTCGGGGCCGCCACCACTTGTCCACCGCTGCTCTCGTAAGATCTATTTGTAGGAATCATACAATCATATTGACGATGACACAAACATTTTGGGGTTAATTCATAAACGTACATCATCATCCACAGATCGACTCCATCCACTGCTGGGTATAGGGCTCTGTTGTGCCAAAAACGTTAATATGCGCTACTTAAAGCCTCCCAAGGCTTGCGAAATATAATAAAAGCTGTATGTTTATGTGTGTCCAGGTATACAATAGAATACCAAATGAATTAAAAACATTAAATACAAGAATGTTCAAGAATAAATTATACAAATGGCTCTCTACTAATTAGTTTTTACAGTGTTAAGGAGTTCCTGGAATATAAAATCGCATGATGACAGATTGTTTCGTTATGCATGTATTTGCAAATTTGCATGCTTATATCTATTAAGCAAAACATGTTCGTTCACATTATTAACATTACCATCTTTTATACCATGTTTTTAGCAAATAAATGATTTTGATTTTTGATTTTGAAAGCTAATTCATGATTAACGTCTGCCTAAACATACATTTTTTTATGTCTAAACAACAACTCTCAGTTTTATTTGTTTAGTATCTATGAATACCTAGTTTATTTTTATTAATAGAAACTGATGATGCTTATTTTCGCAGCTCTGTTTCCTCAATAGGTTTTCCCATTAAATACTATTCTTTCAAAATAAAGATACTCACACACATACATATCCTGCATACGCCAACCTTGAAAACATTTTTTTAACTGTCTTGTAGTATAACAAATCCAGTTAAAAATCAACACCGGGTAAGTGTCAACCCTAACGACGAAGCAGCTGGCAGCGACATTAACCACCCGTGGAGCATTGTTTAAACAGGATTTGGCTTAACTTCCCAAGTTCCCCCACTTCCCAACTACCCCACAGACGCTCAGCTAATGAATTTATGAAGAAAACTATCACCGCTGACGGCTCAACTTTTATTGCTGTCTGCTTTCATCTGCGCTTATATAAATAACAGTTTTAAGACTGGTTTAGTTTTATTTCTCTTTTGTAATTCGATTTGTTTTATGTTTAGTTTTGATTGTTTAGCCTTACCCTCACTTCCTTATCAGGTTTTCCTTCTATCATATTAAAACTTTTGAGAACTTGTATTTTTCTTCTTTGGCAACTGACTGACCCGATGTCGACTATTCCGCCAGCGTCTCCACGACTTCAAACAGAATAAACCATAAAGTTAGGAACCTTTGTGGGCGCGACACACAAACCTCCGCTGACTTGGTACCGGCCCCGAAAGGGGCAAACGTTTAAGTCATACGTCATCCTCATTATTTATGTAAATATTTAATATTCCGATTATCAAATACTATGAGTGTGCGCTAATTAAGAGAGTCGGATAAAAAGTTCATATGTCAACGCCATTAAAACTTCTGTCTTTAGCGCGCAAGTTTCTTAATTTACCCTTCTAAAATCCAACTGCGTAAATACGGTCATCGCCATTTTGACGGCAGTGCTGGCCGAGGCTAAAAATCATGAAAATAGTGGTTTACGGACATCCAAGCTCCAGAATGTTGAGAATGATTAACTCATCATTAAATTATGTGACGAATTAATCCATGGTTCAATTTAAATAAGCAGTGGTAATGACGAATTTTGATATCAAAAGTCGAGGTTTCGTGCCAATCGTGCGTGTTTACATTTTTATTTTTCACATTACACCACACAGACGCGTATAGATTCGATGACAAATATGACAAATATCATTCCAATTATTATAAACAACATGAAAACGCCCTGATCTTAGCGTAATTTACTAATACGAAACCAATAACTCTTAATATTCATTACCACTCCTTAATTTGTATTCGAAATTGACGGCCATTTTTTTTTTAAATTATCGTGATGTGTGGAAGCGATTATTTCAATCGATTCCGTTTTTGTAAATTTCGATCAAATCGAGAAATTAAATTAATCAATTTAAAAAATGGATAGATGGAAATTAAAATAATTTTGTTTTGAGCGTAAAATACAATAAACAAACACTAATATTGTTTTAAGTTTACAATGGTAATTTTAATAGTTTTCCGTACATTGTTGTACTAAAACCGACACAACAAACAGCACAGACTAACTATGCCTAAATTCGCGCCGTTTTTTTTCTATAACAAAATTTAAATTATGAATGCATTCGCTGTTCAAATTTATATTGTATTTAGTTAAGTACATAATTTATTGTGATTTTTTTTATGATTAAAATATGCTTCTTTTATTTAACTTCACTTGTTAGTAAGTATTGGTCAAATCTTGCAACTGAATTTCAAACCAGTTCCCCTGTACCGATTGAGCTGAAATTTTGCACACACTTTTGGTTCTGTTGACAATACATTTTTATGAGAAACATTACTTAGTCCTGCAGCCAGGATCGTCTCCTCACGACAGAACTCCTCAACGGTTAATAGCGTGGACACAATACTCTGTCTAAGCGTTTAATTTTGATAGATTTATATGATTTCTTTCATGACTTCATCCTGCTAGCAGGATCGTCTTCTCACGAGGGAAATCCTCAACGGTAAAAGGGCGGACACAAAATTTTGTATACGCTTTCAATTTTTATAGATAAATATGATTTCTATCATGACCTCATCCTACAGCCAAAATCGTGTTCTCACGACGGAACTCCTCAATGTTAAATAGCACGGCTACAAAAATTTCTAGACACGTTCGTATTTGATGGATAACATCATTTTTATCATGACCTCATCCTGCAGCCATAATAGTCTTATCACGAGGGAATTCCTCAATGGTTAATAGCCCAGAAACTAAACTTTGTATAGATACTCGTTCAATTGGGATGAATAGACATAATTTCAATCGTATTTAATCCTACAGCCAGGATTGTCTTTTCTTGAGGACATTCCTCAACGCTGAATAGCAAAATATAATGATGCAATAAATACATCAAAACTTATTTTTTTTAAATAAGACTAAGTATTTTTTTTTTAATTACTATAAAATATTTTTCTATTGTTTGGTCGGTTGGACGAAGTATTATATTATCATTGGTTGGATATGGAAAACCCAGGGTCTTGGAGCCTTAGTAAAAATATTGATTTGGTTCCCAAGATTAATTTTATTTAGTATACAAAATTGGGTTTAGTATGGTTAAGTTATTGTGTTAGGTTGGATTGGTTATTGTGGTATTCACCATTAACAAATACTACATTTATGAGCCTGTTCTTTGCAGTTGTAAAAAAAGTTTTTAGAGTGGTCAGTGAACTGCTTTCAAAGAGTAAACTACATTTCTTTAGGATACGGCTTATTAATTGCCGATTGCGAAATAAAAGACAATAAGTTTGTCGGTCGTCGTCACCGAGGCAGGCCCAAGAAACGCTGGCGTGACCATTTGGACTCGTTCTTGGCTGATTGGCCAGAGTAGGCAAATCACCGACAGAGTTGGAAAGGAATGGAGGAGGCCTTTGCTCAGTAGTGGGAAAGAATAGGCTAAATAAAATAAAAAGTTTGTCTTAACCTAACATAATAACGCAACCGACAACACGCTACCAACTGATACACAATTTTGTCGAAATAAAATGTAATTTATCTTTGGCTGATCAATTTTTTGTACTATGCCTACTAAGATTCTTTAACCAATAAATGATAATATTAAATTAAGGTTAATAAATACTTTTTAAATGTGAAATGCGAGCGCATTCCTAATTTTAATTTTGAAACAAAAATAATGCGACCGTGCGTAAGTACAATTGAAAATCAATTTATTTCCAGATTTTTTATTTGCTTGAACTGTGAGACTTTATTTCTTGCCAAATCTCGCGCTGCTAGTTCAACGGAAAGTTAGGAGACTATCGATAAGTTTTTAAAAGAAAGATAAAGAGATTTCACATTTCTGTTTTTCTTATCATTTACTAGCTGTTGCCCGCGGTTTCGCTAGCGTTTTGGTCGGAATTATCGCACGGGCACGTTGTAAATATATCCTAAAGCACTCGGGGATAATGTAGCTTCCTATTAGTGAAAGAATTTTCAAAATCGGTTCATTAGACCCAGAGTTTACCCCCTACAACCTCACAAACTCACAAACTTTACCTCTTTATAATATTAGTATAGATTAGAGGAGGAGGAGAGGAGATTTATTCTCCTTCTCTTGAAATCAGCTAAAGAAGCATCGAATAATAAATAACTAAATAAGATTATTCTAAAAGATAACATAAATGTTAATTTTAAAATGAAATAATTATTTGAAATTATACCAAGGAGTTTTTATTCCGTTACAACTTTTTTTTTCCAAACTTGATTTCATTGCGAGTAATCGATTAGGCTGACTGCAATTTTATAATCGAATGATGAATCTTGGGTTTACGGTCAGCACTAAAAGTTTTTAGTAATATTTGTCAAGACTTTGATCGTGTTTTTTATGAAATTTTGTATGAATAATGGTAAAAATAAGAACGCAGATAGAATGTTACTGTCTTTATTTTGCCCTTTCGAGTTTTTTTAGCAAACGAAAAACTTGTCCATGTACATTATTTCCAGCGCATATAAGTTACCAATTTTTGGAAGCGTGTAGTTGTATGTAATTTACACATATTTGGCAATAGACTGACGCCGTTTTACCGACATGAACACGTTTTTGGAGATATTAACCACAAACTTAACGTATGAAACAGCTGCCGCGACATATTTTTCATTATAAAATCGAATGCTGAAAGTTCACGAAAATTCTTGAGTTTCATGACAATCCGCATCACCCCGCCGATTCAGCTGAGGTGTCATGTGTCAAAATTCTGTCGTGCATAGTGGTTAACATCGACTTTTGACACAATGTCACTTTGTCTATGACCTCATGATAGTACAAAAAAAAAATAACAACACTAAAATAAATGATCTACAAAGGCAATAGAACCAATCCGTAGTTTATTGTATGTGATGATAGATCTGATATGTAAATTAGTTTCCCACAAAACTAATCTTAAAAATGGGCCATTTCGATAAAACTTGGGTTAATAAGCCTAGCAGTCAAAAGAGTCAATAGCTGTAGGTACTTCTATAATCCCAACCAAAAGCAGAATAACTTAGATTTCCATTGTGATTTTTTATCACGAGCGGACTTAGAGTTTTGGAGCTTGCAATTTATCGTGTCACTGAAACTGAAACGATAAACCGATTTTAATGGCGTATCCGCACATGTCCGACCCGGGAATGGACGGCGACCATAAATAAGAGACGCCGCGCCGCGTAAATAAAACAAGCTTCCTTATCTATGGCCGTCATAAATCTGAGGGACGTGGCGCACATTGATATTATTATTAGTATTTATGTATGGAATCATTTGTGTTCGCTTTGGGTAAATGATGAATAACCTAACCTATACCAGGTTAGGTTGATCGATGGGTGGATTTACATGCTTTTGTGCAAAAAGGCAGTAGCCGTCTTTCACATCCGTAACCTCAATGATCCAGGTCCAGTTAAAAACCAGCGTCGGGACTTATAGTCCCGCTAAATATCTAGCTAGCTTTATCTAGGTAGCTTATAGTATCTTGCTGAACTGGGCCTCTTTGAAGCACTTTTGAGCATGAAGCACAGTGTTAAATTTTTTGGTCAGTTTTTTTTTTTTTTTTTTATCTTTGTGCACTTGTGAGATGACGAGTAATAGAGAATTAAGGAAGAAGTAGACATGCTGCGCCAACCCCAAATAAATTGGGCTAAGGGCAGGAGAATAATGACTGTGTACACTTGTGGCATGTGTCAAATAAATGCATTTTCTTTTTTTCTTTCTTACAGTAGAATAGCCAATACAGTAGTAGCCAATGAAATTCTAGAAAATTAAATTCTGACAAGTTATTGGCGATTAATAAATGTTAACAAGACGTTTTGTTGATGGATAGAGAGGGAGAGGAAGACCAAGGAAACGATGGATGGAATGTGTGAGGAATGATATGAAAGAAATGGGAGTAAATGATGACGTGACGGTTGACAGAGGAGAATGGAAGAAAAAACGTGTTGCGCCGACGCCGACCCCAAGTAACATGAGACAACGATGATGATGAAGAGCAAGACGTTATTTTGGTTAGCGACTTATAGTTCGTAATGAAGTATTCTAGTTTGGTATCTTTTCTTCTTTGATTATATAAGGTGTTAAAAAATTAACTTTAAGAATTTCGTTGAAGCGTTATACTCATTATTTCGAACAACTTTTACTATGGGACCAACACTGAAATCACGAAAAAAAACAGGTATTCAGTACATTTTGTCGTGTTATGCGCACAGAAATGTATGGGGCAGTCGATTTTTTTTGGCGATTTCAGTGTTGGTCCCATAGTAAAAGTTGTTCGTAATGATGAGTATAATGCTCCCACGAAATTCTTAAAGTTAATTTTTTAACACCTTATATAATGTCTAGATGGAGCACCAAATGTGCGAAAACGTGTCATATAATATCAGCCGACTGTTAGCTTATAAGTTCGCACACAGAGACATAGACACACAGGTATTTACACTGTGCGTCTATTGTCTCTGTGCCTCGCAGCACGCTGCCGCACGCACACATGTTTGAAATTGTTGCCTCGTTTTCTTTGTTTTGATTGTAGGGCGACGCTCCATCTAGACATCATATACTCAAATCCGCAAGGCTTTGATTAGATAATTATTGTATATATGTTTTGAATTTAAAAACTGTGCAATATCTTAGATTTTATCTGTAAAATTGTGTATGTTTTATCAAATAAATATTTATTTGATAAAACATGCAACACAATCAGATGAAAAGAATAAAATATCGTAGTGTTCATCATAGGATCATTTAACTTCAGGCCAAATTATATACCAACACATAAAAGGATAAACAATTAAAGGCATCATTAGGGATTTTAACAAGCTTTGATGGGATTAATTTAATTAACAGTTAGGGTCGTCTCATAATACCCATAAAAATCAAAAGAAATGAATAACACAATTTTCGTTAATATTTTCCGCATCCGCTAGGTAATCTTTGAAGCTTAGCAATTTACTTACCAAACTTCCCGGTATTCTAATCCCAATCCTAATGCGTTAATCTCAAGGTCTGTTTTCCAACAAAGTTATCGAGATCTTTGAACTCGCCACGGTCAGTTTCACTTATTAGACTTGCCCGACCACGTCCTCGGGCGATGCGACTTACGTCAAGTAAGCGACCACACGCACAGTACTTGTTTCCTTTACGTGTGTGGTGTGTCTTCGCACGGGTACAATCGCTTGTTTTATTGTAGAATCATAATAGATACTTTACTAGCTACTTTGGAATAGCTGGCTTGAATTTAAAAAATAGATAATGTTTACTTGATCGGTCAGCGTTCTTTTTACATGACCGGACCTATACGCGCATTTGAATCGATACAGACGCAAGAATCTGCTTTTACGACAACGTGAACGCGCGGCGCCCTCGGCGCGTATGAAATACCATGTGGATACACTCAATGACTCGTAGCATGCTGTAAACAGGTTCTTTCATTTGTTTTTTCCAGACTCTGTTGCAAGACGCGTGTCGATCAAGCGTGTAGGCCGTGGTCAAGAGGTCTTTGCCACTAGCAATCTTAACCAACCAGTGCAAAAAGTAATTTCGGGACGCCCTGATTGCGAGATATAAAGGTCTGAGTACTGCCAATGTGACAAGGGGCGAACCGCCATTTATTGGTTACGGTAGACAGCTTCCCCGAGATAACAATTGTTTTTTTTTATATTACGATTTTTCCAGTTCTCTTTTGGAATGATGAGAAATTACTTTTTTTACACACGGTACTTATTTAAACCTAAATAGAGACCACGTTTACTTAGTTTTAATTCGTACTCTAACAGTACCTATTGGACTTTCATAGCCCCAGTTGTGTCTATATCGTCATACTACGAGCTGTGCTACGAGTCATGCTACGGGCCATGCTACGCCGTAGCACCGAGCTACTTGATCTGGTGTATTCCCTATGACCCCACCGCCCGTGGCCCCACTGGTGGGGTCAGCGGGAATTGATTAAAATAATTATGAAGAAAAAATACACGGGGCGTCAACCACTTTTTATGAATTTGTAAAATTATTTTACAGGCAGATAATTCCTGCGAATTAGGCTTTAAATACTTGTTAGTATGAATAAAAATATTATTTTATAAAAGTACACCTCGTTATTATTATTACTTGTAAACAGTAAATACTAGCATAATTATGCCTAAAGTCTAATGCGTTCCCAAGTTTTAATTACTTCAGCTTAGGTACAGTCGAGCACACACCGATGGTAATAATTTGACCTTGAGCTGGTCTAGTACGGAGTTTCAATAGAACAAGAGGTCACTGGTTTATGTTTCTGCCTACTGTACTTATGTGCACAAATTCATTATTTATTATGTAACAGATTGCCAGTCCAATGTTAATTTTAGCCAGGCTATTTGGCGATGAATTAGCCCAAAGAACATTATATTAAGATGTGAAGTTTTCAAAGTTTAATCCCGAGGCGATCGTAAAACTTTCAGTCTACATTATTCAGTAAAGGACTTAAGTCCAAGATTAGTTTCTAACTTTTCTCGTAACTTTTGAAAAATTCAATTTTGTTTTAAGTTTTTTTTTATGTTCCTTTTTTGTCTATGGGTCTTATTGATTCCAAGGTCGGACAGGTGTTATTGGGTTTTTCTATCAAGAATGTCTCAGTGCAGCCCGGATTCTGTTTAGTATTCAGTTAATGACAATAGGCTCGCCCCTTATTACATGGGACTCAAACATTTGACGCATTTTTTTTTTTTTGTTATTCGTGTATTTTTTTTTTTTTTGTAATTCGTGATGTTTAGCATGAAAAATATACAGGGTGGAAACGAACGGTTTCCACGTATTCAGTATATCATTCTGAACCCCCCTAAATAGAAAATCATAAATATTTTTTTTATAAATATCAGATTTATCCTACAAAAGTGCAAACCTACACGTCAAAATGTACGGTTTTTTTTTTTTTAAATTTCTTATGCTAATTTTCTATCGGTATATCTTCCATACTGTATTTTCATTCCTCAGTAACTTAACTGGTGAAATGAAGTTATGCTTGTGTTCTGCGCTCACATCTGCCTAACTCTTTGGGGATTACAGGCGTGATATTATATTTTATATGTTGTTTTTAGGGTTCCGTAATGATACCCAAGGGGTAAAAACGGGATCTTACTACTAAGACTCCACTGTCCGTCTGTTTGTCTGGCTGTCTGTCACCAGGCTATATGTCATGAATCGTGATAGCTAGACAGTTAAAATTTTCACAGATGATGTATTTCTGTTGCTCTCATTATTTTATTTCTTATTTTATAAAATCTCAATATTGTAACTATCAATTAAGGGAAAGAGCGAGACAACCCCAACTCAAGTATTATTAATAACTTACTGGGGCTGTTTCATTCATATTTTGAAATGTAACCATTTGAGATAAACTAACACTTTTTTTTTTGCCACTATTGTAACAAATACTAAAAAAATAATAAAATATAGTACATTTTGATATAAGTGGGGAAACTTTGTTATTGCATTCGAGCGCGGAATTAACACTCGAGCTGCAAGCGAGGGTGTTATGGAGCCGAGAACTGCAATAACAAATCCCCACGCGTATCAAACGACGTTTTTCAATACACTTTCGAAGAAATAAAATATTAGAACGGAAAGTATTTTTGTCAGGAATTAATATGAAACTATCATTTAATTTGCTTTTTTGCCGCGCTTTGCTTTCGCCAGGTTGAAGAAGATGCAAAGGTATGATGCCATATACAGCCTACTATGAGAAAAAAAGAAAATTTAAATATATATTTTTTTAATTTAGAACACAATAAGATGTTAATTTGTTCATAAAAATAAATATTTGTTTTAAATAATCATGTTTATCTATGATATTCTATTTATAAACACAATTTAAATACTCGAAAAATATTTAATCCGTAAAGACGCATTATCCTCTTTGCCGGGATTAAAAAAAAACAATCACCGCCGACTATACATATAGTTATTGAACCCTTACTTATCTGTGGAAATTTTTATTTCCGCACGTGTGCGGAAAAATATTAAAAATCGCACGTGTGTGAAATACATTGCATGTTGAACCTAATCGTAGTGCGATTAAAACCAGTTTTCGAGAAAGTGTATTGAAAAATATTTAAGGGGGCTCCCATACAAAAAACATGTTTTTTTTAGACAATGTATGGAACCCTTCGTGCGCGAGTCTGACTCCGGCTGGTTTTTTTACTAATGCAGTTTGCGTGTGAAAAAAGGGATAGTTCTTGTTTACGGCGGTTACAGGCTCGCCGCGGTAATGCACCCATAACTCAAGTGGAACATGCAGGAACGTTGTGTTCCAGATGAATAAATTATTGTGCTGACAATAATTGCGCTGGAAATCGCTGTGGAATTATGTTTTTATACTTTCTATTTGAAAATGAATATAAATAATATTCATTTTCAAATAGACTAACCACAAGTAGACCTAAAATAATAATAAAAATATGTTACTAAAGATAAACAATTCAAACATCTAGATCTGGCTCGCGAGTTTGTCGACATGTGGGACGTGAGTATCGTGAGTCATCGTGCCGATAGTCGTGTCGGCCAACTGCGTTATAGCTAATAGGCTTGAGCAACAGCTGAGGAGGCTTTCGCTTGGTAGCTGGATCAAGGGCTTGATTCAGAAAGCAGTACTTCTGGACACGGCACGTATTGTTAAGAGGTTCCTCTCTCAAGAGCCCTGACCACCGGTAGCTTGGACCCTGTTCCCGATGCTAGTGGGCTACTATTTTTATATTGATTTTATATAATAATATTTGAAAATGTAAACGTTATGTAATAAAATGAATAGGAAAATATGCTCAAGTATCAAAATGGGAAAAGAATGGCTTCAAAAAGTTCGTCAACATCGTTGTCAATAGGAAAAGTGCCCAGAAGGCTGGCAGCATTTCCTCGTTCAATGGCAATGCTGATACTTTGGCCAAAAAAAAAAAGGCCAGCCGCTTAGCGATGCAATAGAATACCATCCTATTACTATACTATTGCAAGACCAATAGCTTTGCGTCATACGGACAAGGCAATGAGCATTGATCACCACGCCTACTCATCTACACTAATATTATATTAATTTGTTTGTAAGTTTGTATGATGTAATCTTCGAAACTACTGATCCGATTCAGAAAATTTACTAATGGAAAACTACATTATTTCCGAGTGTTATGGGCTACATTTAAAACTTTCCCGCGAGAACATTCCGTACATAACGGAAGCGACGCGGCGTGCAACAGCTAGTACCATTATTACAAGTTACTAAGTTGCTGGCATATGTTTCCTGGCTTTAGGAATACTTCAAAAGAGATCTTTGATGTATCCTTTCCGCACGAGTGCTCTTAATTTCTTCAAGGCCTTCAGTATCGATTGGGTCACGCTTACCCTTCTAAAGTCCTGAAATAGATGAGCAAATTAGAGATGCTTTCATGTCATCCGAGTGAGCAATGGCAGCGTAGATCTTTCAAGGTTCGTTAACTGTTTCAAGTACGTAACTATTGTTTCTAAATGAGGATCACTAATTGCGTAACACGCTGTACTTTCACTATCCGAATTTTCGTAATGCATTTAATATTATGTTTAAAAGAAATTGACGGCATAATTAGAAAGAAAAGAAAGAAAGAAAGAAAAAATATTTATTTGTCGCAGGGACATGACGTGCATCGTACAAAATGATAAAAAACAAAAAAAAGCATTAATTTAAAAAAAAAAAGACGTTCGCAGCTTGCACGTCGTGACTGCGAGAAGCAGGTTACCACTCAGCATGATGCGCTGGTTTTCAGTGGTCACCCGTAATTCACGCAATGAGTATTGTAGAATTAAAGAAAGATTAGAAAAAGACCAAAGAAACGATGGAATGACTGTGTAAAGGATGAATTGGCAAGAAAGGAGGTGTCTGATGAGATGACGAGTAATAGAGAAGTATGGAAGAGGAAGACATGTTGCGCCGACCCTAAATGAATTGGGCTAAGGGCTAGAGAATTATGATGAATATTGTAGAATAGCTAAAATGAATTGCATTGGGAGTACGAGTGGATTAGGATGCCACACAGAACCTCACCACAAAAAAAAAATGATCTGTTCATTGTATATTACGAATGCTATTAATTGAATTATTTTTTTGTTGTTTTTTTTCTATTATGCTTTATGGATTTTATCTGAAATAAACGTTTATTATTATTATTTATTGACACGAAAATCAAAAGATTTAACAAACATGTCGGAGAAAAAATGCGAACTTAAATTCGCCCTACAGCGTCAAAAAATAAGTCTCTTTTGTACAGACGACAGCACAATATCAAGCCAAAACAGTAAAATTTTCAGAATCAACCTTGAACCTAATGCTTCAGCGTTATATTTGAAAATCTATTAAAGTTTTACAGATTGTAGTAGCTTGATGTGCTGGCGTCTGTACCATGTGGGATGTGTGAGCAGCGCAATTAAATTAGTACGGTGATGGCATATCTACAATTCTAACCTAATTATTTGCTTTTGTTTAGACTGTTCTATTGTTGACTTGTTTGCCATCAAAATTCCCTGACTATTTTATTAAGGTTCCGTATCCAAGGGGTAAAAACGAAACCCTATTACTAAGACGCCACTGTCCGTCTGTCTGTCCGTCACCAGACTGTATCTCATGAACCGTGATAGCTAGACAGTTGAAAGGGGATTGACCAATTTCTATAGGCCTTTGGCAACTCAGAAACAAACAGTTCAGCAAATAATATGTGATTATTTTAATAGCTCATTTCAGTAGGAATGAGGATATAAACTTAATTTTGTATGAAGATATATGATTCGGAATCCATTTAAAAAATAAAACCAAAGTAGTCGCTGTATAACTCAGAAAAACAACATTCACGATGCAAAGAACCAAAGCGAATGATAGCTGTCATTTTGACAAATTCACACATTTTTTAAGCATCGTGCTGCCATATAAAAAAAACAATTATATATCGATCTATTTGAAATCGAACAAAATGTTCTAGGTTCTCCAGAAATAATGTATAAAACATCAGTTTATCATTGTTTGTGTCCTAAATCATCTAAATGGTTTATTAACATTTTTAATTAACTGATATAACGAAGACTATGTCAAATAGAGTGGCGAGATTGCACTGTATTTTAAATCGATTTGAATTTGTTGTTTTATGGAATTTTGGTTTGACAACACTGAAAGCAAATCCAAAGCCGATTCATGTGTAACATCAAATCAGTTACTAAAAAATATGTTTTTTAACAGTGCTAATTGACACAAAGTTATTTGCATCAGATATTTACTAAAATAGAATTAAAAATATTGGTAAATTATTTTTTTTGTTTATCATTGTGTTTAAAAATGGCGAACTTCAGACAATGCTCACAGATGATGTATTTCTGTTGCCGCTAAAACAACAAATAACAAAAAAAACTAAAAACAGAATAAAATAAAAACGTGATTTTTTTAGATTATAGTACGGAATCCTTTGTACGCAAATCCGACTCGCACTTGGCCGATTTCATTTTATTATCTTTCACCTTAAGTCAGTGCTGAGCCATCACAGCTTTCATTCCTTTGTTAGAGAAAGAAAGCTTATCGTTCAATTTTCCTGTCTCGTATATCAACAAAATTAATTTTGTGTTTCATTGTTTGTTGCGTAAGCTCCTAAAATGATCAGGCGGCACCCCAACCTTCCCTACCTATACATTATGTATGTGCTTATACTCCGTTCGCAATTAAGTTTCCAAACATTAGGTACCACATACGTTTTTATTGAAAAAACAACTTTAAAACCTACACAGAAAGTTCAGTTTGTGGTACAACTTTAATTATTTTTATGACCTTTCAGCCAAAACCGAAATGAAAGTTAACATTATGAGAGTTTAAAGTAAATTCATTTCTAATAACTTATTGTCCTAAAGTTTCTATTCGTAAATAACATCAACATGAAAACATGGATCTGAATAGAGTTTATACGTGTAAATATGTGTTACTGAGTAAATATCGATATTTAGTAACATGTTGACGAAACTCTGGTTCACGAGGACATCAGCTGTGTATCACAATCACAAAGTATGATAAATGAACGTTTCCGAATGAAACGGACGCGTTCGTTACGTCGCTTTGAAAAGATTTGCAATCATGAATGGCTGTGCTTTATTTGTTTTGTGAAAAATATGATTTATGTGATTTTAGCACCATGTTCTGGCTAAATCACAGATATCACGTTTTTTTTAAATTGATGGGCTGCGTTTTTTAAAGGCTTGTCCCTTGTTTTTAATCGATTTATGATTGAAAGAGAGCAGTGATCCCGAAACAGGGATCAACCATCTGCCGCAGTCAGCTCCGTCAAAAATCATGCAATCTAGCCATTTTGGCGTGCTCAGCACATTTAAACGGCGTTCAATAGCTTTCACTGTTAATATTGCATAGCAATTATGACACTGACAACTCTTGAACGCGATTTAGATGTGCTGATCCCGTTCTATTTCATTCAAATTGAACCCCAAAAATTGCGAACAGCACAAAATCACTAATCACGGAGAAATCGATGTACCTAGGTACAACCATGAGAAAAATATAATTATGCTGGCCGAATACATAACCACCACTTTTTTTTAGAAATCGGTTAAAAAGACTAAGAAATACCCATCCCAGTGTATAAAACTTTATAACTTAGAACTTTTCTTCTTTTTAGCTTTCTTTATAGTGTAGTTAGTGCCTAACCTGGTGTCAGAGTTTTTATGCCGCCCATGGGCCTCTGACTTGGCATTAGATGCCAAGAAATATCTCTTGGGCATGCCTGACGATGTTTGTTGAAAAATCAGAGGTGCGTGTCTTGAGTTCCAACTTGAGACCTATGACTTGGCTGTCCGATGGTCACACCGCTACCACTGCTTAGCTTAACCCTCTACCGCTGCTTTACCATCTAAATTTTTTAGCTGGTTTGTTTCATCCTGTTGTATTTATAAATATTTGTTACGCTTTGTATGTTTATTGCTTATAATTTTATTTTTGTTATTGTATATACACATCATATCCCTGCGACAAATTAATATATTTTCTTTATTTCTTTACACCATTCGCTTGCTACACGGTCGTCCTGCGAACTCAAGGGAACACACCGACGCGACGACGACGAACGGTCGCCAACAAAAACGATAGTGACAAACTTCACCACCGCTATTCCAACTGTTCCACGCTAGTTAGAGAAGTTGTCGGCATCGGGAAACGTTCCCGGAATGTCCGACTACACAACTATTCGAGAGAAAGGCTTGTTGAAAATAAATGTAATGTTATAAATGGTGCTGTAAGAGAAGAAATATTCAGCTTTGCAGAACTGTAGAAAGGACAAATATTTTTGAATACGACAGCTTTTTACAAAAAGATATGTATTAAAATAAGGTTTCAAGGCATGCGTAGTCTGTATACAAGGTGTAAACAGACCCTTCATGAAGCTGTCAACCAAGCATTCTATATATCAAAATATTGCTGGGAAATGACATATTTTTAGGAGTGAAAAATCATGTTTTATGGTAAGACACAAAGTAATGCAAAAAAACATTGTGCCGGTGGATGCATTGAATAGTACGAGGGTCGTGGAGGTATTTATAGTAAAGTTATAACATCAAAAACTTGTGAAAAAAGTTGGAACTTTGACCAATATTGCCGTAACTACACGTTCCCACGAATGGGCTAGATTCTAAACCATACCTGGGAACCGCCGATAAAGATATCGGAATAAGGGGAGAACAAGTGCCTTTCGGCTTCGTTAAGGGTACTTTTACATACATTATTTACAAGTTCAAATTAGATTAACTAGTGAAACTCCACAGACATAACGGGTACCGATTTTTTTTGTATCAACGGCCGCATTTACCTACTTTAGCCAAAGGAATCATCTATTTCATCATGTCTAGACATCGATACATCTGTGAAGTGTCGCTAGCGTATTTATTCTGACCCTCTACAAAATTAGATTTAAAAAAAAACGGGAACAAATATATTGTTTTGTATAACTATTTTGTAGGCTTAACGAGTCTGTAAACATGATTTTGCACTATTATTGCCGTGCCCCAACCCTTTCAGCTCTTTGACTAGTGATCTGCGACTAGAAAGCAAGGTCGAATAATAATAAAAAATCTACCCTACTTTTGGTAAAACCAGAGGGGTTACGGCACATTCTTTTCTAGGTATATTAACTATACGTTTTATGAAACATAATATTAGCGTATACCCGCGGATTCGCCCGCGTGGTGTTCGGTAAATGTTGCACAGTATCGTACTATCGGTATTTGTTAATTCACGTTATACCTGTATACCAAGTTTCATCCAAATCCGTTCAGTAGTTTTTGCGTGAAAGAGTAACAAAGATAGCTGTTGCCCGCGACTTGAGAAAAAAGTGATAGAAAAAATGTCTTATGTGCTATTCCAGACTATAATCTATCTCTGTGCCAAATTTCATCCAAATCCGTTCAGCAGTTCTGGCGTGATTGAGTAAGAAACATCCAACATCCAAACTTTCGCATTTATTTTATTTTATTATTCATTTTATTTTACTGTATTTATTTTTTATTAATGCATTGAAGTAATATCCTTACCTACCAAATGCTAGCTTTCATTATACTCCTTGAATGAATCGAAGTTTTTAATGAAAATTAATGGTTTATCGATGTTATAAAGCTTATATTTTCTAATCATTGTTCTATTGATCGTTAGCACGATTGTAGTACAATACCTTTTATATCGTGCAAAGTTGATTGGGTTTTTCTGTTTAAGAATTTTGCCATTGTGAACGGGTAAAAAGGAAAGTGATTAAAAAGAATGGAATGGGAAAGAATTGTGATAGAAATAGAACAATAGAAAGAACCCTTTTTATTTATGCCCACTCTGGGCAGAGCAGAAGGGAGTGTCAGACTTGTACTGACTAAAACGCATACATGTGTCTTCTTTTGCCCTTTGTGTTCCAGGGCCGCGGTATCTCTTTCGACAGTCAGACAGGCAACGGTCTTCGGACCCCACTCCTCTGCTGACAACTCTTTGAGGCGCGCGTGGAACACGAACGCGCCGTCGACATAGCCTGTCATCATAAGACGGACGGACGGCGAGCTGGCCCATTACTCACCGTCCACAGGCCCGCGAAGAGAAAGATCCCTTAGGTAACCATGATGGAGTATATCTTTCTCCTTTTCTTATTTTCATTTCGCTAAGACTAAATATAAAATTCATTTTTCACTGACATCTAAGGCGCAGACTAAACAGCAGAGTCTAGAAGCAACATCGTCATAATCTGCTTAGCTTTTCCCAAACTAGGGTCGGCTTCCAGTATAACCGGAGGTAGCTGAATATCAGTATTTTACATGGACTGACTGGTTATCTGACCAACGATGCGGCTTAACGTGCTTTTCGAGGCGCGGAGAAACCTCGGTATGTAATGGATGGTCACCCGTCCACGGGCCGAAGCTAACAACAACAGTTTGTTTTAAACTATAAGTTAGCATAGTGCACTTTGCCCGACCGGGAATCGAACCCAGGACCTCGTGATCAACAGTCTTGCTTGCGACCACTAGACTAAAGAGGCAGTGAAGAAGAAGCAAGAAGAAATTATATTGTAGAAGAAAATCAATTTCAAATGTTGCTCAGTGTAGAGGTGCATAGAAATATACTCGTGACTGTACCTATAGGAAACTCATCCTGAATCAAATTGTATTGTATCCAATATAAGCACAATAACAACCGATTATGCCAAGAGGCTATAAAATAAGTATTGTGGCCATAAGCTATAAAGTGTGGTGTAAAATAACGATACGTTATGCCGCAGTAGAGGGCCACAACACTGTGGATGTTTACGATCAAGCATAAAGGCACGCTTCTTTGGATCCAAGTGATTTCGGAACGAGATGTGTGACAAAGAAGAGGAATAATGCTTACTTTATGGGATGAAAACTCCCATGAATTTAAGCAAGTGTGTGTGTGATGGGAGTAGACTGAGTAAATGAGCAACAGCATTTTCAACACAGTCATGTATCTCACAACACAAACACAAAGGGCAAAAGAAGGAACATGGATGGGTTTTAGTCAGTAAAAGTCTGACACTCCCTTCCGCTCCGCCCAGAGCGGGAACAGTTATTTGATGATTTCATATCCGAAAAAAGGGGTAATGGTACGGAACCCTTCGTACTCGAGTCTGACACGCACGTGGCCGGTTTTCGGTTTAAAGACATTTATTTTCTCAAAAGAACAAATAACAGTTCACTTAGAGAGAAACTTAACTAAATTAACACTAGGTTGTAGTTTTCATTACGACGTTCAGGCCATCCAAAAAAACTGAACACCATAGTTACATTTATAAAATAGCAATAAGTAGATAAAGAATGATTAAAATACAAAACAGTTCAAGCGAAGCTTATCTATACTTCTAAAGGTACTAAAATTATAAAGAGGTAAAATTTGTTTGTAAGTTTGTATGTAATCTCTGGATCTACAGAACCGATTTTAAAACTCTTTCACTAATAGGAAGCTACATTATCCCCGAGTAAGCCTAAGGGCTATATTTCCAACGTGCCCTTGGGATAATTTCCGACAAAAACGGGAGCGAAACCACGGGCAACAGATAGTGTGTGTATAGAAAACTAAACTTGTGTGCCCAATATATAATTCCTTAGGCCTTTTTTAAATGTTGGTATGCTTGTACACTCTCTGACCTTTTTTGGTAATTTATTGTATAGCCGGACCCCCTCATACTGTATAGTTTTCCTGCCTTGCAGGGTTCTCACTCTTGGTACTTCTAAGTCGTCTTGATTACGGGTATTATATCTGTGAGTCTTTTGTGTGAATGAAATATTTGTGTGTATGTTGGTCTTAAGAATCTTTCGGATGGTCATGCATGTATGGTATGCATACAATTGTTGTAGGTTAAATAATTTCGTTTTTTTGTAGTTTTGTTTTTGTTGTCTACAATTTTGATATGTTTGCATACCAAATGCCAGATTCTCAAGTTCCCGTAGAATTTAGGCTTTGGGAGTGAGCGAAGAAGTTTGATATCAGCAAGCATAGTGTGGGACGCCGTATAGCTATTAGACCGATGACATCTGGGACAAACTGGTTACCACTGTGTGTTGCGGCGTAGTTTAGGAATGGCAAATGTTCAGCACCAGATTGCAATGGCCTTTTTTTAGGATGGATCATCAAATGACCCCTCCTGCTTTGGCTGGAGTGCAAGGGAATGCTAGACTTGTACTGACTAAAATCCATCCATGTTCCTTCTTTGCCCTTTGTATTCCTATTCCAGGGCCGCGATATCTCTTTCGAACAGTCCCGCAGCCCCGGCAGGCATCGGCCCTTGCGGACCCCTTCTTGGTTGGTGAGATCGAATTAATGAATGAGGGTAGAAGACCACAAACACAATGGTTAACTTTAATATCGGTAAATCGAGAATAGAAGCAACTTTACACTGCACAATTTTATAGTAGTAGTAAAAGTAAAGTGCACTAAAGTTTACTAGTAAAAATATATTTTTAATAAAACAGCAGATGCGTCATACATTACAATATCTCTTGATCCATTTGCATCAACGCAAGTTACAAACACTTATATTATTTCCATTTAATAAATGTTATCTATTGCAATAGTAAAACAAACGTGCATCATGGAAAAATTTGAATGGAAAAAGCTTTGAAAAAAAAATGATGATTTAATCTCATCTTTTATTAACACTAATATCACAAGTATTTCCCGAAGGGTAAGACAGAGGTGTACCTACGTAGGGCATACGGACCGGTTTTTCCCGGTCCTGAAAAAACCGGGAATTCCCGGGTTTTAGCTTTGTAAAAAAACCGGTTGTTTCGTATAAAACCCGGTCTTTTCGGTTTTTTTTTTCTTGTTTTTTTTTTTAAATCCATTAATTATTGATCTGTGAACTTCGCAGATCAGACACACAACACGTCGTAGGTCGTTTAAAATGTAGAAACATGAGTAAGTAATTTTTTTCTATTATTCCCACGACTTATTCATTTATTTATCCTCACAAGAATAAATATAATTGGTAAAATTCTCATTCTAAAGTACGCGTTTTATAATTTTTTGACGAAAAGACGAAGCTTCCCAAATGCTGCCCAACCCAGCTGGATTCTTCTGTTATCCTTCCGCTTAAAGTTGTTCTTACCAAACTGCAGAGTTTGCCCGAGGTAAATATATTCTCGAACAACCTCGAGAGGACCGCCATTGACAACAATAGATCCTGGGGTGACGAGTTCGTTGAACATAACCTGGGTTTTGTCAAGTTCACCCTGAGACCAATGCGTATTGAAGAATCAACTAGGCCATCTAGTATCTGCTGTAAGTCATGCAGCGATTCAGTCAGTATGATGATGTCATCTGCAAATCTCAAGTGTGAGATGTACTTGCCGTAGATCTTAATGCCAATCCCAGTTCAGCGTCTTAAACACATCCTCCAGTTCGTTGGTGAACAATATCGGTGAAATTACGTCCCCTTGCCTCACCCCCAGACACAATGGGATATGCTCTGTCTGCTGGTTCTGAGTTTTGACGGTCATTATTTATGGCGTTTTCTTAAAGACTTTTCAGCACTTGAAATATCGCCAGTCTACTTGGTATCGCTGCAGAAACTCCAGAACAAACTGCAGGTCTGTATAGAGTCAAAAGCCGATTATACTCTTCGGACTTCAGCATAATTTTCCGCACTGTGTGAATGTGATCTCTGGTGCTGTATCCTCTTCCAGACCCGACTTGTCTGGTGGCTGGAAATCGTCGAGTATTCTTGATAGACGATTTGTGACGACTCTTGCAAACAGCTTAAACATATGCCTTTTTTTTTTGAGCCAAATGGGTAGTGTATTTCTTTAAAAGGGTCTTGTTTCCTTTTTATGGAAAATAACGACAACGTTCTTTCTCCACGCTTCTGGATTTCTCCCAGAGAACAGGATCGAGTTGAAAAGCTACCGAAGCTCTCTTAATAGAAAACTTCCTCCCGCTTTCAGAAGCTCAGTCGTTAACTCATCCTCACCAGGGGCTTTTCTATTCATAAGCTGTCTAAGAGCCGCCTCGATTTCAACTTGGTTGACTTTAGGCAGGTCTTCTGTGAAATGGGATCAGGTCGAGATGCATGCGATGCGCAAAACTGACCGTAGAAGTTTTCGAGTTCTGAAACAATCTCAGACTTTGAAACGACGATATCCCAAGTCAACCAGATTTGGTCAGTATCGTCCGGTGGCTCCCAAGTGATTTGACAAACACTTTCAACCCCCGGTTTTGCTGTGTGCTGGAGCATCGAAGGTTGCGTCGTACCAATTTTCTTATT
Source organism: Eugnorisma glareosa (assembly GCA_947578425.1). Taxonomy (NCBI): domain Eukaryota; kingdom Metazoa; phylum Arthropoda; class Insecta; order Lepidoptera; family Noctuidae; genus Eugnorisma; species Eugnorisma glareosa. The sequence goes on along the minus strand of OX387969.1, from coordinate 17,712,588 downwards.
GTTTTGTTGAGTGCCTGTAGTTCTTCTGAAGTGATGGGTAGAAGCTCCAGAGTCTCCTTAATTTTTAACTATTTGGTCGAACGGCTGGTCAATATTATAACCTTTGTAATTGTTAATCAATAAATAGAGCTATTTAGCTCTATTTGATTAACGCTGATTACCAATTTCGGGTTTTTTGCACGAACGGGTTTTTTAAATGTACTTTAAAGTACATTCTAAATTAATTAAAAACCCGAAAAAGACCGAAAATAACGGGTACCCGGTTTTTATGAAAACCCGAAACCGAAAAAAAACGGTCACAAAAAATGGCCGATTTTCGATGCCCTAGTACCTAGGGTACATCCACATTTGTAAAGGGTGTGACTAGACCCTTAATGAAGCCGAAGGACACTTGTTCTCCCCGTCATTGTGATTTTTTTTTGTTCTAGACCATACCTGGGATAGGAACCTTCTAGTTACGGAGATATTGGGGGTCAAAGTTGTTACTATTTATAAGTACTTTTTTTCTAATATAAAGTTTTAATGTTGTAACTTTACTGAAAACACCTCCACGACCCCCGTACACACGTAGCACAATGTTTTGAGTGCGTTACGAGTGTTGCGTTACGAGTGAGTATGGACTTAGTTTGATGTACAGAATGCTTGGTTGATGGCTTCGTGAAGGTTCGTTTACACCTTGTATATTAAAGTCCCATGTACTAGGAGCCGAGCCTATTGCCATCAGCCTGGCACAAATGCAGACACTGGACTGCTACTGAGAAATTCCTGATGGAAAAATCCAAAAATATTTTGGCCGAACAGGGAATCCAATCTATGGCTTCATGCTTAGATTGAGTCTAGGACAACGAGTCACAATCAAACTCGACTAATGAAGGAATACGTTACGTTACGAATCGTTTACATCGGGTGATACATTTACCGAACCCCAAAAACACCGCTAATTTGTTAAAAGGTACAAAAGTCCTAAAACGCAAAACATGGTCCTCAAAACAAATATAAACGAGCATAGTCTTAATTGCCAAATAGGACCTAAACAAACAACTAACGTAAACTGAAAAGCCGAAGGACATCCTGAACAGAATGCTGAAATTAGTTACAATATTAGATTAGTTAACGAAACACGATCGTTTGAAACTTCTGACAATAATGAATGGGTCGAAACCGGAGCTTCAGAAAAGTTGAAAATCCGTACTTAAGAGGAAAGCTTGTAAAATTATTGTCTAAAAAACATGGAAAACGCGTAACAGAGAGACATGAGATTTTTTCAAGGAGAAAGGAGTGGAATTCGTCTGTATTTTTTTATAAATGTAAATAACAGGCAGAATCGATTTCGATGGAAAGGGGCACAAGCTCGCAAAGGTAGACAATGACCTGGGTTATGTTATAGGATAGTTATCCCTTTAGTACTTTCTTGGGCTGCGATGATAATTATTATTCAACCCCCATGTAGGCAAATTCGGGGGCAAAAGTAGTGTCATAGAGCGCTAGTGCTTTGTTGTTTGAGGTGGTAGGAATAGTTGAGTCAAAGGAAGTTTTGATAAACCAACGAAACCTTGACAAACCTTGCAGATGTGTTGGTACCGTGTGAATTTATATATATGACGAAAACGTCCGCATTGCATACTAAAGTTATAAAAGCCTCATTTTCATATATTTTCTAAAGTTGTAATAATTTTGGACGACAGATACAACTTTTAAGCATTCGTTAAGACTTTGGATTGCTAAAACCGTTGCCAAAACTTTTCTGATTATGTTAATAAATCTGCGACCGGAATGCCTGGAAGTTGTCGGAATTTCAAAGTGGTCACAAAGTAAAAAGTTGTCAACGCAGCTGTTGACACCCGGGCACAGGTATGTACCTACCTACTTATTAATATTTTATGCTTTATTGCTACTAAGTGCATGGTTAGAATCTTTTAAGACACAAAATGAAATTCAACAATAATATGACTGCAACAACGGTAAATAGTGGCCAGTCTAGACCACAATCGTCGTAAACATGACTGTATACTACTAGGTACCCATAGAAACAGCGATTTACTATTTGTTTTCAAGTTAGAATACAACAACACACCTTGACAGTTCTGAGCGCGCCGTGTGCCGCGTCTTCGGCCCACACTTTCACGCCTTCCTTCTCGTACTCCAGGGTCCAGCCTACTTCGGACTCGAGGAGCTTCTTCAATGCTTCGAAGTCAGAGTCATCTGCAACGCGCGCTTCGCCGCGCGCCCATCCCGCGCCTCCCATTCGAGCGCGGACATCCCAACGCGATGCGAACGACGAACTGCCGCCAGCCAGTGCTACGGCCACACGAGTCGATGGTTCGCGCATGCGTGGAGCTTCAGCAGCCATCGCCATTTTAATTTTTATTCTTTTTTTTTAATTTTGATTGCTGGCAGTTGTCAATTGACTTTCTTTGTCACTTTCTTCAATGCCTGTGTCATTTTGCTTGTATTGAATGTTGATACTACTTTTATATTTCTAAAACCATCTCAGTACCTACCGGGTTGCCACTTGTCACCCATTTCACATACTTAAACTCTTCAAGGTTGTGTTTACCACCCACATGAGACTTTGACAGTCCAATCAACTTTGTTTGTAATTGGAGCATTTCAATTCTGGTAACTGTATGTTCAGTAATGGAAATAACGCCAAACCAATTACACTTCAAGTAACTAAAATTGAAACGACGACGATTTTCGAATAGATTTTGAATAATTAATCACTTCACAGAAGGGTTTCTGTGTATTCTGCGTTCAGTGTAGCGTATCGGCGTGACAATGCCATCCATTTAGTTAGATTAATAGTTTAATAACTGTCCCTACTAAGCTTAGTGGTTTCGAAGCCAACCACTTACCAAACAGAGTCCCCGTTTCCATCTACTACTAATTTACTGCTGTGGCAGATAATGACTTTACGTTGTCTATTTAGATTTTATACATCTCAGTGTTTATGCGCAAGAATAAACAAGAAGTGATCGAACAGGCCAGATAGGCAGTCGCTTCTTGTACAATACTGATCTTCAGCAGCATCCATCAGGCCACATAGCACCAAGCCAAATCGATAGACCATAGAAACCGTCGCAAGAAACGGGAACGATGTATATACATGATGCACTCGCAGCCATGCGCTCCGTATCACTTGCCATTTTTGTATAGCGACCAACAGGCCGCGCTGGGCCGACACAATGCCGTGGGATTACCTAACTCCACGCGGTCAGCGACAGGCCCTGGCAGGCAACGTCGGGGCGGGCCTGTTATTTTACGAACCATGGGAACTTTAGACACGTTTTGATAAATCTAAGATAAAACAAGAACACCGAACAAAACCGGATAATTTAATTAATGACGAAAAACACAACCGTTTTCACATGAGATCACATGATGAGGATCAGATGAACGTGAAATAGTCTTCAGTATTTACACTAACAGTTACTTATATCAGGAAAAGTCTTTTGGCACCGTTTCTCCCATCCATGCCAAGCGAGGAAACCCTGGCGCCTGAAGATTTTCTTCGCGCAAATCGACGCCTTTGTGATATCATCGGTCACCAAATCTGAAAATCAATTGAACGGAGTAAGTAGGTACACACATCAAAAGTGTCTAGGGATCAAGCATTTTTATGTGGATTTCTTGAGATTGAGATGTGGCTTTGTAATAAATTTATGATTTTATAAATTTATATGGATCCTTTTTGGTGCATTTCATAATTTGAATCAGGAACTGTGAATCAAATTCGAGTAAAAGATGAAAATCAGCTGTCAATATTTTCCCTATAAAAACATACAACGCATTGAAGACATTATTAGTGCTACTGTTTCCCTACTACTGATTAAAACCAACGTTATTATGGAGCGGCGACGTCATTTAAGCAGGGAAGAAATGCTCAGAGCCGTGGGAATGATAGAAGCTGGTTCCCGGCAACGTACTGTGGCTTTAGCTCTGAATACAAGTCAGAGTGTTATCAGTCGACTTTGGACACGTTACCGAAGCACTGGTACCGTGGCTGAGCGCCATGGAGGACGGTATCGCTGCACCACACGGAGACAAGACCGATACATTCAAATCTTAACTCGAAGAGCTCCAACAATAACCGCCATGATGTTAGCCGTGAGGCTTCATCACTCTTCAGGGAACTTAATTACCGACCAAACAGTCAGAAACCGCTTGCATGAAGTGAACCTTCATTCCCGAAGACCGCTACGGGTACCACCTATAGCAATGCACAATCGTAGGATACGATATCAATGGGCTCTTGAACACAGAAATTGGGCAGAAGAACAATGGCGTTTCGTGTGCTTTTCTGATGAGTCTCGTTTTGGTATGAGACCGGATACAAGACGTATACGACACTGGAGAACCCCTGGACGCCAACAGCGATTAAAATCCTGCCAGGAAGTCCATCCTTATAGTGGTGGAACCATCATGGTATGGGCGGGTATTTGGATCGGCGGAAGAACTGAGTTGATTTGGATCAGAGGCAACCTCAACGCTCAAATTTATGCTGAGACGATTGTATCAGACGTCATCGTTCCTCTACAAGTGCAAATCGGTCCCTTATTTCAGTTAATGCATGATAATGCACGACCGCACACCGCAAGAGTTGTAAGACAGACTCTCGCCGCAGCTAACATCAACGTCCTGCCCTGGCCTGCTCAGTCGCCAGACTTGAATCCGATTGAGCATGCATGGGATATGCTACAGAGAAGAGCTCTGCCGAATATGGAGGGTATCCAGTCGCAAGAAGACCTTTTTTTGTTGTTGCAACGAACATGGGCGGCCATTCCACAGCGTGATTTGGATGAACTCATTTTGAGTATGCCAAACCGATGTTCTTGTGTTGTTAGTGTTCGCGGTAGAAACACGGATTATTAATTGTTTAAGTTACCCAATAAAATTTTAAAGAAAACTGTTATTTCAGTCTTTTTTTCGAACTTTTGTGTTAGTGGTTCAAATGTCAAAAATCCCTTTATTAGGAAAATGGCAAATTTCTTTATTAATGCAAAGGTGACTTGGTTTATCGTTACTGTGACAAACGAAAACACTTTATTTGATGAATCCTTAAAGAAAATTTTAATTAATATCAATCAGGAGAAAAGTTATTGCAAAAATATATGTTGATCCCTAGACACTTTTGATGTGTGTATTTCGGAAATCGAATCATTGATTAAAAATATCAGTTCTGCTTGTTAAACATAATTTATTATTGGCAAATAAAAAGAAAAAAAAAACTCAAAACCAAAAACAACAGAAATCTCACACTATAGCAAAAAAAAAAAGAAAAAATATACGTCATCGACTCATCGCGGATTCGATTTGCAATTATTCGTCATTTGTAGATGCCCTGCAGTCTGAACAACACAATCATCAAACTGCTAATCGAAATGGATTATTCATCAAATCCTTGAGGTAGAACAAGACGACAAGGAAGGCCAAGTTACTCTCTGAGTTCGAGTCTGAGCCTTTATCTAACAAAGATTAAAATAACTTCTCCTTATAGAGCCCAATCAGCCTATGGTATTTTTGGCCATTAGATTCTCAACTAATAACACTTACCAGCACAAGTAACGCGGCAATCTTTCCCGGGCACCGTTGTGTTACTGCACCAGAAGTGGTCGTTGATCTGGAACAGGCCGTGGTCCCGCGAACCGTTCTTGTTGGGTTTGCCTATGACGTCCGTGTGGCGTGCACTCTCATTGTCTATCAGACATACCCCTGAAAATGATTGAATGTAGTGGATAAAACCCAACAATAAATAAATATAAAAAATATTAAGTTTCTGTTTGTAATTTCAAAATTCAGCTCTTTAATGAATGCAAGAAATATACTTTTCAATACACTTTCTCGAAAACTGGTTCTTATCGCACTACGATTAGGTTCAACATGCAATGTATTTCACACACGTGTTTTTTAATATTTTTTCGCACACGTGCGGAAATAAAAATTTCCACAGATGATAACTATACATAAACTAAGTCCAAATGGGTTCAATGACTACAGTTGGTGGTGTTTTTTTTTTTAAATCTCGACAAAGAGATAACCGTCTTTACGGCTTTTATATTTTATGAATATTTAAATTATGTTTTTAAATGGAATATCAGTAACAAACATGATCATTAAAAAAAAAAACTTTTATGGACTAATTAACATTTATTTGTGTTCTAAACTCAAAAATATTTGAATTTTCTGTTTTCATATTAGGCTGTTTAGCGGCTTTATACCTTTGCTTTTCTTTAAACCTGCGAAGGTAAAAAGCGAGAAAAAAAGAAAGTAAAAAATGTCGAATCTAAGTTTTGAAGAGAATTCATTAGATGATACGCCGCCAGATATTGTGATTGAGGCGCAAAATGCTTGCGAGAGCCTGTTGCCATCTAAGTCCAAGTTAAAATATATGGCAACTTTTCAAATTTTAGTTTTTTATCTATTGCCAGGTTGCTTTAATATTCGGGATAAATGGTGCATGTAGACGTCAGGGTCTTTGTAATATAACAACAAAAGATATCAAGAATCATGGCAAATTGCTACTAGTCAAAATCGCCCATACTAAAAACAATATTCCACGATCATTTACAATTCACGGTCCATTTTATGACATAGTAAAGAAATACGAAGCTCTACGCTCCTCAAAAACAACAAACGATCGCTTTTTTCAAAATTATCAAAAGGGTAAATGTATGGCTCAACCTATTGGTGTGAACAAATTTGGTGCTATGCCAAAGAAAATCGCAAAGTTTTTAGGATTACCAGATGCTGATTCTTACACCGGACATAGCTTTCGAAGAACTTCAGATACATTGTTGGCTGATGCTGGAGCCTACATATTGACTTTAAAGCGTCATGGCGGATGGCGGTCTAGCACAGTTGCAGAATCTTACATCAAAGTCTCGATTTTTTTTTCAGAGTTTGCCTTGTTGTGGCAAACATAGGTGCCAAAATAACACAAGCAATCAATTTAGAGACAGCCCCTAAGAAGTTTTGCCTTGAACCGCACCCTTCCACCTCCTATGTGCCGTCATCTCCAACATTCACTAATACACAAAACAGTGAAATCAATGAAATTGTTAACAATAACATTTCACAAACCGTAAAAATGCCAACAAAATCTGCTGTGTATCATTTTCATAATTGCTCATGTATTATTAAAATACAGTAACATTTCAATAATTAAATATTTTAATAACAAAAACACTTTTCAGTCTTTTATTTTATTTCTTCGAAAGTGTATTGAAAAACGTCGTTTGATACACGTGGGAATTTGTTATTGCAGTTCTCGGCTCCATAACACCCTCGCCTACGGCTCGTGTGTAAATTCCGCCTCGAATGCAATAACAAAATTTCTCCACTTGTAACAAAATGTACTATTCTACTTAAATAATAATAATAATTTAAGTAGGACATGTGGGACGTGAGTACAGCAGTCTTTGTGCCGATAGTCGTGTCAGCTAATGGCCTAATAGCCAATAGCCTCGACGAACATCTGAGAAAGCTCTCGCACGGCAGCTGGATCAATGGCTTGATTCAGAAAGCAGTACTTCTGGACACGGCGCGTATTGTTAGGAGGTTCCTCTCTCAAGATCCCTGACCATCGGTAGCTCGGACCCTGTTCACGATGCCGGTGGGCTCCTATTTTTTATATTTTTAAATGTTTTTTACATTTTTTTATAATAGAATATTTAAAAATGTAAATAATATGTGTATAATAGAATAAAGGAAATAATAATAAATCTTTATTTTCAGAGCAGAGACCCAAAGCATAAAAAATACAAAACAGCTTGGCACTAACTAAATAAAATAAAACTTAAAGCACATATCTGAATGACGGTCTGTGTGCTGCCACCCAGTGGCACATTATTTGGCGATCCACTCGGCCGGCTACAGTAGCCACAAGGCTGTTGGGGCTGCCGCGCACCCGACGCATCAGCGATGCGATTCGCAAGCGCAGCAGCGAGCCAAAATCCGGAACGCGTGCGTCCGCGAACATCCCCGACGCGCTACAGAAGCGCGGCAGCCCCAACAACACCCGGAACGCGTTATTATATTGGACTCGTAGAGCACTGTACGAGCCCTGTGTATAACTGACCCACAGGGCGCACGTGTACAGCGACTGGCAATAGGTCCTGAACAGTGTTATTTTAGCCTCTCGCGCACACCGTGCGAACCTGCGGGCCAGCATGTTACACCTGACTGCCAGCGCTCTACGTTCCCTCTCTAAATCAGCGTACTTAAACAGAAAAATAATATTTTTAATTTTTGTCCGTCTGTCTCGTCTGTTTGTTCAGCTTCAGGACCATTTTTGACGCGACTTTTACTGGCAGATAGCTGATGTTATATTAGAAAAATAATTACGGTTCCGTGCAAAAAAAAACCTTGAAACTGCTTACAAAATCCAATTCAAATAGGGAAGTAATATATTTATATTTAAGGTCGAAGGTAACAAAACAACAGACAACAGCACCAGCTAGTGATTAATAAGACCGTGGGAAATTATGTGAAAGAGACATTTTACTATCGACCCTATAATCAAAATCAATCACAGTAACTAGCATTTATTTGTATCTACATAGCTAGCTTGTGGAGGTCTGAAATTATATACCTACCACAGCAACGTGGTGCCTAAGTATTGCCGGGAAAAAATTGACATGATTCTGGTCTCCTGGTAGTTTGTGAGACTTTACTATAATTGTTTCTAATCTCTTACTTCTCCTTGCCAGTGTCCTACTACGTAATTTACGAGTATAAACTCGCACAGTAATCTGAGGCTATTCGTGCCAATAGTGCGAGTTTTGCACAGTGTGAATGTACGACCTACGCTAAAACGTAGTACGAGTGAGAACGAAAACCCTATTAGTTTTAAAGTCGAATTGCGTAATAGAACAGTAGAACAAATGGGAATTTATGGTCCCACTAGTTCTACGATTTTGTACTAAATTAAATCGTAGGACTAGTGGGAAAAAATATTCCCACTACGTCTACCGTAGAACTGTTACACTAGTAGATCTAGTGGGAACGAATCCAAATTTCATCGTAAATCCGCGTTAAAGTGTGAAAATATAATATAAAAAAGGTAATTTAATACTGATTTCGTAAAGTTTTTTTTTCAGTACCGGCTTGGTAAAGAATGATGCGTCAAGTTGGCATATCCAATAAAAACGACTTGCCCATGGAATGAAACCTTACATCATAAGCTTCAATTTTTATTGTGGGCAGACCGGAGAAAAAAGATATCACCTGACATCATAGGACTGCCTATGGACTTAAACCACTTCGGTACGTATTCTATCCTCAAAATAGTAGATTACATAACAAGCGAAAAAAAGAGAATTTAATTCGAAAGACCAAATTGGATCCCGAAAGCAGCGAAGGCTTCTAGAGTAGAATCCCAAGCGTAGCAAGGGATTCTAGAGTAGAATCCTGAGCGGAGCGAGGGATACAAGAACCGAGATGATATTTTTTTTGACGACCCGAATGGCGCAGCGGTTGTGAGGCTGCCTTACGTTCTTAGGGTCCCGGGTTCGAATCCCGGTAGGAGCAAATGTTTGTGTGATGAGCATGGACATTTGCTTCCGAGTCATGGATGTTTATATGTATAATAAGTATGTATTTACAAACAAAAAAGTATATATGTAGTAGTATCAACTATCTGGTGTCCACGACACAAGCCTCGTTGCTTAGTGTGGCACCTAGATGGCGCTGTGTGTAATGTCCAGCGATATTTATTTATTATTTATTTATTTTTTTCACGAGCTGTAAATAAATACGTTAAGCTGTTAGGCCCGCTGTCATTTGTAGTTCTTTGAGAGTCGTTACAGAAAGTCAGTGGCCCGAAAGTCCGACGGTTGTCAGACTTTCGGGAGTCTTACCAAGGGATGCCTACCTTATATTACCCAACCAGTACCGAATAACTGGGTTGTGTTCTGGGTCAGATAGGCAGTGGCTCCATGTAAAATACTGATATTCAGCTGCATCCGATTAGACCAAAAGCCAACCCCAATAAAGTTGGGATAACTCTAGGCAGATGAGTATTTATCACATAAAGCTCCATTTTTATTAATGTAATTAGTCGGTAATAAAATAAGAGAACAAAGGATGAAATATAGATAAACATTAAAAAATATAGTGGAATTAGAACAATTTTCGAAATTCAGTATTACCAATATTCTTGTCGGCACGTTCTATTTATTTTTGTTCATAATTCGTGCTTGTTCCAAATTCAAAATGTTTTTATTCCTTTAGTAAGTAAAAGAGTTTTCTTCACTGTTATCGATGATTATAATGTCCTTTTTGTAACCATACTAAAGGTTTATTAAAAAAAAAAAGTATTTAATTTTATTAGTATCACCCTAAGATTAATTACCCAAGTGATAAGCTGACTAAAATACAGCATAGAATGAACTTTTTCATTGTAGACATGATTTTTACAAAAAAAAAAGTAGGCGCATGAAATATAACTTTTCATGTCCCCGACTGTACATTTTCGGTCCATTCATAACATAAACTGTTTCATTTCAGTAACTTTAAGTTAAGAGTATAAGCAATAAGCTAACAGACAGTAGAACTATATTGGCTACAGGGTCCATACAAAAGTGCCCATCATTCTTTAGAGGACAGTGGCTTTTAAAAAATCATGCTATCAAAACACGGTTACATGTCGTATGGCAGGTCATTCACGAACAAACAAAAAACATTTGCTTACATTTTGGTGTGCAATCAAGAATTTTGTTGAATCTAACTACATAGTAACCCGCTTGCATACTTATCTCATACGTTGACACTTCATAAATAACTTACAATCGGCCATCTTCTCTTCAGGAAATGTTTGTTTCCTCAATTCTCGCACTAAATCACATCTTGTTTCAAAATATTTAGCTTCAATAATCAAACAATGAGCCAATAACACAAATAAAAAGATAAAAAACTGTTTCATTTTAATTGTAAGATAAGATATAACATGCGTTCGGGTAATATTATGAAGTTATACTGAAGATTGTCAACGTAAAAACTAGTTTATTAGCACAGCGCCTTTATGATCCATTTACACTTGATACTCTCTGACCATTTTATAAGTAACCAGCTGTTGCCCGCGACCTTCTTCTGCGTGAAATTATTGAGAAATCATTACTTCCCTGTTTGAATTGGATTTTGTTAACAACTTCAAGGGTTTTAATTTTTTTGCACGGAACCCTAATCTTTTTTCTAAAATAAAAGTAGCCTAAGCTAAGCCAGTAAAAGTCCCGTCAAAATCGGTACAGCTTTAATTTAGACCTGTACCACAATTACGAAACAAACTTCCGATCACAATCCGAAGAATTTTGGAGGATCCAGCACACATAGCAGATAACGCAATCAATATTGATGAATTATCAGAATTAATAACATAATTGTGCGTGATGTTTTGCCTTTCGAAGCAATCAACAACGTAATACGCATCATGCTGAGATAGGAGCCTTTTTGGCCTCGCACAGGACTTTTTTTATTATTTAGTTTTAGATTCTTTTTTTTATTGTTCATTTTGTGGTTCCTGTGCTTGTCCCAAATAAATATTTTTCTTTCTTTCTTTCTTTCTTTAATAGCCCTCTTGGTAAGCCATTTTTTATTTCGTTTTTGACTCTTCTTAGCATAAACACGAAGTAAATTTGTACTAGTCTAGGTAAATCAAAATGTCATTCTGGTAGTAACTTTACTACACGTTTACTTTTAAAGCGGTTAATGTATTTGGTCTCTTATAGCAATCATACTACTAATTAAGACATCACACGTCTGTTGTGCAAAAACGGGGATTCCTCGTGCCTGCCTCGGCGCAAGTGACGCACACAGAGGCACCTTAACCACTACAACTATGTATGTGTAGCCATATATTTAAGTAGGTATGATGTCTGACTAACTTTAGTGTGAATGAACGTTGCTGTTTTATTGCGCCTTGCTTTGAAAATCTAGTCCTTGATAAGCGTGATATCTGTTTCTGATTTCGAAAAATAAAAGGATTCATAAAAAAAAGAAATACATTTAATCTACTTGTCGAGTGCAATTAGACAATAGGTTGGACGAAGTTTATGGTGGTCGGATTTTCATGGGACTTTTTTTATTGAGTTTTTAGAAGAGTGGAGAAGAAATTTTAATAAAAAATTTCGCCGCGCGTGCCTTTTTTTTTTAATTTCCTTTGGAGGATTTTTTTTTTCGTTTAGGACTAACTTCAAATTCGACGAATTCAAATTGTGGCGTAATAATGTGACCTGCGTGCAACCATTAAATGCCAATTTAGTCTGTTTCTTTGTTCATTTATCCATGTAATTCATATTACAAGTATTTTTTGGGAAATTTCCTATTTTCTTCATTTATTTTTAACTAGCTTCTGCCCGCGACTTCGTACGCGGATCCTGTTGCTTTTGCCAGCGACAACGGGGTCGTCAAGAATATCGAAGATCTGAAACGTCTGATGTAGAATTCTGAGGCCCGGGGACGGGAAAACAACGGGTTGAGCGAGACGATTGAAGACGTTCCAGATCTTTCATTTTCGTAAGTCCACAGGAAATGCCCATCAGACTAAAAAACTTTTGCTAAGACGTCATTCCTTAATATCTTATAGTGTCGCTGGGCTTAGGAGTTCCACAACAGGGTTCCAGATCTCCAAATTTATTCTCACAGCAGAAAATGCTCTTCACGTGGAATAATTTTTGCTATGACACCATTTTTATATCTCTTATACTTTAGCTGTTCTGTTGCGGTTCTACATCAGGTGTTCCAATTTCCAAAATAAATTATAGCCTATATGTTGCCCAAACCTACACAACAAATACCTTTTCTTCCCGTTATTTTGCAGCGGATCCCAAGGGTACACTGAATTAACAATAATATTGCAAATAACTTTAAAAAAAAAGTCTCCGACTCGCGAGACAATGCATGACGTTCACGATCAGCGGTCATTTTCGCATCATTTTCTTCACTGGTCTCTAGAGACCTGGATGTAAATGCGTAAATACGCTGAGAACGCAGGTGTGCTTCGCGATCCGAAGAGGTTTCTACGGAGCGAGTTGCTACCTGATGTTCTCGAACAGCATCAAGTCTCTCCTGACGTCTGAGTTTTGGCCAGTAGAGTCAAATTTTCAATGATTCATAGAAAATCAGTCCTAAAGTGTTACCGCCTTCACCACGTGGAGGTACTCCCAGCTTGTGTTATTTTATAATTATACAGTGAAATTAGTGATAGCTTTGATTTCCATATCAGGTGTTCCAGATCTTCAAATTTTATACGACAACAGAGAGTGCTCATCAGGCTGAACAACTCTTGCTAAGACGTCATTCCTATATACACACATCAAAAGTGTCTAGGGATCAACATATATTTTTGCAATAACTTTTCTCCTGATTGATATTAATTAAAATTTTCTTTAAGGATTCATCAAATAAAGTGTTTTCGTTTGTCACAGTAACGATAAACCAAGTCACCTTTGCATTAATAAAGAAATTTGCCATTTTCCTAATAAAGGGATTTTTGACATTTGAACCACTAACACAAAAGTTCGAAAAAAAGACTGAAATAACAGTTTTCTTTAAAATTTTATTGGGTAACTTAAACAATTAATAATCCGTGTTTCTACCGCGAACACTAACAACACAAGAACATCGGTTTGGCATACTCAAAATGAGTTCATCCAAATCACGCTGTGGAATGGCCGCCCATGTTCGTTGCAACAACAAAAAAAGGTCTTCTTGCGACTGGATACCCTCCATATTCGGCAGAGCTCTTCTCTGTAGCATATCCCATGCATGCTCAATCGGATTCAAGTCTGGCGACTGAGCAGGCCAGGGCAGGACATTGATGTTAGCTGCGGCGAGAGTCTGTCTTACAACTCTTGCGGTGTGCGGTCGTGCATTATCATGCATTAACTGAAATAAGGGACCGATTTGCACTTGTAGAGGAACGATGACGTCTGATACAATCGTCTCAGCATAAATTTGAGCGTTGAGGTTGCCTCTGATCCAAATCAACTCAGTTCTTCCGCCGATCCAAATACCCGCCCATACCACGATGGTTCCACCACTATAAGGATGGACTTCCTGGCAGGATTTTAATCGCTGTTGGCGTCCAGGGGTTCTCCAGTGTCGTATACGTCTTGTATCCGGTCTCATACCAAAACGAGACTCATCAGAAAAGCACACGAAACGCCATTGTTCTTCTGCCCAATTTCTGTGTTCAAGAGCCCATTGATATCGTATCCTACGATTGTGCATTGCTATAGGTGGTACCCGTAGCGGTCTTCGGGAATGAAGGTTCACTTCATGCAAGCGATTTCTGACTGTTTGGTCGCTAATTAAGTTCCCTGAAGAGTGATGAAGCCTCACGGCTAACATCATGGCGGTTATTGTTGGAGCTCTTCGAGTTAAGATTTGAATGTATCGGTCTTGTCTCCGTGTGGTGCAGCGATACCGTCCTCCATGGCGCTCAGCCACGGTACCAGTGCTTCGGTAACGTGTCCAAAGTCGACTGATAACACTCTGACTTGTATTCAGAGCTAAAGCCACAGTACGTTGCCGGGAACCAGCTTCTATCATTCCCACGGCTCTGAGCATTTCTTCCCTGCTTAAATGACGTCGCCGCTCCATAATAACGTTGGTTTTAATCAGTAGTAGGGAAACAGTAGCACTAATAATGTCTTCAATGCGTTGTATGTTTTTATAGGGAAAATATTGACAGCTGATTTTCATCTTTTACTCGAATTTGATTCACAGTTCCTGATTCAAATTATGAAATGCACCAAAAAGGATCCATATAAATTTATAAAATCATAAATTTATTACAAAGCCACATCTCAATCTCAAGAAATCCACATAAAAATGCTTGATCCCTAGACACTTTTGATGTGTGTATGTTATAGTGTAGCTGGGCTCTTGGAGTTCCACATCAGCTGTTCTAGATCTTCAAATTTTATACGACAACAGAGAGTGCTCATCAGGGTGAACAACTCTTGCTAAGACGTCATTCCTATATATGTTATAGTGTAGCTGGGCTCTTGGAGTTCCACTTCAGGTGTTCCAGATCTTCAAATTTAATCTCTTAGCAGAAAATGCTCATCACGTGGAACAATTTTTGCTATGGTACCATTTTTGTATCTCTTATAGTTTAGCTGGTCTGTTGCGGTGCTGCATCAGTTCAAGTTTCCAAGATAAATTATAGCCTATATGTTGCCCAGATTTAATACCTTTACAACAAAAAAAAAATCATTTAAATCCATCGAGTAGTTCCGAAGATTAGCGTGTACAAACAAACAGACAAACAGACATACAGACAAACAGACAGAATTTTTTTTTGGATTCGTGCTCTATTACTGTTTCCAAACCCCCCTCAAAAATTATTTTTTTAATATATTCAATGTACAGACACAGTTTTTTTACTGTTTTATTATATGTATATAGATAGATATACCGGATTTTAAGTCTAAGATTTCTTTTGTAATTGGTAACTGATAATTGTTCACGGATAAATGGATAGAAACAATTTCAAGAAAACCACCTTCATGAGTGTAGTGACTAAAAATTCATTTGTAAATAGCAGAAAATCGTCAAAAGTCAAAACATTTCGATCGTCTATGTTATTGAAGGCATTTTTTTTAGAAATGATTTTATTAAACTCAATGTGCCAATTATTGTCCAAATCCTCATTTTATTAGCTATCTAATGAGGTATAATAACTAAAAAAATATTTAAGGACACTTGTTAAACATTAGTTACTGCTGAAAACGTAAAACATGACAAAATGCCTCTATCGGTAAGAATTGGGAGCGGTATCGGTATCGGTATTGGTTTTAAATTGCGCACAGCAACCCAAGCTTGCAACTAATTTTAGATATAAATCGTGAAAAATGGTTACGTTAGAATTACGATAATTTTTGTAAATTTACCAGCGGCACCTTTCCACCTTCATCAGCAATAATCAACATTTATCGAGTACCTCCAAATATTTTTATTAGTTTTTGTTATCTGTGGATAGCAGATATAATAAGGATATATTCAGGATAATATTTACATTTTTTTTTACTTTTTCTCCTCTCCTCTAAGAACTCAATAAAAAAGGCCCATGAAAATCCGACCACTATTAACTTCGTTCTATCTTTTGAGTATTATTTGTTAAATTGCACTCGGCTATACCCAAAAGCAAGCAAAGCTACTCTACGTTTGAAAGAAAGAAAACGCGGGAAAAGTATGACAATTAGCCGATGCATTGAAGATTCCGAACAAGATTAAAATGGATTGAGCTCGATTCCTGCTGTTGTCAATCCTCCTTGAGTAACAAATAGAAAAAAAATCTTGCTAAATGTCACTTTTACAAGAGAAAAGCAAATGACGATAAAATACCTAGTAGATGAGGTCAGTGTTCAGACT
Organism: Eugnorisma glareosa; assembly: GCA_947578425.1. NCBI lineage: Eukaryota > Metazoa > Arthropoda > Insecta > Lepidoptera > Noctuidae > Eugnorisma > Eugnorisma glareosa. The sequence goes on along the minus strand of OX387969.1, from coordinate 17,696,214 downwards.
ACCACTCGAAGAAACACCGAAACAAACTCTGATGAGAGTATTTCTGTCATGTAAGGGCCATGTACCTGGTCAGGTCTGGGGTGGCAATGCACTTGATATCGCTGAGAGGTCAACAAGATCGAGGCTATGCTAGCATGTTCTTATCCAATCGATGACTCAGATTTTGTCCGGCCAGTATGTGGCAACCTGGACGGCTTATGACAAGGCTTCTCAACCCTCGGCCCACGGGCCACGATGTGGCCCGCCAACGCATTTGAATTTGCCCGCCAAAAGTGGTCAGCTGACCATAGTCTTTTGAAAACAAATTACAGGATCGAAAAAAAAAAATCAAACCATATCGAAAAGAAAATTGTTGTTCCTTGTGAACCCTTTCTCAGTAAGCCAATATCCAGCAAACAATGATTCTTAACGGAAACAGATGTGAAAAGTATATTTTAGCGAAAATAGAAACGGAGACGGATGTGAAAGCGGAAGTGTAAATACTACGAAAAAAAAAAACATGTTTTACAAATACAATTTTTCTTGAAAATATTTTTAATTATGAATGGTAGATAAGTCTTGTTATATTTTATGAAAAGTAGTTTGGCCGCTTTTACACCTAACAATCTGTCCGACCATCAAAAAGTTCAGTTCTTTCCGAGTTGCGGAAACACAGAAACCGATGACAAAAAAACGTACAGAACTTCCGCAGTTACGGTAGCAGAAGCAGGGGTCTGATGCATCACTAGTTAAAAGCTAAGTTTGTTTGTTTAAATTTATTTTATGTTTGTAGATTAAAAGTTTCTTAAACTTTAACAAAGCACACAATTTAGAACTCTGGGGTCTGTCTTAGCATGGCATGGCCTGAGAATTGATCAACGCGCTATTAACAGTTAGGTTATTATAGAGTTGAGGTAATTGTCATTGAGTCTCTGATGTCTACAGGTATTTGGTTTAGTAAATTGGGTATTGTAAAAGAAGCAGTACGCCTGCCGTAGAAGTTATTTTTGTGTGGCACTTGAAATGATTTTGATTTGGCTTGTCGTGTATTCACGTCATATTTAACTGGAATCTGAATATCACTGTTATCAAAATTTTCTATGAGGAATAGATACTCATGAGTATCTATTCCTCATAGAACATTGCGCGCGCTAGAACAGGTAAGTGTGACTATCTGTCACGTACTCTTAATTATTAAATAAATATTATAGTCTTCATTCTTAGTTTAAAAACTACTCACGGCTTCTGCCACTTACAAACCCATAAATTTTTATTTTATGATTTGCCAGTCTGACGGGTTACCGTAATTAATAACAAACGCAACGAGTCCTTCTTAGAAATTGTAGAAAAATATTGAAGAGCTTGTAAACTCTACGAACAAAAGTAGCAGGCGCGCCAAGGCGAATCTTAAAGAATTCTAAGAAACTCCGATTTCTACTCGCCGCTCAACATCTGGTTGCACTACACCACGGTCAAAGCATCCTAAGGGATACTTAAAACAATTGAGACATTTGTACAAAAAACCAGCATTTCTGGGAAGAAATGCGTGGTGTTTTTAGAGGCTGAGGCCGGGGGAAGTTTGGTGAACGGGGCAGTCGGTCTTATACCGCTATAGGGTACGGATCCAGACGATATAGGCTATTTTAGTAAAGTTAGGAGACTTGGTGAATACGAGAGTCTATGTCCAAGTGGGTTGTCGCAAGAGTGCGATAATTGTCGAATAAGTTAAATATAGTTGGGTTAGAAGCCCTGTGTGTGTGTTTGTTGGTGAGCAACTGGGTGAGTCCTTTCTTCCAATAATTATCCTAGGCTGATGTTGTGATTAAAGTTCTTAAAACTACACAGACAGAAACGTGTTGCTGAGGAGTTTGTTGCGCCACTTCTTCTCCTCAGCTCCAACACTAGGAAGTGGTGAAGGGTGGGCGCTTTTGGGGCTGTCTTTAGGGTTTCAATAGAGTTGATCCCCAACTCTATTGCAAAATGGTTATTGAGTTTTGATTATTAACTCTATTATCTGTTAATTCTTGAATTATATGTATTCATTAGCTCCGACCAACAATTCAGCCAATTTGCCTTTTGAGTTTCGAGACTCAACCCCATTATGATCAACCATATAGTGATTCTATGTTCTTTATCTCTGACAAATGATTCGGTCAGGCTGACACAAGCACGGGTCTTGCAGATGCGCTAGTTGTACAGAAAGAGCACATGATCCATGGGGTGGGATTGGAATGGTTTGATACCACAACTATTATATACCCAGTCGAAAGACTGTTAGGGACCATGACTACTGATTAGCATGGTGATTGACGTTCTGCCGCTGAAAAGCCGCCCTTGTCACGTTATCCAGTTCGAAAGGACTGCTAGGGACAATGCTCACTAGGAGCATGATGTCGACGTATTGCCGCTGAAAAGCCGCCTACGTCACTTATGGAAATGTTGCTCTGAGTGCACCAGGTGTAGATGTGAAGCATCGTGTAGTCACGACTGACCAATTACCTATTACGCTAGCGTAAGGGTTATTTACAAGAACTATTGGTTGTATATAATTATACTTTGCATCTCCCAGTTATGTTTTACCTTTTTGAAACCACTTTCAATATATTTCAATAACTATGAATTCCCTAATCTGATTTACAATATCTTTCAATCCTTTCCTTGTTCTAATAATGATTCAAGGCATTGGACTTCTTCATGTTAAGGAATTCAGTTCTCTTAGTCGGTGGGAAGGCGACCAGTCAGGGACGAACCTTACAGGGCCGTGCGGATGGCGGGGCGCGGGCTTTTCCCCTTCGGGGGAAACCGACCTTAGTACTAATATTAATATGATTTAGGAAAAACGAAAATTTTATCAGCCTAGGGTAATTTAGGAACAGTCACATAAGTAATACTTTGCAATAACCCCGTGTAATTTATTTTTAACAAAGTTTGGTACTACAAGTTTCATTAGACGTGTTTGCAAATTATGAATTTTGTCTAGGTAAGTTTTAAAATATGCGTCCATAACTTGTGAGACTATAGGAGATTATCGACTCAGCAAGAGCTGTGTACATTTGAAGGAGGGTTCTGTACGGCTTAGTGCGCTTTATAATGGAAAACTTTGCCGCAAACAGATTCCACCTGGTAACTCCAGTTTAATCGGTTATCAATTATTAATCCTAGATAAGTATGATTTGGGACTTGCTGTATAGGCGAGCAGTGGCAGTCTGGTATGTTTTTATGCAGACAATCGTGACTATGAGCGATGCTCTGAAAGGGATGGGAGGCATTTATGTGACTTGAATGTTCGTGTATAACTTTAGTTTTTTGTGGATTCAGAACAAGTCCCATATCATGGGCCCACTTAGTCATAGAAGTAAAATCTTTCTACAAACAGTCTGGGGCCAAATTAAGATTTTTGTTAGCAGAGAGTGTGCAAGTGTCATCATGCAGCGTATTGATAAAGGGAACAGTGTGTTATAATATTTTCTAGGTCATTCACGTATGCCAGATAGTGGAATGGACCAGACACTGAACCTTGGGCTGTGCCTTTCGTCACGTTTACAGGTCTGCTAAGTTGGTTCTAAACAAATTTGACGCGATAACTTCGGCTACGAAGGTATTCTTTGCACCAGTCGAGTAATTTCCCCCTTATACCCGAGTTTTCGAGTGTTTTTAATAGTGTACTGTGCCCGAGTTTGTCAAAAGCCTTGCTGAATTCAGTGAATATGAGTATAACATGCTGCTTCTCATCTAAGTAGTGGTTAACTTCATCAGTAAAATTAGAGATTAGTTGAGCTGTATATTTCTTACTTTGGAAACCATACTGTACTTTGGAAATTATATCATTATGCCGGTAAAATGTGTATTTGATCGCATATAAATTTTTCAACTCTTTTATTTATGGCAGGCAATATTGTTATGGGTCTGTAATTTGCCATGAACACTGGATCCGTACCTTTAGGTATAGACGCAAGCGTGATAATCGTCATGCGATGGTCCGCCAAGACCACAGCTTTACTCAGCTGCTTTGGGGACTCCCAAAGCAGCTGAGTAAACGTCATCCAGGTGAGATCTCACGAATATGTGGTCGATACAAGTTTTAGTGACTATATTACCTTTGGTTTCGACTCGCGTGAAGTCTGAGATCGCACATTCGAGCCCGCACTCAGCAAGTTTACTCAGATTGATTGATTTATTGGTAGTTTTAAGGTCAATATTTATATCTCATAAAAAAAAAAAGTAGGCAGGTATGTACCATTATTATAACTAGATTGATTTACTAGATGGCCGGCCGGTTGACACGGTATCAAAATTTCGGCCCACCTTTAAAATTGGTTGAGCGGCCTTGGCTTATGACCACTTGCCCTTGCAATTATTGACGTTCCAAATCATAAAAATGACTTTATTAGATTGGTCAATAAGGAAGACCAAACGCAGGTGCAACAAATACAGGACATTTTCTGAAGTAAACAAGACTTAAGCCATAAATATGAATTTGTTTGATAATGATATCAAACAATAAACCGCATAGCAGGAAAAGGCAGTACGGTACGTTTCTTGAATATTAATTAATAACCAAAAACATCTGTGTGAATAATCAACACAGACAGACTGTGTCAAATTTCATTGTTCGTTCATTGTCTATTTTTAGGTGTCCCCTTGTTTTGCAGACGGAAATTTCATAGCAGAAGAGCAGTTTTGCAGAAAACGTCTCTTATAATATTTGGTCCTAGTATTTTTATTTCGAATATAATTGTTTTAACGACTTGAATGAAACATATTTCACAGAAATACAATTCACTGAATTTTATAATCACATTTTTTTATTTACCAAAATTATCAAACATTTGAATTATTTTTTATCGAATATTCGTTTGTTCGGTGATTTAAAACATCATTGGTTCGTTGCATTTTTCCATAGTATTTTATTTCAACGAAAATATAAAGTAGACAACATGCTGTCCATAATTTTCTAAATAAATATATGTATACCTACCTACACAGTCGAATGCAGTCGAATGCGTCATATCGTTCTCCATTTTGTTGTTGTTTTGTATAGATATACACCACATCAACATATACAAGGCATTGTGACAAGGAAAACATAGTATACAAAAGCGAGCGAAGCGAGCGCAGGGCGACCCGAATGGCGCAGCGGTAGTGAGGCTGCCTTACGTTCTTAGGGTCCCGGGTTCGAATCCCGGTAGGAGCAAATGTTTGTGTGATGAGCATGGACATTTGTTTTCGAGTCATGGATGTTTATATGTATGTTAAGTATGTATTTACAAACAAAAAGTATCTATATCTGGTGTCTACGACACAAGCCTCGTTGCTTAGTGTGGCACTTAGATAAAAATCTATAAATCTATAATTCCGAGCCTACTTAGGAAATAAAACAGGATATTTACCATGTTTACTGTTTCTTTTGAGTGGTATTCACGACAAACACGAAACGGTTACTGGCAGCCGGTAACCGGTTACCGGTTTACCTAAGAAATGTGTAAAATAATGTTTCAAAGATAATTCTTGAATACAAACGATTAATGTGAAATGTATGTATTTCCTAGGTATTGTATGCAATTCCGAGATGATACTAGGAAATGGATAAAATGAATGTTCTCTGTGAATAAAATAAATAAAACACGAAAAAAATCAACGTCAAGGTAAATGTCAAAATGTTGAAATAAGGCGTAGTCGACGTAGCTATTCTATCAATTTATTTACGTACGACGTACGACGACTATTATTACGACGCAGCAATTTCTGACTGCAGGGTTTAAAGTAACCTAACACGAAGGGGATGGCGGCCATCCCTTTCGAACCTAACCTGTCCGAAGTCGGGGTTCCCCAAGTCCCGAACTCGCTTCGCTCGCTCTTGCATTCTGATGCCTTGTTTTTGTTGATGCGGTGTGTTGTATATTAGGGAAACATAAAAAAAAAAATAGGAGTACCATAGACGCTCTCGACTGTGTGTAGTCGCTCTTCGCACCACTATCCCCGGTGTACTTAAAAACATCAAGAATGTAATACTATTTACTGATCGCTATTTAGAAAATGTATAGATTGCTAGGAAAAGTGCATATTACAAAATAGATCATAGTTTTCCAATCTATTTTAGGAATTGTACACATTTCATAGGAATTGTATACAATTAGGTACATACTTTCGGATTAAATACTTTTCCGTTAACATATACAACAGTTGTACTGACTACGAGAACCGAGCCTATAGACCGCCACACACTTGACCGATTTTTTATCGTACTAAATTAACCAATGCTGAAGGGGCGTCCCCGTACGCTTCAACTGGAGGTAGACAGTATTAATTTGAAGATCACGATTCCTCGTAACCAATTCTACAACTCGATTGGGTCTAAGTGGATAGGTGCTCGACTTACTGAGCTAAATATAGTACGTTTTATCCCATTTTCACTAACATTAAGCGATAATTAGGTGTTATTGCAGTGTTGGAATTTTGAACTGTTGGTGCTGAGCCGAGACTTGAAAATCCCACAGAGTGCTTTGATTTAGGCATCCCCCACTAAACATCTTCATATTTTTACCTTATCTACATGAGTGTGCTTGAGTTTTTCATCATTGGATTTAGTAGATGGGTAGCATTTCCTCCAATGTTACCATGAAGTGAAGCGTTTTGGGGACAGATTTTGACATTTTGGGTTTAATACTTACAAAATATTTCATAAACCAACTTTTAGGTATTCGTCTCGAACAGATTATAGTGTGTAGTTACTTAGTATGTCTATTTGCTTTTAATTAACTTTTCTTATCCCATTTTTGTTACCTATCCTCATAGGCATATATAGGGGGGGGCGGGTGGGCCGTGCCCCCAGAATGATCTGGGGCCCACCCCAGGATGCCAGGATGTTGGATTACCGATTCAAAACTCTAGGCTGGACACAAAAAAAAAATTGACGAAACATAGGTACTAATTCATTGTTTAATTTAGTACTTCAAATAAATGCCCTACATCTAGCTCAAAACCTAGCTTCAAGTTGGTATTGAAATCACCTTGTGGGCCTTTGGATTCTGATTTGAACATTTTTGACAAATTTGTGAGGCACTTCCCTGATCTGATCAAGCATGTAAAGTAAGGCATGAACACGATACAGCGACAAGCTATTTCATTTGCGAATTACGATGCTAGTTGTGCCCTGCTCATTGACCAATTATAAATAGGAAGCCGAATGAAGACCAGCCCAATATTTAGACAAGGCAGGGGCCAGGCCCCCCATGGAAAATATCTCTAGATACGCCGATGCCTATCCAAAACAACTAAATACTTTGCCTAAATATATTGCACTGTTCGAATTTCAACTCGCGACGCTGAACCAGCTGTGCACATTGGACATTAATTAATTTAGACATGCTGATACCGAAAGACGTGCATGGGTATACTAAGTAAAGGATAAACCTAACGAAAACATTATTATAAATTATATTATTTAAATTAATTAGTCAATAAGTAGATAATACTAAAAATAACTGTTTGATAGCAAAGTGTACCACTTATTTATCACAATGTTTTCAATAATATTTACTGCAGTGGTAGTAATACGGGGATTTTTTTTTATCAACACTTTATTTGTTATTGTGGTCTGAAAATGTATTATTTTCAGACAACCACAATAATACCTAGGCAGATGATGTGTTTCTGTAGTTTTCGTAAACAATAGCATATAAAATTAACATAACATAGTAGGTAGACTAGTTTGATACTTTCATACAAGCTTTCAATTTCATTTCGAACCGGGGTTGTTGTTTCATTGAAATTTTTTATCGGTCATTAAAAAAAAAGCTGTGTTCTACAAAAGTGCAATAGGTACCTTCGCGGTCAAAATAGAACGGCAGGTTTTTTTTTTAATTTCCTACCGATGAAAAAGTTTAAGGCAAAATGATATCCTGAATACGTGTTGACAGTTTCAGCGCCGTCCCTTCCACCTTGTATTTACTTTGTTTGTTTATGGTGGAAGCTCAAGGGTAGCCCGCGAAATTAGAAAGAAGAAAGAAAAATATTTATTTGGGACAAGCACAGGAACAACAAAAAAAAGAATCTAAAACTAAATAATAAAAAAAGACCTGTGCGAGGCCAAAAAGGCTCCTAGCTCAGCATGATGCTGCAATATATGAAAAACAACATACCGCAGCGCTGGTATTCTGTGTATTAAATTCAAATTATGTTACGTTTTTTGCAATTTGCAGGTCTGTTTCAGGTTGTATGTTGATGAAAAATGAGTCGCGCTCGTAACACGTATGTAGCTACAGAATTATAATCATTAAAATCATCAATATAACCCTCTAAGTTCATTTAACCTTATTCTGTAACTATTTCATGAAAAAGTCATTTAATGGGATTAAATGAACTAAGAGGATTGTATACATAGATGATTTTAATGATAAAAAGTCTGTAGCTACATACGTGTTACTGGCGCGACTAATTTTTTCATCAACATACAACCTGAAACAGACCTGCAAATTGCAAAAAACGTAAGATTTAAGTTTCGCGGGCTACCCTTGCGCATCCACCTTAAGAAATTCGTTGTTTGTTGCTGATCAGCTGATACACAATAAAATCTTTATCATATGCAATAAAATAACTAAAGGCTTATTAGTTATCAATGTAGGTTGCAATATTTAAGTACATAGAATTGCGATCAATCAGTTAAGCCTTATCATTTGGTGACTGAAATGGATGGATATGCAAACTATGCTACAGATAATAACTGGGTCGTTTTAACGCAAAGTTAATACAAAAGTGCTTCGTCGTCGACTGCCTCGTTGGTATAGTGGTCGCAATCCGGACTGGCGAGCATGAGGTCTTGGGATCGATTCCCGGGTCGGGCAAATTGTTATTAGGTTTTGCCATCAGGAATTTGTCAGTAAAAGTCACGGAGTCTGGATTTGTGCCCGGTTGATGGCAATAAGCTCGCCCCCTATTACATAGGACTTGAATATAACTGACGAAATGTGGGTGTACTATTAGGTACCCCTCTGCCTAACCCGTCGCGAATTACACGCGTGTTATGTTAATGTTAATACAAAAGTTAAAAGGACTGCCAGGTATTAAGACTTGAGTAGGTAGACACGGCTACACATCAAGCTATACATTTCCAGTATAAGCTGACCTCGCATTGTACGGAAATAATATACAATGCGAGATCAGCATAAACTGGAAATGTATAGCTTGATGTGTTATAGCCGTGTTGACCTACCAATATATTTTTCTTTTCAGCGAGATACCTACAAAGGCACCCGAGGTTTGGAGATAATACCAGGGAGTACCTACGGGATTCTATAATTACCCCAATGGTTTCCATCAGCATAAAGAAGGAGGCATCATGACCTCAGAAAAGACCCTCCTAGAACCTTTTATTTGCAATGCCTGGTAGCACAAAGGTTACCTAATCCACTGATTTTCCTATAACAAGCCTAGGAGCATTAACAGACGTGTTGACACGGTAGAGGAAAGCAAAACATGGTTTAAAAAAAAAACTGGAATTTCGTCTTTGCGTGTCGATAGACTACAGGGTGTAACAGGACCCTTCACGAAGCCGTCAACCAAGCATTATGTACATCAAACTAAGTAACTTAAGCAAAAATTTTTGCTGGGAAACGACTTTTTTTTTGAGATGAAAAATCACGTATTACGGTAGGACTCAATGTAACGCACTCAAAGCATTGTGCTGGTGGATGCATTGAATAGTACGGGGGTCTAGGAATTGTTTGAAGTAAAAATCTAACATTAAAAACAAGTGTTTAAAAAAAAACGTGTGAAAAAGTTGGAACTTTCACCCCAATATCTCCGTAACTAGGTTGCCAGGTATGGTCTAGAACAAAAAATATATCGAAATTACGGGGAGAACAAGTGCCTTTCGGCTTCGTTAAGTGTCTTGTTATACCCTTTATTGCCACCTGCACAGCTTTGTTGTTGGCTTCGTTTAAATCCACGTTTAGCTCCACACTAACATTTTATTTGGGAAGGATCGATGATACCCCATTTGGCCAGATTATTTCGACAGCTGCCAACCTGGGCCCGAAAACGGTTAAGAGGTTTCTAGATTGGCCACTGCAGATCCTGTCCAGGGGCCTTAGTCTGCTATTGCAATAGTGTCAGAATGGTCTATAATTGATTTAATAAGGCCCCTAGCCCACGGCGTATTGAAGCGCGTTCGAAACTCGTTTGACGTGCGTACAAAGGGTAATTCGTCTGCGCGGGGCCTTATTAAATCAATGATAGACCATTCTGACACTATTGCAATAGCAGACTAAGGCCCCAGGAGGAACATTTTCTGCTGGATTGATGAAGTGAGGAGTGGGATGTCTGCTCCTCCATAATTCGCCTCTTATAATGTGTTATATGTTGTGGGAATCCGCTGGATAGGTACGGGAAACCCGCGCGGGAAACAGACGTAATAGTTTCGGCGTGGCTAATGTAGTATGTCGCGGGAAATCCAGGAGCCGGTCGATGCTTGGGAAAAGCCTATGTCCTGGTGGCCTACCATGACGTCTTAAAGCAGGAGTACCTAATTCCAGTAAAAGAAAGAGATGGCATGGTAACCCCCCTACACTCGAAATGAATGTCATAAACTACCTCCAACCTCCAACAAGATGCAGTTCACAATCCGGTTAGATCACAGTCTGACATGCCCGGTATGGCATGAACACTATCTAGCATATATCACACGTTAGTAACTTGGCATACTTACATGGCGGCATTTTTTTCTTGCCTTCCTTTTAAGGGCCTGGCGGATGGGCTAGGCACAATTGGCATAGGCAATTTGGTACCTACTGCTTCATTAGTAATACGCGAAGCTCCATGATTACAGAGCCCAAACTTCCTTCCTGAAGAACCTGAAGACTCCTACGGAGACACCTGAAGAGCTCAACAAATTCAAGAAAATAACTGAAAAGAAAATGAGCTACGATGAAGCCATTAGAGTTGCGTTTTTAAACGGTTTTATTGGTTTATGACATGGCTTATTTCCATTATTGTTTAAAATTCGCGCGATTATTTAAAGTGGGATAGTAGGTACCAATTTGGTTAATAATTGCTACCTAGGTATTTACTTACACTAAACTGCGTTTTTTACAATAAAAAGATAGTAAGTAGGTAGTTATCTAAACCTATTGTAGTTGTTAGCAATCTTTAATAACCCTCCTTTTAGGCTAAAAAACAACTTAATATTGATTGTATGTACCGGTTAACTTACAAAAAATTGTATTATGAAGAAACTTTTGTCTCAAAAAAACTCCGCATCTTTGTTAACATGGTGATAAGTATAATGAAAAAAGTAGTGGTACCTACCTAATTACCTATATTTACAAAATGATTTCGCAACAAGTATTATCCGTGACCCCGTCTACTTTTGTTCTGATAAGAGGAATCCCCTGTTCCCAGTCGTGTGACACACACTCACACCCTCACACTTTACGTACCAAAGATTCTTATATAAATACAGCTCGCTGAATCTTCCTCATACACAGTCCAGTGTTCGTGCGAACAAGAAGTGCGAGACAAGGAATCATGCAGAAATTAACGATATTTCTCGTTGCGCTTGCGACGGTCTGCGTCTGTGAAGGGAAATACTTTACGAGATGCGAACTGGTCAGAGAGCTGAGGAGACAAGGCTTCCCGGAGGATAAGATGAGGGATTGTACGTATATTTTTTTTTTTTTTTATTTATCTACGTTGAGTTTTGTAACTACACTTAATCGTGGCCGTTTGAAGGAAGGAGGGAGGCCTTTGCCAGTGGGGCAATATGGGCTAGCTATATAAATGTTAGATAGAGAAACTAATGAGCCCATTAGGCAAGGTTTTTATTTTTGTTACAACTATCAATGTGTAAATTAGTCAAATGATAACGCATAACATCACGCCTGTGTTCTTCAAAGGGTGAGGCAGAGGTACTTATACATTATAGCGCACCCATATTTCACCTATTGCTATACACCGTTCAGAAACCCAGACTTCGAGTAGATATACTGTGTAATTACATTGATAGTGCAGTATTGGGCTCTTAGAAACACAGGATTTGTTTATAAAAATAACACCTAAAGTATATCTTACATACAAACGAGTTCCAACTCCATAATACGTAGCACGAGTCCATCTTATTGTCTTGTAATCCAGTTAAGGGAATATCTGTAATTAGAAAAGCAATTGCAAAGCCGGATGCAGGTCCATTTCCCGTTGATTAACATTGGCAAGGCAACCGGGTTTACGTTCACTGTGTTTACTCTCTATATTTTTTATATTCAGCTGACTGTGCAATTTTGTACTGTAATGTTCGGATCGACATAATTATAAACAGCCGGGCGACAAAACCGAATGTTTTATGTACCTAGTTATAATAATTATGTTCGGAAAAAACCTGCTCGACAATAAAGACCTGAATTTGACTCAGCAGTGGTACATGCCGAACAGAGTTTGCCGTTCAGAATATGTATATTAATTGCTTTAATTACAAGTTTCAACTCAAACCATTTATTGAAAAAGACTACGTAGTTACTTTTAAATTGTCAAGGACTCAGTCATCAAAACTAAAAGATGAAGCTACATTTCCCATTCCAAAACGTAGATCGGTCTGGAGTACAAAAACCCCTCACTGTCAGTTGGACAAATATTGTTCAAGTCTTTTAATTTAAACTACTAACTCACTTATTTTTCCACAGGGGTATGCCTGATTGAGAACGAGAGCGGCAGACACACTGACAAAATGGGCAGCGTGAACTCGAACGGTTCCCGCGACTATGGACTGTACCAGATCAACGACAAGTATTGGTGTAGCACCACCAGCACTCCTGGGAAAGACTGCAATGTCACTTGTGCTCGTGAGTACCTACATGGCACCTATGTTCAACACTGTAAACACCTCAGGACATCTGCCCATGTTTATATTTATAACTTATTTCAAACTAGCACTTCACCCACGACTTCATCCGCGTGTTTTAATTGTGATAGATAGCTCAGCTAATTTGCATGATATTAATATAATTTATATCCTACGTTACTTTCTGATAATTTATCTTTCTATTGGTGAAATGGTTAAAAACGGGCCAGTAGTTTCGGAGCTTATTCGGTACAAACAAACAAAAGAATCTTTCCTCTACAGCCTGTAACAGAAAGGGTATAATCATATGGAATACTGTGGTACGGACCATCAAACTGAACAACTTTCTCTATGGGACCACCATCGAAATCGTAAAAAAATAATCAGCTGTCCCATATATTTGGGTCGAGTAGGTATTGAAATTTTGTTTAAGACAGCTGATTATTTTTTTACGATTTCGATGGTGGTCCCATAGAGAAAGTTGTTCAGTGGATGGTCCGTACCACAGTATTCCATATGATTATACCCTTTCTGTTACACGCTGTATATCTTTCTTCTATAAATATTTATTTACCATTGGGAACCGTCCTACATTGTTCTTCGTTAGGTTTGCGTCAGTCCTATTGCTTATTTTCAATTGATATTACTCTACTTGAAAGAATATCAATTTTATATCAATAGGAATAAAGTTGAATTTTGAATGACATTTGTAAAGACATTAAAAAAAGAAGAAAGCTATTTTTCTTTTCCGACAACAAATATTTCCATGTTCTGAAATTATATCGCGAACAGTTTAAATAAACAAACAAACAAACTCGTTCGATGCTCAACCGAGATACCAGAAAACCTCCCTAATAAAGAACAATCTTTTTTAATTTCCAGAAATGCTGTTGGACGACATAACCTTGGCCTCTACTTGCGCTAAGAAGATCTACAGGCGCCACAAGTTCGAAGCCTGGTACGGGTGGAAGAACCGCTGCAAGGGAAAGCCCCTGCCTGATATCAGCAAATGCTAAACTATGGCATAGACACTATACCAAAGATTTATTCTATAAAATTATCTTGTAAGATATCCTAGGTGTAAAAAGGACCCTTCACGAAGCCTTTAAACAAGCATTCTGTAAACTAAGGCAACGCAAATAATATTGCTGGGAAATGTGTATTCTTTTGGGGTGAAATATCACGGTTTACGGTAGGACTCCATATAAGGCACACAAAACATTGTGTTGGCGGATATATTGAATAGTACAGGGGTCATGGAGTGGTTTCAAGTAAAGTTATAACATTACAACTACTAGTACTTTAAAAAAAAAAACGAGACCTCCAATATCTCCGTAACTAGAACGTTCCCAGGCATGGTCTAGAACAAAACAATATTTCATTGACGGGGAGAACAAGTGCTTTCGGCTTCGTTAAGGTTCTTTTTACCCCCATTGTTTGTACATAGATCTTTTGGCGCGTGGCGAAAGTTGGAACTACCTCCGCCATCTTGTTTCTTACAGTACATTTCACAAAATAATTCACCAACAGCGCCCCTCTGTAAACGCAATTTGGTTGCCAAAACATCTATGTATTACTTTACTGTATTATATTTTTACTTTGAGGAATATGACCTGCATTTATAGTAGATATAAAAATATTACTGCCTACATCAATGTATACTATACGGTAGTTTTGTTTTAAATCAAGATTAACACGCCAATGTAACAATGCAAATAATCGTAAAACGTATACAACAATAAAAATCATTTATATTATTACTTATTTTATTTTATTTTCTTGATAGCATTATCTTATCAGACTAGGTTAGGTATAAAAGTAAGACTATGATAAACCATTATAGAACAATGAATCATTAAAAATATCCTTTAAGTGCATCAAAAATTTACATTTTTAAACGTATTTGGGTGATTGATAATTCAGGAAAATTTCAGAACATCAACTTTACAACGCTTAATTTCTAAAGGAAAAGGTATTTTTTTGGCCAATTGGTTTTTGAAGGATTCATTCGTTCACGAGCTGTCATAAAAATATACAGTTGTTTGGTAAACAATGTGTGATCCCGAACGGCGTAGATTTGTCACAATCAGCAGTTTATTTATTTATTTATTTATGTACACACAAAATACTTAATAGGACATTACATTAAGATAAAAGAGCACAAAGGTACTGCTTATTTCATAAGAAATTTCTTCCAGCAGACCTGCGAAGCCGCAAGCTGCAGCTGCGTTCCTGCAGTTTATGTTGGAGAGGTGCAAAAATGTCCAAAAAATCTTTCAAGGATTTCTCCAAAACAAGCCTTAACTTTTTTTAAATATTAATTACATTTATTTTGAGATAAATAATCGCAGACTTACGAATATGCTATACTAGCTGTTGAACGCGGCTTCGCTCGCGTTTTGGGCGGAAATTATCGCATGGGCATGTTGTAAATATAGCCTATAGCACTCGGGGATAATGTAGCTTCCTATTAATTAAAGAATTTTCAAAATCGGTTCAGTAGATCCAGAGATTAAAGTGTAAGTTTGTATGTAGGGGACATACAAACTTACAAACAAATTTTACCTCTATAAAATATTAGTATAGATGCCCAGTATGTACGATTTTTTTTTCAGAGTACAATTGTTACCAGTTAGCCAAAAAAGCTATTGAAAAACATGGTGTGATGTTTGATTGTTATTTTTTCCTAATGTATGTTGAGTGGTTATCAAAATTAAAATTCGTACAGTTATCGATACTAATCTATACTGATAATATAAAGAGGTTGTGAGTTTGTAGGGTTCAGTAAATTCTTTCACTAATAGGAAGCTACATTATCCCCGTGTGCCATAGGCTATATTTACAACATGCCCGTGAGATAATTTCCGACCAAACGCGAGCGAGGCCGCAGGCAACAGCTGGTTAGATATACAATGTGTAACAGAGTAAACGCAAAACCTCTTAAAAAAAAATGCTGTTCATAATGATGAGTACAGTGACCCCATTGTACTCATCATTATGAACAACTTTTACTATGGGACCAACACTGAAGTCGCGAAAAAAAATTCGACTGCCCCATACAATTCTGTCCGCATAACTCGACAAAATGTAAAGAACAGCTAATTTTTTCTTTTTCGTGATTTCGGCGTTGGTCCCATAGTGAAAGTTGTTCTTATTAATGAGTACAATTACCCCTTAAGAGGTTTTGCGTTTATTCTGTTACACGTTTTAAAGATGATAAGAAAATACCAGATACTTTATGGTTATTAAGAACTTTGCGCTGAAAAAAGTAATATTTTCTGTTTTTAGACCGCGAAATTGATAGGGACTCATAAACTGGACTTAAACAACCGGGTGAGAGGCTAAAGTGTATAAATTCAAACATGACGGTTTTTTAGTTTATCTTCGAGTCTTTGCGCAGCTTCCATTACTTCCTTCTGCAACATATCATCCATGGTTTTTATCTGAAACAAATAGTTATTTTTCAATTTTACAAACTACATAATACATAATAGGAGACTAGGATCACTCGGTTTCTGAAGACCCCACCAACTTAAGGTGAGGGGATTTGTTCCGAACACTAGCTTATGTTCACGGCTTCGCCCACGTGAAGTTCATCCAAATCCATTCAGTAGTCTTTGCATGAAAGAATAACAAACATCCATCCATTCTCACAAAATTTTGCATTTATAATAGTTGTAAGATATGATGTCAAATCATATCTTACAACTATTATAAATGTAGTAGGCTTAGACTTAGACTATTATAAGTGTAGTAGGCTTATGGCAACGACAATAAAAATCAACGTGCCGAAAAAGTAAAGAGTACCTGTTTTACGAATTTTAACACTATTTACATGAGGAAAGTACCTATCTGACCTCCACAACCTTGGTAAGACTGGTTGATTGACTGTTTGTCTTCGTGATTAACCCTAACAACTGTCAAAGATGAACAAATATCCTTGCTTTGTATAGATTCCATCTCTTAGTATTATGTAATTGCATAGCACATGTGTGAGTACTATGTACTGTAAAGCAACCATTTACATTTATTTATCATTCACTGACTTGAATGTAGCCTGGTGGCTGAGAAAATGTCATGCTCACTCAAATTTCTCGCTGATGGTGGAACGTGTGTCGGGTCATTTGGTTCCCTTCAATATGGTTGAGTTGAATGGCGCTGAGCCATGCGTCATGTTCGTGAACGGGCGCTGTTTATTGATTATTTTAATCTTTTACTCAGGACGCTCTTAATGTGCACGTCTTTCTACATCGTTCTCACATATAAGGTCTATCTGTTCATACACGAAATCTCTTAAGGGGTCATTGTACTCATCATTATGAACAACTTTTACTATGGGACCAACACCGAAATCGCGAAAAAAAAAATCAGCTGTTCACTACATTTTGACGAGTTAATGCGATCATAGTGTAGGGAACAGCTTTTTTTTTCGCGACTTCGAGGTTGGTCCCATAGTAAAAGTTGTTCATCATGATGAGTACAATGACCCCTTAAGAGATTTCGTGTATGAACAGATAGACCTTATATAATGGTATAATCTCAATGAATGATGTAACCAAGATTTTGTAACAATATTTTGATTAGAAAGAGTGCCCATGGAGTTTCTTGCCCATTCTTCTCCATACAGATCTACGCTTTGGAATGTGCAACTACAGTACTTTCTCAAGTTATTATGCCTTGTGAGTGTGACTGTAGCTTAGCTTTTTTTTTGTTTGACCTTTAAAAGTGCCTGTAATGGTCTAATTGAAATAAATGCTTTGAGTTTGAGTTTGACAGCCGCGGTTAAAATCACCATTATGTTTTATCTAAATGTGTGTTTTATTGTTAATTGTTATTAAAGAAATATCATAGAAATATGATCTCGTCTCAGCGAGGCCATATAACAGTAACCTTCACCGACAGCAATATTTCAACCAACTTATTTGTGCAGGCGGAAAAACACGGAACTAAAATAAACGTACCAAGTTTGACTTAGGAATGCATTTTTTTCTTGACAAGTAGCGCCACCTTGAACTGCACACATAAAGTGGTCATACTGTAGTTGGCTCTTGCAAGTACGTTACGATTTTGTTCGCGTTGTCGCCTTTATTTATACTAATACGAATATTATAAAGAGGTAAAGTTTGTGAGTGTGTGAGGTTGTAGGGGGTAATCTCTGGATCTACTGAACCGATTTTGAAAATTCTTTCACTAATAGGAAGCTACATTATCCCCGAGTGCCATTGGCTATAAAGGGTGTAACAAAACCCTTACCGAAGCTGAAAGCCACTTGTTCTCCCCGTCATTGCGATCATTTTTTTGTTCTAGACCATACCTGGGAACCTTCTAGTAACTGTTACGGAGATATTGGGGGTCAAAGTTCCGACTTTTTCCACAAGTTTTTTCGAAAATCATGTTTTTAATGTAAGATTTTTACTTTAAACACTTCCACGACCCCCGTACTACTCAATACATCCACCAGCACAATGTTTTGAGTGCGTTACAGTGAGTCCTACCGTAAAACGTGATTTTTTTACCCCAAAAAAAAAAGTCGTTAGCAACTATTTTGGCGTACAGTTACTTAGTTTGATGCACAGAATGCTTGGTTGACGGCTTCGTGATGGGTCTTGTTACACCCTGTACTTCCAACGTGCCCGTGGGATAATTTCCGACCAAAACACGAGCGAAGCCGCGGGCAACAGCTAGTCGTAAATATATTTAAATGATGACTCTAGTTTCAACTCACCTGGGTACAAAATTCATTCTTGATCAAGGCCAGCTGCTCGAATCCGGCGATTTTCTCAGCCTCGTACCTGGTTGTCATCTCTTTGATCTCTTCTGTAAGTCGGAGTGCCTCCTTAGATCGTTCGCGCAGCTTCTTGTCTTTTTCTTCAGCCTCTCGAAGTGCACTGTCAATATTAACAACAACATCCATTTATTTTCAGACTTCTTTGGCCCATAGATATATACCTTACATACTAACATACATATGATAAAATACAAATTGTGTTAGTAAATAGAACCTTAAAACTATGTTAGTAACACTTCACTTGTGCACTATGTCATTGTGCGTTCATGTGGCACTTGCCCGTGGAAGCGACGGAACACCACTCCCTGCGGCCAAGAGTCCTCCTCCAAGACGAGGTGCAAATAACACGTTGGTATACGCACCACGAACGCCTTAAAGTTGACGTTGCGGCGCGACTCAAGTAGCTGCACTCTCGCCACGTACTTGGTCTTATGACGCACGTACTCCATGATGTCCTCCGCCGTAGTGGTGTAGTGTAGGCGGGAGATGCACACCGGAGTGTTCGGCTTCGCGGCACGAATAGGCACGTTGGGCTCCGACGGAACAGTACTGCAGCGGTTCTTATTGGTACGTTGACGGCGCTTCCTCCTCAACACCGTCACGAAACCATCATCAGCCCGAAACGATGCCTTTTCAGGCACGGGCTTCCCAGCAGGAGCAGTTATGCCCGCGACCACGCTAGCGAAATCTCCAGGTCGAGATTTTACAGGCGCTGCAGAAACAGGCAGCATACATATGATATTAACATATCACGCCCGTTTGAAAACGGTAGGCAGAAGTTAAGAGGAGGAAGGTACAAGGACAAGGGGTACTACACAAATGGTACCTTTCCAGCAACATCGGGAGTCCCGCAGGGCTCGCACTTAGGCCCTGTCCTCTTTAACATCTTTATTAACGACATAACGCTATGTTTCAAGCACTCTAGTTTCTTCCTGTTTGCTGATGACGTCAAAATCATGAGACCAATAGTGACAGGCCTAGATGCTACACTGCTACAGGCAGATCTCGATAGAATGGCGGATTGGTGTAGAGTAAACAGAATGTTGCTTAATGTTTCTAAATGTTTTTATATGCAATTCTCTCGCAATAAAGAGTGCAAACCCACAATTACACATTGCACCAGCAAACACTACAAAAAGTAGATGAAGAACTGAAATTTGACAGGCATATACTGAATATTACCTCAAAAGGGTTCAAGGTGCTCGGATTTGTCTTGCGCAGTAGAAATTAATTCTCTAAAGCGTCAACTAGAATTCACTTATATAACGCATTAGTTCGCCCACTCCTTGAATACAACAGCACCGTATGGAATCCTCACTATGACATCTATATTAAACGCCTGGAAAGTGTACAAAGACGTTTTCTGTACCATTTATGCTATAAAGACCATTGGCCAAAAAAATCAGGAGCTACGACTTGAGACTACAACGTTATAAAATGTCCTCGTTATTGGATAGAAGACAGGCTCTAGATCTCACATTTCTTCACAAACTGTTCAATGGGGTTGTTGACTGTAGCGAGCGATCTCGCTTGCCGCGCAAATGTAACTATAATCTTTTCTATGTGCCGGGATCCAACACAAACCTCGGACACTTTGCCGTTTTGCCAAGGCTCTGTAGGCGGTATAGCGAAGTATCGAAGCGTAATGAAGTAGATATTACATGCAAAATGTCTAGGTTTAAAAAAGACTTATATGTCACAGTACCCAAGTCGTAATATTTTGTTATTGTTGTTTGATTATCATTATCTATTTTCTTACTTATTGGTAACTCCCATTATTATTATAGTTCATTTTTTACGTAATTCACCTTGCTTCCATTGTATGTTCTTCGTGTAATGTATTTTTTTTTTTTTTTTTTTAGATTTTTTACCTTATCAAATTTACTGTATGTACCTAGATTATAAGTGAATGATGTGGTCTCCTGTAATTGGAAGCGTACACTTGTATTTGTCTCTGTTCTATGTATATTTGCATGTAATTGTGTAGTTTCTGTTGGAGATCCAATAAATAAATAAATGTTTGACTGCCGAATCAAAAATAAACCTAAATAAGTGTTTAGCGTCCATTATGTTTCAAGTCCCATCTAATGATTTGAAAAGAGTAACAAAGGATTCTCTTGCCGGCTCTTCTCCTTAAGAAACGACCAACCCGAACCGTGCACCATCTTATCGACGTTTTATAAGGCTTATGTGAAATAAACATATTTTGATTTTGAAGTGCACGAACCCATTGCCGTCAATCGGACTAATCCGAATTCCGGACTAAGAAATCCGGATGAAAATCCGTAGACTACATATTATAAAACGATTGCTACTGGATTGAATTTTGAACTTTACTCCTACGATCGGAAAGTTCTTAATACAAAAGCTAGTATTTAGAATCCAGTCTTAGTTGTAAATGCATCCTCAATGGTCTTGTGATTGTGACTGTTGAGCGTAAATTCCTAGGTTCGAATCTCAGGTAGGAAACTTTTAAAAACGTTACAAAGTGTCTGACAAACCTGTGCGCCACTGTCCGTTCCTGCTGCCTCTTGGCTTGGCTCTCACTCCTCTTCCTAGCTACGTCGTCTCTAGCGACCTGTAGCTCCGACAGTTGAGCTGACAGCTCACCCAGCTCCGTGTTGAGTACATCCAGCTCACCTTCTTTACTATCTGTGTCTAGATCGCCAGATTCGAAGTCCCTGGAGGAGATTTTGATAAAGTTGGTTAGGAATTTAGGGTTCAGTCTGGACTAATTGTAGGAGCTGAAGTCGAAACAGATGTTTCATATAAAAGACTCGTATACTATTCAGTATGAAAATGGTATACTGAGCGCCATCTTTCAATATACATACTGGAGACTTACGTTTTGTATGCCCGATAGCAACAATTTCCAAGCAAGTTGAAACTACATACTATATAATATAGACAAATAGACCTCTTTTTAGGACACGCAAGTAATATTGATTATTAATTACGAGGTCGAATAGACGAATAGCTTCCAACATACTGGTAAAATGGTACCTAACTTATATTTTAATTGTCTGTTAGCAAAACATCACATACCGTGCGAAAACGGCTAAACTATTTGACAGGGGCCTTTCGTCAACAATAAAAAAAACATTAGTCAATGGTGACCACTGACAGACAGATTCAACCTTATTTAAGCTTGGAATTTGTTGTCAAAATAGGGTAGATAACCAAAAAAGTCTAATTTCTCCGTCAGATAGATTTCCAAAAAATATTAGATACGTATTTTTTTATTTTTTCACTTAAACAATAAATGAAGACTCGCGTGACGTCAGTTGGTACACTTTTTACCGACATGTGAAATCACAGCATCAATGAAAGCCCGATTATTTGATGCGTTTTATCTTCGTCACTGTTTATTGATTTGATAAAACAAAAATAAAAATCCAATATTTTTCGATAATCTAACTGACGGACTAAAAAGAAACAATTTTTTTTAACTCAGGAATCATCCCTATTGCTAACATAGCAAACTATAAAGCAAAATCGTAACTTACTTCAAACTATCTGACAGCTTCATAATCTCATGCAGGAGATTATTAGCGGAATCCAGGTTAGGTTTGATGGTCTGCAGGTTCTTGAGGCTGTTCTCTTTCTGCATAAGCATAGCACGCAGGGAGTCCAGCTTCTCCTCCAACTCTTGAAGGTTCTGGGTCGCCTGTTCAGCCTGGACCTTTATGTCTTCGGCGTCGTATACCCTGGAAAATGTGAATAGATTGATAAAGTATACCAACGAAGCCGAAATGGCCCTGTTCTCCCAGTCATTGCGATACTTTTTTTGTTTGGGACCATAGCTGGGTACCCATCTAGTTACTGAGGTGTTGTATTCCAAGTTTTTCACAAGTTTTTAACGTTTTAACTTTATTTTAAACACCTTCATGACCACTGCATCCATCAGGACAATATTTTGAATGTTTACATTCGAATCCTACTGCAAAACGTGTTTTTAAACGCAAAAAAAAAAAAAAATTTCACCGCAATATTTTTTGCATAGAATTAATTAGTTTGATGTACAGAATGCTTAGTTGACGGCTTCGTAAGGGTCCCTTTACACCTTGTTTAAATATTAGAAGTAATACTTTTTCTAATCTCATTACACATTTTTGAGCTGGCGCTTTTTAACGCGCTGTTGGATTCGACGCGGCAATTGACAGTTGGTGCAGGCGAACTTGGTTCTGCATCCCGTGGAACTAAATTACATCATCGCGACTTGTAGCACCAGATTGAGCATATACAAATTACTATCTTGTGACAGTCGCAAGCGCGTCCCTTGCCTCGTTTGGGATTCGCCTTAGTGTGTTTAGAGCATGTCTCACCTCAACGCTCTCTTCCTCGCTACCTCTGCTACTAATGCATCCCTATGAGTCTTCTTCTGCTCTAGGAGTATCTCAGTCTGCCGGTTCTCTTTCAGTATAGCCTCTAACTCCTGCCTCTCTTCGTCGTGGACCTCTTTCTCTTGCTTTAAATCTTCTTCAAATTGCTTTATATCAAGGTCAAGCTAGAACAGATTTTAGGGCACTTTTGAGTTTTTTATTCAAATTGTCACTTGTTCTTACTTACATACCATAGCATCACGCCTGTAATCCCCGAAGGCTTAGGCAGAGGGGTACCTAATAGTACACCCACATTTCACCAGTTATGTTTAAGTCCTATGTAATAAGGGGGCGGGCCTATTGCCATCAACCGGGCACAAATCTGGACTCCGTGCCTGCTACTGAGAAATTCCTATCGAACCTCAGGCTCAGCAGTCGCGATTGCGACCGCTGAGCATGAAGTCAACGAGGCAGTCGCATGGCAGTTGTTCTTACGTCTGCCATGTAAATGAGCCGACTAATCACTAATTAAATATGTGGAACTACTCCAACAGTCTAAGTAATATATTAAACTATTAAAAATATAATTAAAATTAGCTATACCCCGCAATTTGCGTCCGCGTGAAATTATTACAAAATATGACTTCCATATTTGAATCGGATTTTGAAAACAATTTCAGGGGTTTTAATTTTTGCATGCAACCCAATTATTTTTCTTAAATAAAAGTGGCCTTAGTTATTCATTATAACATCTATCTGCCCGTAAAAGTCCCGTCAAAATCGATCCAGCTGTTAGAGATCAGCCAGAACAAACAGACAAACAGACAAAAATAAAAAGTGTTTTTGTTACAAGTATCGTTGTATAGTTTCATATGCATTCAGTAAAAAGCTGTAAAGCTTTTGAAATTACAAACATACACTTCAATTTCAGCATCAACAATCTAAAATAATTATAATTAGGTACTTTGAAAAATGGAAAAAAAATTGATGTGGGTTGGGAGACATTGGCAGAACTAAACTCAATTGTGCTTCAGACTTGTTGAATGTTGATGGCATGTGTCAGCATGTCATACTTTCGACCACTTTGTTAACCATAGGTGTGTACATATTCTGCTGGTGTGTATAATCTATGTGATTTTTTTAATAATTTAATCATTTGTAACAATAATGTTAAAATGTATTTTAATGTATTTAATTTAACTTCCATGTAATTAACTATTGTATAGCTATTTAAGACTTGCATTATGTACTTATCTATGATCCACAATAAAGACTTTGATTGACTGATAGATTTTGCCAGAGCATTATCAAATTGTTTTGACTTTACTTTTTTAACTTACAATACAAAATTCATAGAAAAATTAAGAAATACCTTTTCCAGTCTCCCCGCACGCTTTCCTTTTTCCTCTGCTTGTTCATTGAGCATTTCTAGTAGCCTGTTCTTCTTCTCTTCTAGAGCTCTCACCTGTAATCAAGGTAATATAAAATTAAGCAATATTCCATCAATCAATTCAGTATCTGGAAGAATAAATAAATTTACGACCGATGATCTTCAGGTTAAGCTGCGCTTGCCCAGGTTGGTCCGTGGATGGGTGAGCACCCATTACATATTTGTATGAAAATATTTCTATCGTTTGACGACCCGAATGGCGCAGCGGTAGTGAGGCTGCCTTACGTTGTTAGGGTCCCGGGTTCGAATCCCGGTAGGAGCAAATGTTTGTGTGATGAGCATGGACATTTGTTTCCGAGTCATGGATGTTTATATATATAATAAGTACTTATGTATTTACAAACAAAAAGTATCTATGTAGTAATATCAACTATCTGGTATCCACGACACAAGCTTCGTTGCTTAGTGTGGCACTTAGATGGCGCTGTGTGTAATGTCCAGCGATATTTATAATCGTCCGCTCTATAAGTCTTTTCAATCTCTTTGCTAGCAAATGCGGATAAGTAAGTAATTCTTTGACTTGTTATATAATTATTAACTTACTTCTTCATACTTTTTAAGAATGCTATGAAATTTTTGCCTAGCTATTTATCAAAAAACCGGCCAAGTGCGAGTCAAACTCGCGCACGAAGAGTTCCGTAACAAAAAAAACACACGTTTGTTGTTTGGGAGCCCCCCTTAAATATTTATTTTATTCTGTTTTTAGCATTTGTTATTATAGCGGCAACAGAAATACATCATCTGTGAAAATTTCAACTGTCTAGCTATAATGGTTCATGAGATACAGCCTGGTGACAGACAGCCAGACAGACAAACAGACAGGCAGACTGTGGAGTCTTAGTAATAGGGTCCTGTATTTACCCCTTGGGTACGGGACCCTAAGAACAAGCCACACTCTTAGTGGGAAGGTGGCGCTTATGAGAGCAACTTACATTCTTACAGAATTGAGGAGCGTTTTTTCAAAACGTGTACGTGTACGTTTTTCAGTAACGTGATTTATTTAATTACAAGGGTTTCTATAAAGTATATTAAATTAAATTGCTTATTAATTTATTAATTAGTTTAATGAGATAATTTTTACTTTTACAATAAAAAAGGAACCCATAAACATACCAACAAAATGACATCAAATACATCGAGTTTTTTCAAATTTGATAAAAAAAAAAAAAAAAACTTCTTTATTAGCATACATTTCTAACAACCTAACACAATCATTTAACTTGTTCCATTAACAGTTTTACTAGCTAACTCTAATTAGGATGTTAGTTTACACAGAACTGATTCACCCTGTTCCCCGTACTAGTATAAACTGTATTACGGTGGAACAGTTTTCCTCGGTCGCGGTAATAGGTTAGATAATACATTATAGACTAGTAGCACATATGTTAATTCGGTATAGTAACAAAACAAAGTACTTGCGTTAAATGTAAAGGGTATACATTAAAAACTTGATCTACAATTTTTAAAATTTGTTGGTGGTTCTAAAAGTTGACATAGTATAAGCAATGTTTTTAGATGCTTTGTTTGTTTACAAAGATATTATTTACTACATACGATATATCATACATCTACTGTTGATGTCACGTTTTGATAAAAACCCGATACCTGTAGTTCGAATTTGCTGCATGGATACGGGATTTCACCTTTATAATATTAGTGGATTATATTATGGGTTCTTCATCGTCATAGTTTCGTCGTACATTGTCATCTTCGAGAGCTGAACCCTGGAGAACATCTGCATAAAATGCCTGAGCATCAGATATATCACAGAAGTTTAGTAAATTTTCAACATCTGCTTTCTTTTTTGAAGAAACCATGTTGGTTTTAGGCAACTGAGCACAGTCGAATCGTAAAAAAGATTTCACGTTTTTCTTCTTAACATCAACAATCACTGGCGCAGCAGAATAAACTTTCTGAACACTAATTTCAATATTTTTTAAAGCGCGGGATCCAACTACAGTATAATGTAGTATTCGGGTTTGGCTTATTTTAAATGGAAGTTTTGCCTTTATCATATCTTTGGCCTTAGCTTTCATGTCATAACTAAACCAATCTTTACCCCATTCGTTGACGTGGCCATGTTTATTTAGAATGGAATAGTATTCATTTGGCGATACAATAACTTCACGTCGGCGGTAATCCTTTTCAGCCCTTCCAAACACTCTATCAGGAGGCATAAAACTATGGCCTCGAATGGGGAAAACCACAATAACAGCTTTCAAAAAAGTAATGCACTTCTCTGTACTTTAAGAATGATTTATGTATCGTTTACAGAAAATTCGTAAAGACCATCGTGTAACCCTATAGAGATTGAGTACGAAACGATAAAAAAAACAATTTTAAGATTTTGATTGATGTATTGCTTTGTGAAAACGCTCCTCAATTGTGGAATATGTGCAAAACTTACCTGATCAGCCTTCCCGAACAATTCTTCTTCATGCGGAGCAATATTCCTCAACCGCTCCTCATTGAACACCATCAGATTAAACAACAGCAACAGTATAGAATGTGATGTAGTAGCTGTAGGCTGTAGAAAGTGTATGATACTGATGGTAGCGTCTACTTGAGGCATCACGGAGACCAAGTGGTGGATTACACGGGTCATGTTGATTACGGGAAGCAAATCCCAGTAGTATACGGTGTTCTCGTTGCGGTCTTCTTTGGGAGGTGCCTGAAAATGTTATAATGAAAGTCACCATCTTCCGCTTCATAAAACCCTAAGCCTTAAACTTGAAGATCAATCTATGAGGCCTTTATTATTTAGCCACAAGATCCTCCTCCTCCTCCTCTCTTTTATTTGGACAACACAATCAGTCAGTAATGTTCCCACTACTGTGTCAAAGGCCCCCTCTCCGAGAGGGAATAGTCAATTAATCCTCATGCTGGCCAAGGTAAGGTTGGCAGATGTCACATCAAGTCACATGCCTTTGATTTTAAGAGAGTTTTTCATCACCATAATGAGAGCAGTGGTGTTGTTTGTATGCCTTCCTACAATACAATCAATCGGGGCAATCTTTAAAAAAAAAAAGGTTTACCCAAAGCCAAGTGCCTACCTGGGGTCCAAGGGTGCAACCCACAACTGATAAGTTGAGGTCATTCCATCTGGGCCACTACTTCTCCCTCATTTTTGGAACTTTAAACACATTATAATCAGATTTTCCAGATCTTAGCTACTTTAGGAATTTGGTTTCAGGACCTGATTGATGGCAATAGCCTTGCTCCCTATTACATGAGACTACATAATGTGGGTGTACATGTACAATCACCAGCAATGAAATGCTCTTAGCAAAATTCAAAAGTGATTTTCTTGGACTGTATTGAATGATGTTTTACGTTTTCACATAGTATTTTGAAACTAGGTCCTTATTATAATTTAGAGGAACAGCAAACAGTTACATAATGAATACTTTAACTTTAGTTTATTTAACATAATAAAATAAAAGAGAGATAACAAATAAAAAGTATACAACCTACAAATTTAAAACTTATCTCAAATTAGAAACGGTTATTTCATAAGAAAATCACTTTTGAAGTTGGCTTAGTTTAGGTTCATTGCTTGTGACTGATACTGTCCTACAAATACACCTCTGTACCTTTCAGGTATTACAAGCAAGGTGTTATGTTACTTACAGCAAGTACAGCATCAATATCAATTCCCAGTCTATCAAACACTTGGAATAGTGCTCCCATCACTGCATGGGGCTTCTTCAGGTCTGCAGCTGTCAGCGGATAGTTTGGAAAATCTCCATTCCAGTTGCCTAGGAAGTTCTCCACCGTGAAGGCTTGTGCTGTAATGTAAAAAACAAATATGGGGCTGACAAGCATAGAGGAAAGTATCTATTTCTGTAGAATGACACCAATCATTCATTTGTATGTTTTAAGTTTTGTCTCCAATCATGAATGGTAAAGTTATTACTACTGTAAGTTAAGTTAAGTAAGTGCTAGTGTAAGTTAATTTGTAACGCGCATTTTAAGCAATATTATATCAATACTTACTTCTTTCCATTGTGACTTCAGTTTATTTTAATTTCAAGCAAAAAAGTAAGATATCACAGTACACAAGTCACAAAGTATTATTTTTTCTACACTTTACAAACAAATTCAATCTAACAATGAAAAAAACACAACAAACATTAATAATCATTCAAAAATTCAAAACCCACCGGTTGTAGTATGGACTGTCAAAAATGCGCGTGTGAAAAAAAAAACATCCGTTCGAAAACATCACAAACTCAGTATTTATCCAACAATTGAGTAATAGCCTTAAGTATTTTTGCTAATTAACCGCCCATATTAAATAAATATTCCAAAAAAGTGGAAGTTGTGAGTGCATAATTCAGAAAGAAATGTATAATGAAAACTAATATTCTGAGATTAAAACGAAATTACACGTATACACGACTCAAACGTATTACGGAACGTAGCATGTTGACGTTGTCAATTTGTCAAACGTCATCTGTGAGTCGATCGTCGACGATTTCTCGGCACGTCCGAATATATATTTTTCTTTTAAAATTGTAATTGTTATGTTATAAATAAAAAAATGAGGATCACTAATGTGAGAAGGGGCCGGATCATCCGCATGGGAGCAGCGTGCGTGATTCTATTAGTTTTATTATTCGCTTTGCATAAGTGGTCCTCGGAGAACGTTGTCTCAGATTCTGCTGTTGGGATCAATTCGGACTACCATGCCGCTCAATTTAAGTCCCATCACGATGTCTATCCGACGTTGAAGACAGGTAACTAAGTTTAATGACTTGTAAAGGTTATTTTTCGATGTTAATAGGTGTTAAGCAGAAGTACTGTTATGTGGCCCATAGGCCCGGCGTGTTAGTTCCATAGAGCTCACAGTGTTTTTGTTACGTCAGTACATGTTTTGTACATTGCTATGTATCGTTGTATTCACAGCAATGTCGCAAACTATTGTGGCATGCCATTTGTATTCCCTTTCTATTTTAATTGAACTGCTGACTGTTAATTATAGTTTTTTTTGTTAACAAAATTTATAGCAGCAAATATTTGATACAAGTACCAGAGTTAATTGATATATTTAGTTCTACATGAAGTTAATCAAAGTAATTAGATAATTCTAATCCAGAACTCGTTGAAATATATAATTTGATAGTTATCTATTATTACACATAGATAAAAATCTATTAAAACCTCTTAAAGATAGTAATTAAGTATGTTAAAATTTCCTCATGATATTTGATAATACACAAATATTGCATTGAAATAATTTTCAAAGTTGCCTGAAATATCACAATTTCACAGATGGAAAAGAATCTTCAATCATCTTTTTGTTTTTGAAAATTCAAATCTACCTATAGGTGGTCTATTAAAACTAAATGCAATCATTAAGAGTATATCTGAAAACATATAATTATCTTTATACTACCAATTTCTCCCTGCTAATTAAAGCTTCTTGAATAGGCATTTCCGTAGCTGACATTAACTACAGATATCAGTGGAATAGTATACTAATTGCTTTCATGGCACCTACCACATGGCAGATAGGAAACACATATTACTTTATTGTTGAATTAAAATTGCGGCTTAGATACTCAAAAACTGTTAAACTGTATAAAAAAACCTGTGCTTTCTAAACAGTTTTTTTTTTTAAAGATAATCGCATTTAATAGCTACCTACTTTAAAACTTTTAATGGTGAGTATTTTATAACTTAAAGTAACATAATTGCTATCTTTCTTTCATTTATAGTCTCTACTTTAGAGTACATAAAGAATTATCTAGATGCAAATTAATGGCATAATATTATAGTCAATAACAAAATTTATGACAACATTAATAATACTGCAGGCTTGTTTAACATAATTTATACCAAAGGCACTTTATTTGACTAAATTGCTATTCCATTTTTGTTGTAAAAATTGTATTAATAACACAAAAATGTATTGAAAATGCAGGCTCAAATAAAACTGTTATCTTATTTTCTACGATGAAATATCCATATTGAATCACTGCTTAGTTTTGCTCTCTAATGATCCTGGGCCCCCAATTCTTGGTAACACTCAAAGAGATTTAAAACAGTTATAGAGCGGGCATTGGGAATATTGTCACACAACTGACAAGCGGGCATATGACACTAGACAGAGCAACTAGTTAATAAGTAGTAACAAGTATTGGATTACGATTTTCTTCGTCTTGTCCCGTCTATCGCTCATCAATATTTGAATGTCTTTGGTAACACTCAAACAATACCCAAATATGTTCAGCAAGTCAGGGTAGTCACCTCCTTCTGCAAAGCAGTCATGCTAGCGAAGGAGGCGGCGGAACGTGAGAGGGAGAGAACCTCACGTCCCAGCCGCCGCGGGAGACGCACCAGGCGTCGGGGGCCACGTGGTGGCCGGCCACCGTAGGCGCGGGCTTGTGGACGGCGAGCTATGGGCTAGCTCGCCGTCCGTCCGTCTTTTGACGACAGGCCGTGTCGACGGCGCGTTCGTGTTCCACGCGCGCCTCAAAGAGATGTCAGCAAAAGGAAGGGGTCCGCAAGGGCCGATGACTGCCGGGGCTGCGGGACTGTTCGAATGAGATACCGTGGCCCTGGAACACAAAGGGCGTTGAAGGAATTTGGATGGGTTTTAGTCAGTAAAAGTCTGACACTCCCTACTGCTCCGCCCAGAGCGGGGGGAGCTATTTGATTACTTACGAAACGAAAAAAAAAAAAAGGCACGGTGCTAAAATTTTCAAGCTCCGTCCTCCCTCTTCGGTGGCTAACCAGTACGCAGTGTAGCCAGCCTGCCGTGAACATTTTTCAAATAATTGCCATCTTGTCCCTCTTCCGGCGTCGTTAAATGTTAATTCCATATCGTAGAGACAAGATATGAGCCAAAAAAGATCCTCATAACGAGCCCTTTCATTTGTTATATGACACAGTAAGGTTTGCTAAACTTTTTTTTTTATTTCCTAATTTATCTCCCGAAAATGACGCTTATTTAATAAAAAAGAATTCTTTACTTTGCACATCTGTGTTTGGGTCATAGGATTACACCATCCTACCAAATTTCACCTGATTTGGTCCAGTAGATTCGGAGCAAATTGGCTGACAGACAGACAGATGCACGAATGATCCTTTATGGGTTCCGTTGTTTTATTTTTTGTACGGAACCCTAACAACAAGTCGCGCGCATTTCCGAGAATTCCCACAGTTAGCAGCTCTTATAGTTTATTCATTACACAATTGCGATAAAGTTTATTATGCTTTGTAACATCCAAACATGGTATAAACCAAAAAAAAGTGCCGCAAGTGTTCCAGAGAACTTTCGCGCATTTTCGGGAATTTCCACACATTATCGGGAATTCTCGCAGCAACAATTTCCCCGTAACTTGCGAGTTGACATTTCTGTCCCATTCCGTTTATGTAAATTGAGAGCGTTGAGACTTTCTCACGACATTATTAAAACACTAGCCAAAGCCACTAACTATAAAACAAAAAACCACGTTTGTTGTATATGTATACTAAAAACAGACTAAAATAAATATTTGAGGGGGGGCTCCCCTTTCAACTGTCTAGCTATCACGGTTCATGACATACAGCCTGGTGACCGACAACCAGACAGACAGACGGACAGTGGAGTCTCAGTCATAGGGTTCCGTTTAAAAAAAAAACACTAGGGTTTGTCATTATCAGCCTAGCTTTATACCAACTAGGTTAATATTGGCTTGCAGTCTTACCAAATGTGGCTGAATACCACTAACAAACATGGAGCGAATGCTTACGTGAACTTCTCAAGAATATACCCAGTTACTGGACACCACAGTACCCTTGCAAGACTAGTCGTACTTTCGAGCTTCTAATATCATATTTTACAATAACAATTTTATTTTTGTTATTCCAGATGTTAGACGAAAGGTTTTTGTCGGTTATTTAAATCAAGAACGTCGTTCGTTCATGTCGTATTACTATGTACCAAAAAGTTGAGTATGCTAGGCTCTTGTTTTCTTCTTTTATATTATAATTTAAAGCTCTGTTAAAATAGCTAAAGTAGATTTTGTTTAAATTTGTAGCCCTATCCTCCATACAATTAAGTAGGTGGTTAGAAATCATTAAAGTATAAACATTTTTGCAAAACATAAAACCGACTTCAAAAAAGTAAAAAATAACTTTAACTTCAGAAGTTGGTGACTTTTGTTAGTTTGATTTTGTTTTTTTTTTTTGTCACCGACTTCTGAAGTTAAGGTTATTTTTTACTTTTTGGTGTTTTTGAAGTTGGTTTTATTTTTTGCAAAAAAGTTTTTTTTTTTCCATTTTTAGTTGTAATATTATCTTAAACAAATATTTGCTATGCACTTATTTTATACATGTCATGGTAAGAGGCTTATCCCCAATAAATGGAACTTACTCGTATCATACCTAAAATGTCGAAATCTGGGTGTATTGTACACATCCCTCAAAGCATACAAGCGTGAGGTTACATCATAATGTTGTCTAAACAACAACCATCCAAGCGATTGCGGCAATCACGGCAGATTTGCCGTCTATTTTTGAAAAGTTCCATTGTATATCTCCGAAGATCAGCATCAGATCGTCACCAAATTTAAATGGGTCCAAATGGCAACTAGGTATACCTCACCAAACTAAAGAAGAATCATCATCATCATCACAGCGTAATCGGTGTACATTAGCCGGCCAAGTGCGAGTCGGCCTCACGCACGAAGGGTTCCGTAGAAATATCTAAAAAAAAATCTTAATTTGCGTCAACTATGTAAGTATGGGGAGACCAGACACCAGTATTTTATGGAATTATTCATTATTCTAGGTCAAATTTCATTATTCTAGGTCAAAGGGAAGTACCCTATAGGTTTCGATTCCCTTGTGAAATCGCATTATATGCGACATAAACAGTCATATCTGTTGATGGCGTTGACTTACAAGTTTGATTTTTTCTCCAAGGGGTAGCAGACCTGAGCATTTTGTATTAATTTCAGCTTGATACCGCCACGCATTCCTGAGAAAAAGGGTCTTGACAGACAGACAGACAGACAACACAGTGATCCTATAAGGGTTCCGTTTTGCCGATTGAGGTATGGAACCCTAAAAATACAGTCAAGAGGATATTAGTATATCATCTCATTCTCATGATCTGGGGGGTTACTATAAAGTCATAAAGCAAGAGTAAAAGAGACAGCTATACAGGTCGTCTATCTCTTTACCACACTGGAGTTACTCCTGCTATAAGACGTCGTGGTAGGCCACTTGTTCATAATACTGTCCCAAAAATGAAAACAAATTGTTACTAAACCACATTTCAATTTTAAACAATGCTGACGATTGTTTATTAAACCGAAATCTTGTTTAATATCAATTTCCTTTTTTGCAACGATGTTAATCGGGTGTAGCGAAAGTTACGCTACGCTTACCGTTCTGTGGGTGACCGTCTTATCAAGACCTTTCCGTACCCCGAAATGCATGCTGTTAGTCCCGGCTGATCCTTGACCATCGTTACGAGTCTGACGCCCGAAGGTATGATAACCACGTGACCAAAAGATACCAATGTGAAATAGCATTATTCTGCTGCATCCAGCTAGACTGTAATTCGACCCTAACTTAGTTGGGAAAAAGCTAGGCGATAGATGGGCATGGCAAGAATGAGAAAATTGCATTTTCTCATTCGATTCGAGGTGTAACGTGTATAGTGCTTCGGCCATGTTGCCATCTGTCTTCTTGACTGATGGCGGATGATTAACCTCTGTAACAGACGGACTAAAAAAACATCTTAGAGATATAAACGTTCGGTTCTACCTTTAGCTATACAAAATATATTATACTAGCTGTTGCCCGCGGCTTCGCTAGCGTTTTGGTCGGAAATTATGCCACGGGCACGTTGTAAATATAGCCTATGGAACTCGAGGATAATATAGCTTCCTATTAGTGAAAGAATTTTTGAAAATCGGTTCAGTAGATCCAGAGATTACCCCCTGCAACCTAACAAACTTTACCTCTTTATAATATTAGTATATATTAATTCCGGTTATGGGATCCAGAGCAGGATACATCTTCTCGCCATCATCGTATCTCATAATGTTGCTCCACAAACCCCGAAACTCCGCTTGTATTCAATATTCTACTGCTTTTCGTGTCGATAGTGTTTTTGTTACGGTAATAGCGTCAGCGTCAGTGGTGTTCATTAGGTCTTCAAACGTGCAATTGTATGGGCACGTAAGACAGTGCAGCAAAAACTGAGTAGATAACAGTGATAGCATAGTGGTGTGACCGTCGGACCGCCAGGTCATAGGTCTCAATTTCGAACCCAAGACATGCACCTCTAATTTTTCGGATTTATATGCGAATTGTATAAATATCGCTTGCTTCGGTGAAGGAAAAACATCGTGAGGAAACCAAAATGCCTGAGCGATATTTCTCGACGGCATGTTAAGCCAACCCGGGCCGCATAAAAACTCTGACAACAAATAAGGCACTCCTAGGTAAGGTCGTCTCCTAGTCAGTTCACTCCTTGAAAAGATCTTAAAGCGTTAATCATTGTTTCAGAACTCGGCAACTTTGAACCCAGAGACTTGAACATAGTGAAGGGACCTGGAGAAGAAGGCAAGCCTTACCACATGTCCTCAGACAGGGACAACGATGTCGCCGAAGCAGAAAGTGAATACGGCATGAATATTGCTGCGTCTAACGACATTGCTATGAATAGGTAAGATTTTACCTGAAGAAAAGCCACTGAATTGCCCAATGATAAACGTATATTTCTAGTTACCAGACTCATTCACACACGTCCTGTATTTTAGCTAATGAGAAATGCAGTAACAAGCTCCCCCAACAATTCACCTCATCAGAATAGTTTGTATTTATGCAATCATAACTCCGGACTTTTATAACCTTTCATGATTTTAATTCTTTATTTTGAAACTAAAACATCAATCAGTTCATGGTGATATAATGTCACAATGGGCCACAATGGACATTACTCGTATAATTGTACAACATACGAGGGGGCGTTTTTAAGTTCGCGGAATGGAGGGTAAAAAGTGAAAATAAATATACCAAACTATTTTTCTTTTTCAATATATTCACCTGCTACCCTAACACATTTTTCAGATCTTTCAATTAGCTTATGAATACCTTCATAAAAAAATGTTTTGTCTTTGTCCGAAAAATAAGCTGAAACTGCGTCCTTCACTTCTTCATCGGTTGAAAACTTCTTCCCACGAAGTTCTTTTTTAAGTTTTGGGAAGAGATAATAATCACTGGGAGCCAGGTCTGGACTGTAGGGTGGGTGGTCTAAAATATCGAAGCCCAATTTATGCAGGGCAGCCAACGCAACACGGCTCTTGTGAACAAGCGCGTTGTCGTGAAGAAGAAGCACACCTTTTGTCAATTTTCCCCTCCTTTTTTCTTTAATGCTTTCTTTTAACCTCTCGAGGATTGAAGCATAGTATTCTCCGGTTATAGAAACGCCTTTATCTTTATAATCGGTCAACAGGATTCCTTCCGAATCCCAAAAGATTGTTGCCATGATTTTTCCAGCCGATTGTGACACTTTAAACTTCTTGGGTGGTGGTGTGCCTTTTTTGTGCCACTGCATAGAGTCCTGTTTTGACTCAGGTTCATAATGATAAACCCAAGTTTCATCTCCAGTAACAATTCGACT
The DNA here is from genome assembly GCA_947578425.1 of Eugnorisma glareosa. Classification (NCBI taxonomy): domain Eukaryota; kingdom Metazoa; phylum Arthropoda; class Insecta; order Lepidoptera; family Noctuidae; genus Eugnorisma; species Eugnorisma glareosa. Next base: position 17,660,220 of record OX387969.1, on the reverse strand, counting down.
CAAAAGGCCATCCTTATCTTCGTTACAGAGGTCCAAAAACGTGCGAGAACACTCCACGCGGCGATGTTTTTGAGGCGGCGTGAGCATTCTTGGAACCCATCTTGCACTGACCTTTGTCATACCAAGATGATCGTGTAGAATTTTGAAAATTGTCGTATCCGATACTCCAACTAATTCTGCAAGCTGTTTCTTCTTTAGTCTGGCATCTTCCAATATAATTTTTTCTACTTTTTGAACGATTTCCGGAGTAGTCACCTCAATCGACCGTCCGGCCCTTGGATCGTCTTCGAGTGAGGTCCTGCCTTGTTTAAAGAGACTGTGCCACTTGTAAACCATGGTTTTACCCGGGCAAGAGTCCCCGTAAACGGATTCCATCTCTTCCAGTATGTTTTGAACTGACTTTCCTTGCTTGGTAAGGAACTTTATAACGGCACGGTACTCGATTTTTTCCATAATTCACACTTTCTTCCCGATTGAGTTGTTTGATTGACGATAGTTCAAAGACTAATGATCCAATTAAGATAAAACTTGGTATTTTTACTTATATTGAGTGGCTGAAGTAGTGGCCACCCCGTTAATTACCTTTATTTATATCCTACCCTCCCATTCCGCGAACTTAAAAACGCACCCTCGTACCAAAGACCTATCATGTTGTGTGATCGATGCGACCTTGGCATATCCTGTACGCAATCCGACGATCTGATAAAATTTTGCAAACAACATTACTTACTTAACACCCATACTGCACGGAGTACACCCACATTTCGACAGTAATGATTCCTTCTCATTGTCAGTTTCAACCAAGCGGTAAAATCGCGCTCAAATGGGCGCTTGCGCATTCTCGGGCACCCGCGATAAGTCGCTATGCCTGCGTCGATTTTTTTTAATTTCAATACTGATACTGTCCTTTATTCAGTGACATCAAAAAAGTGCGCGGGGATTTTTCCGCAAGGTGGAAACGAACTAAAGAAGTCCATTTGTCCGTAGACTATATAGGAATAGAACACTACCTCCCTACCAACAGCATTGGCACCAGCTCTTGAACGCGGTTTAGATGTGTTGCTCGTATTCAGTTTCATTGATGATATACTTATAGCCCCTTAGAAGACCTGAAGCTTAATAACCCACTTTGATGTTCAGATCGATCCCCGACACTCGTGCACAAGAATGCAAGTACTGGCATTATCCTGTCCAGTTGCCGACCACTTCTGTGATCATCGTCTTCCACAATGAGGGGTTCTCGGTGCTCATGAGGACTGTGCACTCCGTCATAGACAGGTCGCCGCCGAAAGTGCTTCATGAAGTTGTATTGGTGAGTTTTTGGAATGTAGCAGTGGGTTCGCACTTGCGAAACATTGATATAAAAAAATGTTTTATTTTATTTTTATATACGTATTACAAAAAAAAAAAAAAAACATATACAGCATGTAACAGAAAGGGTATAATCATATGGAAGACTGTGGTACGGACCATCAAACTGAACAACTTTCTCTATGGGACCACCATCGAAATCGTAAAAAAATAATCAGCTGTCCCATACATTTGGGTCGAGTAGGTATTGAAATTTTGTATAGGACAGCTGATTATTTTTTTACGATTTCCATGGTAGTCCCATAGAGAAAGTTGTTCAGTTTGATGGTCCGTACCACAGTATTCCATATGATTATACCCTTTCTGTTACACGCTGTATAAGGAGTTATACAAATGCGGATGCACTTTTTCTTGTTGCAACAACGTTCTCCACAGATACGCAAAATGAAAATGACAATGTTGATGAAGTAAAAGTCGGACGGAATAGATAGATAATTGCATGAAATAAATTACAGCTACTATGTTTTCTGAAGAGATAAAAGTTTTCAAATAAGTGGAGAGAGATTTCAACATGTTTTATTTGGATGTTTCGCCAGCGGAAACGCACAAAAACTACGATTTTTTTCTTTTCATAATACTTAAATAAGTTTCGGTTAATAAAATTATCTGTAAATTAGCATGCATACAATATACCGATACCGTGATATACGGGAAATTAACCTAGTAAAGAACCTTGCAATAATGAATGGTGAGGTGCGTAGTACTCGCGAACGGAGTGCGTTTATGACCAGATGCAAGAACGTTGACGAGCAAAATTAGTATGTAAGGATCGTAGCAGGCCGCGTTCTGTGGTTTCTGCCTACCGCCAGAACGCCAGACCTACGTTATTTTATAAAGGGGGAGTATTTGTGGGTTTCTCACCACACAAAGTGTCTGGCAGTGGGGGAGGTGAATCATCTTAACAGAGCTTATGTAATATAATAAAACACGCTTTATGGTATGACGTAACTTAGCAGCTGCCATAAAGCCACCACGACTGACTTTTCATAATATCTCTTTGTTCTTACCTATAGTAAGGTACTTGCACAAAAAACGATCACGGAGAATGATGCTGGATGGATAAGGTATGTAGGTAAGGCACATTCATTCCCGAGGCAGATCAAAGAAATTTCTAAATTGGCATAATCATTCATTTGTGAAATAAAACACTTGTAACGTTTTTACTACCTCTGTTTGGCGTGACGAAAGGAAATAAACAAGCCATTTATATCCTTATCGCTATGAAGCCCGTTTAAATTATGGTTAAATACAAATTTACTGAAGCAGTTTATTGAATCATCACTTGCCGATCAAGTGATGATCACTATGAACTGTCGACAGAGATATACAATGACCGTTCTTGTTGGTTTCAACTGACGCTACCCGTGCAGAACTGTCATTATATATCAAAACACACCAAGTGATGATCACTATGAACAGTCAACAGAGATACGCAATAGCCTTGATGATTCCCAAAAATATGAAGACGTATTTCTTTCAATTACAATTAATGTTGCTAACTATCAATTCTGTGTTCTATTAATTGTGTGTGTGTTCTGTGTTACATATTACTTAAATTAATCATACCTTATCAATCAGATATAAGTTCTTTAGGAAATTTAATCAGATTTTGGTCGTATTTACCCTATTCGCCCTGTTTAAACAATTGCAAATGATAAAAATATAGAATGTGAATATTATACATAAGATCATCGTTACATAATTATAGTCCACAAGTGGATAATGGGACTAAGTCTTCTTCAATTACCACGCCTTTTAGCTGGATCCGTGGCCAATCTAATTCAGCTGCTACTAGCGTCCCCGGGAATATTGCATCCTAGTTGCAGATAGTCGCTCCACCTAGCCTGTAGCATTCCCTATCCTTCTTCATTTCGTTTCGTGGACTTCCATAAGAAAACGGACAATCAATTGGGCCTATTGCAGTCCGCTGCTGGGCAAGGGCCTGTCCCAAGTTGCACCTCAACGCCCTGTCCTCAGGGTATTTTTACCCAGGCAATTTAAGTCCGTCTTCGGTCTTACTAGCTGAAACACGTCTTACAGTAGATTCTTCTTCAATTTATTGGCCGTACATGATCTTTGGCTTATCCTATCCAGCTGATAGCAGCCTTCTTGTTACTATTGTCCCAGCAGGCCAGGTACCCCTAGGGCACGCCACAATAGTGGCGATAAGTCCCCTCTTTGAGGAGTGGCTAGAGAGGCGCCACAGCGCCCTCACCTTCCGCCTAACGCAGGTCCTCACCGGACACGGTTGTTTCGGGAGGTTCCTGCACCGAATCGGGCGGGAGGAAACGCCCGGGTGCTACCATTGTGAGGATCGACCGGAGGACACGGTGGAGCACACGGTGGAGATCTGCCCCGCGTGGGCGGAGCACCGCCGTGTCCTCGTAGCGGCGATCGGCGGCGGCGACCTCTCGCTTCCGGCCTTGGTTCAATCCATGGTCCGGAGCGAGACGGAATGGGACGCCGTCACCTCCTTCTGCGAAGCAGTCATGCTAGCGAAGGAGGTGGCGGAACGTGAGAGGGAGAGAACCTCATGCCCAGCCGCCGCGGGAGACGCACCGGGCGTCGGGGGCCACTTGGTGGCCCCCGGCCACCGTAGGCGCGGGCCTGTGGACGGTGAGCTATGGGCTAGCTCGCCGTCCGCCCGTCTTATGACGACAGGCCGTGTCGACGGCGCGTTCGTGTTCCACGCGCGCCTCAAAGAGAGTCAGCAAACAGGGAGGGGTCCGTAAGGACCGACGCCTGCCAGGGTTGCGGGACTGTTCGAAAGAGATACCGCGGCCCTGGAACACAAAGGGCAAAGGAAGGAACATGGATGGGTTTTAGTCAGTAAAAGTCTGACACTCCCTCCTGCTCAGCCCAGAGCGGGGGGGTTATTTGATGATTTCCCATCGATACAAAAAAAAAAAAAGGCCAGGTACCCCTTTGTTTATCGATTCGCGGTTCCCATAAGAACATGTCTCAACGATAATCGATTCTACGGTTAATAGTGGCGACTCGTTATTATAAGAACCGACCTAAATGTGACTGTTCTCACCAGTTGTAGTCTTGTTGTTACAATTTCATGGTTGAATGCGGCTGCAGTCAAAGCATGGCCGCCGATAACACACCATCTTCGGAAAACGTAATAAATTCACAATACAATAGCAACGCAGTAACTACGCGTAAACTTCGAAAATAAAACATTGCATACACAGTTTTATCAATAAATCTACTCTTGAGTATCGCTGGGCGTACTTATATTTTGACCTAGCTGTTAACTGCGAGTCCTGCTACCTTCGTCTGCGTGATATTATTATAAAAATATTACTTTGAATCGGATTTTGTTAACAGTATCAAGGGTTTTAATTTTTTTGCACGGAACCCTAATCCTTTTTCCATACTAATATTATTAAGAGGAAAGATTCGTATGTTTGTAACGAATAAACTCAAAAACTACTGGACCGATTTCAAAAATTCTTTCACCATTAGAATTTAATTTGTTGTCCTAAGTACCGTATTTACTTTCATATTTATTCAGTAAAAAGCTGTTATTTTGAAATTACAAATAGTGACGAGGAAGTGCAAGACTTGGAATTGTGAACCTTAACTCGTCCGGATGCAGTTCACGTTTACGTAGCAACTGATATTGCTTTAGGACTTTTTCAAATATTTTGCCATTCTGAAATCATCTTAGTTAACTTGGTCTTAAAATTTACATTTTTATGTTTCTAAAATGCGAATATCCCTTTTCTCATTAGGTTTTTTAAAGCAAAGGAAATGGGTTTCTTTGTATCGGACTTCTAGCCTACATACACCATTCCTATGTATTAAAGATGCCGCGTTTTTACTTTATTTAAATTTGAACTGTGGTCAGTGCAGTGAGTCTCGCGCACGCTATCTGCGCTACCATTTAAGGTGGAAGCGCAAGGGTAGCCCGCGAAATTTAAATTTTACTAAGTTCATATAACCCCATTCAATAGCTATTTCATGAAAAAGTCACTCAATGGCAGTGGCGTGCAGTGCTTCCCGAAGGCGGGCAGGCCAAGCAAAAAAAAAAAACCTCGCAACATCACAGCGTCGCTCTACTTAGGATGACCCTCAAAGTAGTCACATCTATTGATATATTCACTAACCCTCCCAGGCCCCCGCATCTGTCTTCTAGTCTTCTTCATCGTCTTTTTAGTAAGCGTATGAGAAAACAACGCCATCTAGCTTAAATATAAGGAATTTCAATGGTATTCTGTCAATACAAGAACGAAGGATGTCGCTTCGTTACAAAAAAACCTAAAAAATAAAACAGAGGGCGCTGTAAACAAAAAAAAATAGTTTAGTTTTCGTTCCGTACCCAATTTTGAGCGTCTGACCGGAATATTTGAAAAACAAACATTGAAAATAAGCCTGTAAAAACCAAAGTTATAAATACAAGAACTCACCACATTAATCAAGGTTCAAATCACGATTTTCTGACAATGCAAACAGAAGAAAGATTCATTTGAAATACCGAGTACGAGATGAATTTTGGGTTAATTCTCGTAATTCGGGTATCTACACATTTTCCTTTAGACACAACTTGAATCTTAACATCAAACAATCGTGAATACTTATTGTTTTTAACTTCTGACAAACACATTATCAGCGCAAACTTCACAACAGAACACCATTTTTAAGTAAATAAACAAATACAACAAATAATATTTACACTACTGTACGTTTCAAAACGAATTACAACCGTCAGATATTATAATAATCAAAACAGTCAAGATCACGAAATAAATTTTGCTTGTCACATGAAACAAATATGGCTTCTAAGAAAAATACAATTGTTATTTTGTCAATGAAAAAAACACTACCAAATATAATTGCATCACCGCATACCGTTTTAGCCGGATAATACTTTGTGGGGCAGCCAATCAGTGGCCAGCTAGCCAGCTACACTCGCAGGAGTTTACGCCCCTATTTACTATGTGTGCCGTTCGTATTTCCGTGTATATACACGAAAATACTTATCAGTGTGCTTAAATTTATCAATGGAAATTAGGCCGGCTGGGGCCTTGCCTAGACGGCCGGGAGCGAGCGTCGTAATATTAATATTACCAGTTACGTCACACGGCCGCGACAAGTTGCTTTAAGTATTATAACAGGCGTTTTATTTTTTTATTTTTGATTAATATAGTTATAATAAATGCATTTGTTGCGTTGTTGGTAGGAATGGTAGGGTAGGCTAGGCCTAATTGCCTCTATGGACGGCACGCCCCTGCTCAATGGGATTATATGAATTTGGAGGGTTGTATTGATGATTTGAATGATTATAATTCTGTAATTCCTTAAGTGTTACTGGCGCAATTCATATTTTCATCAACATACAACCTGACACTGAGCTGCAAATGGCAATAAACGTAAGAAAATTTAAATTTCGCGGGCTACCCTTGCGCATCCACCTTAAGGTAAACTCCCAAGTTACTGCTAATGCTTCACCCCCTAATCGAAATTTTTACTAATTTCGTTCGCTATTGACCACCTAACCAACAAATCGGGGGTCGGCTTCCAGTCGAATCAGATGCAACTGAATATCAGTATTTGACATGGAGCGACTGCCTATCTGACCTCCACCACCTAGTAAGTACTGAGTAATAAGATACCCTTTGGTAAGACTGGTTGTCAGACTTTCGGGCCACTGACTACCTGTAACGACTGTCAAAGATCTACAATTGATAGCCAGAAGACCAGCGGCTTAACGTGCTTTCCGAGGCACGGAGGAAACTCGGTATGTAATGGATGGTCACCCATCCACGGACCAACCTGGGCAAGCGCGGCTTAACCTGATGATCGACCCGAGCGACTGTTATTATTTAGCCACAAGCTCCTCGACCAACCAACACAATCAACCAGAAATTGAAGTCCTATCTTACGAGTTACAAACCAATGATTAGCAACCGACTTGGTTCGTGATCAAATTAGTCAGCATGACCACTACATAAACTAACGGATTATGACTAGATTAGTTTTGCTTTCAAGTTCGTTCTCTTGTTGTGTGCCTGTGCTGAAAGAATATATTTTGTACCTATTAATTAAAAAAAAAACAAGTTGTAGCGGACAAAAAGAACGCTAGCGACATCTACGACGCAATTAAAGAACTAAAATCTAAATCCTGTTTCGCGATATCGCTGAATCAGTTGAGAATCCTAATCCTAACTAATATTATAAACGCGAAAGTAAGTTTGTTTGCTTGTTTGTTACCTTTTCACGCTTAAGCCACTGAACCGATCATCTTGAAATTTTGCAAATACGTTGTCAGGTGTACAGAAACGGACATAGGGTACCTTTCATCCCGAAAAAGAATCATGATTGAATCATATTATTATAGAAACGTTAGTATTGTGTAAGGAGTTTAATTGTCAAATTCTTAATTAACGCGAGTGAAGCTGCAGATAAAAGATAAAAATAAAAGTAGTGGAATGTATATATTACTCCGACTCGTCCCGGGACGGACTGATGGTTGGGTTTACAAGGTTTAGGCCGTGTTAGGGGAATTATTATTTTTATGGAACTCGATTATATAGGTGTAATACCACAATTAACAAGTAAGTACAACGTGTGAAGACCGTACAAAGAAATGCCCGGAGTGGCCCGCTTCTGTGAGTGCGTGATGGAAGGGCGCGGGTTCGGTACCGCGAGACCCCGCGCCCTCCTCGCGGATCTCTAGTTAGACGCTTATGCGAGGCACCGACAAAGTTATTCGTGAGTAAAAACGATATAGAAAAACCCAACTACTACACCCGTTTAGTCGGAGGATCCTTCCTTTACTACTCCATAGTATTGAGGAACTTCACACCCTGCTCCTCATACTCTTAAAGAGCGATCAGGTTATTCATCATCATCATCTGCTTAACAGCTATTTTGGGGGCCAGTCTTACTGCATGCAGCTGAATACCAATATTTTACAAGCGTATGCTTATTTGACCTCCACAGTCCACAACCAGTAACTGTGTAAAACTTAGGCTTTGCCAAGAGCAAAAGGGAATATGCATGATATTTTTTCTTCACTTGAATCAATAAAAAAAATTTTTTTTGCAAAAAATTAAACCGACTTCAAAAACAAAAAAACGTGGAAAAATAACTTTAGCTTCAGAAGTCGGTGACTTTTGTTTGTTCGATTGAATATTTTTGCCACCGACTTCTGAAGCTAAAGTTATTTTTCCACGTTTTTTTGTTTTTGAAGTCGGTTTAATTTTTTGCAATTTTTATTTTTCCTTTTTTAGTTTCAATATTCTACACAAACGTTTGCTATACATTTATTTTACATTGTTAACAACTCCTTTCATGGTAATAGGCTTATCCCCAATAAAATGTAACTTATATCGTTATCATACCTAACTGTCGATATCTGGGTGTACTGTACACATCTGCGTACTCCCTCAGAGCAAACAGGCGTTATGTTATGTTCTAATATTGTGTAAAAAATAAACATCCAAGCGATTGCAGCAATCACGACAGATTTTCTGTCTATTAATGAAGCGTTCCATTGTATATCCCCGAAGATCAGCATCAGATCCTGACTTATAGCTTCTATCATCAGCTCAGCAACATGAGAAAACGATTATCAGGTACAAATTTTGTTAGAAAGTACCTATATGAAAAACATTGTAAAATGTCAGGGTTGCCCCCGATATCCCTGGGATCCCATCATGAGATTCTAACTTTGTGACAACGGGACCACCTCAGTAGTATAGGCTTTCGAATAAAAAAAAGAATTTTGACAATCTGTCCACAATTAGCGGAGAAATCGGTGAACATATGGGACACACAGTCAAACGTAGAACCTCCTCATTTTGTTTGAAGTCGGTTAAAATATTGTCAAAAGAGTTTTGGTGAAACATTAGTGAACCGCTAACAATACATTTCATGGTAATAGGCTTATCCCCAATAAAATAGATCTTAACATACCTAAATGTCGAAAAGTTGTACAGTATACATATCTGCGTACCCCCTAGAGCATACAAGCGTGATATTATGTTATGATGTTGTATAAACAATAAACATCCAAGCGATTGCAGCAATCACTACAGATTTGCCGTCTATTTTTGAAGAGTTCCATAGTATATCTCCGAAGATCAGCATCAGATCTTCACCAAATTTAAAATGGGACCACCGCGAAACAATATTCTACCAAACAAAAAAGAATCATCGAAATCGGTTCACAATTGGCGAAGATATCGCTGAACAAAAAAAAACAAAAAAATCAGACGACTTGATAACTACTGCTTAAGTTCAACTACTGCTTGTCGCTTAAAAAAATTTATTAAACTCCTACAATTTTTGAACTGTCGTTCAAACGTCCGTGACTGTCGCGGGCGCCGCTTTCATGTCATGATAAGTGATTTCACTTACCTCTATCTGCCTTGTTTACATCTTAATTGTATGCGCTTTATTCTTATATATTATACATATTATACTCGGCTTCTTTTCACGACAGAGCTTCCTTTTGCCTACTTATTTATAACTAGCTATTGCCCGCGGCTCCGCTCGCGTTTTGGTCAGAAATTATCCCACGGGCACGTTGTAAATATAGCCCATGGCACTCGGGATAATGTAGCTTCCTATGGTTGAAAGAATTTTCATAATCGGTTTAGTAGATCCAGAGACTGCCCCCTACAACCTCACAAACTTTACCTCTTTATAATATTAGTATAGATTTCTGGGCCTAGGAATAGGATCCCAGCCATATTAAACTAGCATAATTAATATAAACCCAATATTAAAAAAAAAACCGGCTAAGAGTGAATCGGACTCACGCACGAAGGGTTCCACGTTTGTTTGGGAGCCCCCCTTAACAGAATATATTTATTTTATTCTGTTTTTAGTATTTGTTGTTACAGCGGCAACAGAAATACATCATCTGTGAAAATTTCGGGAACTTCCACACATTATCGGGAATTCTCGCAGCAACAATTTCCCCGTAACTTGCGAGTTGACATTTCTGTCCCATTCCGTTTATGTAAATTGAGAGCGTCGAGACTTTCTCACGACATTATTAAAACACTAGCCAAAGCCACTAACTATAAAAAAACCACGTTTGTTGTATATACTAAAAACAGAATAAAATAAATATTTAAGGGGGGCTCTCCTTTCAACTTTCTAGCTATCACGGTTCTGAGATACAGCCTGGTGACAGACAGCCAGACAGACGGACAGTGGAGGCTTAGTAATAGGGTTCCATTTTTACCCCTTCGGTAAGGAATCCTAATAAATTAGCATAACTCACCAAATGCACAAACAACCTTCAGCTCTATTATCGAAACGTTCAGGTTTAAATTGAAACAGCATTAACTGTGTGATTGTAATCACCATTACTCGTTTATGTGAAAAGATGGCGATAAAGTTGATTGTAAAGGTATTTATTTTAAATTGTGCTGATAATGACCGATTAACTGTAACTGCTAAATTGATTTTTAATGGACGAAGTGGATGATTATATTTTAGAGCGCGCTTCACTATGTATAAAACACTAGCTTGTGCCCGCGGCTTCGCGTGAAGTTCGGTAGCTGTCCCACAGGATCATACCACCGGGATAAAAAAAACCATATGTTAATCCAGGTAATAAACTATCTATGTGCCAAATTTCATCCAAATCCGTTCAGTAGTTTTCGCGTGAAACAGTAACAAATGGATGGATCCTCAGAAAGTCGCCATCTGCTACTATCCTTACATATTCGTTTTGCTTCGTCTTCTTTTATAAAATCAAAAGTCGTTTATTCAAACTAGGCTTAAGATCAGCACTTTTTGAACGTAAAATTACAAAAGACAGTGTCCCAAAACGTAGTTAGTAAATGTAGTAGTAGTGTTTTAACTGGGAGGAAGAAGTGGATGAACAAACTCCCCAGCAACACATCTGTCTGTAGGGTTAGAAGAACCTGATTTTATACAATAACTAGTCGTTGCCTGCGGCTTCGCTCGCGTTTTGGTCGGAAATTATCCCACGGGCACGTTGTAAATATAGCCTATGGCACTCTGGGATAATGTAGCTTCCTATTAGTAAAAGAATTTTCAAAATTTGTTCAGTACATCCAGAGATTACCCCCTACAAACTTACAAACTTTACCTCATAATAATATTAGTAAAGATATCCGAAGTTCTTCGTACAATAATGTTCGAAGTAATAACTAACTACTGAAATCATCATCTGTTTGGTGCCTATATATCCTATATATATCCAGTCTAACCGGATGCAGCAGAATACTTTCACATGGAGCGACTACCTATATGACCTCTACAACCCAGTTAGTGCGGGGTAATACGATACCCCTTGGAGACTGGTTGTCAGAATTTCAGGCCACTGATTACCTGTAATGACAATAATGAAATAAATCATTAATTAAATTTAATTGCCACGTATGTCAACTAGCAAAAGTCAGTATAACAAAACTGTAAGATAAATAGACATTGAAGATACATATGGTCATACACGCGCACCCCTCCAGCACTCCTCGCCTGACGTTCAGGAAAATACGATAAATTATTTGAATGCAACAGTTTTAAAGACTATCAATAATCGTATGACATGGATGAAAAGAAGACAGAACACACTCAGACTTACTGTTTTGACAAAAACTAAAACCGTTAAAAAAACAGTTTGAAACAAACTTAAATTCTATTTTAATGAAGGAACATTTTTTTTTTTTTTTAATCAGTAGGGTCACCTTCGTGTGTATGTTCCCATTTTTTGTCGTATTCGAAGAATAGATTGCACAAGGAAAGACGGAAATGATTAAGTTTATTTGGCACACTATTATACTTATTATATTACTTATAATAACGCAACTGTTTTTTGCAACGGCTTACTAAATAACGGAGTTGACTATAGGTACATTTTATAGTTCTCTTTATTCTGCCTGCAAAGTGATAAATGTTAATAGATGCGAAATTAATATTCAAAAGCCGGTAGCAGCACTATAGTATTATTTCAATGCATGAAATACTGCGACTGTATTTTACATGTCTATAAATTAAACACTAGCTGTTGCCCGCAACCTTCGCGAAATTTTAAAAACATAAAAATGTTTATTTTTAGTTAACCTTATAAAACCGACTTCAAAAAAAATACAAAAAAAAAAATAACAAACCAAAACACACTTTTTTGTGTTTTGGTTTGTTATTTTGTTTTTTTTTTTAAGTCGGTTTTATTTTTTGCAAAAAAGTTTTTATTTTTCCATTTTTAGTTGTTCCTATGTCGCCATGAATTTGTTTTACATTATTAAATACGCGTCTAAATGACAACAACAGTTCTTTTTTAAAGTCGGCTAAAATGATTAATACTTCTAGTTTCTAGCACTCACTCTGTTGTCGCTAGAGAAATCAACTATCGATATTAACAAGTCGCATTATCTATAAATTATTCTAGAACAAGAAATCACCTAACTCCTAACCGTGAAAGAGTTGTACCTTCCTTCATCAGCTTAGCGTCATGAGATGATGATGACCATACGCAAATGTCTCAATAGCTTTAGAAAATATTTTTTACTAACATTTATGTCGTGGCTATTGTGTTGTGTATAAAATACTGGTATTCAGCTGCATCCGGTAAGACTGGAAGCCGACCACAAAATAGTTGGGAAAATGATGCAGATGATGAACAATACATGTCATGGTAATGGGCTTATCCCCAATAAATGGAAATCTGGGTGTATTGTACACATCTGCGTACCCCCTCAGAGCATACAAGCGTTATGTTACGTCATGATGTTGTATAAACAATAAACATCCAAGCGATTGCAGCAATCACGACAGATTTGACGTCTATTTTTTAAGAATTCCATAGTATATCCCCGAAGATCAGCATCAGATCTTCACCAAATTTAAATGGGACCACCTCAGAAGTAAAAACTTTCAAATAAAAAAAATAATTTGGAGAATCGGTCCACAAATGGGGGAGAAATCAGGTAAAATACATTTAAAAAAAAACATAACACGAACATATGACCTCCTCCTTTTTTGAAGTCGGTTAAAAAGATAGGCATGTGCTGTCGCGGACTTTTTTTAGACCTTTTAAGAGGAATAATTCCCTCGTATGTACATAATTTTTGTACAACTTTAACCGTTTACGCAGCGCACGCAACGGAAGCTCTTAGAAAGAATAATCTTTACCGTTTTTGCAACATTTTTCATTGATGCTCCGCTTCTATTGGTTGTAGCGTAATGATATATATATATCCTATATCCTTCTTCGATAAATGGTCTATCAAAACTAAAAGAATTGTTCAATTCGAATCAGTAGTTCCTGATATTAGCGCGTTCACCCAAACAAACAAACAAAGAAAAAATGTATAATAGAATAATAGATATTAAACATTGATTAATTTTCCGTAGGTCGATGATTACTCAGACAAGGACGACTTAAAATCAAACCTAGACAACTACGTAAAGAGGTGGAAGGGAAAAGTTCGCATTATAAGAAATGTTCAACGCGAAGGTCTTATACGAACGAGGTCACGTGGGGCTCAAGAGGCCACCGGTGACGTCATCGTGTTCCTTGATGCCCACTGCGAAGTCAACCTGAACTGGCTACCCCCTCTTCTCGCCCCCATATACAGAGACTACAGGACCATGACCGTCCCAGTCATCGACGGCGTAGACCACCGAACCTTCGAGTACAGACCCGTCTACCAGCACGGCATGAATTACAGAGGCATCTTCGAATGGGGTATGCTGTACAAAGAAAACGAAGTACCCGACAGAGAGGCTAACCTCCATACACACAAGACTGAGCCATACAAGAGTCCTACACACGCCGGAGGCTTGTTCGCGATCAATAGGCAGTACTTCCTTGATATCGGAGCTTATGATCCCGGTTTACTCGTTTGGGGTGGAGAAAACTTCGAGTTGAGCTTCAAAATCTGGCAATGTGGAGGAAGCATCGAATGGGTTCCATGTTCGCGCGTGGGCCACGTTTACCGCGCATTCATGCCTTATTCGTTCGGAAACCTCGCGAAGAACAGGAAGGGATCTCTGATTACTATAAACTACAAGAGGGTCATAGAGACTTGGTTCGACGATGAGCATAAGGAGTATTTCTATACTAGGGAGCCTATGGCTCGGTACTTGGATATGGGAGATATAACCGATCAACTCGCTTTGAAGAAACGTCTGCAGTGTAAGAGTTTCAGCTGGTTCATGGAGAACGTTGCCTATGATGTGTACGACAAGTTCCCCAAACTTCCGAAGAATGTTTACTGGGGTATGGTGAAGAATAAAGCCACTGGAGTGTGTCTTGATACTATGGGAAAGGGAGCACCGGCTTATATAAGTAAGTTCCTTGTATTATGTTGGACTGTCTCGCTGGTCTAGTGGTCGCAAGCAAGATTGCTAAGCATGAGGTCCTGGGTTCGATTCCCAGGTCGGCCAGTGTTATTGGGGTTTTCCATCAGGAATGTCTCAGTAGCAGCCACGGAGTCTGGATTTGTGCTCGGTTGATGGCAATAGGCTCGCCACCTATTACAAAAGACTTAAATATAACTGGCGAAATGTGAGTGTACTAATGGGTACACCTCTGTCTTATCCATGGGACTACAGACGTGATTATTCTTTTGGCGACTACGTCAACTAATCATTGAACAAATTGTAAAATGTAATTGTAATTCAATGTTTACTTTCTTCTCTCACGATCATCAAAATGCAGGTAGTTTTTTGAAGGTTATCTACTGTTAATCTAGCCTATCATACTTTGACAATTCATTTTTTTTACCTTTAGTGGTTGCAAGTGGTACTGGTGAGCATGAGGTCTTAGGTTCGACTCCCAGATCGGGAAGGTATTATTGGATTTTTCAAAAATTTGTCATTGGGCTAAAACCTAAATTTACTCGATAATTTCTAGGCACCGCATCATGCCACGGGTCTGGCAACAGTCAACTGTTTAGACTGAACGAGATGGGTCAGCTCGGAGTAGGAGAGAGGTGCGTTGAGGCTGACGTGGACAGTGTGAAGCAAGCCTTCTGCAGGCTCGGCACCGTGGATGGTCCTTGGAGGTAAGTGTAATTACAACCATTAACCTCACCTGTTTTCCAATTTTCCGGTATTTAAGATATTGAATCGTCCCCGGTTCTTGTCGAGCTTTATTGCCTCGGCGGTTTTCTGGTTGATTTTGGCTTTAGTGGTTGGGTATAGTGCAGTGGAATTGTTCCAATTAAAAGACAGCAACAAAAATATAGCAACTTATTGTTGGTCGTGTGCCTCCGATCGGCTACGATCATTCAATTGTTACAAGGATGTTTTGGAGCTCAAATGACGTTAATTGAGGTCATTCGAGGTGCTTACTAGAGTTAATCTATACTAATATTTTATAGAGGTAAAATTTGTTTGTAAGTTTGTGGGGGTAATCTCTGGATCTACTGAACCGATTTTGAAAACTCTTTTACTAATAGGAAGCTACACTAACCAGGAGTACCGTAGGCTATATGTACATACGTGCCCGTGGGATAATTTCCGACCAAAACGCGAGCGAAGCCGCGGGTAACAGCTAGTATTGAAAATATATCTAAAAGGCAGGATGTTAGCGTTAGTTCTAATTTTGACCACACGCCCAAAAATCCTTGTACAGCTATAATTGTAAGCGCGTCGATCATTCTGGCAGCGATCACGCTATCATTTACGCCTTTGTTTTTAACCACTCATGTTACATTTTCCAGCTACGACGCAAAACACAACCACATAATCCACCGCCTGCACAGCTACTGCCTCACCCTGCAGCCTCAGTCTAGGACCCTGGGCCTGGTCCCGTGTGACCCGAACAACACATACCAGCAGTGGACCATCACGCACAACAAGCCGAACTGGTGAGGCTACCTTACGTCTTATACATACATACTGGCACTTTCTAATTAGAGAAATTGAAGTTGAGAAAATGTCAAACTCGCCCTTAACATTAAATTTAGAATTTCGAAGTGATCACTCCAAAGGAATACTTCTAAAGTTTGAGTTTAAGGTTCTCAACTTCAAATACTTAATTCAGAAACGGGGTCTTAGCCTTAAGCTTCGATTCACTAGGAACGATGTGAACGTGTTTGAATCGAACATTTGAAATTTTGACAATAAATTGTGTTTTGATGTTGAGAAATTGGGTTGTGTCCTTTAAATTTTATTGTAATTGTGTTTGGTTGAGTTAGTTTACGCATATTTAACTTCTGATAATAAAGGAGTTTACCCATTTTTTTGCTATGAGAGTTTGACTGATCTTGCGTCTCGATTGAATAGTAAATGTAGTCCGGTATAATTATGTCTTTCTCCTTAAGCGCACAAGCCGAACTGGTGAGGCTAACTTAAATCCTATATACACTTGGCCTTAAGCTTCGGTTAGTTTCACTAGGTAGGAACGATGTGGTGAGTTTGAATCGATGATTATTTGAGTGTAAGAATATTTTCGAAATTAAGACAATAATTAAGTTTTTAGGTTGAAACATAGGGTTTTCTCCTTTAAATTGCATTGTAATGATGTTTGTGATAAGTTTACGCATATTGTACTTTTTGTTCACCTTCCATTAGACTGATTTTTGAGTCTAATTTACAAGTACGATCACTTAATTTAAATTGTAATTGAATGTTGTGAATAAATTAGTGTGTGTCATGAATAAATAAATGAATTTATTCACACTGGTGCTAGAGCTATAAGAAGTATAACCGTCAAAAGACTCATGGATACTTTTACTGATATTGAAGTGTATGAATACACCACTAAGACTTCAAACAAAATAAATATTTTGTGCAAAACGAGTTATTTTCGAGGTATGAAATATCGTTTTCGTTACGTGCATTCGTGCTAGGCTCTCAGTAGATTCAGATATTATGACTAACCTGAAATTTAGGAACGTTAATACAATAAGTTCCTACTGTAGGAACCTATTACCATTTAGGTAACAGTAAATATAAAGAACCCATTGCCTTTTACGGGACCAAATTCTATAAGTCATGGTCCGGAAATTGTTCATCTATCATCCTTGATAGTGTGTTTCTAAAAAACGATATCATTCCAATATTATCATTTATTACAAGCCTATATTTTCCCACTACAAGGCAAAGGCGGGAGGCCTTCGTCCTTAGTCTTTCCCTCATTCCACATTTCGCGATCCAAGGCGATTGTAGGCCAATCTCTTGAGAAAGAGTCCAGCTCACCCCGCCATCTCCTTAAGGCCTGCCGCGTTGTCGTTTCCTGTTACAGATAACAGAAAACGACAGAGGTATCCACTAAGTGATAATTTTTGCCCATTGCTCCTCCGACATGCGACAGATATAACCAGCCCAGTTCCATTTCAACCTGACAGCTGTAAGGCCAACATCGGCTATTTGGGTTTTGGAGCGAAGTATGGAGTTTCTAATGCAGTCCGTAAGACACCCAGTACACTTCGCTCCGTAGCTCACTGGCAGACCCTAAGTGCGGACTTCTGATGGTTTGTGAGCGACCATGTTTGCACTCCATAGGTGAGGGTGGGAAGAATGCACATGTCCATGAGCTCGTTTGAGTAAAAAAGGGAGAGATATCCCTTCATTAAATGTTTCATTGACCAGTAGCTCTTCCAGGCATTCTCGGTGCGTCGAGCAACTTCTTTATCTTATCTTGCCTGGAAAGAGAGAGATATATGTATAGAGGTATATGTATTCATAGGACGTATTCAAGCACCACGCCCCCAATTTCTAAGTTACGCGATTCCAATATGTTTCTCTGTAAATGTTATGACCCTTCCGATACATTACTGCTTTATATTTTAGGACCTAACCTGTGGCCTATTTAATATTATTATTTTATAAGCCTTTGACAGCACATTTTTTTTAATTGTTTCAACACAACTGTTAGTACGACCGCAGTTGCCCTCTAAAACAAAGAAGAGAAAAAAAACAATTGTGTAAACAAAAGAAAATACCTTTTAGGTAATAATAATTACTAATATTGAATGTATAAATGAATTAAGTACCTACAACGTATTTCTTTTACAAACTCACTATGTATTTAACACCACAACGAATTGTGTATAGTATCGCATATTAATCTAAAAAGTACCTACCTACTTTTGGCGATTACAATTTAAACTAAGTTTTCCTTCTCACATAAATAATGCTAATGATTATTTCCCAATTAAACTCGACCTGATAACTAGCTGCGACGAGGCGTAGTTATAATAATAGATAAAGTACTCTCAATAATATTTGCATAAGAAACTACAACGTGATCTGCGATCACAACTAAACGCTACGTTCAGAGTTGTGATATTTCAAAGACAGGTATCCTTTTTTTTTTTTTTTTCGGATTGGTAATCATCAAATAACCCTTCCCGCTGGGCTGAGCAGGAGGGAGTGTCAGACTTTTATTGACTAAAACCCATCCATGTTCTTTCATCGCCCTTTGTGTTCCGGGGCCACGGTATCTCTTTCGAACAGTCCCGCAGCCCCGGAAAGATAGGTATCTTAGACCGATTCCTTGCTGTTAAAGCAAACGATATTAAATGTTGGTACTGTCCAGCTTATAATATCTGGTACTTTCCATAGAGTTTGTAGAACAAGTCCCAGAATGCCATTCTGTCATGGAACGGTCTAGCTCCCAGAAAAATTTCTTATTTTAAATCTAGTTGTGTTTATGTGTAGTGCGTTGTCTTCCTCGTGGGATCCCATTTGATCGGAAGTAGCTCCGTTTTCGGGCGTGGGGTCTCTGAAAATAAATATGTAATTATAAATATACCAAAAGTCGATCTTGGTCAGGCTCAGATCGGGCAAACTGTTATTGGTTTTTTTTCCATCGAGAATTTCTCAGAATCATTCCAGACTCTAGATTTGTGTCCGGTTAATAGCAATAGGCGGTCCCTCTATTACATGAGAATTAACTGGTGAAGTATAGGTGTCTGCAATGATTCAAAATAAGACCACAAGAAGTGGTGAGCTATTCAAGGGTTTCATTATCTACTGTCGAGGTCAAACGTCAGGCCCTCGATACCAAGTAAACCGTAAAATGAATAGGACTCGTTAAGACACATCACAGCTAATGACCCCATCAGTCAATGGGTATAGATACGTAGATCGTAGCATTTCAAACGTTGAAAAGGTTCTGTTTTATCCACCTTACAACTCAAATCATCAGACCAGCAAGATGGTATTTAATTATTGTATTGTCACCTGCAGGGCTATTGCGTATCTCTGTTGACAATTCATAGTGATCATCACTTGGCGAGTTTTGATAATTATACAATGACCGTACTTGTTGGTTTTAACTGACGCTACCCGTGCAGAACTGCCATTGTATAACAAAACTCGCCAAGCGACAATCACTATGAACTGTCAATAGAGATACGCAATAGCCCTGCTGAAGCACATTTGTTAAGTTTCAAATCGATATGATGACTTGAAGTGGGTGACATTTATTTTCTTACAAGCTCACATAGAAGTGTCGCGGGTAGAAAATGATCCATCGAAGATTATTATTGGTATCGATTCAAACACGTCACAATCGTATATGTCTATAATTTTGCCATTACTCGTAAGATAACGTCGTCGAATGTGGTTCAGTAATTTAGCAATACTAGATATATTTGATACGTACCTTCATGATGTAATAATGTTCACGTGAAATGGGAAATATTTATCCAGTTATTTTAATACACTTGCAGTATTTTTTTAAAATAAATGATTTAAAGATTACAATTGCACATTTTCACACAAAAAATTGGAAGTGAGACAAAAATACAAATGGGACTGATTTTAAGATAAATATTTCCTATTTTACCACCATGCGATTCGTAAGAAATTATATATTTATAACTGTGTCTTCGTAAAGGTCGTCTAATAATGAAACATTTTGTAAAATTTTATAAATGTACTTAATAATATATGTGAAACATTCCTGAAAAATATTTTGTAATGCTTCAATAATAAGCTTGTTTTTTAATGCTCAAGTTAGCCAGTAAATGATTGAAATTATTAAAGTATTATCACTAACATAAGTACCTAGGCACTGAAAATTGAAAGTTCTAGTTCTTCTTTTGGTTAAATTTTCTAATATTTAGTATATCACATTTAATCTTAAAACATCCTAAACATAATTTTTCAAGCAATAAATGAATCTCATCTGTTTTCTATCTTCTATGTCAAATTCATAGAAGTAAACCTTTGAATAAATAATGTCTAGATGGAGCATCAAATGTGCGAAAACGTGTCAAAAAATA
Organism: Eugnorisma glareosa; assembly: GCA_947578425.1. Lineage (NCBI taxonomy): Eukaryota > Metazoa > Arthropoda > Insecta > Lepidoptera > Noctuidae > Eugnorisma > Eugnorisma glareosa. The sequence goes on along the minus strand of OX387969.1, from coordinate 17,639,674 downwards.
TCAGCCAATTTTTGGCTTATAAGTTCGCACACAGAGACATAGACGCACAGTATTTACACTGTGCGTCTATTGTCTCTGCGCCCCTCAGCACGCTGCCGCACGCACACATGTTTGAAATTGCTCGCTCGATTGCAAGCCGACGCTCCATCTAGACATATTAACAAAGAAGTAACTATTTGAACACAATATGAAACTTTATAGGCATTTGTATTTATATATTTTTGTTGTGCTACGTTAAAGAGAAGTTTTAAGTCCTAAGACTCAAACAATTACAATAAACTATCATTCATGACACTTTTTAGCATTATTTCTAATTTGTTTTACAGAGCCACAAGGATCTTTTGGCGCATGCATGACATTGACAGGGGGGCGTTGTTGGTGAACATTCGTGAAATTACATTAATTTGGAAAATCGATTTTAAAAAAATAACTAGAAAAAACTAGTTTCGATTTGGGTTACGCGCAAAAAAATCCTTGCACGACTATTGCTACAATCATAAATCTGGCAACACAAATTAATGGGTTGTCAGATTTGTGGTTCTAAAAATAGTTGTTTATGTTTTGTTTTTACATAATGTTATATTAAGGACTGACCTCTGGTTATGACTACGTTCAGACGGTACGTGCCAGGACGCATGCTTTTAATAATAATGTTTATCTTGTCGAAATAACGTGGAGAAATAAAAATGTGAGGCTTACGTTTTGCATTTAGGCTCACAACGTAAGCAATAAACAATACAAAAATATCATTTTAATTATATTTGTTATACTTAAGTGCTTCTTTACTTGTATGAAAAGAAGAAAAATAAATTCAACATAAGTTTTAGTCTAAGGCTTTTATGTACTTAGTTGGAATATTTAAATCATCGTACACTGCATTATTCCGAATTATTAAACAGTCATACTTCACTACATACGTACCTAAATTTTCAGTGTATCTTCATCAAAGAAATTGTTGAATCATTTAGAAACCAAATTGAGTGAAAATTACGCATACGTCATACTTCCTTTTCTGTGGATATGGTGGTGTATTAACACAAATTATCCATTCATGTTAATACACCACCTTAGTTACATCACATTTAAAATATTCCATTCCATTATTACTTCTAAGTATAAGAGATTATGAATTTATTAGTGTCATATCCTAAAAGCAATTGTCTTATTTATGTAGACTGATCTTTCTAACATTAAAGGAAATAATTAAAATAATTCATTATGTATATTAATGCCATTAATTAATAAATGACATAACTAAAGGAAATGCGTGCAACATGCATGTACGAGTATTATTTGATCTCGAAATTTCTAAAGTAAAACAACATGACACTCAAAAAATGTAATACTTTTGATGGCACACAGTTGCACATGTGAGCTGAGCTTTTTAAGTAATACCTTGTGCTGTCTTTGTTTTAGTCATAGACATAGAGAAAGGACTGACCATTAGCCTCCAAAAAGTGACCACTCTGTAGAAAGAGACAGAGCGATGATGCGGGTAATACCTGGGGCAAACCATGGCAGCAGTACTTTGTCTCTCTCGCACTCAGCGTTGCCAGACCGTACCACCAAGTACGGTTTTCCGTACTATTCAACACACAATCGTACCACGACCGTACCTCAGTGTAGACCGTACCTTTTCTATACAAGTGATTTATTTTTAAATTCACTACAAAGGGTTAAAAAAAAAATCGCCTTCTGTTTTTCTCAACATTCTGTTTAAAAAACATTTTCTTTAAAATACTTTTTGTTCCTTTAAATATAGAGAATAATATCGCTTCATATATGAACTTCCTCATCACATTATTCCTATGATAAATTATTATCAATTTTTTTTTTATGCGTTGCATCTTTCACTAATTTAATGACTTTACTTCATTCTATAATTGATTTACAAATGAATTTGTTCGATATTGGCAATCGGTAATAATGTTCTACTTTACCATATCCCTTTGAATATTCGATTCCCTATCGCTTTTTTCCCAACCTATGGTCGCAGACAGCCAACTCGAAGAAGAAAAAAACTGATCTAGTTCATGCAGAAGTATCCCGACGCAACCGTACCTTGAAGTTAAAAACCATACCTTTTCAGAAAGCCAACCGTCCATTTTTGGAAAATCATACTGGCAACACTGCTCGCACTTCATGTTCAATTTTATTTGACCTTTGGCTATGGAAGGCTCCGTCCATGCTCTATGTCTATAGTTTTCGTAAATACATTGCATTTTCAAGTGAATGATACTTGTATCATCCTTGTGTTCTTATGGTCAGCAGCACGCTGCACAGCAAAATCGTTGGGCAGTTTTCATAGACAAAATCATAATGAACAAAACTGAAATAAAAAAGAAGAGTTGAAAATGGCATAGAAGAGATTTTAGTACTTATACAGCTGTTCTTTGATAATTAAATGTTATTAATAATTCCCTGAGGCATGTTTGTATTTTCATCTTTACTTCAGTTGTAGTTTAATATAAATTCGGTAATGAAAACTGCTGCTCTGTGTATAATTAATTAATGAAAAATAATAATATTTATCTAAGTATTTTTATATAAACGGAATTCTTCTTTAACTTGTACATAGGTATTCTAAATCGTTTTCCAGGAACAAGTTTTTTTAATACAGAACTAGAGTTCAGATTTTTCGTAGATTTTTATACTTGTTCTGTAATAATCACAGTTGTTGTGGATACTGTCTACGCTACTCACCAACTACATACTTACAATTTTTGTGAGAATAAACCTAAAATATGTACCTACCCATTTCATATCTAACTTACCCTAGCCTTCGCCCGTCCGTAATGATTGGATTACGTAAATACGATCCTTTAGAGTTATTTTACCAACTTATTAATTACAATCACCATAAAAATCACTGAGCTTTATTGCCATCGCAGTAAAGTTGTTTTCAGAGGTTAATAAACTGTGTAAGACCTGTAGTTACTTTACAAGCCTTCTCTCTGTGAGTATTTAAGGTACCTAGCATATGGCTACTCCTGGTTGCAGTTTCCACTAGAGATGTGCGAGAATGTGTAGCGGGCTCGTTTCAGATGCGAACGGTAACCACACCGGCTAGTGACGTGCTATTTTTTCGCTTACGTCCGTCCGAACATATCCCTCGCAACACATTAGTCGCACACATCCATCGCAACACATTACTCGCACACATCCTTCCCTTGTTATGTATGATGTACAAAAACCTCGCTCCGCTGAGCCGTTTCCACTAGAGGTGCGCTGAGCGAGGCTAGGTAAATGAAGTGATTCTATTGGTTCTTAACAAAAAAATCCCTCGCTACGCATCCTCGCATCACTGGTGGAAACTATAGTGTTGCCAATTTACATTTAAATTAGGTACAATTAAAATAATGTTGCCACTTCACTGTTACTAATCATAATTTTCCAGGAACCCTTCCTTGTAAAGATTTTGTATCGGTTTGCAAAATTACTATGAATTTAACAACTTGCAGTTTTATATATTTTCCAATGTAGTGATAAATAAATTATTATTTATTGTTTGTATGTCTTTCTTTTGTTTCTTCCTCTGTGTGATTGTGGATTGGGACTGTTGTACCAGGGAAGATGTTTTAGCAGTGTTCTGTATTAGTAGGTATTATGATGTCCTAAATTCTTCAACTATTTTTATTCTACATCTTCCTTTACACTGTCGAAGGTTTCTCATTAGTTAACAGCATAGATATAATAAATAAGGAGATATGCCCGTTATACGAAAATGTATCGCAACCTACTGTCTCCGTTTTCTCCCACCACCCGGCAACTACTACACATGCAATTCAGTAAAAGCAATAGATACGCAGTCGCGCACACACCCGCAATTCTTAAAACAGAACGAACTACACAATCAATTATAAACCTTATCCTATCAAACACAGCGTGTATTTACCATGCACCGTACAACTTACCCACACAAAAACATCGGTCGGTATCGTTGTGCTGTGCAAAAGCAATTTAATTGACGACCCGAATGGTGCAGCGGTTGTGAGGCTGCCTTACGTTCTTAGGGTCCCGGGTTCGAATCCCGGTAGGAGCAAATGTTTGTGTGATGAGCATGGACATTTGTTTCCGAGTCATGGATGTTTATATGTATGCTTAGTGTGGCACCTAGATGGCGCTGTGTGTAATGTCCAGCGATATTTATTTATTTATTTTATTTAATTGAATACCCACGCTAGTGATTGACTCAATCGAAAAGTTATCGAATATTCATGTGTTCAAGTAATATGTAAATCAATTAAAGTTGTACTGACATAATGAAATCGATTCTTACTGAAAGTGTGTTACGAAATTACTTCGCAGGTAATAGACTTTTGTTATAAAAAAAAATGCTAGTTAGGAAAAAAATGTAAATAAATGAAAACAAACAAACATAACAAATAATTATGTTGACTTATTGTAAGCAAAAGTTACTATTATATTATCTGAACCATGCCGATAACTATAACGTATTTAAAACTTATACAAGATGCTTCGAATACCGACTGGACACCCCTGGAAGAAGCCATCTCAGCTGATGACAAAGTTAATGTTTTTAATTCAGCTGAAGCGCCCGCCAGCGCCATGGATGAATCGGGGAGTTCGGATGGCAATGCGACGAAGGGACCGCGCATTCAGGAAGTTTAAAAAGGATCGTTCGGAGGATAATTGGACCGTCTTCAAAACTGCTCGAAATCGTTGTAATCAGATGATACACAACGCTAAACGCCGCCACATTCTTGATAATATAACTTCTTCTTCTCCTGCTGATATTTGGAAGTTCCTTGGAACACTAGGTATCGGCAGATCGCGGCATTCAGACATTCCTAATACATTTGGTTTGGACGATCTAAATCGCCATTTTGCCACTGTTCCTACTCTTGATAGTCCAACCAAATGTCAAACCGTTGACTACCTTGCTGGTCTGACGCGACCCAATATTACCCCCTTTGCCTTCACCCCAGTCGATCCGGGAGAGATCAAGAAGATTATCCTCTACATCAAATCCAAAGCCGTGGGCTACGATAACATGAGTTGCCACATGATCGTCACGGCTCTTGACCAGCTCCTTCCTGCAATCTCACATGTCGTTAACTTCTCCCTTTACTCCGGTGAATTCCCTTCGCTATGGCGGAAAGCCCATGTTCGACCACTACCCAAAATTCCTAATCCCACTCTTCCCAGTCACTTTCGACCAATTTCCATCCTTCCCTTTTTATCTAAAGTGCTTGAGGCCTGTGTCCATAAACAATTCTCCCACTTCATTCACCAAAACTCCCTCATTAGTCAATTCCAATCCGGGTTTAGGCCCGGCTACAGTACCGTTTCAGCTCTCCTTAAGGTGTCTGACGATATAAGGCGGGGAATGGAAGACACTAAAGTATCCATTTTAGTGTTGATAGATTTTTCCGATGCTTTCAATACCGTCAGTCACGAAGTCCTTCTATCCATCCTCTCCTATCCTAACCAATCCAGAACCCCGGGAGAGACCATTGTCTCTCCCGGGGTTCTGGATTGGTTTTCTTCCTATCTTGGGGGGCGTCAGCAGTCAGTTCTTGCGGGAGACTCTTCTTCCAGCTGGTATGATCTTGATGCTGGCGTCCCTCAAGGCGGTATATTATCTCCACTTTTGTTCTCTATTTTTATAGATCTTATAACTACCCAGCTTCAGTGTGCGTATCATCTTCACGCTGATGACTTACAGCTCTACAGTCGGGCAGGTGTTGACAACTTATCCGATGCGATTGAGAAGCTAAACCGGAATTTAGCAATGGTGAAAAATTGGTCTAATCGCTTCGGGGTTGCGGTTAACCCAGCCAAGTGTCAGGCGATTATTATAGGGAGCACACATAACTTACGAAGGCTGAATGGATTAGCGGTACCGCCGGTTACCTTTGATGGCACAGTCATTCCGTTTAGCTCCGAGGTCAAGGATCTTGGTTTGTACGTTGATACTTGCCTGGACTGGCGTAAGCAGGTTGCGAGCCAAAAAAGTCACTGGGACATTGCGGTCGCTTTATAGATTGAAGAATATTCTTCCATCACACATAAAGGCAATGGTGGTTCAGTCCCTTATCTTCCCTATAATTGACTATGGTGATGTGTGTTACTATGACCTGAATGCAGATCTCCTCAATAAACTTGACCGACTTCTGAATAACTGCATTCGATTTGTATTCAATCTTCGTAAGTATGATCACGTGTCCGAACATCGGTCGCTCTTAAAATGGTTACCCATCAGACAGCGCAGAGCGCTAAGGGCTCTGACAACCTTGTTTTCTCTTCTCGACAAACCCTGTTCTCCTTCCTATCTAACTTCTAACTTTCAATATTTATGCTCTGCTCACAGCAAGAATCTTCGTTCCTCCAATAATCGTCTTCTACGATGTCCTTCTCACCGCTCTGGTTTTCTCAAATCCTCTTTTCTTGTCCAGGCGATTTTCCTATGGAATACGCTCCTTCAGAATATCAGGACGGCCACCAGTCGGTTTATATTCAAGGTTAAAGCTCGCGAACACTTACGTAAGAAATTGGCAGATTCGTCCCACAGTTAATTTGTTGTATTTCTCCATCCATGTATTTTTATCTCTCTTTACTTTGTATATTTGTTTGTGTGTATGTATGTATGTATGTATATATGTATTTATTATTATATAAAGTACAAGCTTGGAAATTTTCAGCATCATTGCACCTACTATGTTATGTCTCTGCATCACCCTAAGGTAGACTGGTAGAAAATGCCCAAGGCATTAAGTCCGCCTTTGTACAGTGTTTTTTACATTATGTGCATAAAGTTTAATAAATAAATATTCTAAGCTAAAATACAAAAAAAAAAAACATAAAAAAGTAAGGAAATAGCACGAGGTTTGGGCATTCTGTTAGATGATAGTTTAGGTGTAACTTTGCGTAGGTAAAAACGGGCTTAAGGCGTCGAGTTATGTGTCACTTAGTGTTGGTGTAAACAGGCACTAGGCGTTCGTTAGGTGCCACTTTGTGTTGGTGAAAACAGGAATTGGGCGTTCAGTTAAGCAACACTTACTGTTGGTGAAAACGCGCTTTAGGCATTGAGTTAGGTGACACTTAGTGTTTGTGAAAACGGGCTTAAGGCATCGAGTTAGGTGCCACTTTGTGTTGGTGAATACAGGAGTTGGGCATTCAGTTAGGTTAGGTGTAACTTTGCGTTGGTGAACACAGGCTTAAGGCGTCGAGGTAGGTGACACTTAGTGTTGGTGAAAACAGTAATTGGGCACTCAGTTAGGTGCCACTTTGTGTTGGTGAAAACAGGAATTGGGCGTTCAGTTAAGCGACACTTACTGTTGATGAAAACGCGCTTTAGGCATTGAGTTAGGTGACACTTACTGTTGGTGAAAACGCGCTTTAGGCATTGAGTTAGGTGCCACTTAGTGTTGGTGATAACAGGAACTAGGCGTTCAGTTAGGTGCCACTTTGTGTTGGTGAAAACAGGAATTGGGCACTCAGTTAGGTGTCACTTAGTGTTGGTGATAACAGGAAGTAGACGTTCAGCTAGGTGCCACTTTGTGTTGGTGAAAACAGGAAATAGGCATACAGTTAGGCGTCACTTACTGTTGGTGAAAACGCGCATTAGGCATTGACTTAGGTGACACATAGTGTTGGTGAAAACAGGAATTGGGCAAGAATTGTCATACTCGTAGGTATATTATGCCATCATAATATATGATCATTCAAAGCCAAAAACACTCCACCGATTATTCAACTGAAATTAACTTACTTTACGAAAATTAGTTACGCATTTCTCTACTACGCTGTAAAATAACCAAAATACGTCAAAAACATTATTCGACATCGATCTTCCAACCGGGTTAAAATGGTTGATAAAATTAAAAAACAAACTTTACGTCTACGTTAGTTGAATCTGCACTTGAAGCACATCAGTCGTCGCAAGAAGCAGCGGCCGTACTACGCGATGCATATACCTACTTAAAAATGTATCGTTTTGTGATTTTTACATTGCTTGTCCAATCACTTAGCGACAAACTTTGGTAGTGGTTAAGGAGCAATGTATTTATTGCAAAACTTGTACAGTCGCTGTGTTATTTGAAAACAGAAATAACATAGTAAGAGCAAGAAATATTTTACGATTTGATTTTTAAAGACAAATATAGTAAAATACTATGTAAAGACAAGTATAGTAAATTATATGTACATAGTAAGTGATTCTATGATTTATAAAGTTTTGGTTTATGCTTCGATTTTCGATGACAAGAAACCACTGAACAACACGGCATTCATAAAAGTTGTTACAATCGCGGTCACACTAGTTCGCGGAGACGGCCGTTTGCCCTATGACATGCTTATCGTGCGCTCATCGCGGCGTCACCGACACGCCCCCTTGCCACTTCTCCTGTTTTTTATATTTCTATGGTTGCGGGACTGTTCGAAAGAGATACCGCGGCCCTGGAACACAAAGGGCAAAAGAAGGAACATGGATGGGTTTTAGTCAGTAAAAGTCTGTAGTGACATAGTACCGTCACACAATTAACACATACCTTAGAGCCCGTTACCACATACCTTCAAACCAATTTATTACCACTCAACAACGAACCAGTTACCTTACCACGTTTATGACGTCCCGCAAAGAAACAGAGAAGCAAGCATCTTGAAAAAGACGTTGGTTTGTAAGGAAATAGGATGGAAGCACGGGCACAGCACGGCGTCATCTCAACACCGCACACGCCGGCCATTTCGCTTCGAAAGAAGGTTTTGTAAGCAGAGGCAAGCAGGCAGAGCAAGCTTAACACTAGTTCCTTTGGCATCTTCACTTCATACTCCGGGACTACGCAGATGGACACGCGGCGCTGACGACACACGGCGGAGCAATAGCAGAGCAGACGGTCTTCACTCGACAGCGGCCCACGATGGAAAGGACCGCGCTTTTTTTTTTTTTGGAGATGGCATCTCGCAGTTCAGCCTCTCGCGCGCCTCTCCTATTTATCCCTTCGCGGCGATTGAGTACCGCGGCGAAACAGAGCGCCCCGCGCCCAGCGCGCTAATCGCCCTGCGGCGCGTCGCTATTGGTCGAGCGTTGGAGATCTGTATCGGTTATGCCTCGATGCTATCAAGTTGATGTTTAAAAAAGTAGGGCTTTTGAAAATAAATTCAATTCGTTGTTCATCCCAGTTGGAGTACTTACTGAGTTTTATTATCTACGGTGAATCCATGCATCCCCTAAAAGTCTGACACTCCCTCCTGGGCTCCTGGCCTTCCCGCTCTGGGCTGAGGCCCAGAGCGGGAAGAGTTATTTGATGATGTCCCATCCGAAAAAAATAAAATAAAAAAGGCACGCACCTCTGAATTTTCGGATTCATGTGCGTATTGTATAAGTACTTAACACTTGCTCCGGTGAAGGGAAACATCGTGAGGAAACCAGCATGCCTGAGAGATATCTCTCGACGGCATGTAAAGCCAAGTCAGAGGCCCATGGGCGGCCTAAAAACTGACACCAGGTTAGGCACTAACCACACAAAGAAGAAGAAGAGGACACAGCTTTATAAGTAGGTACATAACGATTGCAGAGAAGACACTAATAATGTTTCATCAAGGCTTCGTGTTGTAATAATTAAACATTTTTAATCTGTTCTAGAAGAAGAGAAAGATCTGTTCTAGGTTGTTCGACGATGTTTCAACATGAGTTTCTCTTCAAGGCCAGCAGGATTACAGGGATTTGAACATTAAATAAAAGAGTTTTGTCTAATAATAAATTATTTATAGAGAATTAAATAAGCAGATAGTCGCCTAACATAATTTGTGGTTGACTGTTCAAACTTTGAATATAAGAAAAATAATATGAATTTCAATCCTTACATGGCTGTTATCGCAGAAGAAAAATAATGGCGTTTTTTTATCAAGCATTAAACGAAAGGCACGGTGTGAGTGCCTACTGAAGCATCATAGATGGCCTGCAATGACAAGAATCTATAAAATGTACTGGGCATGATACCACCATAGCAAGACTTTTATCTATAAATAGGTACATAATGGTGCCCTGATGGCTTTGTATCTTCATGCTGCGATAATATCCTTGTAATCAGAATTAGACTTGTCAAAAGACTAACAAGGCAAGGTCATTTAATTGGAATAAAATGTATAAAAAGATTTGCTAAAATTCTCTTCAGATGTAATAATAAAATCAGTTACTAAAGTAGGTAATGGCTGTTTAAATGAAGACATTAAAGCTGCTCATTATTTGTAATTTAATGTTTTGTTCAAAATGAGAGTACTTACGTCATGTTTTCTGGCTAGTATTATTAGGGCAGCTCACACTGATGCATTTTACACAATCCAAGAGATAGTTAAAACATTGGTATTTTTTTAGATGTTTTGATTGGGTTGGTAATTATGTGCATTGAAATAAAGCTGTTACGAATCAGCTTTGGTGCATAAATTAATTGCAGTAACTAAATTAGTTAGATTTTACACCCTATTATGTATGGATTATTATTATTAGCTTCCTAAAACACTGAAAATTTTATTTACTATCTATATTAGGAAGGAATTCGTGACCACCATTCGTCCCAACTGTTGATGCGAAGCTCTGCATTTAAAACTGACCAATTAGGCGAAGGAATGTCTGGAGCCAACCAGTTGAAATCATCCAAAAGATCCCAGTTATTGGACTTCCGATCCAAGCCAGACATATTGAAATGCTTCTCTAGGTCTTCATAATACAAATTGTATGGAGCAGTGCATATCTCAGTACAATCTTCAACTATGCCCTTACTAGTCACATGTAAGTAAATATCACAATTATTGGATGTGTGCATTCTTAGCTGCTGGCATGCAGCAACAATCTTACAATTTGTACATTTCTCCATAAATACTGATGAAGTGACTGGTCCAGAAAGCACTATACAGTTGTCAAGATTTGTTAAATGCAATGTTCCCATGACGCCCTTAAGGCCAATGGTACAATTCGTAAGATTCCGTAATGCAACATCTCTCTGGAACAACTCGTCATTTTCAAGTACTAACACTTTATTCTTCTGTGAATCAAAACCAAACAGTTTCTCATCCCATTTGTTGCTATCAATTTTCCTTGCTGCATCATTTTCATCAAGTGAGCCTTGTTTGTCAGTGTGGGACTTGGGAAGCTTTTTCTTTGAGAATCCAAACTTTTTCCTGGGCACATATCTCTCTTCTAATTCGTAGCATTTTGTCTGCAGATTCTGTACTATACCCAGATATTTGCGCATATTAAACTCTTTCAAGAAGAATGATGATGTCACAACATATTTTTGTAATTCGTTTACTTCTCTTTTTATGCTATCAAAGTGTGGAGGCAAAGCATTCAGTTCTAGTGTTGGCACTTGCATCAGCAAGTCTTCAATATATTCTGATTTGATTTTAAATGACCCTGAAAAGAAATCTTCACTTTCGTCACAAGCATCTACATCTTCCCTTGCCTTATGAGCCTTTTGTAGTTTTTCTAAGCGTTGTGCATCTCGCCTACTTAATCTATCTAAAACAGTATTTTTGTCACTCATTTTCCTTTCTTTAACAATTCTTCAACTGTCTTGTTGAGTTCTGAATTCTGATTTGCTGCTTCTTTTAATACACTAACAGTTTGATGACTCACTCTTCTCGCGTCTGTATATTTTGATTCTGCGTCAAACTATAACAAACAAAATTTGTCATAGACCATTATGTATTTTAAATAGATGTGAATGTCGGAAGACACCACAAAACTATGAGGATGGTAAGACAATGACTTCCCATAAATATTCATAGAAATTAATAAATTATCCACCTGTCAAGAATAGTGGGTAGGTAGATACTTTGATGGTGTCCCTCCAATGCCATTAATTTGTAAGTAGGTCTAATAGTTAGTAGTAGGTCACTGAAGTATCTTTACTCAGTGTAAGTGACAAGAGATGGTGAGTCAAAATGGATCAAACTTGATGATATATGTTCCCATGAATTAAATATTCAACTTCAAAATGAATGAGCAATGGAATATGGACCCTGATGTAATTTTCTGATTGTATGTAAATTAATCAGGTTAGGCACAAACTGATGAATTTAAGTAAATCAACTCTGTACGAAATTTCTACTTCACTAAATCAAATTTTTGACCAGAATCAGATACATCACACAAGCCCCACAATACAATCACAATAAGAAAAATCATGCAGAGATTAGTCCCAAGAAAACCATCAAAAAAGATTATTAGCTAAACAATCGGTGACCACAATCAACATAAACTAATACGGAATTCAATAATGACCTTCTTAAGTAGTTCATCATCAGGTTTGACCAACTTGAACAGTGTGAAACCGAGGGTCCCGAACGTTACCACCCAAAAAGTGGCTTTAATACCAACAGACATCTCACCACTTGTTTAGATACGGCCTTCGTTTCTCCAAACTGCCTGATCGAGATCTCTGATCTTATTCTCAGCGATGGCTTCACCAAGTCCGTAGTAACCTTCCAGTACCCAGTTGTGGTTCTTGTACATGTACAGACGGAAATCTGAAAATTATAAATGAATAACTTAGTAAGTATGTTTATTTAGTTGTACAAGACATTAAAATATTTAATAGTGATATACAAAATGAAGAAAATCATGATCCAATACTTTTTCGTACTCTGTAACAAATTGATTGGTGTAGTGTATGCTCGCTGGTCAGGTAGCATTTGTGTCAAGATTGAAAATGTTTGGCATAAGAATTTTTGTAAGTATGAAAATCACAACATAGTATAAAACAAAGTCGCTTTCTCTGTCCCTATGTCCCTTTGTATGCTTAAATCTTTGAAACTACGCAACGGATTTTGATGCGGTTTTTTTTAACAGATAGAGTGATTCAAGAGGAAGGTTTATATGTATAACATTGCACCCGTGCGAAGCCGGGGCGGGTCGCTAGTGTATATTTATTTAAACACTTTAGTTTATATATTTCATAATAATTAATTTCTATGTAATACCAATATCCGCTCTATAAGTCTTTTAAATCTCTTTGATTGCAAAGAACAGAGAAGGTTCTGTTTAGGAACCCTAACAGAAACTTCTCTGTTGACTGTATTTGCTATGGAAAGAACATTGAAATATGGCAGATTTCTAACATTTAATTTAGTCGTTAAAAAAAGAATTACCAATAGAGAGAAGAGATGTTTGTAATTCTTTGTCCTTATATATTATTACTTGCACACTTTCGAAAGACAAACAAAGATGCAGGCGCGATTTAGGTTTTTGACCTGTCAAATATTTTAGACAGACATTGCACATGTTGACATTTAGGACTTTTTAGCCATGAAAATATATTTTCGTCTCACCGGAGATCATGTGAAGCGACAGTGCTAAAGATAAATTTCTTTGTTGTAATGATATACATAAGCTTAAATATACAGAATTAGAGTAGTCTCCATACTTACTTCTATCGGTGTTCAACTTGTACCAAAGACCGTAGGATGCGGCAAGCCCGATTCCTTCTGCTAACAATACACTTTTTATGCCCCAACTAATGTACCGTTTGTACGCAGGTTTTGGAGACTTTGTAAGCATAATAAAAAAGATGTAAGACGAATTGTTTTTACAGAACTAATTATTTCCTGACCTAAATGAAAAATTACTCCATTGAATCACGAATTTCACGATCGAGTACGTCTCACCGTCTCACTCACTCGATGACGTAAGGACAATAATTTCGTTCGGAAATTCAAGTTTTGATTTTCTCGCGTTTGCCATAGAATAATAGAGGGTAAAAACGCCAATAAAACTATTGAAATAAGTACTACGTGGATATAAAGAAAAGCGAAATTAAAACCTCTGATGATGATATTGACGAATTAGTTAGAACCGTCGAGTCACACCAACTTTATGAACTTTCAATCAATCTTGCGTTGTTTAACGATTAGCTATGGAATACACTTTATTAATACAGGTATTACCCTCCGTTAAGCCCTCATTGAGGGCTATCGTTTTTGAGCTCACCAGATGGCGCCACTGTCGAGTAAGGGCATGTCAATAATAGAATAGAATAGAATACTCTTTATTATGTACACCATAAAAATTACAGATATAAATGTAAAACATTATAAAAGGGGTGACACAATGGGCGGTCTTATCGCTAAAAGCGATCTTTTAAAGACAACCTTTGGATGGATTTAAGGGGGAAGGAGAGACAATACTGCAGGTAGCCTGTGGTGTACCATTTACATATATACAATAAATACATACATATACATACATAAAACATATTACACTTAAATACCTAAATACATTTTTTTTTTTATGATCAAGAAACAAGTGCGAAGAACTAAATTATAATACCTAATAAAAATTAAGCTTAAGGAGAGAGATACAGTTTTTTTATCATGCTTTTAAAAATTGGCAGAGATTGAGCACGCCTTACAGCCACTGGCAGAGCATTCCATAAACGAACTGCTTGAACTGTAAAAGACTTGTCATAGAAACTGGTGGAATGCATCGGCATCTCTAGTCTTAAGTTTTCCGATGACCTCAGATATCTATTATGTGTGTCATGAAGGAACTTGAAACGTTCTTTAAGATAAGAGGGGGTTGTAGGATTGAACAGAATACTGTATAGCTGAAACAGGATATGAGAATTCCGGCGAAGACGTATAGGAAGCCACTTGAGCTTAATAATTCTATTTTATACTTTAAAGTGCCTTCATAAAAAGTTCGTTTTATTACGTATAACAACATAGTGTAAACTTCAGATACATATATTTACAATATTCTCCCTAAAATTAGCAAGCATGAAACATTTCAAAATAATTTTACCTCCAAGTACTAACAAATAAGATCCTAAGTTGCTACTTAAAATCTTCAAGTCACAAATAGTCAGAAACAGCGCAATCTAGACCACAATCGTGAATATTAGTAAATTTATGTGATCTAAAAGCACGCAACGCGTGAACTTTATATGGCATCTGACATTTCGGTGCCCCCACGCTGCACTAGCTCCTCTAGCGGCGAATTCATACGCGGTAGCCCATTGAACTTATATTTAGGGTTACACAAATTACACAATTTACACAATGAGAGCCTAGGCCGTCAGAAGTTTGAAGATAAACTCTGTGTTCGATGACTGTGAATCATTTACGCGCCAAAGACATAAATAGAAGCGGCGTGCAGTTCGCGCCTGATCCAACGCTTCCTCGCTCTGCACCTTCCGGCCCCATGGCCAGTGAGCAGGAATCCTCGTTCAACACGATCACGAGATTCCAAATCTTCATTGCCCCTAAAGCAGACCGCTTGGCGTCTGAGCTCAGGACTGCAAGAGATCTCCACCATGTCCAAGAGATCTTCCAGGCCTATCCTAGGATAGAGTCTGCTCTCCGCGCCCTTTCTCTAACTAATAAACTCGATAATGGATATACAAAGGAAAATAGCTTGTACCAAACTCCGGTCCCTTAGATTAGGATTTTTCAACGCCAATGGCCTTAAAGGTCAACGTGATGAGGTCGCCGCTTTTTTCCGCGACCACCAAATTGACATCTTTTTAGTACAGGCACAGATATTATAATACTTCGTAGGAGACTTTTCTCAAGTCCAGTGATCGTGATCCGAAAATTGCCAACTATCGCATAGTTCGCAACGATCGATCGCGTTGTCACAAGGGCGGGACTTAAATCTATTTAAATAAAAGCGAATTGCCCAAATGTATGACGGAGCATCACTTGAGAACGGCTCGACCGATTTGCCTAATTTTTTTTTGTGTTGTTTTCGTAATTTTCAGGACAAAGTTTGTATGAAAGAAAATTTTGATATTTAAAAAAAAAGCACGAAATTAACTCAGTATGTCCATAGTCTTCAACTGTTTTACCGCCCGCATGTCAATAGCTATTTTAAACAACCTTCATTGGTCCAAATAGCCTAATAGTTCCAAGGCCGCCTGTAAACCACTATTCGCAAGTTCGAATCCCAGCCAATTATTTCTTTTTGTGATTTATTTATATTTTTTAATGTTGTACGTTCTTGTTTCCCAAGTTCGATCCCTAAACGGCAGGTATTAAATTTTTGTGTTTGTTATTTTTGATTTTTTTATGCTGTTAGATTTAAAAAATAGTTATCTAAATAGTTTTCATTTTATACAGTTTGCTTATCTAGACATTTTGATGAAAATCTTCAATGTATTGGCGTTGAATGAAGAAGAAATGTGCCATTGTGGTTTCTGGCGAGAATATGGAGTCTTGCGATATTTTGATTCAGCGTGTCAAGGAAACTCATCGTTCGTATGATGCTTGACAATATCTGCTAACATTTTGCCGAGGAGAGGATGGATATAATTTTCGATCTAGATTATAATAGCGATTGTCACATTACAGCACGAATATTCAAGCAGAAACTCAATGCACTCCAGAATTTCATTGTGAAGAATCATGTCTTCGGAGACGTGTGATGTTGGATGTACTCTGTCGAGTGACAGAAAAGAGGATTGCCTAATGCGTATATTCTCCTGTGGATGGTCGATAAAATAAGACTGGATAAATTGACGCTATTATATGCGCAGAAATTCTAGATCAGGAAACAGATCCAAAGTTGTATGTAGTTGTAACAACAAATATATGATTCATGGACCATGTAGCAAACGCAACCGGGAACCACCACGTATGATTGAAAACAAATGCTCCAAACGTTATCCGCGTGCTTTTTAAGCTGACACAATCACAGGTAATGCCGGTAACTTCCTGTATCATCGTCGCTCTGCTGAGGTTAACGGCTAACGTTGAAAGTCAAGAATTAGGAGGTTGTAGTCGACAACAGCTGGATTGTTCCGTATTCGGCGCTGCTTTCAAAATCATTCAAAACGCATCGTAATGTTGAGTACTGCAATTCTATCAAGTCCATAAAATAATTATATGTTTCCAAGTACGTCACAAAACGAAGCGACATGGCTGTATTTGGTTTTGCATCTTCTGATGCCAATGATGAAGTTTCGCAATTCCAAAGCAAATCAAGCAAATCAAGATATGTCAGCGGCAATGAGCCATTTGGAGAATCTTTTCAATACAAGAACGTCGATCGATCTTTAGCTGTGCATCTGGCGTATGGACACCCAGCTTATTTTACCACTAGCTACAACAGTATCAAGTTTCTTTCCGACATTCGCAAGTGATCAATTTACAAGAGCACTGCTTTACTCAGAATTGCCGAGATATTTTGCAATGTTGTTGAATGTTTAGTGAATGTTGTTCAACCGTTAGTCAATGATCGAGACCCAATTTCATTACAACATTTACGAGCTGTTGATGCTCAATAATTGTGTGGCTCTTACAGAGAAGCATGTTAACGTTTGCAATCGTTAGAAAATGACGCTCATTGGGATCAAACTCTCAATGATGCTGCTGATTTTGCACAAACTCATCAAATACGAACAGTGTTTTTTTAAATTATTTCAACCTGCTTCCCATAAAAAAAATGATTTATGGATCAAGTACAAAGATGAATTTCGGTGAAGAAAACAACGAGGCATTAACATCAATTGATCGGAGGACATGTGCTTGATGATGGCAAACAAAGTGTCATCTCAATCAGGCATGCATTTTAATAAAATGAAGCAACGCGAAAATCAGTACGTTCTGAGAATCAGTTCGAATAAATCCAAAAAGAAAAGTATGTATTTGATACTCTTATGAAAGTTGTAAATTATGGAACTGGAGGGATTTACTTGGCACATAAAAAGTCTTTAGAGGCATTACCATGCAAGATCTGCGGAACAATCAAAACCGAATCTATGGTGCGATGATTTCTTAGCAAGACATTTTCGTCGAACATTACCAGTAATTCCATAGTGACCAGGTGAGGGCATCAGGGGAGAGCAGCGGTGGCCCATTGCTGTAAAACACGTAGCTGTGTCTAAACATTTCTATTTTGGGCACCGGTAATTCTAAATTTGAGTGAGTTACTTTACGTTTGTGCAAGTTATTTTTATTTTGGAAAAGATTCATGTTAAACTTAACAAAAGCTATTTCATAGATGTATATGCTAGGGGCGGTCAATCGGTTTTCAGTTTTAAATATGGGTCGACAGGATTCAGACCATTGCTTGGTGTGCTATTTATTTCAAAATTTTAAAGGCTTTTATCATTACATCCTATTAAAATAGTAGTATCATCTGAAAATAAAAAACATGTTTGCGTACTGCTTGTGGCAGATTATTTATATAAATGAGGAATAGGAGCGGTCCTGAAATACTTCCCTGTGGTACACCAAGACCATTATTTCTAGGTTCAGAATCAAAATCCTCTATGCTGTTCGTATTATCGTTATATTGAGTTATTCTTGTGATCTGTCTTCTATTACTTAAATAAGATTCAAACCATTTTAGGGCCGTTCCTCATAAGCCACTTTTTTCTAATTTATTGATGAAAATAGAATGGTCAAGATAGTCGAACGCTTTACTTAAATCTAGAAAGAGAGCAGTAGAAGAAATTTTATCGTTCACCTTAACTTAAACTGATTTTACTATCCTGAAAGTTGCCAATGTAGTTGATCGAAATTTCCTGAATCCATGTTGTTCTTCTGCCAGTACATCTTATTTGTTAAAGAAATGTAATAAACGTTTTTTTTATAACTCTCAATTTTAGATAAAATTGGTAATGGTCTATAGTTGTTTTTGTCCGTCTTTGAACCTTTTAATATACTGCTGTCAAGTAAAGCTGAAGCTACTTAAATATCAAAATAAGTGATAAAATAAGAAACATAGACACTAAACAATAGAACTAAAGTGACAGACGCTCTTAAATTTTCGCAAAGCCAAAAATGGAGGTGGGCCGGGCACGTTGCAAGGCATTCCGATGATCGTTGGACAGTCAGAAACATCAAAAAGTTGGACAATCGTTGGATGAAATGGAAAGTTTTTTTTAGTTGCCCACAGGGTACCAAAAATAGAGGCCGGCCCTGCGCCCGTTGGCAGGAGTTTATTGCGAATGCTGGACGAGACTGGCTGGCCACCGCTTGTGATGGAGAAAAGTGGAATTCTTTGGAGGAGGCTTTTACCCGAAGGCCGGGGTCCACACCTCGCTAGAGTATTAATTCACCAACTGTCCATAGGAATAGACCTACAGGTGGAGAAAGATCAAGCTAAATACACGACCACGACCATATTATTTTGTCATATAATTTTATTGGCATTCATTAATTTATTTGTTTTTAGAAACTATTCATCTTCTTCTTCTTCCGACTCTTCCTCCGGTTCTTCTTCCTCACATGCTTCTTCACAAGCTTGTGTTTCAGTGAGAGGTTCTGTCAAACACTCGGACGCCGGATCCTGCACAAATACAATCGTCAACAATCATTAAGGGGTTTCAATAATTTCGCTCGTCAACATTATATTGGCGACCATTGATATAGACGTTATTTTTTCCTACATTTATTACTCATCTTCACTTCAATATATTTTTTTCCATTTTTTTCTCTAATGGCCTCCGAAAAATAAAAAGGCTCCATTGCTCGATGTATTTTGGTCATTTGTATATTTTGTCACGTGAGGTCCGAATGAATAGGACAACTGTTTTTGCAGCACAAGTATCCAGAAGAAGTTAGAATTCAAATAACCACGAGTTATTCAAATATATGATTACGGGGTGCAAGGGTCACCAACGCGAAAACGCTTAAGGTGGATGCGCAAGGGTAGCCCGCGAAATTTAAATTTTCTTACGTTTATTGCAATTTGCAGGTCAGTGTCAGGTTGTTTGTTGATGAAAATATAAATCGCGCCAGTAACTCGTGTTAAGCATACCAACCTATTGCATCAGCCTGGCGACAAGAAGACTAATGCTGAGTCGGCGCAACGTGACGTATGTCGGCGACCGGCCGGCGGCGCGACGGCTCACTTTCGATTCACACTTTGAACGACTGTCACCACCATAATTTTTAGAACAAAATTGTAATCCTACTATTAAACGTGTTCCAGCATATCGAGTTTTCTTGCACCTGCCTGCTCGACCGACATAATTGGCGCAGCCGGCAGCATCCTCGAGAACCAACGAGCACCTGTGCGCTGACGTGGCGGTCATCGAGGCCGTTCGAGGATCCGAATCTACACGTCGTGACTTGCAGCAGGGGTATCCAACTATCGATACAGCGAGAAGACCGAGATGCAATTCATGTGAGTACATTAAAAACTTTTTAGTGGATTGCTCACCCTAGTCCTAAGTTCCCTGTACCCGCACATTTTCCAAGATTTTCCATCCTAGAGAATCACGGAGTGTTAGGTTAGATAGTAGGCATAGTAGTAAGTATAGTGCTCTAGATTTAAATAGAGAAATTAACTCAGACTCTAGTGTTAGGTTAGATAGTCTACAGAATAGGATGGCAGATTTAGATGGTATTTTTAGGGCCCTTCGTTTGGTGCCCGAGTTTGACGGTAACGTTAACGTATTAACTAGGTTCATACAATTATGTGACGAGCTGGTAGACGAATTTGTAAAAAAAGCAAACCCGCCTAACAGACTTTCGGAAATTGCTCTTATTAACGGCATATTAAATAAAATAACTGGTCCCGCGGCCCGATTGATCAATTCGAACGGCATCCCATCAGATTGGACGGGTATACGCAAATCTCTCGTAAATAATTTCTCAGATCAGCGCGATGAGACGGCGTTATATAATGACTTAGCGTTACTGTCACAAGGGCCTGACAGCCCTCAGGAGTTTTATGAAAAGTGCCAGAACCTGTTCAGCACGTTAATGACATATGTCTCTCTACATGAGGAAGTAGCTACTACTATCAACGCGAAAATGGACCTATATAAAAAATTGACCTTGCAGGCATTTGTACGTGGGCTCAAGGACCCACTAGGTTCGCGGATTAGGTGTATGCGGCCCGAAAGCATTGAAAAGGCCTTAGAGTTTGTTCATGAGGAACAAAACGTAGTGTACTTGCAGCAGCGTAGTAGCCAAGTTTCAGATAAGAAATCGACACCCCAAGTCATGCCACCTAGACCTTTGCCCTTACCATCAGGTTTTAATATACCACAGCCTAGACCGTTCCCCTTTAATATGGCTGGACCCTCTAGGAGTCCTTTCGGCCACCCAATGATGCCACAAGCACCCGTACTATGGTGACCTAATTTAAATAATCAAAATCAGGCCGGACCATCACGCACGCAACAAATGTTTCGTGCTCCTCCTCTTAATTATAACCAAAATAATGCATTTAAATTTATACCGCGTAATATCGTACCGCAAAGTAACTTGCAACAGCCTAGACCTATGAGTGGCGTCAGCCATTTTGTGCCTAGACTTTTACCACCCAGTAACGCAACAAAAGGACATGACTGGACTAAATCTGGTGATTCCCCGGCTAATCATAATTTCGGAAATAGGGAGATGAATTTCAATGATTGCTCTGCTTATTACGGTTACGTAGATTATGATACCGATAGCTATTTGTTTTACGAACCTAACGAGTATTATGAAGGATACTATTACACCGATTACGATCAGGTATGTCACCCACAGCTAGAGGTAAGTAACGATACGGCAAAAGACGAGCCAGTTAAATCGGACTGTTTAAAAGAGGATTTTCAGAACCTTCAAATATTAGACAAACCAAAATAGAGGTCCCCCTTCAAACACAACGTCAGCTTCCCTACTTGCAAATTCAAGATCCTCCTCTAAAATTTCTAATAGATACAGGCGCTAACCAATCTTTCATTAGCCCTAATGCGGTCGAAGCTTATTTTAATAACGTACAGTTAAACTATGACCCCTTCGAAGTTTGTAATGTACACGCTGTGACACGTAGCAACTACTCGATAACACTACCTTGCTTCTCTGAATTGAATGATAAGGATTGCATTACACTTTTTGTTTATAACTTCCACGACTATTTCGACGGATTGATAGGGTCGGATTTATTAGACAAGTGGGAAGCCGCCATTGACTTTAAGACGAAATCATTAGTAACAAAAATTACGTTAGACCAAAATTACATTAACTGTTTCGATAAATGTAAAACACTGTTAATTAATGACCCCATTTTACAATATCCTGATTTTTCTAAAGAATTTGTCTTAACGACAGACGCATCAAATTTAGCGATAGGAGCTGTCTTGTCTCAGGGGACCATAGGTACGGACAAGCCTATTGCTTACGCTTCTAGGACATTAAACAGTAGTGAAATCAACTATAGCACCATCGAGAAGGAACTCCTTGCGATTGTCTGGGCTACCAAATATTTTAGACCATATTTATTCGGCAGAAAATTTAAAATTCTCACGGACCATAGGCCTCTTCAATGGATAATGAACATCAAAGAACCCAACTCGCGTCTTACGCGATGGCGACTAAAACTAAGTGAATTTGACTTTTCCGTAATTTACAAGCAAGGCAAGTCTAATACTAACGCCGATGCGTTATCCCGTATCGAGCTACACAACGAAGAGACTAGCTCCCTTATAGCAAACCCTACGGAAGGACCATCCTCATTATTGAATAATTCAAAAACTGATACAGTTCACACCGACGCCGAAAATCCAATATTAGAAGTTCCTATAACTGATTTCCCACTTAACAAGTACCATAAACAAATCATTTTTACATTGGTCGATGAGGTAAGAAGTTACCCTTCAGTTTCAAAACCGTTTGAGTCACACGTTAAAACACATATTCAGATTTCTAAGAGTAATGTCGAAGAGGATGTCGTAAACGCTGTCAAAGAATATATTAACCCCAAGGTAAAGACCGGTATTCTCATTAATCCCCCATTAGCCATGTATGAAATTATCCCCATTATCCAGAGTAAATTTAAAAGTTCATCAATGGATTTAGTCTTAACAAAAGTAGAGTTAGAAAATGTCAAAGATTATTTAAAACAACAGGAGATAATTCGCAAGTACCACGAGGGTAAAACCAATCACCGGGGAATTAATGAGTGCTACATGTCCTTATCCAATAAATTTTACTGGCCAAAAATGAAGGAACACGTAACAAAATATATAAACGGATGTGACGTGTGCGGTCAAGCCAAATACGATAGAAACCCCGTGAAACAAAAGTTTAATATAGTACCACCACCAACCAAACCGTTTGAAATAGTACATCTTGACCTATTAAGTGTCGAAACGCAAAAATATCTTACAATCATTGACGCATTTTCAAAATATGCTCAAGCTTACTGCCTAAGGGACGCGACAGCGATCAGCGTCGTACAAGCTCTTCTAACATTTAGTACTCACCATGGACTTCCCTTAACTATTGTCACAGACAGAGGCCCAGAATTTACAAATCAACTGTTTTCGGAGTTTGTCAAAATTCATAAAGTGCAACACCATAAAATTTCAGCATGCACACCAAATGAAAATGGCATGGTGGAAAGGCTGCATTCCACACTTCTAGAACACTTACGTATTTTAAAATTAGAGCACCGTGGCGATACCGCTATGAACTTAATGCCATATGCAATTCTAGGTTACAACAGTTCTATTCACAGTTTTACCAAATGCAGACCTTTAGATATAATTACTGGCCATTTAGACCCCCGTAACCCATTAGATATTAACCTGTCAGAAAATATACTACAGTCATATTCACAGGAACATCGCACAAAAATGCAAAGAGTTTTCGAGATGATTAATGGTTCATCCTTGCACGATCGTACACGGATCATCGAAAATATTAATAAAGATAGGGAACCCGAACGAGAATTTTCTGCAGATCAGCATATTTTTGTACAGAACCCAATGGCCAGCCGCCAAAAACTGGCCCCTAGATTTACACGCGACACGGTCTTAGCCAACTTACCAATCCAAATTTACACCAAAAAGAAACGTGGTCCTATTGCTAAGTCTCGCCTGAAACGGGTTCCTAACAGCAATCGTTTTTTACAGGATCGCCCTCCTGGGCCTGAGCCTGACGCAAGCGGAAGACATAACTTTGAATAGTCTGGATAATGGACCGGGCATCTTACCCTTTATGCTAGGAAAAACAAAAGTTATTTCCCATTACCACTCGTTTGTCCAACCGGTTAACTTAGACATTATTCGTAGTAATATAGACTTAGTCAGAAAACAATTAGATAATATTTCTCCCGAATTCCACAATAAAACGCTGTCTTTATATAAGCCACATATCGAATATCTTCATAACAAGATTACGGAGCTGTCCGACCAGTTAGAATTGTTCCAGTCTAACCGCGTCAAGAGGGGCCTCATTGATGGACTAGGTTCAGTCATTAAGAGTATTTCCGGAAATCTGGAGTATACAGACGCTATCCGTTACGATACTGCAATTAAAACCCTGCAGGAAAATGAAAATAAGATGGTCACGGAATTAAATAATCGAGTTAGTTTAAATAAACACTGGATGTCTGAAAACTCCAAAATTCTCAACAAACTAATCCAGAATCAGAACAAAATCAGGGAAGTGGTAGATCAGATTATGATTCGCGAGTTACGTCAGGAAAAAGATTTAGTTAAGTATGCCCATCTGGCTCAATATATGATAATGCTAGCGGATAACATCGAATCGTTATCCGACGAAATGCTTAAATTAGAAAATTTATTAGCTTTTATACGTGCTAAGAGCACACATTTCCTTATGTTTAAATTAGATACATTCAACAGGATCAAAGAACAATTAAATGTCCTCTATGGTAGAGAACATATACTGAACATTAGTTTTAGGGAATATTTCGACATAGTTAAGTTAGGCTACTATTATAATAGTCGTAATTTAGTATTAGTGTTTAAGTTCCCGGTCGTCCTTTCCAACACTTATGACCTTTATAAATTATCCATAGTTCCCAATAAAGATGACAAAGTGCTAATTCCATCCTATCCCTTCCTAGCAATTCACGATAAAGATTTTATGTACATAGAGGCAGAATGCCCGAAGTCCAGTCAATACTATCTCTGCGAAGACAGCATCAATCAACACTACAAGAGTCAAGGCGACTGCATTCACCGTCTCATATCTGCCCAACAAGTCGACAAATCCTGCCGATTCATCCTAGCCAAATTAAAAACGGAAGCCGTGGAAGCAGTTGACGACCGACACTACGTAGCAAGCTTTCCTGCGCCTACAAGTATTCGCTTATCCTGCACTGATACTCAATACAGCACAGTGCAAGGAAGTTACCTCATCACAATCCCGAAAGGCTGTGATGTACAAACCTCGGGTCTAATTCTGGCAAACAAGGACGACCGATTGAAAGGACAAGTACTGAAAATTATGAACATCCCACTCAGCAACGGAACCAATTACAATACTGAAGCTAGAAAATTAACACTCAACTCCGTCAACCTCCATAGCCTCCATATTGCTAATAAGGAGATAACCATGGAACCGCCATTAACCCTGAACACATCCGACATTTATGGCGTGTACTACACTATCACACCGCTCTACCTAGTACTATTAGGTGCAAGCGCACTGGGAATCGGGCTCGCATTACGAAGATACATGAGACCGCGCACTCCTGAAACAACACCAGAACGAACAAATGGCGAAACTGACCACGGCGATATAGATGTCGAGACTAACAACCACGCTGCAAGTGCTCAACCAAGATTATCAGCGCTATTCTCGAATTAATTTTCTAATAGTCGCTGATCTTCGGGAGGGAGATGTTAAGCATACCAACCTATTGCATCAGCCTGGCGACAAGAAGACTAATGCTGAGTCGGCGCAACGTGACGTATGTCGGCGACCGGCCGGCGGCGCGACGGCTCACTTTCGATTCACACTTTGAACGACTGTCACCACCATAATTTTTAGAACAAAATTGTAATCCTACTATTAAACGTGTTCCAGCATATCGAGTTTTCTTGCACCTGCCTGCTCGACCGACATAATTCACGTATGGAGTTACAGAATTATAATCATTCAAATCATCAATACGACCCTCCAAAATCATATAATCTCAAAAAGTGACTTTTTCATGAAATAGCTATTGAATGTGATTATATGAACTTGGAGAGCTGTATTGATGATTTGAATGATTATAATTCTGTAACTCCATACATGTTACTGGCGCGATTCATATTTTCATCAACATACAACTTGACACAGACCTGCAAATTGCAATAAACTTGAGAAAATTTAAATTTCGCGGGCTACCCTTGCGCTTCCACCTTAACACGTATTCAGTACAACATTTTGACAAAAAAAAAAAAAGCTGTTCCAAACATTTTGACCGTGTAAGACGTTACGTACGTATTGCACTATTGTAGGAAACAGCTCTTTTATTTTTAATCTAAAAGAAAGTCGAGTTAGTTACACTATATAAAACTCATTAATTTAGGTCTAAGTCCTCGCGGACGAAGTCGTAACCGTTTCCGCGTCGGTGTCCCTCCCATCCTGTGTATGTAGTATATGTACCTACCCAATTAATTACTCACCCCGATATGGTTCCGGAACCGGATCTGGTATCCGTCCAGCACGTTGTCAATGCATTCGCCTTCACAGTCCTGCCAGTCTTCCCACGGAGTCATGGGGCATTCTTTCGACGAATCCGGGTCTACTGGTGGAGGCTCCTCGCTGTTTCAAATAAAAATGAGGATTATGCTGACTGTTTTTACAAATAAAATAGTCTTGATAATTATCTTTCTTCCCTTGTCCCAGTTTATTTGGCACACGCAGTATGTTTTCTTGAATAGTGTTGCCACCTTTAGCCAATTTCGTCCCAGCCTAGTGGATAAATATACCTTGTGGTGGTAGTAGGTGGAGAAGGTCGGTATTCCGTTTTCTTTGTTACTTCGCTACTATCGCCATCACTACCTTCTCCCTGTTCTCCAGTCTCACCTTCGCTTCCTGTAAATTAGGTTTTTAAAACAAATTAAACGGCAGTAAGTTAGTTATGGAGGAAATCGCATCAGATGACATTCAAAAGATTGCATGTAAGACACGGTTGAAGCCCGGGTAGACCAGGGAATCATGATGCAAAAAGGCGGAGGCCTATAATTAAAAGTGGGTGTAAGAAAGATGCCACTGATGATATTGTAGCGGCACTACAAAAAGTACTACAGCAACATAGTATAAAAAGTACTACAGCGCCATCTATGACACAAATGAACAACTTATATCAAAATCATAAATCGCGCAGTTAAATTCAGAAAAACCGCAGCTGTCAACTGGGGCAGTAGCCCACCAGTCCCAATCCAACACCCGTCTGGTCGGAGGATTCTCCCTTTTCTATGGCAGTGAAGGACTTCACACTCTTCATATCCCTAAAATATTTTCATGCTTTATTCATCTCCGTCTCGGTAATTATAAAGGGTGAGTATACCTGTTTCTTCCGTAACAGCCATCTCTACCGTGCAGTTAGGATTGTAATAAGTTCGTATCAAATGGAACACCAATCTGGCGAACGGTTTCACAAGTTCTTTGTCTTCGGATTCCTCTATTATAGACGCAGAAGTTATCGACTGTGCTGGTGCCGTCGCTTCGTTTGAAGACTGAAATGGGACTAAAAGAATTTAATACACGTAAGAGCAGCTAGCTTTCAGAAGCTCGTAGCTAAATAAAAACAGCCGCTCAGGTCGATCTCCAGCTCAAGCAGCGCCTGCCTAGGTTGGGCCGTGTTTCCTCTGTGCCTCGGAAAGAGCGATAAGCCTTTGGCCCCAGCTGTTATTCTTAGATCTTTGAAAATTTTTACAGGTAGTCAGTGGCCCGTAGGTCTGACAACCAGTCTTAACATTGGGTATTGTAATACCCAGTACTATAACTGGGATCTGGAGGTCAGTTAAGCAATCGCTCCATGTAAAATACTGATATTCAGCTGCATCTGGTTTGACTGGACTGGAAAAGGCAGGCAGGTAGTTGAGGAGAAGCTGGCTTTCAATTTGTAAAAAATTACTAGAAAAGAAGTGAAGAAGATTTTTGCAATTATGCTGCATATATCAAGATAGGCCTGGATCTGTATGAGTAGGTATTTCTACTGGCGGCCTTATCATCCTTAAGTTCATCTGCCGGACCTTCACTAGTCGCTGAAGATTTAGCGAAAATAACTTTTGACTGGAGAGAGTCTATGGATAGGAGGTCAAGAAGCCTATCATAGAGCTGTAAATTAAATGATCATGATGATCCTCCTAATTTAAGGATAAAGAAAGGTTTACGCACGTCAAATTTCTTTCCACTGTCTGTTCCAGCATCCATTGGGTACAAATTGTAGGTGATACTTTCCGCCCACTCTTGATTCTTGGCATCACAGAGTTCTAAATTCGCTACTCCAAGGAACCAATCTGGAGAAGGCAAAATGGCAGTGGCTAGGGAGACCAAGTGATGCTTCCTGCTTACTCTGAAGGTGGAAAGAGTCTCCATATTTGTTTCGGGCGGAGCTGTAGCCTTTATAATAGTTCTGACATTAGAACCTAGCTGTGAAAAAATTAAGATACGTTACGTTATTCCGCTATACAAGTGTTTTGTGTCTTGTGAGTTAAAAGACAACACTTAGATCATTATGTTTAAGGGGATAGGCGTGAGGCGGCTGGATCGCAAGGTATGATCTATTTCAAAATTACCTCGCGATAAATTTCGACCTCCATGATGGTAGTGTTTCCTTGTTCAGCCAGGAGTTTCAGACCATCACTAGCTTCAGAGTTGAACTTGAACAGAGTGAATTCCTTAGTGTGCGAGGCTCCAACGACGTCACTAAACCTCGCTACCAACTCATCTCGGTTGGGATACATCGTGGGATGGGTGTTAAAGGACCACATGCCTTCAAAAGTCAGCTATTGGAAAAGAAAAGTAGTTAATTGGACAATACATTTCTTTAAATGTTTTTGATTTTAGATAATACTTTCTAACAAATGATTGTGCCGTACCTTGTATCTCGCATCTTCACAATCTCTAACTACTTTCTAACAAATGATTGTGCCGTACCTTGTATCTCGCATCTTCACAATCTCTAACTACTTTCTAACAAATGATTGTGCCGTACCTTGTATCTCGCATCTTCACAATCTCTAACTACTTTCTAACAAATGATTGTGCCGTACCTTGTATCTCGCATCTTCACAATCTCTAACTACTTTCTAACAAATGATTGTGCCGTACCTTGTATCTTGCATCTTCACAATCTCTAACTACTTTCTAACAAATGATTGTGCCGTACCTTGTATCTCGCATCTTCACAATCTCTAACTACTTTCTAAGAAATGATTGTGCCGTACC
Organism: Eugnorisma glareosa; assembly: GCA_947578425.1. Classification (NCBI taxonomy): domain Eukaryota; kingdom Metazoa; phylum Arthropoda; class Insecta; order Lepidoptera; family Noctuidae; genus Eugnorisma; species Eugnorisma glareosa. The sequence continues at coordinate 17,610,571 of OX387969.1, read as the reverse complement.
TTGTATCTCGCATCTTCACAATCTCTAACTACTTTCTAACAAATGATTGTGCCGTACCTTGTATCTCGCATCTTCACAATCTCTAACTACTTTCTAACAAATGATTGTGCCGTACCTTGTATCTCGCATCTTCACAATCTCTAACTACTTTCTAACAAATGATTGTGCCGTACCTTGTATCTCGCATCTTCACAAACTTGACAGTTTTCGTTTTGCATCGGTTGCATATCGTCTGCCTTTCGCCGATCCTCGCATATAAGTTTAGACAGCGGACCGTCATAGTTGTACCATACTCCGGGCATTACAGCCACCACCGCAAAGATTGTCACACATTTGTTGTTTTTCCTTGGTGCTATCCATTTTGCCTAGTAAATAAAATCAAGTAAGATATTGACGTTGTGTTCGGGCCCGACACGTGGTATATTTTTTTAACGCATCGTTATCGCATGCAAATACAACCATGTAAAATTTTTAAGGCAAGAATTGTGACATCAGGGTGTCTCATGGGACCTTTGTATATTAATAGCCGTGTGTATAGGCCCTGTTGTCGTTATCGCCTAATGTGAAAACGCCCTAACGATGTTTTCGTGAGAACTTACCTCAACAAAAGTCTTGGGCGTAATATCGGACTGTATAACCGTATTCTCGCAGATGAGCAGTGGTACTGTATTGTTAGAATCACTTAGAGGTTCCAGTTTCCCGGCACTAAGTAATGTAGGCCTCCTAGGGTTTTTAGGGTTCTCCATTGTATCCTCTCGAAGCGATATCGTGAACGCGATGAAAGTAGACACCCCGTCTCGAGAAGACAGACGAACTACAAAAATGATAGAAGGATTTATATATATTTGGGTCAAAAGATCAGACTGTTTTGTCTAATATCCACCACAGTTTGAGATGCTATGTATGAAACTGCTCGCACAAATAAATACAAAGTGAGTACTAAGTACGGGTATGTACTTACGTTTATTTGAGACTAAAGTTTTACCTGCATCAATTATTTTTTTTACTTTGTCTCGTAAACATAAATGCAGTACCTAATAATGCACCTACTTGTGGCCTAGCATGACATCATAAAGCAGCGTTGTTTTAATCTTTTTCCAAAGTGGGAAAGAGATGGCGCTAGAAGTTCTCACGCGGAGTGCGGGTTGGATGTTTTCATACTTTCTATATTTTTCTTCTATGATATGCCAATTTCCTTACGATTTTTTCATTCGCCGTTTTGAGAGCAGTGGTGAAAATTTGCACAAAGGAATGAGGGTGTCTGAAGAACCTAGGTACAATTCATGACTTGTCGGGGCTGTTAGGTACCTTTGGGCCACAGCTGCGCTTCTCTGCCGAGCTCGGATCTTCTACGATTTAGGTATGGGTGTATAACACACCTGTAGTGGCAATTTTTCTAGACATGAGTAAAGCCTTTGACTTCGTTGATCATAAACTGTTACTAAGCAAATTGAATAAATATGGCATACGGGGCCAAGCGAATGAATGGGTTAAATCGTACTTAATTAATAGGCGTCAATGTGTGCAAATTTCAAAAGTAATTGATGGAAACAAAGTAGAATATAAATCTAGCTATAAACCCAACGCAGTTGGAGTGCCCCAAGGCGGCGTGATGGGATCGTTTTTATTTCTGTTGTATATTAATGACCTTCCCAATGCAACACGGCACGAAACGATATTATTTGCTGACGATACGACAATAATAATAAAATGTAATGATAAAATTAAACTGGAACAGGAAATTAATGAAGCAATCAAAGACATAATAAATTGGCTTAATAACAACAATTTAAAAATCAATTTAAATAAAACAAAAGTAATTCAATTTCAAACTTATAAATCAAACTTTCAGAATCTTAGTATAAAATATGAAGACAGTATCCTAGAAAAAGTAGTTAACACAAAATTCTTGGGCATAATAGTAGACCAAAACTGCAATTGGAAATCACATATCAATTACGTATGCGATAAGATAGACAAATTCGTATACGCAATAAAACGTCTTCGGTCAACAGTGTCCGTAGCCGCGGCCGTCACTGCATATCACGGATATGTATCGTCTGTGTTGTCATATGGTCTAATACTATGGGGTAACTCAGTTGAAGTTTTGATGGCATTTCGGGTACAGAAAAAGTGTGTTAGGGCAATATCTGGCGTCTGGTTTTTGGACAGCTGTAAACCCTTATTTAAAAAGCTTCACATTTTACCTTTACCCTGCATGTACATCAAAGAACTATGTATGCTAGTAAAGCAAAACCCGCTCTATTTTCGCATGCAATCAGAAGTGAGCCACAAAAAGGCTTCTGCTAGAAATAAGTACAAACATGAACTAAACGTACCTCAATGTAGATTGCAAATTTTTAGGAGAAATGTTTATGTAAATGCCATTCAGGTGTATAACAAGTTACCTAACTCATTTAAGGAACTTCCTGTCCCCATGTTCAAGAAAAAGCTAACAAATTGGTTATTGGATAATTGTTTTTATGACATTGGCGAATATATGGAATATTGTAAGAATCTAAGATGACATGTACTTAATTTGGACATTAGTTTTAAATCTATAATTATTATCATATTAATTCATGCTAGACTTATTGTATCACAAATCTTGACAGTTATTGTACTTAGTTATAAGAATACAGTTTACTATTTAATTGTTTAATATTTGTACACCACATATTGTGGTAGAGTGTATAGAACTTAATTTTATTTTTTTAACATCATACTATGTAAAACTACACTCTGACAAATAAATACATTCTAATTCTAATTCTAGGAAAAATGAGAATTCTTCCACCCATTTTCATTGGCGTATCTAGAGATATTTTCCAGGGGGGCCTGGCCCCTGCCTTGTATAATACGTACATTGGGCTAGTCTTCATTCGGCGTCCTATTTATAAGTGGTCAATGAGCAGAGCACAACTCGCTGTATCGTGTTCATGTCCTAATTTACATGCTTGATCAGTGAAGTGCCACACACTCACAACTTTGTCGAAAATGTTCAAATCAGAATCACAAGGCCCACAAGGTGATTTCAATACCAACTTGAAGCTAGGTTTTGAGCTAGGTGTAGGGCATTTATTTTAAGTACTTAAATTAAACAATGAATTAGATGTTTCGTTTTTTTTTTTGTGTCCAGCCTAGAATTTCGAATCGGTAACCCAACAACCCGGGGCGGGCACGGCCCGATATGTACGCCTATGCCCATTTTGTTTCGACCATACCTAGTAACAATTCGCATGGGAGGAGACAGTGGCTCAATGTTAATCTTAGGTAGGTACAACTATTATTCTTTCTAATAAAATAAAAAAGCGATAATAAATATAATAGATGGAGTTTGTTACTCAATCACGCCAGAACAGCTGAACGGATCTGGATCAAATTAGGCACAGAGATAGATTATAGTCTGCAATAGCACAAAGGCTAAATTTTTTTTTTCTATCACACCCAGTACCCGGCGATAAATATTGCACATCGACCTTTGGAAAGAGACAATCGGCCAATTTCGGCTTCGTAGAGCGTTATCTCTGTCGCACGAAATACAAACAGTCCGGTATCTATTAGGATCTGTTAAAACAATTATGATTTGCTTCTTTTGATAATTCTTTTTATTCTTTGTATAAAATACACCAATTTTTTTTTATGTGATGGCTTTAGGTTGGTGTAAAATAAAATAAAAAACATGGTCACATTATGTTTACGTATTTAATTATTTTGGAAAATTACAGCTGTAGTGTACATACACAATAAACACCATTATACCTATTGTTAGAATGAGACACTTCCAATTCACTATCTGTGCTCTCAAAGAGGTCAATATCACCGTCACTGTCAGCCAGTGTCAGCCGTATTTATCACTAGTCTGTCAGTGTAATTGTCTAAACCGTGTTGAATGCTTCTTTATTCATTCTCACATTTGATTGCGTGATCGCAAACCTTTTTCCACTCTTCAGCCCCGATCATGTTTACTTTTTCAGTCAATAATGTTTTTACTGTAGTTAAATTCATACCCACATTTCTAGAGGCTACATAGCCTTTCAGTTGAGACCATATATTTTCAATTGGATTAAAATCCGAATGATATGGTGGCAATCGCAACACAGTGTGCCCATGTTCGGCAAGTACTTTGTTCACGGAAAACTCTGTATACCTCTCCTTGTGCTGACATATAATAGCGTAAATCTGGGTTTTTGTTAATTTTGGATCAACTGGAATTTCGTGTCTGTTTAACCAGTTGATCATTTCCTGTTTAATGGTGTTTGAGTTGGGGGTCTTTCCAAGGGCGGATCCAGGGGGGGGGTCATGGGGGTCATGACCCCCCTGGACTGGAAAAAAATATAATTATACTTTTAATATTTTCTGTTTTTTTTTTTTTTTTAATTAATAAGCATTTTATTTTAATCTCATTGTTAAAAATACAATACTACTTTGTATGATGGCAAATACATTCGCGAATGAACGCATAATACAACTACATTACGACTACGATAGGTATGCTGTTAATATAAATAAACAATTATTGTAGTACCTATAATGCACCAGATCGTTCATTGTGAATAGATACCGCGCAGTTTGGCCGCGCTTCTTGTCATCCGATCTGTCACGTCGTGACAGTGACACCCGCGCCCTGCGCTCTGTTATGGTTCTGTTTATAGCTTGGTATCTACTAGAGGCAGCCTCGGGTCGAGCGGCTGCCACGCTCCGAGGCCGCGCAAGTGGAGACGCTGCTCAACCTGAGGCACGCCGCGACACTAGGCAAATTCGTTACCGCGGGTTGAGCCATATTTTGTTGGTTTTTTTGCCGTGCTCAAAGGAGACGAGCGTGTCGCCTCGGATCGCAATGGACAACGAAACTGCTGTTAAACTGATAAAATTATATGAGGTTCACCGATTTCTCTGGGATCCGATCGATGTTTCCTCTGTTCTGTTCTGTTGTTTGATGAGCTTTTTATTGCTTCCTCTTTTTTGAATTATAGTTATTGCTATTATTAAATCAGCAGCTACTCGACGCGCGTCTGGTGCCATCGCGTTTTGGCTTTAAACTGCGCACGTTGCGGACCAAGCTATGGCGACTCGCCTTGAGCTGATCCACAACGTGCCTCGAGTCTTTGCCTCAGAGCGAGCCGCCTCAAACTGAGGCTGTTTGCTTCAAGTCGACCCAAGTTTGCTTCTAGTGGATACCCGATTACCCGGATTATGTCTAACGTCTCCAAAAATTGACCACTCTGTAAAAAGAGACAGAGCGATGATGCGGCCAATCCCAAGTAGCACAAAAGTGCTTTATAACAGCATTTTCATAGAGCACCGTGGAAACATTAGCTGCATAAACTTGCTGTATAACAGCGTAGACAGCGCATCCTCTGCTGATATAACTCTAATTTGGGCATAAATTATTCAGCACATAGCTGTATAAGAATTCCAATTAACAAATAATTGAATTATATCAACATCAAATTAGCATTTATGTGTGTAACAGTCGCCCCAATAGCTGAAAATTGCCTGAATAACAAGACACGTGTTACCTATAATACAGCAAAAAAGACAAATGTGTACATTTTATATGCTTTTACACAGTAGAAAGTACACTGAGTGAAATTGTGGAATGCAATAACTTTATTATTTATTTTTCTTTAATATGAACTGTCAATTTGTTAAACATGAAGTATACGTGTTTTGTTTTGTGCAAGATCTCAAGCGCCATTTGTGAGAAAATAAATATAATTTACGGTAAGTAAAAATTTCGATTTCTTCCTATTATGTCAGAAATCTTATTGGGGAGGTAACTTTACTGTGAAATACTATATATATTTAGTTCAAAATTTTCACGCGCTCTTAAAATACCACTAAATACAAAAACAAAAAGAAATGGACAGTAAACAAAATAAATGTTATTGTTTTTTAGAAAGAAATTGATAATAAGCTGGTAACATGTAAATTATTTGTGGACCAAATCAGCCATGGATCGATGTGAAGAGTAGTAGTGGTTCACATTTTGCGCTAGTTAACCAAAAAAAAACACCTTTATGGATCCAAGCTTTTAGGGTACCGCTGTGGTTCTGCTAAAACCATTTTGTTCTCTTTTTAGTAGTAGTAGACGACAAGTACTTAATTTAAATTGTAGTTTAAATAGGTAGCTGCTATTATAATTTAATTTAAAAGATAATATATTAACTATTTATTTATTAGATCTGTCTAGTTTTTTGTGGCATCAATTTCGACAAAAACTAGATAGGTAGTTTGATTAAGTGGTGATTATATTTCGTTTCTTGAATAATACTTAATTACTAATGATTTTCTTGTTTTTTTTTTTTTACAGAACATGCCTTCGTTCAGACTTTAAAGGGAGGTGTTGCCACTCTGTCAGTCATTCCTGCACCTTGGGAAACTAAGCGACTTCTACAGTGGCTACCGAGAAGTACTAAATACCCCATGAAACTATGAAAATTCAACGCCTGGATCAGGGTGGGATACCCTAAAAAGTACTTTCAAAAGAAACAACATTCCGACTTATGAAGATGCTAACAGCGAACTAACTTTTGTGGAACACAGATACAGATAAGGAAAACGGATGTATGAACTTTCCGGTTACATACTCACATATAAAACATCTAATCTTTATTGTAAATTTCCTTCCACAACTTTGAACATAAATAAACACCGTCTTTTCAAGTAATGGTTTCATTTCATTAATAAAATCTTCCAATTACTCAGTTACAGTTTTCGGTTTTCTTTGTCCAAAATAAATGCCAATCACAAAAGGCCTGAAGCATGGATTTTCGAAAATTTTGACAGATGTATGGGCCAAAACTCATTCTTGGAACTTTTAAAAATTGCAAACTGTCGAAGTTTATATTCAATGTAATATTTTCTGGAGCCTCATCCCAATGAAGCATTTTTTTTTAAATGAATCTATATTCTGTTGTGCGAGTATTTAGCTCATTTCGCTTTTTTTTAGAATGATGATTTAGGTTGACCCTAAAATAGTTCTGGCGTCATTCGTTAGGTAATGTATTTCACCAAAACAACAAAAATAAAATAACAGGAACAAAATCATTTATTATTTTTGCTAGGTCGTTCAAGGCTGTTTGTTCAATATGTTTCATATGGCCCATTTTTTTTCGATATTCCTGTCTTTAATCATGTATATCACAATCACTCGTGTCTGAACTATCTGAATCGTTGGAACAATCTCTTTCGCATATCATAAATATTACATACGGAACCCGTATATAACTAATTTCAAATTCGGTTGAAAAACGCGTTGCTACATCTAAATCTTTTAGATTAGCTGTGTTTCGATTTATATTTTTTAAGTGGTGGAATACGCTGCACAATTGCATTAATTTTACCGCGTATTCCACCGGTTCTTTTTTGGCTTTCCATATTTCTTAAAACAAAATTTACAGACGTCAACAAGTTGTCAAAATAGCCTGGTGTAGAAATATTCGTTGCATGGTTACATATAATTCAATCAGCAGATTAAATGCCTACGCAAGTTCAATTATTCAGCCCACGACAAAATGGATGCCAGGTTTGCTGCTATGTACCTGCATAAAAGTTTAAAAGTACACTTTTAGTTCTGACTCGGCCTAGATAAATGCTGTTATTCGAGTGTATAGTAACCCCTGACTAATAGGGTAGAAGTTTATTTGTATGCAGCATAAAGCATTAACTCTTTGTTAAATAATTTCACAAAGCAACTGTTGACGTTATAGTAGTTCTTATGTTCTCAATTTAAATGCAACTGTTTTATTGTACACGCTTGGGTTTTTATTCAGGTAACTGCATTCTTTGTGTTCACAAACATGCGCTCTTGCAGCTGATAGGGTACTGCACTACTGAACGCTGAATAACAGTGATATCTGTGGCGTGTTTGTGGAGTTTAATAGATTTACAGTACAGAAGACAGCGTTAAAGTGAGCCTCGATTTTTTCTAAACAGCTGTTGCAGCCCGGGTGAACTCTAATAAGGGGGTATAAATGCTTAGATTAACGCTGTGGGCCTTATGTGAACATTTATAATGCAGTTCTGTGTTACTTGGGATATCTGGGGCAAACCGTGGCCGCTCCATTGTTTTGTCTCTCTCGCACTTCATGGTCAATTTTATTTGACATTTGGATGGGGAAGGCACAGCCCATGCTCTATGTCTATGGACTAAACTAACCTAACTTCCTTCAAAGAGAATGGACTGAGCGTAAGCTTCCCAAAAGTGACCACTCTGTAGAAAGAGACAGAGCGATGATGCGGCCAATACCTGGGGCAAACCATGACCGCTCCATTGCTCTCTCTCTCGCCTTTCGTGGTCAATTTTATTTGACATTTGGCCAATGAGGTTAAATATAATAACATCATTGCATTTGGTTATGGAAGGCTCAGTCCATGCTCTATGTCTAGATGCTTCAATCTTCATTCTCGTAGCCGTTACAAAAGTCGTTTCACGTAACAAAAATTACTAAAGACATAAGAGAAAAATTGATTTAGTTATTTAAATATATTTTGACGTACTAGTAATAAAACACTTTCTTCTTAATTTGAATTATTATTGTAATCGAATTCGAGCCTCTCATGACTAGATCACAACTATGTGACCCCCCCTTGACATGAAAGCTGGATCCGCCCTTGGGTCTTTCAACATATTTGTTGTGATAGGGTGCGTTGTCGATAACTAGAACAGAATCACTGGGTATATTTGGGATTAATTGATTAACCAGCCACTTTTCGTAGTTATCGTTATTCATTTCATTGTGATAGTCACCTGTAGTGTCCGTGGATTTATACGTTAAAAAGGCACCGGGTACCTACAAAGCCTTTCTCATTTCCCGCATGAACTATTATCAAACGTTGACCTTTTGAAATTGGCTTTTTTACTCCTTTTTTCTTATCATCACTCCAAGATTTCCCTTTAGTGTGGGATGTATGTATGTAAGACTCATCCATTTAGACGATATTTTTTCCTGATTCGCGAAATTTGCGTATTTTATCGAGGTATTCCATTCGTTTGAGACTTACATCGTGCTTTTCCATTAGAACTTTTCAATTATCTTCCATTTTAGTGAACCGAAATCCCATCTCGTGAAGTATTTTTCTCAGCGTCTTTTCAGACCCATAGTAATTAATAGCTTCAGATAATTTAGCTTTTAATGTTTTTATTGTTGGCAGTTCATTAAATCGTAAGTGAAAATCATACACCATTCTTCGAACAACATCATAATCAAAATCGTCCAAATCCAAACGAAATTGCTTTTTTGATCTCCCTTTTTTTGGAGTGCTGAACTTAATTTCAGTAGAATGTGTTTCAGTACTGACTTCGTTTGTATTGTTCAAAGTTCTTCTTGAAATTCCAGTGGCATTTGCTTTTCTTATAATAACAACTTACATTTTCATCTTCATTTTTTTTAAATGTGTCAGCTTTGGTTACAAAATATTTATAAACATTGTAGATAATTTCGCGTGACTGACCTCGTAAAGGTTTCCCTCTTTTTCCTAAAGATGCCATAGTACAACTTTAAATTATTTAAATTTGGGGGTATTAACAACTCTAAATATATATTTTGAACTGGACGCGACCGCACTCTATCGCACTTGAACAACGACTGCACAGAGCATCTTATATATACTGGTATAGAGTGCGCAGTTACGAAATTTTATGCCAACCTGCGCGAACAGCGCCCTCTGTAAATCTTGAGTGAACTAATCATTCTATTCTACAGTACTTTCCTCCATTTTCATTTCATTGTTTTGCAAACTTTTTCCATAGTTATAGTTAATTTATGTAAAACCATGTTTGGTGGCGTGAAATTAGCAGTTCGAAAATAAAAACAACTCCACATGAATTGCAATCAATCTACAAGCACGGAAAATGTGCACATTATTATTTTAGATAGTTTGTAAAGGCTAATTTAGTTTTGAATGAAACAAGCCTGTTGAATACTCAATACATAGATTTATTTTCACGTTTGCTTTAAATACCTAGGTACTCTTGTCCAATACCACAAAACTTAACTAATAGTGTCCAAATATAGCAAACGGACACCGATCACTGAATTCAGTCGGCTTTCGCTCCGGGGATACACTCAACGCAAAGGTGTACTGACGAATTTTTATGGAGGAGCAGAGGCTCAGCTCAACGTATTTGCAGCAAAGAAAATACTAAACACAACACGAAAACATGCACAACGTAAAAAATCCGTATTCTTTTGACAGTTTTGAATTTTGTCATTTGTGTTTTTTATTTATTTTTTTATGGCATCCGATTAAATTATTCGATTAACTTAAAATCAAATTAACTCCAAATAAAATTTTAATACGTTATTTAAGTTTTAAAAATTAAACTAAAATAATTAAAATAAATTAGAAAATTAAATAGCTATTTTTAGCAGCTATTAGGCTTAAGTAGCTTCGTAGAGACATCTAGTACGTCCTATGTGAATTAAAGTTGAGCTCAACAACGATAGATGGCGCGCTAAAAAGAATTGCGATGTACATGTAGGGAACTGTCCCCCCCCTGAACGACTGACAAAACGTCACATAGGCAGTGTGCGACAGAGATAACGCTCTACGAAGCCGAAATTAGCCAATTGTCTCTTTCCAAAGGTCGATGTGCAATATTTATCGCCGGGTTTGTACTCCACTACTCGAAAAGAGGGAAGGAGGAGGGAGGATTTTGCCCTGCAGTGAGACACAGCAGACTCATAAAAAAAACCTATTCATCAAAATGCCCACGCGAACAAAGTCACGGGCAACCGCTAGTCCTAAATAAATACAAAGTTAACGCATCACGTACCTGTATATTCATCCTCCGGGATATACTTGTTGTCTCTAAGGCCAGCCACCTCTACGGTGAAGCGGTTATCCGGAGGTAGAGGATCTGTGTCGAACCCCAGAGGCCGTCGGTCACACTTTTCATAGCTGCACATGCAGGCTTTGGCAAGTAAGACGAGGAAAATGACCTGGTTGGGACCTAAAACTAATGTGCATCTATTAGTTTTGACCCACTATTAAGTTCGGAAATTCGTCATTGTCGGTAGATTTATGCATTGAAGGACACTCTTGGATGGTTCCAAAAGGGATGGTTAAAAAGATGACTTGGAGCTAACAGCAAAACTTTCCAGGTGACCTACCATGACGTCTTATAGCAGGAGTAATGCCAGCTTGGGAAAGAGATGGCGCTAGACGACTTGTTTAGCTCTGTCTCTTTCCCAAGCTGGCATTACTCCTGCTATAAGACGTCATGGTAGGCCACCTGGTGGCAGGTAAACTTTGCAAAAAAATAGCATTTGCTGTTTAATCTCGGTAATGTACATAATGGACTCGTAGAATAGTTAGGTGTACACATAAGTAAAATAATGTGGTACATAAAATAAGTGATCCGCCGACCTACTTTCCCAAGAATTGGATAGTGCAAAAGTAGCTCTAGATAAAACTAGACTTACCGAAAAACTTCAAACGCATTTTTATCACCTTTGATCCTTTAAGAATGTACTTTAAATAGGTGCCATATAGTCACAGGTCGACGTGTTACTAAACCGTTCATTCACAATTAGTTTAATAGTCCTGCTGCATCTCTCGTGCTTATTACTTAATTTAGACTAATTAGTGCTCCGGAATATGCTGCCAGAGAATTGTAGCTCTTATTTAGTTGCCTTAGAGCGTAGGTGTTAAAATCATGATGCAATAGGTTAATATTAGGTTGATATTTTATTCATGGGATTGTTCTAGACTCCAGAACAATCCCATAAATATCACCAACAAAAATGGTCTGAGCATCAACCTTATAGAATCGACGGCGCCGCCGCCGAGGCCAGCCTAGAAAGAGGCGGCGAGATGATCTAGAAGCCCATCACGAGGGCTGTTTCGAGGTGGCGCAGGGGAAGAGTACCTGGAAGGATATGGGGGAAGCTTTTGCCTCACAGTGGGCCATTCAAGTGTATTGAAAAAAAAAATAGAATCTAGAGTTATCTACATTGCCACAGCGGGAGTAACATTATTAGGATTCCTTGGAAAACTCATCTAGCCCCCACTCGAAAGTCGCTTCTTACTCTGCCTTTGCTCCAGGCTTACCCTCTGGACAGGATCATTCTCAGGAGATTTTATTTTTCTTCCTCCTCTGCCGTTCTTTTTGATTAATTTCGTTGCGAGATCCCAGACAGTTACACCGCGTCTCCACGACTAATGAAGGAGCTTCATTGAATCTACGATTTAGTGGCCGATGTTGATTCTGGCTTTTAGGAGTACCTAGCAGTGTTTGGCAACAGTGTGGCGGGTTAACCAAACGCCGAATAGCGGGTTTACAACATCAATAGGCGCCTACCTACGTACTTAATGCTAGTTACCAACGTTATTTCCAAGGTAGGCAAAAAAAAAAACAATAATGAACACTGGTGTTTTTGAATGGACGTATTTATTAGGTATCCAATCATAAATACATGAGGTTATTATAGGCAGAACTTTCTACTCGACCATGCGGATGAAAGGATTTCTGTCCTAACACTAAAAATAATTGTTTCTCGGCTTCAAGTCTCTACGCTTTGAGTTCCATTTCCCTCCAGGCAATATCGGTGCCATGATTCTACGCTCAACTGTAAGAAAAATAAGTTCAATCTAAGTAACACTTCATCCAACTTCAAGCATCATTTAATTTAAAGGCATAGAAAATCGGGCGGAACAAAATGGCACATGTCGTAAGGTACATTTTGAGTATGAATGTGGGTGACTGTAAGAGTACGGGAAGACCAAACAAGTACGAGTTGGACTTGCGCACGACCACGAAGGGATCCGTACCATTACCTAAAAAAAACACGTTTGTTGTATGGGAGCCCCCCTTAAATATTTATTTTATTGTATTTTTAGTATTTGTTGATAAAACGGCAACAGTGAAAAGTGAGCAGTGTGAGTGAGTGTGTGAGTCATCATCTGTGAAAATTTCAACTGTCTAGCTATCACGGTTCCAGTATCATGAGATGCAGCCTGGTGGCAGACCGCCAGATAGACAGACGGACAGTGGAGTCTTAGTAAAAGTGTTCTGTTTTTACCCCTTGGGTACGGAACTCTAAAAACGATGGATAGTCTGCGTGAAATATGTAGATGATATAAGTAGTTAACCTAAAAAGGTCATGTCTACAAAGATGACAACTAATAATCAAGTAGGTATGCAAAGGAACCCAGGCTAGTGCTACACCGACCCCAAATAAATTAGGATAAAATTAAGGGCAAGGGAATGAAGAGAAAGTCGGTGATCAGCTATAAAGAGACCTTCAAGGTAACTACCGAAAAGAAATAGAACTGGGACTCCGAGCGTCTAGGTCTTAGGAACAGCAGAAAAAATCGGGAAGATTTGCATTAAATCAATAAGAACCTTGAAGATCATCCGCATCCTCTTCGGAATTAGTGCACTCATCTTCACAAGCTTCTCTCTCGAATGTATCGAAATGGTTCTTACAAAATTTGGATACTTCCTTCACTCTGTGGTGGTGCTTAGTCTGTGACAGAAAAATCAAGATGTTGTTAAAAATGCTTATTTTCATGATGCATCCCGGATTTTACATTCTTTGACGGCACATATATAAGATGCTCTGTGGACGGCACGGTTGGCGCAGTAGATGAGCGATTGGCTGCTGCGCTGCGTGTGGCACGGAACAAATACTTGTATGGCCTACAGTAGTTGTTCCGGGTCTGGCTGTTTGTGTATGTGAGTTTAAATATTTGTAAAAGCACCCACGATACAGGAGAAATTCCTAGAAAGGGGCAACGTTTTTTTAAAAAAGAAAAAGTTCTTTTGCGCTTGAAATAATTCCGTTATCAAGCCGTATTCATCTGCTTTTCCCTCTACTGTTTCTTGCGACTGCTCTTGAAGAACCTCAAACGTAAGGTACGTATGAGGACCTATGTCATCAATCCGGATTTGTATCGAAAGACGTATAAAGGGTGTAACAGGACCCTTAACGAAGCCGAAAGGCACTTGTTCTCCCCGTCATTGCGATCAATTTTTTGTTTTAGACCATACTCACATGAGGATCATACTTCTCCACAGGAACCCCGTCTACCAAATGGTACCGCTCCCTCCAACGGATTCCAATCACCTTTCCTTCCTCACATTCTCCGTCACAGACACTCCATTCCTGCCATGGCGACATTGGGCAGTCTTCTGAAGATTCTGGGTCGGTGACAGGAGGAGCTTCGCTGTTTGGATGAGAGTTATTGTGAACTAACTACCTACTGCGGGTAATGTGTGATGATCAAGGAAAGGCATGCATTTGAAAGAAATGGAGAGCGTGGTTGTTGTGTTGTCATGAGCTTGACGCCTGTTGGCCAGACGAGGAACCCTAAATAGTCACAATTTTCTTCTTTTCATTCTGGTGGTGTATTACAAAATATATTTCAGCGCCTTCTTTATCAGCTTTGACTATAATCAGCTAAGGTGGATGCAAAATTTAAATCTAAATTTTCTTATGTTTTTTGCAATTTGCAGGTCAGTGTCTGGTTATTGTTGTTGAAAATATTAATCGCACCAGTAACACGTATGAAGTTACAGAATTATAATCATTCAAATCATCAATACAACCCTCCAAGTTCATATAATCCCATTGAGTGACTTTTTCATAAAATAGCTATTGAATGGGGTTTATATGAACTTGGAGATCTGTATTGATGATTTGAATGATTATAATTCTGTAACTTCATACGTGTTACTGGCGCGATTCATATTTTCATCAACATACAACCTGACACTGACCTGCAAATTGCAATAAACGTAAGAAAAATTAAATTTCGCGGGCTACCCTTGCGCTTCCACCTTAAGTACTTATCTAAGGGAAAAACTAAAACATGTGAAGAGATTGGTGTAGGCTATGACTGAAACTTTATTCATAAGATTTGGATACAACTTAGTTTGATGTATGAAACATGGTAAATAGTCTACTTCTATTCTACTAATCATCAACTAAGCCTCACCGCCCGTCCTCGGCGCTATCTAGTTGTGTTTGATACCTGGAAGGCTCTGGGGGCTCCGGTTTGGCCTCCTCACTCGACTCGGATACTTCTTCAGATGATTCAGGAGCTTCTGTTGGTGCTGGTGCTTCTGAAAGGGATTGAGAATTTAAAATTGTTAAAGAGCATATTTAACTGCTTCTACTTGACTTCTACCAAGAATTTTGAAGATTTTCTTCCACAATTGTATGTTGATGGTGGCTACCGTTTCAAAACAAACCAAGGAATCAAACCTGCGTGGTGGATTATGGCCCAGTCGCTTTCATAGAAAGAAGGCTTGAATCCCAATAGTGGAAACATTACAGGTTGATCGGAAATGATGATAGAGTTGCAAATTACTTTCTAAAGTTCATTCGTACTTTAGTTTCTAACGTTTTGAGAGTTTCCTTTCCTACTAACCTGTAGTTTCTTCTTCGCATTCCCTATGGTAAGTCCTAATCAGTTTAATATGGAACTTCCCAAATGGATGCATGTCTTTGATATCCACCTCGTAGAATGGTGAGTTTTTGTCGTATGAACTCATTTCGACACGAGCCACTGAGTCTTGGGGATACGTTACGATATTAGCGCCCTGAAATTGGAAAAAAAAACTTAGTGTCTATCTGTGAAGTTTTTGAGATTTATCTTACATCGCAGAAGAAGTCTGCTGGTAAACAAGACAAATGATTACTTCATAAGATACACCACTGTCCGTTCCAGCATCCCAAGGATAGAGATTTAGCTCTCTTTCAGACAGCCATGTGTTATCCGCCTGGCATAGTTCAAACCTGGTGACACCTAGGAACCAATCAGGAGATGGATAAATTGCTACGGCTGCTGAGAACAGGTGGTTCTCTTTATCGACGCGAAAGAAGGAGTATGTAGGTAAGGCCATCTTGCGGTACCCGTGACCTTTCCCTTTTATTAGTGTACGGATTCCATCGCCGATCTGAAAAAGATAAATTGTGTTACAACCAGATACTTGCAACCAAACAGGCGATTTCCTGTTTTTTTTTTACCTATTACACTATTAGCATAAACTTCTTCATGTATTTTATTTCCAAATGCTTACCTTTCCCCGAATCTCAGCTTCAAGGTTGCTGGAATTAGCGTGTTCTGCCAGATCCTTAAATCCATCAGAAGCTAGATTTCCCGGCATCCATAGGATATAATCCGCGTTATGAGACGCCCCAACAAGATCGCTGTACTTTGGAAGCCAGTCATTCTCGGGAAACAGATATGGATGGGTGTTACGAGACCATACTCCGGTGAAAGTCAACTAGAAGAAAAAATGTTATTGTTTTCCCAAAATATCTAGACGAGATAATAATCAAGCAGCACAGTTAACCGCACATCAGTGATAACAATTTAGGATTGTCGTAGCAGTAAGGGCGATTGTCGGTATGTAGGTATTTAAGTATTTTAGCTGAACAACACTCTACTGCATTATGGATCCAAATGCCGTGAATAAAACGCAAAGCTCATTGCACCAAGTTTATTAGCACCATGTTATGTGACAACGACAAGGCACACATTTCTGTAAAAACTCTGTTTACCTCATATTTAGCTTCATCGCAAATCCCACATTCATAGTTCAGTTGCGGTGCCACATCATCAGGCTGCCTCAAGTCCTCACACACCTTCTGGGTCAAAGGATTTCCGTCCTCGTACCATACTTCGTCGTTTATGGCTACCATGGCGCGTAGTGTGACACAGCCATTACCTGAGACTGGAGCTTGCCAATAGACCTGTTAAATGGTTTCTGCAGGTGAACCATCTTCCTCGGTAATTATATTGCGTTTCAACTTTTTTTACAAATCTCTACGGATGTGATAAAACTAAAAAGAAGCTGAACAAAACTTTTACAGTCTTTAGGTAATTCCTTCAGCCAATGTCCCCAAAAATAATATTTTTTAGGGTTCCGTAGCTCAATGGCAAAAAACGGAACTCTTATAGATTCGTCATGTCTGTCTGTCCGTGTACCTATGTCATAGCCACTTTATTCCGAATCTATTAGGACTACACAGTTGAAACTTAGTAGGTAGATGTATTCTGTGAACCGCTTTACGGTTTTTATACAAAAATAAAAAAAATAACTTTATCACTTTACACTTTACCATCCTCAAGTAAAGTGTTCAGTAGGCTACTCGCCAGTTAAAGTCCTAAGTAACTACACTACTTCGAGTAGCACTACTCAAAAGATGAACCGACCCGTAACTTACTTGCCAGGTCCTCCGCCAATTAGCTTGTTTACTTGACGGTTAAATATTTAAAAGTTGTCAGTTGTGATTTTGTAGCTTTATTTGATATGCATGAATAATTGAATGGATTTATTTGATGAACTAGAACTGTATAAGATGCAACGTTTATATCCTGTGTTGAATTTTTTACGGACCCAGACGAAACTCTTTTTTTGCTAGATTTCGTCTGTCGAAGTGCACAACTACATGAAACTAAAAATATTGCCTAAAACGCAGAGGAGCGTGGTATATTTTTAAATCCTTCTGTCTATGTTCATTACTTTGTCCATTTTATTAAATTAGCAGTTCAGTACTTAGAACTAAATTAAATACCACGCAACAAAACAACAATAGACGAACACACAAAAAATTACATTTACAATAAATACAGCGGTGTCCTTTGTTTTATTTCTACCTAGAACCCCATGTGCCACAGTTTGACAAGGGTTGTTGACGTCAACAACACAAGAAGTAAAAATAAATTCCAACTTAGGGCTGCCCGTGCACGGACTAATTACGGCAAAAAAAACAGTGTTAGTGGAGGGAGCAAAACTGTTCAATGATTTACCAGAAGACTTAAAGAAATGCGATAATTTTAACATATTTAAAAGTAAACTTAAAAAACATGTATGTACCCTATAACGTCACCAAAAACGCCCCAGAGGCAAATATTATATTATTATTAAGAAATAACTCTGTATCTCATTATAAGTGAACTGTTATTTATAAGTTCTTATGAGAAATAAATATCTTTATACCGACATTGAACGAATGCAACGCACAATTTGTTACTTCATTCACATAACTAGCAAGTTGTTACTCGAAGCTTCATTTTCGCTTGTGAAATTGACAGAAGATACTCAGCACTTTTACTTGCCAGTTAACGCTAATCGGCGAGTAACTAATCAACACTTTACTTGGAGATGGTGAAAGAAGCCCTAAGGGCTCCCCATACATGGAACTGAAACTAAAAAAATATTTTTTTCATCAAAACATATACGTGAGGGGTGTCTACGAGTATACAGGTGTAACAAGGCCATTCACGAATCCATCAACCAAGCATTCTGTACATCAAACTAAGTAACTTTACGCAAAAATTATTGCTGGGAAACGACTTTTTTTTGGGGTGAAGAATCACGTTTTACGGTAATAGGTACTGCATGTACCTAACGCACTCAAAACACTGTGCTGACGGATGGATTGAATAGTACGCGGGTCTTGCAGGTGTTTAAAGTAACATAACGAAGCCGAAAAGCACTTGTTCTCCTCATCATTGCGATATTATTTTTGTTCTAGACGATACCTGGGAACCTTCTAGTTATGGAAATATTGGGGTCAAAGTTCCAACCTTTTCACAAGCTTTTGTTTTAAATACGTGTTTTTAATTAATCTTTTTTAACTTAAACTCCTCCACAACCCCAGTACCTACTATTGAATCCATCCATCAGCACAATTTTTTGAGTGCGTTAGGTACATTGAGTTCTACCGTAAAACTTGAATTATTACCCAAAAAAAAAAAATCGTTTCCCAGCAAAAAATTTTGCGTACAGTTACTTAGTTATATTTACAGAATGCTTGGTTGACAGTTTCGTTAAGGGTCTTGTTACACCCTGTATATCGATTGGACTCGTTCCTGACTGATTGGCCAGGAGGCCAACCACCGGGAGAGTTGGGAAGGAATGGAGGAGTCCTTTGCCCAGCAGTGGGACAGAATAGGCTAAATAATCCCAACACGTAGGTATAAGTAGTTCCGACCGCTCAATTAATGGATGACCACTCCAGTTTAAAGTCCACGAAAGATGTTAACTCACTTACCTCAACAGACGTTTTGTAAGAACCCATAGCCTGTTCAACTGAGTACAGACACCTGTCGCTGAACTTAGCAGTGGCAGTAGTAAGGGGTCTCAACTCGCCTGGGTAAAGTGAGACTATTCGCCTTGGATTCCTTGGGTCAGGCTTCGCATCACCCTCCGCAGATATCATGAAGCCCGTAAAATGGGACTGGCCATCTGTTTCTGTTATTTGTACTGTAAAATAAACGCGACAACAAAAAAAAAACATCTTTTGGTCCAAAAAATTAAATCAAAGTTTTTTACGAAAATGGAAGGGTAAATTACGGAAGATTTGTTTGAAGTTGAACCACTGACGATCTATAAAAATCAGAAAGTACCTTCTTAAACTTACCTGTATAGAGTTGTTCAGGAATATAGGCATTATTATCAATGCCTATAACTTGCAGCTTGAAGCGCCCATCTGGCTCCGAAGCTTGCGTAGTAGATCCATACGGTCTTCGGTCACATCGAAAGCAAATAGCCGATTGTAGGAACAACAAAAAATACAAAATAATCAAATAAAAGAAAATCGACATTTTATGTTTTATGAACAGTTTTGTCTAGTTGCTGATCCCGTCTAGATAACTGAGTATCAAAGCAGAATATTAGTATAAATGAAGCTGTTAAATATTAAGGCCAGCCCATATGTGATAGTTTTAGTGGCAGATCGAATAGCAGGATCGTATTGCTGCCCTAATTAGTTAAATTAAAACGTATGTATCTTCAGGGTTATTCCAATGCGTATACCATGTTATTAGTGATACGCACGTGGCTTCATATTATCATTATGAATCAAGTGTCGTAGTTTGTATTGTCCTTAACTCCGGATTTACAATCCGCCAATATCTAAAGATCAGCGGTCTGATGCAACGACCATACGCTAGACCGAAGAGCGGTATTATTACAACTCATCAGAGCAGATGGGTTAGAGTTCTGCAGGGCAAAGACCTATTCATTATATAATGAGGTAATTTCGTTACCAAAAGATAGAAAGTCTGAGGTTACCTTTTAATATTTGTGGCCCGATCCCGAGCCCGATCGTTGCTACATTGTTTTGTAGCGACCTATTAACTTTGCAGACCCAGTTATATACAATAGAAAACTTAGAGGGGTTAATTTTTCATTGAGTAAATAACAGAAATATGTAAGTCTTTAATTTTAAATTGATTTTCTAGATTTGGACGGCTATGAATAACGAAACGTACTCTCTAGGAAATAGCACTGTCATATTGCGTCAATTTTGACAGTTCGATGTCGTCAACTTACGGGAAAATTAGGTGTATATTCGCGAGGTGTGGTGTGTTGTGGTGATTGTCTTCGTGTCAAATGTTCGATAAATGTCTACTAAACCAATAAAAATGCCGTCGGCAACAAAGGAAAAGGATTCTACAATCCTCAAGATCGCTGTGGAGATGCTAAATGCTCCCGACAAGGTACCACAGTTGATAGAATTCGATCAAAGTCAGCCCTTATCGAGCATCATCCAACTGCTTTGCAAGCCTTGGGGTCTCCCCGACCCTGAGAACTACGCTCTACAATTTTCCGAAAGCAACAACCAGAATTACATCACTGAGAAAAATCGTAACGAAATAAAGAATGGGTCTGTTTTACGTTTGGAATTGTCGCCAGCAAAAACTGTTCAGGATATCCTGGCAAAGATAAACAGTGGGGCCGAGGTCGACCAAGTCGCTGCCCTCTCCAAGCTGTCCGTATTAAGCAGTGATCTCACTTTTGCTCTCGAGTTTATCAACAAGAAAGGTTTAACACTGATCATAAACAATATAGAAAATGGTAAGTTCAAGGGGAAATTGCTCAAATACGCTCTCGTTACGTTTGTCGAGCTTATGGACCACGGAGTTATATTCTGGGACATACTTGAGAACCAATTTATAAATAAAGTTGCCAGTTTTGTTAGTAACCAGGCTAGCACTCAAGATCCAAAAGTAATTCAGTGCTGCTTGTCAATTCTTGAGAACATTGTACTTAATAGCTCAAAGAATTCTCATGTAGAGAAGGAGATTACCATTCCAAGCCTGATATCACATTTACAGAATACTCACCAAGACAGTATCATACAACAGAATGCAATAGCTCTCATAAATGCAATATTTTCTAAAGCTGATATGACTAAGAGGAAAACTATTGCTGCTACATTATCTTCTAAGCAAGTTAGATCCGTCATTTATGAAAACCTCATTGGAGCTAGTGAGTTCTCTAAGAATGCTTCAGAACAAGGCTTGGGAACTGAATTGGCTCACCAACTCTATGTGTTACAAACTCTGATGCTTGGTCTACTGGAACCTAAAATGAGACAAAGGGCTGATGCCCAAGAGCAGGAGTCCCAGGAAAAGATAAAAGAACTCAGAAAAGTTGCATTTGAAAATGATAACAACCCAAACATTGAAGTCACCATGCGGCGTCCAATGGGAACTTACTCAAAGGACTTCAAAAAACTCGGCTTCAAATCTGAGATTGATCCAATAAAAGATTTTAATGAGGTGCCTCCGGGAGTGTTAGCCTTGGACTGCATGCTGTACTTTGCAAGGAACTATTCAGAAGATTACACAAAGATTGTCTTAGAAAATAGTTGTAGAGCTGATGAACATGAATGTCCCTTTGGCAAGACTAGCGTGGAGCTAGTGAAGTTACTGTGTGACATATTGAAGGTTGGTGATCCCCCAAGTGAACAGGGACAGACCTACCATCCACTTTTTTTCACCCATGACAGACCTTTTGAAGAATTATTCTGTGTCTGTATAGTATTACTCAACAAGACTTGGAAGGAAATGAGAGCCACTGCAGAGGACTTCATCAAAGTATCCAGTGTAGTGCGGGAGCAAATAAGCAGGGCACTGTCATCATCTCCTAAAGGATTTGACAAGTTTAAGCAAAAAATTAACCAACTGACATATACAGAAATAACTCAGTTATGGCAGCAGGAGAGGAATAATAGAGAAGTGTGGGAGTCTCATGCGAGGCCTATTGTCGAACTAAAAGAAAAAATTACACCTGAAATCATTGATCTCATTCAACAACAAAGGTTAGGCGTCCTAGTCGGCGGCACGAGGTTCAAAAAGTACTCCGCTAGAGGTCAGAGGATCAAGGACAAATTCTGGTATGTTCGCCTCTCGCCGAATCATAAAGTTCTGCACTATGGGGACTGTGACGAAAAGAGTACCCCAACTTTAGAGGAGCTTGGAAACAAATTGCCGGTCACTGATATGAAGTGTGTGATAACAGGTAAAGACTGCCCTCACATGAAAGATCTCAGGGGGAGGAAGATCACACCTCATTTAGCATTCTCCCTCATTATCAAGTCTGCTGAAGTGACTTCCTTAGACTTTGTCGCGCCTGACGAGCAGATATTCGATTACTGGACGGACGGCATCAACGCGCTCTTGAAAGAAAAGATGTCGAGCAAATCTTTCGAAAATGACTTGGAAACTCTACTGTCGATGGACATAAAAGTACGATTACTTGATGCCGAAGGTATCGACATACCTAAGGACCCGCCACAAATACCCGACGAACCGGAAGATTACGATTTTTATTACGATAATAATTAATAAGGACTTTTATTCTTAATCAAGCTTACTATATTTTTGTGTATAAAAGTGGTATAAAATTACGTTATTTTATATTTGACGAAGAATCGAATGTGAGATGTGCTGATACTAGCAGCATCGTCTTTTTAGCGAAAATTATTATTACTTAAGAGAGTTATTAACTTTATTTACTAAGACCGTAACATCCAAAAACTATCCATGCCTAAACGCAAAATTATTTTCTACGAACTGACAAGTTTTGCTTAATATATATCTACCAGTTTTATTACATGTTCCGGTCTAGTAAGTAAAGTCTTTAGTCAGTTAATTGAATTGCGAATAAGATACCAAATTAGGATTCATTATTTTATATAGGTGCGTCGTTGGGTCCGTACGTCCGCGGACCGATAGCGTCCACTGAATACTAATGAGATTTAGATGGGGATTGTAGTTCTTAGTCGTATTTGGTCTGCGTAAGTGACGAAATACTGATATGAATGTTCTATAAATAATCACTAAACCCATGCTTTTTCTCAGGTAAACAGAAACTAGAAAGTTTCATGCTAAGATATTTTCATTTTTGCTCCTTCTTAAATCTGGTCGCTATAAATGTTTTAGCCCCTTGGAACTTTTTTTTCCTTAATTTACGGGTAGACATCAATAGTCACATATGTGGGCTGTTAGAGAAGAAAGAAATAGTACCAAAATAAAGATAAAATCTATTTTAGTATACATAGACCTATGATTTTATCGGCAATAGATTCGCGCCTCTAGCGTTTTATTCAAAAACTTTAAGGGCCTAGGCAGAGATGCAGATAAGCTGACAATTCTAACTAGCCCAGAATCGAAGTGCTCCCTAGGTTAGAAAGATGAATTAAAAAAAGAAAAGAGTGGGCGCTATAACATTAAATAGCTCAAGAAATCATTTAAAAATAATATTTTCTCATAATATTTCCAATAAACGTTTTCCATTACATTTAAGAGAGCACAAAGTATTTTAATTATAGTGAATAGTTTCTTAAATTACTTATATCTTAAATTATTGTTACAATGTATTACTGATTTTTCCATTTATGCTGTATCGACTGAATTCTATTAAACTTCCATTTTAACCTAATGTATTGTGGCCATATACCAATATTATATTTTATATACCAAAGATCGTGTCTAAAGAACAAATATATTTAAATGTGAAGGTATAAATAAAAGTTTTAAAGATAATATGATTTTTTAATTATAAATATTGGAGAACCTTACATTCAAAGCTATGTGATATTTTCATACCTCAAGTTTGATATACTGTCAAAGAGCTTGCGTCACTTTTAATTTAGTCATAATTAAATATTATTAATAATATATATTTTTAATATTATTATTTTAATTTTAGTCATTAATATTATTATCAATCAAAAGAATAATCATTTTACAGAATCTACCTCTCGTGGATCGGTCCAGGTGTCATATTTAACTAGTCAGATAAAGCAGTTGTAAATTTTAACTAGGTTTTGAGATATGACTGCCTCAGTCAGTCACGACTGAGGGGCCACCTTTAACCGATTGTAAGTTTTAAGCGGCTACTTTTACAAACTAGAGGCTGAATTTACAAGTGTTTGAGATATTTTTACTAAAGGCTGACGCATTCAAAAGCTCAAAACGATGGAGCAGATATCGTATCTGGCGTGTCTTCTTTGCATTTTCCAGGAACTGATAGACGCTACTGAAGGCGCCGAACTCGAGTCCCAGCCAATTTCTGAGCAGACTCAATTTAGATTACCATCAACAAATAAGACAGGAGTTCTCATAACGTCACATGTGCGTTCGTATGCTCGATTTAAAGTGGTGCAAAGCTTTTTGTATAGTTCAAGAGGCTAGTGCAAAGAAAACACATATCACAGTTACATAATACTTTATACACATGACTTAAGTAATTACTGCATTTTGGACACTTCAAACTTGGTATTAATAATTTCTTCGTCGGAGTCTAGCAGAGGTAACGTGCTTGTAGGAATGTTCTCTTCTACCCAGCGCAGGTCAGAGTCCAGACTGTTGTTCTGGTCGTGCGAATCCCTTGCGTCGCCAGTGTCACCCGAAGAGTTCGTGCCTCGCATCTTCACGCCATATGCGTCGTTGACGAATTGTTCTTCTTCTTCGTCTGTAGTGAATAAAAACATAATGTTTTAGTTTGGATAAATGGGGTTTGGATCTACCGATACAAAAATAAGAAGCCTTTTTAGGCTATTTAGTTAAATCTGTGGGACTTGATTGGTGATAAGAAGTACTAAGTAACTAACTATCATAACAAACAAAATATGGTTTAGAAAAATTCCGTCACGTCGCTGTCAACTGGTAATGTGCCCAAGAGAGTGAATTTAAACAGTTCAGGGGGGTTACTATGACGTCTTAAAGTAGGGGTAATTCCAGTGTGGGAAAGAGACAGAGCAATACAGGTCGTCTAGCGCCATCTCTTTCCCACACTGGAATGACTCCTGCTTTAAGAAGTCATGGTAGGCCACCAGTTCGGCTAAAAACAGTATTCGGAGTAAAAACCCGCACAGTTCAGTTCGTTACATCGTATAGTGGCTGTACACTCACCGAGACAGAGCGAGTGCGAGAGTGTTCGCATTCCCTCCGTCCCGTGTCGATTTTATTGCGCCCGAATCAAAGGTTCCATTGTTAAATGCGAGTACGTCACTAACACACAGCTGAGCTAGTGAGAGTGCACAGGACGTCTCGGGTCGAGAGAGACATAGAGAGCTCTCGATCGAGGGTGTACAGGCACTAATACTACAGTCGACAGCGAGAAGTCAATAAGGAATAAACAGCTAGAAGAAAAAACCTTAAGTCTTTTATAAAACTCCTCTGCCAGTTCCAGTCCCACCAAGTGTACCACCAGCACCAGGTACACGTACCTTCATCGTCATCAGCATTGTCAAGCAGGGGTGTGAAAGCATAGCGTTGGTTGTTGTTCGTGGGTCGCCAGAGAACCATGATGACTGTCAGCACGCTGGCGAACAGCATGTGCCAGTACGCCTCATCCATCCAAACCTCCTTCCAGTCCTGGAAAATATGGAGTTGTTAAAGAATATTGTAAGGTTAGGTTGGGCCCACTATTAATTAACCTTTGTATACTCGCGCGATATTTTATAACACCTATACTCGCCAACGGTGTGACAGAACGAAAATTTCGAACCCAATTTTAAGATATTTCTTCAAATATCTAACCATTAAGGAGACGCTAAAATTTCTAAATACGCACGGTACTTAAGATTATCGATAAAAAGATAATATAATGACATAAAGGGTGTAACAAGACCCTTAAGAGGGCCCTTCCCGGTCCGTCTATCGTCAACGCGAGCATGGTCGAAAAGCTTGTTGTTTCATCCAGAGCCACGGCGGCGATTTTCTTTCGATTCCCCCGTCTTACCCCGGCCCGACCCCGCACATCTCGTCTCCCGCGCACCTCATACCGCCTAACGCGATGACATTGAACGAAAAATAGTGTTCGAAAATTTCTTAAACTTGTTCCAGGAAATACGTGTTTTTGAATAAGTCTTACAAGTGTGTGAAATAAATCTTTGTCATTAAGAATCTCCATTACATGTGCAAGGTTTCTATCGAGATGTTTTCTTTACTTTTACAGTTTATGAGTACATTATGAACGGCCAAAGTTCGGTTAAAATTAGTGCAAAACACCAATTTTTGGAGGCTTATACTGAATTTGTTTCTACAATTTTTTATTTTTTGTTACCATAGAAACCTAGATTTAGTGCACAAAGTACCTATTAGGTCAAAAAAATCAAAGATTATGTGTAACAACTGCATAATCACGTACGAGCATTTGTATGAAAAGTATGACGGGTTGGCCGCTCTTAACGAAGCCGAAAGACACTTGTTCTCCCCTGTGCGATCATTTTTTTTTCTAGACCATACCTTTACGGAGATATTTGGGGTCTAAGTTCCAAGTTTTTTTTTTGATTACATATTTTAAATGTAAGACTTTCACTTTAAACACCTCAACGACCCCCGTACTATTCAATCCATCCATCAGCACAATGTTTTGAGTACCTACGTTACATTACGTCCTAACGTGCAACGTGGTTATTCACCCCAAAACAAAGTCGTTTCCCAGCAATAATTTTTACGTAGAGTTACTTAGTTTGATGTACAGAATGCTTGCTTGACGGGTCCGCGAAGAATCCGTTTGAACCCTGTATAACCATTAAAAAAAAAGCT
Organism: Eugnorisma glareosa; assembly: GCA_947578425.1. Taxonomy (NCBI): domain Eukaryota; kingdom Metazoa; phylum Arthropoda; class Insecta; order Lepidoptera; family Noctuidae; genus Eugnorisma; species Eugnorisma glareosa. The sequence goes on along the minus strand of OX387969.1, from coordinate 17,583,757 downwards.
AAATCCATATTTTATTTTACATAAACCTATATGGGCACTTATGATTCCTCTGAAGATGGGGGCACGGTTCGAATTGATCGTTTAATATGGAGAAGAACGAGCACGAAACTCTATGGTATAATAATACCAGCCTACTGCTATCCCACCGCTGGGCAAAGGCTTCTTCTCATGCAGAGTATGCACTGATCACCACGCTTGCTCAAGACGTGTTGGCGTTGGGTTGGTTTTTTAATAACTACTAACTAGCTGTGCCCCGCGACCTTCGTCCGCGTAAGACTATTTTAAAATTATTACTTCCCTATTTGAACCTGATTTTGTTAAAAATTTCAAGGGTATTTTTTATTTTTTTTTGCACGGAATGTTAATACTTTTTCTAAAATAAAGTAGCCTAAGACTCCTTAAAACATCAGCTATCTGCCAATGAAAAACTCGTCAAAATCGGTCCAGCCCTTTCGGAGATTAACCGGAACAAACAGACCGACAAAAATATTTTTTTTTTGTAAGGTCCGTATACAGTGTGTAAAAGAAAGGGTATAGTCATATGGAAGAGTATGGTACGGATCAACAAACTGAACAACTTTCTCTATGGAACCACCATCGTAAGCGTAAAAAAATAATCAGCTGTCCCATACATTTGGGTCGAGTAGGTATTGAAATTTTGTATGGAACCGCTGATTATTTTTTTGTGATTACGATGGTGGTCCTATAGAGAAAGTTGTTCAGTTTGATGGTCCGTACCATACTCTTCCATATGACTGACTATAACCTTTCTGTTACGCGCTGTATACTTTCATATGCATTCAATAAAAAGCTGTAATTTTGACATTACAAACAGACACATCGATTTTATTAATTTGTATCGATAGGTCCAGGTTTCCTCATGATGTTTTTCTTCAGCCATGTCAGTGATGTCCAGGATAAACTTTATGAATTGAAAAAGTCACATTGGTACTTGCCCGCTTTTTAAAAAACCACCCCGTGCATGAGGGACCCTCATGAGGGCTCTGGTCAATCTCGAATCCATGGTCACTCTAGATTTTACAATGTTATCATATTACAGCGTTAATACTTTAATATGAGAGGACAGTGTAGGCCTGTCAAGTACATATAGGTACCAGGGTACTTAACAAAAACGTAAACAAGCTTCTAAAATCTCCAAAGCCAACATTACTCTACATTTACTGGTTAATAGTCTTTTATTAAGGTGACTGCGCATGGGTAGACCGCGAAATTAAAAAAATTCTTACGTTTTTTTTGTAATTTTCAGGTCAGTGACAGGATGTGTTGAAAAAAAATATGATTAGCGATTCCAAAATGCATGTATTTAGAATATAAAAAAATCTAAATAATATTAAACTAACTGAATTAAAATAACTAAAACCATAAATACAACCCACTAAATAATTTAATCCCATTGAATGACTGGTTGGTACCTAGTTAGGTACAGTATCATGTATTAATAAAACATTAGACCTTATTAGATATGATTCATATATTATAATATATATACAGCGTGTAACAGAAAGGGTATAATCATATGGAAGGGTGTGGTACAGACCATCAAACTGAACAACTTTCTCTGTGGGACCACCATCGAAATCGTAAAAAAATAATCAGCTGTCCCATACATTGGGGTCGAGTAGGTATTGTAATTTAGTATGAGGCAGTTGATTATTTTTTTGTGATTACTTTGGTGGTCCCATAGAGAGTTGTTCAGTTTGATGGTCTGTACCACACTCTTCCATATGATTATACCCTTTCTGTTACACGCTGTATAAGGTCCCATTTAGATAAATGCTCAAATTTTAGCACAGCGTTCAGTCGTCTAACCCAATGGTCTAACCAAAGATATCCAAGCAAAAAAACACTGATTAAAGTGACTTTATTTTGACCTAATGGATGTGTTTATTCTAGAGTGCCGCCGGCAATTTATTATTTTAGGTCAAATAAAATCACTTTAATCAATGTTTTTTTTGCTTGGATATAATTGGTTAAACGTACTGAACGCTGTGTTAAAATTTGTCCATCTATTTTAATGGGACCTTAAGTTTCTCTAAGGAACACACACACACACACACAGGAACTGATATTGGAAAAACTCCATAGCAACAGTTTTTATTCCTCTGATGTGCAAGGATATTATGCTCTGTGTGTCAAAACTCCAACACCAGGAGTGTTAAAAAGTCATTCAATAGCATTAAATGAACTTAGAGGGTTGTATTGTGGATTTAAATGATTTTAACTCTGTTCAACCATAATTGTAAACCATAAACCATATTTCCAATATTTATTACAGTCGCGAATCATAGAGTTAAAGTATGTAATTGCCGTTTGTATGGACGATTTCGTGAAAACTGATATTTCCATATTAACTTTTTTTTTTTATGCGTCTGTACCAATCTATGTGATACAATTGCAAACTATAGAGTAAAAAAAGCTGCGCTGCACTGCGTATCTTGAATTCTCATAACACAGTCTATGACAAAAATATACCTACTTGAAGTAGCGAAACCGACGGCACATTGAAACAGGTGTTTTGACATGAGGTAATAATATGCAACAACTAGTACGGGTTTTATACTCTAAAAGGTACGTAATTTAGCAATTAATCCAATAAAAATGGAATTTGGAAAAAATATAATTATACGTCAAAGTTACAAACATAACAAAATGTGAGAACAAAACGACAATTTCATAGTTAAAGCCCTATTATTTTAATCAACCAAACATACAACCTGATACTAACCAGCAATTTCAAAAAACGTAAGAAAATGTGGCTTTCGAGGGTCACCCCGGTACTTCCATCTTAATAGTAAAATAGTAGTTCAAACTACAAAATCATAGACAATTATTGTACCCTGGATCCTGTACTTGAGTGGGTCCCCCAATGCGTTTGCAGCCCAATACGGCCACATGCCATAAACGTACAAACGCAGGTTTTGTCCTGGAATTAATGTAGCAAGTGATCAGGCAGCTAACAGTGAGTATAGTAAATACCAGTGGCGTGCCCACTCCCTTTCATTGAAAGAGAGGCAAAGCCCAATTACCACAATAAATTCAGTACAATATCTCCGATTAAGTACCTACATATGTATTAAAAAAATTCTAGCAGAAAGTGAGAGGTCAGAAGCCAGATGAAAACCAGCGGGTGTGAAAGAGAAAGCATTAGCATCTGCCGAAACCCCTAAAGAAACCTAAAGAATATAATTTTTTTATGTGACGAGTTGATTGTAAGGCAAGCGTCTTTTATGATAGGTCCGCCACTGGTAAATACCACTATTATTCATTACAAACACTAGTGTGTATGTGCTCCGTTGGTCTCGTGGTCGCAAGCGTGATTGCTGAGCGAGGGGTCATAGGTTCGATTACCGGGTCGGGCAAAAGTGTTATTGGGTTTTTCTATTAGGACTTGCTCAGTAGCAACCAAGAGTTTGGAAGTTAGTGGTATGATACCCTCGTGCTTCGGAAAGTATGTTAAGCCGTTAGTAATCTCCGCTGAGATTGGCCGCCGTGACCGAAAATGGCCAGGAGGATTATTATTATTTTTATTGGTATCATAGAAAATGTACGAGTATAGGATGGTTAACGGAGACAGTGTGTCAGTGCCACTCAGTCGTCACTAGGGAATGCTTAATGGATTCGACATCTAAAATAGCCAATCTCGACTTCAGCCAGGATTGCCGTCTCTGTCTGTCAATAAAGGTCGCTTATTGCTGCATAATCTAACGCATACGAGAGAGTAATAGTGCTCCAAATAACGGAGGACATCCACAGATCGTTGAGCGATCGGAAAAGGAGGCACACCTCCATGAAATCGCACATCGTGTGCTATGCTTGCGCGGACCAAGTCCCTTGACTGCGCAAGTCTTATAGTACATATTCTATTAGATTTGTTGGTGATACTTACAGTAATACAGGGCATGACTCTGTATGCCTTGATTGAGTACAGCATGAACACTACGGATGATATCACGGCGAATATCAGCGTGTTCGTGAAATGTCTGTACAGTGAGAACTTTATGTTGTTTCTGAAAAAAAAAAAGTGAAAAAATAAAATATTTAATACAAGAATAACTAACTTAATTTATCATCAAACCCTTGCCCCAATTTATTTGGGGTCGGTGCAGCATGTCTTCTTATTCCAAACGTGTAAGTGCGCGGCCTAGATGGCTCAGGTGCGAGCAGTGTGTAGAACATACGCTTGAGAGTTGGAAGAAATTAGATACAAGACACTTTTTTTTGGAGATGGCATCTCTCAGTTCAGTCTCTGAGGCTGGCTACTGCTTAACCGGGCAAATCCCTGTGGATGCCTTAAAAATGAATCTAAGGCGTCCAGCCAGGGGCTTAAAACTATACTTAAAAACTAAGCGACCACTCGCTAAGGGCACCCCCTGTGGGGTACGAGCCTCGGCTTAGGGCGTCGCTGGGGGGGGCAGCAAGGAGACAGGCTGGATCTGAATGATATTATTTAGGGGCTAGTTTAAAACTACCGGCTCAGCATCGCGGGCTGACTCTGGCAAGGGTCGGGGGGGGGGGGGGGGTTCGTTGAACGGGGGCGTCGCGACGGGCCTCGACGGAAACTCGGCGGTCTGTGTTTGTGTGGTCTACGAATTGAATCCCTATTGCTCTCTTGGATAGAAGACACGCGGACGCGTTCTAATATATAGCGGGCGCCGAGCGGGTAGCGGGCGGCCTGTCGTCACTCGCCGGCTATGACGACACGCTCACCGCGCGACCAGTGCGCAGGCGCAGGCCGTCCCGCTGTGCGGTTAAGGTGGAAGCGCAAGGGTAGCCCGCGAAATTTAAATTTTCTTACGTTTATTGCTATTTGCAAGTCAGTGTCAGGTTGTATGTTTGGTTGATTAAATTAATAACCATGAAATTGACGTTTTTTTCTCACATTTTGTTCTGTTTGTAACTTTGACGTATAATTATATTTATTTCTATATATATTTTTTCCAAATTCCATTTTAATTGGATTAATTATAAAAATTACGTACCTTTTAGAATTTAAAAACCGTACTAGTATTACATATTATTACCTCATAGGGTAGTGTGTCAAAACACCTGTTTCAATATGCAGCCGGTTTCACTACTTCAAGTAGGTATATTTTTATCATAGACTGTGTTTTGAGAATTTAAGATACGCAGTGCAGCGCAGCAATTTGTAGGTCAGTTTCAGGTTGTATATCGATGAAAATATAAATCGCGCTAGTAACACGTATGGAGTTATAGAATTATAGTCATTCAAATCATCAATACAGCCCACCAAGATCAAATAAACCCCATTCAATAGTTATTTCATGAAAAAGTCACTCATTGGGGTTAAATGAACTTGGAGGGTTGTGTTGATGATTTGAATGATTATAATTCTGTAACGTATACGTGTTACTGGCGCGATTCATATTGTCATCAACATACAACCTGAAACTGACCTACAAATTGCAATAATCGTAAGAAAATTTAAATTTCGCGGGCTACCCTTGCGCATCCACCTTAAAACACTGCTGTGGCGCACGCGCCGGCTCGTCGCTCTTCTATCTCACGAGTCCTTTCTAGCCAAAGATAATATTATCTTTCACACAGTCCATCCATCTTTTCTTTAGACTTCTGTAACTAACTAACCTCCTCAGCTGCAGCGTCCTCATAGTGTGTGAGAGTGAGACGAACACCCACCAGCATATAGCGCTGTCTAGCAGTGACAGCGGTACTTCTGACAGTAGTAAGTCTCTATTCGAGTCGTTCGCTTTCTGGTGAAGTCGCAACCAAGCGTTGATTCCGCCTAGGATGCCCCATAAGACGCCTAATCCTACTACTCGTTGTAGAGCTGGTCCTAGTCGGGGCCTGAGGGAGGAAAAAGGTATGTTATTGTTGATTGTTATTGTTGTTTGTTTTTAAATTGTTGATAATTATAATCTTTTACTCTGGACGCTCTTAATGTGCACGTCTTTCTACATCGTTCTCACATATATTTATAATCTCAATATGAATGATGTAACCAAGATCTTGTAACAATATTTTGTTTGAAAAGAGTGTCCATGGAGTTTCTTGCCAACTACAGTACTTTCACAAGTTATTATGCCTTGTGTCTGTGACTGTAGCTTAGCCTTTGTTTTTCTGAGATTCAAAAGTGCCTGTTTTGTGCCTTTGAATTGGAGTTGAGTTGAGTTCATTATAGTCTAGGCCGAGCGTGTAAGACACTGGGGCACCACTATGTCTATTATTGAGAACTTTTCAAAGTGACAAAATATAGGTATTTAGTCAGATAGGTACTTATTGGAAAATTGCACGTGAAAAGTTGGAAATAGGAGTCCGGGCTCAAACACATTATACCATAGGTTACTACTATGAAGATAGGGTTTTGGTAATAGCCTGATCTTGTAAGGTTGCTTGAGATCATAATTATCATAGATTTAGAGCGATTTATTTCACGTAGCACAGCTATGAATACTGTGTTCGCGATTTAGCTAAATGTGTTTATGGCAACTTTAAAACCCCTACATATAATTCTGTTTGCTTCAATTGCAAACAATTCTCAATAGTACTCTCAAAAATTCGAAGTCATGTGACATCTACCAACCCGCACTGGGCCCGCGTGGTGGATTATAGCCCATTCCATCTCATTGAGAGGAGGCTGAGTGTCCCAGCAGTGGGAACATTAAAGGCTGATTATGCTCAATAATACTTGTCATTCTGAACTTAATTATCATCTCATAAAATTGATAATTATTCGTTTAAATGGAAGTAATAGAAATTGGAAACAAACTTACTTGACAATACCAAATCCCAAGGACACAATGATGACTAGCATGCGCGCTAAGGCCCTCTTAGCGACTGAAATCCACTCCGCAAACATGTACACTTCCGCGCTGAAAGAACTGAAACAAACCAAAGTAATAAGTAACTAAAACAAATTATTTTTAGCATTTAGTTTATGCAGCGAACAGTCTTGTACAGCAATACAAAGATCTTTAGGCGCTCGAATGATGTTGACACAGGGGCACTGCTGGTAAAAAATATTTGTACAGCTCTATGGTCTAAATAAAGGGTGTGACAAGACCCATAACGAAGCCGAAAGGCACTTGTACTCCCAGTCATTGCGATCAGATTTTTCTTCTAGATCATACCTGGGAACCTTCTAGTTACGGAGATATTGGGGGTCAAAGTTCCAACTTTTTCACAAGTTTTTTTTTTTTAATACACATGTTTTTAATGTAAGATTTTACTTTAAACACCTCCACGACTCCCATACTATTCAATCCATCATGCATCATCAGCACAATGTTTTCAGTTCGTTACATTGAGTCCTACCGTAAAACCTGATTTTTCACCCCAAAAATCACTACATAGTATATAACAACGTTCCTTCCCGCTGTCTGTCCCTATGTATGCTTAGATCTTTAAAACTACACAACGAATTTTGATGCGGTTTTTTTAAATAGATAGAGTGATTCAAGATGAGTCCGACCCGTGCGAAACCTTTCTACATTATGTACTACTAGCAACCCGCCCCGGGTTGCTAGTAGTACATAATGCTTGGTTGACGGCTTCGTGAAAGGTCTTGTTGCACCCTGTATTTCAATCGATTATAGATTAATTCGTGCAGTTATTTTATGTCCTGAGCGCGGTATATAATCGCAGCAGCAATATTAATAAAATAAATTCAATGAAATGTATTTCACGAATAAAATATTTGTCGGAGACGGTCATTGGTACGGGCTTAAAATGAATCACAAGTGCGCGGTGGTACACCACAGCGCCACTTGTCACAGAGCCCTGTTGGTCACAAACTCTGAGCTAGGACGACATTCAGTGTCTGATCGCGGCCGAGTTAAGACCTCTTGGAACTGTACCCGATTCATTGTGCCCTGTGTTATTTTGCTAAGTTGTAATCTCAAGTAATTCGTTAGTTTTGCTAGAAACAATGTATCGCTCAGTGTCTTTTCATAGCACGAAACCCATCGTTTGCCCACATGATGTAGAAGCCTAGCGGAATAAATCCTGCTACTCCGACATATACAAGGTGGAAGGTACACTGATGCACATACAGTAACCACGTATTCAGTTCACCATTCTTAACCGCACATCGAAAATCATCGGTTATTTAAGGAGGAAGCGTCAGGGTAGCCCGCGAAATTCAAATTTTCTTTAACTATTTTCATTTTTTTTCTGTAACTATTTCATGAAAAAGTCATTCAAAGGGGTTAAATGAACTTAAGATGGTTTTATTAATGATTTTAATGATTATAATTCTATATCTACATACGTGCTACAGGCGCGACTCATTTTTCATCAACATACAACCTGACACTGAACTGCAAATTGCAAAAAACGTAAGAAAATTTGAATTTCGCGGGCTACCCTTGCGCTTCCACCATAAAAAAATCTACTGCTCCATACATTTGATCGTGTAGGTATTGCACTTTTGTAGGAAACAGCTGATTTTTTCAGGTCCAGGGGCTATGACTCCTGCTTTAAGAGGAAATGCGGGTGGTCTTTTCTCCATACAAACGCTCACGCTGTTTTATTTCTGGTTTATGTTAAATAAATATCAACCTCTTCTATGTCCCTATGTTTTTGATGATACATAATCTGTATCAGCACTAGAACCTTTACAAAATGCTCAAAATTGCTAAATATGGACCGCTGTCAACAAGGGCCTAGTGTACAAATTTGACAACTATTACTTAATGAAAAAATAAAAACATTGGGACACAGATTATATCTTTCTTATTCAATTTTATGAAATATCTTTTAAATTGGTCGAATATTGGTGGAGGAAATAGTAGATAGCCAAACCTCGAATTATGACTTTTTACTTGTTGGATCTGCAGTTGTCTTTATCGCACTAATGTCGAAATAGCGCTCGTTGAGCGAGCGCGATTGTTTCTTCAAATATCTACCGCATTTCCTCTTAAGACATCATATTACGGCACCTGAATGATGTACTGAAGACGTCGTAACCATTTGTACGTCGGTGCTCTTGCAACTGTATGTGGTTTAAAGGAAAATTATACTTTTCCTATACAGCGTGTAACAGAAAGGGTATAACCATATGGAATACTGTGGTACGGACCATCAAACTGAGCAACTTTCTCTATGGGACCACCATCGAAATTGTAAAAAAATAATCAGCTGTCCTATACAAAATTTCAATACCTACTCGACCCAAATGTATGGGACAGCTGATTATATTTTTACGATTTCGATGGTGGTCCCATAGAGAAAGTTGTTCAGTTTGATGGCCTACTTGGATACTTGGATGGATACTTATCGGTACTCACCCAGAACTATTGATAGAAGAATAAACTCCATAGTAGGTGGCGCTCTCAACCATGCCCAGCAGGGCTACGCCCCCGATCCAGTACTGTATGCGGAGCAGGTCGCGCCATTGTAGCCAGCAGACCAACAGCCAGCCGGTGCATAGCAGGGTGTAGATACCGCACATCACGCCGAAGAACTGGAGAACAAGTTGGTAGTACTTCAAGTTCGAGAAACGCTCTTAAGTCTTAATGCATAAAAGGCTAGGCAGAGGTGTAAATATTACCCCCACTATTCACCATTTATTTTTAAGTCCCATGTAATAGGGGGGTGCCTATTGCCATCAACCGAGCACAAATACAGACTCCGTGGCTGCTACTGAGAAACTCCAGATGACAAAACTCACTCAATAACACTGCCAGACCTGAGAGCCGCACCCAGGCCCTCATGGTCAGGAGTTCGCTTGCGACCACTAGATCAACGAGGCGCCTTTAATGCTATAAAATAAAGAGCTTGTCGAAGTCAAACTGTCAGTCAGTACATGTCCTGCCAGGGTTGCGGGACTGTTCGAAAGAGATACTGCGGTCCTGAAACACAAAGAGCAAAAGAAGGAACATGGATGGGTTTTAGTCAGTACAAGGCTGATACTCTCTTCTTCTCCGCCCAGAGTGGGGTCAGGTCATTTGATGACATCCAATCCGAAAAAAAATGTCTGTATATATAATGTTAAGTAATTGTTATAACCCACGAGATAATACCGACTTCCGTCCGCGTAGAAACTATTAAAAAATATTTACTTAATTACTAGTTTTTTTTTACTAAAATAAAAGTATTCTAAGTTACTACTTATAAGTAGTAACTTAGACACACACCAGCTAAAGACCCGTAAAAATCGGTCCAGCCGTTTCGGAGATTAGCCAAAACAAACAGACGGCCAAGTGCGAGTCGGACTCGTGCATGAAGAGTTCCGTTCCGTAGTAGGGGAGCTTCCTTATATTTATTATTTGTTGTTATAGCGGCAACAGAAATACACATTCTGTGAAAATTTCAACTGCCTACCTATTACGGATCATGATATACAGCCCGCTGACAGACAGACGGACGGACGGACAGCGGAGGCTTAGTTATAGGGCCCCGTTGGTTACCTTTCGGGTACAGAAACGGTGTAAATGGCCAAATTGGAAATTATGAGGAATCGCGAAAAATACTCAAAGGAGTCTCGAGCCTGATTTTGAAAACTAAAACTGCATCATTGGATTTTTGGAAAATAAAATTTCTCCAGCCAGGAATCAAACCCGTTAATTTTGGAAAAAAAACAACACACACTGTATTATTACACCATTCGATAGGGTCGCTATTAAGGATAACATTTTGGGAAGTAATGACGATGAAATTTAAAGAAAAGGTTTCAATTTTATTGTTTTGCATGTGTGATGTATAGAAGAACCGACACGTGTCGCTAAAGAAGTCGGGCGACGACGTAGTGTTCCATTATTTCGACGAATTTGCTCATATTAAAAGACTTCGCAGTTATTATCTGAACTTACCGGTAGAAGTGGCCAGATGGCAGCTGATAAGTACCCGGAAGGCGACGGCATCTCAACGGTTGCTACAACTTTAAACGGTTTGAGAGAGGCCGCGGTCATCCGCAGCACGTATATGCCTTCTGATTCGACGATCAGTAGAGAATGTCGTCTTGATTTCTATAATAGGAAAAAGATTGATTATTAATTTATAATGAAAATTGTATAACGTGTGCCGCATGCATAACAACCGCTGGGCAACGGTCTCAACACGATGGGTGCCTGAGGGCGGACGGCGCCACCGAGGCCGGCCTAGAAAAAGGTGGCGAGATGATCAAGACGTGCATCACGAAGGCTGGTTCGATCTGATGTAACAGAAGAGTACCTGGAAGGATATAGGGGAAGCCTTTGACTAGCAGTGGGACATAGAAGGCTATTAAAAAAAAAAAAAAAAATGGTACACCACAGACTATCTTAATCATCATCTTTTCCCAAATACCTTGGGGTCGGCTTCCAGTCTAACTGGAAGCAGCTGAATACCAGTAATTTACATGGAGCGACCTCCACAACCCAGTTAGTTCTGGATAATAGGATGCCCCTTGGTAAGACTGGTTGTCAGACTTTCGGGCCACTGGCTAACTGTTATGACTGTCAAAGATCTACAAACGACAGCCGCGACCAATGCCCAATGGCTTCACGTGCGTTTCCGGTTCCGAGGCACAGCCCAGATAAGTGCTATTTAAAAGCTTAAATTACTAATAAACTAGTTCAATAATACAGTAAGTGACAGTTCACCTGCCTTTTTCGCCACATCGCGCGCTTCTATCATTTTAACATCTCCCGCACCTAGCCCAGTGAATAAGAGCAGGAAAACAATTACCGGCTTGAGCCGATCACATTTCGCCAGATTTAAAGAATTTGGGAGAGGCGCGTCGTTTGACGCGGCGAATGACGTGAAGCTCTTGCTGAGCGGCTCAAGCAGAATGTTCCCTGCTTATTAAGATACTTACCGATACAGTAGTAACCACATCTGCCTGTGTAACTGCAGGCTGTGGCGGCTCCAGAAATATGATTTGATTGGGATGCTCGCATACGATCGCCACCTTGTCGTTTTTGATTAGTTGTACCGCGCTTGTACCGTTTTCTTCTACCACCGATAGGTCCATTCTGTCTGCGCATAATGCACTTTTCTACAAAAAATATATAAAGAGGTTAATAATCTCTTCTATTAGAGCTGCTTTTTCTGCTGCACTATACAGTTACAGGAGTTGCATTTCATAAACGAGAGACAGTCGTTTGGATGTATACCTTATTATAATTAAATAAGAGTTACTGATGTTTAGACATCGATACCTATCACGTCTGTAGAGTTTCTTTTTGTCTAGCTAATTTAATGTGACCTTGTATGTAACCACAGTTCGATAAAACTTAAAACCAATAAAAAGTTAAGTACTATACGATACGCTTACGTTAACGGTATTCTATTTCCATTAAGAATTTTGTTGTCAACGCATTTTACTTTTGTCTATTCAAGCGATACGAAAAAAAGGACAAGTAATCAACTGACAATGACTATTATTTAATGGGGTTCTGGGCCGGCCAAGATTTGACTATTGTAATATTTTCAGTAGTAGCTTGGAGTCTGGACTTGTGCCCAAATGCCCATGGCAATACATTCTCTCGTTATGCTTGGAATTTCAATGAACGTGGCGGGATGTGGGTACTATGCCTTCGTCTACAGGAATGAAAGGAGTGATGTTTAAATGTATTATTACTATACCTGTTGAAAATAATGCATATAGTCTGGAGAGCATTTGGTCTTCGCCCATTTGTAGTTGACGGTTATCTTACTGGAATTCATTTCACATTTGACTGAAACAAAATGTATCTTGGTAAGTGTATACAAACTAACTACAGGTACAAGGTAAGTTATGCTACCATAATCAGACCATCACACTTTTCATACATTCGTAATCATCCTAAGCATACAACAGTCCAAAGGGCCGCGGTCAGAGAAGACTAGCCATCGACGAGAGAGATATTATACAGGGTGTAAGCGGACCCTGTATTATAGCCAAGCATTTCGTACACCAAACTAAATAACTCTACGCAAAAATTATTACTGCGAAACGACTTTTTTTTTGGGGTGAAAAACTACGTTTTACGGTAGGACTCAATGTAACGCACTCCAAACATTGTGGTGATGGATGCATGTTATAGTACGGCGGTCGTGGAGGTACTTGAAGTAAAGTTAAACTTAGGCCCCCAATATCTACGTAACTAGAAGGTAATGCAATGACGGGGAGAACAAGTGCCCTTCGGCTTCGTGAAGGGTACTTTTACACTCATTAGTGCAACTGTGTAAAAGTTTGTGTACAAAAAATCTTTCGGACCGATCGGAAAGTGATCAGTTATCAGACGTAGGATAAGCGGCTTTCATACGTTTAACAACAGATAGCACCGGTTTTACGTTCAGCCGGTGGCCACAGACCACTAGTGGCGTTCGCAAGAGGTCCATGTGTACACGTGGCTGTGTGCATAGTTTGTCATCATCATCTTGCAAATCTAAAGGTGCATCCACACTGAAGTTACTTTTTGTAGAGCAATAATAACATTAAGAACCTTTTGCGGTTTTTGCAATTTTTTGACCTCGGGAAACCTTGCGTTGATACAATACCACGCCAGCCAGACAGCCCCAACCTAGCTAACATAGACTTACGTACCAGTTGAATAAATACACATACGAGTTTTTATCATTGACACAGCGTGGTATAGTACCCGCGGTAGGTAAGCTGTGAGGTTTTCAGTAGCAAAAATAAATGCCTTGCTAATGAATAATTTGGCTTGCTTCCTGCTTGCTACATGAGCAAATTTATAGCATAGCTATTGCCCGCGGTTTCGCACGCGTTTTGGTCGGAAATTATCCCACGGGCTCGTTGTAAATATAGCATTATGGCACTCGGGGATAATGTAACGTCCTATTAGTGAAAGAATTTTCAAAATCAGTTCAGCAGATCCAGAGTTTAACCCCTACAACCTCACAAACTTTACCTCTTTATAATATTAGTATAGATAAGTAGCTGTAGCCCACGACTATCGGCCACATCAAAATGAATATAAAAATAATAACAATAAAAATATTTTTATTTGTAAGGAACCCTAATCCATTTTCTAAAATAAATAAAAGTAGCCTAAATTACTCCTTAAGACTTATCAGTTATTTAGTACCTATAGTTGTTTTGTTAAGTACCATTATACTTTCATATGCATTCCGTCAAAAGGTGTTATATTACAGTCACTTAATTTGTATAAATGTATAGACTAGCTTTTGCACGTGGTTTGCTCGCGTGGAGGTCGGTAATTATCCTACGGGAACTTAGTAGGCGAGCCCTAGAGGGGATTTTGGGATCGACTCGAGCGCGGCAGAATAACATAAGGGGGGCATCCTTGCACCTTGTGAAGTACTCCCACCATACCTGAGCCCCTTATATACGGTCGAACGTCCAGGACAGCCGATCGGATTAGTAAAAAAATCGATCGTTGGAAAAACGTGTCCAAATCGTCAGCCTTTTGAATAGGAGCTACTTGAGGGTTCACTTAACATCCTTTCTCAATATCTGACGCGCTCGAATAGTTTTTCTCCTATTTTCTACTTCTTCTTACGCCCCCTCCCCCCAAACAAACAACCACCACGCAAACCGGCAGATTAATATATTTCCGTTATCAGAAACACGTGGGGCGCATACACTATTAATATCTCAAGCGCTCGAGTATTTCTTTGTGACTGTTTTTTTTTTGAAAACCCGTACACCCTTCCCACAACAGTGTAGGGCATACATCATGTGAGTTAACGTACCACTGGTCAGTTTCCTTACTCGTCAATTTCACTAATTCACCAGTTTACTCATTAGACAGTTTCGGTAGGTTGACCATTTCGCTAGTTAGGCATTTTCCTGATTCTTCAGTTTCCTCGTTCGCTAGTTTTGCTAAGTTGTCAGTTTCGTGAAATTGCCAGTATTGCGATCCGCTAGTTTCGTTATTTATCAGCTTCGCTAATCGAACGGTTTACCTATTCGGCAATTACGCTAGGTAGACAATTTTGCCAATTTGCTGTTTTCGTAATCTGTTGTTAGTTTCGTTAATTCGCTAGCTGTTTCCTTGTGTATTAGTTTACTTTTTCGTCGGTAGATAGGTTAGGTTGTCATCTGCACTAAGTTTCCATATTCGTCCATTTCACTGGTTGCCAGGATGTAAAGATGTCTATCTAAGATACTATATCTTTATATAAATGCATGTTTGCTTTGTGATTGCCGCTCTCTCGTGTCATATTTGCCTCTCCTGTCACCCTGGTCAGAATTAAGCGTGGCGTGAACGGGGTGCGGTGTGGGTAGTGGTATGGTACGGGAAGGAACGGCCATTTCGGAGAGAGCAAGTAGTAGATCAATGTCTTGTGACTTGTAAGTACCAAACCAAAATCATCATACTACAAGAACTGTGTAGTGTATACAATTTAAATAAATTATTAAATATACAGGAATATTTTTTATTATTCAGAGAACTTTGACAAATTAAAGTTAAATGAGCTTTATTAAACAAATAAATTATTTTATTATTCAATTAGTTTTCAGTACTTATGTAATCGGGTAATAACTTAATAAGGAATGTCATAGGTATTTACATTAATACATGACATGACACGACGGAGTAGTAAAACACAATCTAAACTAACTGACGAACAAGGAAACTTGCAAACAAGAAAAGTAACGGGTTGGGAACATGACGAAATAGCAAAACTAACAATCTAAACTAACTGACCAACAGGGAAACTTGCGAACAAGAAAAGTAACGGGCTATGAACATTACGAAATAGCAAAACTGACAATCGAAAATAACTGACGAACATGGAAACTTGCGAAACAGGAAACCAACTTAATAGGGAAATTTAGACAACTTCTGTAAAACTGGCAAATGAGGAAATTGGTTAATTCAGAAACTGTCTAGTGAGTCAACTGGTGAATTAGTGAAATTGACGAGTAAGGAAACTGACCAGTGGTACGCTAACTCCATCATGTAACCTTTTTTTCTTTTTAGCATCTAACCTTCACAATCCAATAGGTCCCCACGACGTTCGAGTAAATCCCTATGTAGCCTCTTGGGCTCCTCTACTATAATGATTATCGAAATTCCCCCCTTAAAGGCGTGAAAAGGTAACGGACAGAGTGTCTTTCGCATAATAGTGTGAACAGGATGTAAACTGATTCACGAAACCGTCAAACAAAGCATTCTGTACACCAAACTCTGAACTCTGCGCAAAAATTATTGCTGCGTAACGACTTTTTTTTTTGGGGTGAAAAATCACGTTTTACGGTAGGACTTAATGTAACGCACTCAAAACATTGTGCTGGTGGATACATTGAAAAGTACGGGGGTCGAAGAGGTATTTAAGAGGGCCCTTCCCGGTGCTTCTATCGTAAACGCGAGCATGGTCGAAATCCTTGTTGTTTCATCCAGAGCCACAGCGGCAATTTTCTTTCAACTCCCCCGTCTTACCCCGCCCCGACCCCGCACAACTCGTCTCCCGCGCACCTCATGCCGCCTAACGCGATGACAGTGAACGAAAAATAGTGTTCGAAAATTTCTTAAACTTGTCCCAGGAAATACGTGTTTTTGAATAAATCTTACAAGTGTGTGAAATAAATATTTGTCATTAAGAATCTCCATTACATTTGGAAGGTTTCTATCACGATGTTTTTTTTTTATTTTTACAGTTTATGAGTACATTATGAACGGCCAAAGTTCAGGTAAAATTTGTGCAAAACCGCAATTTTTGGAGGCTTATACTGAATTTGTTTCTACTTTATTTTTATTTTTTGCAACCATAAAAACCTAGATATAGTGCACAACATACATATTAGTTAAAAAAAAATCAAAGATAAAGTAAAGTTACTACATTAAAAGAATGTAAAAAAAGGAAAAAAACTTGTGACAATGTTGGAACTTTGACTCCAATATCTCCGTAACTAGAAGGTTCCCAGGTATGGTCTAGACACTAGAACAAAAAAAAATCTCGCAATGACGAGAAGAACCAGTGTGTTTTGGCTTCGTTAAGGGTACTTTTACAAACACTATCTATAGGTACTAATATTTTATAGAGGTAAAATTTGTTTGTTGTAGGGGAAATCTCTGGACCTACTGAACCGATTTAGAAAATTCTTTTACTAATAGGAAGCTACATTATCCCCGAGTGCCATAGGCTACATTTACAACGTGCCCGTGGGATAATTTCTGATCAAAACGCGAGCGAAGCCGCGGGCAACGGCTAGTTTATAGTAAGTCTATTAAAAACTGTCCGTTTAGGATACACCACTACTTAACCCTTCAGCGTGATTGCATTAGTATCATTCAACAATTAGAACTTGAGTCATGTGCACTAGTGTTTTGATAAGTCTACCATATAAATGTTTTATCTTAAAAGCATCTGATAGCTCGCCTATGTCCAGTGATAAGATAGTATCTAACATGTACTGGTATTCAATTAAAATTGCCAGTAACAGTGTTGCCTTGTTATAGTTCCATTACAGGGTTTGCGGTTTGTAAGAGATTGCGCCTAAAAAGACAGGATTCTTATTATTTTTAATTATTATAAATCGGTTTTTGTCTTAAACAACTATCAACATTATGCATGTGTTGATTAATTAACCAATTTTACGAATCGCACCTAGACTTCTGATCATTTACAATAAAAAATACAACCGAATTGAGAACCTCCTCCACTCCTCCATTAATATTTGAAGATTGCGATTACAAGCCCAATGGGGACTCCCATTGGACTTGTAATCGCAAGCGCGAATGCCGAGTGTGCGATCCTGGGTTCGATTCCCACGTTGGACAGAGTTATTAAGGTATTCTATAAGGAACTTCTAATTAGTAGTCCGCCGCTTGTTTGTTACCAGGGCCACCTTTGACACCTTTTTTGTCCCTGTAGGAACCCGAAGTATCGCATAATTGCCAGAGCTTACATATGTTACTCTCGTAAAAACTACTGAGCAGATTTGGATGAAATTTGGCATACAAATTGTTTATAACCTGGATTACTATAAAGCATACTTTTTATTCCGGAAGTACGATCCTGTGGGACAATTACCTAACTTCATGCGGGCGAAGCCGCAGGCATAAGCTAGTAAACTAAATGACTGTAAAGTTTCATCGAAAACCAGGCAATTGTTACGCATGAAGAATTAACAAAAATCCATCTATCTAACATCATAGTTAGCAAGAAAATGACCAATAACCACAAAAACTTTTTTATGCCAATCGATCCTGTTTGTTTAAAAGGATCAAAAAACGAAATTAATGGAAAACGTTTATTGCAGTTTCTGACTTTTATAGTATTGAAACGGAAACCGCAGATGGTCCCACATAAACCAGTAGGTACACCATTATATCCCGAGATAACCTTCCTCAATATCTTACAGCCTATTTCAACCACAACCATCGAAAAGTGTCAAGCTGTATAACACTGAATTAGGCTCTTTTTAATGTTTTCTTTTGCTCATTTTTTATTCTTTTTACTTGTATCTCCTTCAGCCCCACCTGATACATGCATATACATGCATTAAAACAAGATAATTATAATAATACAACATCCAAACCTGAAAAATAAATGCATAGCAAATAGAATTGTAATCACATAGCAAGCAGTGTCTTATACTTTTTGCCAACCAATGGAGGAAAATGTAATTAACGCTGCATAGTGATAAAAAAAAGATAAATTATGTTTACACTAATTCATAATACTTACACATTATAATAAGCTGGGCATCTGCAAATAGTGACTTTGCTAGTGTATACACACAACCATCCTGAAAAAAAAAACATTCATTCAACTTTGTTGTTTGACCTGCGTAAATTTAAACTGTAATAAAACTGAAAAGCTTTGTTGGGTAGAATACAAACATGTCCTGTGTCATTTTCTGCTTTTAAAATTTGGAATTAACTTTGCTGTTTTTTGAGTAAGAATACATAGCCTTTTTCCAAATATGTTGTGGTTGTCTTCCGGTCCAACAGGATGCAGCTGAATTGCAGTATTTAACATGCAACTGCCTACCTGCCCGCTAAGGCACAGTTGCTGGGTAATATAATACCCCTAGGTGAGAGTCTATGGGTAGTTTAACCTTCGAATGGCCCTGTCATGCAGCTCGTTATTACTTAGCAACAATAATTATTTTCATACCTAAATAATCGAATTCCAGTTAGAAACAGATATCAGAATCTTTTTAAGTTGGCATGGTAAAATAATTGGTTCATTATATGTAGGTACAGGAGCTATTTTTAAATTAATACATTATTATCTGTAACTTTTTCTATGAGTATAAATAAATTTTATATCAGATCTCAAAGGTAAATGATATTTTACATAAATTTTGAGGGCGTATAACTATACAATTAGCAGTCAAGCTACGCCTATAAGTATTATAGTAAATAATCAGAAACAATGAATCCGAAAAATTCCATACATAGTTATTAGTCGCTTATCAATATGAGCAAATTAGCAAAACTATGATTGTATACTTACAAAGAAGGATCTCATGCAATACTGTATTATATCGCAAACATTCATAGATTGAAATGCAAAATATCCTCACCTGAGTCAGCGGTAAATCCCATTTTCCTACATCCGAAAAACTGTGCGTTACTTTGACGATTGCCACAGTCAATATGAATAGGATTCGCAACATTGTGGTTGATTTAGACGGAGAAATTGATAACTAATTTATTCATAACAAAAAACTATCAAACATCATTGTAATTTGGTTTTTATTTAAAGTTACACTTAAAAATTATTTGGAAATAAAATGCATTCACTCCACTTTACACACTTGACAGGCATTTGTTTGAGTTTTGACATTTAGCATTTTGACTGACGTGACTCTAGTACAAGAAACTTTATTACATTCTGCTCCATTCTATAATTGCTTATGTTTTTTTTTTAAATTTTATTGATATATAATTTAGGTGTAATACTGAAAGACACTTTGAAAGCCGGTTTGATAATCAATAAGGAAAAAAAAAACAATTTTCCTTAATTTGGGAAATTTTATCTGCGATCCCGATACTGAAATGAATGGGGTTTAGTCAAGGAATGGGCAAAAAAAAATCCTTTGACAATTGACATTGACAGAAATAGCAGAGCCATAGGTTGTCGTGTCAAAATATTTTTGTTTTGTTCTTCGTATATTTCATAAAAAATCGCATAATATGTCGTAATTGTAATGTTTTCTATTTATTTTAATGTTAAATTACGTAAATTAATTATAATAATAGTAAATACTTATCATGTTTTGGTGATACGATATCCATAGTGTGGTACCGTGGTAGTCATGTCAGATTGCGCGCTGGTGTCCAATGTAAGCGAACACGATGCGAGTATGGACGTGGGGAACGACAAGTCTCTATTCGAGCCCACTGTTGAAATGATGGTAAATGATTTTGATGACGAGAGAACACTAGACGAAGAAGAAGCTTTGGCGGCGGGAGAGCAGCAGGATCCTAAAGCCGAACTCAACAGCCTTCAGCGAGAAGGTGATATGCCCTTGGAGGAACTACTAGCACTGTACGGATACGACAAAAGCATGGACAAGCCCACACCAGAGCAGGCCCCTGAGGTGGTGCCCGAAGAGATTGAGAAACCAGAATCAGCATTACAACAATTATATAGCGAGACTACTAGTCCAGAAGCCACAAGATGCCTTAGGTCTGGCTCGAGACCGCCTTCTGAAGAAGAAGATGATTATGACTATAGTCCGGATGAGGATGACTGGAAAAAGACTATAATGGTTGGTAGTGACTACCAAGCTGCAATACCTGAAGGTCTATGTAGCTATGATGATGTACTTCCATATGAAAATGAGGACAAATTACTGTGGAATCCAACTATGGTGGAAGAAAAAGTTACAGAGGAGTATATGAAGAAAATCAGTGCAATAATCTCAGGAACTGGAATAGATGCTGTACCCCGAGGGAGACAGCTACGAGATGATGAAGAAGCCCTTTTCCTGCTTCAGCAGTGTGGTCACAATGCAGAGGAAGCAATGAGGCGGTGGCGTATTTCTGCCCAAACTCAGGCCCATGCAAGCCTCTGGTCAGAAGAAGAGTGTCGCAACTTTGAAAATGGTCTTAAAGCCCATGGCAAAGATTTCCATGTAATCAGACAGTGCAAAGTACGGACACGGTCAGTTGGAGAATTGGTTCAGTTTTATTACATATGGAAAAAGACAGAACGCCATGATATATTCGCAAATAAAGCGCGTTTGGAAAAAAAAAAGTACAATATACATCCAGGTCATACAGATTATATGGACAGATTTTTGGAAGAACAGGAGGCATCAGGGGCTGGAGTTGTCAGACCAGTTTCACCTTCTCCGATGGATTTTGGTCCATCTCCTGCCACACAGCCTGATCCATTAGCCTTGGGTGAAAAGGAGGTGTTTTCCCAGCTAAATGCCCACACACCTCCACGAGCCTTGTCTATGGAGGACCCAGAACCGCCAACTGGCTCCTAATACATGTATTATTGGCAAAGGCCATACGTAGCAAGCACTGTTTGTAATATACTTAACTATGTTGTTATTAGAATAAGGGTATTTTTTCCTTATTCATGAAACTAAACCAATTTTTGTTTTTATAACATTATTTTATATGAAGGACTGACTGAGAACCTTTTTTTTGTATTTTAACATTTTAAACAGTACAATGTAAATAATAAAGCTGTAAAATTATGTTACATGTTTGTGAATAAGGGAATTATGCAGAATGGAATGAATGATTGTGTACCCATCTGGAGGTGGGTGCTGTATAAAATGATGAGGTACTTGATGATAAGAATAAACAGTGCAAACAAATGTGTCATTTTATTTAAACATGCAAACAAAACAAATGGAAAGGATAACAATCTTTCCATTTGCTAAAAAACCACTGCAAAATTGTGTGCATGCATAATATTCTGGCTGCATTGGCGAATTTTTCAGGAAATTTTTAGCTTAAAGCGGACTCTTCTAAGATCACTTCTTCAAGGTTGGGTGGGTGTGTAATGTGTACCTTTATAGTTGATACAAATTATACTTTAAAAAAATACCAATCGAATTGAGAACCCCCTTCTTTTTGAAGTCGGTTAAAAATAGGTGATTTTTTGTTTTAAATCAGTGGTTTTCCTAGTCAATTTGAAATAAGTTTCCTGTTTTGATTAAACTGTATTGGGATTACAAGAATTCCTATGACTAATAAACTAGGTACCAAAGAGTTTTTCATTGTAGATTTTAGTTAATTTTGTTCACCGACAGATGGCAAGTGTTTCGCTTCTATGTTCTGAACGAAACAGCAATGATTCTTTGCTGTTTCGTTCAGAAATGTGTTTTCAAACTTCACCTTAGAAAAAATCATTCTTTCGATACACAGAGCATCATTATTTTAATTATGGGTATAGAGTGCGCAGTCACGAGGTTTTAATGCCAACCTGTTGCGATTAGCGCCATCTGGAAATCTTCTTCCTAACTAATCACACTATTTTACTACTGTCTTTCAATTTGATTTCATTGCTTTTGCATACTTTTCCCCTAATTATAGTTTTTTTTAAGTGTAAAACCGTTAGTTTTGAATGAAACAAGCTTGTTGAATACTCAATAAATAGATTTATTTTCACGTTTGCTATAAATACAAAAAATCACCGAATTCAGTCGGCCTTCGCTCCGCGTTGCAAAGGTGGACTGACGAACTTTTACGAAGGAGCAGAGACTAATGTATTTGCAGCAAAAAAAAGATGCAAAACGTAAAGAATCCGTTTTCTTTTGACAGTTTTGAATTTTGTCATAAATGTATGTTTTTTTTTGTATTTAAGGCATTCGATTAATTTAAAATCAAATTAACTCAAAATCAAATTTTAGCACGTAATTTAAGTCTTAAAAATTAAACTAAAATCACGAAAATAAATGAGAAAATTAAATAGCTATTTTTAACAACTATCAGTTCTAAGTAGCTTTGTAGAGACATCTAGTATGTCCTATGTGAATTAAAGTTATGAATACGAATGTACATATACGCAAGTCCCCCCCCCCCTTTCGATATTTAATTTTATATTTAGTTTTCTGTTTATGGAATAAATATCATGGTCATGACAGTTTATAACGACAGTGTTTATTAGAAAAAGAAGATACTCGAAAATATTAAATTGATTTCTTTAAAAAACACGTACGGATTTTCTTTCAATCATTTGTGAAAGTATACTTAGAGCTCTAAGTTGACTTATTTCTCAAGATTCGCAGCACCTCCAAAACAAAAGGATGACTGTAAGCCCAGATATGTCGGCGAAGGAGATTAAGAACGATTTTAAGGAAAATTATGGCAAGGTTCGTAAACTACTTGATGAAGATAGCAAAAATGACCCGGAAAACGAGCCTTACATTTCCAAATACAAAGCTAAAGAAATTCTCAATAGTATGTGCGTCAGTTTGAAAGAATGTCTCGGTTGTCCAACTAGTTACGATGGAATAAGGCTTCACGCTATGCTAGGAACCGTTTTACTGAATATAGGTATCATTGACATGGAAACTGAAGAGCTAACATCAAGTGAAAAGGTTTTGTCAGAGGCTGTTGACCTGCTTGCACCAAAATCAACAAAACCAGAGATTACAATCATTATGATCAATGTTTATAATAACCTAGGCATATTGTGGTCTAATCGCGATGCGCCGGATAAGGCTAAAACATTTTTGCTGCAAGCCAAAGAGTTGTATGAGACCTTTAAATGTAC
Organism: Eugnorisma glareosa; assembly: GCA_947578425.1. Taxonomy (NCBI): domain Eukaryota; kingdom Metazoa; phylum Arthropoda; class Insecta; order Lepidoptera; family Noctuidae; genus Eugnorisma; species Eugnorisma glareosa. The sequence continues at coordinate 17,560,168 of OX387969.1, read as the reverse complement.
AATGCAGATGCCTTTGCCTATAGACCAACTCCTGACGGAGAGTCCTATAGGTGATTTCATGGTACTAGAGAAAGCACACACGCTAACACTTTACTTCTTAGCTCAAGTCTATGGTTCATTGAAGCAGAACTTGAAATCTGCGATATATTGTCATGTAACCTTGCGGAGGCAGCTACAATACCATGACTATGAGCCTATAGACTGGGCATTGAATTCTGCTACATTATCACAGTTTTTTGCTGAGCAGAATGGGTTTTTCCAATCAAGGCATCATTTGGCAGCTGCATCAACTATCCTAGAACGGTATGAAGAGAAGTTGGGGTCGGCTGAAAATAATGATGAAGTGTTGCAGGCAAAAATTGAGACATTTAAGCATAGGTCAGCTGATGTGGCTCGGTGTTGGGCCAAGTATTGTATCTTGCTTATGACTTCATCTAAAGCAAGGCTAATGACTGATTCTGAAGAGATACCTGACCCTATAACAGGTAAGCTATACCTAGTCTTAATAACTTACTTATATATTATTAAAAAAAAAAATGTGGCAAATCAGTTATACAATATAACTGATTTGCCACATTTTTTTTTTTAAATTATTCAGGTGCTGCCGCTGGAAGCTTTTGCCTCAATTCAGATTTAATATCAATGCTAATTAATGACAACCAGGACCAACGGTATATTATCATGGTCACCCATCATAAAAATCTATTATTTAGCCAATGCTACTAACACTAAAAAATATTAATAATTTTGCTGTTTCTAATACTAACAAAATATAGATCACTGTTGTCAAAAACCGAGCATTACACAACCTGTAACACACATTTGTTTCTGTTCAAAATTGAATTAACTTGGGATTGTAGGAGTACCTTTAGGTGATTTTATTCTTCACTCTTATTATACTCTATAGTCTTATCACAATCCATGTTAGTAAGAATTGACTATAAGATACCATCTAAAACAGTCCTTACAATTTGCAATGCAGGTAGATTTCCATTCTATAGATTGTTCTCAATGACGGCAAAAAGCAAAAAATGTTTTGTAAAAAAATTGTTTTATTCATTGACTATGTTTAACTACATATCAATTTTTTCTATTACAGACATGTCCAATCTCGCATTAGAAGACAATGAAAACATCTGTGGAGGTGACATCACCAAGCTAGTCTTCTCAGATATCGACATCTCAAAGTATGAGAACAAAATTGTAGACAAGTTCCTTCTCACTTACCAGGATGCAAGAGAAGTCTTCCTGAACTGTCAGACTTGGCTTAACAAAGCCAAAGAGTACTACAAACTTGATACCCTAGCCTCAGATTACATAGAACTTGTACAAGATAGCTCCACGTCATATAGCTACCTCGCATTCTTTGAGGAAGACGATGAAAGGCGCGCCAAGATGCACAAGCGACGAATTGACATGCTAGAAGACTTACTAAAAGAAATTAACCCTACATACTACCTCCAGTATTGCAGGCAACTGTGGTACGAACTAGGTGAAGTCTACTCGGATATACTAAACATCAAACTCGAAAAACTAAACAAAACATCTGAAAAGCCAACTCCACATGCATTGAAAAAAATCAACAGCCTTTCTGAGAAGAGCATTGAAAACTATGATCAGTTCCTGAACTCTTGCAAGGATAAAAATGGTATAATGCCGACGAAATTGAACTACGATTTAATTAGGCCTGTAGTCAGCGCTCATGCGTTCATTGGTAGGAACAGCATGAAGAAAGTTGCAGTAGACAAACTTATTCAATTGCAGAATGTACAAAAGAGTTTCGATTCCTACCAAGCAGTTGTAGATATTTGTACTAACTGTGAGGAGGCAGCTGCTATGATGCATGAAGAGTTCTCCTTATGCCAGGAGATGGTGAAAATATTGCCGATTAAAATAAAGAAACTACAAATAGAGACAGCTGTAGCCGAATAGGGTAATTGTGTACATTATAGGGGCCAAAACTATAATGTACAGAAGTGCTGTATGGTATACTCTGAATGCTTGTAAAATTTTGCTTAGGCTTCTGCGGACTAAATTGGCTAATAAATAACTTGCGTGGGCACCTAAAGTGGGTGGGTGGACAGACATTCAGTGTTGTTGTCTGGCCTAAGAGTAAATGGCAGTTGGAGTCATTGTTTACTCGATTTTTGCAAATCTCTTGAATCCTGTCGAATGTTTTATTTGTAATTTAATCCAAAGGTCGTCCTGTTCCAAGGACTTTTATCGATGCGAAATTGACTTGGGTCAGTCAGAAAAAGCTGTCTATAAAATAAGCGTGAAATTCGTTACAGACAAATCATAACATCACGCTTGATATTACTTTAACTTGATTTGACCCATGACGAAAAATTCCCAACTTTTTGCAGCCGCCATCATTGATTTTGATTTCGATTCATCAGGATCAGGAATCTTATTTCCCGCAAGTATCCGTTCGCGCTAGTGTCTTCCGCGCATGTCTTCTTTCTTTGCAGCCTGCATGACATATCATGAGCGCGATAGCATGGTTGTGCGAGTGAGAAGTCTGGCAAAAAATTACAATAGTCAAACATCCTTCTACCTCAACCGCTAGGCGGTCACTGAGGAATTGAGGAAATAATGGCAAATGCATGGTTTATTAGGCAAAGTATCATAATATAGCATGGGCAAACGTTTTTTTATACGCTACTTTTCCGCAGCCACCATCTTTGATTTTGACCCGATTTCGTTTAGAACGCCCTCGATTACCATAGATGTGACATCCATGACGAAAATTTCGCAGCCGCTGTCTTTGATTTTGTTTCGATTCATCGTATGGAATCTTATTTCCCGCAAGTATCCGTTCGCGTTAGTGTTTTCCGCGCATGTGTAAAAAGTAAAAAAAATATAGATAAAAACATAACCCTTCTTTTCTTTGTAGTCGGTTAAAATAATTAAATAGAGCAGTCTGCATGACATAACATGAGCGCGATACCATGATTGTGCGATTAGGAACTGAAAAACAATTGACGATATCACGGAATAGTACATTTTGATATAAGTGGGGAAACTTTGTTATTGCATTCGAGCGCGGAATTAACACCCGAGCTGTAGGCGAGGGTGGGTGTTATGGAGCTGAGAACTGCAGTAACAAATCCTCACGCGTATCAAACGACGTTACATTATATATTATAATTTATTGGCTTGATAGATTTTGCGATATAGCCTGTGTTGCCTCAGAAGGAGCGCGGAAACAACTCGTACTCGAACTCGTACTTGGGCGCGAGAGACCTCTTTTCAACGCCAGAGTTACGCGACATGAGCGAGTTTTATGAACTTTAAAAAAATCCTTAGTTTTAATCAATATCGGTGTACTAAAAATAATTGCAATTCCTTTAGAACTTTATTAAAAAAAAACATTGTAAACCTGCGCGAATATTTTGACGGGCTGTCCATGTTACTAGCATTACTGATTCGGGTGAAAGGAGAGTTTTGTGAGGCCAATTGAGTACCTAGTTGCAGATTGCTTTTGCTGATTTCATTATAATAAATAGGCTTGGGTCCTGAATAAAATGAATATAATGGATGTTATATTGTAACGTTGTTTAGCAGGAAGCGTACCTACCTTAATATAAATGTTATGAAATTGTATTTAGGTATATTAAAATTGAAATAAAAGAATGAACAAGTAAATTACATTGTTTTTATTTAATCTTACATGATAACCATCACATTATTTTTTATTTTGTGACACGATTAAATAAGTATCTAATATTTTTTTGGTTAAAGAACATCATGAGATGAGAACCTACCGAATTAATAAATTTTTTGTGACACTAAACATACTGTTTTAGTGAAATATTCAATTGATCGAAGTACTTTAATTCCATGCAACGAACAAACAGTCTTAAGGGTGCTCTGTTTCCTGAGGAAAGTCGTTTAATTATAGTGCTACCAACGTGCGAAAACGTGTCAAAAAATATCAGCCGACTGTTAGCTTATAAGTGCTCAATTTTCTTTGTTTTGATTGTAGGGCGACGCTCCATCTAGACATTATATTATAATCAAAGAGTGCTACTTATTTCTTCTGGCGCGTGGCCACAATCGGAACTGACGCCGCCATGTTGTAATTTCAATACAATTTCACAAAATAATATGTTTACTAACAGCGCCCCCTTACAATACAATACCATGCAGGCGCCAAAAGAACCATGCTGCATTATTCGTAAAACCATTAAATTATGTACCTACAGATTTGCGGTAAAATACTCTTACGATTTCGACTTTTTTTATTTTGTTTTGTTTGCGTTAGTAATCACGTAGCGTAGGTACGCACTGTGCGCAGTGACTTTGTCTTGGGGGACGTTTGCCACGAACAAACATTAATTTTTTTTGTTATATGCAAACTGCTTAGGATTTTACTTGAATATAGCATGATTTACATAATTATAATGACAATGTTAAGTTGGTTTGGACATTCACGAGCAATGAAGTATAAACACTAGGCAAATATTCAAATGCAATTTTCTCTTACTGTTGGTATTTGATTAGCATTTTACGTTTTCAAGAACATAGTATTTTGGAAGTAGTGTTAAGGAATATTAAAATTATATAGTGTCTAATAGGGTTTTTCTCAAAGTAGAAACTCATTATTTCATAAATTTTGCTCAGTTTTTGCTCGCTGCACAGGAGCAGTAAGACGAGTGTTAGTACTCATTATATCTTAAAATAATTTTTAATAGTCTAAACTAAACTAAACTAAACCCTGCCGATTGTCACAGCACACGAACTATTTGGAACACTTACATAACATTAAATATCCATACAATTATAACTTATACAAACAAACAACTTGGTAGCAGTTACAAAACAACCCACCTCGGTTTTTGGGTAATCTTTTTATCTACCTAGTTATATCTTATTTTAATGTTTACTTAAATACCTTTAGATATATAGGTATATATGTCCTATTTCAACATTTACCGATATTAGTAGCCATGGATAATCTTATAGATAACCAACCACTCTGCTATTGAACTCATAAAAAGTGACGAAATATACCTTAGCTTTCATTTCAAAAGGTAGTTTCTTCCAAAAGTTCCAAATATGTCTACAGTGATTTGAAATGTGTGTGTGTGTGTGTACAATTTTCATCACTTTTTCACACAAACGGAGATTGGAAAACATTTATTATTACCTAGATAAAAAAAAAAATGGAAAACCCATTTTTAGGCACTAGTTATTTATCCATGTTAACACAAAATATTTTAGTTAGTCTTTAGTTTTGTTAATTTAATTTATCCTTTGGGACGAGACTATCAGAAAATGTTCTGATTCTGAGAAGTATCAGATTATTTTAGTCTGACCATTGTGTCATCGAAAAGATTCGACAACAAATGTGCTAGGTAATACGAAGATGCCAAGGACTGACACTTTCTGACTAGCAATGATTTCCTCACTGTGATTGCGATACTAAAATCTTGGGTTCGGTCGGTCACCTTTCACGCAAGGCTAAAGAAGAAAACAAAAAAAAAAACTTGTCCGTTTGGCCATTCATTAAATGAATATTTATCTTATTATTTTATCAGTTATATAATACCAATACGCATCACAGTTACAGCGAGAACGATAAAATGTATATTTAAAATCTACAGATATTTTTATTATTTGTGTGGTGTTGTAATTACAATTGGCACCTAGGTAAAAGTGGTTCCTACGCCCGAAGTCGGGTTCCGAGTGGTAAATCGCAGTTTGGCAATAACAACAACATATTATAGGCACATAGGAAGAACGATTTCGGGCGTAGAAACTGGGCATTCACGTAGGAACTATTCTGAGTGAAATCTAAGCAAACGGTACCATTCCTAAAACCGAGGTTGGGTCATATTTAGACTGGGTGGCATTTGAGGCCGAGCCAAATAACGCTAATACATTTCCTAATGCAACTTCTCCTTTTTGCTCATACTAGCGCTCAGTAGCCGTAGAATTTGGTATAATACTATCCTTAAAACTAGAATTAAAAGTATGATAGCGAATAAAATCGCAGCTGCTACATCTAGTAGATTATGTTCTATGAAGGTCAGGTCCCTGGCAGTGGAATGCAGGGGATCTTGGTCTCCCCATCGAATCACCCTTTCAACCCAGTAAACTGCTGTGTCCAAGGGATCCGCTAGTCTGTCCTTCCAGATTTTGGAAGCCCTTCGCGCACTCACTCGCATCCTGGAAAAATAAATAGGGTGGTTAATTGTTGGGCCCGATACATTGTAATTCGCACGGGAGTTCGCCTCTAAGGGATTCTGTGTGAACTGATCGATTGAATTATGTCACCTGTTTATAAGCCACTAAACAGCCTAATATGAAAAATAGAAGAATTAATATTTTTGAATTTAGAACACAAATAAATGGTAATTTGTTCATAAAAGTAAATATTTGTTATTGTTATAGAAGCCATAGTGTGCTCGCATGCTCTGTCACTATTCATGTGTTATTAAATAAAGCTACATTTCTATTACATTGAACTATTGTTATTATTCATAAAGAAAGAAATAAAATAATAGAACTAAAAGTATTTTTGTCACGAAATAAATAAGTATGAAACTATGATTTTAATTTTCCCCTTTTTCGAGAAGCAAAGTAAATATTTGTTTTAATCATGTTTATCTATGATATTCTATTTATAAACACAATTTAAATATTCAAAAAATATTAACGCCGTAAAGATGCATAATCGCTTTGCGGAAATTAAAAAAGAAGAACAATCACCGCCGACTATAGGCATCAAATTGAAACAATTTGGATCTGTGGATTTTTTATTTCTGAACGTGTGCGGAAAAATATCAAAAATCCACCCGTGTTTTATACATTGCATGTTGAATCTAATCGTAGTGCGATAAGAACCAGTTTTCGAGAAAGTTTATTGAAAAAATTATATCTAAACTATTTAAACGTTTTGTACATCTTCTAATAGAACAATTTTAAGTAATTTGTTTGTTGAAATGATTTGTGACCAACTCAATCTCATTAAGCTATTGTATTACTTTACCTTTAGACAAGTTAATTAATGGTGGCATGACAATTACCGATTTAGCTAATTTATTATAAATAAACATAAGAATATTAATATTTATATGAATAAGTACCTAATTGCGATAAATATTCGTTAGTCTTTAAACCTCCTTTACTTTAGCATAAATCTTTAAAGATATTAGTAACCCGTGAAGAAATAACTCTTAAAAATATACGGTGGTTGACAAGGCTGGAAAGTTCCAACTGTCACTGATGTAAACGGCCACGCTTTCAGCGCGTGAATATCAACATTGTATTTTCATTGTGTTGTGAAGACATTGTTTTCAATGTATGAAATATAAATTATGTAATAATCTATGATTTTTTTAGCATTTTTTTGCGATATTTAATAAGTAAGCAAGTTTAGTTGGCATAAAAAAGAAGCCTATGGTACATAAGGTACATGAGTGCCTGATATCTACAGGTTGCCAGTCAGCCTGCAAATAACACAGTGACCTGTTATAAACTATCGATTTTCAGTGCAATACAATAACCTTAGCTGAAAAGGCTTACTTTTCTCTTCAGTTATTTATGTATGAAGGTTATTCTCATATTAGGAGTAAACCCTTTTTGCTGAGACTTCTATTTCTATTGGGCAAATAATCTATGTCTAGTCTAGATAGACTACTTGCAATTTCAGTTCATATACCTTGCTACCTATTTGGTACTTAAAAATATACCTACAAATACCCAAATACCCAATCTTGTTGTTGCTAAGATTTAATTAGAACGGCATTTATGACGATACACGTAGGTCTTGATTGTGTTCATGACATAATTCTAAACACATTTTGACACCGCTATTAATACCTAGGATAACCTAGTAAAACATAGGGTTATTTTAGGGAGCACTGACATTTATTATATAATTTTGGCGAAGTGCCATTTCCGACAAAGTAAATTTGGCACGACTTATAAACGAGTAAGGTACCTGAGGGTAATAAGGCCTACCTATAATTTCGATTCGCTTTATTTATTTATTACTTTAAAATAGCTATTTTTTAAGGTCGACCAGTATTGCTTCTTATAAATTTAAACAGACTTTATTTTATTTAAGACGAGATTTTATTTTATATTACAATTTAAACAAAAATCACGTACAAGGTAGCCTATTAAGGCCTGGGTAGTTTATTAACGCCCTGCCCGTTTTCACGTTTTCGGAAAAATGTAAAAGCATTAGAAATTATTCACTAATAGTATTTAAACTGTAAGTACTCATCGTTGTTTAGTTGTATTAGGTATTATTATTTCTGTGATAACAAAATGTTAAGCAAAATCAGTTCCCTTTAATTGAATAGGCTTAATTGCGCGATGCACATGGGCCTTATTAGCCGCAATTTTAATAAGTCTAATTATTAAGAAATTGTTGAGATATAATTTATATACTGAATTGGTGTTAGCTTTTAATTTTTTTTTTGTGCGTCCCCTTTAATAACCAAAACGTTTACACTAAGTTATAAGTCCATTATTTTTCAGATGGGGGTTATTATACTCGAGGCGTTATTTGCCTCCGGTACCTTACGATAATTTGCATAAACCTATATATTAGGGGATTGGAGAAAGGGATTGTTTACGCTACTGAAGATATTTCCAAAAAACGACTGCCTCATTGGTCAAGTGATCGCAAGCGCAACCGGTGAGCATAAGGTCCTGGGTTCGATTCCCAATTCGGGCAAAGTGTTATTGGCAGTCATGGAGTTTGGATTTGTGCCCGGTTTATTAAAAAAGTTAAATAAAAAATAAAAATAACGGTAAATGCGGTAAATTCTTTGTAATGTTATAATAAATCCCCATATGGCCTACAAGAGCATGATCCTGACACAGCCTACCTATATAATAATTATATTATTAGGTATTTATAACACCTATGGAAATGAAGTGCATTTCCATACCGACCTGACATATTGCAGATGTAAACGGTGTAATTTTTCACTATTAGGTACCTTACTTTGTTAGGGTTTACTCATAAAAATAAACATAATAATGTCCGTTAGAATGTGAACGCTTGTACAAAGTCACGTCTTGCATCATGCGCAAAATCGGTTTTTTGCGCTTGTAATTATCAGAAAATAAAAGTGTATGCAATTAAGTACAATTAAAGCCATTGGGAAGAATTAACGCCATCATACCCTCAAAGAGTTGAATACATAGACTCATAGGTAGTGAGAAAGTGCCGCATATTTTTTTGCGCTCGAATGATATTGCCAGGAGGAGGCTGGAGCGCTGTTCTGCTGGTAAGTATAGAGTATTTGTGAAATTGTCTGTGGAAATTGCAAAGAGGTTATATTTAACGGAAATTGTATTAAAAAACAGGATGGGGCGGCGGCTGGAATTAAGACTATGGTCACGCACGAACCATGCAGTGCTATAAACAATTTACCTTCACGCGTACTTTCTCACTAAAGTAACTGCCAATGCAGTTCGTTAACAAGCTATATCTGTCGTAAAAAGTGACTGCCTGACTGACATGACGATGACGTGGCAACCCTTAAAGAGGGATATTCACTTACAAATGCGTAGGTACTACATGTTGTACATACACACCTACCTACATACCTAATGTATTAGTGTTAACATTCATATTTTATTTAAATAAGAATCTTTGTCATGCACATTGAGCCCTGTCGGAAACGAGATGGTCATTACTTGTTTGATTAGGCACTCACGAGGGTTACATTACGATTAAATGGTTTGTTTACTTCGGTCTAGGCAATGAGGTTATGTATATGATAACAATAAATCAATGAAAATTGAATCTACTTTTACCTACCTATAGGTATCGATTGATAGCGATACGTCGTATGTGAAAGTTGAAATAATCATTAAACTAAATATCAGCAATTTAAAATCAATGAACCAAAGACTCTATGGAATAGACCGACTGACACTGATTAAGAGAGCCGTCTCTTATTAAATAATTATGAAAGTGAAATAGAACAAAAGATGATAACTTTTCCCGTTATCACTAGCAGCTAACACAATATAATAAAGCAGGAGTAATTCCAGTATGAGAAAGAGATGGCGCTAGACGACCTGTATATCTCTGTCTCTTTCCCACACTGGAATTACTCCTGGACGTCATAGTAACCCCCCTGAATATTATTGAATGCTGGATTTTCAACTCGCCGCCGACCGTTAATAAATCAATACTTAGTACCTACGCTTTCATTCAGGCATACAATTCAGGTCTTGCCAGTCTTAGTGACAACTTAGAGTACCTATAAAGGAAATGAGCTAGATACTCACTCAGCACTAAGCACGCTCTGTAGCCCTTCCAGCAAAGTCTTCTCCGTCATGTCAGCATAAGATATGGCCTTCCCAAGACCCACAGCAGTGGCCGCTGCACCGTTCAGGGGCTGATCTCCGTAGAACGGCACGATGAGCATCGGTTTACCAGCTGAAATCGCCTCTGTCATGCCGAGAAGACCTCCGTGGCCGATGAAGGCGATAACCTTCGGGTGTTCTGTGGAAATTAGAGAAGAATGCGTTGTTTATGTGATAAAATCAAAACTGAGAATCATCCGTTTTTGGACCACTTTTTTTTTCCGGATGGGAAATCATCAAATAACTCCTCCCGCTCTGGGCGGAGCAGGAGGGAGTGTCAGACTTTTACTGACTAAAACCCATTCATGTTCCTTCATCGCCCTTTGTGTTCCGGGGCCACGGTATCTCTTTCGAACAGTCCCGCAGCCCCGGCAGGCATCGGCCCTTGCGGACCCCTTCCTATTACTGACATCTCTTTGAGGCGCGCCTGGAAGACGAACGCGCCGTCGACACGGCCTGTCGTCATAAGACGGACGGACGCCGAGCTAGCCCATAGCTCATCGTCCACAGGCCCGCGCCTACGGTGGCCGGGGGCCACCAAGTGGCCCCCGGCTTTTTGGACCCCTCAGTAACTAATGCATTTTTACCCCACGTACAGAAAAGGGCAGTTTCGTCTATAACCATTTTTTTTTTAAACTTCCCCGCTCTATGAACTTCTCCTGTATCGAGGGTGCGTTTACAAACATTTAAACTCACTTACACGGACGGCCAGACCCGGAACAACTACATATATGTAGGCCATACAAATATTTGTTGCGTATGGGAATCGAACCTGCGAGAAAGCGCACGCGCAGCAGCCAATCGCTCAGTCACTGCGCCAACCGTGGTGTGAAATTGGTAGAAAAAGACTGCAAGTCCTTCCATACATTTAAAAACAAATCAAAATCAGTCAATAAAATTAGCCAGAGCTGAAAAAAAGTGGCACAAAAAAACTCCCCAGCAAGATACAACACAAGAAGACAGGGCAATACGTCTGTGCAGTTAAGAAGGAAAATAAGGGATCATAAAATTAGAGATTGTGATTGAGATTGGAGATTGCAAATAAGTCTGTGTGATTTTATTCAAACCATTTTTTATCGTGATTTCATATGAACTATGGTTTTTCCTATCCCCTGCGTTACGGATTACCATAAACCAAGTTGTGTGTTAACGAATCTTTATTCTTGGATTTAATAACACTGAGATCAGATAAGTTTATAATCACATCTGACCACAAGCAAGCGTGATGATAAGCACAATTCTAACTTAATTTCTTAGTATTCATCTTGATTGCTTCCTTCTTTGAATTACCTTTATATTAAGAAAGATTACTTCATTATTTTAACAAATAAGTCAGCATCCAGCATTGTACCTACATTATAAAACGAGTACCTAGCTATATATAAGGTATATCTATTCATACACGAAATCTTTTAAGGGGTCATTGTACTCATCATTATGAACAACTTTCTCTATGGGACCAACAGCGAAATCGCGAAAAAAAAATATCAGCTGTTCAGTACATTTTGACGAGTTGATGCGATCATATTGTAGGAAACAGCTGATTTTTTTTTCGCGATTTCGAGGTTGGTCCCATATAAAAGTTGTTCATAATGATGAGTACAATGACCCCTTAAGATATTTCGTGTATGAACAGATCAGACCCTATATATACCGCGGGCCTGTGGACGGTGAGCTATGGGCTAGCTCGCCGTCCGTCCGTCTTATGACGACAGGCCGTGTCGACGGCGCGTTCGTGTTCCACGCGCGCCTCAAAGAGAGTCAGCAAACAGGAAGGGGTCCGAAAGGACCGATGCCTGCCAGGGTTGCGGGACTGTTCGAAAGAGATACCGCGGCCCTGGAACACAAAGGGCAAAGGAAGGAACATGGATGGGTTTTAGTCAGAAAAGTCTGACACTCTCTCCTGCTCAGCCCAGAGCGGGAGGGGTTATTTGATGATTTCCCATCGGTAAAAAAAAAAAAAGACCCTATACATACATATATGTATACAATAGACAGATATTCATACAATAGCAAACGTATGGAACAGCCACCGAACAATTTCAACGCTAGTTATCATGTACTGAAGTACATCTATAGGTTGTGTATACCTATACATCATGGGTGGGTGACAAAACGACCCCATACCATTCATCGAGAATGTGAATACAATATGTATAATTAAGTATATTGAGAATATTATCCTACTTAATCTTATTGTTTCTTGTCCTCTGTATTTCCTTATTCAGTTCTGAGTACGTGACAGTGCATAAAATATCATCCAATGCAAGTAATAATAGCCTGAAGCAGGAAGCGAAGTAATTAGGTTAGGGCTTGTATGTAGATACATACAAATGTACAGGAATGGAAGACGATACGTATACATTACAACAACGACACAATACGATAATGCAATTCACGTGATTGGTTGATGAACTGAACCATATTGTTAGTCTGTGATAATTAAATCAGGCGAGGTGAGGCTTTGTTAATCAGCTGTTGGTGTGATATTGTGATTTTGCTTGGTTTCTGATCTCTGTGTCAGTAGTTGATAATTAGTTAGCTACTACTTGTAGCTAATAATTTTAACATCAGTCTAACGTCTAGGTAGATACTGCTAAACATTTTCTGCCCTGGAGATCTCTATTGGTTTTTGGTTGGAATCTTTAGCGAATATTTGTTTGATTTACTTACTAGAACACAAAAAGGTCATTGTGCAAACAATTTTTGGGAAAATATTCCTCACTACTCTCTTAAAAAATCTGAGCCCATAAGTGAGCCAAGCCAACTGAACCAAAAATGATGTCTGCATCAAGCTAGCTAGAATTCTCCAGGTCCCAGACAAAATTCTAGAATAGCTAGGATACCGGCTGACGTGTTGAAATAGACAAGAAATAGGTAATACTCACGAAGTAACTCATACTGCGGAATCCATTTGACTTTCAGAATATTGCCAGACAATGTGCCTTCGTCGTCACAGTTCTCATACTTCCAGATAACCCTCTGCTTCAACTTCGAGAGGGCGTTCACGATAATGTCCTCTTTGTACTTGGGAATAGTGGCGGTTTTGATCAGGGAGCCCCAACTGAACAGGACGACCCCATGTTCTGACTCGTTCACGAAGCGCTCCATATACTGTAACAAATAAGTTCCAATGTAATTTCTTTCAATGCAATAGTGCTTCAACCACGATGTTCAGTACCTATGGTTTTTAGGTTTTTGCCCAAGAATAACATTGAAGTTCCTAGAATTTCATCGAATATTCGTTTAGATAAATATCTAAATTGATTCCAATTGAATTTTATTGTTAGCGTTGGTTAGTTCATGCATGTGACCCCAAGTGTCCGGTTTTGTAATGCAGCGACCTAATGGTCCAAAGACCAAACGATTTATTTATTGCGTTGATCAATTGCTGGTAAAGATTTATTGAAGTCCATGGACATTCAAGAATATTGTACCTACTGTGTAGGTGGAAGATAACGGTACCCATAGCAGGTTGGTAGATGTCACATTTCCTTGAATTGTCATTGATGAGATAATTTTGGTTCTTGATTGCAAGGACCAAGGACATTTTGGGGTTTGAGACTCTGTAACTGTACGTTCTTGTGTAATTATACCTACCCTTTTCAGAAAATTCCAAGCAAGTAGGTATATTCATAGTTATTTTGTTAATGGTTTTCTATTACTTAAAATGCGACTCATCGCTCATTAACATAATTTGGCAAGCAATTGTCTACGCAGGGTCAAATTAGGTCATCGCTGATGTACAAGTACTTATGGATTGACCTTATTTACTTTGAGTCGTTACATGTGAGTCATAGATCGTGAAGTAGGTTATTGTTTAGTTCTCTCTCATCTCGATAGGATTTTGAAAGGAAATAACAGAAATTGTTTTAAATTGTTCTTGTTTTCCGAGTTTGAGCCACTTTAGCAAGTACCTAACTGTGCCCGATTTCCCGAACACTAGGTACGCAATAACTAATGTAAGTACCTAATGCTTAAAAAAACGTGATGTTGGGTTAAACGCTCAGCTGCGCGCCGAGAGTTGAAAATTCAACAGTCTTCAGGCTAAGCCGCGCTTGCCAAGGTTGGTCCGTGGATGGGTGACCATTACATACCGAGTTTCGTCCGTGCCTCGGAAAGCACGATAAGCCTAAGTCCCGGCTGACATTAATTTGTAGATCTTTGGCAGCAGTAAGTACTTAACCACGGTTGTGGTGGAGGTCAGATAGGTAAGTAGTCTCGCCATGTAAAATATTCAGCTGCATACGGTTAGACTGAAAGTAGACCCCAACGTAGTTCGGAAAAGCTAGGCGGATAATGAAACTTGATGTTAAAATGTAAGAAAACGGTAGGTAGGCAGTAGCAATGTCGAATCTCCATAAGAAAATTCATCTTACTCAAACATTATCTGGGGGCATAATATGAATCACGTTAATTTTTTTTTTTTTTTTAATGGTCTCTAAGGTTATGATCACAAAGTCCAATTTAACAGTCTTAAATATTAGCGTGATTCGTATTATGATTCTGATAAAGTGGCCATTTTAGGCCCCCAGATCTATTATTATCATTATTATCTTTCATGTTATCTTATCATCACTTCATTAGCAATAGTCGAAGGCTGATTTATATTTATCTCACCACAATACATAAGTGGGCCATGGGTGACAATTTATTGTCACGGGATAAAAATACACAGTACCTACCTAGTCGAAGAGTAAGGTACCAGTCCCACAGTTGACGAGAAAGCGACTATATAGTTATCGAACTTTTTCTCGCGCGACAGATCTTGTATTAGTGACAGTCGGACTATCACTGCCGCATGTCGGCAAGAACTTTCTTTCGACTAGTTTGTCGCTATCAAGAGCTATCAAAGAAAATACTCGATCAGCTACGCTCGCTTCGTAGTCACAGGACAGTTGCTGGGAGATCCTCGCCTGGTGAATAGATACACACAGCGCCATAAATATCCAGTGTAAAATGGATCCTCACTTTGTATAGATTTCCCGTACAATGAGAGATCCGCTTATATCCGCTTATGCATAGCTTGATTGGTCTCCGTGCGTGCGTAGGCTCTGTGGCGCGAGAATTGCAAGCTACAAATTATCCGAATTCCGATAGCTATTTGAAGAATTGTTGCTAGCTGTACTCGCTAATCTTTGACGGTGGATAAGTTGCCTGATGGAGGGAACTGGAGCATTGTGGGGCCGAACTGCTAATTTAGCTATCAGTCGATGTTTATAATAGGGGGAAAGACTGTGAAAATGAAATTAACAATATGGTTCCAGTTACTAACTGGATGCGGGTTCATTCTAGAAGAGTCATAGGGGCGGTTTGTACACTATGCATACGCTCAGGCATGGCTCAGCTATGGGGTCATGCTGTGGGGAAACAGTACAGATTCACAAACCATATTTATTCTCCAGAAGAAGTTAATTTGAATAATAACCAATATAGAACAAACAGATAGCTGCAAACCACACTTCCGAAAACACAAAATACTCACACTTCCCTGTCTATACATCTTAGAATTATGTATATTTCTCAAAAAACACCCAGATTTTTACACCACTTGTGAAGAAACACAAACAAGATACACCTTTCGACACAACAAAAACAAAATAAACATACCTCAATCCCGACTTAAAATGCACTCAGCCAGCCTTTTAGTTATGTCCATAAAAATTTATAATAAATTGCCAAACGACATTCGAGAAGTAGATAAAACAAATATATTTATTAATAAATTGAAACAATTTCTGGAATCCAAGGCATACTACTCAGTAAAGGAGTTTCTAGATGACAAATTGTTTGCAAAATAATATTATTCGCCCACATAAACACCAAACATTACAAAATATATATAATATAGTAAGGAATGTAGGAAACCAAATTTAATTTAATATGAAAATATGAATGCATAAATAATAACATAATTAATATAATGTATAATACCTTTACGCACAAACCAAATAATTCATATGCAGATATTCATAATAATACACCCAATTAGGCACCATCTAATAATTTATAATAATATTATTGAATTGCTACTTAGCCCTCCTCCTCTCTCCTAATGTTGCTGTGCCCGAAAGGGTCCATATTGATCTTTTACCTTGTTTCACCATCTTTGTAATGCATAATGGAATGCAATAAAGTATTGAGTATTGAGTAAACATCCCGGTTCCGCTTGAGATACGACATTTTTGTCGTTAAAATGAAACATGCAACCTAAACCTTTAAAATCGATATTATTTATTTATTTTTATGATGCTGTTTCCTATTCAAAATAACAACGTAAAAAGCATAATAATTACGCGATAAATTGATTTTGTTTTAAGGTGGCTAAAAACATAATTATCTTTGTAGGTAATGTAATGTATTTGTCGCGGACTTCATGAACGTAACGTCCTGGCCACAGCTACTAGCGGCGCGGTGCGCGGTGCGGCGGGCGGCGCGGCGGGCGGCGCGACTTGCGGTGGTAAGCCACAGCTCGACTAGCTGCGACCGCGGCGGCGTCAGCGGTGGACGTATTTAGAGAACATCTAACTATTAAAATGGCCCTATCAAAAGTGGCACGGTGTTTAAATTGTTGTCGTCCCACAATTTTTATAACATGTATTGATATCCATATTACTGGGGGTCTAAAATGACCACTTTATCAGAATCATAATACGAATCACGGTAAAAATTTAAAACTCTTAAAATGTACTTTGTGGTCATAGCCATAAAGACCATTTTAAGAATTTCAAATTTTTAACTTGATTCATATTATGATTCTGATAAAGCTTCCATTTTCGGCCCCCTGATCTACTCAGTATTTCACTAATAAATTGTTCAGTATCCATTATTTATATAAGCTCAACGCCCGATAAAAACAAAATTATTTGTCTCGATCGTGCGATGTTGAATACATCCACCGCTGCCGCCGCGCGCGCCGCTCTGAGCACATTTGTTTCAATCGCACGCCGCGCAGCCCGTCGCCGCCGCGTGCCGCGCGGCGCTCACCGCGCCGCAGGTCGCGCCGCAATTCGCGCCGCCGGTAGCTGTGGCTTACTTCATCATATATTGTCTACCATTCGTTTTCGCCGCTCACCGCTTGCCGCGCCGCACGCCGCGCCGCAATCCGCGTCGCGCTTGGCTGTGGCCAGAAGGTAAGAGTTAATTAACCATAAAAATAAGTAAAGAAATCAGAAAGTTTCTACAAGACTCCATTCCGCGACTACCTTTGCGTTGTGATTAATTTCACCGAGCCGCGCGAGCGTAGAAAGTGAAATGAAATTGCGAACCAACGCAACGGTAAACGATAATTTTGTAGAAATAAAACGTAGGTAGTAATTTTAAGGCCAATTTCATGGCTTCCTTTTAGCCTAGTTTTCACTGTGAAGGTTCCGAATAGATAACTTACTGAATTTATATTCACAAAGACGAGAAATATTTACGAATTTATCTTCACAAAGACGTTTATGTGTTCTAGGTTCAGCTGATTAACTGAATTTTCTTTTTCAAGGCGATGAAATTATTTAGTACACAAGATCAAATAAAATAGCTAGGAAAACTCTGTAGCTTTCTCTTTCTGTTGTGGGTCATAACAGTCAGTGTTTAAATTCAAATTCAAATTCAAATATGTTTATTGTTTAAATATTATATCGATGCCCAACACGTCTGTAGTATTTTGCTAGCTAATTCAATTTAACCCTGCATATTAAGGCATCAGAATATTATGATGTTGTGACGCCTTAATAACATCACAAAAAGAAAGCAGAAAGTTGTACATAAGTGGCGCATTTTTATAGACTAATGATTTTTTGTTGTTTTTTCAAATAATTACATCCATGATGTAGTTTAGTTAAAAGTTCAGAACTTAAGACGTTATAGCTGATGACTTAAAGTTAAGTCGCCTTGTTGATCACAACACATGTATCAGTGATACAAAAAACAATGGCATATAAAAAAAAAAAAACAAATACATCCCAACGATATTGGCTAAGTAATATCTTAAATGTATTCTTATAATAGCCTTCCTTTGCTTTATCTTCTCTGAGTCACCTACTCCAACAGATTACTTTTTATTAAACCCCCATAACGTAATTAGCAGGTATAGATTCACACACAGGATATTAGCTACAATTAGATCATTTGAATATCCTATAATCCTAGTGGCATGCCTAGGGGCCAACAATACGGTAAACCCGACCAGCAGACTGTTCAGAAACCCTAAAATCATGAAGATTAACCTGTCTCAAAATCTACGGATACGTATGTATGCGCTGCATTATTCGTTGCATTTTCTCAAAGATGGCTAATGAGTTTAGGCGCTGAAGTTTCATACTGTTCAGAAACCCTAACATCATGAAGATTAACCTGTATCAAAATTGACGGATACGATGTATGAGCTGCATTATTCGTTGCATTTTCTCAAAGATGGCTAATGAGTTTAGGCGCTGAAGTTTCATACTGTTCAGAAACCCTAACATCATGAAGATTAACCTGTATCAAAATTGACGGATACGATGTATGAGCTGCATTATTCGTTGCATTTTCTCAAAGATGGCTAATGAGTTTAGGCGCTGAAGTTTCATACTGTTCAGAAACCCTAACATCATGAAGATTAACCTGTATCAAAATTGACGGATACGATGTATGAGCTGCATTATTCGTTGCATTTTCTCAAACATGGCTAATGAGTTTAGGCGCTGAAGTTTCATACTGTTCAGAAACCCTAACATCATGAAGATTAACCTGTATCAAAATTGACGGATACGATGTATGAGCTGCATTATTCGTTGCATTTTCTCAAAGATGGCTAATGAGTTTAGGCGCTGAAGTTTCATACTGTTCAGAAACCCTAACATCATGAAGATTAACCTGTATCAAAATTGACGGATACGATGTATGAGCTGCATTATTCGTTGCATTTTCTCATGAGAGATGGCCAATGTGCTACTTACAGCACCTGGCTGGAATTCTTGTAAAAAACAAATTCTAACATTGTGTTGCCCACTCAAATTAATGAATTTTTCGAACACATGAAACAATGGGTTTGAAACTTAATTCAGAATCCTTTAGATTATTATTGAAGGGAGCCGATTAGTACTATGTTTAGGGTGTTAGATCTAATTTCCATAATAAAATCAAGAACCACCAACACCAGATTTACGACTGAATTTCCACACTCACATGGAAATATAACTCATTCCAATGTTTACACACATATTGTATCATTATACACGTGTTTACAAACCCTGCAAGTCATTGCAGTTGTAACTACCACATCCGCAGACACTGCAAACTGTCAGTAAAATAATAATACCCACATAATGCTTCGACATTATCCGTTATTCAATTGTCTTTCTGAACATGAACGTGGACTCTTTGGATGACATCGTTACTTCTTGAGTTTATGTATCCCTAGTACTTTGACTAGAGTGATGCGATGTTTATCTTCACACTAGCGACCCGCCCCGGCTTCGCACGGGTGCAATGTTATACATATGTATAAACCTTCCTCTTGAATCCCTCTATCTATTAAAAAAACGGATCAAAATCCGTTGCGTAGTTTTAATGATCTAAGCATACAATCATAGGGACAGACAGCGGGAAGCGACTTTATTTTTTAGGCACTACTATGTAGTGATAGTGATTTTGCTGAAGTTGTTGCGTTTTTGCATGACAATACCTATCTATATACATACTCGTATAATAAAACAGTAAAAAAACTGTGTCTGTACATTGAATATATTAAAAAAAATAATTATTGAGGGGGGTTTGGAAACGTAATAGAGCACGAATCCAAAAAAAAAACTGTCTGTTTGTTTGTACACGCTAATCTTCGGAACTACTCGACGGATTTAAATGTTTTTTTTTATGTTGTATAGGTATTAAATCTGGGCAACATATAGGCTATAATTTATCTTGGAAACTTGAACATCTGATGCAGCACCGCAACAGACCAGCTAAACTATAAGAGATACAAAAATGGTACCATAGCAAAAATTGTTCCACGTGATGAGCATTTTCTGCTAAGAGAATAAATTTGAAGATTTGGAACACCTGATGTGGAACTCCAAGAGCCCAGCTACACTATAACATATATAGGAATGACGTCTTAGCAAAAGTTGTTTAGTCTGATGGGCATTTCCTGTGGAGTTACAAAAATGAAAGATCTGGAACGTCTCCAATCGTCTCGCTCATCCCGTTGTTTCCCTTCCCCGGGCCTTAGAATTCTACATCAGACGTTTCAGATCTTCGATTTTCTTGACGACCCCGTTGTCGCTGGCATAAGCAACAGGATCCGCGTACGAAGTCGCGGGCAGAAGCTAGTCTACAATAAATTGATTATGACGTTCGTAATTTCGGTCCTGAACATGCGACACACACATGCGTGCGCGTGCGTGGGCTGTACATGCGTGCGTGATCCTCAACATTTTAAGCAATAGCTTGGTTAATTGCTTTGGTGACGATGTTCATTGGAATGGGCGCTGTCCGCTATTGCCATGTTAAAATGCAAAACATCTTTAGTTTCAGGTTTAAGGTTCGCTTCGTTCCAAGGAATTGGGCCTCTGACTAAAGGAACTTAGAAACCTACGGATTAGGATAAGTTATACAAACTGGATTCCATTCCGGGATAATTACTTATATTAGGACGTCATGCCTCCTATGTAGTCCAGCGTATTAATATAACGTTAAGGTACATTAATAATAACTACCTACCTACCTATTTGTTATAATTTAGTTTCTCAAATAGGTTTTCCTATACGCATAATTATAGAATTCATCTCGTTTGCAATCCCTATTTATATTTATCTATATGGACGTACGTAGACTTAGTTAATTTATAATATAATGTCATTTGTCTAAAGATTAATTATTGCAAACGATCTTTCGTCCTTGACCCATCCGACACACATTTTATTTTAAGTACTTATACCTATTTACTTCAGAAACGATAATGTGACCTGCTTAATTAGTGGCAGTAACTATTTCCGATTTGCTATACTTATTTCTACAGTAGGTACATACTTAAATTAGATAGGAATACTTATGTAGGCACTTTTACAAATTATGGTACCTAGCCATTAGCCATATCTACGCAATAATTACAAAATAATGGGGTATGGTGTTTACCCTAGCTCTAAACAAGCTAGATAATGAATGTCAATATTGTGAAAGATATGACCGACCATTGGAAATCAACATGTGAATAAGGTTACCATCCGGCCGCACTTGTCCGGGCATGTTGGGCCTTTTGGCGCTCCAACCGGACCTTATCCGGCTTTGCCATTTATCCGGAAAATTATGAGTTTTTTTAAATAGGTTTAAGGCATTCTTTTTCTATTTTTTTAAATTTTATTTTAAAAAATTAAAAAAATTACAAAAGCTGTAGCTGACCGGATTTTTGTTAGGACTAACGGTAAACTAATTGTGAATAGAACAAGACTGGATCACCGGGGGTCGTGGCAATCCTTGTGTTGTGTTGTAGGGCTTATATCCAGCAGGGTGCGTCAATCACCCAGGATAATGAAGTTACTGTCTGCGGGACATTGTAATGAGGAAAAACTTACGTTTTGTTTGCTTAGATTTTAAACCTACCTGCCTAGTCCTGTCTACCTAGTCTACCCATAATTCACTGAAAATATATTTTGGTATTAACCTAAAAATATATTTTAAAGTATGGGCAGGTTAATTAATTTAATTTAAAAGTTCAAATCAGATTTATAAATTATTGTACATAATTATATACTTAAAAAATAAAAAAAAAATAAAAAAATTACTATTTTGACCAATGATGTTATAGTACATTATGATATAAGTGAGGTAAGTTGAAAATTACAGCCCAGGCGTTATTGCTACAAGAAAGCAGAGGCTGCAATTATCAAAGCGCACGCGTGTAGGTATGTCATACGACGTTTTATAACATATTTGCGAGGAAATAAATAAAACTGCCTCTTGAGACTTCTGGCGGTGTTGAATGAATACATTCATCATTACTTGACGACATTTTCAAATAAAAACATTTCAAATAAATACAGCGAAAAGAAAAAGCACGCGGAATAATTTTTACTTGTTCACAAATTAGCAATGCACGCGCATCAGCGCTTCTTTTTACGGCAAAGTCACAAAAAACAGCAAGTACTTACTAATAAAGTAAATTAATATTTTTGTGTTTTTGTTACAGATAAATTGTTGTAATTTATTGTCAAAATTAATTACATTAAAGAATTGTTTATTTATTTTATTTTATCTACCAAAGTTAATTTTATTCATAAAATGTTGACCACTGTTCTGACATAAAAACTCTTTGCTAACGGAGCGTACGCAGCATCTTGATAAACCGTGCGTTTTACATTACGATAACGTACAAATCCGTAATGAGATACAATACGATATTGAAATTGGTGAAATAAGAGACCCTTCATGAGCAAATGTGTTATTAAAAATGTAACCTCATTGACTTTGACGATAATTTTGTTACCAAATGAGGATCAAACTAAATTACCAACCTAATGTTCAGTAACCAACAGTTATATTAATTTAAATAACTATTGTTACAAAAACAGTATAATGTTCGAGTTCGATAGATGATTCGTAATTAGGTATCGATTTTAAAGTCAGGTCCGTTCCGTATGTAACCTATTTACTTTGTGCATGTAACAACAATGATGCACTAACTCTTTTCTTTTCGAATATTCCCTGGTCGTGATTCAAGTTTATTTACTGTTGTGGTAGACGATATTTTGTGTTCGGAATACCTAAACGACCGATACGTTTGTCCTTGTCCTTTTTATTTGCAAAAGTTTTGGCAAAATTTCAAAATAAATCACCAAACAAAAACGTGATAAAAAGCGTGGAAAGTCATCATTCTGTAAATAATTTCTGCTCCATCACCTTTTATGATGATATTTTAATCAGTGTTTTTTTTTTGCATTAATGCGTGATGTAAATAAAGTTGGTAAATAAAAAAAGAATTAATGGTCAGTGCTATCTTTATTTCCAGCCTAATTATCTACGTAATTGCGTAATATAGTAGGCATAATCGCAATAATTTTCATACTGAAATTATTGCACCGTAATGTACCTAAGATCTACAGTGACTTTCCGCTCGCAAAATACGCGGTTGGACGTGGAGTTGCGGACACCAAGCCCGATATACAATATAACAACAATGCAATGACTTTCTTTTGATCTTACGCTACGGTGCAATGACCATTTAATTGTCAGGTTAATTCAGAAAAACAAGGTCAACAAAAGTAATGCTGAAAAATTAATCAAAAATCTTTTTAAAGAACTAGGTTAGGAGGAACCATTGATTTAGGGAGCATTGGATTCATCATCATCGTCTGCCTGGCTAATTAGCTTTTTCTCATATGATGTGACCGGCTTCCAGTCTAACCAGTCAGCACTCATACTTATTCACAAACGCTTCGATTCGATTTCGATTCGGCAAGTTTTACATGTCCATTTCGCTCGCTTTCTTAATACCAAAAAGCAAATAGTTCAAAAAAAAAGCTTTTAAATATTGGTGATACATTTTTTTCCCCGTAAGCGAGCTCTTTGCATGATACTATGTCATGGGGGTGCATACAAAATAACTACAGTCCGCCATCTTTGGGAGTCCGCCATATTGGATTTATATATTTTTTTCTAAATGTGTATGCTAAATTACAGCTCAATCGATTGGAGATAAATTTTTCCTAAACAAACATTACAATTTCAATAAAAATTTGTAAACGCAGTCGGGTAAAAAGATAGACTTATGAATTCTCGTTTGTGGAATTGTGGATACGGGAGCAGACGACATGGATCGACTGCCTGTTTGACCTCCAGAACCCAATTATTGAATTACGATACGTCAATAAATTAAGGGTCAAATAAAAAGTCTACTCTAGTTTAACTCATTTGAACTAGTGACGCGCGATAGAAATTAGAACATTCATAACAACAAGCATTGTCAGGGCTTCTAAGCTGTGCTGCTGTGTTTACGTGTGCAATAGTCAGGTAAATTATACTAAGAAGTTAATCTGGTCTACTTTATCGGTTCATTCATTGCAAGACAAATTAATGTTTGGTACGAGAAAATTAGGTACCCACAGGGTGTCCTCTTCGCAAACATTTTCGCTGAGAAATGTTTAATAATTGTTAGAAGGCTGCGAGTAATAATAGATTTTTAAGGGTTAAGTTTACTATTTACTGATGCAGCTGAAGTTCCTCTGAAGTTACTTGAAAAGTCTAAGAACTAAAAGAAAATTTAAGCTCCAATCCAGAAAAATTAGCTTTTTATTAGTCCTTTTATTCAGAAATAGATGTTACTTAATCGACTTAGGGCGACAATTTTAAGAACAAATTGAACAATGGGTCCAAGAGCGAGCGAAGCGAGCTCGAACATTTTAATACCCTACCTTCGAGAGGTTAGTATTGTTTCGACCCTTCATACACGAGTTATTTGATCGATGTACAGGCGAAATCATCATTCAAGAGGAAGTAGGTTGCAAGAGCGAGCGAAGCGAGGTCGAAATTTTCATGACACCTTGCCTTGGACGGGTTAGAATTGTTTCGATCTTCGTAAAGGAGTTTCTTGGTCGACTTTTAGACAATCCAAGAAAAGTAGTCTGAAGAGTGAGCAAAGCGAGCTCGAAAATTTTAACACTTTGCCTACTTTGGATTGGTTAAACCTGTTTCGACCTGCCGGAGTTACCTGTGCGGCTTATAAACAAGGTTAAGATCCAAGAGATAGAAATAGGCTGCAAGAGCTAGCGAAGCGAGCACGAAAAATTTACATCTTGCCTCGAAACAATTCAGATAGTTATGAAATTTGAGATCAAAATGTGGATATTTTGAAGCTGCATTTTTTGCTACCTGTTATTTATGCTGTCCAATTAAGACCTCGGGGCAACGGTCTCCTAATTTATTTCAGCCTCTGTCTATGTCGGTCGATCGTGACGACTCGTTGGCACTTATCTTATTTATTATGATGCTACTGCGGGCCACTTGGGAGTTGGGATGCTTCCAGGGACCACCAGTGATCCGAGGACCACTGGTCTAATAAAAAAATGATCGCAATGACGGAGAGATCAAGCACCTTTGGGTCTTGTTACACCCTTTGTAGTCTATATCGATAACTACATCGATACAAATACTTAATTAAAATTGAAGCGTCTGTTTGTAATTTCAAAATAACAGCTGTTTACTGAATGCATAAAAAAGTATATTATTAAACGATAATTAAAAACAAAAATACTTTTTTTTTAATTTGTATGTTTGTCTGTTCCGGCTATGCGCTTTCCGAAACGGCTGGACCTTTTTTGACGGGACTTTTACTGGCAGATATCTGATGTTCTATGGAGTAACTTAGAACAACAACTTTTATTTTAGAAAAATAATTCAGTTTCCGTATAAAAAATTAACCCTTGAAATCGTTAACAAAATCCGATTCAGTTAGTAATATTTTTATTATAATTTTACCCGAAAGAAGGTTGCGGGCAATAGCTAGTTATAATATGAAAAGGTCCTCATAATCAGAGGACCAATTTCATACTTCTACTGTCCCAAAATCCCAAATCGTAATAAAACTTCTTTAAAGCATAATCATAGTATAAAACAAAGTCGCTGCTCGCTGTCTGTCCCTATGTATGCTTAGATCTTTAAAACTGCTCAACGGATTTTGATGCGGATGAAACCAAAACGCGAGAGAAGCTGCGGCAACAGCTAGTTAATAATATTATAAATGAATGCGAAAGTGTGTGTTTGCGTAATGACGTGATATTACATAATGTTATGGGCCGAAGAGTGACCCATTGGCTATTTTTTATAACTAGAAATGCGCAGTTCCTATCGGTTTGCAAAACCGCTGGTAAAAGCGACACACTGGTATAAAGGAAAGACATAAATAATAACATATCTAACATAACTACTGACAGATCTGCTTGGGTATAATTTTGACGAAGTGTCAATAAATCCGCACGCAAAATACGCGCTTAGACGTGGAGTTGCGGACACCAGCCCGCTATACAATACAATACTCAATAAATAAACTTAACAATAATTATTCAACACACTTTCATTTAGTTGAAGACTGGTTTTGATTTTACCTTTTTTTTAAATTCCTATAATACAAGCTTAACTTAGTTTAGGAGTTAGTGTGATAGCGTACAACCTCTAAACTAAGATTTAAATTGTTATTAGATTAAGAAATTCTTGTACTTAACTCGATGGAAATAAATATATTATGATTATTATTCTCTCTTTATTCATTTATATACTTACCTACATATTAAATACATTTTTAAATATTCCTAAACAAATTAATATTAAAAAAAAACCTTTAAAAATTAAAAAAATAAGGGTCCGCCGGTATCGGGGCAGGGTCAGGTTATTATTATTATTATTTAATTTCTCTAATCCCGTATCTATGAACAAGTCAAAGTCAAAGTGACTTATGTCAAAGTATTTGAGTAAACGTCATTAATGATACTTTGCTTTCTTTGACGGTTCTAACTTCGTTTAAATTCTTGTCTATTGCATTAAAAGGTTTGCATAAGTACCTAATTAAACTCAAGTACCTAATTACTTTAACTTGACTATAGATACGGGTGTAAAACTCCAAGTAGGTAAACACTAACTAACATGAATGAGAAACAAGATTCGGCTCCGATTTTTGCCGGTCTGAAATATCAGTGACTTCGGAAGTTCTTAACCGAAAAACTAACCAAAAAGAATGCAACAAAATAATGAACTTTCTTAATAAATCTTTGCTTTATCTTTTATATTTATAAGCGAATTACGATATCCATGAGGATTGAATAAAAACCAATGGATGTAGATGTAAATTGGATTGAAATCAAAAACGCACGATATGAGAAAATAATTACCTACGGGATATTAGTAACCATTAAACTGATATCTAAAAGAGATCTATGTACTCCATTTAACTTGCATTTATTTTTTTATAGATTTAACGATTGCCTTACAAACTGTTAGGCAAAACAAAAGTCATCAATTCATCATGCACGATTGTTGTTTTTATGTGCACAGTGTAAAGTATTTACTTACTAGCATAATTATGTAAACGTGATCTAATTTAATTACTCAATCAACTCAATGCAACATACTTTGGTTCCTATCTAACTAATTATTTTATACTAGCACTTCGGCCGCGACTTCGTTGGCAAAAAATGGATAGCTCGGCTAATATGCATGATAATATTGATAATTTAAATATAATTTATAGCAGAAGCAAATTAATTTTTAAGACCAGAAAAATGAGTTCAAAAGTAAAAGAATTACTCAACTTGAATGAAAACCACCTTGCGCTCTGCTACAAGATCACTTTCTTTTACTACTTATGATAAAACCTGTCACTTCGTAAACGTCAATTGTCGCTGATTACTCGACCTCATTCGATCACACAGAGTACCTACATAATACATACCGTACTGAACAACCGCTGTTTTAAAAGAAACCATAACAGTTTTGAGAAAACAGGGTCGGGTCGATTGGTCAAGGCAAGAAATAAATAATAAGTGTGTCAGTACATTTTATATATTATTATCTAGTGCAAAATAAGTATTAAAATAAAAACCGAGTTTACGTAAATTCCCTATATTATATTAATTTATTTATGTTGTACCATATGTGTTGCTAATGAAGAACAATACTCATTAGAAAACCAAATACGCTTCATTATAAGAATTTCATGAAGGTATTTACGGTCGTTACTAATTTCATACTTATTATGCGGCTGTCGGTACAGTTACGCGAGACAAATCGGAAAACAAGTGTGCAGTCGATCAAACGATATAATTCCATTGTACTCACGTGAGGAATCGGTTTTCTGCTATGATCCAAATGCATTCCACCCACTTCAACAACACCCGGCAGTAGAGGACGTACTCCGGTCATGCTGTGGAACGTATTCACCAAACTCAAGCTAACATTCTTCGCAAAATCTTGCAAATCTGGAATCCTTCTTCCGAAACGCTTCTCAATAATCGCCTTCTCTTTCAACTGTATCGCGTATCGGTACCAGATCTTATAGTACACGTTCATCACTGTATTTTCCAATCTTTGGAAGAAGGTCATCTTGGATGTGAACTCGGAGCTCACGATTGGCACATATGACGGGTTATCCGTCACCCCTATCCGGTCAGGGCTCCATTGCATCAACGAACTAGACGACAGCGCTACGTAAGGGGCTTTCAACCCGTAAACATGGATAAGGCCGAGCATGCAGTCACTATTAAAATTCTCCACCAGAAGAACATCATAACTTTTCTTCAAAACATCCGCTAATGGATTGAAATCCACAAGTTTGGAGCATACATCCATAGCTAGATCAGCTAGCGGTTGGAACTCCATAATTTGCTTGATTATTTTCTCAATCCCCAAAAAGCTGAGAATCTTGTTCGGACTATCAAAGAACGATAAGTCGATGGTTTCCAATCCTAGTGCAGCAATACCTTCGAGACTGACGATGGTATAATTAGCTGGTGGATCTTTGATGGGGAAGAACGAAACAACGGTAACATCATGGCCTTTTTCTGCTAGCGTTTTCAACAGTGGATCGAAAACCATTTGGTGGCTTTTTCCGGTGTGAGGGAAGAGGCCGAGAATTCGCGCGGACTGTACATTATGGACGGCGAAGATCGCGAGTAGTGTTATAGAGAGAGCCCGCATGGTGGGCGAGCGATGTATACTGCGCCGCGGTTCAGTCGTTACTGCTCGTAGTGTTGACACGAAAGGCGGTCGCCGCGTGATATTTTCAGAGCATCTATCTATTCTGTAGGGTGGTACGATGGTATATGCAGTACTATTTGCATCGTTAGCGATAGTAGCCTGTTTGAAAAGGGCAAGGTTAATGCTACTGCGGTTTGGAGTGTAATCGATACGTTTGATAAAAGAAAGTCGAAGAAATTAGACAAGTTCATCTATCTATCTACACATAGCTACTACACATTAATGTTGAAGTAAACTCGAGTTTTACACGTGTTTTGTTTTCTAATTTAAGAATTATTTAGGCCGTTTGCCCAAAATTCTTTGCAGATACTTATTTCGATTCTATTATTCATCATCCCAGTTTATCCTCTATGTAATAGTCGAGCCGTATATCGACGATGGTCAAACCCCGATAATATTCTAACAGTCAGTTAATTACAAATAATTACGCACTAAATGTAATAAATCATGATAGAAGACATTCTTCGGAACATAAACAAAGTAATTAAGTTAGTTATATTATAATTAGCATCAATTTATCAGGAAGTGATGGGCGAGAAAGATGGCTGACATAACATTACTGACACTTTTAATCATCTCAAAGTGTTATAAATAGATAGCCCTCGCAACTTTTAAGTATAGGCACGTTGATACAGTCAAGGAGTAAAACTGCAGCACTTTAAGGTGGTGGGAGCGCTATGCTGCGAGCTACCCTGGCGCTTCTTGCATCAGCTTATTTTTCTGACTAGGTACACGTTGTCAACAGCTTGAAAGAAAATGACATTTCAAAATTACACGCTCGCTTCCGCTATGGGCGAAAGGAGTCAGTTTCAAACATTTTGCTTATTGACTGATGAATCGATCACCTTACGGACTATTTTTGCTTGCAGCATCCGGCCGCTAGTACTTCATCCTGCTTGTTCCTTTTTTGTGACATTTCTATTAATCAAAAAAGGGTGGTCAAACATCTGTGATCATTAACAGAGCCTGCAATGAGAATTTTTGTAAAACCAAAGATAATGTAAAAAGGTCGCTTATTTTTTTTGTTTTCCTACTATAGGTCCGCACTGATGCTGACCAATAGTAGTAAGGGTGGTGAACAGATGTATATGATATCGTGTGCACGGGATTTTGTTATAAAAGTGAGTAGATTCATTTTGGGGTGATGGTACCTACATCATGACTTGTCATTTCTCAAGTAAGTGGGGCCTATCTAATCAATGAACCCTTATTAAATTATGTTATGGTCTTTCAAATAATTCAATATAGATAATGTCTCTCGGATATTATGATAACCTTTGTTGACCTCCGTTCAAACTATTTCTCTATTATAGCTACTTCAAAGTCATGGTTAAAAGTAAGGCCAGTTAAAGGGCCAGTAGGTTCGTTGGACTATCTGTACGGCTACCAGGCAGATATAATTCCATAAATCTAAGATAAGTTTAAGTTTAGGTGATCAGTGATCATCTATTGCGAGAGTAGCTAAAACCTGCTTATTCCTATTAACATTTGGGTATTATTGATTACCTACTTAAAATTAAATGTGTGTAGGTTCCTACACCACAAGGCAAGACTGACATGAACAGCATTTTTTTAAGGTCGCCTTCCCAAAAACCTTGAAATTCAGTCTTATCTAGTGAGACCTTCAATGTAATTAGAAAACGGCAAAGTAATGGGTTATTTCTTATTTGTAAACAAAGTACCGCTCTATGAAGAGAGGTAATCTATAATGTCTTTAGTATAGAAGGTTATCTATCGCTTGACCTAGGATAGCGTCTCCAGAATGTTTCTTTAGGACCTGATAAAATGAGGAATAAAACAACCCCATCTTCTTATTTTATGGGTACTTATGTCTGTATGTTATATCTTATGGTCAAAGATCGATATGTAGCCTTTTCGCGGAATGACAGGTTTATTCTTGGGTTAACTAACGCCTTTAGGCAAACCCAAAAATAGATTCCAAACTGCCTTTGACTGATGTATTTTTAGGCAAACCTAGAACTACCTTACTTTTTAGAAATTAGCTGCCACCGCCGCGCGCCTTTTATTGAAATTGCTGCCGGAGCTGACTGAAAAGCGGAAAACGGTGTTGGCAATTTGGCTTATGGAGTACCTAGATAATTCATAAAACAAGGAAAACTTAGGATGCAGGAGCGAGCGATACGAGCTCAGAACTTGGGCCACCCTGACTCGGATAGGTTAGGTTCGAAGGGGATGGCGGGGTCTAGTGAGCGAGCGAAGTGAGCGAACTATGAACCCACCATCCCCTTCGTGTTAGGTCACTTTAAACTTATTGTCTTACCATAGCCTAGACTAGATTACGATTATTCACAGGTATGTACCTACTCACGACGACCAAGCTATGCTAAACCAAATTAAGATGATCTCTCATTGTACGCCGTGTGTACAGTCCTTGCACAATAATGTTTCCTCCGCCTTTCACATCGCTTTAAAATCACAGTGATGTTTATGGGGGAAGCGAAAATTTGAATTTTGCAGGCTGCCCAGGCGCTTCAACCTTATGCTCCTCGCAATAAGGTTGTTGATCTTTATTTTTGTGACAATAAGGTTCCTGTTGAATTGTAGCTGTCAGAGTTAAAATAACTGTAAGTAACTTTCCGCTTCTGAAAAAGTAGTTTTTACTTCTTCATTTTAGCTAACTAAAATGAAGAAGTAAAAACTACTTCTCCTTCAAAAGCCATAAATATTAATGACACTTTTCAATAAATTACAGTACCTAATAGTACCTAGGCCAATACCACGTAAATACATATCTCATTTTGAATGCTTTTACTATTTTAATAAAGCATTTTTTCTCAAAGTCAATCGTTTGAAAGACATACACTTCCAAAGTGGTAAAAAGTGTGTCCCCCCCCTCTAATTTCTAAAGTAAGAGGAGGAAAATTCTGAAAAAATGTAGGATTGTAGAACGAAAATAAAACTTCCCACCAAAATTAGTTTGAATAAGATTTGATGTTTAGTTTTTGAGATATGGGACTTTTTCATCAAACTGCAGCAGTAACTTTGTTTTTCATTATCATACTATGAAAAACAAATTTAGATTTGCTGTTGAATGTAAAACAATACAACACATGAAAACCTTCAAAATATTTTTATTATATTGTTTGGTGCTACGGAACCCTGTGTGCGTGCGTGTACGACTCGCCCTTGGCCAGTTTTTTATTTTTTTTCCGAGGTTTATTTATAACATTCACTAACCCAGTTTGGTATACACTGCTTCAATTTGCCGCTACAGAAATAAATCGATTTGAATATTATTGCCAAACTACTGATTTTACTCTCGTTTTTATTTATGTAACTATAAACTCGTTAGTCTAGTGGTCGCAAGCACGACTGCTGAGCGTGAGGTCCTGGGTTCGATTCCCGGGTCGGGCAAAGTGTTAGATGTTGGGTTTTTCGATCAGGAATTTCTCGGCGGCAGCCACGGAGTCTGGATATGTGCCCAGTTGTTACATGGGACTTAAACATTCGTTATAGAATATAGATATAGGTACCGTAAGTGCCAGTTTATGTTTAATATACATACAAATTGCAATAAATAATATAGCATTAGTAGGTACATTGGCGAGCGAAATAATCCTCAAAAAAAAACAGGCCGAGTCGGACTCGCGCACGAAGGGTTCCGTACCATTATCTAAAAAAATAAATAGCTTAGGTAATTGGCGTCAACTATGTATGTATGAGGACACCCTTTAATTTTCTATTTTTTTATTTTTTGGAATTTTTCCTCTATTTGTGCTGTAAGGCCTTGCCATCTTGCTTTTTGCCATATTTCATGATTCTAGATGAAAGGGAAGTACCTTATAGGTTTTGATTCCCTTATAAAATCGCATAATATGCGACTTAACTTTTGATCGCGTTTACTTACAAGTTTGATTTTTTCATTGCTCCAAGGGGTAGCAGACCGACCTGAGTATTTGGTATTAATTTTAGCTTGATACCGCCACGCATTCCTGAGAAAAAGGGTCTTGACAGACAGACGGACAACACAGTGATCCTATAAGGGTTCCGTTTTGCCGATTGAGCTACGGAATCCTAGAAAGAATCATCGAATTCACTTTACAATTGTCGAAAATATGGATGAACATATATTATGTTACTGGCGAAATATGGTTGTACTGGACTGGGGGGCTACCATGACGTCTTAAATCAGGTATTGTTTTAATGTTATCCAGTGTGGGAAAGAGACGGAGCTATAAATTACGCCTAGCGCCATCTCTTTCCCACTCTGGAATAAAATTAAAATAATACGTACCTACTGCTTTAAGTCGTCATGGTAGGCCACCTGTACACGTAACTACGAACCCTACAGAGCATACAGGTGTGATGTTATGTTATAAAATTGTGTAGGTACATACACAATATTTATCTCCAAGCGATTCTAGCAATCACGACAGGTTTGCTGTCTATTATTGAAGAGTTCCATTGTATATCTCCGAAGATCATCAGATCTTTACCACATTTAAACAGGACTACCGCAAAATAATAGGTACCTTTATCAAAATCGGTTCACAAAAAAAAAAAAACATTCAGACGAATTGATAACCAAACTTCCTTTTGTAAGTCGATAAAAATGAGTTGATGTATTTATTACGTTCTATAAAATACTGACATAACTTCTATTTATTTACAAAAAAAAAAATGCAAATTAATACGAGTATCCTGCGATTAAATTCTACACGTGTCTTCTTATTGACGTTATATTCTATTCTGTTCTAATTGAGTTACTTGTTATGTATGTAATCAATTCATTAAAGCTTAACAAGTCATAACATTAAAATATCACACATGTTTTTTCCTGAGGGTTAGGCTGAGTTGTATCTGTAGTACACCCATCTAAGTAGTTAGTTATGGTAGGTAGGTACGTTATAGGCTCAAGTAATACGTAGCGAGCCTATTGCCATCAAACAGGCGCAAATGAAGATTACGGGTTGACAAATAACTGAGAAATTCAAAAATGGTTTCAGTTTTTGATTTTCTTACTATGGATACTTACATGCGGTATCGAATTCCGGGTATGGTTCAGAAACATCCCTCCAACTTCAACAACACCCGGCAGCAAAGGACGAACGCCGCTCAAACTGTGGTGCGCGTTCAAGAAATACAAGCTCACATTCTTCGCCAAATCCTGAAGATCGGGTATCTTCCTGCCAAACCGCTTCTCTATAATCGCTTGTTCTTTCATCTGTACCCCGTAGCGGAACCAGGTCTTGTAGACAACGTTCATCACAGCATTCTCCAATCTTTGGAGAAAGGTCATCTTTTCTGTGAACCCACAGCTCAAAACTGGCACGTATGATGGGTTGTCAGTTACTCCCATTCGATCAGGGCCCCATTCCATCACCGTAACAGCAGACAGTGATATGAAAGGCGCTTTCAGACCGTAAACATGCATAAGACCAAGCATGCAGTCACTGTTGAAATTTTCCACAAGAACAACATCGTAACTTTTCTTCAAAACATCTGCTAATGGAGCGAAGTCCACGATTTTGGAGCATATGCCTACACCTAGATCTGCTAGCGGTGGAAACTCCATAAGGTGCGTGACAATCCTGTCAATGCCCAAAAGTTTGAGGATCATGCTCGGACTGTCGAAGTCCTGTATGTTCCAGGTTTCCACCGCTGGTGGGGCCACACTTTCGAGGCTTACGATGGTATAATTCGCTGGTGGATCTTTGATAGGGAAGAACGAAGCAACGGTAACATGATGTCCTCTTTCTGCTAATGTCCTCATTAAGGGATCGAAGACCATTTGGTGGCTTTTCCCGGGATGCGGGAACAGTCCGAGTATTCGCCCAGATCGGACATTGTGGATGGCGAAGATCACGAGAACTATTATAGAGAGAGTCCGCATGGCGAATCAGTCACCAGGGATATTCACTGAGCCGCGGTACAAACGATACTGCCCGTACTCCAAATCAAAGCCATTAGAGCCTAATAAATTAATTAAATCACTAATATTACCAATTATTTCCGTTCATAATGTTTTATATAAATCAAGGTAGATGTAGTATTTTAGATCCTGTAAAATAATTTTAACCAATTCTCCGCTCTTGTATTAGTTGCTGCCAGATGCAAAAAAAAGTAGCATGGCTTTATGGTCGAAAAGTCGGTAGGTCCGATTTTCTTTGGAGTACCTACTTATTCAAATACAGAAGCAGAAAAAGAAGTAAGATGATCCGCATTGTCCAGGAGCGAAAGAATTTGTGGTTACCGAACGTATCGCATCAAACCTGGAAATGTCTCGATGTGACAGGAGTTGACCGGACGTATGGCAGGATTGGCAGGCCGAGTCGCGGGTGCTACTAGTTAACGAATAGTAAGATTACCGTTAAGTTATGGTGATTGTAATTAAGTGTTGTTATATAAATTATGATAAAGAATGAAAGAAAAATTAATACAGATTAGAATGTACCTACCTATAGACGTTTTGAGACTAGTTGCTGATTAGTTTATCTTATTTCTGTTTTAATTGGGTAAGTAGGGGTAAGTTGGTAACGAAGTTTTTTTTTTTAAAGTATCATAAACAAAAATAAGTAATAAATAATATAAGTAATAAGTATTCGTCCAACCCCGACACAGAGAAACGTACCTATACGAGTATGTAGACCGTACTACCAAGTTCATTGACGGTCTGCCACTTTTCGCCCTTATGTCTTATGTAATAACGTTGAAAAGTGGGCGACCCTCAGTGAACTCGGTAGTAGGTACCTGGAGTAAAACCATAATAAATCTGAACAGTGGTGCACTTTCACAGCGCCTGGCCAAAATAGGATTTAACGCCGCCATCTTGTTTTTTTAATACATTTAAAAAATCAATTTTACAACTGTTGGCCTAAAATGGAAGCTTTATCAGAATCATAATCTTTATGTTTATGACCACAAAGTCGATTTTAAGAGTTTTAAATTTTTAACGTGATTCGTATTATGATTCTGATAAAGCGGTGATTTTAGACCCCCTGATCATCAAAAGCGCTTCTCTATGAACGTCATTCGAACGCCAAAATATCCTTGTAGGTACCATTTTCAGCCTCTAGAACGAAAACATAGGTACTTACCAAACTTATCAAATCGATCGAGATCTAGAACTATCACGGTTCGACCTAGATCAAGAACGCAGTACCTAGGTAAGGGCCATGACTCAAGGCCTAGACCTAGACCAAGAAATGGAACTAGATAGGTGCCTACGCCTAGGTAGTGATTAACTCAGAAATAAGTAGGAAATAATACTTAAAGGTACTTGAAAGGTGTTAAGGCCTTCCTAACTAATAATGTTTCGTTAGTGGACTTGGTAAGTACTTATAGGTATTTAAATCATTTTTATTCCATAAATGAAAGCTAGCTATATTAGTCCTCTTACATTGAAATTTCGAAATCAGTATCACTAGCATTACAAATTAATACAATTTTGCGGGATTAGAACCCACGACTGTGTACAAGAGGAAGACGATCATTCATCCATTGCGCCAGCCATGTCAAAGCATTTTAGAAACATAACTAAAATATTTCCAAAAGTAATAAAATTCTACTTAAACGGACGCACAATCTAGAATACCTAACTAAAAATCTACACTTTTAGTCCTAACTCAATTTTCACAATTTGTCGGGAAAAGAAAATGTTCATAAAACATAAAAATCTGTGTCTACTTTTACTAGAAAATTATAGTTTATGTCTTAGCGAGTAGCATTTCTACGATTAGAAAACGAGTGATTACTTAATTAATGGGAGAGTAAATGTAGGCACAGACATGAGGGCTAACAACTTCGATCAAGTTGTTAGCCCTTAGAATTGTAGTAGTAGGACGATAGTGATGATTTAAAGTTAAAAAAAAAAGTTAATACTCACATGAGGAGTAGACTGACTTCTACCACGTTCGATATGCATCCCTCCAACTTCAACAACACCTGGCTAAAGAGGTCGTACTCCATTCAAACTATGGAACGTATTCACCAACATCATGCTGACATTCCGAGCCAGTATATCTAGATCAGGTATCTTCCTTTTGAATCTCCTTTCAATAATCGCCCTCTCTTTCACGTGTATCGAATATCTAAATCACAGCTTAAAATACAAGTGCATAGCTGCATTTTCCAGTCTTTCACTAAATGATAATATTGAGCTGGTGTCCGATGTAATTGTGGGCACGTATAAAGGGTTGTCCGTCAACCCAACACGATGAGACGACCACTGCAGTATCGGACAGGATACCAAAGAAATAACCGGCGCTTTTATACCGTAAATGTGAAGCAGACCTAACACACAATCACTGTTGAAGTTTTCCACCAACACTATATCGTATTCGTTCTTCAAAACTTCGGCTAAAGGTGGGTATTTGACAAGTCCGGAGCAGATATTCAAAGCCATGTCACTGAGCGGTTGAAAGGCGAAAATCTGAGTTACACACGTCTTCAAACCCAAACTGTTGATTAGTAATTTGTTGGATTTTTCAAATACTTGTAAGTTAATTGCTTCTTTTCGCACTTGAGCTAAATTTTGGAGGCTTACATCTGTGTAGTTTGCTGGTGGGTTCTTCTGAGGAAAAAATGAAGCTACGGTAACTTGATGGCCCCGATATGCTAACTGTTTCAGCAGTGGTTCAAACGCCAAGTAGTGACTTTTTCCGATGTGCGGGAAGAGACCCAGGATGTTCGCCGGCTGAACATTTTGAATCGCGAAAATTGAAAATAATACTCCGAATAACACATTTAAAACACACACACATTTTGAATAATACATTTTGCGGTACTTCTGACTAACACAGGCTTTCGGAGAATACTGTCTAGTTTCTGATACGAAGTGGTATCTAATAACCGCTATAATTTATAATGCGGTTCGTTAACCGGTATTTCTCTTGTTCAATATCTGAAGTAGGTGAGCGAGATAAGTGTTTGTTTTTTATTAGGTAAGTAAAAAATGCAATTTTGGCCTGTTACTACTTACGTAAGTTGTGGGCTGGGGTAATTGTGAAGAATACCGTAATTATGTACCCGCACCCCAGCCAGAACTGACGAGGGGGAACATCGTGTGGTTTTAGTCAGTAGAAGTCTGACAGACCCCTCGGCCACGGTGGAGGACATCCATTGAGGATTTCCACACGAAAACTAAAGTTGTCAATTTGTCAGTCTTGAAGATGTGTATTGGAGTCCTGTAGACAAAGACCTACATCTCATTCCGTTCACTTTATCAGCAAGCGCATTAAACTTTGAACGATGCGTCCCCTTTAGTACTACAGTTCCGACGATACCTACCTACACTTATGTACTTGTTTTCATCTTAGGTTATTGTATATACCTATGTGATAGGGCCATGCATCGTTCTATAATCCATGCGGAGCAAGATGGAAGGTGGGCCATTGTCTGTGGGGAGACGGGTACAGACGACAGAGGTGTAGCTATCTAGGTATGTCGACCAATGGAATGCAAGTTGCAACAGGCGCATGACGATTTTATGGATGTATCAATGTATGGTCCTGCGAATGTTCTCGTAAAATATACTGAATCATCATCATCATACTGGGGCAGGTGCTGCAGGTGCGGAAAACCTCAAACGGCGCAAGATAAATTGCTGAATTAACATAATTATCTTATACCTAACAGTATCATAGTTCATACTAAGAATTGGTGGCAGTGGCGCTGGATCTGCCAGGCCCAGGGGCAGAGCACAAGTGCAGTTACTTGGGTACCAGGTTAAACCCTGGTTAAATATGACTGCAATATTGTCGAGGGTTATTCATCAGTCGTGTCAATAGAAAAATGACAGCACCACCCCCTTGATGAATCCAATAGGTGCAATCATTATACTTCAGTTTTAATTCAACGATTTGCTTATCTATTTTTAATTTCTGCTGCAACAACGGGGTCGAACTCCGTCCCATGGCCCAGATAAATATTATCACACTTGTTTTTGTATAAAGGGATACTAAGACACCTTACTCTAATCTAAAGCTTGATCTAACTGCTTATACAATGCAATCTAAGTGGTTTGCTTTGAGTTTTTATCTAAGACTGCAAGGTTTAAGACGATTTAAAAATAGACGATACTAAAATAGACGAATAAAAAAGATAAAGTTCTATTATACTCTCTTTTTTCCTTATCGGTTTCGGATTCAGAACAGTCCATTGAGGTTTTATTGATAACCCCAGATTTGTTGAACTGATAAAACAGTTCACTGTCTGGTGACTATTATATAACTAAACTATATTTGAGTCGCTTTTTGTCAGTCCAAATTGATTTTAAGACTTAAGAGATTAATTCTCATCCGAAAAAATATTATATAGGTACATACGTCCTGTACAGGTCAATCCCACGAGTTCACGACACAGGACTACCTAAATGCTAACCACGAAAACCGCTCTTAGTGCTACGAAACAAAGGTGTCAGCGATCAATGACAAATTGATAAACCCCGGTTGGGGTCGACTGAACCTATTAGTATTTGTGGAAATATTCATTGTGCACTACTTCGAATTGAATTTGAATCGAGGTGCGGTTAAACCGAGCGGATCAAACTGGCCATGGACACCGAAATTTGACAGTTATATCAGTACGCTGGTTTGTGCGCTGATCAGACGACGGACCATTATGCCAGAACCAATAGATGAAAAAACAGCGCAGCAACCAATGGGGCGGTCATTTTAGTCTGGCGGACTGAATATTAGGGCCGGACTCTACCGTCTCACAGCGGAGACGAGACACGAGGAGAGATGTCTTGTAAACCACCAATAGAATTTCGTTATTTACATTTCTTGTCTCCGCTTAGCTTCAGTGGAAACAGTTGGGTGAGAAGAGAGCAGATGACGTCTCGGTAATTGTTTAAGCCAGCCTCCATACTCGGCGGCCAAGCGCACAGTGGAGACGTGAGCCGTGCACACCTCTCCTCTCCGATTTGCACGTCTCGGCACAGATTCGGTGGATACACCATAGCTCTTACGTATCTCCTCTCTACGCTTTGGTGGACTCCGGGCTTTAGGCTAGCGAAAACTCTTATGGAATCTAAACGATCTTTGAAGCAAAATAAAACAAAAAACGTAATGCAATAATGTTTAATTATCAAAATACTGAAGTCTCAACTATACAACATTCCTTGTTCTTCGGACACACGATTCAAACGCGGCTAACAATAAATTAATTATGACTTATTGGAACGAGTGACTAAACGTATTCGGTGCTTCATGCCGCTATCAGCACGACGATCATTCTGGAACAAATAGAAACAGGTTTAAGTTGTATAGACCTTATTACATTGACACAGAGTATAAAGTAACATTTGGGTCATGGTGCAGTTCTACTGATGGAGACGTGCAGGAATTGACCAATAACTGACAAGATGAGATATGCGATGAGGATTTCAATCATGTGATTGGTCGATTCTTGTCTCCTCTCCAATCCTCTCATCGCAGTGGAAACGCACCCTTAGACTACCTCCTAGAAAAAATTAGATTGTTTACGTAATATTTTCATGAAACATTTTTTTAAAGGAGACTGACATAAAACAAAATTAACATAATTTACCTGAGTTCATTACCTACTTTTCATTTTTACAGACCATTGTATTAAAACATCAATTATGTCGAAATGCTTACTTTGCATAACAATAAGTAAGTAATTATTTTAAAGTCTTTCCATTGTTTTGATTTAGACAAAAGATGTGTGCGCATTTTTCTTACCATGATGTTCTTGACTAATGGCCCACACTGACCTTGAGAAGTGTCATTTTTTTAAAGGTGATTTTCTTTTGTTAAGGCTTGCTTTGCTGTGGTGTTATGCATGGAATTTTGTGATGGGGCGCGGGACAGTAAGAGCAGGTACTACCGTACCGTATCGAATTCAATGACGGTCGAATACCGTTCAACCGTATTACTTAGGACATAAGGGTGAAAAGTGGCGTCAGTGAACTCGGTAGTAGGTACACACGGCTACACATCAAGCTATGCTTTTCAAGTTTATGCTGATATACTGCATTTTATAGGATTTCCAGGTAAATGCGAGGTCATCTTATACTTGAAATGTATAGCTTGATGTGTAACCGTGTGTACATTAGCCGTAGTAGCTAAATGTAAGTCGCAAATTCGGAGGAGCGTTTCTTGTAGCATGCAGCGGGGCGTTACATGAGCAGTTCCATTAAACGGCACGCTGTACGCTATATCAAAGTTACAACCTTTGCCATCAGTACAACTTTGATAGCTTATATTTCGGAAACGAAGATTTTGTCTTACACAATACTTCTTTGTATTTAAGCCAGTTTATTGATTAATACACTTTATGAGTATACAATAGTAAACATTTTTGCGAGGCTGCTCGGACGTTAGTAACGGTTGAGGTACCTGCTCTAACTGCTTCAAAATTCCATCCCGTAAAAAACATTACATGATACAAGGAGTGCTTAGAACCCTGGCTCAGAATGTTTGTATAGTTCAATTACTACTCAAATTAAATTGCACATAACAGCACGCCTGTAATCCCCAAACGGCTAGGCAGGGGTGTATCCTTATAGAATAGGGGCGAGTCTATTGCCATCAACGGGGTTAAAATTCTGCCGGCTGCTACTGAGAAAATTCCATTGGAAAACCCAGTAAAACTTACAATTATTGCCACAAACTAAATGACTGTCTTTTATTTAAATAAATCAAACTGTTTTTAACGGAGATAGTTACCTATCGTGATATCATTCTCAAGACATTCGTTTTTATTGCTTTAAAACCTTTGTGGAATAAATTATGTCACTGGGTAGTAAGAAAAATAATCATAATCTATGGCAGCTTCTTATCAAGTGTTTATAAAAGTTTATTGCTTGTATAATACTTATAAAGGTAATCAAGAGAATGCTTCTGATGGAAATAAGTTACATTTAGAATAAATTGAGGTATGATGAGTTCTTGGCATAGACAGTACATAATATCTAAGTCCCCATGCATTGAAAGATAGACGAGAATGAAAAACGAAAAACGAGATGTCAGATGACCTGGATGCGCATTGTGAATTTGTGATGGGTGGATCGAAGTGGACGCCTTTGCCCAGCAGTGGGACATTCTGGCTAAATAGTACACATAGTGCATGTTGGAACTATTAGTCTCCTTAGAGCAAATCTTGTGAAAGAAAAGTTTAGAAGCACAAGATATGCACTCAGAAAAAAAGATCTATTGTGTAGTTCACGAGAGCGACAGACTGAATGCAGCGGCTATAGAATTAGTTGTTGGATTTGTTGGGTAATACCTACTTTAACCCTTTAGATTAGACACTCACCCTAACTTTTTTGGATTGTAAATGTTTTCTAGGGTTTAACTTAGGAATAAAACTCAATGAGACAACAACCTTAAAGTTATTGACCAATAAACTGGCTACTTGGTATAAATCTTCCAAGTCTAATACAGTAAATAATCAATCATTTAATGGGTTAAAATGGCACATATGGCTGGCTCAACATAAGCCACTGATTGGCTGAAAAATAATGATGATTGATCTGAAGTTGTTTTTTTTTTTTTAGTATTTGTTTATGATGGCTGTTCTAAAATTTAATTAGCTCATCCTAATTAATAATAAAAAACCCTTACCCGTAAAGGTACAAAAAGAATGATAACAAGTAGAATGCGAGCTTGATCCAGCCTTCCCTTTGACAAACTGTCAGTACATCAGCATTCATAATGCTCGTTGGGTCGTACAGTCCTGGACCTGACATTACTGGCCGTGTGTAGTATCTGAAAAAAGTGACATTTATTAGTTACTAACGTCTGACCATTTTGCATGTGCGGTACACAGATAAAAACTAGCCAATGTTGGAATAATCAACCTTCCAAATAGCATAAGAATTTTTCAAATTGTGATTGGTTCTGGAGATTACCCTCATACATAGAATCTCACAAAATTCACTCCCTCTCTATAAGGTTAGTATAGATGTTTGATTGTATTTAGCTTTGTGGGTAAAAGAGGATGTTGCTTAGTAGCCTATTATTCAATCATAAAACTAGAGTTGATTTGAGCCAGAAACCATTGCCAGGGAAACTATTGATTTCAAAATTAACATCTTCCTGGCCTTGTCCCATAACTTCATATTATTTCTTGTCACTTATCTTTCTTCTTTTTGTATTATTATTACTTATATCTTTTCATCTGTTATCATTTTATTTAATTCTCCTTTTTTCTGTTTCAAAGCCCCAATGATTCTTTAGTGGCAATAACATTTTTCAAGTTTATAAAATAAATTATTAATGAAACAACCCATTATAATTAGCATAAGAGGGCTAAAGATCAATGTAAGTGTTTATGACCTTCAAATGATTATTTTAAAGTTTGTCATTATGACAAAGCATTTTTGTGGACAATCTTAAATGCCTAAGATGGTAACTACCAAAATAGTTGATTATAATATTGATAATACTTGTTTAAATACTAAAAACTAATTATTATGGAAAAGCTACTTCACTTTGGTTCAATTTTCAATTAGTTTTATCAGTTTGATTTTGCAGAACAACTTACTCTAAGGAAAACCAGGATTATCCTTCTGTTTATTAATTGAAACAAGATTATATAGTGACCTCATGTTGGCATTTCTTGTTCTAAATCAAGATTATATATATTACTATCTATCTATACAACATTATAACTTAAAATTGCCAAGTGCTTGGATGTTTGGTTCTGAAATCTACAAGGTTATTCCAAACATCTAGTTATCCAGTTTTCTATTTGTATTCAGCGCAAATACCATTTCAAGGTGTCACCGCATTGTTTAAGTCAAGACTTTGTCCTTACACCACCCTTACATTTATCATAAACATAACCTTACTTAAAGAAGTGGATTATATTTACCTGTGTAGATG
This sequence comes from Eugnorisma glareosa, assembly GCA_947578425.1. Taxonomy (NCBI): domain Eukaryota; kingdom Metazoa; phylum Arthropoda; class Insecta; order Lepidoptera; family Noctuidae; genus Eugnorisma; species Eugnorisma glareosa. The sequence goes on along the minus strand of OX387969.1, from coordinate 17,516,300 downwards.
ATACAAGATCAATGGAATGTTTATTAATAGTGAAAACCATTCTCCCGATAACAAAAACAGCACGTTTATTAATAAATGCAGCAGATACTCTGGTAATACCAACTGAAACAGAAAAATATAGGTTAGTTACTTTATTGAACTCCGATGAACTTTGGTTGCACCTACAAGGTATAAATACGCACCGGATTTAGACTATTGCACTGGTCAATTGGATTCTTGTAATCAGTTTTTAATTCGTCGAACGCAATAACATGGAATATTGAGAAAAATATTAAGAATGCGTCAACTATTAACGCAATAATATAGGAAAAGGCTGGAAAACTGAACGCCATTTTACAAAATTTACGAGACTTTGACAACTGCCTCCTGACTTGCTACTTGACATCTTCAATCAGTTCACAGACAATGAAAAGTATTTGTTTCCTCTATGTTGGATGACTATCGGCCTTTTGGTGATAAAGTGTGTTCATGACAAAGTCGCTACTTTTATTCAAATAATAGAAATGATCGAATTCTTACGAAGGAGTTGCTACAAAGTAATAACTCAGAGACTATTTAATTCATATTGTGGACTTGAGGAAAAACTGAAGTTTAGATTATTTATTTGACCAAGTTACAGCGAGTGCCAGGAAATTGTTACTGATGTTTTAGTCACTGAAATAAACAGCAAAAAGGATTTTGGAGAAACCAAACCAATGAACGCAACCGATCAGTTTGACAAATGACAGCTCTCCAACTCATTATGACAATTACCCGACCAAATTAAGAAAGTACAGCATTTACAAGCATTTAGTGTAAAACCAAACATTCTGTTGACTTTCATATTTAGTCATGCTATAATTTGTTTGGCAAGTGCAGTAGATATTTGCAAATAATTAATAATTTTAATTTATTATGAACTTATAAATGAGTAAAATGACGGGTATTTGGGTGCTGTGTTTGTGTGTTGTGAAAGTAGCATCTAATATAGAACACGACTTCAGGGGGTTTGACGATAGCATATTATTTGGTATCAACTGGCCCGGCAGCCAGGATATCCAGCATCTAGTTGATGGGGAAGTTAATAAACTTGAGGTATGTTAAACAAACAACGTCATAAAACTGAGCCACGTAATATAATATCATTAAAACGGGCTAGAACCGAAGTTGGTTTCTACCTATATTTGGTGAAGTGCTCAGCTTTTCTGATATAGATAATGATTATCTGTATCCATTCTCATGGTAGAGCCAAGAATCAGAATTCGACATCAACATATCTGACACTCAATATATTTTGTCCTCGTAGGCCAAGCTTAGTTACATAGACAAAATTCTGGCTACAAGAATGCTGATAAAACATGCCTTTAGTTTCAATGGCTTTCAAAGTGAACAAAATATATCAAAATATTATTTGCCACTGGAAATAAGGAAGAAATGAGGATATGTATAGTTCCACACACAGAGTGCCCCTTTAGCGGCATGCTTCCCTGGTCTGTGCAAGCCATCTTGAGATCATATTCTTCCATTAAACAAGCGAAGAAAATTTTCAGATCTTGCTTTCCTAATTAGTATAATGAATGGATCTACTGATGTCCCATGAGCTAGTGGCCAAGATTAGACATTGTGTACTGTCTGTGTTTCTTCAGAGACCTCATCTCCTTTATGTACCTATAGTGAAAACTATCTACAGGCAAAATACATATATTTTAAGAGCATTTCGAATGTTCAATATGGTGTGCCGGGATGTTGAGCTTGATTTGTTTACAAATAGTGTCCCGATATTAAAAAAAAAATGTTACATAACTCTTTCTTTGAAGTGAAACTTTGTTGTGTAATGTTTTTTATTTTTGCCATTCTCTTCAGTTGTTTTTATGTTTAACTTTCACGCTGTTTGTACCATTTCCACTTATCCCATCAGTTACCCAAGAAAGAGATCCTGAAAGTGACAACAGCAAATAAGGAGCAATATGAGTGCCGCATACCAGAGCTGCGAGCCAAGGAGTCAACTAACATAGAGGATTATGATGGTCCATCTCCTCTCAGTCTTCTAAAGCCACTATTTTCTCAGAAAATATGTTCTTATCGGCTAGAAAGTTACTGGAGCTACGAAGTGTGTCACGGGAGATATATCAGACAGTACCATGAGGAAAGAGAAGGTATTAATGGCTTAAATTAAGTTATAATTTTTTTTTTAATATTATTGTGCATGTCAGTAAATAAATTTTTTGTTTGTCTCTGGTAAAATTAGTGTTAAAAAAAGAACAGCATGGTGCAGTCAACTTTTTAGTCAAAGGTAACTTTCATAATACCATTCTACTTGGGGGTGTCGCAACTCGTTTTCTTCTTCTTCGTCGGGCATCACAGCATCATTTACTCCTCTCTTTAATAATTGTCATTCTTCACACAATACATCCATCTTTTCTTTGCCCTACTGATATAATTTCGAAACTATCATCTGAACTCATGCAGCTGAAGTTACCAGTACCTTACATTAAGCATCTGCTTATGATCTGATCTCAACAAGACAGATACAAGGGAATGTTTACTCCTTGGGTAGGTACCACACTGGTTTTTGCAAATGAACAGCTCAATCTATTCAAAAATTGCAGTCTTTTTGCAACCATTTATTGGTGTTTGCCTAACTTACGAAGCTAAAACAGTTTGTTTGTGGTTTGGGACTGAATGAGGGTAGAAAATTCATTTTGTTTATTTATTTTTGATTTTTCTACTTGTGATGGGTTTCCAGTATTAACATTTTCTTGCAGCTGTAAGATAAAACACTTGTTAGATTCTTATAAAGAATCTAGTCTTTCATTGTTTTTTCTTATTTTTAAAGGGTTTTTTAAATATTAAAATGATAAAATTCTTCTTTTAAAATCTAATACTTACAGGCAAACAAGTAAAAACTCAGGAGTACTACCTTGGTCACTGGAGTGCAGAGAAGCATCTCAAGTTGGAGGCTGATGTGATGGCTGCACACGAAACTAAAGAGCCCTACAGGATGACTAAAGTTGATGGAGTTAAGTTGCCTTCTGTGGAAATGGTTCTGGATGAGGGTAATTAGCATACGTATTAATTTATAAAAAAAATACATTTGCAAAATGCAATAATAAACTACTTTATTATACCACAAGCAAATTTCATTATAATTTTATCTGCAAATACATATTTCTCATTACTCTTGCCAGTCACAAAAAAAATGTTTGCAGATCGTTTTCAGTCCTATGGAATGATGGAAATATGGAAAATTGGTCAGGTCTAAATACTTATAAAACAGTTATGTTTTATAAGTATTTAGACCTGACCAATTTTCCATTCATGCATTCCCATGTAACTTCTTCAGGATAACAAGAATTACAAAAACATCCATTTATTTTCAGGCTACTTTGGCCCATAGAAAAAGACTGTCAGTTTGGTTAAGTCTTACAAGTCCTTTTGGCTTGGTGGTTGGCAATTTTTAAATTTAAATTCAAAGAAAAAAAAAAGAGGGTTTTGTGTTCTATGATTGATGGTTGAACGTTTTCATATTCCAGGTACTGTCTGCGATTTAAGCGGCAAACCTCGTTTAACCAGAGTCCTGTACGTTTGCTACACCCACGGGAAGCACGAAGTTTACTCCTTCAAAGAGACTGCAACATGCGAATATGAAATCATCATTCTATCTCCCTTACTCTGCGAACATCCTCAATTCAGGCCAAAGGATGTGAGCGAGAACATCATAGATTGTTTGCCAGTTGCCGACGCTCCGAAGAAACCAAGGAGTCTTTTGAAAATGGAAGTCGATAGTTTGAGGTTCCATCATCAAACTGTGAGGATGCTGAGCAATGTAAGTTGTTTCTGTTCTCTGTTTTTTAACTACTATGGTCTGTTAAATGTAGGTAGGTAAAGTTTGATTTTAGAATTATTAGAAGTAGTCAGAAATGTGCACTGAATCTGTAGAATTTGTGATACACTTTTATCATTATTTTGTTTTTTTTTTTCATTTCAAAGTACCAGTATAAATACATTCATTGTTTTTTCTTAAGGTGGATGCGCAAGGGTAGCCCGCGAAATTTAAATTTTCTTACGTTTATTGCAATTTGCATGTCAGTGTCAGGTTGTATGTTGATGAAAATATGAATCGCGCCAGTAACACGTACGGAGTTACAGAATTATAATCATTCAAATCATCAATACAACCCTCCAAGTTCATATAATCTCAGAGAGTGACTTTTTCATGAAATAGCTATTGAATGTGATTATATGAACTTGGAGAGCTGTACTGATGATTTGAATGATTATAATTCTGTAACTCTATACGTGTTACTGGCGCGATTCAGATTTTCATCAACATACAACTTGACACTGACCTGCAAATTGCAATAAACTTGAGAAAATTTAAATTTCGCGGGCTACCCTTGCGCTTCCACCTTAAATAGTTTCCTACTTTCGTTTTAGAAAATCATTTTTGAATAAATTCATAATCATTTCTATATTTATTTAATTTCAAAATACAGTTAGATAATTTCAGTTTCTTTCATACGTAGGTAATGGTTTGTTATAACTATGGATGGTATTGTTAACATTAATAACTTTGTAACGAGTGTGTTTGCTACTAAGTATAGTTTAACGTGAGGGTGTGCATTCACCAGTTTCACTCACTCCAACTACCATTTTCATTGTTTCTAGTGTGTAGCAAGCTTTTGTTTTCAAGTTTGCAGTATGTAGCATGGTCGTAGCCAGGAATTTATCCCATTAAAATATCCAACTCTATTCAAAAGGTTCCCTCTTGTAAGGTAGAAATATTTTTTGCAACAATTCAAAATTACTGTTATTGAGCCAGACCTTATCTGCAAGCTCGATAGCTTGCAGATAAGGTCAATACCAGTAATTTTGTGAATTAATTGTGACCCGATGGTCACAATTAGTTTCTATAAGTTAATTGAGGATGAATAGTATTGAATAGGTCCAAAGAATTAAATAAACTATACTGATATACAGGGTGTATTCTATCACAAATACATGGTCATATTTAATGATATGCAGCGTGTATTCTATCACAAATTCGAGGTCATATTTACTGAAATACAGGGTGTATTCTATCACGAATACGTGGTCTTATTTAAGGGTGTGTATTAGATTGAAATGAATAACTTTCTAAATAGGCCCAACTTAAATGGGACAGCTGACTATTTGTTTCCCGATGATGATGTTGGTCCCATGAAAAAACTTGTTCAGCTTAATGATCAGATTTATTTGTAACTCCCCATTATTCTGGCTACGTCCATATTTAGTAGTGTAGTGTGTAGTGGCTTATTTAACCTTTTTATTGGCGTTATTCAGGATAACGATCCTAAGGATGTACTAGCTGTGTTGAAAGTTGAGAAAATTGATAAGGTAATAACATTTTTTTTTGTTTTTTTCGTACATTTTTTTTGTTTTATTTTGTTCGTGGACTTTTTCAGGTCTTACTGGTGAAAGTTAAAACACACTACACACACACAAAACACTTCTTCGAAAACTGGGTCTTACGCACTACGATTAGATTCAACAACATGCAATGTTATTTCACACTCGTTATTTTTTTCATTTATCACAACTAGTGCGGCTTAGACTAAGTCCAAATTGGTTGAAATCTTAATAGTTGGCTGTGATTGTTTTTTTTTTTAATCTCTGCAAAGAGGTTTGCGCCTCTGTACCTAAATATTTTTTGAATATTTAAATTGTTTTTATAAATTGAATATCATAAAGAAACATGATCATTTAAAAAAATGTTTACTTTTATGATCAAATAACTTATATTATAAATTCAAAAATATTTGAATTTTCTACTTTTCATATTAGGCTGTTTAGCGGCTTCATACCGTTTACCTCAACCTGGCGAAAGCAAAAGGCAGAAAAAATTTGTTACTGCAGTTCTCGGCTTCATAACAGAAATTGTGTGAATTCCGCCTCGGCTGCAATAACAAAGTTTCCCCACTTGTATCAAAATGTACTAAGTATTTCATATGTGTTGTTCGGGGGTTTGTAAATCAGAGGTCAACTATTAGAGATCCTAGTAAGCAGGGATTCTCATTTTATTTAAATAGATTTCACTTGGTATACGACCAGTGGAGATGCGCAGATTATTTCGCTTCGTGCAGAACTCAACCGAACGAAGGTTTGAATTTTATGTCTCGAAGCATGGCGTGTCCGCCATTTTATTTCATTTTCAAAATAGTAGCCCCGCATAAAACTTGTGCTAATCAACACTAACAAATATTGTATGAGACGAATTCGTCTAAAGCGTCAAGTTTCCGAGATATAAGCTATCAAAGTTGTATTGATGGCGCCATTATGAGAATAGATTGTAACTTTGCCAAAAAAAAATGGCGCACGATTAGACAGGCTAAAACATACAAACCCCTTTTTTGAGTGACACCGAAAAAATATTAGTCATTTTTAGTTTGAAGACAATAAAAAGCCGACAGGACACATAGCTTACTGGGGACATATTAGGCATATATAGACCTTTTCTAATACCCTATCTATTTGCAGGATGGTGAAACCCACCTTAAATTCGAGCTGCATCCATTGAACGAAGATGAAGATTTGGTTGAGGATAATAAGCCACAGCAAAGTTATAAACCAGCGCCAGTTATAACTGACGATTCGCCGGTACGAGCTTTCCTGAATGGAGAGAACTGTCTTAATGGGGTGAGAGTTCATAATTCATAAAACAGATCCTGTAGTAAGACTATTAGACTAGTAAGTACTAGATCAGATAGGAAACTTATTTTTTTTTCTAAAATAGTCAAATGCAGAACACCATCGGTGGGAATTTGAAATACCATAAGGGAAATTAGGCAATGCTGTTAGATTTTCAAATATCAGCACTGCAATTTGCAGCATGCTCAATGTGACTCAAATTGTCACTCCGATATATCGGTTTTGCCTTCGCAGACCACGAGTGTCACGAATGACCATCAGCAAAACTCCCTGACTAAAAAGATCCTTACGAATTTCTTATAATTCTCATTCCAGGGTACGGGCTGGTGGAAGTACGAGTTCTGTTACGGCAAGCACGTGGTCCAGTACCACGTGGACCGCACCGGGGAGAAGACCACACTGCTGCTCGGCAAGTTTGACGAGCGCGCGCATTTGGAATGGATCAAGGAGAATAAGGGGAAGGCGCCTAAACCTGTTGGTATGTAATTTTTTTTTTCGGATGGGTATTCTTCAAATAACTCCTCCCGCTCTGGGCGGAGCAGGAGGGAGTGTCAGACTTTTACTGACTAAAACCCATCCAAATTCCTTCATCGCCCTTTGTGTTCCGGGGCCACGGTATCTTTTTCGAACAGTCCCGTGGCCCCGGCAGGTTGGTATGTATATCAGACTAAAGAATAAAGGGGTAATCGATCGCCCTATGGTTGCAATTGAAACTTTATGCCACTTACATAAAGGCGATATGACACACGATTGAGAAGTACAGCAACTATACTTGTGTACAGGCGTACCCACGCGTTGCTCAGATAAACGGCACGCCTGTAGAAGATCATTTTAATGTTCACAGCAATTTTATATTCTTAGCGTGTCGATGTAATGAGTGGACCCAGAACATTTCGACGAGTTTGGCACTACCACTAGATAGCATTGTGTGTGCAGCAGACGTCCAGGCATGCAGTCAGCAGTGATAGCCTAGTAGTGTGACCGGACTGCCAAGCCGTGGCCTCGAATTCGAACCTAAGAGACGTGCACGTATTGTTATGATTTTTAAGAATAAAAAAAATATATATACAGGGTAGAATTTTGTAATGCCACCTGGAGGGAAAGTACTCTTAATACTGCAGATAAAAAAATTTACTCAAAGGAAACATTCCTTTATTTTTGAATAGAAAGCAAACTGCATTCAAAGATTTACGAAAATTCTCTTCTCCCACACCCGGGAATCGAACCGGCTAAAATTGAAAAAAATATACCCTGTACTTTTAATGCATCGATCGTTAGGGTCAATTATAAGGATGAAATCTCTCTAACAAACATGATAAAATAAATGAAAGGAAAACCAGGAAATCTTAAATTAATGTAATTATTTACAAAAAATGGTAAACTAACTAATTAGTTGCTCGAAATGGGCTCCATTCTCTTGGATACACAAATTTATTCTTTTAACGAATTCATTTCTAGCAACCTTTAATTAAGTGTTGTGGTGAATATTATAAATCGTATTCTGAACTTCAACTCTCAACTCGTTGTCATTCGCATAAAATTTCACGTAAATTTGATTTTTTACATATCCCCACAAAAAAAAATGGGGTGAGATCTGGCGATCTCGCAGGCCATCTGGTTGTGCCGTTTGTACCAATCCAGGTATTAAAATGGTTATTAATGTAGGCAGTAGTGATTCTGCTGTTATGTGCTGGAGCACCATCTTGCTGTAGCATTATTTGGTTTCGCTCTTCCTCGGGGAAACCATTTAACTCGTTTCTTAAGAGATCCAGTATTTCAATATACTTGACAGTGTTTAAATGACTTTCGTACACGTGGACTAACACTACATTATTTCTCATAATTCCGCACCAAACGTTGAAAGAAAATCTTACTTGATTGTTAGTTCCATGAACACGAACAGGATTCACTCGAGACCAATAATGGTTATTGCGGCGATTGTACATGCCATTATTGCTGAAGTTGGTTTCGTCAGACCATACAATGTTACTCAAAAATTAGGGTTTCGGTCAATTTCTCCAAGCATGTTTTCACAAAATTGTAATCGTCTCTCACGATCCCCAATATGCAATTTTTGCACCAACCGACCTTCACGATAGCATTTATACTTATACTTTTTCAGCACTTTAAGTACGCGAGTGTGGGTTGTTCCTAATTCATCGGCAGCATCTCTACTTGAAGCCTTCGGAAATGATTCAAAGTATGTTAAAACATCTAGTTCAAAATCGAAATAGTTTTGCTGAATAGTTTGCCGCCTCTTCTTGAAACCACCCGTATTCTTTAAATTTTCTACCATTCTTTTCAATACGAACCGAGTTGGTGCCTGTCGGTCTTGATATCTCTCTCCATACCACCGCAGAGCTAGATTCACGTTTTTGTTATTTAAAAAATAAGCTTCCATTAAATCAAACTGTTCTTGATAAGCCATTTTCACCGTGAGTGATGCTCTGTGACCGTGAGACAAAATGTGAAATGAGTTGTAAAAACAATCAAATGTGAATAACAACTGTGACAATCTAATTTTCAAATTATAATCTAACATTCCATATTTAAATTACCTCATACACGCAGCTACGAGTATGTCGCAAAGGAGTCTGCATTACAAAAGATGGATGTTAGTTAAAGAGCTTTAACTTGACTCATTGAATTTGTAACTTCAAATTTCCTGGTTTTCCTTTCATTTAATTTATCATGTTTGTTAGAGAGATTTCATCCTTATAATTGACCCTAACGATCGATGCAATAAAAGTACAGGGTATAATTTTTTCAGATTTTAGCCGGTTCGATTCCCGGGTGTGGGAGAAGAGAATTTTCGTAAATCTTTGAATGCAGTTTGCTTTCTATTCAAAAATAAAGGAATGTTTCCTTTGAGTAAATTTTTTTATCCCATTTATTTATTTAGCCCATACTAAAGTGGTGATATTTCTGTATAAAGCAATAATTTTGTTGGTGGCACATACTTCTACCTTAAAAAGGGTAGAGAGAGACATCCAATAAAATCTTCCTTATTAAAGATTAATTACTAGATTGTTTTACCTTTGAAAATAAACCTACATAAATGTATTATTTCTTTCAGAATACCGCACATCGGTATCCCACTTCTACGCGAACGGGGACATTTGCGATAAAACCGGCAAGCCGAGACAAACAGAAGTCAAACTGAAATGCCTAGAGAACTCCTCTAGTCCTGCACAAGTGTCCCTCTATTTACTAGAACCTAGGACTTGTCATTACATCCTAGGCGTCGAATCCCCCCTCATATGTGATATTTTACCCCTAGCTGATAATACAGGGTTGATCAAATCTGTGAAGACGGTTCTAGAAACCCAAGAAGTGACTTCTGATAAGAAAGAGGATGAAATCAAGTTGTATAATGAAAAACTTGCCCAGAAGTATGGGAATGATTAGTTTTGGTTAATAAATTAGTTATTTATTCGTATTTTGTGTTTTATTTAATTTAGCAATCCTCATTTTGACTAGGACGATATTTCACGATATGAACAAGTCATGTGACTATAATTTATTTAATAGTACATTGTGATACAAGGGTGGAAAGTAGGTTATTGTAAACGAGGTGTGACACGAGTTTGCAATAACCTACACACCCGTGTATCACACGACGTTTTTCAATACAGTTGTGGGAAATGAAAAAAAAAAGAAAATAATTAAATTAAAACTGGTAATTAAATATAACAACCATTTAAAAGACTTTTGAGAATTCAATGCTAAGACGTACGGACTCATTAATTTTTCCTCGTATAAAATTAAAGCCTCTGAATGTACGCCATGTTTAACAACTGAATAGAAAAAGAAATTGTAACAGCGCCATCTAGTGAGTGAATTAAGAAAGTACAGTAACGGGGATATAATAATTTTATGAGCGTGGAGGAAGCAAAAGGAGTACTTTTGTTAGTGAGTATCGTAGCAGGTGGCGCCCTGTACGTAGTTTCAGGCTCCCACGTCGAAAAAGGCGGGAAAAGTTCAAGTACTTTTTTTTATTTTTTGCATCCATAGAAACTAGGTTTCTATGGATGCAAAAAATAAAAAAAAGTAGCAATAAATTCAGTATAAGCCTCCAAAATTGCTGTTTTGCACAAATTTTACCTGAACTTTGACCGTTCATAATGTACACATAAACTGTTAAATTAAAGAAAACATCTCGATAGAAACCTTGCACATGTAATGGAAATTCTTAAAAACCTCAAAGATATTATTATCTCGAAACATTAACCTCTCTCAAACTACATAAAGAATCACTCTAAAGCTTATGAGGTAAGTATCCAATAGCTTATAAAACTGGAATCTAATACCTCGTTCTAGAAAACTGATAAAGTTCGCCTTTAAACGCGATCTTTGTAATCGAGACACCGAAACTTTTTCAACTAACTATTTAAGTCTTATACGAAGTAATGTGTGACAAATATTTATTTCACACACTTTTAAGACATAATCAAAACACGTATTTCTTGGAACAAGTTTAAGAAATGTTCGAACTCAATTTTTCGGAGTTGAAAGAAAATCGCCGCTGTGGCTCTGGATGAAACAACAAGCTTTTTGACCATGCTCGCGTTGACGATAGACGGGCCAGCCCTCATAAGAAATTATATCGAACTCTTTATTTGAAATTCATGCGACGAAGCAGAATTCGTACATCGAAATTCATTCAATGTAGCTTAGTGGAACTCGTTCGAATTCAAATTCCTGCAACAAATTCGAATTTGTTTGTCGTTAATGCAACGAAGCGTCATTCGTTGTTCAATATTCTTGTGATTTAATATTTTGCCACGTTCAATGTGGTAGTTGCGCAATCAACTCCTATTATAGCAATGTTTTTTTTTAGATTTTATGTATATTCGGCATGTGCGAGGCTTTTGGCTACCTTATAACTTTAGGGCTACTTGGTATGTATGGGCTATGGGTCATTGGGTCACCTGTTTGGGTCGATAGGGCCGACGCACGTATGCGACGTAAATTGCTTCAACGCCAGCGTTTAGCTTCGATATAATAATATTCATAAGCAAGCGTATAGGACGGTTAGTACTGAAGCTTTATCGGTACTTGCAGGTGTACTTCCAGTCGATCTTGAAGTACAGCGACATGCTGCAAATGCTGCAATATACCTACTATTCCGCACGAGAGACTGCGGAACGGAACACAAACTTTTTAACGCAACGTGACCATGCTAAAAATCTCTAGATTATCTAAGCTACAGACTGACACCTGGAAGGATTTTTTATGTGAATGGCAATGTGGGTGGGATAATTCCATCAAGGGCCTCCCCCAGTTCATTCCATTTGTTCGTGAGCGGCTAGCCAAGATATGGCTGGAGGTGGATCACTGAGTTGCCCAATTTATCTCGGGTCCTAGTTACCTAGTCTATCTGAAGTTATATTTTCTTTCGAACTTGTTGCCTCGCCTTTTTTGTCAATGTTTTATGTCCGTAAGGATTGAGGAGCCACTTTTCGTATTTGTAATGAAATTAACATACTTATTTAGTAGTAAGTTTAAAAATTTTGTAGGATCTATCCTCGATTTTGTAGTATAATACTTCAAAAGTTATATGAACATGAAGGTGGCTCCTCAATCTAAATGTTTGGATTGAGGAGCCACGTCAGAACTTCGAACATCATGGATTAATACTTATCATCATTTGGTATGATTTTGTAGCATTTGAGAGTAGTTAGTAGACAACATCTGAGCTCGGTTGTAGTAAAAAAAAAAAAAGTTACCATACATTAATAAATGTGGCTCCTCAGACCATACATACTACTCGTCATTTTCCAAGAAGCAGTCGTTCAATTAATGCGCAATTTCTTTGCCATTTAGTAGTAAGTATATTAGATATGTAGGACAAAAGTCAGTAACTAAAAATGAGTGAATTGGAAGATATGGCACATTTTAACTGCCTCCTCAATTGAGACGAAATTTGGAACAAAAAAACGTCTTATTTTGTATAAATTTATACTAATTTTACGTATAATCCTGTTATTAGCTTTACTTGAATTTCCTAACGAATTGTTTTGAAGGGTGACCTGCCAAGTTTATAAGACTCGAGTCCGAGCCCGCATCACGCACCTCTGATTTTTCAGATTCATGTGGGTATTGTATGAAGGTCACAGCACACATATCAACTAGGAAAGGGATCGGCACCGTATCGCCTTTCGCCTCGCCGTCCTAGGCGACGACGTTGCGCTCACGGCTAGCGGACGCCGCGCGCGACTGGAAGTTGCGCTGTGAATGACAGCACCGGACAGCACGTGTCGCTGATGGTGGCGCTTGTGTCGGATCATTTAGTTCCCTTAAAAATGGATGAGTTGAATGGAATTTTTTAATTGTCTTTTTTGTTTTTACTAAAAAAAAATTAAACTTTCTCCCACCCTTGGAATTTCTCCTGCATCGTGGGTGCGTTTACAAACATTTAAACTCACATACACAAACAGCCAGACTCGGAATGACTACCTGTAGATCATACAAATATTTGTTCCGTGCGGGGATCGAACCCGCGACACGCAGCGCAGCAGCCAACCGCTCAGCCACTGCGCCAACCGTGCCGATGTAGCAAGTTAACGGCACAAATATTTGTATGATCTACAGGTTGTATCATCTCAACATGAACCATGTGCTGATTTAAAAGAGTGTCCATGCAGTTTCTTGCCCGTTCTTCTCTATTAGATATCTACGCTAAGGAATGGCCACTACAGTTTACTTTCACAGTTTTTATGCCTTGTGACTGGGACTGTAGCTACATTTAATTGTTATCTTTGTTTCGAGTTCAAAAGTGCCTGTAACTGGCCTACTTGAAATAAATGCTTTGATTTTGTACATACCTACCTACAATGCGATACGGTCGATTTGTTAAAAAAATAATTTAAAAAACTAGTCATCTGATTGCGAATATGAACAATCTGCCCATCATATTTTTATGGGAGTATTTGGCAGAATGAACGCAATATTATGTTTGGTCGTTTATAGGGTTACATCTCGATTTATTTACTAACTATATGGACCTTGAAAGAAACTAGAAAAAATAATATCTGTGCCTTCAAGAGTTTTTGCAACAACAACAGAGTGTAAGCAAGAAATACAAAACTTCTTTTATTTCTTAAAAATGCCTTGTATTGGCCCATAAAAACATTGTGGTACATTTGTTCAATTCTCTAATACAACACTTATTTTACAATTTAATATTTTAAGTAGCGTATTTTTAGTGAAACGGAACGCAAACACAAAACGCATTGATTCCGGTAGTGACGTCAAATGCTATGTGTAAAACAAACACTTTTAATTGAAAAGTACTTAAAGTTTCACTAAGATTTTACTATAATATTGTTATTGCAATTTTTGCTCTATAAAGCACTTACAATATAGTAAAACTATGGCAAAAAAATAGATTTAAACAAGGCAGATAGAAGGTAGTGACATGAAATGCTATCTATGACTTGAATGGCCGCGATAGTGATGGACGTTTGAACTGTCGTAGAAAATTGTAGGAGTTTAATTCTTTTTTTTGTGCGACAAGCAGTAGTTGAATTTAACTTTTAATTATTTTCTTGGGTTGATAGTACTGCATTTTATTGATTTTAGTGAAAAAAAATATACATGCATGTTCCCTATTTAGGCTAGACAGCTGGGCTTAGCCCCGTTATAAACGTCCCTTTGTGCCTATTGGCCTGGTTTTGTTCAGTCTCCTGCTGATATGGAGGGAAGAGGATATTTCCTACTCCTCCGATATTCTTTTCTGATGATTTTCGTTGCGGGATCCAAGACAGTTTGTTTCCCTCGGACTTCGTCGAGCTTCATTGTCTCGGCGCTTTTCTGGTGGTCACCACTGTTGATTCTGGCTTTCAGGAGTTGCAGTGGTTTGGGAATAGTGTGGCGGGCTACCTACAAAACGTCATTTTAGACAGAACGGAAAAATGCGTGACCAAATAACTGGCTGCATTGAAAATAGGACCATGTATAACTTTTTTAAAGGCGCATTGTATAAATAAACCCGTAAGATCGAGTCGCGGGATTGAGCCTCACAACGCTTGATATCCGCATCGAAATTGATGCGATTTTCTACTGTAACAATGCTATTACGGTCCTATTTTCAATGCAGTCAACTACGCGCAGATATTTCATTCTGTTTGAACTGACCGTAACTTTGTTTATTAAAAATGTGTAGTTCTGGGGGGTTACTGTGACGTCTTCAAGCAGTAATTGACTCGGGAATCGAACCCAGGACCTCATGCTGAGCAGTCGACCACTCGACTAAAGAGGCAGTCATAGACAAGGCTGGTGTTGTTGTCTATACAGGTAAGTTGTCTAAAGAAACCAATTTCAAACACCATGACTCATCATGTAAAATACGTAGTTCAGGGGGGTTAGAGGTCAGTGTGGGATAGAGACAGAGCTACACAGGTCGTCTAGCGCCATCTCTTTCCCACACTGGAATTACTCCTGCTTTAAGACGTCATGGTAGGCCACCTGCTCTTTTTTTCCATGACTTTAATCGAAGACAACCTACGTCATAAGTAGTTGGTTGCGCGTCCAATTAAATTGGGGTAACACTAGGATTGAATGTGTGATATAGGTATGTGATACTTAAGCCGGTTTTCACTAACACTTGAGGCGGTGAGTAGAGGGTTAAAAATCTACCAGCTCATTCATCGCATAGTGATGATAAAAACAGGCATTAGTTTCAAGGTAAAAATTAGATCCGCAGGAAAAATTAAACACATTTTTTTAACTTGACATTTATTTACATTCATATCAACAAAACGGGTGTTTGTATAAAACAGTTCTTTTATAATTTTCCATACCAATTTTATATCTAGAGTGGTGCCACGAGAATGTAAAAATAATTTTTATTTTCTTGCTTCAAATTTTTAGATAATTATGCTGTTACATACCGTGACTCGATACAAACTATCAAGCTTCACTTTGCCTTTAAAACAAATATACAATTCAAAAATTGCATAACGCACCCAGATTCTGTTTTTCGTGTTTGATTTTAAATGTTTAGTCGATATTCAAATTATCTACTCGTTGTTAACTTTTCGACATTTTGAGTCAAGTTAGTGTGAAGTTTGTCTGTTGGTAATAAGTTTTCTCTAGTCTCGTCCAATAATAAAGTCTAGTCCAAGACTTTTTCTAAAGTCGGCTAAGTCACAAATTCAGGTTTTGTTACAATTTCATGACGTTAAGATACCTCAAGAATCTGGGCCTAAAAATGATTATTTTCTTTTCAAAATAACAAAACATATCAGTGATTATTCCAATCCTTCACATTGTTTGAGAAAAACTTACCCATCACAAAAAATGACGTCTAGTTGTTTTTTTCAACCTGCGAGGACTTTCGCTTGATGGTCTCAGCAAGAAAATCACAAAAACAATCTTTGATTTTTACGTTTTCGTATTTTACATAGATACGTTTCTCAAAGATACTAGTATAGTAGGTAAATAAATTTTGAAAGCATCCAAGGCGACATTTATATAAAATGCTTAGGAAAAATATTGAGCTTGAAAATAAGCTGATGGCTTTTCATCGGTAACATGACAGGCTCTTGGCGACATTGTGACCTATATCGTCAAGATGTATCGACATTCGAACCTACCTTAGGTAATAGGTAGGCATTGTAAGTCAATACTTGCCTTCGCAAGTACGAACCATTCATAGGTAAAAGATAGATATTTTTGTTGTTGTCTTAAGCCGCGTTGACACGTTCAGAGTATGCTCGGATCGGGTGGACTCGAATACCTAGTCCGAGTAGGTATCCGAGTCTACTCGGTCCCAGCATATTCTGTTCGTGTCAACGCAGCTTTAACTGCAACGTGTCAGTTCAAATCTCGATAGAAGCAAGCGGACGGTAACCAGACGGTCACCCAAATACCCTTTTCTTAAATAAAAATGCCTTCGTCCTCTATACGCTTTTCCAATTATTCAGTGGTGGGTACAAAACTTAGGCAATAGCAACAATAAGGTTCCCCGTCAAACACCTAGAAAATTGTAGGTAAAAAATTCTATTCACAATATTTTTGACGTCTATCTAGATCACACGTTGGGGGCTCGCTAACATTATTGATGGAGCTGCAAACTGCAAAAGCAACGCGATAATTTCAACGTATTTCATACTATGTACAGGATTCAGAAGTCTCAACACAGAGATGTCACGAAAAATAAATTGCAATACTACATTGCAACCCCAACAATGATATTGACGCACTTTTAAGAGACTAAACGAGTGGTCGTGTCCAGGATCGTTACTCCATATACACTACATCATATTCCCAATGTCCACTTTTTAACAATACGTACATGCCTTTATAATAATTTATTTACCTTAACAACAAGAAAATAATATTTGCAAGACGAAGAAAAAGATGTTTACAGTGTCGACTAATGAACTTACTAAAAGGAATCACAAGACAATAATTGTATCGCTGTATCATCTAAGAAGGAAACTTATTCAGTCTAGATATTGTCTTTCATTAGACATCAAAAACGTTGACTAAAATTAAACTAAATAATATAGACCCATTTTGATAAACTTTTTTTTTTAAATATAATAATAATACTCAACTAAATTTAATTAAGTTATTATAATAATAATGATGTCTCTACATCAGTTCTTTTAGAAGAAAAATCATGATTAGTGATGCGCAAAGTAAGAATAATTAAGAACAGACTGCGCAACAAACAGTCATCTGATCTGTGAACAAATAAATAGATTAATATTTTCGTCTTGTCTCGCGTCTTGCTAACTTCGTCTTGATGCAAGACTGACTTTGTACATCACTAATTACATCTAAAGAAATCCACAATTTTTAGACTTAAGATTGGTCGTAGCTCTTTTTCGAAACAAACGCATTGGCACAAGTTATTAACACAAATAATTAAAAAAACAATTGAAAATGTAAACTTAAATATTTTCGTTACCGAAAAAATTAAACTACGCAGTTTTCCCCCAGTGGTAAATAAAATTCCCTTAATTTTTTCACCTATTGAGCGTTTTTATCATATTAAATGTGGTCGTATTCAAGAAATAAATGTAATTAATACTTAATTTAATTGCTAATTAGAAGGTAAATTTTATAATTACGGTCAGTGTCCCAGAAAAATACCATTCGGTATCTACATGAATTTTCACAAATAAGTATGATTGGTAGATTATAAGTTCGAGTAAATTGGCTTTCTCACAGTTTTACGTAGTGAGCAAAGTAAACTTAAGAATAGATTAGATTGAAAAATAATTTTGGCATTTTGACTTATCCTGTATTCCTAATATGATGTGGTATTTTTCCGTTACATTCTAAATGACCCGTGAATATTACAAAATTATGAAACAATCAAAATGTGCCAGTGACTATTAAGTGAATAGCGACAAACAGTATTTTATATAGAAACATATTTTAAGAAGATGAATAAAATACCAAAACTTACATACGAAAATATTTCTATAATTAAATACTTATACTAACAAAAATTTTTGACTAAAGGGCCAGTGTTCGATGTGTTAAAATTGTATAAATGTTCTTGACTGTGTTAAAGTATTACATTAATTATTACACAAAACAAGCACAATAGTAGTTAAGTAAAGCATGAGAAGTTATTTCAACTGTTTCACAGAAAATTTCATGAAAAAACGCATAATTATAGAATTTGATATTCATGCCACGTGTCGGAATTAGTTACTCGGAATACATTCGACGAAGCTGAATTCGTTACTCGAAATTCATTCGATGAAGCTGAGTTCATTACTCGAAATTCATGCGACGAAGTGGAATGCGCTTAAAGTTACGTTCAAACGAAGACGATCTTAGTTCTTAAAGTAATTAGTGTTTCCTTGACACTAGGGTAAACTTAACTATATTTTAAATCTTCTTTGTAGTTTTGTTTCAAACCATTACGTGATATTAACTAAGCTTAGGTTGATAATAATCCACTGAAAAGTTAACATAGGTAAAATATTCAGCGTGGCTCTTTTGAGAAACACTTGAAATATCTTCTCATTGTGAAGGTAGTTTGCGGACAAGACGGGGACACAGTCCAGGCAGGTCCATGTTAAGTACACTATTACAACAAGTATTTGTAAACAATAAATACACTGATCACTTTGAGATCACTTCGTTAATCTAAACACTTATAATTTTAAACGAAAAAAGTTGACTGCAAAACTGACAATGGCCACAATAATTATATTATTTTATAATTAACTATCAAGTTGGTAACATTAAAATAAAAGAAAAAATAACTGTAACAAATAATAATTATATTGTTCTAATGAACTTAACGTGTATAAGCGAATACTTATCGGTACTCAGTACTTCAATACCGAACCAAACTTTGGATGATGAAAAATACATCTTCGTAATATTAAATAATAAACAATTTACTCGCCAGTTGTATTGCTGTGGATGATAACGTTAAATCAAAAATTATCAGCTCTTTGGCGCCTGCGAAATGTATCGATCCTTCAACTTATACTTAAATGTGACTAAAACTTAAATGTTAAGAAAAAATAATTATAATAATAAACAATTTGGGGAATACTTTGGAAACGATAAATCCTTTGACACAAACCTTAACGTTATTCTTATTTAGTTAACAACTGTGCACGTGGACTCCATCGTTACGAACGTACCTTACCAAACTAAGTCAGTTCAAGTGCACCGGATACATCACAACAAACGTTCGGAATCTTACAACCTCTTAGCAAAGTTTTTTTTACTCTTTTTTTTTGTAAATTCACTAGGAACGAGTTCTGGAATATTTAATACGGCCTCGATAGTTCTTTAGAACGTTTCAACTGAACTTTGAGTCTCTTTGTACCTATTTGGAATCCGTTCATGGCCTGTATGGCGGCCTGTGCGGACGCAGCGTTGTCGTAAGAGACAAAACCGAAGCACTTTGACAGGTTCGTCTGTTTGTCTATGAACACTTTTGCCGATATCACGTGGCCGAACGGCAGGAACGTGGACGCCAGGTCCGTGTCTGTAAACTCCTGGGGCAGGTGGTATATGAACAAGTTCCCGCCTTCGGGACCTGTTGGACAAAATCCAGTTAGAAGTACAGTTACAATAACAATATAGGGAAATAATTGGTAGTCATTGAGAGCTTCGACAATTTTGGGCGGGTTCGGACTTGAGAAAATGGGAGAATCATTTACGAAATTCAGCACAACAGTGTTTTATTTCACAAATTTTTTTAGAGCCAAAAATATTTCTTCTTCTTTATTTCGTTTCAGTTTGCCTATGAATCAGTGACTCACAACGTAACTAGACACTGATTTTAATTTGTCGATTTCGCTTTAAAACAGCTGTTTGGTCTCCACCGAGAATAGATCACCCATTTTCTTTTCGTAGGAAGTTGTAAAAAGTCGAATGAGGGGGTATATCCGGTGGGCAGACGTGTGCAGTATATGTGCACTGATTGAAATCATACTGTGATCAGAAATTCGTCGACTTTAATTTCTCCTTGGTCTCTGGTTCAAAGTCAACCAATCTAAATCCGACCATCGCGTCTGTACCCGAAGTTTAAAAATGGAACTTCAGGTACCAACAATGACAGTTTTTTGACAGTAGGTGCTGAAGGTAGTATGCAAAGTGTTTAATGGTTTTGTTATCAGCCAGTGCAAAAATAGAAAAAAAAAAACAATGCAATATTCCGATTTTAATGGTTGGAACAGGAAATTGGCGATTAGCCAAAGTTTGGCGCGTATCCAAAAATGTATTCACGTCCATATTGGTAGATGTTGGAAGACTATCAGCTGTAGATTTTTTTGCTTAGCACGCAAGGTTCCTGCTTGTGGCTATGTATATATTAGGGGATTTATTTTATCAGCCCGTAAACATTTAATGCTGGACATGGGCCTCCTAATTCACATCCTCTCCTCGTTGCTGCCTTTCTCAAGCTGGACAGATGGGTTCAGTGCCATGTGATAGCACGCCAGAGGATTCTTTCCTTCCCCTCGAACCAGCCGCAATAGCCTTTTACGACACTACCTGAAACTGGCCTAAAAGACCACCTGAAAGATGCTGGCTTATTATACACTTACCAGCAAAATAAAGATTACCCGTACCTTCAACCTGCTTTCCAGCGGCTGCGGCGGCAGCAGAGCCTAGTACGGATCCTAATGGTGCTGCTGCGAATGCTGTGCCAAATTGTGCCGCGTATGCAGAACCTAGAGGCTCCGCTGTTGACCCTGGAATATTCAATTGAATTCGTTAATCGAAATAGAATTAAAAGTTGTGAATGGGACGTAGGCACGAATGGGCAGCTTTAGATTTGAAATAACAGGTGTTCTATTTTCGAATTTCGAAATTCCGTTGTTTTTGTATTTGGATATTTCTTCATTATTTCCAAATGCTATTTTACTTTGCCAAAGTCCTATTTTCATAGGAAAGTGTCTGCCATAAGCTGACATCATCATCAGTTAGACGATGGTTAGTGATTAATGACAACTGCGGGTATCGTGTTACGCGGCTCATTTGTTTCTATTTAGAGAGTGACATATTTACGGTTTTACACAATTTCTACATTATGTAACTTTTACTAATGTCAACATGTCAAAATAAAAAAAAATGGGAAACTGCAGTAAGAACCACGACTAATAACCCAATGATATGAAAAGAACAACGAATTATGGGATAGAACTCAGACTTGCTAAAGATTTAAACTTTGAACAAGCTTGCTCAATGTTTTGTAAAATGTACCTAAATCGTCGTCAAATTACGCGAGCTAAGTGTTCATGTTCATAGTTGAATGGTGGAATCGTAGCTACTTATCATAAACGGTAATGTTAGAGCAGCGAAATTCCAAACATATACTGACAAAGGATTGCGTTGAAAACGTCAAAAACATTCACGTTAGCTCTGTAAAACTATTATGTTATATGCTTTTGATATTCCCTTGTACTTGAGTTTGTTGCTAATATCATATTATTTTTAGTTGGGTTATTAGTAGGTACCAAAAACTACCATAGAGAAAAAGAGTGTAGGCACAGATAATTCTTGTGATGCTCAAACTGTCAAATACAAAAAGAAACAAGATGTCAAACTACACACGAACACTGCATGCCATAAACAGTGTAAACAACCATATTAGTAATCATACACACAAAGGAAATACAAAAGAAAAATCATTATTAAACATGACACTTACGAATGTCATAAAAATAAATATTAAAATTTAGTGTTTTTAGCACTTTCATGCAGAAACAATAAAAAATGTTAATTTACATGAAAACTGTTCTGTGTCGCAGTTATTTACTTAACTATTTACAAAATATTAAAAAGGGACAAGTTTTAAAGAATAAAACATGTCGCCCATGTTAAAAAAAAAATATTGCGACAGCCAGTAATGATAAACGTCAAAGGCGGCTACATCAAAATACATCTGCCTAAAACTGAAATAAAATTCGACAAAATGATACATAATTGAACTTCATGACTACTTGATGTAAATAAAATTAATGTTTCATGGTGTTAAATGCATAAATTACCACATTCTGATTTAAGAATCGCAATCGGAGGATAACGCGTTCATAAATATAGCAATGAGGAAGGTAACTGAAACAAATGGCGCTGGCGTAGGTAGCTAGTTGTTCCAAATGTCGTCATTGGATGAAAATCTGTTAATATAATTTTATAATTCAAAATGGCTTTGACCTCATTGGTCAGATTTTGACATTGGAACAAGCTACGAGCACGCTTCTATCTACAATGAGCTTTGAAACTTCCCAATCAATAAAAAAAATAATCTAATTAAAAATAACGTTACAAAATCCCCAGAGGGGGAAAATGAGATTATAAAACATCGCCACGAATGGTCATTGTTTTCCGATACCTACCTAAGGTTACATAGCCTATGCAAAGCAAGCAGTGGTAGACCATTCTACCTGAACAATGCCAACATAGAATCATACCAGGCGAGTACTAGATTCATGTGATAAATGAAGCATTTCAGCCATTATGCCTATGTAGAAACAAAGTCTACAGCCTTGGCTGTCACGTAAACAGCCAGCTTGTCATATTTAACAATAATCTGCTACAAGGAATACGGTAAAACAATAAGTATCATACATTTTAACTTCGTTCAAAGTATAATTTATGCAAATTCTAGAACGTTACTGCTGTTTAAAAAACGACATATGACAGTGTTGTATTGTTCTCGATTTAAAAATACGTTGTTGTTTGAAAAAAAAAGTCACTGGTATCGTGTATTTAAAAATAGTTTTTTTTAAATGTTTCGGTAGAAAAAATCGTGGTGTAGGTAAGAACGAAACAATTTCCTTAGTAATGTAAAGATTGCCGACCTATTAGACCTATTTACAAAAACGTACGTTCCAATCTACAACTAAATACACGTAGGTAACGTGATTCCGATTTTTTAACCACGATGATTTCTTGTGCAGAAAAAAAAATTGAGATACACATATAGATCTGTTCCCTGCAAAAAATATACGGAAATTCAATTGGCTTTAAAATCATTTATCACATAAATCTACGAAGCTAAAAAAATGTCATTCCATTTCAAAAAACACACATTTCTTTGTATTTCATTGCATTGTTACCTGTGATGTTTGTCTTCCCGAGAAGACCTGAAGTGTGAAAAATGTTCATCGTTAATTAACTTTTTTTTAACTTAAGTCGAAACGAAACCTGAAAGAGGAAAGTTTGCGGACAAAAAGGTCGGTACATGGTTTTTTTAAAAATTTATAATATCATGAGCAGGCGTGGTTGTTGGTGTATCTAATAATACACACACATTAGTTATGTTTAAGTCCCATGTAATAGAGCCTATAGCCATCAACCGGGCACAAATCCAGACTCCGTGGCTGATACTGAGAAATTCCTGATGGAAAAACCCAATAACACTTTGCCCGACCTGGGAATCGAACCCAGGACCTCATGCTTAGCAATTGTGCTTGCGACCACTAGACCAAAGAGGCAGTCAGTTGTTTTGTAATTCATGTGGTCTAATTTTGAATTTGGACAAGACCGCAATTAGTGTAAGAGTTGAAAACTGTTGTGTTGATCATTTGCATTCGGATAGTTGGAGAGATGACTCCGATGTTTTTATCACAGTTTTACAATCCATTTTATAACGGTGAAGAATATGTACTTTTGGTACTGACGTCATGATTGTAGTTAACTGCATCATGTTCATTAAAGTAATTTCAAAATTTAATATTGTCATAAACTTGGATGAGTAAGATGGCAATAAGGTTAAGGACTGAGACAACATTTAAGTTGATTTGAAATGTGAATATATACTTAAATGTATGATTTATGTATCAAGGTTTTGGAGTTGAGCATTTATTCGAGAGAAAAGAGGGACAAAGGACACAAAAAATTGTTTGTAACTGAAGTATTTTTCAATCAACAATATTATCCTATTTTCTGGGAGAGTTACACCAATAGCTTTACATATTATCAATATAGGAGAACATTAAAATTAGCAGATTAATCTTATCACTAAATCTTACAGCTACCTAATGAAACTAAAAAGTAAAACTTAAAACCTGCGCGACTTAAGACTACAAATAATGAAAAAAAAAAAAAAAAAAAACAACGGGCACTCTATGCAAATTAAAAAAAGAACAACTTACACAATGGCGGAGCGGCCTGCTGGGGCGCGCTGGCTTGCTGCATCGGAGCCGCTTGCGTCACTACCGGCGGCTGCGTCATCGCCGCAAGCGCAGCTAAGTTCTGCACCGACACGGGGGCTAAAAGACCCCCAAGTTGATCGGCTGCGCCCCCACCTAAAGACCCCACTCCGCTCACGGTGCCCCCACTCAGGCCTGCACCATTGAAACCCATATCCTGATAGTTAACACCTATATAACAACAAAAGGGTAGCGTAAATAAAAATAAAATGGGATCAAATTAAATTGGGTGGGATCGGGGAGTGGTGTTGCCAAGTAATCAAACAGTTTTATTTTACGGTTGTATTTTTCCACACCGATATTTTACAGTTCTAGTAAATTAGTCACCTCTTTCTGTATCTTTTCCCCCATAAAACAAAGATAACGTTTGATTCAAATTCTCCTTCATGAGTAACCATTAAAACGAAACTATTCACAGTTAACACTATTACGCCAATTTAGACCACAGGCTACTAGCCTGTGGTCTAAATATACCCCATAATTATAACAACAGGCAACACCAAGGATGAGGTAAAATTAGGTTGAAAGGAAACAAAATATAAAAACGAGTGCGCGACTAATGAAGCAGTGTTCATTTGGCTAAACGAATAATTAAAACACTGCGTAATGGCTTGATATGCAGAATCCACTCTTGTTTATTCTTTAAAGAATGCGTTGATGTCATACACTTTGTTTAGATGCATTTTATTGTGTCATAGAAATGATTCAACATGTACTGTTGAATCATTTACTTTCTCACGTGGGGGGGGGGGGGGGGGGAATCCCTTGACTCTTCATCATCATCTGCATATCCTTTTTCCAAATATGTTGGGATTGGTTTCCAATCTAACCCCACCTGATGATGAGATGTATACCAGTATTTTCATGGAGCGGCTTCCTATCTGACCTCCATAACCCAGTTACTGGTAATACCCATTGGTAAGACTGGTTGTCAGGGCTAGATCAAAGATCTAAAAATGACAGCCGACCAACGGCTTAACGTGTTTTTTTTTGACATGGCGGAGCTCGATATTTCGTGGACCCATCCACAAACCAACCTCGGCAAATCTAGTTTAATTTTCGATCTATCCGTGCGGCTATAATTAATTAGCCATTAGCTCCTCCTGAGACACCGGCTTTCGAAATTCGTGTTGACCAAACCACTGAATTATATCTACGTAAGACTGAGACATTCGTGTAACATACAATGCTTCACATGTATTATGATTATTTTTTTTCTAAATATTATCTTTATTTCAGATGGTTTCAGATAATAAACGTATACTATGATTCATTATTTGCTTTGGTACTGAAAACAGCGTCTTTCGTAGAACTCGTTTTTACAGAAAACAAGTGTTTAAAACCAAAAATAATTTTGGGGAGGCAAAAATTTAAAAAGCGACTACAACTGAACAAAGCGCATCTCTACTCTGCTAATTATATACTTAAGAAAGAACAACGCTAGAAAAGTCTATAAACATGACCATTCACACTAACCTTGCAAAAGCGTCGACCCCTGTCCTTGCAACAATTGTTGCTGCAACCCAACAGCTTGCAGTTGCTGCAACAGTTGCAGCTGCGTTGCCGGCGACAGTGCTGCCTCTGACGCGAGGTAGGTCGCGGGTGCTATGGGGGCCGTTAAGCCCCATAGGCTCGCCTGCATGGCTTGAAGTTTTTTCTGTTCCTTCTCTTTCTGCGTGTCAGCGAATTTCACGACCAGCGGCGCTGAACAACCTTCCATAGTTTGACTGTGGTGTAACGCCTGGAAATAATTGTTGCACTATTTTGAGAAAATTATGGGTATGCCGATAATTATCAAATAGGGTAAATTATCCTTTATTTTTAGAACCAAATGACTTCACCATTTCCTGTCTTTGTTACTGGGCTTTCCCCTTATTTCGACATTAATACCCATATATGAATGGCATTTCCGTTAATTCCGTCACTAATTAGTTACACTCCAACATTATTTTATACTCCATTACTGTCATCATGATTAAGTCAATTAAATGGGCTTGCAACGATGAGGCGAATGAAAGAGGCTTTTGTTACATTACCATGTTCAAACATTGAGTATTTGCTATTTTAATTCACAGAAATGCCAAATATCCCTGTCTTTGCGTAGGTGGATCACATGATAATCTATAGGAATTTTAATCTAATTTTCACAATTGGAGATAGTTCATCAAAACATTTTCGTGGACGGTCCAGTGCAGTGTTGCAGATGGCATTTAAAATCAATGTTAAATAATGCAGTAAAATATTTCCAGTTTTTTTGGATCTTACCACCACAATAACATATATGAGGAGACAATAATTGTCACCATGTTTGGCGAATGGATGAGTACCTACAAAATAACGCCAGATCTGTGTGCAATGTGTATACATCTGCATCATTTGTTGAGTCACTTTTTGCCTGTGATTTTAATGCATCGCATACACATTAACGTAATAGTCACCAGTTGCTGCTACTACTAACTCTTATACAATCCTCTGACAGCCTTGCTCTGCCCCATTCTTTGCACCGTAGAACTCATTCATTGTACACTTTTCAATCAGCATTGTACTATCATCTAGGACTTATGGCAACCTGATAAAACATTTATGGCAGCCTTTGATCTGACCCTATGTGTCGCGCAGTATAGTGCACTACTCAATCAACCTTTTAGTAACACCTAGGACTTATGACTCCCTGGTATATTTACCTTGATAGCAGCAATGGCGGCCTGCTTCGACACAAAGGTGACGAACGCGCAGCCCTTGCTCTGTCCCTGTGCGTCGCGTAACACGGTGCACTCTTCAATCGCGCCGTGACCAGCGAACAGTGACCTCACGTCGTTCTCAGACAGCTTCTTGTTCAACATGCCCACGAATAGCTTGCGTTCTGTTGGTAAAGAGAGAGGCATACTGTTAGTTTCATTATAATATAGCTATTCTAAGAGCTTGAAAAGAACAACTGATCAAAACAGTATGCTGATTTTTCAAGGGTATGTCTAAATTCAGTTTCATTGAACACCTACAAAAACGTTTTAGTTCTATTCGTTAGACTGTTAGAAGCCTGTAAATTTCCACGAGAGCAAATGCCACTATTAACGCGGCACCTCTTTTGTAATACATTATTGTAAAACCGAAAAAAAAATGTCTAAACACAACTTACAAAAGCCCAGTAGAAATCCATAAAGTTAAATACAAACGTTGGTAAAAACGCTTAACCTTAATCTGTTAAAAATTGCCTATTCAGTGATGACACACATTAAGTGCTAAATAATGTTCTGCTATTATCACGGAGACCATTACCAAATGATATGTTTACGTAACGGAGGAAGCAGGTTTCCTTTGCGCATTCAACGATACTTATGGCCCAACTTTCATAATAGATGGGAATGGTACGGAGCGAAGGGGGTGAGGACTTTACAGGTCTTTGTATCCATTGATCATGGCATCATTCCACTTCCGCTCATGCTGCATGGTCGCAGCCTTAAATTCACGCGTTATTCTCACACCCAACGAATGCAAGCAAACCAAAAAGAGAAATGAAAACTAAACGAACGAAATCTCTCTTGTCGGACGCATATCACGTTCGAATTTGCATCGCACAATATCGAAGTGCATTGTCGTACACACGAGGGGGTATCGTCAGAAATCCAGGCGTGATCCTGAAATATGTACTCTCTGAACCCCTGAAGCTCGGCGGTCGCGGGGTTAACTGGGAAATTTACGACTTTCGACCCCGAACGGCGTCGGTCATAAAGCATTTTCCGTTTCGGTGCATACGAATTTTTGATGCTGTTAAATCTTTGAGGTTCTGACAAGTGTGGGCGGGGGAGCGCGGGAGGTGGCGACAGAATCCTGACCTAGATTCAAGGCTTCACTATTTATTAACATATTGTGGTTGTCGCGGTTCTGTCGGAATTCCGAATCCATCGTATGAGATTAGGACGCGTTTATGCTGAATTTATGGGGTGGTGTAATTTGCGAAACAGTATTACCTATCTATCTTGTATCATGCCTTAATCTAAAAATGAGTTTTACGCCATAAACGATCCCAACAAACGATTACGAAGAGATAAACCATAAGCCGAGCTTACGAAGCGGATCAGTGATCGGGCACCGGCGAGTGGGCGGTCGGTCTACACCTGACATAATCCATTACTTACTACTTCTAACGACACCCACGGGAAAAGGCCGAGCTTATCCGTAACAAAATACCGCATAAATTCCCGAAAACAGAAGCCTTTGTGAAAACAGTTGGAAGTGAGGACCAACAAAAAGGCTAATCTAGATGACTACCCACTATTCTAGATATAATCGTACACACCTGACAAAATCAGGCCCAAAACAACCAGGATGTAAAACGAGGTCGCAAGGAACCACGATTAAAAACTGCAAACACACGTTAACGTTTGCACAAACAGACGTAAAATGTTGAACGTCAAAGGAGTGTGATACACAATGCACGGTGTGGGGGAGTATTACGCGTAAAATCCAACATTTGGGGGCCTCTCAATCCCCCAGTGAGGCAGGCGAGATGCGAAATTGAAAAGGCACCGAGACTGTTCAGTTTGTAGTGCGAAATGAGCGAGGGATGAACGATGTTAGTGGACTTTGGTAAAGAATGGTTCAGAAAGTGATTTATTTTTCTGTACTCTACAACTCAACTTGGAATGTTGGATTATTTTCATTGAGATCGTCTTGAATTTTAATTGCACTATCAAAAACACTTTAATAAAATAACTTTTCACACGAAAATTCTGCCACATTATAATTTTTTTACTTATTCTCTCTCTTGTCCCACAGCTGGGCTAAAGCCTCGTCCATAGCCTTCTACTCTTCTCTCCGTGTGTTTTTCTCTGGTCAATTTCTCACAAACGCCTCTAGGTCGTCACGCCAGCGTTTTCTAGGCCTCTTTCGCTACATTACATCATTCAAAATTAAAAGGAGCTAAGCTGAAATGCCTCCATACTACACATCTAACAGTAAAGACCCACCCTAATTCAGGTTACAAATATTTCATGCCAGCGAAATCAGCGCGCGTGTACCAAGATTAGCATGAAAATTGTGCGAGAAAACGAAACTGGGAATCGCGCAATTGTCGGCGATAATGCAATACCTCGTAACCATACATTTTTGATGCCAAGTCGATTTTGGTGGAGGAAGATTGAGTGCCGCGCACCCCAAGTGAGCTTGGAGCTTAAATTCCTTTTTAACGGCAATGTATTGTAAAAGTTGGTTTGTTAATACATAATGCCAGTATACTATTGGTTTTTGCAGGATATTTCAACGATTGAAGTGTTTTGCTATTTCATTCGCACCGTGTATTTCACGAAAATGTAGTAAAGAGAAAAAAATCGTATTTTTGGGCTTTGGAATGATGATTTACACAACAGAATATGCCTGTACTAAAGACAGCTTCCATCATAGTTACGAAATATTAATCAAACACCTAATTTTCAGTTTCGCAGCGTTGCAAAACGAACGTGTAAACTCTGTTGGTAAATGCCAAATGTTTCTCTTAATACCTGGCGCTTTCCACCCCATTCAATGTGTGTTTGGATTTAATATTAATATACAGGAGAATTATTTTACGACAAGTTGTATGAATTCGTGGGTAATAATGTTCGATTCAGCGTTTTGAGTATATAGAGGCGAAAATACATGGAACAAGGGACTACGACGCTAAAATAGTTAGCACATATTCATTACATCCTTCTGAACCCCCCAAACATAGAATTTTTCGCCGGTTATGAAAAAGAAAACAGCTGATTCCTGCAAAACTGGAATACCTACACGATCAAAATGTATGGAAGTACTGTTTTCTTTTTCACTACTATAATTCAGTTCAGAATGGTACTGATTAAGTGGTACCCTTTTACTGTCGGTGCCCCTTACACCCTGTATACATAGACAAGAAATCGAAATCACATGATAGTTTCATAATACAGGTGAAATTGTTCTTTGGTCCTAATATTTCGTTGGTTATTTCGCCTACTGTACCGTACCTTAACATCTTAGCTAACCTTAGCACCGCAATCTATAATGCCTCTTACTAGTTTTTTGTTAATTTGTCGGAGAATGCTTATTTGTGTGAACACATGAAGCCTTTTACGTTAAACTCAGGCTTCCGTACAAGTTGCTTACAAATCGCGTACCTATGTGTCCACTAGCAGTCCCCTTAAGCAAAATCGATGACTAATAGGCTAGAAGACGCAGAAGACGAAGAAGAAGTCCACAAAACAAAACAAGAACTATTCACAATTGAAACAAACTCCAGATAAACGACAGTCAAACTAATTAGAATAATTTAAAGTGAATCTTTAAGCAGAGTGTAATCTGTTTAAATGCACAAGTAATTGTGTACTTAGAGCAAATAAGGCTTTAAAATGTTAATGCTCTAAGTGCCCCATCGAGCCAGTAACGGCATCCTTTGTTTAACAATTTACATAACCTCTTGACTGAAAGGGGGGAGGTCCCCCATCTGTACCTCAGTACCTGCGATGACCGGGGTTCGTTTTTTATAGACGTCGTACGGTGGATTCTTTGGCGTTTACGACCTTTAGGGATATAAATCAAAAGGTTCAGCTTGAGATAAGAACCAACGATTTCCGGGGAATTCTGTCATGTCACGTGATTTATGGAAATCCGGCCATGACGTGACCTTCACCTAATTACTCTGGATGTAATTTTATGAAATTTATTGTGACTTTATTGCGCATGCTAAGCATGAGGTCCTGGGTTCAATTCTCGGGTCGGGCAAACTGTTATTGGATTTTTACATTAGGAAATTCCGTGAAGCAGCCACAGTTTGGATTTGTGCCCTGTTGATGGTTGTAGGTTGTAGTCTCGCCACCTATTACATGGGACTTGAAAACATATATTGCGAAATGTTGGTGTACTATTAGATACACTTCTGCCTACCCTTCGGGGATTTACAGGCGTGATGGTATGTTCATGTTAAGTAAGTAACAAGATATTCAGTAAAAATCCTTCAAAATGACATTGAAAATTCTTGTAAACTGTAAGTTAATATGAGTAATGGCGGCCATTTAGAACTGAGGACATCCTCACAATGAACATGTAACTTTAATGGACGTTTAACTGTCAGGTTAGTTAAAGTGTTACAATTTATTGTTTTTCTAACATACTTTAGTTTAACCTTGAGTGTTTGATGACTCGATTAGTTAGGACATTGTAATAGTGAATTTTGTGAATTAAGTATTGGAACTTCAAGGTAGGCTTCAGAGTGGAAATGAGTTTTTTTGGCCAAAACGTGTTGGACTACACTTTGCGGCGCTTGTACGCCTAAGCTATTGATTATTAAAATGAAAAAGGTTATTTATTACATAAAGTCTAGGAAATTTTCTTTAATTTGATTTGATATCGTAAAATGAGTCGGAAAGGACAATATTGTCAAAAAAAATAATTGCCACCAATTTTCTAATAAGGTGGCAAAGATACGAGACATCGAAATCTGTAAAATAACCCCATCATCGACACGAAAATCGCAGCCAGGTGCAAGTTGAACAACAATAATTATTATAATAAGAAGTAATTGTCATTAATTAATAAGAGAACAGCTTAGAGGTACAACCGTGAAAAACAAACAGATATTGCCTCTGCGCTCGACTCCTGCCAGGATTGTAACGAATTGTATTAATTGTAATACTCTATTAAAATATTATTACACAATATGGAACGCCGGGATTTATTTTAATTGAATTTTA
The DNA here is from genome assembly GCA_947578425.1 of Eugnorisma glareosa. NCBI lineage: Eukaryota > Metazoa > Arthropoda > Insecta > Lepidoptera > Noctuidae > Eugnorisma > Eugnorisma glareosa. The sequence continues at coordinate 17,484,283 of OX387969.1, read as the reverse complement.
ATAGAGAATGTATTTTGAATGTATAATTGGCGGTACACTACGTTGAAGCCTGTCGAGAAAAATCTATCGGAAAATATGGTCTCATAACATTAAATTTTGAAAGCACCAACCGTGGTTTAAACTTAAAACAGCCAAGTAAGTAGTGGACTTGGCTGTAATAAAAGTAGAGAAAAAGCTATTTATATTTTCACAACCAACGACGCACTAGAAAATTGATAACATACTTAAATATGAAATAGACCCCAAATGAATTGGCACAAGGGCAAGAGAATGGTGACTTCAATATGAAATAGCGACATTGGTAACCTACTATTTAGCATCTGTGCAAACTAATAAGCAGTCTCTCTCTCTCTCTCTCTCTCGTGTGGTTAGTTCCTAACCTGCCCGCGTAGCATGGCAATACTATCTCTATTCTACCAAGAATCGACAAAACACTTTCTATACAACTTGACATGTCTTTCATACATTTTTAACATCGCCATGCTTGCGACGATAGAAATCTTTCCACAATCTGTCATTTTTTTCGATTCTTCGTCGACAAAACCCGTTTCTTCGGTGGTCATGCTACGCGGGCTGGTGTCAGAGTTCTTACGCCGCCCATGGGCCTCTGACTTACCCTTACATGCCGTCGAGAAATATCTCTCAAGCATTGTCGTTTCCTGACTATATTTTCCTTCACCGAAGCAAGTGATAATTATACAATACGCACATGAATCGTGTCTGTCTTGGGTATGCACATGAGACTTATGACTTGACAGTCCGACAGTCACACCACTAGGCTTTCACTGAGTAAGCAGTACACACTGAGAAATAACCTAGTACCTTTTAGAACCTACCTACCTAGGACCCATAACCTCAAGAACTGCTAGCATGACATGAAATCCTTGTAATAGTCGAACAGAATGTCAAAGAATCAGAAACACAAGCAGGACACAGTTAAACCTCATTCTTCCTACCACCAGCCTAACTTGATTTCCCGCGATTTCACCTAAAAACCGCGTTAACCCAGGACCACACTATCAGCATTCCACTAGCCCAGGCTACTTAACTTGCCATTATCCTCGCCACGCTCGTAACTCATGCCCTTCAAAGTGCGTATGCCTGTTGCCACGTACGGCGTCGTTAAGTTGCGAGTTATGAGCTAGTGATGTGACTAAAGACGTCTTTTAGTGAGCTCGGAATTTTGTTGAGTCGGTGGATTTAAAGAGTACAGTCACCATAAAATAAAATGCCTTTGTGTGTGTTTGTGCTTGTTGGGTAAAAAAATATTAATTGCGATAACATTATCTGTGGATGGCCGAATGATGTGAAAATTGAGCATTTTTTTATTGATGATTGACATAATCTCTACAGACCGTTACAGGTTACTCAGTAAAACTTAGGGCGAGATCTATACCTAAGCATTATTAACTCGTACTCAGGCTATAATTACGGTTATTGATGTTGCTGTCGCACAGCTGTCCAAACTACAAGTGCCACGCATTTTGCCACGCGAGCCACGTATTTTGTCAATGGCAAACATTACTACTTACGAAGGCTGACAAGAGAAGCAATTGAAATAAGAAAATATAAAAATTTCAATCGAAAGGATGGCTTCAAATTGTCCAGTACGTGGAATCCAGTTTTGAGTATGCTCAAAAGTAACAGCCGGCATTGTAATAAGGACTCCAAAAAACCTTGTGATACTGTGAGTGTGTTTTGCCGTGACTTAGTGATGAGTTCCAGTAGTGCGCGTAGCAAAAGACCAAGAAAGAGGGTAGACACATTTGTCTGCTCTTAACAATTTATTTTACATCCACCCGCATTCTCCAGTCAACCCGCAATCATGGCGCTTGTAACAGCGTCGAAATATCGGGAGCTCAAAATAATACCTCGGAAGATATCCCGTAAGTGACAGTTTATGTTTAAACTACAAGTGCATTCAAAGACAAGCTTGCTCTGAAAGTTGTTGGGTACGGGATGTTTCAGTCACACGACGTGCTACGTAACATTTATCGATCTAGGCTTTAAAAGAGGCTAATTCATAACAATGAAACAACAACAACAAATAAAAATTAATACCAAAATAAGTTAATAATTGCAAATAATATTTTGCAATTATTAACTTATTTTACATTTATTTAAAAGAAAAAAAATCTAAAATTTAAAATTTATTTATTATAAATTAATTATTTGCTTATTTTTTTAAAATAATTGGTAAGTAATTGCTAGACCGTACAAAGCAAATTCTATTTACAAATTTCAATCGAAATTTCAGTAAACCAAATGAAAGCTAATTTTAAAACTTCCACATCAACTTACTAACCAGACAGCAAAACAAAATCAATCATGTGTAATTATTTAGTCAAATGGACGCGATATTCGCAACAAACAATGGAAATCACATCCGTTTGAACTTCACTAGCAATTTTATCGAATAAAAAAATACTGATGTGAATGACTACCGGATTATCAGCGGTATCGGTATCGTATGTCGGAACATCCCTAGTTATGACCGCGTGTGTATTATCTTTTGACACAGATCCTCCACGTTGTGTGCTTATGTCATTACGAGAACAAGTCAAGGTGAAATATTTTTTTGTGTTGAATTTTTTTTTTTGCACTTTCCATTTCGGTTTTCGACATTTTGTGTCGATTTGTTCAATGTGAGTTTTGTGTAAATTGTAGTAACGTTGACGACAACCTTGAGCTACTTGTCTAAAACAAGGAGTGATCTGAATAAGAAAAGGAAAGCAGGAGGTGCAGTAGCATTGCAATTCAGGGGAGAGGTATATTTTTTACTAGCTTTGCCCGCGGCTTCGCCCGCATTTAGTTCGGAAATTGTCCCACGAGATCTTACTACCGGGATAAAAAGTATCCTATGTGTTAATCCAGGTTATAAACTATCTGTTCGTCAAATTTCGTTGAAATCCGGTAAATAGTTTTTGCGTCAAAGAGTAATACACGTCCAGACATCCATACATCGACACCAACTTTCGCATTTCTAATATTAGTAAGAAGTAGGTTGTTTAGCTTAGACGATGGGATTAAACTTAGATCGCAATGTTTTTACTTATTAAAGGACCAATTGTTTTTACTTATTATTTTTTCCACTTTGTATTAGCATCGACTTTGGAGAGGAGATACTTTCTTTGGAGGGGCTTTCGGGAGTTTGATTGAAATGACCCTGTTTTGTCTTTTATACACACTGTATCTACATTTCTAATCCAACTTTCCTCTCGCAGGTCTGCTGGAAGAGATTTCTTATGAAATAAGCAGAACCTTTGTGCTCATCTATCTTAATGTAATGTCCTGTTAAGAATAAATAAAGTTACCTACTTACAAAATTGGGTTAAATCTCAAAACCCCGATTTCTCAAAAGCAAACCTTTTCACTAAAGCTAATTACTTACATCACTTCCTGAATTTCACCAGTTTCGTGAACGGAATCGCATAAGTACGAAACGAATCTTAAAACAGTCCCACTGTTTTAAGATTCGTTAAATTAGTGGTTCCCGTTCTTGCTTGGAGATGTATACAAATTATTAGTGTTTGCGGAGACGGGAGTACACTTGCTTGCAATTATATGCACACTACGTTGCAGTATTCAAAAGGGGAATTTAAGATGAAGTTGATATCGAAATATTCGTAATGTTTACACTAACATTTAAAAATATTTCAGCCAAAGCCCTAGGGCTTGGACTCGAGCTTTCTTATACTCTGATGATTTCGATTCAGGGCATTAGGCGGCATAGACTAGACCTTGGTATTCTGCTGCATCCGCTTGGACTGAAAGCCTAGGTTGATTAAACATCTACAGGACCTGGCAGCACATGGGTAAGTAAGAATATTGTTTACTGAAGAAGTCACTATTTTGTAGGGCAATCCCACTCATCTGCTAGGGCTTTAGAAATTCTAACTTAAACTTCTAACCGGATTCATAAATGGAGAACACGCGCAACACCGTTGACATAGAGATCTCACCGTACAGATTTTTTTAAAAACTCAAAAATATTGAGTACCCTCTCGGCATATTTTTTGCACGCAACTCTACCAACATTGGGTAGCATCAGTTAGCTGGTTTCGCGTTTAATTTATGTACGGTCCCATTGAAAACAATTACCTTTTGCACTTGGCTTGATGAGGTAAATTAAAAAGCCAGAATAATTCAGGGAGCTTGTCGTTTTGAAATATTTAAAAAGCGGTTTCGTAACTCAAATGAGATCCGAGAGATACAGGGATGGATGAAAGAGATATATCGTCACAATGGTGGTTAAATAACAGTTACGCAAATCGATTGCTCTACAGCAACAATCAATTGCATTGAACCAGGGTCGGAGGGTGGCTAAGAGGTTATGGTTAACGCTTACAATCGGTCGATGTCTTGAGTATACTTACACGAAGGTAGAACATATCTGCCGATGTATAGTGCAACTTATGTGAGACCTAAGGATGTATTCACACGGCGCCGTAAAGACAGATTGTTGCGTTTGTATCGATTTTATAATCGTTAACGAAGCGATACAAAAGTGCGAGAGAAGCGTGTTCGTGCGGCCGCATCGCGCCATCCGGGCGTACTTAAGGTGTATTATTTAATACACACATGACGCGCGTATACGGCGCCTCTGTATTTCTGAACGTGTGGCTTAACGAAACCGCGTCAAAAGAGTCATCTGCGCCGAAAAAATACTCCGTGTGAATATGCCTGACGTCCAAGTGTGGTGTGCGATAGGCTAAGTTGAAATCAATCAAGTATAAGGTCATTACCACAAAATACCATCAGTCAGTAAAAGTACAAACGTTTGTCACGAGTTTTCACAAAGTCCCGTTAAGTGCGTAGTAAGTAAAGCCTCTACAAGACAAACACAGCCGACCTCATGGCCACGCGAAATGTGAAACCGACGTAAGTGTTTATAAGCTTGCACCCAGTAGATACGACTTCGTGCTACCGTTACTATAGTGAGGTGAACTAGCCAGCACGACATCTTGTTGTAAGTGCGAGACTATAACATAAGTCGATATTATTGAGGGTTTAAAAAAAAACTAGACATTTGTACAATAATTATTTAGTGGATAGATCCATAATAATAATACAAACAACTCAATGTTCGCTTGATACACTGACTCAAAAGATCAACACAAAGGGAACCAAGTCTCCGTTCAACACAGATAAGTAATAGCTGGATGTGGCTTGAAATTATTCTAGGGAATGTACATTTTTTAATGCACCTAGTTACCTACTATTATTCGATAACTGGGTTTGTGGTAGGTATTCTTACAAGTATGTACTTAGAAATAGAAATTGGAGAACAGCTTCTTATCAATCGATTACTAAATCAGGTCAAAATAGCGTATAAAGGGAAGGCCGGGGAACGAGTAGAAGTAACAGCAACTAGGTGAAAAACAGGACAAGTGCGACTTCGACTCGTGAGGAGAGGGTTCCGTCCGTACGTTAATTATCTAAATTCCGTAAGTTGTTTTAAATCTAAGATTTCTTTTAGGTTTTCCTGTAATCTACACGCAGAGAACTATTTTTTGTATTTTTTTCAAAATTTTCGACCCTTTAGTTTCGGAGTTAAGGCGAAGATTGACCATTCCTCCGAAAGGTCAATTTTCGCCTATTTTCTTAAATAACTTTAAAACTATTTATCTTAAAATTATTTAAAAAAAAATTGAGATGCTGATCACAATGAACCCTTTCATTTGATATGTAACACGATATAGTTTGCAAAACTTTATTTTTCATTTTCTAATTTACACACCAAAAGTCCCCCACGTGTTTAAAATTCATTCATTTACGTTAGACGTCCGTCTTTGGGTTACCAACTTACATATATGTATGTGTGAACTTAATCGGTCCAGTAGTTTCGGAGTAAATTGGCTGTGACAGACGGACAGACAGACAGACACGCGAATGATCCTATAAGGGGTTCCGTTTTTCCTTTTGAGGTACGAAACCCTAAAAATATGAAATTATAAAAAATTGTCCGCTGATAACATTTTGTTAACAAAATAATATTACTACCTAACTAACTTTTGTACCCACTTTTAGCGCCTTGCATAGGGTTACTTTACGCTACTTTCAAACTAAAACACATTGGCAACAATCCGTTCCTGCTATCGACGCCCATTTACGACTGAAAACAGTTAAAACCCAAAGATTTTCTTCTCAACTTGCCAAGTAAAATAGTTTTCACAGCTGGCAATTGCGTCGGCGGGACTAATTTTCTCTTTATTATGTTGCTAGTTAGAAAATTTGTCAAAACTCGTTAACGCGCCCCGGCTGTTATATCGTTTGTTTAATTTGTACGACTTCCTCTGGCAAACAATTGTACTAGTTGGATAATTTGCGCTTATTATAGCTTTTTTAACTGCCTCTTTATAGAAACTTTAGCTAATAAGAGAACTGACAAACTTCGAAGGGGCAGTGAAAAACAAGAACTGGGCTCAATTAGCGATATGTCAGATACAACATTTTACGTCAAAGTTTTGGTACAAAAAAAAATTTGGACCAAATCTGTATACCAAAAGCGAATAAAACCAGCCCAAGATAAGAAGAATGCAAAACAAACAAAACCAACAAACTGCATACAAACATTGTCAGCCCAAAAAAATCGGCATTACACAACAAGGGACTGACTTTTTGTGTCTACAAACTTCACCGTGGGATCCTTTTACAGAGAACCCTGTCGTAACTCGTAGTTGAAAACATCCCTATTCTCGAAATACTTCATCGCTGCATGCAGAGCGGGAAGGCCGCAGCTTTTGAAATTACGGAGCAAACAGCGATTCTGTCGTATAAACTCGTATTGTTCACCTCACCGTGTCTCCCGACTACGTTTATTTCGCTCAATGTACTTGTTTGACGAGATTTCATTATGTGCGCTAGCTTTTCAACCCACATCCCCTCACCCCCTCGATGAAAACTAAGAGGGGTGCATGGAATGTTGTATGATTAGTTTTAAATTGTATTGCCCCAATTTTCCCCGTATCTCGGATGAAAATTGAGAGATTATGACTTACGTCGCGTGTATAATGTAAAAACAATTTTGGGACCATGTTGGCGTGTGTTGTAATATTTTCTGGCAGATTATCGTGTCATTTCCATTGTAGGTTATAAAATTTATTTTCTTTTTAGCTATTTATTTGATTAAGGTTCGTCAGGGTTAAGCCTATAAAACTGTCCAAAATAATGTTGAATAGACAGCAATTAGCAGGCTGTAAGTAAAATCGTATTCTGTCCAAAAAGCAGTTACGACTTTTAGCGCAATCAGAGATATTTCGAGGAATCGTAACAAAATTCAATTAAGCAAAGAATGCCTATTCCTTTGACTTATCGCCCGCCTACCTAATCTACAACAAAATCTTTGTGGAGGCATCAAACGAAAGAAAATCGTAAATAAAAAGAAGAATAAATAAAATTAAAATGTTGGGAGGAAGCCGATTGAGTGAAAAGAGAATCCTGTCTGTCATTACTTTGTCATTGGTCGCTCGTGTGTGCAAAGATACGGCGTTTTTTCGTACGACTTTCGACTTGTGCTCAAAATATCGTGCGACTATGACAATTGAGGCTCAGTGGTAACTTATTCATATTTCATTCTGATTTTTGTTTATTGTGTTAACATGTGAATGACAGACAAAAGTATAAATCATAACCTGAAATCCTCGGAAGGTAGGTGGCGAACCTATTGCCATCACCCGGACACAAATAGAATGACAGATACTGATAATGACAGATGTCTTGATGTCAGTGTGATCTCTACCAGAATTATATTGTCATAGTAAGTATAACCAGTCAACAAAGTTGATAATTGCACGAACAACAGTTATAGGTGCGCCGGACGTATTTCCCTAAGTAGGTGTCGTATCACCACTCGTGAAGGTCCCTTTAAACGCATCCATGAATAATACGACTATTTGACGCCATGTTTGTCTGGTACCTACCTATTATACTTACTGGTAGTTTAAATAACTAAATCGCATACGAAATTGTAGTAATAAAATGGCATTGCACAGAAATAATAGAAAATGATTTTATCAATTTATGTTATTGTGAAAAACATTATTATTGTATTTTTGTTATTGTGAAAATTAATGCAAAAAAACACAAAAGAAAATGCCAACAAAATAAGTATACGCACTCAAAACATTTTTATCGCAATCATCAAGGCGTCAATAACTATGCTAAGGGGGGCGAAAAGAAGCGGAAGGGGGTGAAGTGTCACCCCTTTCCAGTGGCAAAAGACTTGAAAAAACAGCAAATAGATCCTCCGTGCGCACCCAACTATAACAATGACGTGTCGGCATCAAATGCTAATAGAGAAGGAAGTGTTCCATCGCGAGACGTTTCATTTCCACAGCGATCGCGCCTCGAATTGAATAAATTTGAATTCGGGAACAAGCACCTTTAGCGGGTTGAAAGGGGTGGTAAGCGTCAAAAATGGGGGGAACGCAATCGAAATATTGTTTGTTCATTATTACAATACTGTTCGCTCGGTATGGCAGGGTTGACGTACAGTCAGCAGAAGAGAAAAGTTGGAGGCAGCTAACTTCTGCGTCTGCATAATTATTTTACCAATGTTGTGGCCGTACTTACGGTTTTTTTTTTAAATCGTCCATTTAACCAGCGCAGTATAAATATGTGTATTCTTTACTTGCGTGTGTAACATTTTTGTGGACGGTATCTTTGTGTGCGAATAAGAGATTAAAATTTCGAATAATAAAATACGTGTTTATTGAAATATATGACTGGGGCTGATGAAATTACTTGCGCAGCTGGAATGGCTTAAGGAATCCGACAAAGTTATTAAATTATTTCGCCATAAATTAGGGCAATATTTGAGCATAACGTTGAACTGAATGCCGGCTGTAATAATAAAAATATTTGTTACATAAATGTCAGGACTGGTGCTATTCATATCCGAAAAGAAATGATTGGAATTCATCATAATTGAAAATGCTTCACGGAAAATGATACGTACTTTCCTCATACATAACAAGTTCTTGTGATTATCCGAAATACTCGTAAATAAGGTCTTCATTACTGAGCATCAATAAGCTCGTTGATTCCCCATAATTTGTCATCTTAGAAGAAGAATATAAAAGGCAAACGTTACCCAATAAGTATGCCTAGCTCGCGAAAAATATGCCATTTTATTTTATAAGCAATTCGTATAAATATCTGTGTGCGGGGCCGGAGGAGTGCTTTGCCAATACCGATGTACTCAGTCGATGGAGCAATTTCATCGCAAATTGAAACGTCGTACCTGTTCCGTATATTATGTTGTTCCTTTTGTTGCTCTTTGATGCGAGAAGAAATGCGAATAATACAATAAATAGCGATATTACTCGCGAGAAAACTTGAAGGGTGGGGGGATTATTTTCAGACTAATAAAGGAATATGCGACTCTGTCAACATAGAGATGTGAAACGTAATATATATTTTTTTTTTTGTCGACAATTTGTTTGATTGCCGCGGGCTGAATTAGGTTTTGTTTGATTAAAATGAAATTGTAGTATTGTTTTTCAAGGGATCTGGGATGTTAGTTTTGCTGATTTTTTGAATCACCACATTACATGCATATAAATTAAAAACGATACACATTACATATAAATACACATACGGTATACACATTTTAAACGATTGTTTACGAAACGTAAGACTTGATAACATTTGAATAGAATTGAAAACAGTAATCTTCTCAAGTTCCGACTTTAATTTAAAAATTCTGAAACCTTAAACAAATAATACTTATCGCATTACACTAAAAAACATCTCAAATCACAATTTCAATCAAAAGAAACACCAACTTCATCACAATTTACAAACAAAGCCAGCCGTATCTCAAGCAAGACACAACGACGTTCACTCAGTAAACTTCTCATCAATTTGCTTACATCATTTGAATCAATGAGCGTCGCGATTGCGGGTAGATATGACAAGATATGACGCTTGTTGTACAAAGATATGACGCTTGTTGTACAATGGAGCCGTCATTGTGTCCGTTCGGTTGGAATTTCGCAGAGATGTTAGATAGCGTCGCCGAGTCGCGGTAAACAACTACGGACTGAAGATACACACAGTTATTTAGAGCAGACATCACGAATGAAAGTGAAACAGAACGTTTAAGGTGGAAGCGCAAGGGTAGCCCGCGAAATTTAAATTTTCTCAAGTTTATTGCAATTTGCAGGTCAGTGTCAAGTTGTATGTTGATGAAAATATGAATCGCGCCAGTAACACGTATGGAGTTACAGAATTATAATCATTCAAATCATCAATACAGCTCTCCAAGTTCATATAATCACATTCAATAGCTATTTCATGAAAAAGTCACTCTTTGAGATTATATGAACTTGGAGGGTTGTATTGATGACTTGATGAATGATAAACGACGTTCAGGAGCTCTCAGTTCCAATATCCTGTAGCAATTATGAACCTGGCAACTCTTGAACGCAGTATAGATGTGTTTATCTCCATCTGTTTCATTGGCGAAATTCGCCCTATGATGATGTTGGTTGGTTCTAATACTAAATAATAATCTATTAACCTCATCGTAGAATCCCGACAAGAAATTAATAGATAACGTCTGGAGAAAATATAATCTATTTACTACAAAATCCCTTTGAATATTGACCACGATTATGACATACAATTGTCAAGATTTGATAAATAAGACACTAGCCCCATAAATCAGGAAGTAATATTATGTTTACTTCGAAAATACACGGCAATATTTCCACAATTATCGGGCAAAATCATAACAATAGCTCAATAATATCAAACAAGTAAACATTCAGACGCAGTCAAATATTGTAAAGCAGAAACGTAAACAACTTTGACACGACACCCTTGTCAAATTGTAAACCTGTATCTGCTAAAAAATATTAATTAAACATTCACTCGACAACCGAACCATCTCTGTGTCACTCACTGTGTGAAAATTAAACAATAGAAAGATTATGTTGTGTCAACGCTTTCCATTACACTCGCCTGTATGACACGGGGCACCGACCACAGTAGACATCATGTTAGTATTAACATACAGTATGTCAATTAGGAACAAATAGTAGAAGTCGGTGGACATACACACATGTTAAGCGCTTACACTAATTATAAGCAGGTAAGTTCTTCAGGTAATATGTTACTCAAGAGTCGCGGCTCTCACACCGATCGAGACAAATGGTTACATTTTATGCGTGTAGTGACATAAATAAGAGTTTAGTTGGGCGTTTCATTTTTCAAAAAGGACTTCTTTTTTGTTTGTGTCATCTCGCAGTTTGACCTAGGAGGTTGTCATGTATGCTTAACCGGACTATCCTGTAAGAGCAACCAGGGCATAAAAAACTTTAAAAATAAGCTACGCTAAGGGCACTCTTTGTGGGGTACGAGCCTCGGCTTAGGGCGTCGCTGGGGGAGGACAGCAAGGAACAGGCCAGATCAGATCACAAGGACCTGATTGGTTTACTGCTATATCTTCATATTGTGACACGGGTGCTCTTATTTCGTGTTGTCTATGTGTGAGACATTGCGCAAATAGGTTAGGTACGTTCCCACCGTCTGACTGGCGTGATATCCCGGTCTATAGTCAAATGGGCAAATCGAATTATTAGCATGAGATGTGATTGTGTGAAACGTCGTATCTCATTGTTAATATGCATATGAGACACGGCTATAGGTTGCTGTAATATTGTAAGCGTATGATCCAGTCATCCAGTGTAGTGAAACTTTGGAGATAATATGATTATAGTACGATCTGTGTGTGAAGTTGTAAGTGGATTTATTTATACGTAATTTTATTGCGCGCTTCAGTGGCGTGACTATAATGTAAGAGATCGTTGAGAAGATGAACGCTTGCGTTGTCTTGTAGATATTTTAGAATAGCTTCCGGATTCCGAATGCCTGTTTAATTTAATCTGTTGTCAAAGCTAATTGTGATTCAATATTGTTATTTTCATTATAAATTTTCAACAGGGAGTAAGTAGGTTCAATAGTTAGGGCTTTTGTAATCAGCACACACACATACATAGTAAAAAAATGCATGAAAGTGAAGACTAAAGAAAAACCTAAAACAGTGAAAACTAAAGAATTCGAAGACATGTGACTTCTACGAACCCGCACTGTTAGGTACAGCACACAGACAGTGCTGATAATGAAGAAGTGCTTTAGTTGCATACCTCCTAATATTTAATTTATCATAACTTAAATAAAATAACCTCTACTAACTCCAAACATTTATTCAAGATTTTATTTGGACATTTAAACACCGTACCGGCCCTGTCGTCCGTCGCCGTCGCCGGTTCAATACGAAGTGTCAATATTTGGCATCGCCAACGATGCGAGCGGAGTCTGTCGCATCGATTCGCGTCGGATAATTCCAGGTATCGAGTGGGGCTTAATTCGGGATCGAGTTGTCGACGGAGCGTTGAGTAGCCTAGAGAGTGACGAGCGGGTGAACAATAGGTGTTATAGGTGACAGGTAGTACGGGACGTACATGCTGCAATTTTTGCGGGATTAGTAATAAAAGGGACTATGTGAGAGATGCGGGGCACATTGAATTACTACATGAAGGTTAGGTTAGACGCGTTGTTTTAAGATTCCAAACTCAAAAAGGAAAAAAAGACAGCAACTTTATTAATCTTACATTTTTTTTAAAGGCACCTCTAATTCTAGTGAATGGTGAATAGGTATAATAATATATCATTACCAAAAAAAAACAGGGGGAAATCCCATCGACTGGGAACTACTCCAATTACTGTGTCAGTAGATAAGTGAAAGTTAATAGGTCTAAGAAAAACCCAGTGATACACTGGCTTTATTATGGGTAAAAGTGTAGTAAAAGCATTTCTTTTACCTTTTAAAAGAAGCGCTACATAAGAGAGATATTAAGTTAATTACCTCAATAACTGCAGATTCTTTAGGATTTCTGCTCGTATTCAAAATTTGTAAGTATAAAGTCCCAATCCAATTCCGCTCACCACACAACCTTACTGCAAGCTAAAAATATTCACTGGACGTCCCTTTAAAAAACGAACAAATGAATGTACGAATGAACAGTTTGATAGAATCACTGTCAATTTACTTACGAGTCTACAGTAACAGCTTTTACGGCTGGTCCAGATTCACTTGACCCGCGGCTGAATATGGAACTAAAATAAAATTGTACTGAATTTGACATTCCATTGACACTTGCTTTGACAAGTAGCGCCACTATAAAGTATCAAGATTTATTGGACAATGTTTATTGTTTGCATTGCTCTCTGGTGTCAAGTGTGAATTAAATTCTCTAAAAGGTGTTCAAATGAACAGTTTGAGAGGGTAGATGGAAATAAATTCATGAAATTTTGTTTGTTATTGACACGAACCCGTTGAGAGCGCGGATTAGTTGATTATTAAGCTGTCGGAGCGGCTTAAAGATATTTTGAGTCGAGTCGAGTAACAGATTTGAAAGTCTTGACTCTTGAGAATTGTATTTACATATTTTGCCAATGGAAAACTGAAGAATAGATTTTAGAATTAACTTAGAATTTAAATTGCTTTCAGCGCCGACTGTTTGCCGTATATTAATGTGACAAAGTACAAACTTTTGAACAATTTGTGTCCTCTAAAATACAGGACAAATTGTACAATTAAAACTTCCTGTTTCCCTAAAATGTGACACAGACAAAATTTTTTGTACGTAATGGAATTTTTAATCTAGAAACTATCTCGAACCCACAATTTTGTACTTTCACCGCGGCGTGCGTTTTCAATTGTTATTTTTTTATTCGGATAAACTCCTGAGAGCCGCCACGGGGCACATCCTTTTAATTAAAAGTATTAAAACGGTGTTCAGGGGATTCGCAGTGGCGTTCGCAAATTAATTCATTTTGTTTTAGTTTCGCGTTATATTTAGTCAGCTTATGCTTCATGGCGCTTGTGTGTTCATGGTAAACGTTCTCACACACACAATGCATGTTGGTTTTATTTTCAAGAGGAAAGTGAATTTTCTCATGGCTACGGCCACAATGATCGGTGACATTTATGTAGAAAACTTAATGACAGACAGTATTGTCGCTAGTTTTGTTTACATTTTGACAATTGCCCATTGTGTGCAAATTTTTGAGACGCACATTTTGTAGTACAGGCGCCAGCACAACAAGCTACTATAATCTGTCAAATTTCTTTAATAAATGTTCAACTTTATTGCTAAAGTATTAGGTTCAAGGTTGATTGGGAAAATTAGACTCGGGTAGCTTGTACCTACATCTTTGGGATGTTGTGGTGCAAGTAAGAATTTTGGTAACCATAGAAGTACCTAAGTTGTATTTTAATTTCAAGCGTAAAAAATAATTATACTTTATTGTTAAAATTGAAAAATCCCGTAAGTCGTACTTTATTTTAATCTTATTGGTTTTATTATAAACAAGTCGTGCTAGTGAAGTGTTACTAACATAGTTATAAGTTGCGAATACTAACACAAAATATTATTAGTATGTATATTTAGATTAAGGTATTTATTTATCTATGGGTCTTTGTTACCTGAAATAAATGGTTTATTATTATTATTATAACAGGTAGTTTTAAATGTGGCAAAAATAATAAATACGCGTGAAAACAAGAGATAAATTCGGTAGAAGCGGAATGAAACAATAATTGGTTCATATAATTCCGTGACAAAAACATAAAACGCGTGACGAGAGTTTAATTTGCGTGAAGAATTTTGTAAACGCGCGTGTTTCAAAAACCGCAGTGGACATCATTTTAGTTACGTTTTGTTGCTGTTACGAGTATGTGAATATTACTGGAACATTATTGATAGAGGTACGTAGGTATATTGTACAGTAGTTAAATGCATTTGTTATATGAATTTAATTAATTAGATAGGTATAGCATAAACTTGGTAAGGTAGCTGCGCAGACTGGTGAAAAGTATGGATGGAGTCAATTACGCCAATTAAAAGTAGGTATCGGTATGAGGGAATACGTTTTTTGGGACAACATACTCGTAGCAGAGGTCCATGCAGCGCAGCGCTGAAAGAAGGATGTCCAAGATTTCTTCGTTTTTGTTTGACGTACCAGGTACCATTAGGTAATTCTGAAGAGACATTATTTTTCTTTTCAAATACCTAATTAGTTATTACTGACACCATGGAAAGTGGAAATTATTGATCTAGAATAAAACGAATACTTTTCGATACTTCCAAGAAAGAACATAAGCTGTTTTAACGGATACAAAGTTCTTCCAAGTACAGAGCGGCAAAACATTTTCCAATTAGTGTCCACACCTAAGTAAAGTACTACACGTTTCGCTTAATTTCGCCCGCGGGATTTACAAAGGATCTTCGTATCCAGGTGTCCGTTACCTGTTCATCATTGATCCTCAATTATCTGCTAACGTTTGAAGGGTATTATGTGGTTAAGAGGGGCTCGTAGCCAAGTAATAACAGGGTTGCTCGACTAGGTGAAGTAACGCTTGACGAGGTCGAAGGTCGAAGGTCGAGGTCTGTGCCTCAGAAAGTACGTTAAACCGTTGATCCCGGCTGTCATTTGTATGTCTTTGACAGTCGTTATAGGTAATCAGAAACCTGAAATCACACTCAAACACAAGCGGAAAAATGGTGGACCTCGACACCAGGGTGCAGGCAATCTAAGGAAGATATGCCACGATATGCCCTGGATACGAAGCTGACCAAACGCTTTCTCCGCCTGGACAGAGATAGCCAGTGACTGGTGGCGGGGGCCATCACTGGACATGGCTCACTGAACAAATTTTCAAACAAGAATTCCACCCCCTAGGTATCACTGACACGTCGGGGGCCACGTGGTGGCCCTCGGCCACCGTAGGCGCGGGCCTGTGGACGGTGAGCTATGGGCTAGCTCGCCGTCCGTCCGTCTTATGACGACAGGCCGTGTCGACGGCGCGTTCGTGTTCCACGCGCGCCTCAAAGAGAGTCAGCAAACAGGAAGGGGTCCGAAAGGACCGATGCCTGCCAGGGTTGCGGGACTGTTCGAAAGAGATACCAACCCTGGAACATAAAGGGCAAAGGAAGGAACATGGATGGGTTTTAGTCAGTAAAAGTCTGACACTCCCTCCTGCTCAGCCCAGAGCGGGAGGGGTTATTTGATGATTTCCCATCGGTAAAAAAAAAAAAAAAGGTATCACTGACAGCCCCCTGTGCAGAGCGTGCATGGAGGCAGAGGAAACGGTAGCGCATGTACTCCTCGAGTGCACCGGCGTCACCCAGATACGCGAAGAGACTCTTGGAACACCGAAATCCCTTGCGGATATCCTGAGAAGACCGGGAAGCTTGATTGATCTGTTTCTGGAGGGAGATGGGCAAGTTGGAGTAACGGCCACCATGGCTCACACACAATGGTCCACTTTAGTGACTAAGTGCGGAAACCAAACCCTTAAGAATATAGGGTATCGGGTAAATGGGTTGTCGACGTCAGAAAGGCAGTCACTCCATGCAAAATATATTTTCAACTGCTTCCAGTTAGAGTGGAAGCCGATCTCAATATTGTTGGGAAAAGGCTACCTTTCCTTAGGCACACCTACCTATATTACCTGTATTATTATGGCTATCATTGTTTTATCCAATTGTTATTTATTGTTCGATCATCATGTTGTTTTGGTATTAATTAATGTTGTATATGTTTTGTTCTCGTAGTTAGTAAACTTAACGTAATGTAAACACTAACATTATGCTTAATGTTAGTGTTATATTTGTAAAAATGTGAAGGCATTATTCAAGCGATACCTTCAACTGTTTCATAGAGCGAGCGTTCTTCTGTTACGGATAGAGCGTTCTAATTATTCCCAGTGTAAACATTTAAAGATATACCTTTGAAGTAGCTGCTATTTTCAAATGCTGCTGTACAAGTCAGAATTTTGTTAATTTTCAAATGTCCGACATTACCCTTTTTAAGTAATGAAATAGCGCCTTATCTTGAATGCTCTTTACATTTTATTTTACAGCATAGTCATTCCTTTATTTTAAATTTAAAAGTAGTCAAATACATCACCCAAAATCGCATATTCTAGTGCCGAGTAGTTACACATGTAACGCCCACTAATTCACCAAAAGAGACATTACAATTACGTTATATTACAGTTTAATATTAATTACACTTCCAAGGTAAAAGCAAGGGTTGAAGCCCTTTGAATATTTCACCGCTTCCAGACAAAATATATTTATCTTGAAACAGATAGCAATGTAGCCGACAGTAGGTACTACCGCGCTCAGTGACGGTCCACCACTTTTCAACCTTATCACTCAGGGCATAAGGTTGAAAAGTAGTGGACCGTCGGTGAACTCGGTTGTACCTATTGAGATATGCACAGAAATGCGGGTCGTCCTCTTGATCGGCATCACCTTGCAATTGTTTCAGGTTAAGGGGACCTTTGTTAAGATTGGGTTATCACCAGTATGACGGAACCGGCTAGAAAAAATAAGGAGCAATACAGTTTGATTTGGGAATGACTCGACAAAGCTGTCAAATGCAATAGAAGGATGGGTTTAGCTTTTGACACTTGCCATTTCACAGTTACTGGTCTTGCTCTAAGCTCATTGTTGAATTTTCAGTGTTCGGCTCAGTACCGAGAGTTTATTTAACAACACTGAATTTATGCATTCGGTATCGCTTATTATTTTTGGAGCTGGACATTGGTTCTGTATTAAAAAAGAAGATATAAGCAAACATTCTTGCTGAGCTAGACTTCTTTAGGAAGAAACAACGCAAGTAAAAAATTAAGAAGAATACAGAAGCGTAATCCTCGTAACGATGGATAGACTGTGTGAAGGATGATAGATAAGGCTAGAAAGGAGGTGATTACTGAAATGACGAGTAATAGAGAAGTATGGAAGAAGAAGAAATGCTGCGCCGACCACTAATAAATCGAAATAAAGGCAGGACAATGATGACAGAATGGTAATCCTCCATCCAATGACAACATAGCAAACAGAACCACAACGACCAATCATCGCTTAATTAACAAACGTGAAGATTTCTAAGCACACAACACTACTGTACTAAAATTCATTACTACCTATCTATATACGGCCAAGGAAAACTTATTAAGGAAAGGCGCACGTTTAATGATAAATACGAAACGTGAGCTCCTTGAGAGTGTCGATCGGTTGTAGCAACTGTCACGATTGGAATCCATTACTGGTGAAACGGATACATTGATGTTGAGTGTGACGTTGTGTGTGAGCCTGAACTCATTAACACGAATCATAATGGTGTTGGGAATTGTCTGGACATGGAAGTTAAGAGAGCAGCAACTCCTCCAAGACTTATTGTCTAGACATTCACTTGAGTAGGCGTTTGTTTTTTGAATGAAAAATGCCTAGTGAAAAGAAACAAGCTTCTGATATAGGCTTTAAGAGAGCAGGTAGACCTCGGCGATGATAGCTGACGGATGGCAAAAAAATATAGTTCATAGGAGGAGGTAGGAAGAAAGAAGCTGTTTGATTTTTGGCGTAGCAGAAAAGGGAATATTAACCAGTAGATGTAATACTGATATTGAAAAATGTAAAATCACAAAACTAGATGATAGATCATGGATTGTTAAGAGACTTGTATATTTAAATTTTGATAAACTATTTCTAAAGCTACCGTATACTGTCCTTGAAAACGTTACAAATACGAAACATAACAATTCCTTATCAACACCACACTGGTCTAAGCGTGTCACAGAAATTGTAACGCGATAGTACCCCAGCGATCCCTCGGCGGAGCTATAGACAATCGGACGCAAAACAATGAAGAACGTGACATACACACAAAGGTACACTTCTTGGACGGCCACGGAGTAGTTTGTAAATGGAGTGGTTAATACATGATCTACTTTTACGAGGTGCTTGGTGTTAGAATTCTATAATTAATGGCTTTATAAATCGAGACTGTCATAATTATTAATATAATATAAGGATTAAAGTTAGTTAAAATAATAACTGCGGTAGCGGCAGGTAATAGCGTCGGTTATGTTTAAATACAATGTAATAGGGGGCGACGGGCACAAATCTAGCCTCTGGGCTTCTACTAAGAAATTTCTAATTGAATAATATCTCTGACCTGGGAATCGAAACCTTAGCAGTAGCGCTTCCAACCACTAGACCAAAGTCACCCATGTATTATTACCTTAACACTTGTGTCGCGATCTAGCATATCTACAGAATAACGTTTTTGTTTTCAGAACACGTCTATGTCAATGGAGAAAAATGCGTACCTAAAATTAACCCTCCATTTCTTCCTACTCCGTGACGGGGACATATCAACGGCTTCAAGGCGCGAAGTCAGCATAACAGATGCATTGTTGTCACATATATGTGACACCCGGCGGGCGTAGGGTTGGCACGGGACGGTTATGAGATTCATATCAGTGTCAAGCAAACTTTAGTTTTCAATTAAATTTTGAGACGTGTAATGTTCGTTTTGAATTTGACGATTTGAAGTACAGAGATAACACAAGTTTATGCATGATGTCACTTTACTCAACAGAAATGTCAAAGACTGTCTCTTTGGTCTAGTGGCGGCAAGGGCTACTGCAGCGCATGAGGTCCTCAATTCATTTCTCAGGTCGAACAAAGTGTTATTCGGTTTTGACATCAGGAATTTCTTAGTAGCACCCGTGAGTCCTCATTTGTGCCCAGTTGATGGCAATAAGCTCGCCCTTATTACATGGGACTTGGCAATAACTGAAGAAATGTTGGTGTACTATAAGTAACCCTTCGTGGAGATACAACCGTGATGTTAAGTTACGAGTATATTAAAAGTCAAAAATGTACAGTGTACAGGTAAACTGCATGAAAAGTTCATATTAAGTAGGTCAGTATGGTGAGGGGCTGTTGCAAGCGTCCACGTCTTGTGAAAGGACATTTAGTACATTTGCTCTAAATTGCGTTGTTGTCGCTTATATGTGACATTAGTTTAGGGTTGTCTCTTGTGAAAGTTGGCATTAGAGTTTCAGTTTACACACAAAAAAAAACTTAAATAATTTTAATATTATTAGGTATATTATGGTTAAAAATTAACGCGTATGAGGAGACTTTTTAGTCCAGCTAGTGAAATAATGTTAAATGGAACGTATAATATTGAAATAAAATCAACACAAATGTAAAACTAAATGGAGCCCAATTTTCCTTTAAATATCCACTCGTAACACTTCCGAAATATCACCAAATAACCTCTTATCAGCCCTGTGACCCACACTTGAGCACTGTTCTTATATTAACAGCACACACACATACATTTTACCTGTCAACGCGAACATTTCCTGTGTGCTATACCACATTAGTTAAACGACACACACACACAAAAACATTTCAAACCACAAATGTGTACAGGATTGATATAAAAGTCGCAGATGTTTCGTGAAATCGGTGAATTATGTAAATGGCCGGGTATATATTTTTTTCTGGGCACATTTTTATTGGTAACGGACATGGGCGGAGTGTGGATTTAATTACGCATTTTGTAATTAATTTTACTGTGGGATACGTGTGTTGGTTGTAAGGTTTAATTCATGTGTGTCATTACATGTCACACGGGGGACAGGAATAAAAAATGTAGTCAGACTTATTAACGCAACAAAATTTGTTTGTTTGTTAATAATTCAATTGACTCGTATTATGTTCTTTTTCCAAGAAATTGTTAACTTTAAAAAGGAAGTAACTAGCCAACTAGCCTATTATGTTACAATTGCTGAGACACTGGTTTCTTCTCTGAAAAAGGGAGTGGGCTATAGGCCACCACGCGGGATTATAATAATAATAATAGAGCAGGATAATTTACATGGAAATGTGCAAAGAAGAAACAACAGTAGGAACATAAAAACTCAATACTGTATTCAAATTCATTCATTATTATTAAAAAGAAAAACAGTTAACTACCAGACCATTTTACTAAATGTCTAAATTCCATGATTGCCAGCCACATATCTGTAAGTAGAACAATAGCTACCATTTAGTAGAAGCAGTGTCGCATAGGTGCTAACATTCTTGAAATACAACGCCTGGCGATATATGGGCATCGTATATTTAGATTAGCTACACATATATATTAACAATTAGTTTGTAACGCGATGATGTTTTATAGTGGATTAATAGTGTAATGTTTTATGCTGATAATGTTGAGAAGAATATTTGCAATTAAAGCAAGGAATATTGGGAGCAGTGGGGACGGTGCCGGTGTATTGGCAAGCGTAGTGCGGGACGCCCCGAACTAAATCAACCGACGACCTTGAAAAGGCGGCGGGGTTGGACTGGAGATGTAACGCAACTTGGGTGAGGTTCATGTCCAGCTTTGGACTGCGATAGACTGCAGTTGATAGCTTGAATGGTGCTACTGAAGGAGAACATCGATTATATTCGAGCTAAGAAAGCAGATTGGGACAGTGCTGCCAGAAATATTTGCCCGACGATACAAATTGGAACTAAAGTCGCTACTTAAGATTTTTATGATGATGATGAAGTTGTCATACCTAATGATTACAATTCTTGTTTAATTTGTTTCTAATTTCAAGGAATAAATATACTGTGACTAATTAATTACTCAATTAATTAAATTATAAAATGGGTTTTTAGTGGATGCAATAAACATTGATTGAACATCGGTGTCAAGGAGTTTCGCGAAAATATTAGAAGAACTGTTAATCGTTTTTGTAGTATTTTAGAAATCTGGTTATGAAGCAATATCGTTTGTTACTGGTACTGAACACTTTCTAACTGTGACATTATTGGGCATTAACACAAGGATTTATGTTCAGTAGTAATTTAATTTTGTTATTAGCCGTTGTAAATGGGTGACACTTGAGCACACATTGGGGAGTAAAATAAATGTTTGAGTATTGAAAAATGCTTAGTGGTAGCTAAAACGGGAATTAATGGTAACCATTTTCCTGTTTCATTGAAAATAGGTTACGAACAGAAAGTAAATATGATTTAGAGACATTTTAGTAAGAAAGTAATCTTTAGTTAGGCACCTCTAGTTATTAATAGGTACGCACTAAATATTTCAACGAGTGCTATTCTTCTACCGCTTTATTCTGAGTGTATTAAGTACATAAAAATATAAATATCCCATCATCATGCCATGTGTAACATGTTCTAATAACTGGTTGGTTGTGAAGGCTCAGTACATGCACGCCAGGAAAATGAATCTACAAGACTGTGCTGATAAAAGCACCAATGTCATTTTTACCAAACCATTTTGTTAAACCATTTTACCAACAGCATCTTTAAGTGAGTTATAGATACTTACAAACGTAAAATAAGTAAACAACCTCTTAATTAGTCAGTGTAAAATATGTCGTAGTCGAATCGTACGGCAAAGACTCGTTACAATCAATAGGCAATTAATTCGTGTACCGCGCACTTCGCGTCGATACCAAGCACTTCTCTGTAGGGTTGTCAATTTGTTGCTGGTATTATTTGTAGGGTTAATATGAGAGTGTAAATTAAGAAGTGTCTCTACAGCTGCGGTTTGTGTAGTTTTGAGTAGATTGATTGCAAGCAATACATACTTTTACCGCCAAAAGGGACGCAGTTGCGGAAAAAAGGAATAGGAAATATTGGCGCCTTTGATAAGGTTCATATTTTCACCTTTCCTTAGATGCGCCTCCCTGTGCTTGCGGTGCAGGCTTGCAGAATTTATAGAGAGACAGAAAAATACAAATTAGGTATTTACATTAGACTGCTATTGCTTGAAGGAATCGGTAATTTTCATACACGTGACTTTTATATTCTATAATATTTGAGTTAAAACACAAGGCTGCAACTCGATAACGCCTTAACTAATTGCGTGTGACATTTACGAAAAGATAAAAACCTAATGGACCGTCCATCATATTAAAACGACATTATCATCCAACCATATCATTCTTCAAACACGATTGACCTCAAAACCAATACCGCAGCGTTCTCATCAAACACGTCAAAAGCAAAATTAATCAAGCTCTCGTCGGCTATAACAATAATTTATAACGTGTCACGTCAAGCTACACTTGCATAACACCCCCGCTAGCGTGCGAGGGAGGCAAACTTATGTATTGACGTGCAATATAACTTAGCGTCGTGTCCCGTGATTAATTTCGTTGGGTGACAGCCCTACGAGTTAGGATTGACAAGTCGCGAGCGCGAATCACTCTCGAGGTCGACTCGCGGGCTCGCGGCGGCGGCGGTGTACCGCGGGACCGAAATCTCCGCCATTTGTATTTGTATCGTTTACGGGCTCGAAAGTTTGCTACAGCGAAAGTTGGGAGTGAGAAATTGCTTCGGGTAACAAGACAGTTGTGAAACTATTCGGTTTTATTGGTTAGGCTGTTAATTAATGGCAATTTGGGGTTTAAGAGGTATCGGTTGATGGTAATAGTATTATTGCGGGACTTACAAAACTATCCAGAGGAAAAAACACTAGGAAAGTGATTTATATTGAGAAAAAACTTCCGATAATATTTTAGGGTACATAACCAAAAGAAGTCTAGACGAAGATACCGACTCTTAGAGTACAAACTCAGAAGTAAGATGAAGAAATGGATACAATAGCAATCTGTAACTTAAGTCATCTCAGTCCCCAGATTCCTTTGCTAACTTTAAACTGGAGCAAGATAATAATTAAGATTAAAGCCCTTGGTTAGTTCGGCATTACTCCATTTGTTTGTATCGTTCGCCAAAGATGGAAAGTTCTCAGTGAGAAATTGCTGCGGCTTGGGGTAACTTAAGACAGTTGGTGCTATTAGTTTTATTGATGTTGCTGAATACTAGTTGGGAAGGTCTGATAGAACTCTATCTATAGCTAAGAAGCTATAGATAGAGTTTGAAGTTGAGATAAAGGGAGTGTTACCAACAAACACCTTTGAAGTAATGTAAACATAAACATCAGGGCTGTGATTCCCGAAGAGTTAGGCAAAAGTGTGCTTATAGTTATTCACATTTCGCCAGTTATGTATAAGTCACATCAAGTTAGATGTAATGGAGAGCTAATCTATAACCATCAAGGCCCAAACCCATAGCACAATTTCAGACGGCAGGCTGGTATTGAGAAATACTGGAATAAAATTTCTTCCAAAAACCTTTGCTCGCTCAAACTATGATTAAAGAAACAAATAGCTTTATAAATAAACAGAATACTAAGGAATGTCACCTGACAAAGACAACGTTCAAAAAACCTTCTTGACTTTGTCAGTCAATTAATTTGAAATTAAAATAAATAAAACAGATTTGTAAGCAGTAAATACTAAAGTACAGCCATTAATAACACTACCAATAATAAACTAGCAGCAATCTAACAGAAACTAGCACTAAATAACCCCACAAATCATCCATCTGTTACCGATAATATTAGCCGTGATTACATTAATTGGGCCAGCGTTACTAGAGGTGTCAGATTGACAACTAGTCGATATAAATTAGAGCTGCTCTGGCATGCCAGTTGGCTGATTATTTATGACCTATCATATTGTCAGGCATCTTGTTTGTAGGCTGAAAGAATCGAGAGCCAAAAGTTACGATATCTTAATTGTGTTAATGGAACTTCATTGTAAACTCTTTCAATCCCTGTTTGTTCTAAATTGATCTACAATTTTTCATATTTCCGAACGTCTATATATTTTGCTGATGCGATTGATGTTTTCACTATTCTTGTAAATGTATTACTAAATTCCAAATACTCTGTCAAAGAAATATTTGAACGAAATTAACAAATTCGATGTCTCCAACATAAATCTGATACATGAAAATAAATCAAGCTTATTCTGGTAGTCAAAATAACCTTTATAAATTCAAGGCATCTAACCTTCTGATCTATCGATGTCAAGCTTACGACAGCCATTACCATAGCCCTTAAAGTTTTTAGTAAATAAATGGCCGCCGAGTCAAACATCAGGGACAATTTTTAAATTAACATTTTTTTCACTTCCGAAGATGATACGAGAATACGGAATGAGTAGCATCGTCGATGTCAACGAACTTACCTACTATTTCCTTTGTTTTTTTTTATCGTTCGATATTTACATATACCGTACAAGTGTCCCGTCTATTTGGTAGGAAGCGGTCGGTATTAATTTTTGTTTGCTGAATTTAATTATTGTGTCACATTTGGAACTTCAAATAAATTTCAACAATTGACTGGAAATATTCGCAAGAACTATTTTGTATATTTGGGGCATTTTAGCCCATTTTATACCTTAGAAATAAAGTCAATGTAGTAGGATTGAATAAAAAGTCGTACTGAAAAGAGAAAAGGCACATCAATAAGACGGAACAAGACATTTTGCTGCAGTATATCTTGAACCTAACATACTAATTTATAAATGAAAGTCTTACGTGAAACGCGTTCTTGCAAAAGGCACGGTATAGCAATGTTAATTAGTATGCATTTGCTGCCCATAGTTTCAAACTTAGGTCTTTCGGCTTTGAATCTGATTAATTACTTGCCACTAAGGTCTTATCGGTGACAAAAGTGACTTGATACAGGTTGTAGTATAAAGAAGTCCCAAACAAAAATGCTCAATCTCCTTTGAACCCAGAACCCTCAAGAATTCCATTACTCAGAATCAAAGACGTTTCGGAAGTTACTTCAAACCAGTAATCACCAATTTACTATTGAACTTATACCACATACAGAACTACTGACACCACATAATACGTACCAGCACATATATCTACATACAATGAATTGGATTCTAATTCACACTCCAACAGTTTGAAACGTAGGAAGACGGCTTAATCGGCACACTTTAACTCAATCAACGTGATCAAATGCAAAATAGGTTTGCCGTAGCCGCGCAATGATCGCTTTAGAACCGAAACTAGGATGTTAAGTTTCATTCATTTGTCATACAACTTCACCTACTATTTGGGATTAAATTGTAATGGGTTAAAGTTTTAGAGGGTATGAGCCATCATGTACTCGTACATGCCAACACACTCGATGCTAACATGCTAACATTTTGATAATTAGAAAATAAGTAATGTGTGGCGGCCCTGGGATCTTGTTCTATTATAAACGGTGTAAAAAGTTTTGGTCTTTCGAGGCATGATGTATGCAAATGCCGCCAACATTTTGGGCTGTTCAGAAAGACTAACCTTCATTCTTATTTGGAATATTTTATATCTACTCGCTATCACTAGGGACACCTTTCAGGGAATTTCATTTCTTGGCGATAAGTTGAGTGATGAAAACCCAACAGCGTGTATTTAGTTAGGCATATATTCGTCTAATGTTAGCGAAAACAGGCAAAAGTTTCTCATCTTGGAGAACGTAACTTACATCCAAGTAGGTACCTACATAATGTAAGTATCATTGCTTTTGTGAAGATTGTTTATTTGAGTTAGTAGTGAAAGTGCATAATGTATTCCTGGCAAAACCTAAGGTTTTCACCAGTTCCTTAGTTAATGTTCTCACTTCTGTTCATACTTAAGTCTATAAAGACAGAAGATGTTAATGCGTTTTCTATTCAAGTGTTTTTCATTTGTAAATTAGCAAATTTCCACGGTCGTTTTTATTTACCAATAACTATTCTAATTATCATTAAAATAAATTCGTTTATGCTATTTTTCTAACTCCACGTTTTAGCTATTCAAAATTCTAATTGCAGCCGAAATAAAGAACGCAAAGCACGCATCACTATAGACGTAAAGAGGAACTTTTTTTGGAACCATTGTTCTAAAATCAAAACTCTCACTTGAGGCAGGCTGCGCCGGGGCAGCAAACGGACGCACATCGGCGTGGCGGCGGGCGTTGCGCTCGCGCATTGAATATTAAACTAAGAGCAGAGGATCAATAACCTGCGCCTGACTAGGGAATCCGTGTCGAACAACGGACAGGTAACGTATTGAGAAATCACTTCCCAAAATATTGAAAAAGTTTTGGTTCCTCTAGGTAGACAGACTAAAAAAATCCCTTTTCTAGAAACTAGGAGAAGGAAATGAGAATATAGAGTTCCAAAGAGCAATCGACGGGTGGAACATAACCAACATAGACTATGATAAAGTCGTAAATGAAATATCTTACAAAAACTTGCACTTGGTAGTAACCAGATTCCAATCCCAAATATCCCAATGCTTGAATTCCTTAGTCTTACCTTAGACACAACAATTTCTTAGTAGTATAGTTTCAGAATGATGAATTGTAGAACTTACCTGGAAAGATAGAAAGAATATTATTAATTAAAACAGTTTTAAACAGTCTTGAACAGTCATCATTATAACAATAGTGATTTCAAAGACCTTTTAAAAAAATCGGCCAAGTGCGAGTCGTACTCACACGCACATAGGGTTCCGTAGCACCAAACAATATAATAAAAATATTTTGAAGGCATTCGTTCATAATTATGTTGTACTGTTTTACATTCATCAACAAAACTAAATTTGTTTTTCATAGTATGTTAATGAAAAACAAAGTTCTTGCTGCAGTTTGATGAAAAAGTCCCATATCTCAAAAAATTAACATCAAATCTTATTCAAACCAATTTTGGTTGAAAGTTATTTTTTACGATTTTTTATCCTATATTTTTTTCAGAATTTTTCTCCTCTTTCTTTAGAAATTAGAGGGGGGGGGGGGCACACATTTTACTACTTTGGAAGTGTTTATCTTTCAAACGAATGAATGAGAGAAAATGGTTTTAGGAACCTAAATGTCCTTTTTAAAAGACCTATACCCCGCACGTATAGGTTTGATGACAAAAATATTTTTTAGTTTCAGTTCTATGTATGGGGAGATAATATTTTTTAAAATTAATCTTATATTTTTTTATTTTTGTATAAAAACCTTATAGCGGTTCACAGAATACATCTACCTACTAAGTTTCAACTGTGTAGTCCTAATAGTTTCGGAGTAAAGTGGCTGTGACATACACGGACAGACGGACAGACAGACAGACTTGACGAATCTATAAGGATTCCGTTTTTTGCCATTCGGCTACGGAACCCTAAAAAGGAAAAAAAACAAATGGTCGACGTAACGAATCCTGTTGTTGAAGAAGAATTCATGCAAAAGCAGTAACAGGCAAAACGAAACACAAAAACTCCTTAAAACGGTAATTCCTTATCTTTCAATAAAGCAACGGTTACTAAGATAATTTTTAATTATTCTTTTCCTTTTAGATTTATATCGGAACTCAACATTCTAACTAAGGCTCTACCATTTGTATTATTCTTGCAAATGTTGTAAACGTTTTTATGCGGGTGTTCGGATGTTTTATCGACGTTCTAATTTTAGATCTCAGAGATATAAAAGAAGAAGGTCTAGGACGTCCGTTTGATGTATCTATTTTTAAGTTTAAGTAATCGTACTTTTTTACACAATCTTTCTTTATCGTGTGGTTAGTGCCTAACCTGGTGTCAGAGTTTTTAGGCCGCCTATGGGCCTCTGACTTGGCTTTACATGTCAAGAAATATCTCTCAGGCATGCTGGTTTTCTAACGATGTTTCCCTTCACCGGAACAAGTGATAATTATACAATAATACGAACATGAATGCGGAAACTCAGAAGCCTTGGGTTCGAACTCGAGACCTATGACTTGGCTGTCCGATGGTCACACCTCTAGGGCATCACTGCTAGTTTTAGTTTTAGTTTTTACACAATGATTTTGTTTTACTTCCACCATCAAACTGAATTTGTTCACAACTATCATGCCTTTTATCCTGTTAATCTTATGCAGTTATAGTTCGAGAACATTCATTAATTTGCCAAAAGTTTTTAAAAATCACATCTAGTTGACAATTCGAAAATTTCTAAAACTCTAAATCCCCTGTGTTTACTTTAGCTGGAACCAAGTGTTTCTAATTCCAAGTGCGGTAAAGCTACCTACGTGTTTAGCTTTACGATTGTCCCGGTGCTGTTCTTGCGGAAATTTCTGCTAATTCAATTGCACTTCTATGAAAAATGTATGGCTTCTTGAATTTAATTGGTATTTGTTTTTATGATGCATTAATTTGTCAACAAGTTTTTAGGACTTTCTGTGTTTTGATGTTTAAGTGTTCACCTTGGGAGAGGTGATCTTTGCCCAGCAGAAAGATAATGCAGGCTAACAGTATCATTAAGATATTTTTATTTTACTGTGCCAATATCTTCCAAATCTAATTTCTTTTCCAAGGCAAACAAGCCTTATTTGAATTTTCTCTATAACACTAGATCATGGCTACACCCTGAAAATATACAGTTTCCATGAAATTATTGAATTTCTGGCTTCGCTATTATTAGATGACTTATTTAAAATGGCATAGCGGTCCAAGTTATATAGCCGGCCTAACTCACCTGTCAATGCTTCGAGTTCAGTCCGATTGAATTAAGACCACAAATTTAATGTTGGACTGACTAAAATCCGTATTGTGTGCGACATAATTTAGTTTTAGCTCGTAGCGTCACAAAACGCACTCTAAATACAGTTGGAAAATTAGATTGTTTTGTTTAAATAAATGGCGCTATTTGATTCCTAGAATTTTATCCTACTTATTTGATGAGTTAACAACTACTACATAGACTTGAAATATCTAAAGTTTTACGATTGTGTGTTTTTTTTTTTGTGAAGATCCGGATTTAGTTTTGTAAAATAACTTTTTTCCGAGCACTTGTGGACACTTGTGAATTTATTTTTAGCAAATTAACTTTTAACTCAATCATCGTTTCCTGGAACGTTTTTCTGTATTTTATGACCACAAAATACACCAGTTTCTAAGAATCACAACAGGAGGTTACTTAGAGAATTTCGAATATACTTTTTTTGTTATCTGATTGAAATTTGTAAGATTATTCTAATCGTTTTTATACAAATGCAGTGACCTGAGACGACTTTACGACGAGTGTTGCAATGCGATTTAGCTCGAATGGTTGGATTATTATGAAAGCTGAGCATTTTGGGTCACTTGTTAGCCTTAGCAGCATTAAGTCCTAGCTTTGAAATACCTACTCAATCTGTAACTTACTGCTTCATTCACTTTAAAAGATCTTCAGAGAACGCGATGTGTTTGTTATTTGTGACCTGTTGCTCATCGTAAGGTCTTAATTTAAGTTACGATTTACCTTCACCGTTATCATTATCGAAACCTAATTACATTAGAATTCCCTTTCATTCCTTGCTTATCAGTAACCTTATTCAAAGTCCAAAACTCCTTCAAACTCCTTACAACTATAAACTAGATCCAGACTAATATCCAGGCACCTGACAACATCAAAGCCCACTTATCAAGATTCTCTGTACGCCTCGCGTGACGTCACCGAAATTAATTTCAGCAAATTTCTAATTACCATCCCGAATGATTTACAAAGCGCCGCTCGCGTTCATTTTGATTCCGTCTGATTTATTGGTTGGAGCTGAACATTGTGACATGTCGTGGTCACTGGCTGAATGGTGGAATGGAAACTAATGGCCTAGCTCTCACCATGTTGCTAGGTAATGGAAGATGATGGATTGGGTGAGTGATGGCCATATTTGAACCTTGTGACGATTAAGAGAGATATATACAGGAGAAATTCCTAGTGTTTTCTTAAAAAGACAGAATTAGCCTGGTTATGTCCATTTTATTAGGTATATGTTTGTCTTTTAATCTTTCCTTATAGTGTTTATATCCGATTTATTCACTAGGAATCCGTTTTATGTTAGAATTAAACTTATAGTTATAATTATTAATATAAGTTTAAAGAAATAATTGAGTGAATATGTGTGAGTTGAATGTTTGTGTTTGATGTATCATTATACATCACTAGATATTGTTAGACATATAATTTCTAAATTTCTAAATTCTAGAGTGCCGCCGACAATGCTGAACCGTGTGTTAAAATTTGTCCATCTATACCTTATATATATCTCTGATCCCATTTCTCTTATTTGTGTGCAAATAGTCCATGATACAGTCATCAATATCAATTCATCAACTCGATAAAGACCCCTTATTTCCATATCCTTATAAACATTCCCCCTACAATAGAACAAACATTACTAAATATCATGGGTTCTCGGTGTTCCAAACATAATACGGATACTACTTAAATCAAGTTTCCGGCAAAAACTTTACCAGAGATTCTGAGATCACCGTCTTATTTCTACCCAAATTCACCAAGGTGTCTTGTTCATCAAGCTGTTTAGGAAAATAGGAAACGGTTTATTATCTAGGTAACAAAAGCAGATACACACATGAGTGGCATAAAATACTCGTATTACATGTTAGGTTATAAACTTATTTTCCAGAGAGCCCAGAAAGATACCGTTTTTTTTTATGAATCTCGTAGTTTAATTGCCAGCGTGGAGACAGAGAACTAATGTCAGGTGTACTATGGTATGTTCTTATGTGTGTCTAACAATGGTTTCAGCCCTCTCTCAGAGCTAAGTACAGAACTTTTGCAATCAGGAGATCAGTTCGTAAAATCTTGCACAAAACATTATACCCAGTTGAATTCAGACTACCAGTTCGTCGAGACAGTGCATTTTGAATGACAGATATAGTGTGGTCGGTACGATCGTTCATCATAAGGTAAACTAGGCTTGAGCGTTGAAAATAAACGCTGTAGCGTGAGCCGGTAACAGAAATAACTGCGTAATAATGTGGGTGACATTATAATAGTGTCGATTCTACTCGTAGTGCGTGAGAGAACGGGGGACTTCCTATGAATTGTCTGTCTTTGTCTTAGATGTTGTTTTGTTTTGTCAAAAAAATTGACAGATACAGATACTTCGATAGACTTGGCGAAACTTATAATGGAAACAGATCTCGGAACAGTTCTAATGCCACGTCCGGAGGATGAGAAATCTCAAGAATATTAGAAGGCCCAATAAAAGTTTCTTGTAAAGGAGATGCCTGCTCTGTTTAAAGACAATCAGGATTGAAATATGACGGAAACTGGATTGTTGAAAGTGTCAGAAACACGTAATTTAAGAAGCATAAATAAGTACTCTGTGGTGTGTGTACTAATTTGGTAGCAGGTACTATAAATGTCAGGAGCGTAGTACTCGCAACTCCTGGGCGTGTACACCAAAAGAGTACGTTAGTAGCAGGTGGTGTTCTGTAGTTCTTGCCTACCCCATGGAAAAATAAGTGAGTCTATGTACGTTTGTATGTAGTAGGTATCGCTTCAAACCATAGACAATTCACCCGTATTAACATCAACGGTTTAAAGGTCTGCTTTTGTACCATAGTTCTACAAGTAGTTTCAGTACAATTTCAGGTTATGTTCGGCTCGACGTTAATCGCGCGGCGAACAGCGGGAAGTTCCTATTAAGTCTGTGACTCCGGGACGCGATGCGCGGTAATTGACTTGTAGTGCGCCGCGGTGGGGCCACTAGATCTACGAGTTCAAAAAAAAGACGGATTTAAAAAAATACTTTTTGTAAACAAGTTCATGACGAAGAAAGGGAATGATGATGGGATATTTGCTATTGTATATCCACCAGTTCTTACCACCCAACCAAGGCCCATGGTAACAACTTTGACTTTGGAGAGTGCGGTTTCTGTAGCTCGAGTTACTTCTGACCTGCGTTAATCTTACCTACTTGGAGGTAATGTTTTTATTGTTGTGCAATATTTCCCACTCGTGACTAAACGCACGTGGGTCAAGAAAAAAACAAGGATATAAAACATATAGCGCTTATGATTCGAACGGAATTATAAGAGCAACATATCATCTACGGGGTCCAAAACATTGTTCAGTTCGCCATGAGTCGGCACTGCCAGGTGGCCATATCAATGTAGGATGTAGGTAGGGATATACGTTAGGGAAAAGCCACTCGATCTCGTTCGAATTGTGCCGAGCCAAACCGAACATGATTCAGTGATGAAAAATGCCGAACGGTGTTTGATGATCGGCAGGAGTTGAATGAAAGCCGGATATGTGTTCAGTACAGTAGTACATTGTACAGGTAGCTCATTGAATACAAAGTGAGGTCAGCTTATAATAAAAATGTATAGCTTGATGTTAGCCGTGTGTACAGCCGTACCTGAACTACGGGTCGGCTTTATTGTACAGCCAAATCGAGTGTGTCTGTCCGAGCAAGTAATTTTTACTACCATGTTCACTGCCGGTCGACCACTTTTCTCTCTTATGTTGTTAGTTATAAGGTTGAAAATTGGTCGTCAGTAAGCGGGATAATACCTAGTATACGTAAGTGTTTAAATCAATTTCTGAACAAAGCGCACGTGTTCACTGTTCAAGTAGGTAGTTATTTAATAAACCTCTGTGAACACTGTAATCACAGAACGTAAACACATCAGACAGATCAAAGGTAATTAGCTTTTGATTTTTTTTATAGAAATCGGCAATGGTGTGAGTGTGTTTACAAATAAAATGAATATCATAAGCAACTAGACCTAGAACAAACCCAATTGTTTACTGCGGGAGTCTATCGCTAAAACGCTCAGTCATTGCACCTGCTGTTAAAGCTGGCAGTCAAAATCTAAGAACGTTGATAATTTTAGAAAAAATTATAAAAATCAGCAACAATACAGGTCTTTAACACTACATTTCTTGGCAACAAAAGGGCAGTAGACATAAATCCATTTGCATAGTAGGGGTTCGTTCTAACCGACAATGAAGTGCTAACATTTTTGGCGGTTTTGACATTGTGATTTTTGATGCCATTTACTAGAGAATCAAAAGACGCGTTTGTTTTTCAGTCTCCTGTAAAGTTGCTATTTTTGACTTAGATGGTGTTAGAACTTCAACGAACATAACTCTCAGGAAATAATATAATTACCGATGATCGATGATCGACGACTATAGGTATTTATCACGTGCCTGACAAGGCACTAAGCTAGTAAGACATTACTAAGAAATCGCAATCACAGCCGCGCACACAGAAGGGTACATACAACTATATCTACTAGTTAGTTTACTATGATGAGCTGACCTTGCAAAAATCTAGCCTTAGCCGGTAACTATCCAATAAACGCACAATTAATAAAACCTACACCTTTAATAGACATAGCATAGCAACTCAAACATAATTATTATAATACAAACATTATTAATACCTAGACACACCGCGGCACAGTAGACATATTAGTATTAGCATACAGTATTTCAACTACGAGCAAATGGTTAGAATCGGCTCACTCACACATGCAAAACCTTTACATAACACGAGTTTTAAGCATGTTTCAAGTAGCAGGTAAATCGTGAGTAAGTACTTCGAAACAAGTGGTTAAGTTTCATGTGTGTAGTGCAACATAACATAAAGTTTAGTTGACAGCACTAAAGCGTTTGATTTTATAAAAACGGCCAAGTTAGTTTACTGGTTGCCTTTATACTGTGACCGTAGCAACATAGTTTGACCTGTGCATGTGTGCGTACGGTCAATAGGGCATACAAACGTTATTATAAATTCACACATCAATCCTGTATACATATTGACTTGGTAAACTTGAAACAATATTGTCAGATAGTAGGTGATACAGAAAAACCACGTTTTACAACATAGGGTAAAATTATCATAAATCAGTATCTACGCTATGAAGATCTATGTACTTCAATCTCTCAGAGAGGAAACGTTTGTGCTGACTGCATAAGCACAATTAGCCTATAATGTTCCCACTGCTGGGACACACGGCTTCCTCTCTATGAGAGGGAATGGGCAATAATCCCTTACGCGGGCCCAGTGTGGGTTGGTAGATGTCACATGTCACAATGTTTGGTTCTAGGACATGCCGGTTTCCTCACGATGTTTTCCTTCACCATTTTGAGAGCAGTGGTGATGAAATAAATGACACAAAATAATGCCTGGGTTCCACTTACTGTTCGTAAGTCGGGGCCGCCACCACTGGGCCACCGCAGCTCTCATGCTGACCGTGGTCATATAAAAATAGACAAAGTACAAATCTGCTCTAACATTAAGTGATGATAAAGTTTTCTTTGGATTGCATAGATCTATCGAGGTTATTTTTGTAAAGCTCTGCATCGGCTTAATAAATTCCGATACAGTACGTACATATAAGTACCAAGAGCTGATAAAGTGTTAGGTAATATTCAATCAAGAATTTCAAAGAAATGGAATGGTTTTGTTGCGATATTCCTTAAAAAAGTAAAGGAGAACAAGGTAAAGTCATTGCTTTTAACAGATGCATTGCATGTCTAGTGCAACAATCTGTATTTCAGCATCAATTTAACAGGCCAAGCCAAGCCAGATCCTTTAAATTGCGTTTTTCTACTAGCGAGAAACGGCAGTGATTACCTAACGCTCAATCAAAACTAAATAGATTCGCATCGACGCATTTTAAAGCCGTGTCCTCACTGCGTGCAACGTTGCCAATGATTCAATCAAGTCTACCTTAATTTTCTCCATTTGCTACTCACTTATTTCACTACGCCACACTTTGACACTAGATCATTAAAAACTTACTGTTTTGAACCATAAAGGTATGATTCCAAACTACGCAGTAGTGCCGCGACAGCACTGCAGCGTGCAGCGTGGTTCGGAATCATACCTTTAAGGTTAGTTAGCAGCATACTCAGCTTTTATGGAGAAGCTATCGACTGATAGGCAAGCTTATCGGTAATTTTTCGTGTGAATGTATGTTTGTAACTGTCTTTGTGTATCTCATATTCAGCAGTTGAGTTGAAATGGGACTATACAGAGGACACGAGAAGCAAGCAAAATAATTGCATTTTTTAATCGACGTCCAACGGGAGGAGGTTGTCAATTCGTCTGAATGTTCTTGTTTATGTGTATGTTCAGCGGTAGCTTTGCAATTATAAACCGATTTCGATGATTCTGTTTCGTTTGGAGGAATATTATTTTGAATACGTAGTTTCAAAATAAAATGTCCTATGGATGAGTTCTTTAGCTGTCGACTGTGACAATAGTCGCCTAATGCAACCTCAGCTTTACAGTGATGTAACTACACCATACTGGGATCGCTGAAATATCTGCAGCGCTGCCAAAAGCGCTTCCAACTGCTTGCAGCGACACGTTTGACTGACGAGACATCTTATCTATGACTGGCACGCGACAGCCTAGCGACGTACATTGTTGCAATAGGCATATCGAACAAAATTACCCGCCGATTTTATTGGCATGACAGCTGTAATCGATTTGAAAATGAAAATCGATTATCGCGAATGGTGAACCGATTATTTTGAGGGTTGGTTCATTTGTTTTATAATATTACTAGCCACTAGCTTTTGCTTCATAATATGATGTTTTCTGGACTAATCACATCAAGATTTGTTTCTTAAACATATGCTTCATTTAAATGTAAAAAAAAAAGTATTTTACACATAAACTTTCCGAAATAAATCCCCTAACTGATGGACCCGAAAAGCGACTTTATTTTCGATTTTTTTTCATTGTTTATCAGCTGCAACTTTCGTGATGAAATAATGTGAAATAATCAGCAGAGTTACCAGCTTTCAATGACTAACAAAAGCATCCGTGTTCAAAGGTAACTGAAGCATTATTCGTACCAAAGCTTTCATAATCGATATTAATAAATCAGAAGGTCAGATAAACGAAATGCACTATGAACGTAATTCTACCATAAAGATAAATTCTAACATCTGGATTTTGGAAGAATGCACGAGCAAATTACAGCAAATTCTTATTTCTGTATAAAAACTCTAGGTTCGAAAACAGAGTTCTTCATTTGAATGAATGGGTGACCTGTATTACAAAAATCACATTAAAAAAAGAATACTTTGAAACTATTTGGTAGCAATCAATTATTCAAGTCATTGACCGATTAATAATGCAAAAAATACGTGCTTACAATTACACAAACGTTATTCTCTAGTGTAGTAATTATTGTAGCAGTTACATATTGCAAGTATTGCACATTGAAACAATGATTATACTCAGAAACTCCGGTTGCTCAAACAAATAAATTGGCTCGAAATCTCATGAAGATCTAGTTCAGAACATCACAAAGCGATTTCATTGCTCACGCGTATATTAAATGGCCGAATACTTGTCAGAACATAAACACAATCCACGCGCCTTCAATCCATTTTGTACTTAAACAAACACGCGTAGACGGTGCAACAATAAATTATTATAACGACTACCTCATACATTAAAGCCAAACCTTTGATATCGCCTGTTAGACCAGCAATGGACACTCCATTAGGCAGACTTATATACTTCGTCTATTGTCTTAAAATACTAGAAAAAAAAGCAGAAATGACGCATTAGTCATTAGCAGCTTAAAATAAAACTCGTCCAGTTTAAGCGGAGCTGCGGTGTTCGAAGACGTTGCTAAAATGTAGGTATTTAGCGCAGGTGTCAGAGGTCTTGTAAGATTGGTCTTGGTATAAATAGTGATGTCTTTTAGCAACGTAGTGTTCGGTTCCCGAATACCGGTGCACAACTAATGTAGGCCGGTGGCTTGTCAATCTGCACGGCGGTGTTTCGACGCGCGAATCGTTTAAGTGATTTATTTTTGTTGTTCTTTATGAGGGGAACACGTGTTTTCGGTTTTCCGTTTCATTTTCTTTGACCGATTTCCTGTAATTTTATTGTGGTAGAAGAAACTTTTTTTCGGAATTCTCTTTAGCCATTATTTGCTATTATTTGTAACCACAATGTAGCATAAAATATTTGTATTAAATATTTTTCATTTCAAACGATTTCAACTCGTCAATCAAAAACTTTTCACTAAACGATATTTGAAAGCTAATTAGCGTTCGTCACAATACCTAATTTCATAAATGCTCAGAAAACACAAAAATACATTACAAAACATCCGAGATAAAAAAAAAGAAAAACATCGACTACCCACATAAACTTTTCCACACCCCATCGAATCTCCGCAACATCCAACATCCGGCGTCCGGTAACGTCCAGGCTCCGACATCCGGCGTCCGGGTCGTATCCGAGATTGATAATAACATAAACACCGGTCCGACTGTGCCGTATCAATCAACCGCCACGCCTCCCTTGGCAGCAATGCGATAATATTCATTCGGTTCCGTCGAAAATCTACGAGTGTATTCACTGCTATTGTATGTGAAATTCGTTCGTGGAAACGAGAGTAAATAAATAGTTGTGGATAGGTCAATCAGAAGCTGCGATGATTATAGTCAGCTGATTGGATGGATGAATGGACGTGGACGAAGCAAAAGATGTATTGCCTATCCCATGTGAAAAAGGGTCATTATCAATGATGAGTAGACAGTAGACAGTTTTTGACTTATTAATGAGAGATTACTAGATAAAAAACCGTCCAAATGCAAGTCGTACTCACACCCACATAGGGTTCCGTAGCACCAAACAATATAATAAAAATATTTTGAAGGCATTCGTTCATACGTTGTATTGTTTTACATTCATGAACAAAACTAAATTTGTTTTTCATAGTATGTTAATGAAAAACAAAGTTGTTGCTGCAGTTTGATGAAAAAGTCCCATATCTCAAAAAATAAACATCGAATCTTATTCAAACCAATTTGGTTGTAAGTTTTTTTTACGTTCTATAATCCTATATTTTTTCAGAATTTTTCTCCTCTTACTTTAGAAATTAGAGGGGGGGACACATTTTACCACTTTGGAAGTGTTTATCTTTCAAACGATTGACTTTGAGAGAAAATAGTTTTAGAAACCTCAAATCTTTAAAGACCTATCTATAGACACCGCACGTAAAGGTTTGATGAAAAAAATATTTTTTAGTTTCAGTTCCATGTCCAGACCCCTCTCATATTTTTTATTTTTGTATAAATACCTATAGCGATTCACAGAATACATCTACCTACTATGTTTCAACTGTGTAGTCCTAATAGTTTCGGAGTAAAGTGGCTGTGACATACACGGACAGGCGGACAGACAGACAGACTTGGCGAATCTAGGTTCCGTTTTTTGCCATTCGGCTACGGAACTCTAAAAACTATTTAAAACCTGGTTTGTATCTAAGTATACAATACGTGTAGACAATGGATGGCCCTCATTAGTGAAAAACAGCTGAAATTTTAACCTGAACTGCCTTTAATACTTATCTATAACTAGCGACCTGCCCCGGTTTCGCACGGGTGCAATGTTATACATATAAACCTTCCTCTTGAATTACTCTATCTCTTGCTGAAATCTAAAAACTGAATTAAAATCCGTTGCGCAGTTTAAAAGATATAGGCGTACAAACAGCGGGAGCGACTTTGTTTTATCTATACTAATCTACACTTCTATACTAATATTATAAAGAGGTAAAATTTGTTTGTAAGTTTGTGTGTAGGGGTAATCTCCGGAACTTATGATCCAATTCTAAAAATTCTGTCACTGGCAGAAAGCTACATTATTCGTGGGTGCTATAGGCTATAAATTATGTTTATATCTTGCTTATTTGCCGATCTATCAATATTTTTGCTGACGAAGTCGCAGGCGAAATGCTCTACTATATAAAGATAATACAGTTATACAGACACACGCACGTTGCAATGTAAAGCGTTGATTAGGTACCCCCCACATTGCATTATAAAAAGACGAACGAAACTGTGCCCGCATGAAATCCTTTCCCCTTATTGAACAATGTTACGAAAAATCGCATCGCACACTCTTTGCTACTCAAAAATGTACATCATATACAACGACAGGATTTTAGTACCTCCTCCATCTTTAGGCCTACTCTTGGCACTACTTACTCTTTAGGCATCCTATTCTTGGGAAAAAAGCGTAGGTTTAGGTTGTCTATGAAAGATCTATCGTTCTTGAACTTTTTCAAAACAGTTCCAAATGTAGTCTTGGCCCTTTGATTCTTTGCTGCTTTTGACTATTTGATAAATGTTTTTATTATTATTTTAGGTCTGTTTAGTTAGTAAATAATGTATAGAACCTAAAATCATATCAAATAAATCTTTAAAAAAATATCTTGCATTACTATTAAAATGCATACGCATTAAATGGATCCGCTGTATGCGAGACGCACGGGACCAGTCAATGTGGCGACACTTGGGGGAGGCCTATGTCCAGCAGTACGTCTTTCAGCTGAAATAATGATGATGATGACTGTTCAAATGAATGCGCTCTTTATGAGTCTTATGTCTAAGTGTCTAAGGTTCTGTGCTCTCTAAATAAATGTGTTTTTAAGTGGGATCCTGTTTCAACCAAGTCTACATTATTTCCGCATCTGCTATTACCTCATAAGCACATCAACACAGTGAGTCTGTCAAATGACACTGTCATTATGACAGTGATCTTTACCGTCGTTAAACCAAGGTTGCTGTTGGGTTACCACTGTCAGAGTTAAAATAATTACGAACAAACTGTACCTAATAAATTTCGAAGCTACACGATCGTCTACGGAAACGCACGACTACACCCGATCTCATACAAACACTAATATCCCAAGCAGTAGGTATTCCGTTTAAGATCCAATGTCAGGCACATAGTACGATATTGTATTGCCGTACTGCGTTGTCGTGCAGTTGACAGCACGGTTTCTGCAGTGTTGCCAGTGTGCTCGCAACTTGTACGATAAATCCTTTAGTTATTAATCTGTGCTGTGCAGATTGGAACAATAAATCGTTTAGTTCCAGGCGTCTCGTAAAAGGTTTTTTTTGTTACAGGCAACGTGAAGAGTTTTCTTTATTTAAAAGTATTGTTTCTTGGCATATATTGTTTGTGTAGCGTGTTTGTGTATCTAATAGAGGTGATCTTTAGTGCCCAGCTCAAATACGGGGGAAAAAGTTTGAATTTATTTATGTATGTAATGATTTAAGCCAAACAATACTTTAATCTATACTAATATTATAAAGAGGTAAAATTTGTTTGTAAGTTTGTATGTAGGGGGTAATCTCTGGTTCTACTGAACCAATTTAGAAAATAGTTTCACTAATAGGAAGCTACATGATCCCCGAGTGCCATAGGCTATATTTACAACGTGCCCGTGGGATTATTTTCAACCAAAACGCGAGCGAAGCTGCGGGCAACAGCTAGTTATGCATAAAGTCAGGATTTCAGATTTAAATACATAAAAAGCAAAGACCTTTTAACACACTTTTCAGTACATAAGAAAACAAACGTGAAAAACAAAGATATTTATAGTTGAGAAAATGACT
The DNA here is from genome assembly GCA_947578425.1 of Eugnorisma glareosa. Lineage (NCBI taxonomy): Eukaryota > Metazoa > Arthropoda > Insecta > Lepidoptera > Noctuidae > Eugnorisma > Eugnorisma glareosa. Next base: position 17,443,354 of record OX387969.1, on the reverse strand, counting down.
TAATGAAATTATACAACTTTACCGTGTGCATTCAAAACATCGTAATATGATCTTTATGGTTTTCGCGTTAAGGTGTACGGGAGCTATATGAATAAATTAGTATAATTTGATCCGTCGACGGCGCATGTCATGGTGTCGTGAGGGATTACATCTGGGAGTAAGGAAGGCTACACAAGATGGACCGGAGCTGATGAAAAAGTGCTGAAAATGTTACATTTCTCGTTATTTACTTAATTACCTACTAGCTGTTGCCCGCGGCTTCGCTCGTGTTTTCTCGAAAATTATTCCAGGAGCACGTTGTAAACATAGCCTATAGCACTCGGGGATAGTGTAGCTTCCTTTTACCTATCCTAAACTTAGCCTGAATCCATCAGTTTTTTACACAAACAAAAACAGTGACAAGAATTGGTATAGCAAAAGGAACGGGGCATTTCATTTAAGGGCAAATATCACCAAATAAACGAACGTGATCTGCACAGCTCTTAAACGCGTTATATGTGCTAATCGCGTTCAGTTCCATTCGTTAAATTCACAATTTTAGCTTAATCGATCGATTACTGTTAAACTCCACGCATCAGTCCAATGTGTAGTATCCTTAAGGCCAATATCCGTGGAGGCAAATGTTAACGCAGTCCCATCGTACAGTCGTCCACACAACTAATGTAAGTATGTTTGTTCGAAAAAGTTCCCAAAGTCGTACAAACTTGGGAGAGCAGTTTATAGAAGCAGTGTACATGTAAGGCTTGCAAGGATTCAGTAATGTTATTTACTTTGTGTTTGTTCCTACCTGTAGATGAAAGGAAATCATAGGAGCATGTTACTGCTGATTGAACGAACCTTGTTTTGACGAAGTTCTCTTTGATTAGGCAGGTTTATTGTAGGAAAGATAGATCTGATCAATTTGAATTAAGCATCATAGAAATAAGAACGCTTGTTTCAATGATAAGAAGTTACTTTTCCGAAAACTGTGTTGACTTGATATCTCGGCAGATGCAAGTTACCGTAAATTATTGAAAAAATAAAACACTTTGTAATGAGTAATGGTTAGTTAAAGCATAGATATATCATTTAATTGACTCTTAGAAACAGAAGTACAGGCGCCAGCGGGTCCATTTCCACCCAGCGCAAAAATCCTCGCGTTTTTTTTTTATGTCACTGTATCAGTGTAATATTCGACGCGGACAAAGCGTCTCTCCTCGCGCGTGCTCCAAGATAAGTGAAAGCCGAATTATTTCCTTAAAAACAATACTGATACAGTCCTTTATTTAATGACATCAAAAAGTTGCTCGAGGATTTTATCGGTTGTTGGAAACGGACCCCAGCTGTCAAATTTTCTCTTTGGATTTTCATCTTAACCGTCAACATTTTATGCGTTAAAATCATTTGGAGAAATTTATCAGTCTGTGGTAACCTGATATGCTGGCGACTGTACAATCTTTTCATAGGATTTTGCCTCTGATTTTGCATAACTTTCGCAATCACAGTGATCTTTATTCCCGTCACGATTAGGTTGATTTTGCGTTGTTACTGTCAGAGGTAAAATAATTGGTAAAGAACTGTAATGCCGTGGGCGTAAAAGAAAAGTCAAAGTAAATCTAACTAAATACCTATAGAACATAACTAAGATAAAAAACTAGGACTTTTCAGCTCCATCATTACTTTTTTTTGTTACAAAAATCAAATTAAGAAAGAAGTAGAGCCAAAGCTTTAGGGAATTAATATTGAGATAAAGAATTATTATAAAATGAAAACTAAGAAAAGATATTTCATGGAAAGATTTTTCGCAGATAATAAAGGTTTTTATTCATAATTTGGGTAAGGCTTGGAAAAGGATTACATTACAAAATGATCTGATTTTGCTTGTAGGTAGATCAGATTAGACTATTAGAATACCCAGATGTTGACGTGAAGAGCATAGTTCAATATCGGCATTTAGATTTTTAGCGGCATTGGCATGGCATAGTGATAATTTCATTTGGTGCTTCTCGAGAAAGAAAAGCTCAGTAATACTTACTTCGTGATTTTAAAGATAAAGAAACTATAAAGTCTCCATTGTTTCTTCTTCATTCCGTCCACGATCACCAAACAAATCACCACAAATCACGAAACGAAAGCACCCAATCTCAATAACATTATCAAAACCCAAATCTTTCCCAAAAAGGACAAAACAAACACATCAACAATCAAAATTATATCTACAGAATCCATTACCGCGCCTCTTAGCACTCCTAGAATCGAAGTACCAATAAAAACGTCAACGTATTACGTGCGAACTGTCACTAACACATTCCGTTTAGTGTCAGGCGAACGGTCGGGCGATAATAGTTCGTTTCGTATTTGTTACTCGTATTCTACAGAAATGTCTGTTGACGCTGCTTTTAGAATATTAAGACTGTCTGTTGTTGTGTCGCGGGGAAATTATTTGGGAATGTTATTGTGATAAAAGCTTCTAACTTTGTGGTTGAATGTCGAGGAAACAGTAGGCAAGTCTTCTTCTCTAAAGTGTGGTTAGTGCCTATCAGTGGCAAAGGTTCCAAACAACTCGATTCCAATCGGCTTCCCTTTGAAAAATGGCACAGTCAGTATTCTAATGCACTTGACGATATATAGACGATCACATGCCTTACGTTCCACATAGAGGGTGTACCACCACATAAAAATACGTGGGAAAGATTTTGGTGCACGTGGACTCGGGACTTGATAGCCATCTCACCGTATAGACAAAAATATTATAATCACATTAAAGATATGTTCTCCGGCTTACCTCTTACAAAAATTGACCCTTCGCTACTGGTGCCTAAGCTGGTGTTTTTGTGTTGGCTCTTGAACCTCTGACTTGCATTAACATGCTCTCAGGCATGCTGGTTACCTCACGATGATGTTTTCCATCACCGAAGCAAGTGATAATGTAATTCTACACTACGCACATGAATCCGAGAGGAAGGAGGGGGAGGAGGGTAGGCAAGTAATTGGTGAAAGTGCACAATCTTTTTTTGGTTTTTCTCGATGAAATATGTATACAGAGCTAAACCATTTGTTTTATTTCCTTTAGATACAGTAGGATTTTTAAAGCTTATTTATTTTCAAAAGTTACTGAAGAACTTATTATTTATCATTTGTTTTTAAAGATTTATAGAGCGCTTTATGACTATACTGACAAAAAAGATTATGTCCGGCCAAAAGCATGTTGGGTTTACGATATCGTCAAAGTTTCAGGAAACACCTGGATGACGGACACACTGAACCGCTGCGGGTCATGTGGCAGACGAACATGAAATGAAAATTATGATAGCATCCATTGCGAATTCCATGTCACTGTAGCATTCAATACATGCCAAAATATACGTTTGTAGCTAGAAAATATCTCGTGGTGGTAAAACCTAGGTAATAGAGGGCACTGCTTCAACATTATCATCATTTCAGCCAAAAGACGTCCACTGCTGGACATAGGCTTCCCCCAAGTGTTGCCCCACATTGATCGGTCCCATGTGTCTCACATCCAGCGGATACCCGCAACCAGCGTACTGCTTACTATGAAGTTATAGTAAAAACGAAAGTTAGATACATTATGTGGTACTTACTTCACACTTAAGTATTTAGTAAATGAATAGGGCTGATGTCTCCTTCGGTTTCTATTATGTAAGCCAAACAGTTTAGACGTGGGAGAATTCCTTAGTCGATTGTTACCTACAGCGACGTGGGAACCCTCGGCGCATTGAGATAAAATGTGAACAGTTATACTATTAATAAAATAAACATTGATTTTAAAGTGTCAAGTAATTTATTTATTTTATAGTTATTATTTTACAATTCACAGCAACAACACAACAGCAAAACTTATTGTGATGAGAATAGAGTTTACTTTGATTTTGGTGGTGAATCAAAATCAGAGAAAGAGTAACTGTGAAAGGACTGGAAGTCTTTATACCTGTTAGAAAGAGAAAGAGTTATCCTTTGCAGCGTCTCTTTCACTCTCAAGGCATAATGAGCCTTTGCAGCTTTGTTATATAAGTCACTGAAAGATTCGCCCATAGTTTTTATGCGCACCAGGCCCTGCGGTCTCGAGATAAGATAGCGATTGCAAAACAACCGAATTCGGTCGCAAAGTCATAACGATGCGGATTTAAGGTGGAAGCCGACACCGGCGCAGGTCGCGTCCGGCTCGCGTCCACCTTAAATTCGCATCGTTATGACTTTGCGACCGAAAGCGGCTGTTTTGTGATCGCTATCTACATATGACAAGGTTAGTCACTAGTTCACTACCCACACGATAAAAAAGAAGAAGACCAAAATATTTAAGCCAAAATATAAAAAAATAAGATCTGTCTGACCCACGCTGATTATTCTCCGGAAAAATACACATCCAAACTGTTCTATATTTGTTCAAAACAAAAATTCAGAGCTAAAATAAATAGGAAACCGTTTTTTTTTTAAATAAAACAACAAATATGGCGCCCAAAATGAAAGCAATGCGCACCGACTCGAAAACGCAAGCGACACGCATCGAGTTTTATACAAAGTTATCGATCACCAAATAACAGTGTCGATTCAAAACTGACGTTGTAAATAAACCTTTCGAATTTTCACGCACACAGAGAACAACGATACGGTGACCATAAATTAAAGAAGATACAGAAGGCTCAGTACTGGCTGCCTGCGATAGAGGATGAACATAGAAACGGTACGACAGAGGTTGCATGTATTTTACAGGACGCGCAAATTGGTTGTAGGTTTCCACAGCTCACAGTTACAATTAAAACCTGATTAAGGTGGAAGCGCAAGGGTAGCCCGCGAAATTAAAATTTTCTTACGTTTATTGCAATTTGCAGGTCAGTATCAGGTTGTATGTTGATGAAAATGTGAATCGTATCAGTAACACGTATGGAGTTACAAAATTATAATCAGTCAAATCATCAATACAACCCCCAGTTCATTTAACCCCATTCAATAACTATATTATGAAAAAGTCACTCAATGACCTGCAAATTGCAATAAACGTAAGAAAATTTAAATTTCGCGGGCTACCCTTGCGCAACTCAATTAGAAGGATTTACGTTGAACGTGGTTTCTTGAAAGAAATCTACAGCCCATCTATACTAATATTATGAAGAGGTAAAGTTTGTGAGGTTGTACGGTACGAGTAATCTCTGGATCTACTGAACCGATTTTGAAAATTCTTTCATAGGAAGCTACATTATCCCTGAGTGCCATGGTCTATGTTTACAACGTGCCCGTGGGATAATTTCCGACCAAAACGCGAGCGAAGCCGCGGGCAACAGTTAGTTGTAGGATAAACGTAACGAAAATCGGTGTTATTACTCAGCGTTTCAAGCTTGTGTAAGGCGTTATCAGTATCACACTCAGTCCGAAGTGAGCCTTCTACACCTACATATTTCACTCCAATGCCCATGATTCATGAGCTTATAATTCGGGACTGGGGAAATTACAGAGCGCACGGGGTAGAGGGAGGTGAAAAGTTGCTGTTATTACCGATATTAAGCCGTGCCTACCTGTGTGAGTGCACTAACGATGTGTGAGTGTGTGTGACTAGTAAATTATTACACCCTCGTGCATTACGTGTGCGTGTAGGGTGACGATGTTCCAGGAAATCAGCGGGACAATTTAGATACGGCACGCGAATGAAAATAATGTTACGAATTGCGTTTTTTTTCGTCGTCAGCGTATTTATTGACTATTATTTTTGTATGTTTTCGGATCGAATGGGTGATTTATCGATGTTTTCCGAAATATTTGAATGATATATAGTGATACAAGGATATTCAATCTCTTTTTAGGAAACAATTTGTTTTATTTTATTACTTTTTGTGTCTGCAAAAGGAAATGTATGTTTTAAATGTTTGTTACTCGAGTTCTACGTAATGGTTGAGTGACTATGAATGGTTTTTGGCAGACGGTCTAGTTTCGATTTTGATATGGCAATCGTAAAATATCGGTTACGCTTAAAACGGTAATTATACTATTATTGTTGCCGGTGATATAATATTCAATAATTTTGGTATTTAAACGATGAACAGTGCCTGCTTATTCATTGCCTTTAACAAACACAATCATGGCTATACTATTCCTGCTGGGAAACAATCCTCAAGCCTCTTCTGTGCGTGAGGGAGTGGGCCATTATCCATCACACGGGCCCAGTGCAAATAGGTGGATTTCATATGTCCTTATTCTTTACATGCTCGCAAGCAAGTGTACAGATATCTAAATATAGAATTGTTTTTCTTTTTCGTGCCTAACCTAGTCTCAGCGTTTTTATGCCGCCCATGGGCCTCTGATTTGGCTTAGCATGCTGTTGAAAATATCTCTCAGGCATGATGATTTTTGAGAGCAGCGGCGGTCCGGATGTGGCGACCCCGACTTTAGAACAGTAAGTCGTGGGTTCGAACCCAGGCAGGCGCATAACTTTATGTAATTTATTTCATCACTACTGCTCTCAAAACGGTGAAGGAAAAAAACAACATCGTGATGAAACCATGTCCTAGAACCAAAACATTCGAAGACATGTGACATCCAACAAGCTGCGCTGGTGGATTATAGCATTCCCTCTCATAGAGAGGAGGACGTGTGTCCCAGCAGTGGGAACATTATAGGCTGATTATGTTGCTAATGCTATGCCGCTTTGGTTTCCTCAAGATGTTTCCTTCACCGAAGTAATTGACAATTGTACAATACGAACATGAATCAGAGGTGCGTGTCTACAATATAGCATTTAAAACTATGGTATAAAGCAAGAATAATCCTAGCTATTAAAAACCACGTGGCTACCGTTCCCGTCTCGTCCAGTCGACCGAAACAAAAAAGCAAATATTCCCGCCGTTCGGTCCTGGAATTTGATTTAGAGAAAAATTGCGATGAAATATTAACCTTTTGTAAACTACGATGCAAAAGCCACAGACTGAAGTAAATTGCTTACTCTGAAATATTAATAAGGAACTAGTCGATAAAACAAAATCAAAAAAGGGGATGGTAGTAAAGGTATTAAGCTGGTGTAGTAAAGGAATTCTGTAGTTGTTGTTTTTGACTAGTAATGCCAAGCGATAATTACGCCAGATCGAATAATATAATACAATTTATTAATAAAATATAAGCCATATATGCTTCAGTACTCGCCGTAGTACGTGGCACAAGACACTACCTTGTTTTCAGATATGGAAAATATCGTTAATCCTTAAGAACCTGTTCAGGGTAATCGTACAAACTTATTAAATTATTGTATTGTCATCGGTCCTTGATATGTGTGCGAAGTTTCAATTCAATCCGACGTTTTGAAGTAGGGGGAAATCGCGTTCAAAGAGTCGGTTACATATTTAGATACGTAGATACATACCAAGCTAATAAAAGTGTGTTAAAAAACAAATACAATAGAATTTAACACCACAATCAGTCAAATGATCGAAATAATACAATCCAGTTGTTTTACAAAAACCGAAAGTTGTGACGTTAAAATATTGGGGATATGTTATATATATTTTTTTGGTAAAACTGCTGCCAGTTTTCAGTACGTTTAAAATTAAACTATCCATTTAACAGCTGTTACACAATCGTAATAGTAGTTAAATTTTGAAACATAATCAAACGGAATTTTGAGCATTCATGTAAAAGACAATCTATGTGCTGAAATGAGTCTGTAGCTATGTAAGTACCTATTCATTTACATTGTGCATATAAAACAATAATCATGGGTATACTAATATTATAAAGAGGTAAAGTTTGTGAGGTTGTAGGGGGTTATCTCTGGATCTACGGAACCGATTTTGAAAATTATTTCACTAATAGGAAGCTACATTATCCCCGAGTTACTTTAACAACGTGCCCATAGGATAACTTCCCACCAAAACGCGAGCGAAGCCGCAGCAACAGATCATCATCATCATCATCATCATTTCAGCCGAAAGACGTCCACTGCTGGACATAGGCCTCCCCCAAGTGTCGCCACACTGACCGGTCCCGTGCAACTCGCATCCAGCGGATCCCCGCAACCTTCACCAGGTCATCGGTCCACCTAGTGGGAGGCCTTCCAACGCAACGTCTTCCGGTTCGCGGTCGCCACTCCAGAACTTTTCGGCCCCATCGGCAACAGAATTCGGTTAGTCCCGCTATGGTATGGTCCCGGTATGGCACCCTCTTAAAATACCTATCAAAAAGTCCCGCTATGGTACCCATCTTTTAGATCTACGTTAGACAATAGAAGGTACAACTGAAAAGAAAAGTGTATCTATAAATAAATACTTTTAGGAGTGTATCAATAAAACGTCTGTTTGCGATATTAAATCAGTCTTTTATTAATTCAAAATATTTATAAAAAAATATCAAACAGTAAAACGAAATATTAATTGCAATGTAATTTTTAAAATAATCAACAATATTAATTACCAATAATCAACAATAAAAAAAATATAAAAAATCCACATCTCAGAAAAGTATTACTGTAAATATTATAAACTACAAATAAAAACAACATCCAGACATAAATATTAGTTACAAATAATCAACATTGAGAAAAGGCAGTAATTGTAAATTTATATAAACTACAAAAATAATCAACAACCAACTAGACAAATATATTAATTACAAATAATCAACATGGAGAAAAAGGCGCAAATTGTAAACATAAACTACAAAAAATAATCAACATCGAGAAAAAGTATTAAACATTTTAATAGGCTAAAAACAAAATTAAAATAAACTATTTTTTTAAATGTTCTGATCGAAATGTTGACTTTGATATGTTAATCAGAAAATCACCAATGGAGATAGCTTTATTTTCGTAACTTTTTGTTAGCTTTTGAATCTGGCGGTCGATTTCTATACTTGTTCTTTTTCTTGAATTTATAGGTGATCTTTTTAGTCGAAAGCTATAACAAAAATCATCAGTTATTTAAGTTAAGCTATATTTTTTTCAGTAACCGTCTGTAATAGAAGGCGACAACCAATAATATCTACCAAAATAAATAAAATCAAATCCATTTTCAAATTCTTCTATGTACTCGTATTATGTAAAAAAATATATATCTGCTTTTAAAAATATTATATCTGCTTAAAAATATTGTCTAAAAAATACAACTTACTTGGCTTGTTTTATATCAAAGTGACATGTGTCGTTGCCAATTGTTTGCAGAAACAATAATAAACTGGGATTTTTTCCAATAATTTTGTTGAATCTGCCATTCCATGATTCCGCCAAGTTAGTTGTTCTATGGCGTTCATTATGGCAACACCAAATGAGGTCTGGATATTCAAGCCACTGAGTGACAAAATAGTCATTGAATTTGGTCATAGCTTCATCGTCGAAACTGAAAAAAATACTTATTAAACGTTCGTACTTGTAAAGCAATGAAATTAACAGGTCCTTACTGATATTGTTAATAACAGCCTAGATCTAAGACTAGATACATGTAAATAATAGCCATGTAAACTTGTTATTTTGTTTTATTAGTCCTGCTAGAGCCCTTTATTGTTTGTTAATCTTGTTAGAATCTTATAGCTCACTTATTAAACCTAAAGAATCTCATTTTGTCATCATTTATAGCTAAATACATAAGTTTATTGTAATTTAACTCAGTAGGTTAAGATATAACGTAGATATGTGTAGAACCGACGTAGATATATAAGAATTTTACGTATTATGTAAAGCTTCAACCCAATATGTAACAGATTTTACCATTAGCAAGTAAATAACTGCATAAATGTACATGATTTACGTAATTATAAATAAAAGCTGCTTTACACACACATACAGACACGCGTTACATCTCACAAACACATATACACAACTCACAGTCGTCTCTGATTGGCTGGAACCAAATCTCCAAGGTAGTTCACCCACGCCGCGCTCTGCGCTAGTGGCGTTTCTTATATAAAGAGGCCGCCCAAATTTTTACGCATTACTCATCTCGACTGCTGCTTGAAGACATCTAGAAGAAGTTACGTACGCGCTCCTCTACACTCTACACTCACTACACTTCACCCTATGCAGTATATTAAGCATATAAATTCGTTTTAATTATTATCATTCCGCAACATCCTATGAAACTGAAGATACAGTCCAATAAGACTGGTGCAGCGCCTTGAAGAATAAAGCTGCACCTTTCAATGGTCCTTCTCGTCCGGATCTCTGAATCAAGCTTTCAAGAAAGAAATTTTCGCCACTGAAGAGAGAAAAACCTCAAGTTCACTGCAGCAAACTTTCAAAAAAGAAACAAGTACGCGCGAGTGTTAGCAGTTGGCCTTGCCTAGCCGCTGTTAATTACTTGGAAGCAATCATTATCACACGTACGTGGCCACCTAGCGGTGTTAAAGGCCATTATATCGTACGGAGGCAGTGGAGCACCTGACCACTCCACGCACCATCCCAGGTGTAGCAGTCAGACCCCGCCGGTACGGTGTGGACACGCCCGGGGCCACAGGTTGGCACGCAACGACGAGCGTTGGTTTTCCCGCCACACTCTGATGCACCCGTAAGCGCCCGCGCCCTCTGCTGGGAGGTTCCTACCTTTCCAATCCCGTACATTCCCATTCCTGGTTCGGCATCACCGCGTTAGGAGTCCGGCCAGGCTGATAGGCAAGGTAGGCGTCACATCAAGAAAAACAGTGAAAGTGAAAGTGATAAAGTGATAAAGTGTTAATTTTAAGTAGTAGGAATAGGGCCCCCTCGTGCGTAAATGGATAACGCACGTGTATTGCGTTCAGGCAAATCTACGCCTGCCACAGACGCCACAACGGCGTCCGGTCAGACAATGTCGGCCGAATCAAATACGTGGAGTAAAGGCACCAGCATAGAGGACACGAACGGTGATAGCAGCACGCGTAATATCGAGAAAGTAATCGAAGAAGGGTTAACGCGAGTCGATGAGTCAAATACTCAAGTTAGGAGTGCGTCGGGCACCGTAGTAAACGTCCCCGTAGACAGGGCAAGTAGCCGATTATCAATGTTAAAAGCCGAGCTAGAGTTACATAATTCCGAGTTAGCACGAGCTCGGGCGGCGTCCGCAGTTGCCTTAAGTCGTCTGGAAATAGCCAGGATCGAACTGGAAAGTTCCTGCGACGCGGAGCGCCCGCCCCAGTTAGAAGAGTTTCGTGTTGAGGGCTGGATTTCGGAACAGTACGTAGCAGAAAGGCCAGCAATTTTAGATAACGCCCAAGTCCCGGGACAGGCGCCGCGACCACCTACGACGAGTAGGAACGAGCCGCGCGTTGGCAACGACATGTCGAATAGTAGCAGCGACATGGCGATGCTGGCCAACGCAATAGTGCAGGCGGTAAATTCAGGCAGACCAGACTCCGCGGCACCTAAATTCATCCACGAACTACCCCATTTCGACGGGGCGATTGCCGAGTGGATGGCATTCAAATCAGTCTTTAGCGACACAGTGAGCATGTTTACTGACGTACAAAACGTAGCTCGATTAAGAAAAGCACTTAGAGGTGCTGCCCGCGAAACAGTTAGGGCGTTATTATTCACGGTGTCGGATCCGTATGAAGTAATGGACACGTTAGAAAGACGTTACGGCCGACCGGAATTACTCGTCTTATCGGAACTCGAAAACATAAAGCGAATGCCCCGCATGAGCGAAGACGGGCGTAACGTAAGTAGTTTCGCGAGCAAAATATCAAATACAGTAGCGGCAATAAAATCACTCAAACAGCCGCAATATCTGTATTCACCTGAGTTAGTGAGTCGAATAGTAGAAAAACTCAGCATAATTTTAAAATATAAATGGTACGAATTTAAATCAGAGCGCAGCGGCGCGCCCGAGTTAGAATTGCTGTCTCAGTTCTTAAACGTTATGGCCGATCAATGTGGCGCTATGTTTGCCTACGAAACGGCGCGAGACGAAAGAAAAAACCGAACGAAACCGCGCGGGGTAAACACAGCGCGTGAACACACACGCCATCAACACGCGGACTCGGACAGCGACGATTCAGAAACCGAGGCCAGCTCATCGCGTAAAATCGTAGCCGCCGTAAATAAGTCAAAGAAACAAACGTCGAAAACGCAAAAACCACAAACATCACGACCAAATAGCGAGTCGTCGGCAGAAAAGGATAAAAAATGTGTTATTTGCGCGGGAGACCACAGCGCTGCAGTGTGCGCAGACTTTGCAAAATTATCCGTAAAAGAAAGATGGGACGCGGCTAAGCGCGATAAGTTATGTTTCAGGTGCCTAAATAGCTCGCACATGCGAATGGCTAGGTGCAAATACGTGCCATGCGGAATTAATGGGTGTGAAGCGTCACACCATAAAATGCTACACGGCAGCGACAATACAGCTCTGCCTACCCGCGGTAACGTTAGCTCGGTAAATCACGTGTACACGTCTAATACCTATTTAAAAATAGTGCCGGTCGAATTAAGCGGACCCATAGGCGCGACTGCTACCTACGCCTTATTAGATGAAGGTTCAACCATGACGCTTGTTGAACGAGGCGTAGCAGACAGCGTGATACCTAGAGGTCGAGGCCAACTATTATCGCTGGAGGGCGTGGGAGGTAATCGAATAGACGACACGGAATCATGCCACGTTAAATTATCAATCCGCGGTTTATGTAGTAGAAACTTAGAAACTATGAGTGCAAACACCATAGAAAATTTAAATCTATCTCCACAGGAGGTAAGCAGAGAAGTAGTAAGCCAGTGCAGCCACCTAACGGAAATAGAGGATGAGCTGTGCTACGAGTTGGGTAAACCGACCATTTTAATAGGCCAGGACAACTGGCATTTAATTACGTCAAGACAACTGCGTGTCGGCAACAAAACCCAACCCGTAGCATCGCTGACCAAATTAGGTTGGGTCTTACATGGAAAAAACTCACGTCCACGCAATACAGTAGCGTTGGTAAATCACGTGCGACCCACGCCATCAGATGACCCCGCGTTAGAGCTTATCAGAAATTTCTTTAGTATCGAATCATTAGGAATAGAGCCTCGCAGGCCAGCGTCCGATCCAGATCAGCGCGCCCTGGCAATCCTAGACAAAACGTGCAAGAAAATAAGCGATAACAGATTCGAAACGGGACTACTGTGGCGAACAGACGACGAGGTAATGCCTAATAACAAAAAACAAGCTCTCAGTCGTCTGTACAATCTTGAAAATAAATTAGATAAAAATTCAAAATTAAAATCCGAATATAACAAGCAAGTAAATAATCTGATAGAAGCGGGCTACGCCGAAAAAATAGACACCCCATCGACGTCACCACGCAGTTGGTATTTACCGCACTTTTCAGTAGTGCATCCGCAAAAGGGTAAAATACGCCTGGTGTTCGACGCAGCAGCAAAAAATGGGGGTAAAAGTTTAAACGACGCGTTGTTAGCAGGCCCTGATTTATTACAATCGCTTTTCGGTGTGTTAGTTAGATTCAGAGAAGGCAAAATAGCCGTAGTAGCCGACATCAAGGAGATGTTTTTACAGGTCAAAATCGCTCAGCAAGACCGCGATAGTCTACGATTTTTATGGAGGGGTGAAGATAGGGAACGACCGCCACAGGAGTACCGAATGACGTCGTTAATTTTCGGTGCGGCCTCCTCCCCATGTACCGCCATCTATGTAAAAAATAAAAACGCAGAATATCACGGCCAGCAATACCCAGAAGTCGCAAGAGCCACCGTGCGTAATTTTTATATGGACGACTATTTAGGCGCGTTCAACTCGGAAAGCGAGGCAAAACAAGTGATAAACGCCATGTATAAAGTACATTTAAATGCATCTTTCGAGTTACGCGGATGGGCGTCGAACGTGCCCAAAGTAATAAGTGACGTCACAGATACGCGCAGTAGCGATTCGACCATGTTAGGAAAAAGCGATGTAGAGCGAACATTAGGCCTTATATGGAACCACGCACGCGATACGTTAGGTTTTAACGTCAATCTAAGAAGTACACCCGCGAACGTCATACAAGGTGACACTCTGCCCACCAAGCGACAAGTAACTAGCGCGGTCATGTCGGTATTCGATCCGCTGGGATTAGTTTCGCCGATTACGATGATAGGCAAATGTCTTATACAAGAAATATGGCGTAGCGGGATAGACTGGGACGACCCCATCACAACCGAGCATCACGTGACCTGGTTATCATTCATAAACAACTTACAATTGCTGAAAAAACTAGAAATAGATAGGTATGTACCTGCCACGTCCTCTAGCGAAGGCGAGTTACACGTTTTCTGCGACGCAAGCGAAAAAGTATATTCAGCCGCGATTTATTTCGTAAGTACAAACTCAGACGGTACACAAGCGTCACGGCTGATAGCAGGTAAAGCCAAAGTGGCTCCGCTGAAACCTATTTCCATACCCCGCCTAGAGCTTCAGGCTGCAGTGTTAGGCAGTCGATTAGCCGAATCGGTCAAGCGCGAGTCCGATTATAAAATATTAAAATGCCATTATTGGTCAGACTCAAAAACCGTGTTAGCCTGGATAAAATCAGACCCGCGCACGTTCAAGTCGTTTGTAGCACATCGACTGGCTGAGATCGAAAGCTTAACTACTCCAGCCAACTGGCGATGGGTGCCCAGCGCTGATAACGTCGCGGACGACGCAACCAAGGGCATTCCTGTCGAATTTAACTCAAATCACAGGTGGTTCACTGGACCCGAGTTCATAAGAGGCGACCCCGCATCATGGCCGCAGGAAAAGCGAGCCGCGGCGCCACCACCCCCTTCAGGGGAAGAAAGAATTTTAAAACAAGTCCATGTGATTATTAGACATGACGTAAGCGATTACTTACCTCAGTTAGAACGTTTCTCGAAATACACTCGATTAATACGTGTTGCTGCCACCGTTCTGCTCGCCGCCGAGGTATTTAAAGCCAAACTACTCAAAAGAATCACAAGTAAAGAACTTGCACCAAATCATATAAAACTAGCTGAACTATTGCTAGTAAGAAGAAGTCAGTATAACTCGTTCGGCGAGGACATCACGACGATCGAAGCCGGACGGCGACTGCCGAGAAAGTCACCGTTTTTTCAAGCTCTTCGTAAAAATCGACCGCAACGGGATCCTGTGTTTAGACAGCAGAATAAAAGAAAAGCAAAACCTGCCAGTCCTACATGCCAAAGAAGGCTTTACTCAGCTGTTGGTGCATCACACGCACGCAACCTTCAATCACGGCAACCATCAAACTGTCATGAATGAACTGAGACAACGTTACCACATAATTGGACTGCGCGGTGTTATACGCTACATATGCAATAAATGCCAATGGTGTCGGACCTATAGGGGGATCCCCTCAAAAATCCCTTTAGGCGACTTACCTGCAGAAAGGCTGGCCCAAAACCAACCGCCCTTCACAGCCACTGCGGTGGATTATTTTGGGCCCATGCACATCAATGTCGGGCGAAAGCTAGAAAAGAGGTGGGGCGCGCTATATACATGCCTCACCACACGAGCAGTGCACCTGGAAGTGGCCACATCCCTCTCGGCCTCCTCCATGATCATGAGCCTGCGAAGAATGATAGCTCGCCGCGGCACACCAACAGTAATATACAGCGACAACGGAACCAACTTCGTGGGCGCTGAAAAAGAAATCGCTGAAGCCATGCAAGGCAATGACAATGACTTGAGAGCCTTTGCATCCGAGAAGCTGATCACCTGGAAGAAGATACCACCTGGTGCCCCAAACATGGGCGGCGCCTGGGAAAGAATGGTCAGATCGGTGAAAACAGCGTTACGAGTCACCCTCAAAGAAAGGTTTCCTCCCGATGACATACTTCACACGTTGCTACTAGAAGCAGAGCACATTGTTAACTCGAGACCATTGACTCCGGTGAATCCTAACCTAGATGAAGAAGCGCTAACCCCCAATCACTTCCTTATTGGGCGCTCGAGCGGAATGTCACCACTTGGCTCGTTTAAAGACACACAGATAAACTCCAACTCCTGGAAAGCCACTCAGGCTTTAGCCGATGCCTTTTGGGCACGATGGACGGCAGAATACAGACCTCTTTTAATGCCACGATCCAGCTCCAACCCTCAGCATAAAAACTTAAAAATCGGCGACATCGTCGTAATATGTGATGGCACGATGCCAAGAGGAGTATGGCCTCGAGGCGAGATCATGAAAGTCTACCCAGGCCCAGACGGACGAGTTCGAGTAACTGAAGTACGAACAACAGCTGGATTACTTCGTCGCCCAGCCTCCCGCCTCATCCTGATCTCAACATCGGACTAAAAACATTTATTACGGTGCTTACGCACGAGGGGGAGATTGTTAATAACAGCCTAGATCTAAGACTAGATACATGTAAATAATAGCCATGTAAACTTGTTATTTTGTTTTATTAGTCCTGCTAGAGCCCTTTATTGTTTGTTAATCTTGTTAGAATCTTATAGCTCACTTATTAAACCTAAAGAATCTCATTTTGTCATCATTTATAGCTAAATACATAAGTTTATTGTAATTTAACTCAGTAGGTTAAGATATAACGTAGATATGTGTAGAACCGACGTAGATATATAAGAATTTTACGTATTATGTAAAGCTTCAACCCAATATGTAACAGATTTTACCATTAGCAAGTAAATAACTGCATAAATGTACATGATTTACGTAATTATAAATAAAAGCTGCTTTACACACACATACAGACACGCGTTACATCTCACAAACACATATACACAACTCACAGTCGTCTCTGATTGGCTGGAACCAAATCTCCAAGGTAGTTCACCCACGCCGCGCTCTGCGCTAGTGGCGTTTCTTATATAAAGAGGCCGCCCAAATTTTTACGCATTACTCATCTCGACTGCTGCTTGAAGACATCTAGAAGAAGTTACGTACGCGCTCCTCTACACTCTACACTCACTACACTTCACCCTATGCAGTATATTAAGCATATAAATTCGTTTTAATTATTATCATTCCGCAACATCCTATGAAACTGAAGATACAGTCCAATAAGACTGGTGCAGCGCCTTGAAGAATAAAGCTGCACCTTTCAGATATTGTTGTTCTTTACTTTTTTGCCATATAATTAGAGTTAAGTACTCAAACATCATTTTGGAAAGTAACCAAGATATTATACCTATTTTCCATTATATGCAGCCAGCCGTCTTCAATATCTTGTTTTGGCAAAAACGCCAAGCCTATGCATTGCTTAACATGGTTCGAGGACTCTTCGTGTTCCATGAGATTTAAAGATTTCGCTTTTTTGATAACGTTCTTTTGAAAATGTACGTTACATCCATTTATTTTGATATCAGGAAAAATCTTCGCTGCTGCATTTATTACTCCTATTTCATAATCGAAGGTAAATTTCGATGGACGCCATTCAGGCAAAGTTTGTTTAATCAATTCGAAAACTTTTTCATAAGTTTTCCCTTCTTTGTTTTTTAACAGAATATAAAATAATGGTGCTACATTCGTGGATAACTCAGTGCTTCCCATGTCTCCATGAATGACATAAACTTGTTCGAATGGGTTTGGGCAGCCGTCGAAAGTGCCATCACCAAAGTAATGCGTTACACATTTTATATATTCCTTTACTTCTGTCGAGGAAAATATAATTATTCGATTACAGTCTTCATTACAATAATCAGCCAATACATACTTATTAAATTCTTCTGGTATTATAATTTCTTCCACATTCTTAAATTGTGTTTTTGGTACGTTCAACGACTTATTTCGGTGTCTGTATAATACTGTTTTTAATTTTTTATAGTCAGGAACATTTCCTGTAAGGTGTAACCCTTTGTCTTTTAAGTTACCCATGTGTTTTTCGAAAATTTTCTGTACTGATCCGTAATTTGAATTTACTTCTTTTTTGCACTCACTTATAGCCATTTGAACTTCATTGTCTTCAAAATGTGGCACGCACTGATCACTGTGTTTATAATCTTTAATTATTGTATTATTGGTATTCTCAATAGTTATATATCCACTACATTTAATACTATTTCTCCTATTTACACAATGCCAAGTACTTGAATTTTTATTTTCTCTGCGTTTAATATATTTATGTCCGGCACGTAATAAAGTTTTTCCACCGCGTCGACTGTCAATAATTATTAAATTTACACCACGTGAACTACTTGACCCAGACATTGCAATAGATAAACTAACAAGCTATCCTAATTACTCATATCGCAAAAGTACAGCTGCAAATAGCAAACTAAACCCGGAATAATACTGTCTCTCTCTATTTTCATAAAAACAAAAGGGAAGAGCTAGATACGAATTCGAGGAAGGGCTCGTCTCTATTGTTTTACGAAAAAACCGGTTGGTCAGGTAACTACCTGAAGTGAAACGACAATTACCGAGCGTGATTTGTTTAAAAAATAGTATTAATAAATATTATCTTGCTTAACTATAATAGTTAAGAAAAGATATTTTTTATTTATACTATTTTTTTCTTAACGCATTGTATAACTTTTCTTTACAACAGTACCAAAAACTGAAGGGTACCATAGCGGGACTTTTTGATAGGTATTTTAAGAGGGTGCCATACCGGGACCATACCATAGCGGGACTAACCCACAGAATTCAGCAACAGATAGTATTTAATAATATACATGCACCTAGGTAAATCTAAGACATGCTGCGCCGACCCCAAATAAATTGAGGCAGGACCATGATTATGAGGTATGTAAATTTAACTGGCAATACCAATGTCAGATATGATGTAAGAAGAAGTAAAAACTGTAAAAAAACATTAACAACAAATACCAATAATATGTCACCAGGTAAAAAAGACGCACAACAATTAATCTTCCAAGTTTAACTATTACAACACTATATTGTCTTTATCCACAATCTTATTTATGCAGAAGGCTACAAGC
Organism: Eugnorisma glareosa; assembly: GCA_947578425.1. Taxonomy (NCBI): domain Eukaryota; kingdom Metazoa; phylum Arthropoda; class Insecta; order Lepidoptera; family Noctuidae; genus Eugnorisma; species Eugnorisma glareosa. Next base: position 17,424,563 of record OX387969.1, on the reverse strand, counting down.
AAAGACGGACGACAAGGTTATATTACTAACACCCTAAACAACAACAATAACTTATAATAACATGTCCATCGATCATTATCTTTAGCTGCTTTAATTTCTATAACAAAGTAAAACAGCAATGAATGTCATTCCAAATGATAATGTCGCGTTAGATGCTAATTATAATTTTTCGACGATTTCTCTTGCGGCTGACCTTTACTTTGCGTTTACTTGTCTATTACCTCATTGCTTGTAAATAATGCACCTGCTGTCCCGTCGCTAGCGAGTAGCGATCGACGGTTATCTCGCACAAAAAGCGTACAATAGATAGTAGTTATAAAACAGATAAATAATTATGCAATATACATTTTAAGGGATGGAATTTAGAGACGGGGATAGTAATAGCAGCTAACTATAGCTACAGAAAAACTGTGTTAGAAAACTATACTTAACTTTTTGAGACATTTCGATCTACATTTACAGTTTTTGAAAAAACCGATTCGAGTCGGACTCCCGCATGAAGGCACCATTGTAGTACGTGAGCCCCTTATAATTTTGAATTTGTTGTTTTAGCGGCAACAGAAATATACATTCTGTGAAAATTTCAACTGTCTATCTATTACGGATCATGAGGTACAGACCGCTGACAGACAGACGGAGGGACGGACGGACGGACAGCAGAGGGTGAGTACAAAACTTCTTCTATTCGCTTATCGCCAGCAGTAGGACATGTCCCTAAGCATGTCCCTGTGCATTGTAAAATTATGTGTGTGTAATGCTAATTGTCGGAAGACTGATAAATCGGTAATTTATTAACCTTGAGTAAGTAACAATAAGTAAGTAAGTAACAATACTTGAGTAAGTAACATGCTACCTACCTACTTACACCTACTTGCTGAGATATAAAGGAAATGTGTAGTTGTAAACGATGAGTCCAATAAAGTTCCTTAAATAAAGCATATGGCCGTTTTTATGAACACTAAGTGATGAGTGAACCTAAATAAAAGTGCACTGTTGATTTTTTAAGGTTCGACGCTGAATCGAGCTGTGAGAGTGTTTGTTATTAAATACCGTTAATGTTAATGAAGAAGATCCGAATAAGAATGTCTTGACATGAAGAAGACCTAGATTGCTATTCAAGTCAAACGTTAAGAACGTTTCTTATAGGTATGTATATTTTATTAACATATTTTAGTAACTGGTACCATACAAATTACGTTGTTTACCCTCTGAATAGTAGTAAATGAATAATAATATATCAAAATAAAGTTAAGTTACAAATAAAATAACCAACATTACAATAATAATTATATTACATAACAAAACACCGCAATAAATTACCCATCCACACCCAACTATAATACTTTACGGTGCGCAAGCGCAGGCCTTCTGTCGCGATTAGCGTAGCCTTGCAAACTGTCCGCGCACGAATCCGCAGTAGCGTTGGTAACGTTCTCACTTTATGCGTACTGTCAATAACTAATCATGTTAGCATCTCGTACAGGTAAAATATTGTAATAATGTAGGCAAAGATATTGTTTTCAAAATGGCGGATAGAGTTGCGAGTATCTTCATACGCGTCAATTTAAAGGCGATCACCATTAAAAGAGTGTCCATGGAGTTTCTTTTCCATCCTTCTCCAAGATCTACGCTTTGGAATGGGCCACTTCAGTACCTACTTTCACAGTAATTACGCCTTGAGATGTGTAGCTTCATTTTTTATTTCATTTTCGGCAATTCAAAAATGCCTTTTGCACGTGTCAGTTGGCCTTGAAATAAATGCATTGATTTTCATATCAATTGAGCTCCATATTAATAGACATTAGATACCTGTGTTAAACAAAACAAGGTCAACAAAAGTGGTCTTGTGACCCGCCCTTACAAGATAATATTAAAAAAAACCAGTCAGAGCAACAACAAAAACTGGCCTAGTGAGTCAGACCCTCGCGCGACCCGGATCCGTACCATTAAATAAAAAAATAAAAAAAAACCCTCAAATATTTATTTCATTTTGTTTTTAGTATTTTGTTGTTATAGCGGCAATAGAAATACATCATCTGTAAAAATATCAACTGTCTAACTATCAAGGTTCATGAGATACAGCCTGGTGACAGACAGACAGACGGACAGTGGAGAGACAGACAGACTGACAGTGACGTCTTAGTAATTGGGTTCCATTTTTACCCCAGGTACGGAACCCTAAAAATTATAGACTGGAAAAACTTGACTGTATTACTGAACTCCAAAGTTTAAAATACCGATGTACCGTATCCATAAAGTTTGAAAGTTCGACTTACGTTGGTCAGAAAGTACGCTATGGCGAATTACTGAATTGAGAATGTTCATTATCGCGATGTACGGAACTCCGAAAGTTTGCTATGACGAATTACTTCATTCAGAATGTTCATCATCGAGATGTACGGACCTCCGAAAGCTTGCTATGCCGAATTACTTCATTCAGAATGTTCATCATCGAGATGTACGGACCTCCGAAAGCTTGCTATGACGAATTACTTCATTCAGAATGTTCATCATCGAGATGTACGGACCTCCGAAAGCTTGCTATGACGAATTACTTCATTCAGAATGTTCATCATCGAGATGTATGGACCTCCGAAAGCTTGCTATGACGAATTACTTCATTCAGAATGTTCATCATCGAGATGTACGGACCTCCGAAAGCTTGCGATGACGAATTACGTCATTCAGAATCTTCATCATCGAGATTCTGAGAGGGTATTTGAATGCTAATCCTAACTTCATATCCTAAATTCCTAACCAATATTATAAATGCGAAAGTAAGTTTGTAAAAGAAAGTAATTTCATCCTGAAATTTTGCATATACTTTTTCAGGTGTACAGAAACACCCTATCTATCTATCACACCCTTAAGCCCTAAGTAATAAGGTTGACGAGTGGCCGTCAGTTAACTCGGTAGTACATGAATAGCCCCTTCTTATCTATTCACTCAAGATAGACTGATGTACATAATAGAACTACTAAGTATGAAATTAGTCTTATATTGACAAGGTGTTTTAATAATACATTTTCTAGGTAATAATACATTTTCTTAGCACGAGCGTCACGAGTTTTGTGTTATTACCATTACAATAATAAAATGTATGACTTGTTTTTGTAGTAAAAGGTACGTACCATAAAGTACAGTCACGAGCACCAATATAATATTTAAACACTAACAATTTTTTGTGTTTTTCTCCTATTGTTAAGATAAAAATCTCACGTTGTTACGTACATAGTATTCTGGAAAGGAAAAAGAAAAAAAAAGGATTAAAATATGTGTTTTTTTTTAATGAAAATGATCCTATCTCCAAGTTACACTCGTTGGAGATAGAATAGGAATAGGAGGCTAAAAAAAAAAAAAGTTGCACTCGTTATTTCTCGCGAAAATCGCTTTTAAATTTAGGAAACTGTATACATATTGGTGCTCGTGACTATACCAAGGCAACTTAGTGCAACGATAAACTTACCAAAACTAAAGTCTAAACCCTTTTGATTGATGTGTTATTTTACTTTTTATTCTCATTTATTTAGCGTTGCTCTCGAAATAAATCATATTAACGATCTCTACGTACTTCCAACTAAACTACCACGCCTCTAGTAAACTTCTTTTTTTATTATATTATATTATCTTTTTTATCACCTTTACGTATTCATTTACATACATATAAATTAAATTTTTAAATATTTCAATCTCAAAACAAAAATAAAACATTAAAAAATATAAAGAAATTTTTTAAATTAAATTATTTAAATATCTTTTATTATTATTAGCCTCTATTGTCCCACTCCTGAGCAAAGGCCTCCCCCCATTCCTTCCACTTATCACGATGGTGTGCTTCTCCTTAAAATTCTACAATTTTATATTTATTTATGTTCCATATTATTCACGTTTTCATCATTCTTGTTTTCACTAACTATAAATGTAATGTAATTAACAACTAAATGTAATGCTCAAGCAAAAGCGAGCAATTATAACAGCGTATCTGAAAATGGCCGTCTGGCAAATAAGTAGGTACCATCGGTTACGAGTCTAGAGCTACACACATTCCCTTAAAATATTTTCTATTTTTACCTTCCCTACATTTCAAAATCTACATAAGTAACGTCTTCGCTATTAGCTACTATACTAAGTTACCTAAGCAAAGCTACTCCTACCTATGCGGGTGTTAGCTCTGCCCTACATTTTCGCAACACCAACCAATATGAGCCAGCCTGAACCGTTACCTCCCAAGTACTGTCGTCAAGTCAACTAAACACATACGTTGTGCCCATCGCAGCCTTCTGGTACGATTAGCACAGTAACGCCAACTACTACACTAGTAACTACACTAGTTGCGCAGGAGTCGATTGTAATTTTTGTTACTTTGTGTGTACAGTCATGAGCTAAATAGTTTAGGCAAATTGGTGAGGATATATAACCAAGTGCGAATTCAACAATAAGTTTAGTAAATATACCTTACCAATAGGACTTATCCTGAGTTTGAATTTCGAATTATGGAAAGGTTTTACAAAAAAAAAAACTAAGATATTAATTAGTACTTGGCAAAATAATGACGACATAACAAAAAAAAATGTACATGAAGTTGGAAAATTCAATTTTAAGTAGGTTTAACAGCTTATTTACTAAGCAAGGAATTTTGAATCGTTTCCATAACCATATTTAAAAGTAAACAAGTTTTGTGTTAGTCACATGTCAATAGTACGTCTTCACTCGTTTTTCCTCAATTACTAGAGTAGGTTATATTGTAATTACGTTGTTATTGCACGTCATGATTTTATGTTACATGTATGTAGTATACTGCTTAACAGAATTCCTCAGATTTGGAAACTGCTAAGACTCTATAAACTGAAACTGAAAGCATGAACTATCAAGGATGAATATATTTGCCCATTCCAAAACCTATTCTCTCTATTGAAAAGAATGGGAAAGAAATTCCATGGAAACTTTTGTAATTAATACATTTTATGTACTTACTATACTAACTTTCTTTACGTTTTGTTGCTCCTTTTATTAAAGATGGCGATACAGTCACTAAAAGATTTATGATTAAAACTTTGACGTGTCTCTGGGGTTAGCATTTTATTATGTCATAAAATACTTAGTACTTGTGTCCTTGTAATGAAAAATAAACAGAATAACAGACATCCATGAAAAGACACTCATATTTATGTGCTATCGGATTAATAAGGTCTAGTCATCATCATCATCACCATCACCATGCCTAGCCTTTTCCCATGTTGAGGTTGGCTGATATGCTGATACAACTGAAACCCAGTATTTTATACGTCTGCCTATCTGATTTCCACATACCAGTTACACTTAAACGGTGCGGCGACGTTAAATGAGTTGTACCACGCTGCGACGCAAAATGAGTTGACGAACCGGACTTTTGTATGAAACCAAATGCAGCGTAAATTCTGCGACTCATTTTACGCTACTCACAGCTAAAAAATTACGATCGTTTGGCCTCAGCCTTAATGGGTTACACGATATTCCTTAGTAAGACTGTTTGTCAGACATTCGGGCTTAGACTTCCCGTAACGACAAAAACATTTGAATGACAACCAGTAAAGTGTTTCCCTCAAATATGAACCACTCAAAGGGCCATTTAGCTTTAGTAGAACGTTTTAAAAACAATAATGATTTTGTTTTAGAAAGTTAATGGGAGTAATTAGTATGCAAACTACAGCAATTACGCTTGTTAAGATTTATTTTCAAATGGTTCAATAATGATTTTGCGCAACCCAAATAGAAACAATAAAAGTACATAGGAAAAAAGAAAATATAATAATGACACATCTACATCATAATGACACTAATACAGAAATGGTATAAGAAGTGTTGGCAGGTCAATAGTCAGATGTGTGGATGACATTCAGAAGACCTGGGTAAGACCTGGCTTGAGACTCGCGGAGACCAGGAAAGCATGTCACAAGAGGAGGCGTAGGTATATACTTAGCAGTGGATGGAAGAAGGCTGCTGATGATAATGATGATTATGAAGATGATGGATGGTAGTACTGTTATACAGCACAAAATTCTTTTTTAATAAGGAGTTATTACACGCAAAATGCCAGTACGAATATTCTTGTCCACACAAAAAATATCCAAATTCAATTTTATCGCTGCATACACTTATAACTGATGACGACAACTGTACCTCCGAAATAAATTCTTGCATAAAATTATCGCAGTCAAAAAGCGTCATTACCATGACATGGTAATGACGCTTTTATTACATTTTAATAAATTAGAAATATTTTGGAAATATGGTGCCTAATTTTGCATTAGTATTTTATGAATAGCACAAAATTCTTAGTGCTAGATTCACAGAATATGTTACCTAATAGCCGTTAAAATAATCGCTAAAATTGAATACCACAACAACTTCTAACCATCACATTATTTCATTATTTATAGTCACTGAACTCCATAGCTATATCTATCGTCTCCAAACAATCCCATAAATGTGGAAATAGTTAGTATCTAGCATATCAAGCGAAACGTATCCTCCCGAACAATCTTTCAGTAACCATTTACGATACGGAAGTTTTGAGCATCAATAAGATATGGCAGACTAATCATATTTACAAGACCATAAAATAAAGTAGGTAGATGATAGTAACTATAAATGACACAGAGCTACTATGTACATGTTTATTTATACATGACTAATCAAAGTAATACAATAATTTATCTCGGCTCATTATCGTCACATTGAGTGCAGACCACACGCATTGCCCTAAGGATAAACGTGCACTACACTGGCCGGTAAGGTCACGTCTAGGTTTCCAGTTGGCTTTGTCTAACTAGAGCAAATCGTGTTAGGGAAATGTCAATAGCTGTTATGATGTGGTTACTGGTAAGACTTGTTACGTCTTGTATTTTAACATTTTTAAGGCCAGCTGCTAAAGCGAAAATCGACAAAAACCAACGTTACATTAATTAAGTTATTACTTCCTATTTATTGAAAGTAGGTACCAACTTGGAACGGGAAAGGGGTGATCAGCAGGAGGGTATCAGTAGCGAAACAAGCTCATATATATCAGGGCAGAAATATAGTCTAGGTGGCTGGTGCTGTCCTTGTAAGGAATCGAGTGATGTTGACCCTTCGCCACTGGGTTCTTCTGACCGATAATTAATTACGTTACTACTTAATTAATTACGTTACTTACTTTGACGACCCGAATGGCGCAGCGGTAGTAAGACTGCCTTACGTTCTTAGGGTCCCGGGTTCGAATCCCGGTAGGAGCAAATGTTTGTGTGATGAGCATGGGCAGTTGTTTCCGAGTCATGGATGTTTATATGTATAATAAGTATGTATTTACAAACAAAAAAAGTATCTGTGTAGTATTATCAACTATCTGGTGTCCACGACACAAGCCTCGTTGCTTAGTGTGGCACCTAGATGGCGCTGTATGTAATGTCCAGTGAAATTTATTTATTTAATAATTATTGATAGTACCAACTTGAAACAGGACTTCGCCACTGGATTCTTCTAAGCAATAAATATCCTAAGCGCACTTATTTAAATACCGGCATATATAAACATTCTACATAAGCATGAAATCATCATTTTTTCTGTCTACGTCCCCAATTTTCAAGTTGCATAATCGCTCCACCACCTATCACAAATACACTGGCGTGCCACCAGACTATCGTGCCGTGTTACTTGACAATCGATTTGCCATTTTTCTGCTTCATCGGCATGCACTTACGTCATCATTTTGGCCTTTCCTGTACATGCTGAAATATGAATAATAACTTGATGTCGAGTTACGTATTCGGTTGTAAAGATTTTGAGAGCTCACTTTGAGTTTATTTGATGGGATATTGCATATGTCTGTCTGTTGACTAGATTTAAAATAATGTTTTTTTTTAAATAATATCTTAAGTGTTACGATTTATTTACACGAGTTCAAAGTGTCCCTACATTGTACATAAGAGGACTTACACAACGCTACTGACGCCGCGATTAACGTGTTCATTTGCTGCGCCCAAGTCGTACCATAGATACGAAACAGTTTACACGAAATTTTTAACGGTGTTACTCGTCAAAATGTTAGATGTAAACAGGGGCCTTAGTCTGCTATTGCAATAGTGTCAGAATGGTCTATCATTGATTGAATAAGGCCCCGCGCAGACGAATTACCCTTTGTACGCACGTCAAACGAGTTTCGAACGCGCTTCAATACGCCGTGGGCTAGGGGCCTTATTAAATCAATTATAGACCATTCTGACACAATTGCAATAGCAGACTAAGGCCCCTGGTCATAAGCTGAGCTTACAACAGCATAGGCCTCGACAGTTATTATATTTAAAACTAGCTGTTGCCCGCGGCTTCGCTTGCGTGTTGGTCGGAAATTATCCCACGGGTACGTTGTAAATATAGTCTATGTCATTCGGGGATAATTTAGCTTCCTGTTAGGGAAAGAATTTTCAAAATCGTTTTAGTAGATCCAGAGATTACCCCTACAACCTCACAAACTCACGAACATTACCTCTTTATAATATAAATAAAGAAGTATTGATAATGCCTAGAAGAGACCCATCAAGAAGATTTTTATCATTTGGTACAGGCAGACTTCGTCAAATGAAAAATCTTTGTAACATCAATTTGAACATATTTTCTTTAGACTTATGATTTATACGTATAGTCTGCTGGTATTAATAACGTTATAGATTATCCGTTACAGACAAATTGCTTCTTAAAATACCTGCCCAGACGACAAAGCCACTCGATTGGTTGTAGCAAATTAAATCCGACCGTACTATTGTGTCCCCGTACATCTAAATGTCAATGGCTAAATGTTGTACGATTATGAACTGTCTTGTTGGTTAATTAGGTACACTTTGAATTACAGATTCAGATTAATTTATTTATTGTAAAACATAGGTATATTTTAGATTCTCATTTGGTGGATCATTCTCGTTTGGTATTCTCATTGAGGGCGCTATGTTTTGCCTCTAGGGCGTACAAAAGTAGTAATACATGCAATATAATAAAAACAAGAACTTAATTTAACTTTGAACCACAATTAAACAAGTAAATAAATTAGATCATCTACAGGTAACAAGTTTGTCGTATTTTGTAATAAAACTATTCATTAGACGCTATTAGGCCGTTTTATGCTTACCATTTTGTTACAGTTCTTAGGGGATAAATTTCAGTTGAATTAGTTTTTATCCAAAATATAGCCAGCGATTTGGCATGAACATCAGTTTGGGTAAAATATTTTTTCACATTTCAGAATAGTTTGTACCACTAAATACTTATGTATTGCTCATGTCTACAAAATGGATGAATATACATATTTGCTTCTTGTTTCTAACAAACATTGGATTATCTCATGGTATTCAAATTTTACGACTTCAGTGATAAACTGAAACACTCGTAGAGTAAGTTTGTACTATTTTTAACAAAATATTTTCATCATACAAATATATATGTAAATAAAATTGTCTGTTTGTAACACCAAAATAACAGCTTTTTACTGAATGTAAAAGAAAATATATAGGTACGGTACTTACAACAAAGACACTTTATTTCAATTTTTGTCTGTCTGTCTGTCGGTCTGTCGGTCTGTCTATCCGTCTGTTTGTTTGTTCCGGCTAATTTCCGAAACGGCTGAACCGATTTTGACGGGACTTTTACTGGCATATAGCTGATGTTATAAGGAGTAAATAAAGCTACTATTATTAAGAATAACAATTAGGGTTCCGTGAAAAAAATTAAAACTCTTAAAATTAGTATTAAAATTCGATATAAAAAAGGAAAAACATTTCTTTTTTTAAATTAATTTCCCGCGAACGATCGTCGCGGGCAACAGCTAGTTAAAACATAAAACTTCGAGGCGGACGTATATTAGGGCACCTGTTAAACTGACACGAACCATTTTGTGCCCTATTCTTGGAGCAATAAAATTTACTATTCCTCGATTAATGTTACGATACTTTAAATTAATAGTGAAACTAAAAGAATTGATAACTAATGACGTCATTAGCCACTCTGTAAATCTTGAATAACTAAATGGCCTAAAAATGTCAGAGCAATTGGGAATAACGTAATAAAAATAACCGCTAACATAATATTTGCAAGAAAACATTGAATGTTATTGAATTATCATGAATGAGTCAATGTGATTGCAGTCATGAATATTTAGCAGCTTGCAAAACTCGTCGTTTCATGAATGGAAGGACCAGCGTGGGAAGTAATGAAAACCTAAGTACTAAGTAGTAACTATATTCACTCGCTTAGTACTTACTAAAGATATCTTCAAGGCAACTTGAACAATTACCTAACAACAGTAATAACACTCAAGATTCACTTAAATTCTAGCGTCACTCATTTGTGATAAATTGTTTTTGGAAATGCTGGTTAACCTGTCTATACATATATCTACTGTATGCAGAAGCTGTTGCTCGTCATCTTTACCCAACTATTTTGCGGTCGGCTTCAGCACTACCTGGGTTTTTGAGGTCAGATAGGCAGTCGCTCCATGTAAAATACTGGTATTCAGCTGCATCTGGTTAGACTGGAAGCCGACCCCAACATAGTTGGGAAAAGGCTAGGCAGATGATGCTGGAGTCGGTTTCTAGACTAACCGGGTGCAGCTGAATACCAGTATTTAACATAAGCAACTGACCCTCACCACCAGAAAGAAGACCAGGTAAGACAAGCAGAAGGTATTGGTAAAAGTTCACATAATAATTATAATAAAATAAATTAAAGTTCTAATAATAATAGAAAACATCAACAAAATCCAATGAGGGCTATCGTTTTTGAGCTCACCAGATGGCACCATTGTCGATTAAGGTCCTGTCAAAAATTCTATTTTATACTCTTAAGTACCAATAACTTCATGAACAGTTTATTTTATCACGTACACGTGTATAAAAACATAGTGTAAACTTCAGGTTCATATATTTACAATATTCTTCATAATATTAGGAAGCATTAAACATTTAAAAAACATTTTATCTCCAAGTACTGAAAATTAAGATTCTAAGTTGCTACTTAAAATCTTCAAGTCTTAATTAATCAGGAATGGCCCAATCTAAACCACAATTGTGAATATTTGTAAAAATACGTGTTAAAAAAGCACGCAAAGCGTGAACTTTTTATGACATCTGACATTTCGGTGCCCCCGCGCTACACTAGCGCCTCTAGCGGCGAATTCATACGCGATAGCCCCCATTCCAACAACCACTAGAAACTAACCATCGATAAAAACATAAATAACTGCATATCGATAATATAATCGCTAATCGGCATACAATCGAGAATCGAACGGTCGCGTGCATAGATGCAACTGCTCGTAATCGATTGTCGGCAACCGTCGCTTGTATGTGGGTCAACTTAAATTGAAAGACACTGCGACACGTAACGGTGGTGGGTTCCGATATGAGCTGGGGGATGCACCCTGTTATTGTTTAGTCTCTTTATAATTGGATAGTCTTGAGCGGACGAAAGGAGTATGTAAGGATCGTAGCAGATGGACTTCTGTAATTCATTTCTGGGTATGTATTTTTTGTTGACATTTCTGACATTATTGACAGCAACGCGACGTTCATAAGACGAGGGCATGACATGATAACTTTGTTCATAAGACAATACTACAGGAAATAAAGAACAAAAATTGTAAACTACAATGAGTAGTTTCAGGAGTTCCAGATACTTATCATTTTATTTTGTATATTATTGATATCTAGTGACCAAGAGAGTCCGTCCGTACCTAGCAACATAAACATTCCCTCATCTGAATTGTTTCTAAACGTTATATTATTATGTCAACTATAGTAAAACAGGTAAGGAACTCGTTTCACTGAAGTGGTAATTCATTAATTATAAATTAGAATTTTGCTAGATTTTCTAGTCCAGGCCACAACACACTACACAGGCCAAAGCTTTAAGTGAAACACCACAAATCCCAGACCAGGTACAAATTACGCGTACAATGCAGAAATTAAACGCGGAAGCTCTTGCGTATCAACTGTCAACGAGTGTATACAGTCATATGTTTATACGATTGTGTCATATATGACCCACCTATAAGTTGATAATAATAGCTAATTATTTGTTTATTTATTTTACCAATCTTCCACATGGAGACAGCATAATGGGTGCCAAGCGAAAAAATCGTGTTAGAAACACCACCCTGTCCTCAATATCTTAAGAAGTTGATGTTGGTGTTAAAGCATACAAGCTGTAGTGAGAGTGGGATGGCCAGGCGGCGCCGCACGAATGCGGGAGAGGTGTGCAGAGATCGTCAATCACTAGACGCCTGAGGGAGATACTGCCGTCGAGGTCGACCGTGGCGGTGGTAGTATGAAGATCTGATCATGTTCGCGGGGAAACTGTGACCAGAAATGCGCAAAACAGAGACGTTTGGAAAGAGAAAGAGGAGGCCTTTGTCCAGCAGTGGGACGGGGTTTAGGTTATAATTTTTACAATGTTTTATAAAGTTAGGAAGTAGTTATTGTACAAATTACTATGTGATCGCTTTCCATCCAGTTTACGATGGAATGTTATAGAAACTGACAATATTTGCGTATTCCATCGAGTAGAATATTTATCCTTTTAATATAAGCTTCGACAAAGCAACGATGCCAAGGAGGATCGTCGCGGTTTACTTAATAACTTAGACACACATGCATATTTGAATATTATATTCATACGTATATTATATACGTAAGTGTTTGTATTATTTGGCAATTGGGCAATACTCCAGCTATCTGTATCCTATTTGCTGGACATCATCAGCTACGGCAGACTATCTTACCCACTAGCCCTTTTTAAAGCTAAGTAAAGATTAAATAAATAGGTTACTAAAACAATCTGGCTAGGCTAGATGATACCTGGGAACCTTCTAGTTGCTGAGGTATTGGGGGTCAAAGTTCCAACATTTTCACAAGTTTTTTTTTAATACATTTTTTTGATTTAAGATTTTACTTTAAACACCTCCACGACCCCCGTACTATTCAATCCATATCCTGAGCACAATGTTTTGAGTGCGTTATATTGAGTCCTATCGTAAAACGTGATTTTCCACCCCAAAAAAAGTCGTTTGTAGCGCTCATTTTTGCGTAAATTTACTTAGTTTGAGGTACATAATGGTTGATTGACGGCTTCGTGAAGGGTCTTGTTACACCCTGTACACTATACTGTATGTTATGATTGACATATATGACTCTACAAAAAAACAAATCCTAGTGGGATAGATAATCAAACTAATGAACGTAGTGTATTTTCAACTTCTCAGCACATATACACCTACATACAAACACCTCTATGTACAACAAATATCTAAACACCGCATAGACATCCGTACCTACTTAAACAGACACACATACGATACATACAGACGTGTCATATTTATTAGCACCGGTGCGATACCGCGGCCTTTAGTGCTAACACTTCGCAATTATCACATCTAAAACAGGCCAGCAGTTCGTTACGGTATGCACAGTTTAACGCGGCATTAGGATTCAATAAATAACTTTAGAGTATTTTAGACGTTACTTTGAAGAGAGGATTCTAGAAGATGCTTTGAACTATAGTGCGTTCACAGTTATTATGCTTTGTTTTCTATCTTCAAACTGCCATTCGATATAGAATATTTTACTTTTTAGATTAACATTAACCAAAAAACAATTTAAAGAACAAAACAGGTATCGTTAAATAAAATATTAGACTTCTGCAAAATTACCCGTACAAACATTACCTCTTCGATGCGCATCCTATGCAAATAGCGAAAAAACCATATTCTGTCAAAAGCGCAACGTCACCAGAAAAAAATTAAACCAACCTTTGTTGGGGGAGCTCGGGCAAAAACAAAACATCAAAATATTTTATTAAACGCCAATTTCGAGGTACCAGTGACAAACGCTGAAAACGACATCAAGTTTTCACGCTTCACCCGACTTCGCCTATTGCCCGGCTAGCGTACCCCTATTGTATCGCAGTCGTAAATATTTGAAAAACGCCGTTGGCCATGTAACTGTAACTGGACTGTGCCTGTATACCACGTGAACTTTCCAAAGTGGATTATGTGGCTTTAGAACCAGCGATGCAGCATCATGCTGTGTGGTAACCTGCTTGTCGCAGTCACGATGTGCAAGCGTACGAACGTTTTTTGTTTTTTTAAATTTGTGCTTTGTATGTTTTTTTTTTTTGTCACTTTGGATGATGCACGTCATGTCCCTGCGACAAATAAATATTTTTCTTTCTTTCTTTTTCTTTCGATGTGGGAATTTGATTACCGTATTAGCCGTTTTAGCGGTAACATATTGAGTTTTAGAAGAAGTTCCGTTTTTTCAAGCTCAATTATCATCTGCTTAGCCTTTCACCAACTATATTATAGCCTGTTTCCAGTCTAATCGGATGCATCTGTATGTTTTTTTTTACAGGCTTACGCAGGATGTGTATTTACGTGTTGTGATGATGTAGCCCCATACATATTCCGTTCACTATTGAAGAAAGCGTATGCGTAAGCGTATGAAGTGTATGCAGTAAAAAACCGGCCAAGTGTGAGTCGGACTCGCGCATGAAGGGTTCCGTACGAGCGTAGTAAGGGAGCCCCCCCTTTAATTTTAAATTATAGCGGTAACAGAAATACACATTCTGTGAAAATTTCAACTGTCTACCTATTACGGATCATGAGATACAGCCCGCCGACAGGCAGACAGACGGACGGATGAACGGACGGACGGCGGAGGCTTAGTAATAGGGTTCTGTTGGTTACCCTTCGGGTACTGAACCCTAACAAGTTACAAACCATCGACCATCAATATTTATGTAACTTCGCCTATCAAAAACTTTCCGTTCAATAGCAATAGCGTGCATAAACTGCATGCCAAAACGGAATAAATACTAGCAAAGCAACGCCGATTGCGTGGCCAAACAATGTCTTATCAAAGTCGAAAGTCGCCGGCGGCAGCGGCCATCAATTGCGAACTCTTCGTAAACGGCAAGTATGCAGATCCAACGACAAATAGTTTCAACGATTTCCTTTCAGATTGTTACAGAAACTTGCCTGTGTATGAGAATTTAGTGGCGCCACTTGCAGCCCAGGATTTGCCGTACCGGTGTTTGTATTTCACCAATAGGTATTTTTGTCTGTGCTGACTTTTTCAGAGAATTCTATGCCTGCTGATTTAATCATCATCATCATTCTCTTGCCCTTCATCGGTGCAGCATGTCTTCTACTTCCATACTCAGTCTTTCATCAGTTTTTACGTGTAATGGATGTTCAGAATAGACACTTCAAAAGATGCGAAATTGACCCGTTAGTCTGGGAAAAGCAGGCACGAAATAGGCCCGAGTGGAGACGTTGGTTGCAGCTGCAGGTCAACGTATTAGAAGAGAGAAGAAGGTTGCAGCTAGACTTAAAGCGTGATAGCCTTAAAGCTAGGCCACCTGCAGCTATAATTTCGTTAATGGTGTTCTGACATGTGCGCTTTGTGCTCGGAGTTTTTCGGCCAAGAGCATATGATAGAGCAGCACACCAAAGCTCTCGACAACCTCCCTAGAAAGCCATCTCATCAGATCCTTTCATGCCATCACACACATCACAAAGTCCATTCATAGTTTCTTTGTCTTCCTCTACTCTGACACGTTTGCTTTAATAACAATTTTAATCAGGTTTAAGCGTCGATTTCAGGACAATACGTATTTCCCGTAAGTTTTGATTCATCAATGAATCAAATGAGTCACTGCTGGAGATAGACCTCCTTTCAATGTACGCTACATAACAGCACTCGGCAATTTGCGTTCCGCATGCAGACTGTCACAGTTACCTTTTAATGTCGTTGGTATAAGTACCTGGGGGGCGTGACGCTTGCCAATACGCGGTCTTCACTCCAGGGGGGTTACTATGACGTCTTAAAGCAGGAGTTATTCCAGTGTGGGAAAGAAACGTCGCTAGACGATCTGTATACCTCTGTCTCTTTCTCACATTGTAATTACTCCTGCGTAGGCCACCAGGACGCATCGTTCATACAGCCACAACATTTAGTTAAATGATTTCAGATCGATGTCGATGATTTGAAGGTCTAAACTTGGATGACTTATTATTACAATGGCTATGAGAAGTAGCTATAAAAGCAGCATTTTCCTGTTTAAAAAATGATTTATCGACCACGAACACTACCCAAGTACCGAACATTGCTACTATCTACCAGGAAACATTCTTGTTTCTTCTAATGGGAGCGCCGAGCAATGGGTATAGCATAATGAAATATTAGTAAATAGTCGATTGCAGGTCTCCGGTAAGAAAACCAGTATATACTGGCTCCTTATTCCGTTGTAACTCCGTACTACATTTGGCGAAGGAGCGAGCTTATTGCCATCAACCGGGCACAAATCCTGACTCCGTGGCTGTTACTGAGAAATTCCCAATGGAAAAACCCAATAACACTTTGCCCGACCTGAGAATCGAACCCTGCACCTCATGCTCAGCAGTCGCGCTTGCGACCACTAGAGCAAGGAGAACCATTATTTAAATGAACTCATTTGCCTCATAAATTTTTCCCCATAATTATAAAACAGCCAATAAATATTCCCGTGGTTGCCACTTGACACTAGTGCTG
Source organism: Eugnorisma glareosa (assembly GCA_947578425.1). Classification (NCBI taxonomy): domain Eukaryota; kingdom Metazoa; phylum Arthropoda; class Insecta; order Lepidoptera; family Noctuidae; genus Eugnorisma; species Eugnorisma glareosa. Next base: position 17,407,974 of record OX387969.1, on the reverse strand, counting down.
TAATTTAAAAACTTTGTATGCTCAATAGTAGTTGGCGGTTGCATTTATAGTTTTTCGGGTTGACCACAAAAACATATTTTATTTTATTCGGATTTGGTACTTGCTTTTTGGCCCTTTGTCCGGGATTTAATCTACTGATTACAATGACAGGGACAGCTCATCCAAAATGAAATGATGGGGCTACAAATTAGCACCTACCTACTGTCAAAATTGAACCTTACTTCAAGGATTTCGGGTTAAAAATAGTGAGGATCTATTAAATAGTCAAAATGCGTAAAAAGTACAGCAAACTTCCTGTCATTAAAATAACGTTATCGATATTACACGGAAAAAAGACCTACCGGACCTTCAAACTACAAATACAACTAACCATTATAATATTATCTAATCATCGATAACTAAAGGAATTTAATCCAGACAATGGTCTCCCGGCACTCGAGAGTTTACAAAACACTCAAGTTCTATGATATCGCCTGATATTAAATTACTTGGCTTGCCCGCCATGTTGGTTCTGCCAATAGAGGTGGGCTGATAAGACGCATCGCTGGATATTGAGACATGGTCTTACCGTTAGCTAAGTGGAGCTTGTGTACATTTTAAACCTCTTAAAGTATATTTGCAGTGGCGGTTGGTAGTGTCTACCTATCCTCCATGTAAGTATATTATTTTGTCCTATCACGACTCAAAAGCAAAGATACTACAAGGCATAATAACTGTGAAAGGACGTTAGTTAGGACTGGTGGGTTTTACGCTATGAGTTTTTAATTCGCGACGAAAAGCGGGCATAACTTTTAAATACATAAGTAAATATATCATATCCTTATTTGTAAGCAAACAAAGCTTGCGGTTTCGTCACGACATAGAATAATAATTCAACTACACAGAAATAACGTCTTGGAGTATTAAACACAATATTAAATTATACACCAATACACAAAGAATATTCTTAGCACATCGCACTTCAACGCTCAGCTCAAGCTCATCTCATCTCTCAACATAGCCCTACACACCAGAGTACACGTTCCTACCTCACTACTACCTCCTAGGTAAACTGATAGAACGGAAGCACCGCTGATAATGATCTCGAGATCGTTTCGTGCCTCCCGACGCCGCCTGGCCACGACAACCGTCAAGCGCAAATAGTTCTTTGAATGAAAAAAGCGTGGCAGCTCTTTTTGGGAGTTTTGTTTCGTCTGGCTCTAAAGAGGGATGAAATTTTGGTGGAAATGGATTACTTTAAAATTGACGATATAAAGTGTTGAAGATTTTTGAATACCTAATTAAACTAGGAAATAGCAAATCCGCACTGGGCCCGCGTTGTGGAGAGAGGAGGTCCGTGTCCCAACTGTGGGAAACGCAGACAATAATGGTGAAATAGATGATGATGAGTATTAACACATCACTTTAGGAGGTAGCCTATAAAATAAGTATTCTAACCAAAGAGAAAAAAAATAGTTAGTAATTGTCAACATAAAAACCTCAGTCATACCCAATGAGCAATATTTCTAAGAAAATATAACTGCATGTCGTTCTCGTGGCATTTACAAGCCGTCCAACACTATAATATGCAAACCATAGAAATAAAAGTCCAATAATTCATAGTAAACGTCAAAATTCCATATAGTTGTAACTAGCAGTTAGGACATTTTGCGTCATGCAAGCTCCATAGGCATGCAAGTGACGTTTGTATTGCATGCGGGTTATTCCGGGAAACTGTGTCGAATAGTATTTTTTCTCAAACATACTTGGAAAAGTGAGCATTTGACTTTGATTTCGAGATAAATCGAAATTGCTGTACTGGCCAGATGCGACCAGCGGCCAGCAAAAGTTGTATGAAAATCCATATCTGTAATTTACCGGCCAAATAAATTACATAGAAACTCATATCTGTCGTGTTTTTTTTTAAAATGGAACAATCTTTCGACAAGGAGGTAACGTTTTTCTCAAACATACTTGGAAAATTGAGCATTTGACAACCTTCTTGGAGATAAATCGAAATTGCTGTACTGGCCAGATACATGCGACCAGCGGCCAGCAAAAGTTGTATGAAAATCCATATCTGTAGTGTTTACCGGCCAAATAAATTACATAGAAACTCATATCTATCGTGTTTTTTTAAAAATGGAACGATCTTTCGACAAGGAGGTAACTTATCAAAGGTTTTATTTAAATTTCGAATTGGCTTGCATTTAGAAAGCGATTTATTGAAAAAAAAAACAAATGAATTCTTCAACGCTAGAGTTTTAATTTCCTCGCATTATTTGAAAAAAAGTACTGTACAAGCCTTGGCCACAACTAGGCATTGATGGACTTACGCGTATGTGTGCGTCGGCTTCGCCTCGGCCCACATTTACACGTTCGTCCATCAATGCCTCTGTTGCTGGCCGCTGCAATATTGTACTATATTTGCAAGCAAAAAATATTTATACATGCTGTATCATCTATTTCCGAAGTTTTTATTTCTGTACCTATCGCGTTTAGAGGTTGAAGTGTCATCAGAAAATATATTTACTATCCAACATACACTGCACGTGTTTTGTTTTAGTAGACGATCTACTTGACCAAAACTATTTGTAGACATGATTGATTTTGTGGAATCTATTGACTATTTTAAGACATGTTGTTTTCGCGATTTTTATTGATTCACCGGCAATCACGGGATGGGTATACATAAATTAACTATTTTGACTCAAACTCGGTTCTGTCCTTAAACGTACTTGCTATTCGCAAGTATTTTTTGCGATATTCGTAGGTACTTGTAGACTACAGAGATAACTAAATTTGTTTCTTATCAAGGACGATTGCCAGGGGCGTGCCGTCCATAGAGGCAATTAGGCCTAGCCTACCCTACCATTCCTACCAACAACGCAACAAATGCATTTATTATAACTATATTAATAAAAAATAAAAAAAACTCCTGTTATAATACTTATAGCAACTTGTCGCAGCCGTGTGACGTAACTGATAAATACTACGACGCTCGCTCCCGGCCGTCTAGGCAAGGCCGCAGCCGGCCTAATTTCCATTGATAAATTTACGCACACTGATCGTTATTTTCGTGTATATGAACGGCACACATAGTAAATAGGGGCGTAAACTCCTGCTAGTGTAGCTGGCTAGCTGGCCACTGATTGGCTGCCCCACAAAGTATTATCCGGCTAAAACGGTATGCAGTGATGCAATTATATTTGGTAGTGTTTTTTATAGACAAAATAACAATTGTATTTTTCTTAGAAGCCATATTTGTTTCATGTGACTAGCAAAATTTATTTCGCGATCTTCAGTGTTTTGATTTTTATAATATCTGACGTTTGTAATTCGTTTTGAAACGTATAGTAGTGTAAATATTATTTGTTGTATTTGTTTATTAACTTAGAAATGGTGTTCTGTTCTGAAGTTTGCGCTGTTAGTGTGTTTGTTAAAAGTTAAAAACAGTAAGTATTCACAATCGTTTAATGATAAGATTCAAGTTGTGTCCAAAGAAAGATGTGTAGGTACCCGAATTACGAGAATTAACCTAAAATTCATCATTTCAAATTAATCTTTCTTCTGTTTGCATTGTCAGTAAATCGTGATTTGAACCTTGATTAATGCGGAGTTCTTGTATTTATAACTTTGGTTTTAATAGGCTTATTTTAAAGGTTTGTTTTTCAAATATTCCGGTCAGAAAACTCTACCTTTTTTTTTGTTTATAGCGCACTCTGTTATATTTTTTAGAATTTTTTGTAGCGGAGCGACATCCTTCGTTCTTGTATTGACAGAATTCCATTGAAATTCCTGATATTTAAGCTAGATGGCTTTGTTTCTCATACGCTTAAATAAAAACACCAGGGGTGGGTGCGGTGGGCCCGGAAGGGTAAGTGAATATATCAATAGATGTGAGTACTTTGAGGGTCATCTTAGCGTGGCTGGCCTACCTTCCGCGGAGAACCACTGCACGCCACTGACGATTGCGGTATGTTATCACGAGTTATAACTACATTTTAACTAAAAGCTTATAGCAAGAATTACGTCACTTTCATAATATAAAGAATAAATTATCTAAGTTTTTTTTTGTATTGATCAATAATTTGACAGCACTGCAGTTTTAGATTATTTTGTATTGAAAGTTTGTGATACAATTGTATACCAATGTACTCGTGGTTCCTTGATTGTTGAATGAAATTTATTTTCTGATATAATATCAGTAATTTTTTCAAGTATAAATCATAATAAAAGTAGTCCTAGTCCATACATCACAAGTAAAATTGACTTAACTTTATTAATTCCACTTTAAATAAATAAAACAACCCGCCAACAAACTTCCTGACACTCCTAACATATTCCGCTGGCACATTAAAAATTACCTTCCGCTTCTCCATACTTTTTGTTAGGCACACATCACTTGCATACAGGCATTCAGACAACGTTCCTAGGATCGTAAATCTCTAGCTTCAAGTCACAGACATCCGCATTTACTACGAAAAGAGGGGGTGTTAAGGGGGGGGGGACAGGACAGTGGCATCCGTCCCGTCTTTTGTTTTGCAACTCAATTAAAACTTGGCTGTTTGAACCGACCACGCTTAGGAGGTCGTTAGTGAGTTTAGAGATACACACGTCACGGCGTAGATCACGGCTCCAAGTGGATTTTGTACAATTAAACCCTGATACATGTTTCGTAGAGTTAATTCTGAACTGGATGAAGTTCGCACATTAAAATTTTCATTTCCGTTTTTTTTTATACATAGGGTCCATGATAGTTCCTTGGGGCACACCAGAGACTTTTGCTCCTTAATCAGTTAGTAATAAAACATGCTGGGTCTGAATCTTCTAGCATGTTGTATGTCTAACTGGTTTCCACAGAGGTCTATAGTTAGGCAGTGGAAGGCTCACAGCCTATTTGATGATGAGCTTAGGATTATCAAAAGCCTTGTAGAAACAAGTCAAGATCGGATGTCTCCAAGTAAATAACTATCTCTTTTTTCAACAGAAACCATTAGAAATTATACAAATCCTAGTTCTTTTGTATAAATCCTAGTAACTAATTGCCAGCACACTTCGTGCACCTTCGTCTCTTATTCGGCTCGCGTTCGGTATATCATGAATCAGTCCCCACATACGTCGTAACCGTAACGTTTCAAGTTTTTGATACGGTTCCGGTTACGGGAAGTGAACGGTTGACGCGACCGGATTCGGCGAAGTTTTTGAATTGTGATTCTAAAAGGACACCTGCGTTGTTATGTTGTGTGAATACTAATTTTATATGTCGTGATGTCTATTCTATAAAAGTTAAAGTGAGTACGGATAGGTTCGTTCTGCAACAATGATTGTCTTTTAACATTAGATTCGGTATTTGGTGTGAGTTTCATGATATTTAATGTTAACAAGTCAATTCTTTTGATCCTTGATTTGTTCATATATTAGAGATCTTTGAAGACGAAAAAGTAGACTTTAAACACATCTGTTTGGGATCATGACAAAGACTGACCTACATGATAACAAGACAGTAGGTATCTATATCACTTTAATCTCTATAGTTATTTAATTCCATACTATATCCAATTTACAATTTCTCAGGAAAATATCTAAAATAATGTCACGGAGTTAATCCCGTTGTTCACACATCGCCTTGTTTCTCGGTAACGTCGGTAATCAGGCGATCGTTATCAGTAGGCGACGCAAGCGCATGTTTGAACAAGTGTTCTACCTCATTATGAGCGTGACGTTTAATGGCTAGGCTTTCTATGGTCCTGGTGTCTGAGGGAAAAATCCCATCGAGTGGTTGGTAAAGAACAGTTTCCTGGTCTGAGTTGATACCTGGAGCCGTGGTTGGTTATTTCTATTTACCTAATTATTTCATTTACACTTCTGTCTAAATCACCACCACACTTGTAGACCTAGTTTGTGTGGTACTTATAAGTATCCACTTATAGTTGACTAGACTAAAAGTGAACTACCAGCTGAACAATAAAACGGATTCTAGGACCACATGCATATCACGATCTAATTACATAAAATTGTCTCTTGTTTCAGTAACTTTATTAGAGTCAGCTTCAAGCCTAACTACAATTACCTACTAGATGCATATCAGTATTATCTTCACACCCATAATATACGTACACTTACGACGACGGTGCTTACATTCTTTATAACGCAGCCATTATCAGAAAGCTACTCATGTTTGTTCAAGTGTCGTCTGTCGTTACGCAAACGTGTCGTCGTCGGCATTAAGTTACGACTACAATGCGCTGCGCTGTATTATGGCATTTTGTTTGTATTATTACTCTTTTTATAAATAGTTTTGATGACAACTGGTTTGTATTTGATATGGCTAGTGTTTTGGGTACCTTTCTCTGTTTTTGGGTTTCCCAGTGTGGCCATAACATGGGTAAATGAATTTGTCGTCATAACTAATTGCAAGTACTTAAAGTATTTCTAGGTAATATAATTAGAAGTACAGATATGTTTGAGATTAGATTATATCTGTCCCCATTGAAAATAAACTTCTAAAAACTAGAATGGATACCCATTCCTCAAAGCCTATACCTACCAAGTCCCACAATTTTTAGCAAGACCACCGAAATCCATGTGAAGTCCTCAAACTCGTGTTTGAAGACTTCAATTGGTCATACACTCGTGTGTATGACCAATTATATAATAATTTAACCGTCAAGTGTATGCATATGCAGGTACTGATAATGCTCACACACCCACACACAAGGTCTAAAACAAACATTGCGACATGCATCCATTGTTTAAACGTCGCCAGTGACTAAGGCTTTAACGTTTTGTACTATATGGTCTTTTAGACCACCTAGCTTCCCGTTTGCATGCGATAATAGAATCATCCATTGTAAGCGGAAAAAAAAGGTACACAAAGGTACGTGCAATGTTACTTAAGGTCGTAACGGTTAGGGGTTGAAGGAAATTATGAATAAGAACAACTAAGGGAATTAAGAGAAATTACCAAGGATCAGAACAAGTGGTAATCTGTCGAATTGTATGTCAAGACACAGTTTTGGTTCCAGAGTCATTGGATATACTCTGAACTTACTCCAAGATTACATGTGGTTTTAGAGACGAACCATTGGAAGGAGAAGACACCAAAGAAAAGAGATGAAGGCAAATAATGATGATGATGGTGATAAGGGGAAATTCAACTCAATCATCATAAAAGATGTTGTAATAGTAAACGATGCATATGTTATACATGTTGAACAATACCAATAGTTTAATAACCCCGTAACTCGTGCAATTCGACTATACAGAGGTCTGTATTGAAAAGTTATTAAAACCCAAATCGTTTAGCATTCAACAGAAATTGCATTTTTTCGCGTTAATCCCCGAATTCGTTGTAAAGCCTCGGTAATCATTCCGAATGCCAACAACGCACCTCTATCGATTCTTCACGAGGGGAAAACGGATGTGTGTTTAACGTTTGCATACATTGCCGGCTGCGAACTGACGCGCGACTGTATCGTGCGTACTAAGCCAGCCGTGTAAACATAACAGTTTAACTACGTTTAAAATGTCGAATTGGTGCGATGTGTCGCGTTAGCCGGTGCAATGTTCGATGTTAGGGTTGCCACCTAGGTACATAAATTATTCATTAATTTATTCTTTGTTCTCGGAAATAAATAATAAATTTTTGAATACAATATAAAAAATATATATTAACAAAAAGATTACTCTCTATCATTTCTGCAAAAAACTCATAAAATCACTGGTACAGAGCACAGCATAAACCAATAGGTCTAGAAGCTCAAGATTTCCTAATAAAATCGAAGGTGAGCTTTAAGAAAGAATTTTTGAAAATTCATAAAAATAACGTACTAAAGTTTGTAAGGAACTTAGCAGTTTTTGCTGAAAGGAAATCCTATTGGGCCGCATAACGTGTTAATGTTATAAGACAATTTACGCCTACATTACTGGTAATTCTACATAATTATTATAACACCTTTATTACACCACAACAATTATGAAAACATTAATTAGTAATGACCTGCACTTAAGTTGTTAAATGTGGATATTGCGTCATTTGTACTAAACGATTATGAGTTGAATATTTGTCTGCAGAAATATAAATACTAGGGATATTTGAATAAGTAAATAACACGGTAAAGCCAAAGGTAGAGCTTTACAGTAAAGATCCCATAACTTTCCCCAATTTACCCAAAAACGGTTGCTTCCTTTGCATAATCAGCCTGTAATGTTCCCACTGCTGGGACACACGGCCTCCTCTCTATGAGAGGGAATGGGCTATAATCCTCCACGTGGGCCCAGTGCGGGTTGGTAGATGTCGCATGTCTTCGATTTTTTTGTATCTAGGACATGCCGGTTTCCTCACGATGTTTTCCTTCACCGTTTTCAGAGCAGTGTTGAAATAAATTACACAAAGTAATGGGCCTGCCGACGTTCCTTTTCAAGAGGCTTTCACAGATGCCTTCTCTTTCCTGAAATCCATACTATTCTACACTCAACTTAGTTCTAATCTAGATAATCTAGATTTACACAATTAAGCACTTCTTTGGTAAAAAGCGCTAGTTGTAAGCACCTAAAAATTCTTACATCCATACAAAAGCTCCCAAACTGTCCCACCAACCCTAGCTGGTCGTATTTAATCGGCAGCGCTCTGTGATGCATCTATTCTCTTTAATCTGTGCCATGACTGCTAAACTAGAAGCGCCGACTAATTGTAACGATTCCAGCGCTTGCCGAGATTTCTAATTTATCGCCTAACAATGGAAACGGGCTGTGTTCCCGTGTATAGTTAACGGATGAAACTTCGCTGCAAATTGGATCCGATATGTTTTTGGTGCAGTTCCGTTTTTTGTTGGCGCCAAAGCACTAGTTTTTGTTCCTAGCATCAGTATTTTTTAACTAGTATGTTTATTGGATAACACTTTGTAAATTACACAACAACTGTTGGATACCACCGAAAATCAAACATGATACATCTGACCAGACTTTTCCCAACTATGTTTGAGTCGGCTTCCAGTTCATATTCAACTTGGACGCGACTGCTTACTTGACATAGGTAGCTGGGCGTCACGTTGTCCATTGGTAAGACTGGTTATCTGATTTAAAACCAACCTCAGGCATTTAATATTGCATCCCAGGATGGGATGCAATATTAAATGCCTGAGGTAGTAAAAACGGAAAACCTCATCTATGCTACGACATTCAGACTTGACTTCAGGCAAAGTGTACATGAAAATTACAAACCAGAAATTTTCAATTACTAACATTTTAGGAGATTTCGTAGAACATATTACTTGAGTAGATACAGTTTGATTTAATTATATTGTATATGTAAAAATAATATGTAACAAACAGCTGCGTGTCAGTACTGTTACGCATTTATTCGTCATCATATACAAGTAGACTACATTTTTGTAATAAATTAGCAACAACGTTCATTACTCAATTAACGAATCACCGGCTTTACACCGACGACCCGATATTACTTTCATTGTGGCTCACATAATGAGTAGTTACATTAATTACGGAGTAATAATTATGTATTATATTGCATCAACGTTTTTCCGTTAAGTTGCGATTTATACTAATGTTGATTAATATTATTTTATATTTAATTGATGAAATTGATGGTCAATTTGGTAATAACGATTTGTGAAAAATATACTTGGTTCTAATCAAATTATATATTTCAGAGTATTTTTTATTTTCTCAAACCTGCTTGGAAATTTGAGCATTATTTTGACAACCTTCTTTGAGATAAATCGAAATTGCTGTACTGGCCAGATACATGCGACCAGCGGCCTGCAAAAGTTTTATGAAAATCCATATCTGTCGTACACATAAACTGTCACTTACGGGATATCTTCCGTGATTGTCTGTTATTTTGAGCTCCCGATATTTCGACGCTGTTGCAAGCGCCATGATCGCGGGTTGACTGTTGAATGCGGATGGATGAAAAATAAATTATTAAGAGCAGACAAATCTTTCTACCCTCTTTCTTTGTCTTTTGATACGCGCACTACTGGCACTCATCACTAAGGGCTAAGGCGGGCGAAGGGCTATATCGGGAGCTCAAAATAACAGACAATCACGGAAGATATCCCGTAAGTGACAGTTTATGTGTAAGTGTAAACCGTGAATGTTTAAAACAGTGCATATCGCGGCCAAATTTAATATCTGTCGTGTTATTTAAAAATGGAACGATCTTTTACTCTGAAACATGGCAACCAAGGAGGTAACTTATCAAAGGTTTTATTGAAATTTTGAATTGGCTTGCAAATAAAAAGCGGTTTCAAAAAAAAAAAAAAACAAATGATCTCTTCAACGCTATAGTTTTAATTTCCTCGCAATATTTTAAACGGTACAGTACAAGTCTTGGCCACAACTAGGCATTGATGGACTAACGTATGTGTGCTTCGGATTCGCCTCGGCCCACTATTACACATTCGTCCATCAATGCCTCTGTTGCTGACCGCTGCAGTAATGTACTATAAATTATGTTTACTACATAGCTGCGTTATTTCTTTTACACAATGGTTTATTAAAAAAATATAATAAGCAGGTGCCAGTAGGTGTTTTAAAACAGTCGTAATAAAAATTCTGTATTATTTTTTTAATGAGCAAACATTCTTTTTATTCACTTCTTCGTTATTGAATATCGCGCACGTCCTAAAATGTTTTCAGGGAGCCGCAGACAAGTTGCTTCCAGGGCACTCTGTCTGCGAATGCTGTCTCAGGGTACCCTACATGATTCAACTCTAGGACAGACAGACTATGAAAGAGGCTTACGAAAACAATATGCTACGAGTATGTACTTCTTTACATTCCAAGCCAACAACAAACAAACTCCTCACAACATCAGCATGACTGTATCAACCACATACAATAAAATGCTTCACTCATTATTACCGTCATTACAAATATCAAAATGTTTACATCGCAGCTGGATTCTTTCGATGTCCATTGTTTGTTTATTTAGCGACAGACGGTCGCTCATACAAACATACGCAGCGACGGAATGTGATTGTGATACAGGCTTTGTTTACCGAGTTTGAGACGTCGCTGGTTGTTTTGGAAGTGTGCTGGCTGACGACTACTGGGGCGTTTTGTTTTAGAAGTGAAGGTAGGGATTCTGATGAAATGATTAGTTGATCGCTGAAGCATATCAACCTGATAACAAAGCAATACACATTAAACAAAGCAGCTCAGTGAACAATGCAATGAATCATGACAAATAATCACCAGTAAGGTCTAAGAGTCGATTTGAACGTGTAACACGAGTCTTCTTTTTTACCCGACTGCGCCAGAAGGAGGGTTATGTTTTTCGAGAGTATGTATGTATGTATGTATAATTGTTTGGCACGCTCTGTGGCCTGAATGGCTCGATGGATTTTAGCTTGAGAGGTGTCGTTAGATTCGTATTTACTGTGAGTGACACTGGGTATATCAAAATAAAAATTATTCAATAATTAAACAAAAAAAAACGGTAATTTAAAAAAATAAAAAACCCCACTGCGTAAAAAAATAAAATAAAATAAAAAGCATAGAGCATAGCGACTTAACAGTCGGGACCCATTAACATATATAGACCGGCTTAAATCGTCCCAAGAATGGGTCCCGACTGTATATGTCGGTATGTTCTATGCTTTTTATTTTATTTTTTACGCAGTCGGGTTTTTTCATTTTTTACATTACCGTTTTTTGAGATAAGGTATCAGGTGCTGGTTAAAAGCTTCCTAGACTTTCAGGGCTTTAAAAAGACGGGCTCTAGAGAAGACTATCCATAAAGTAGGGGCTGAAGTAATTTGAAAAGATATTGATTCGGAAAAAGAAGATGCGGCCCAGGGGTATATGCGGTCGGGGCATATGACTTGCGCTTCTAAGTATTTTATGGTTGTATCTGTATTTTAAACGCAATGCATCGTCCGAAATGCAACTGCGTATCGAGTAAGTATAATGTAACGATTGTGTAACCAAATTCATTGATTACGAACCGCTGTCGATTCGGAACGAATGAAGACTGCATGCCAAATAATGCGATGACGTCATGGTTGAAAGATCAATTAGCAATTCAAATTAATTGGCGATATCGAATTGTTTTTCGAAGGTATGGGAAATGATGTAGTTAGTACTTACATACACATGGTCTAAAAAACTTTCTCGAGTAGATGACTGACAATGCGAAGTGTGTCTTTTTAATTAGTTACAACTAATTTAACCTCAAGCATGGGCAGGGAAGAATGTTTGGAGAATGTAAGGCTGTGGTTGATACAGGGTAGAAATTATACTGATGAACCTAGGAAAAGCTGACAAACAGATATACATACATAACAGCTAGTCAGAGAAAGTTAGAGAAAAGGCAATGGTGTTAGTGTCTGAATAAGTAATAGCAACACACTGAATGTAGGATAGGCCGATTGATATCTCACTACCAAGAAACTGTAAGTTCCATTACATCCAATGGACGGTTAGAATAGATCTCTAAGTAAAGATAAGACTACCAATTGAACTTCAAGTCATCATATCTTGGTAAAATTAGGAATCTTATTGATTTGTAGACTGGTGTGAAATTGCTGTCACATTTTCCTTTTCTGCAAGAATATGATGACTGATGATGATAATTGAATAGAATGAAGTTCAGGCAATTCACTGCCTGGACTTCATTCTAATGGAATAACTAACTTCTAATTTGAAGGATTCAAAAGAAAACCGAAATCAATTGCTTCCTAATCCGTCTGCTTAGCAACTGAAATAATGCAATTAGTGTTTTTTAATCGTTGAAATGAATGTCATTGGAATAATTCGTATTATTCAATAAGCCTGCTGATCCTTTTACTAAGTGGAACTTCACAATAATCACTAGAGACGATTTGACGCAAGAATTCAATAAAACATGACCTAACTGAACGCATCCAGGCGCTTGACCCGATCAATCAACAGGACATTTCCGAACTGTTTAATTCAATTTTGGTCTACAAAGACTTGTAAATTGCTTTAAACTTTAAGTGGCTGATTTGTTAGTTTAGTATTTCAAGCACAACTGTTGAGAATTGTGTCTCAGGTTTAAGTGGTATTGGGTTATCTTATTTCGGTGTATAATGAAGAACACTATCATCTCTTGTCGTAGTAGCTCTCTGTCTATTCTAGTATTTTGGGAAAAACAGATGTTCCGTAATGTTTTAGAGCCAGACCATGTTTTTGCAAGATTAGTGTATTGGGTCGTGTTTTGTATCTTCGGTTCAACAAATATTTGTATGAACAAGACTTAATTTTTTGCTCCCCGTTTGGATGTTTGGATTGGAGATACCTGCATCCAACTATAGGTAGGTACAGGAAACATCCAATATCGGGCATTGATAAAAATTACAAGCTCTAGGTGTGCTCATTCTAGCGTTGGATTGATACAGGCAATACATTTTGGGCAGGACAGGACAAATTATCGAGGATATTTCAAAACGAGTTATACTTTCCTAAACAAAATTCTCAAATCAAATCAAATTAAATCAAATCAAATCAATCTTTATTTAGTAGTTTACTCAGTAGTACACACTGCCCAGTCTAGACATTCTCAAAATACATGGTAATGACATTTGATCTAGACCACTCCACATCATCACTAGAGTACCAGTGCCCACGGCTGCGAGTCCATAGATCCATCATCCACATCTCAATCAGCGCTCCTTCTAACCGAGAGTTAAATATAACCTCACATTTGACAGACGAGTAATTAATGTACGTGTCGGTCAGACGTGTTAGGTCTCGTCTAGGGTGTGAAGTTTTCGCGGATGCAAAGACATGGAGTATCTAGCACATGAAACCCCGGTGAAGACTGTTTTAACACAACTATGCGAAAACGGTGCACTTCCCTGGTTCACAGGGTTCGAGCCAGCTCAAGTGGTATCCTGAAGGTATTCGCGCTGAGGTTTGATTGCCAGTACTTCAACCATTGCTGTAAAGTTCATTTAATTGTGAAGTGCCTGTGGCCCTATCCTAGGTGCCTGCGATACCCCATCTCCTAAACGAAAGCGATCATGGCGCGATTACGCGACTATCGACTTCGTCTATCTATATGAATTGAAGTACAAACGCGACTTGATTGCTTGCATCAGTACATCATATTTGATTTGATCGCGTATTCGCGGGGCAGTCGCTTTCTGTTAGGGCATGGGGTCAGCAGACGCACGACAGGACTGAGCGACTTAGGGTACTCGCGCACTACGCGGCTACCACCACGACTTGTCGCATGTCCGGCCCTATCTTGAATAAAACTGGTCGGGTGCCGATGGTTATGCGACTAAACTTACTTCCTGGACCGCTTCTGCGGGCAAAATTTGTGATAGTGGCCGTGTAGTGCTTGAGGTTCCTTAAATGGCGAACGATCGTCTATTGTTTTATAAGCTGTGGACACACGGCTACATTCTACGGCGCCCGCACCCGTTACCGCTCTAGTCACCGCGCATGCACTATGGACGTGGTCTAATGATCTGATGTTCGAACGAGGATAATGCAAAGAGGAGGAAACAAAACATGTTTATTTCAGTACTCGGCTTTGGTTAACAATAGTGTTATGTGATTTGCTGTACGCTGTTACATTACATTTTGATTTACTTGTTTGAAGATTAGCACATTGCAAGCATTTGTGTATTGATCTTTTTTAGTTTTCAGCAAATGCTGTTGGCAGTATTGTACTTTTGTACTTTGGGCTGAATTAAAGTGTCATTCATTTCCATGCTTTTCGATTTTAGGTCAAAAAGTTACAGGAGTCAGCTGCAATTTTGTTGTTTCATGTAAAATCATGAGCAATAAATTCAGCTACATCTGGTTAGACTGAGAGTGAATCTTAACATAGTTGGGAAAAGGCTAAGGACATGTGAATCAGTGGTAAATTCATAAACAATTTTGGAGTTACCATCATTGAAAAAATGTGACTTATTTTGGATAATTAAATTTACCTACCTACGTGACTTTATAGAAAGTGGGTATTCTACTACATCCTTGGTGGTATATCATTTACATAATATCAGATTCATAGAAAAATACGTGATTACTTAAGTAATGTTTGAAGTGCACTTTTCACCCTTATGCTCTAAGTAATAAGGCTGAAAAGTGATCGACCCTCACTGAACTTGGTAGTACCTTTATTCTTATCAAGGTTGCCTAAGTTAGCCTCAGAAACCAAGTTTCCTTAAGATAACAGTAAGTTACTAGAATTCTATGAAGATAAATAGACAATTATTATTACTAGCATTATTGTCTGCTTCACCATCAGAGTGGTAAATACAATCTTTATTAGATTTCTGTGTCAGAGAATCATAATGAGGTTTAATGTCTTCTTACATTGCGTTGATTTATGTATTAGGCACTTTACTTATTATGAATACCTACGCGAATGGACTCTTAAGTCATAGGCTGTAGGGTCGTAATAGAAACTTGTGTGTACTGAATAAACATTTAGAGACACGTTTGACATAGATTTTGATAGTGAAAATTGCAAAGTTAAATCAAACTTCGAATTGAAGTTTCAGTGAAGGCTTAATGGAGAGTCCAAAGCGTGAAGTGATTCTTGTTAAATTAATGAAATAACCATTATAAACTTTGTTTATTTTGTTCCATTCCGATAATATCCCGCGGTTAATATTAATGCTGTCCTTGAGACGATCGATTAGTATTCATACAAACGGCGGCTATTCTGAGAATTTGTGTGAAAATTTAGTAAAACATTGTCTTCGCCACTTTGCGCCAAGAACATAAATAGTGGTGTGACACAGGTATTGTTAGCGTTTCCCAGCTGAGTTAATTACCACATCGATTAGGAATGACGGAATTCCCAATCGATTTCAAGTATCGTAAGTACTTAACTCGGCTTTCTTCATTGAATAAGATAAATAACACAAGGGACGCCAAAAGTCTACAAGATTTACACGAGACATCAATTTAAATTAAAACTAAATTAAAACAAGAAAAGACTTTCAAATACTAAACGAAACTAATCATTAACAGTCCGTTCCAATTTTCTCGGAACGAGACAAAAATAAAGAAAATTAAAAAATACAAATGTCACTTAATTTCCACGGAGTTATAATATCTTGCGTCAGCAGAGACGTATTGTTTTTCAGTCGGCATATCGGTCAATGTCAGACACGCTTTCCGTTTCAAATGGGAAAAAAATTGCAGACGACGCACAAAAAACTGTAGTACGATTGCATCGTCATTCACAGAAGCACTTTATGTCAAGGATAATCCAGCCGAGCATAAAGGCAGACGTTCCGACGGTCCGACAGACCGACAACACAACAATACACGTGTATAAGTAATGAATGGGGGATTATCACCGAACCTGGAACATGGTAGGGGGTTGGGTTCGACGGCGGTAGCCAGTAGGCGGCGCTGATGGGCGGATAGTTGCTGCCGCTGGTCCTAACCCCCGCCTTACCGCGCGCGCCGCCCGCCTCGCCTCGCATCCTTAGCACTACACAACACATTCACATCACATGCCGCGATCACGTCTGCATTCAACCGCGGCCGACACACAACTAAACGCGAACACTATCGGAGGTGCGCGGGCGCCGGCTCTGACGGTCGATCAGTCATTCCTCGTGGTGTTGTGTCACCTAAACTCCCCCTCCCCCCCTTCGGTGGCTAATGAGCTCCGTCCTGGCGCGTCATACGGTTTTCAATTGCATCGCATCTATTGTGTTCCAAGTTAACATTGTAGAGTCGTAAAGACACCTACGCGAATGATAATCTCGCGTTTTATTGGAATGACACTACAACGACGTTAACGCTGAAATTTGGTGTCAATGACCTCGGTACAATAAGGTTAAGAGTTTTGACAATAAAACGAAAAGTCGATGTAATCGATTTGCAAATCGATCATCATGTAAACTGTCAGAATTAATCGATTTGAAAAACTGGATGCTTTAAATACTACCTATATTGTTCAGCTAGGTACACGGTATCTACTAAGTAACAACCATTCAAAAAACAAGTTTATGACTACAACAAAATTAATGTACAACAAATACATTTTATAATACATTATGTATGAATATCATTAAACGCAGAAAATTATATGCAACTGCTATGTGAAGCGTGGTATATGAGTCAAGTTTATTTTGACAGGTGGCCAGTACATAACGTTGGTAAATGGAATGCATTTCACAATGGATGCCTAAAAGTAAGGCCGAGGACACACAATGCGTAGTTCTGTCTTAGTTATTACTTTGAACTAGTAAAGTGTCTATTGTATGTTTACAGTTTTGTATCGTAGTTTTCTCTGCTATTGCATTCTTAGTGGCATTCAGAGACACGGTGATTTCATTTCATTAAAGACGGAGGTCATCATTCCCCTTATATTTGGGTAGAGTACAGCACATCATCTTCTTCCATACTTTGCTATTAATCATCTATTAGTCCCCCATGAGTCACACCCTGTATCATATCATCTATCACACAGTCAAAATGGCTGGACATAGCAGACTTACCTGTGTTTAAACACAACATCTTATGAACCTATGACCCACATTATATTATTTGAAATTGAATAATATTTAATAGATTATAAAACTCAAACTCGATTAAGAAGATACATCACTGATAAAGCATAATAAACAGAAACAAATCTCAAATGAAAATAAAACGTAAATAAAACAGCTGCTCATGTTTTTCCATCAATCTCCGATCAGCTGATTACATAAGACGCCGGATATAACAAATCACGAGCGATTAAGTGATTTGACTCCGGCAAAAATATCGTTTCATTTGCAAGCTCCCTGACAACTAGCACTGTGTCACATAGATGGAATACCGAACTAGATGAGGACTCTGAAAATCGTCACGCAACCACTTTGAGTGGTGCTCGGAACGTGCTCTGTGTTTTAACGTGTCCATACGTACGTTTAAGGTGATGGTGTGACGATTCTGTTTGACATTTAGGGATAAGTAAAGATATGGAGAGTCATACATGGAAAGTTAATGTACTGAATTAAGTATGGTATGCTCAATAAAATTTGAATCCTCTTCCCAAAACATGATTTGTCCAAAACTATGTATATGGCTGTATTAAAACCAATGTATGGCTGAACAGTTAACATTAATTTTAATGTTAATGATTTCAGTCTCTTATCATTTGATATTGTAGTATTAATGTATCAAATTCTTCCTTGAGGAAACGATATTAAAAAGTTTAACCATATCAGTAACTAGCTATTATTTTTGGAGTTAACCGGATAATAAGCTGGTAACTAACATGCGAAATCGTAATAATATATTTTTCATAACTTAAAGTGCAAGTTAATAAGTTAAGCATAAGCAGCCTATAATAGCACCACACACCACAGTCACACACGGCCACAGTCTTGTAAGAGAGAATGGGCTATAATCTAGCATGAGGGATTGAGGGCCCGGTGTGTGTTAGTAATTCCACATGTCTCTTTTTAAGGTTGTATGTGCTGAGAACCCTACGACAATAATAGTGTAATTTCCGACCATACACAACAATAAGTAACCCTACCTAGCTATTCAAGGTTCTTACCGAGATTTTCCTCATTTACTCAATTCGGTAGAGAAACTGCATCACGTCGATGCGCGCGCGCCTCTTGATTGGCTCGCACGATTTAATGTTAGGCATCAGTCTTAGTGCTAGCGAATAGCGAGAAGCGACCGGACCTAGCAACTTGGCGAGCAACGAGCAGGGAGCGCGCGACGGCGACCGGCGCGCCGCGGCCTTTACTCGCTGGTACGCATATGTAACAAGCAGGAGTCTCTCTACGAATATTTTGCCCACCAAGCGAGCATCGTTAAGCAAGCCTTTGATAGCTCTTGTTTGACAGACGGGTATTAGTCAGTGGCGTGAACAGTCAGTGTACAACGATTTTCTTTTTAATTTCAAGGAACCTATCTTTCCATGGGGGTAAGCAAAAACTATAGAACGCTACCTGCTACGACCCTCACATACTCCTTTTGCTCCGTCCACATTCATACATCTGAATATTTCTTGAGCGAGAAAATCGTCGATAGTTACCCGCTGCTCGCTTCCTCGTCGGCGGCGCGGCGGGACCAGTGCCTTACGTACGATAGCTCTAATCCATCCGATGCTAATATAAATAGCACGGACATGCGATTGTTTGCATACTAGCGGTTTAATTTCGTTTTATTTGATATTTATCCTTGTTTTCTAAGATTAATGTTCTAAGTTTTTAGTAGAACTGAATTCGTTGTAGGTGTGAAACTAATTAATTCAAACGCAGTGCCAACGCTTTCGATGCGAAAAATCTTCATTTTCTATTTCAGAGAATGCAGAATTTTGAGATTATGATCTTAAAACTGAAGAGAAATACTTTTGACAAACTTTAGTACTCGATTCTTCTTGTTTTTTATGTTTGTCGCTTTCACACAATTTTCTGATCAGTGTGACTATCTAGCCGCCTGTACAGCTCAATCATTGGATTCGTTTAAATCCTGGAAGGTTGCAGGTGACAAGATTCTTAAAGCGATGCTTTGTGTTCAAAACATCAGACAAAACAAAAACAAGTATGCTCCATACACTATCTTTTCTACAATTCAATTTTTACAATCTCTCATCAACTAAATAAAGAATCAAAATCCCCAATACAATTCAAACGCCGTCCATTGATTTGATGTATGTTTATGAGCAAGTCAGTCAGTAATGTCAAACAGTACGGCATTACATAAACGTGTAGGTACATCACAATGTATCGATCCCACGTGTTATTGCGTGCCGATTTTGTAAAGGTATAGACATACCATTGATTGCAATACGCATCTTAAAGAAAGGGATTTTTTCTAGTGTTAAAAATAATGTCTGTTTTAAAATCTCTTGCGATTGAAGTCACAAGTGTCTATTGACAAAATTAATGCACTAACATAACATTAACTCTAAATCCCCTTTGAACTAGATGGAATCAGAGTTGGGTATGTGTGCGTGCGTTCGAAGTTGAACACTAGCAGTTAACTACTCAGTGTACAACAGCCGATAACCCTCAGCCGCCCTGGCCGTAAGACAGTCACTACTGTCTTACGGCGACCTTAACTGTTAAAGACCTGCCAGGTTCACCCCTGTGCGACTGTGCGTATCATCAGTCTCGGTGCCTATAGCTGTCAGGTTCACCGTTGTGCGTATCTCTACGTAATCTGTGCTTTAACTTACACAGTGGTGACAGTGCACGCACGTGGTTTCGTGCCCCGTTCACACATATCAGGTGCGAGTAACTCTATACGTTTGTCTTCCAGTGAAATATTTGTGGGGCGACTGTCGTTTGTTTAGCTGAGTGAAGAGCTGTTCGTTTTGAAGTATAAATAATTGTAATGTTAGGTAAATGTTTGTGATGTGCTTGTGTAAATTCGAATGATGAAAATTTTAGTTGTTTATAGTAGTTTTGAGTTATGATAGCTTTGTAATTAAGTTTTTTTGTGTTCAATTTATTGTTATCGCCAGTAGAGTTTAATGCTGAATTGCTTTCAAATGCATCATTAAACATGTCCTAAGATACTATAGGATAGGTATAGAAGACTTTTTTATTGAAATTTTGGTACAGAGTAAATGAAGGAAGTTCAAAATTGTTTATATTTAATTTAAATATCTCAATAATACGAACAATAATCCATATATCACTTAACACAGGTTGCGTATTGATTCACCATCGAATCGATAGTGTGGCCCAACCCTAACGTAATAGGTGGGCAACTGTTGAATCAATTTGTCATGCGTTCCGTATGCAGTCCTTGAGCCTAGCCTTATCGATATTTAGCTAAACACCGCCAAAGTCAACACTATGTAGGTAGTTTCAGATACTGCTGGGCATAAAGTTAAGACTCCACTGTAGAGTACGTGGGTGGTACTAAGGTGACATATCTCACAGTTTAGTCGATACTTGAATGATTTTACAATGTGATAACACTTTCTCTTGCTACGGTAGTGGATTAATTATGTATGGATTTAATGTCTGATCCGATTATATCGGAACTCGCAAAACTGTTGAGAAAATCGTGAAGAAACCGATGTCCTAGAATCAATCATATCCACCGTTACGTACTGGGCCCACGTGGTAGACTATGGAACCGTGTGGTGGACTATGGGCCCGTGTGGTGGACTATGGGCCCACGTCGTAACCTATGGGCCCTCGTGGTGTACTATGGGCCGGTGTGGTGGACTATGCGTCCACATGGTAGACTATGGGCCCGCGTGGTGGACCATTGCCCACTCTCTCTCACTGAGATAAGATCTGTCTCCAAGAAAATTGTAGTAATGTAGGTTGACTATGCTTAGCCATGTATATGCATACAGAAGCGACCTTATCAATCATTTCTAAGGATGCATACGTAATACATTATCTTAGCGTGAAGGTTGTTTTCTTACGGTGACTCATTAGCATCTTAGGCTAGTCTAGTTAGGCATACCTAAGTGATTAGAAAAATGGCTACAAATTGTACGAAGAGATTATTTTCGAGTGACTGCTTGCAAGTGTTATATTAGCATATTATTACAATAAAAGATTTAAATACAAGCTTAAATTTATCCCCGAAACATCACTAGTAACGATTTTCACTACAACTGGGCGTGAACTAAATGAGTACCGAAATAAAAACGAGCTCGTGGATTTTGAACCCTTTCAACGCTGAGATAAGGTGTTAAAATCCAATAGCACGTAATCTAGTGTTGGTAAAACGGGCATGAAACTGCTGTCTATCCATTTTGTTGGCTTTTATCAAACACACAGTTTCTTCGTCTTTGACGTCACCGACCTTGGTGGCTCTATAATGATTTGTGCAAACAGTACCTAGACGCTTGAGGGGCCGTTTTTTCAGCGTCTAAAGTGCGGTCAATATTGCCAATAGAGAATTGAAGACACTTTTTTCGAGTGTTCAATATTAAATGTTCGATAAAACTTTTGCAGATGATCGGAATTGTATAATCTGGTAGAATGGTAATATTTTTGTCTAGTTAACTGAAAATGTTAATAATACCAAAATCAAATATTTGATAAAAGAATACTATAATTATATAATTGAAATAAAATAATCAAATAATTGATTTTTGAATTTGTGAAACAATTAGTCTATATTATAATGTTGGTGAATGTAACTGCTATGTACGCAAAATGCGCGCTTGAACGTGTACAATTCTATAAGTTCCTTCTTTGTCTATTATTGAGATAATGACTTACCATTTCTGTTTTCACTGTCAGCCGGCTTCATCTGAATAGGGTGGTGCATCTGTTGAACAAAGAGAAAGAAATCGTTAATATTTTGAAATAATTATTACCATTATTTAGAGGAGAGCAGAGTAGAGAGGAAGACCAAAGAAACTATGGATGGGCTGTGTGCAGATGGTATTGATAGAAAGGAGGTGACTGCTGAGACGAGTAGTAGTGAAGTATGGAAGAATAAGACATGCTGCGCCGACCCTATTTAAATTGGGATGAGGGCAGGAGAATGATGCTGATTATGGTGATGACCATTACATATTAGATAGATATTTTTCAGACAGGTTGGCCAATAGACAGCCAATCTGGTAAAGAAATATGAATAAAGCAGCATCTCCATAGGGGATAAAGGCGTTATGTTTGCAAGATCATCAGCAGAAATTCTTACATTTCATTTCATTTATTCAATAAAAAATTACATTGTGTCTGAATGTGTTAAAAACAAGAGTTAAACAAAAAAAAAAACAAAACTCAATTTATAAAAAAAAATATGCTATCACTGTCTCTAATTAAATTAATAAAAATCACAATAAAAGAAAATAAATAAAGGAAACAATGTTAACAATGGATCAATGGCTTCATTCGGAAAGTAGTACTTATCGACACGGCGCTTATTGTTAGGAGGTTCGCAATTCATCCGCACACGTCCGCACGATGACCAATCAAGCTATACAAAACCAGTTTATGCTGATCTCTCGTTGTACAGGAAAACTATACATAGCATCGTCATGTTAGACTGGAAATGTATAACTTGATGTGTCGCCATGTGTACAGGTTTGACAAAACCTTAACGCTTAAGAGGAACTAAAAGAAACGGGAACCCTTAAAATGAATTTCGATTCTATATGTCTATGATATTCAAGTCCATATTGTCAACGTATCGGCGCCAAACGCAAACAATGTTAACCCCATTAAAATGATTAACAGCATAGGTATCGGCCGGCGACATTAATTCGGGTTTGAACACGATACTAAACAATTTATGGCCACAGAATGTCCAGTCTATACGAATAGGTGTTAATATACTGAAAAGCTGTCAATAGGTTGATGGACTATGGCCCATTTGGTGGAAAACCGAAGCATGGAATGTTTTGCTTCGGTGTAGTGTTGATATAGCCGAAAGTCTGACAACCAGTCTTACCAAGGGGTATCTTATCACCCAGCACTGACTTAATTGTGGAGGTCAGACAGGCAGTCGTTCCATGTAAAAACTAGTATTCGGCTGCATCCGAAGTAACTATGTAGTATTATCAACTATCTGGTGTCCACGACACAAGCCTCGTTGCTTAGTGTGGCACCTAGATGGCGCTGTGTGTGTAATGTCAAGCGAAGCGATCCGGTTAGACTGGAAGCCGACCCTAACATAGTTGGGAAAAGGCTATGCAGATGATGATGAGTGATTATAGGTCGTTCTGCTATTAACTGTATTTAATTGTTTTTAACTGGCAATATGTTGGTATACTATTGGGTTATGTTATTTTAAGTGTAAAATTGTTTTTAGGCTTCTATAAGATCAATCATCAATCAACTCAGCTGTCATGAACTCATGAGCGTTTCAAAGAAAGAACTGTGTACTATTTACAATTAATTTTACTGTTTACATTAGCGCCTCATTGTAAATGCTAGTTATTTTAAGTGTAAAATTGTTTTTAGGCTTCTATAAGATCAATCATCAATCAACTCAGCTGTCATGAACTCATGAGCGTTTCAAAGAAAGGACTGTGTACTATTTACAATTAATTTTACTGTTGACATTAGCGCCTCATTGTACATGCTATGAGTAGCAACAATTGCGTGGTTGATGATGATGACTCTATCAAATCAAGTCGTCATTATCAATCGCAGAAAAAGAAAATAAAATATGTTTGGCCTAGATAGTCAGACTAAAATTGCGTGAGGGTTAGAGTACACCTTGAAAAGTCGTAAAAAAAGCCAGACATAAGGCCGGACAAATCTCGATGGCATGGTACACCTCACGTCAAACTACATTTTTGTTTTTTTTTTCAGGGTCATGTCTCATAAATATTAACCGAATGCACCTTCTGTACATCTCACATAGATAAACATACTAAAAATTATTTATATGGTAGGTGTGCAAACAATCCTGAACTATTTTACTAATTCGTAAACATTGGTCGAGCACCTCGCGATGTGTTCTGTTGTCACATTATTGTTGTTTCGATTGTGTATGTGTTGAATTGTTGATATGTCGTGTGTCATGATTCACACTTCTATAGTGTGTGCCTTGTAAGTTTGCAATATCATGCAAGTGAGATTTTAATGATCTTAACACCTAGATATTAAAATATGTGGTTAGAAGATACAAAAGGCTTTTGTTGTCTAAACGCACCTGGTCCCAAAGGCGCTATGATATCTTCATGATTGCGTTACAAGAAACTGCTAGTAATCGGCTTTTTCATAGCGGTAATGCAATAAACCCTGCTGTTTAACTCTGCACTACGAATTGCATCCCAACTTTACTGATTGGATTCAAATTAAATAAAATCTAGGCAAATCCAAGACATTTCGTTTAAAAAAATATATGGCAAAATAAAGAGGCGCATGTCTAACAGTGGGTGATTCCGGACTGAAATGATGATAATATCACACACATGAAGACATCAAACTGAACCATTTATTATCTAGCCATCATAGTCACACACCCACTAATTCAATTTTGAAATTATCTGTCGCATCATTTATATCTGTCACTAATATCGTATTTATTGCAACCTTTACGAATGGTTGAACGTCGGTCTTAGGGATACCATACACAATAGAATAACAACAACATAACAACAACAACAACAATGAAAAACAACAACATAACAATAGAGTAGTTGCATAGAACTAAAGGTAGGTACCTATTATTGTATATGGGAGCTACATCTGCTAACAAATTGCTTTACAGTTTGGCAGAAGTAACATTTTTTTGTAATGCCTAGAACCACGAATAAACGCTTTTTCATTTCATTTTTAATTTTTTTTTTCAATATATTCCGGGTCGGCAAGCTTCAGGACAGCTACAGCCAAAATAGAATATTTGTAGTTAGAACATAACATCATCAACACGCCTGTAATATGCGAAGAGATAGGCAGATGTGTACTTTGCCTCAAAAGTTCTGCCAGTGCGTTTTGTCGTAGCCAGGTCAGGTCTAGATAAAAAACATCTCTGCTTTATCTTCTTCTCTGAGTTTCTTCGTACTTTAGATATTTGGTAATTGTTCTCCTACCTTTAACCCTTTTTATTTGGAGTCGGTGCCGTATGTCTTCTTCTTCCATATTACTAAATATTTCCTTGTTTCAGCCATCTTTCATACATGGTGTCCCCTTATTTCGTAGGCAGAAATTTCATAGAATTTCGTTTCGCCGAAAATGTTTCTTATAACATTTGGTTCTTGTATTTTTATTTCGAATATTATTGTTTTAACGACTATTTACTTGAATGCAACATGTTTCACTAAAATACAATTCAATGAATTTTATAATCACATTTTTTTATTTAACGTACGCATTAAATAGTAGAATTATTTTTTAACGAATATTGTTTGTTCGGTGTTTTTGTCCATGGTATTTTATTTCAACGAAAATGTAAAAGTAGACGTTATGCTATCCAATTTTTTTTTTGTTGTTTTGTACACACACCACATCAACATAAACAAGGCATTGTGGCAAGGAAAACTTAGGATGCAAGAGCGAGCGAAGTGAGCTCAGGACTCCGGACAGGTTAGGTTCGAAGAAGATTGACGTTGAAACGTTCCGGTCACTCCGACCAATTAGGTTAGGTTAGGTTAGAATGGTGGCCAAATACGCGTGAGCCGAGCTAGCGAAGCGAGCGGTGCCGCGGCAGCGGCCGGCGAGCGCTACGTCGAAATTGGTTGCAGTAACAAAATTAGGGCACTCCGACAATTATGAAACGCTTTCATATAATTACGTATATACTACGGTATACGTATGTACTAGTGCTATCAATTATATATAACATAGGCCAAGTCAATTTCATGGTGTTTTAATTTTATTGGAGGGTGTGTATTTTGTCAAAGGTATGAATTTAAACATTTTAGAAACTGTCACTCGATAAAATGTTTTTCTTGGTAATAAGTTTTATATTAACTAAACAATATAAGTATAAAGAAAATTTGATATGTTATTCTATGACATGAATTATCGAAACATAAAATTTTATTTGTAACAAAAATCTATGATTTAAGTGTTTCGAAGCAAGTTCTCTGCGTATTGATTATTCTGTGAAATGAAAATATGAGAAAAAAAAAATGAAACGAAATTTTTTTGAACTTCTGTCTGTAAAACAGTGTACAACCTTCATACATTCCATCCAAGGTTCCTTTGGATGATGTTATCATAGATTCATGATTGTTTTTTTTTTTCACCTTAAAATTATCGTTTTCTTATAACATCATACAACCACAAATTGCCAGATTTCCTCGCAAAACAGCAACATAACAAAAACAAGAAACAAACGAAACATCGCAACAACATTGTCCCCGGGGCGCCGACAGAAGAATCCCAGTGCGATCAATCAGCGATCTCGCTATTTATAAAGTGACATGCATCCACACTCGCTATTGAGTAATGGCGGACCATTATTGGCAGCAACAGTTCTTAAAGTTTCCATTCGTCTTTTGACTGCCTCGTTGGTCTAGTGGTCGCAAGCGGAGGTCCTGGGTTCGATTCCCAGGTCGGGCAAAATGTTATTCGCTGTTATTATTTAGACACGAAACCGCTGCTTTCAAAACAGTGAAGCAAAACATAGAACCAAGATTCGAAGATATGCGATGTCCATCAATCTTCACTGCACCCGCTAGGTGGAATACGACCCGTTTCAATCCACGGAGATGACGCCTGAATTCGATTATGAATGTGTATGATCACTAGACCTAAACACCATTTTAATTGTTAATTGCTTGTAAAATAATTATTAACAAAGGCCATGCTTATCTCCATGTTCATGCTTATGAGAGCGTGACATTACCCAAGTACGTCTATTTCATACCATTAATATAAAACAAATAATCATTTTTGTAGCGTTTATTCATTCACCCGATAGCCAATTGCCAAATATTAGCTGTCCTATAACTAGGGATCGGATATTCGGATGCATATTTATTTACTTATAGTATGTTTTATAGGGTACAAAAGTAGGGAAGCGACTTCTTTAAATGACAATTTTATTTCGGGATCGCGGAATTTTATAATTCTTTAGTTTGTATAAAATGTAGCACTCAAAATCATAATGAATATTTATAACCTATTTAAAACCTGACCAGAAATGTGTTGAAAATAATAAGTAAAAAGAAAAATACAACAACAATTTGAATTCTACTATTCCCGTACTGGCGCGCTCCATACTAGTCAACACTCAAACTTTAGGTAAATATGCATTCGAATATCCGATCTCAATTTATCACACCCAATGACAAATGCTCGTCGATACCTAGCCCAGATATTTGCGCTAACCACGTAATGAAGACGTAACCACGTAACACGCATAGCATGCGCGTGCGCCAATTCACGCGTCAAACGCCTCTCCGAGACGAGTCAATCTAACACCAGTATAGTCTGTACAAATCCATGTTTCTATTGAAGTTAATTTGATCTGAAAGTATATGGATTTTGTTGCGGTGTGAATAAAGTTGACTTCAGTAGGTATGATTAGTGCATAAAACAATTGTATTGTATTATTGAAAAAGTTTCAAGGAAAATGAAGCTGTATCGCAAAATAAACTTTGTATTAGAAAGTTAGTCTGCCAAAAACAGTTATACTAGCTGTTTCCCGCGGCTTCGCTCGCATTTTGGTCGAAAATTATCCCAGGTGTATGAAAAATAGATAGTAGCCGATTCTCAGACCTACTGAATATTCATAAAAATCGGTCAAGCCGTTTCGGAGGAGTATGGTAACTAACATTGTGACACGAGAATTTTATATATAAGATTTTATTTACGGTTTTGGAAATAACATTGAGAACGCAGTTTACCATGAAATGACCCGTAAAACTAATCGCATTTAAATTGTGTTGACGCCAGACTAATCTTTGAAACTACTTTTCAATTCTTTCAATTGCAACTTTCCATCTTTTTTCTAGACTCCATTCTAGGCGTTATCGTAGGTTTTTATGTTGTAAAATGATTCGCTTTCATGTGATTATTATTTTGTATTTGGTACTTTAGAACGAGGAAATCATCGCTTTTAACACTTTCGTTTCCCTGTTGAAAGATCAAGTTTCGGATTTTTCATTTAGTATATTTTATAATTCACTACTAGTAGTAGTAGACTGCCTCATTTTGCGTTGGTCTAGTGCGGACTGCGGTTCGATTCCTAGGTCGGCCTAAATGTTAGTGGGTTTTTCCATTAAGAATTTCTCAATAGCAGCCACGGAGTCTGGATCTGTGCCCAGCTGATGGCGAAAGGCTCGCCCCCTCTTACATGGGACTTAAACATAACTGGCCAAATGCGGGTGTATAATTAGGTACATCTCTGCCTAACCCTTCAGGGATCATAGGCGTGATGTTATGTTATTTATGGTTCATTAGGCGGAGACTCGAATGGGATACCAGGATACCTCCCTACCTGGACGAGTGGCTTTAATGAAACGCTGGTAACATATTTTATATTAACCCTTTTCTTGCTAATCCTTCATCTCGTATGTTTTTAAGTCCAAGTAATTTATCAAAACAAAAAACCTTCTCGCACACTTTTAAATCATACGTTTCCGCTGAAAAAAAGGCCTGGCATTCAAAAAGCCTGCATACTGCCGGTCGGACGTGCCCAGAAGGCTGGCAGCATTGCCAACGAAAATGAAACACAAAACCAGCTGAGTGTCACAGCTAGAAACATGAATATTAAAAACTCGAAAGCATCAATTTTTAGTTCAACACGCGCCATAAATTGGGGGTTTTTGCAAAAAAGTTTTTTGACGTTGCGGTAGAAATTAATGCCTTATAGAATTTCCAGAAATAGCCATAAGCCTGTCGCCCATCGAGATGCCAAAATAAAGATCACAGTGCTTTTAACGGAGGTAAAAACCGTGAAAAAATTGTACGCACTGATTCTGTAGTGCTTAGGAGCGCTAAAGGAGCTGCACAAATCATTGTCAGCTTAGAATTGGAGATTCCAAAAATAACCAATACATTAAATTAATCTTTGAGCTTTTTTTCATTTCTATGTTCTGTAAAGTCAAACTCAAACTCCAAGCATTTATTTCAATTAGACTCTTGAATGTCAAACAAAAAAAAGCTAAGCTACAGTCACAGTCACAAGGCATAATAACTTGAGAAAGTACTGTAGTTGCACATTTTCCCAAAATTCTTTAGCACACCGGAAACAAAACTAGAATATATGTTGTCATGTTAATGGATATTATATTTAGTAAGTTTTATAAAAGCTAGCTATACAGTTAAACCAAAATCTGAGTTAGTACCCACCTAAATCTAAAAATTTTTGCCAAGATATCGTTCAGACATATAATTTATCTTATTGTTTTCGATGTCTCCCACACAAAAGATAAAGTATTAACGTGGTACTATAAGCCAAGGATTACTGAAAAGCAATTACAATGAAAACTAAGGACATTGGGACAGTGGAACTGTCCTAGATTGAAGGTGTAGGTCACAGTTCTCACTAGCAGCCACCCATCGCAGGTTTATTGCCATTTGCCTCCATTCAATATAAATTCCCGATAGACGCGAAAGGCATCTGTCTATAGGGTTGCCAACAACTGGGCCTGATTTTTATCTACGTAATTTTATTTAATCAAACTCAAACCATTTATTCCAAATGGACACGTAACATGCACTTTTGCTTAGTTAAAAATAAGCTACCAACAGTCAAACCCCAGGTATAATCGTCTCATCGTCTGTGAGTGGACTGTAATTGCCCATATCAAAATCGAAGATGTCATGGAGAAGAATGGGAAAGAAACTCCATGGACACATTTCAAATCAAGTTAGGCATTGTATGGTACTGGGTATAATATTGTTGCTACTATATGTGAGCATAATGTAGAAATAGAAAAAAAAGACAATTAAAGATTAGGATAAGCCATAATTGAAGATGAGGCCATGTACACTGGCAGTGGATTGAGGACGTGTGAAAGGCAGTCGACCCATGTAAAATACTGACATTCAGCTACATTAGGTTGACTGGAAGCCAACCATGTTACGGGGTCAGCTGTTGCTAGTCAGATTTGGAAGAGAAGTAAGACGGCGAGTATTGTTAGGAGGTTCCTCTGTCTGGAGCCTGACCGTCGGTATCTTGGACCCGTACCATCGATATGGTGTACTGTCGATACAACGTATTATCGATATGGTATACTATCGATTTGGTGTACTGTCGATGTAGCGTACCATCGATTTGTGGTACTGTCGATTCCTTAACCCGTCGATGGAACGTTTTCGATACAGCGACCGTCGATGTAGTGACTGTCGATATTATGAACTAGACCCAAAAGGAAGAGCCATACGGTAAACTACTATCGACCTCCAGGCGTGGATATAATTAGGTATTTAAATTTCTGATCTAATAATAACCCTTGAGTGCTCTCGAGACGACACAAAGAGATCGAGTGACCTCTTAATATCCTTATTAACTTAATAACTTATCGCCTACACGCACTTTAATCATTTAATCCATTTCTGCTCATCACATTACAGAGGTAGTGTCAGACAAGTGCAAATCGGCGTAATTTGCTTTACGCAAAATGAATCCAGGAATTTATCAGACTCGACCTTTTATACGTCGTAATATTTGTATGAAAACGAAAACAAAATAATTATAAATACAAAAAACTAAATTATGTTAGTTGTTAGTATTACATGGGATTTCAACATAACTGGGGCCTTAGTCTGCAATTGCAATAGTGTCAGAATGGTCTATCATTGATTTAATAAGTCCCCGCGCAGACGAATTACCCTTTGTACGCACGTCAAACGAGTTTCGAACACGCTTCAATACGCCGTGGGCTAGGGCCTTATTAAATCAATTATAGACCATTCTGACACTATTGCAATAGCAGACTAAGGCCCCTGGCGTAATGTATGTGTACTGCTAGGTACACCTTTGCAGAACCTTTCAGCGACTAAAGGCGTGTTGATATTATGTTATGTGCCTCTGCATCCACACGGAAAAGCTTTTGCGCGGTGCAAAAATTTAGATATATAAATAAGTATAGCTATAATAAGATCCCTAGACAAATTAAATAAATTAAAAACATACACGATTTTAAAAAAGCTTTCCTAAAATTAATATATGAATTGATAACTGACACATTAAGACTATTTTTTTTTATTTGTTTACAATTTATACTAAAATTTTACATTTATATTTTATTGGATAGTGTGTTGACAATTTGAATTAGAATTATTTAATAATGTGTGATAATAATATAAGTTTTAAATTTCCTTAATTTTATGCTGTTCGATAATTAATTATAATTACAACATCTGAACCTAACCTACCTATGTTCAACAAATAAATAAATATTTGTATTTGAAAAAACTTGTCCTAAAATGTTGCCGTACCGAAGAACCGTACTTGGCGTGTGAAGCACACACACAATGTGCGCGGGAGTAGCAGATAGTCAGACGTTGTCTTCCATTTAATTAGTTGAATCATTTGATTTAGATCGGCCAGACACATTGTGGTGTTATGATGATTTATCGCTAACTAAAAATAGCAATCTGTGAGTAAGATACAATACATCTGTGTTTGACAACTTTCTACAATGAGCGAAAGACAATCAGTCTATTATTGGTAATAAAAGAGCACCCACTTGTGCCTGTACTTAAAATGGATGCCTAGAATATCTTGGGCAGTCAACCGCACTGCCACATTCAGACAGATCGGTACGAAAACATTGCGGACCGACTGCGTAAACTGGATTGACAGATACTTCAATACATTATTTTTCAATACAGTTGTTAAACATGGCGTACTTTCAGAGGTTATAATATTATGATTCGAAAATTAAATCTTTTGCGCAGGCATCGCCCTCGCCTTTGGCTCGGGCTTGTTAAGGACACCTCGTTTGCAATAACCTATTTTCCACCCTTGTATCACAATGTACTATATTAGAGTCTGGTGTCTGGAGCAGATTTCTCCATACCGGTTTAACAGAACCATTTATTACCACGTCTTAAAGTATTCATATTTAGTCTGTACCGATACGAAAAAAGAAAACCATCCCATTGTGCGGCGAAGCCATTAAAATACGAACATTTACAGTCCTTTATTTAAAATACTTCCTAAAGCATCTCCAATTCAAAAATAAAGTTTTCAACAACAATAAAAGATGTGTTTTTATTGATATTGAAATAAACTTAAGCTGTTTACTATTTCACAGTCCGTAAAAGTCACTTGAATTTTACAGTCAATTTGTGTAGTTACAAATTGAAAAGTTTTATTGTATGCAATAGATAAATTGTTGGAGACGCCGCCGCCGTCGGCGGGTTTAACAACCTCTTAGCGCCCAATGTTAAAAACAAGATGTTTGGTAGTTAAACTCGTATAGAAATAAAGGAAGAAAAGCCTGGTTCACACTCAACTCGTTGAGTTCGTTAGATGATGAGGTTAACTGGCTGATAGATTTATTGTTATTATTTTTAAATTTAATTTGAACTAGCTGTGCCACGCGACCTTCGTCCACGTGAAATGATTTTAAAATATTACTTATATTTGAATCAGATTTTGTTAACAATTTCAAGGGTTTAAATTTAACGCACGGAACCCTAATTCTTTTTTTAGTAAAAGTAGCCTAAGTTATTCCTCAAACATCAGCTTTATGCCAGTAAAATTCCCGTCATCACTCCAATCGTTTCGGAGATTAGCCGGAACAAAAAGGCAGACGGACAAAAAGAAAAAATAAAAGAGTTTTTGAGACATTTATATATATATACTTTATACACTTTTATATGCGTTCAGTAAAAAGCTGTTATTTTGAAATTACAAACTGATACTACAATTTTATTTATTTATATAGTTTTCTAATATGGAGCGATCAAAATGAGTGAAGGCTTGGGTTGTAGCTGACCCGCACAGCCGCACTGGGTCCCACGTGGTTCATACGGCTCACTCTCAGAGGGAGACAATCTGTGACCCAACAATGGGGACGCGTTAATGTCTGCAATGCTTTTTGGGATTGTAGTATAGCATGTCTGTCTCATGGAATAAATACATGAGTTTGTGTCCACCTCACTCTCGTTACCGTTGCTTATGTTTTACGATATAAAACTAACTGTAAAAAATATACTTCGATGCTGTCTACCAACTGCGCCAGCCCTATGACTCGTCAGCCATCATACTGGGTACTAAATATCGATAGTAATCCGTACAGAGAGGACGGTGATTAAAAATAAATGAGGTGTGACATACTGGCACACAAGACGATTTACATTCTGAAGGCGTTACTTTGATCAAATTATGTTGAACTTTACAGACATTTTGATATTTTGATGAATAGTTTCCGATTCGAGTATTTCAATAGAGAATAAGTTACACTCTACCTACTTAAGATGGCTCCTACAATGGAATGTAGCACTTGAAATTCAAAATTTAAAACTAAAGTAGTTTGCTAAGTGTTATGTTTTAATTACTCAATTCAGAAATATGTGATTGTGACTTGTATTTTACGAATAGAAGTATTAAAAAAAAACAGTTAAATAAAAAAGTTATGTTAACGTTCGTAAAATACGTAATTTTATGAACGTTAACATAACTTTTAATTTAACTGTTTTTTTTTTTAAACGACGTTGTCGGTGTTTCCCACTAATATTTCCATTGCAAGATAGTGTTTGGTCATCGTATAAATTTTTACTTGAGTTATTCAATAATCCTGTTCTTTTAAAACTACTCAGAATTTTCATTCTTTGCGCTCATTTTCATTTAAAAACTCTCTAGTATTTGTTCTGTCTAAACCAGCAGCCCTATCCGTGCCGTCACCCGTCACTACAGAACGTGTCGGTAACTCCGTAGTGATCCGCACATCGGACACTGTTTAAAAATAAATGAGGTGTGACAAGCCGCCAAGACGACCGCCTCGTTAGACGATCCAAATTAATTTATACTACACACACTTACGTACGCAGGTATGTTATTTTAGCAAATTACGAGGAAAAACACTGACCGAATAACCCATAATACCTGCTTTTACTGGCGGACATTTGAATGAATTTGTGACGTCATAAGGGACTTGGCAAATGGTCTATTAAGAGATATTGGATATGTTTGGTAAGATGACAAATTCAGTCGTGGCTATGAATGGATTCATCAGTCATAAGTACACACTGAAGAAAACTGAAATTTATGACAATGTCCCTTAGCTACAAGATTCTCTTGTAAAACTAAACGTGAACTATTGAGCAGTTTTAATAGCCTCAAGATGCACTAGAATTGAAAAAGAAAAACGACAGAAAAACGGACTTTAATGGATAACTTTAAGCTGACGGTATTGAAGCATTAAGATCATGCTCTGTGTATTATAAAGCCTAGACATAGTCATTAGGCTAACCCACTAAGTGAACAGAAGCATAAAGACCTATTTTCCTTTATGACAGAATGGAACACCCGTGTGGTTTGAGGTAGAGTGACAACGTTGACGAACGTCGTGAGCAGACGCGACGTCGGGCTCGTGGCTCATGGCTCACATTCCGTCTGCCTCTAATGTGTTTTTGTAACATAAATCGTAGCCAATTTATCAATTAAAATGTGTATGCTGAAAGAAAATGTATGTTTTAAGACGCAATATGCATGATTTATACATTAATCACACGAGCGGTGGAGGAGAATGTTTTGAATCGTCCCACGTATTTTATCAATGAATGTGTGAAAATGTATTGCTTCCGCGGTTAAGAAATGTGAAATGTTGTTGCCATTTGTCATATTGTGGTTACTATTTGAAGATCATTATAACTAAGGCCGTGATTATAACATAGGACAGAAAAGCTTTTGATCTTTAAAGTTTTGAACCTATTTTAAAATTTAAAAAACAAATAGACTTTGTTTAGTCAAAGTTCGCACTATTTTTAATTTGCAAGATGTATTTGCGAGGTCAGTGGATATTTTCAAAAAGATACAGAGATCATATTCGGTGATATAAAATCCAGAAACCAAAGTACGGTGAAACTTAAGAAGAAATTACTCAAGCAAAAAAATACACGGCTATTTAAAATAATGTTGGCACAGTATTCTGAAAGAAAAATATTTGTGGCCAATAAAATGTATTCAACAGTTTTTTTATTATGATAGTTTTATATGAATATTATGAGTTCTTGTATGTTTTCATCGTCATTAGGGGAGTTTACTGTCTAATTTATGTCTAGATTAAATTAAAATACTTCACGGGACATGATTTCGGGATGGGTCTGGATTTTTATTTAAAAAATTCTCTGATGTGGATAAAATAAATTGTTAAATGATGATTAAAGCTTTGTATCTTTTTAGTTTACGATAAATAAAACCACTAATGAAGCATTATGAGCTTTATTATTTATGTTAGACGGTATTATTTACATAACAATATTTGTGTGGTGTCTACAGTTATAGATTATTTTGGATTAAGATATTTTTTATGGAAACATAACATAACATCACGGCAGTAATCCCCATAGGCTTAGGCAGAGGTGTATCTAATAGTACTCACATTTTGCCAGTTATGTTTCGATTTCCAAGTAATAAGGATTGAGACCATTGCCCCGAAGCCAGATTCAATGGCTGGTACTGAGAAATTCTTAACGAAAAACCCAATAACACTTTGCCCGACCTGGGAATCGAACCCAGGACCTCATGCTCATCAGTCGCGCTTGCGACCACTAGACTTCAAACAAAAACAGAATTGGT
Source organism: Eugnorisma glareosa (assembly GCA_947578425.1). Taxonomy (NCBI): domain Eukaryota; kingdom Metazoa; phylum Arthropoda; class Insecta; order Lepidoptera; family Noctuidae; genus Eugnorisma; species Eugnorisma glareosa. The sequence continues at coordinate 17,371,941 of OX387969.1, read as the reverse complement.
CCAAAAACAGTTTCTCTAATGTTATACCCGCACACACAACTAATATTTTATTCAATATCAAAAGTAATCTCCCTGACTTATCGTAAAAAGGAACAACAAAAAGGTTCACAAGTAAATCAACCTTACAAAGTAATAACGTTTCAATTCAAGCAGAAAATCTTTCTCAAACACTGCTCGATAACCCGGAAACGGTCATTTTCCTTCACATCAAAGCACCAAAGACTGACAGGTAAGAAAGAAGAAAAGTAAAAGAAAAAAAAATGGCCACAAAACAAAGAGACCACTTAATACCATTGTAGACGTCGCGATGGGTCAAAGTGGGCCCAAATCGCAAGTCCCCACAAAGGTAACTATACAAGTACTTACATTTAAAAGGCACTGGTCGAATCAAAGGGAACCCCTCCCCTTTTAGGCTTATTACACGGTTCGAGGATTTTGGGTAGTAAAAAATATGTATGGGCAAGTTCGAGTATAGGGGCTTACGATTCTGTGATATGTTTGCAATTTTTGTAAAGAGAAAGACGACCAGCGATAGAAATTGTACCGAAGAGTTTGTATTTTTAGGTACAATTTCTATCGCTGGTCGTCTATAAAAAAAAAATCCAAGCCGATTTTCCAAGATTTTGATATAACCAATACCAAGGTTGGATTTTGGTTTTGGATAATCAAGACCAAAGGTCCAAAACCAAAATCAACCAAAACAAAATCGAATCGGAAAATCGGCGACCTTTGGTCTTGATTATACCAAAATCTTGGAAAACCGGCTTGTTTTTTTTTATGAACGACCAGCGATTCAAATTGTACCTAAAAATCCAAACTCAAAAACGCACCAGCAATAATCACGGACCAAACTGTTCCGTAGCCGTACACAAAATATTCAAATGTCTATATGCTATTTCAATCTAGCAGAAGAATCTATCGATGTCCTGATGCCTCTGCCAGAATCGTTCCTCAATCCTTCGCACAGACCCCTAAAACCGTCTAGCCTCTCATTGCCAGCGGTTCAGTCCCTAATGCCGACGCGATGGCAATTACAATGAGTGCTGCTTTGTCTCTCCTACGTCACGATCGTACTGTTGCAGACTTTTTTTCAAGTCGACGTCTCGTTATGGGACCCTTAAAACCATTGTGACATTGTCCCGAAAAATTGAGGGAGAAAAATGGGAAGTTTTGAATTTACATGGAAGAAAAGTCTGGGTTTCAAATTAGGATATTGTTTCGTTTAGGTAGAAAGCGATGACATTGTGGAGGAACCTTAAAGAAAGTCGTGAGTGATGCGTATACAGGCTGAAACCGACACAGACTTACAAACAAGTCCTACGTATTATATACAGCTTGTAACAGAAAGGGTATAATCATATGGAATACTGTGGTATGGACCATCAAACTGAAAAACTTTCTGTATGGGACCACCATCGAAATCGTAAAAAAACAATCAGCTGTCCCATACATTTGGTCGACCCAAATGTATGGGACAGCTGATTGTTTTTTTACGATTTCGATGGTGGTCTCATAGAGAAAGTTTTTCAGTTATTATACCCTTTCTGTTACACGCTGTATAGTACATCATTCAGAACCATTAGAAGTTTTTACATACATTTACAGCTGTTCCATAGATTTTGACCGTGTAGACTGTGCATTTGTGTAACTTGTAACTGTTTGTTTTTTTTTATTTTAAATAACCGATGAAAAATTTCTATGTGGGGGTTTCAGAATGATTTACTGAATATATGATAATCGTTTTTGCGTCGGTATCCGTTCCAACGTTTATTATTTACATTCGTGAGTTTTCGGATAATTGTGGAGGTGTTAACTGCTAAAGTTAGCTGGGTGTTGAGTTGCTTGATTGTGTTTATGAAAACAAAAGAGGTGCTGATTTCTTTTCATAAACTTCAACATCTAAACGGCATTCAAGACCTATCAGGGCAATATTCTATAGAAAATATAATACTGACAGCTCTTAAACACATTCAGATGTGCTGATAGGGTTCAGTTTCCACACGCACTCAGTTGCAACAAGTTCTCAGATAAAAATAACAAACATTTGTTATTAAGTGGTCAGAGTTCAAATACAATCGCTTTAACCAATTCAAATGAGCCATTAGTTACGCTTTTCCTTTTAAGACAAACGTTTTCTAATTAGTGGTAAAAAATGTACGCAAATAACGTCTATTTTCATAACAGAAAGGAGTATAATATCGTTTGTGGTGTAAAAAGAGATATTTAAAAATAATTTGGGTCAATTTGAACAGCGCTTTTAGGCGGATCTATGTTGAGCTGAATTTTTAAGTCGTTTTTGATGTAGATGAAGTTTTAATCGTCGAGCTTGCCGCTAGCCAGGGATGCAATTGGAAAACAATTGTTTGAGTCTCGTCATTGGGATTTTGTTTTAATAATTTATTATGTTCGTTGCCCATTAGGATCACTAACGTCCTGGCCACAGCTACTGGCGGCGCGGTGCGCGGTGCGGCGAGCGGCGCGGCGGGCGGCGCGACTTGCGGTGGTAAGCCACAGCTCGACTAGCTGCGACCACGGCGGCGGCGGCGGTGGACGTATTTAGAGAACGGCTAACTATTAAAATGGCCCTATCAAAAGTGGCACGGTACTTAAATTGTTGTCGTCCCACAATTTTTATAACATGTTTTGATATCCATATTACTGGGGGTCTAAAATGACCACTTTATCAGAATCATAATACGAATCACGGTAAAAATTTAAAACTCTTAAAATGGACTTTGTGGTCATAACCATAAAGACCATTTTAAGAATTTCAAATTTTTAACGTGATTCATATTATGATTCTGATAAAGCTTCCATTTTAGGCCCCCTGATCTACTCAGTATGTCACTAATAAATTGTTCAGTATCCATTATTTATATAAGCTCAACGCCCGATAAAAACAAAATTATTTGTTTCGATCGTGCGATGTTGAATACGTCCACCGCTGCCGCCGCGCGCGCTGCTCTGAGCTGTGGCCTCCTCGATACTCGCTAGTAGATTTGTTTCAATCGCACGCCGCGCAGCCCGTCGCCGCCGCGTGCCGCGCGGCGCTCACCGCGCCGCAGGTCGCGCCGCAATTCGCGCCGCCGGTAGCTGTGGCTTACTTCATACATTGTCTACCATTTGTTTTCGCCGCTCACCGCTTGCCGCGCCGCACGCCGCGCCGCAATCCGCGCCGCGCTCGGCTGTGGCCAGAAGGTTAGAGAGAGGACCTGTTTAGTCTTTGATATCATAATAATTTGACATTGATAAGCTGATGATAATACAAAACGTAAGAAAACCAGGTCCACTCCTAAAGCTGGATATATAAATCTCAATGGCAAATAAAATAAGAAACAATAAATATGCATGAAACCCATGTATGCGCACCCTTATTTATGTAAACACCCATGTTTCACAAATAAACTGATTGATTGATTGATTGAAAGTAATTAATCTTAAAATGCATGATTGTTGTGCCCAAACTTCTAACAAAATAAAAAAAGTAGTATGTTCGATCGTCAATTGTTTGTTTATGACGTCGTCGTCGCCCGCGTTTTTTTTTTTTTTTTTCTTTTTTTTACCGATGGGAAATCATCAAATAACCCCTCCCGCTCTGGGCTGAGCAGGAGGGAGTGTCAGACTTTTACTGACTAAAACCCATCCATGTTCCTTCCTTTGCCCTTTGTGTTCCAGGGCCGCGGTATCTCTTTCGAACAGTCCCGCAACCCTGGCAGGCGTCGGTCCTTACGGACCCCTCCCTGTTTGCTGACTCTCCTTGAGGCGCTTGTGGAACACGAACGCGCCGTCGACACGGCCTGTCATCGTAAGACGGACGGACGGCGAGCTAGCCCATAGCTCACCGTCCACAGGCCCGCGCCTACGGTGGCCGGGGGCTACCACGTGGCCCCCGACGCCCGGTGCGTCTCCCGCGGCGGCTGGGACGTGAGGTCGCCCGCGCCCCTGAGTTGCCAATGCAAGTGACACTTTAATACATTTTTATTAAATGTTAATCGGGGTATTACTTTTTATCTAAAAAGGATTATTATAAATATAATCTAATCGCGATTCCTAATAATACCTTACAGAACGGACAGGGTTTTTTTTCAACATATTGTATAAATGGACCGCAAGTGCTGATAGAATAAGGTAAATCGTCAGATTTCCTTTACAACAGTGCTTAAAACATTCAACATATATGTTTGTTGGTATGTTTTATATTTTTATCAGTAGTACAATAAATCAGTTATTGACTCAATAGAGGCAGTAAAGCGCACCCTGATTTCTTAATAATTTAAAGGGAAACTTTAGTGTAATCCTTGTGAATGATCTTAATCTTTTCTGAAACAGAACAGTAAGCTTCATCATTCATCATCATCATTTCATCCGAAAGACGTCCACTGCTGGACATAGGCCTCCCCTAAGTGTCGCCACGTTGACCGGTCCCGTGCGTCTCGCGTCCAGCGGATCCCCGAAACCTTCACCAGGCCATCGGTACATCAAGAGTAAGCTCTATCGCCAAATTAAAATCAACAATACCAACATGATCCGTTGGATGCGAGTCGCACGGGACCGGTCAGTGTGGCGACACTTGGGGGAGGCCTATGCCCAGCAGTGGACGTCTTTTGGCTGAATGAATGATGATGATGATAGCAACATAATTCAAAAACCCTTCACTATAACCTGACTGCCCACCAACTATCGTAACTAAGTCTATACCTACTAAAAACGTCAAACAGGTAAATTCCCTCCCATAAATCTTATCAAGTAAAACCACACACTACGTCCTACATTACCTACGTCTGGTAAATTCCGAAACTTTTGAAACAGTGATCGAAACTAACAGCCATTGTAAATTTCCGTTCCAATAAGCGTTCCGTTGAATTCTCCTCCAGTTTACGTTTATCGCTCAAGTTTTCTGTATTTGCTCGGGTTACAGCGCCCTTAGGATTGAGCTGCAGTGGTAGAGCGAAGCGATTTAGGGGCCGAGCAATACTATTTAAAACCAGCTACTTGGTTCCAAATTGATTTTAAATGTATGAATAATTTTTCTACATAAACTCACGCATTCTTCATATAATATAGAACGCCACTGTGAACGATAACGGTTAAATTTTACCACTGTACCATTCGTCGATAGTTTTACCTATATCCAACTAGCTGTGCCCGCGACTTCGTTCGCGTGGAAATTGTGGTGTAAATTTGAGAAACAAAAGTATCTTATGTGCTATTTCAGACTTTAATCAATCTTTTTGCCAAATTTCATCCAGATCCATTGAGCCGTTCTGGCGTGATTGACAGACATCCAAACTTTCGCATTTATAATATTAGTATACAGTATAGATACTCCATAGAACAGCACGAAGAAAACTTTTTTTTTTTTTTTTACCGATGGGAAATCATCAAATAAGGGGTTATTTGATGATTTCCCATAATTTCACCGACTGCCTTTTTTTTCGGATGGGAAATCATCAAATAACTCCTCCCGCTCTGGGCTGAGCAGGAGGGAGTGTCAGACTTTTACTGACTAAAACCCATCCATGTTCCTTCCTTTGCCCTTTGTGTTCCAGGGCCGCGGTATCTCTTTCGAACAGTCCCGCAACCCTGGCAGGCGTCGGTCCTTTCGAACCCCTTCCCGTTTGCTTACTTCTCTTTGAGGCGCTTGTGGAACACGAACGCGCCGTCGACACGGCCTGTCGTCATAAGACGGACGGACGGCGAGCTAGCCCATAGCTCACCGTCCACAGGCAAGCACGAAGAAAACCTAAGAGCAATAATAAATTCTCTCCGAAAAAAATATGTTAAAAATGAAATGTGCATTTTTTCATAGCAAAAGTGTTGTCTATGTACTTCATCCACAAACATAATATAAAACATGGAACATGATGCAAAAACCAAAGTTTCATTCTATTTTATTTGATACAAAAAATATTTAAAAAATAAAAGCTATCTCAACGCTTTGCCAGTGAATACTCGACCTTAAAATTAGGGGTGAAGGTAGTTCTGTGATCCATGTGATCCCTAAGTATTTTACTACCTTAGGCAGGTCAGGAGCATATTAAAAGGGCCCGTTAGAGGCTTTTTAGAGGACCATCAAGTGTAAGGGAGGCCTTAATAATGTAAGTGGCGTATGTATAGTTTCTCGTTAGCGCCTAAACTGTTGGGTACATTTTGATAAATGGGATCATCAAGTTTTTAATGAGTTCTACAGCGGAGTTGGCCCTTAGCTCGAGTAAATGCTGATTTAATTCAAATTTTGATAGAAGTTGAATTGCAAATTCAGATACATCAATCGTTTGGAAAGGTTTTTTAGGTTGGATTTTATCGTGAAAAATGTGTCTGATTAGAAAGCTAGGGTCAAACGCTTAGAGCCTAATTAGACCATTTATTCGACCTCGTGATAAACTAATACGATGCCAGATTTCCACACTCTTTATGCCGTCGTAACTGAAAATACAGTAACTCAAATTACTATGACATTATCGCTACTATGTCTTCAGTAACGACGAAGGCCTATTTCCATTAAAATATGATAGCCAATAACTAACGAGAAAGTGACTTACCTACTTACATAACATCACGCCTCCAATCCTCGAAAGGTTAGCCAGAGGTGTACCTAATATTACAGCCACATTTCGCGAGTTATGTTAAAGTAACATGTAATAGGAAGCGAGTCTTTTAAGATCAACCGGGCATAAATCCAGACTCCAGGGCTGCTACTGAGAAATTCCTGGTGGAAAAACTTAATCACAATTTACCCGACCTGGGAATCGAACCCAGGACCTCATACTCAACAGTCCCGGTTGTGACCACTAGACCAAGGAGGCAGGCACCCTACCTGCCTACAATTATAAATATACGAATATTTACCAAACTGCAAAATGAAACAGGTAAACGATAATCTCCAACCGGAGATAGAAATGCACTTACCTACGAATGGAGTCGAGGAGATGCCCTACAGAACTATCTATATTTAGCAATAGAATGTCTGATGTGCGAAGCGGAAACGGGTGGAGTACAGAAAATAAACTAGACTGAAACGTACTGGCGGAGGTGTCAGGATTGCAATCATATTGATTGATCTTTTTATAGGAGCTTAACAATAGGCGGTACTTTATAAAACGTCGATAGGGATGGGGACATGCAAAAATGGCGTGACAACCAACATGCGACAGGTATGGTTTCATATCGGAGAGATTTGCTTTTTAATTTTTATAGTGGCACCTGGGAAAATAATTTGGACATCTATTCACATGAGCTCTGCAGTAAATGATTAACCGAACCGTTACGGACAAATTATATCCCGACTGTGGACACGGGACAGTGGCAACTTCAGTACGTATTTTTACGGAGGTGTTTGTGTCTGGAGCCATGTCTTACTTTCAAAAGTGATTTATTTTTAATATCATTCGTTAAACAAGTCTTTTCTTATTTAACATTTTGTGCGTACAAAAACTAACAAAATCAAAGTAAGTGACACGAAGCCGACGGAACCTCATCCGTTTTTCCCTGCGAGGGCTAGTTTGACCTTGTTTTCTTGTCAAGTAAATTGTATCGTGTCCCTTATACGAGTACCTTCCTAAGAACAAAACGTAACAGAAGTCCCACTTCTTAAATCATAGATAAATATGACACGAATAGGTGACCCGTGACCGTCGCAAATTGAAAAACGAACCATCATCAACCTGATTTTTTTTTTGGCAACAGCAGTCAATACTTTAACTATTTACTATAATAAAATGAGCGGTCTAATTCTTCTTAATATAAAATATTTAGTCTTCTCGAATCTTTGCAAGCACAAGAAATATTTAGGTATTTTAGATTTACTTCTGCAATAATTTTGCATATTTCCGAGATCAGTCTTTGCGTGAGATTCATAATAGATTATTGTTGTGCAAGCTTAAACTTCTGTAGAAACCTTCTTATTTACCAACCAACCGTACAAAGTCGGTGTTATGACTTTGGTAATTTCCCTCGACGGAAAGTTTTCATTTGTCGGCATTGCCGCGCCGTTTGTTACGGAGTTCAGGCCAGTTCAGGTGAGACGTACAAATTGTATTGATGAAATAAATAATTGATTTGTGTACGGAGTGGAAGTTACTTAAGAAGATGAAAGTGACCAAGAGCTGCGTTTGGAACGTGGCATTAGTTCTTAAAATCTAATACCAAGGTCAAACCATCATAGAAGTTTTACTTATTTATGTATCTGCAAAGAAAGACAGTTTGTTTATTACTTTTAATGTGAGCGATTCCAAACGCAATTGGGCCCAATTATTTTCGTTTTTTTTGCTACCTACAGGTAAATATATCAGGACCGATGGACCAGAGTCATCACGCAGTGAGTTGAAAGAAGCCCAGGATAAATTTGGCTTTGAACGATTTGGCATCATTTCTCAAGAGAAAATGGACAGGCTTGTTGCGCTAGAATTTCCCCCCTCAGTGCAGTTTACCTGTGGAAGATTAAGAGGGCGATCTTCTCCAGCGGTAAGACAATAAATGATAAAAAAACCATCATATTTAAAATTGCTACCAGATTATTTATACGTTTGAACACAGTTTGTATATAACAGAAACTCACTTTTAGTAAGTAAACAAAAAGTTTTAAAACTTTTAGTTTATCAGGCATACAAGGAACTTCGTACCAACCTATAAAGTCTAGATACCCAGGAGGCTGGCCAGGAACCGAACCTGCTCAGTTTCCAAGTTATTACGGCACTTTATAAGGCTCTAACTTGGCTTAACTTGATATCCAGCTTAAAGCTTATAGTTACAGTATTAAGGCGAAGTTATTGTCTGTGATATAAGATAGGTTTTGAACTAGATATACATATATTGATAAGATTGATACTTTTATAATTTATTTAAGAAGCAGAGAGAAAGAATCGGTTTGGAGTATTTAAACAAAACTTGTCTCATTGGTCTAATGGTGGCAATCGCGACTGCTGAGCATGAGGTCCTGGGTTCGATTCCCGGGTGGGGAAAATTGCGATTAGGTTTTTCTATTAGAATTTTCTCATGAGCAGGCACGGAGTTTGGATTCGTGTCCTGTTGATTGCCATAGGCTCGCCCCTATTATATGGGACTTAACGTAACTGGCATAATGTGGGTGTACTATTACGTACACGTGTACCTACTGCCTAACCCTTCAGAGATTACAGGCGTGAGGTTATGTAATACAAAAACATCTATCAATTTCCACTTATTCTGTTGTTGTAATATCTTTATTTCATCGGTCTAAGGACCTTTAAAAAGGCTGTGAAAGACTGGAGAACTTAAGTGGTACTTCTTGAGTTAGGTCTATATCTAGAGGTGGGCCATAGGCTGGAATTGACTACTTAAAGTTTGCAATACACTATGTATTGCGATTACAAATTTTTGCTACACTATGTTTGCAGATTATTTAAATAATTGGAGAAAGTTTATAGTAACTGCATTTATTAACAAGGAAATTTCACTATTATAAGTAGAATCAAATACTATGTACATTATATACAGCTACAAATAGAACTAAAATAATGCTAAAAAGAAGACTAAAACTAAGTTCCTACAAATATACAACGACGACAATAGGACACTTAGGCGTCAAAGTTCTCCTCCCCACCGATGTCATCCGGAAACGTGCCCAGAAGACTGGCAGCATTGCCACGTTGAATGGCAATGCTAATTCTTTGACCAAAGAAAGAGCCAGCCCTCTGGTCTCTGAAAGTTTTTTGAAGGGCAAAAGTTTGATTGTTCAAGAATCGCACTAGTTGACATGATTATCTTCATGTTATAAGTCTTGCCAGCAACAATAAACTGAAGACAACGTAACCACCTTTCTTGTGAAGTTGGTTTAAAATTAGTGAACGATTTATTCACCAGAAGGGAAGAACTAAGTTCACCTGTGGGTTTCAGGTGGTTGACACGATAACCCTCATTGTTCGCGTGTCAAAATTCCGATCAGCCCGAGATGAAATGTCAGCTGAGAAGTATTTGCTGACGAGAATAAGATTAGTGTTCCGACCGACAGTAATTGATGTGTGAGCTTTCATCGAATAAATTGTTGGTAAATCAAGTGCACTTTATAATCTATACATCTTCTATACAAAAAAATAAAACTGTAGTGTCTGTTTGTAATACCAAAGTAATAGCTTTTTACTGAATGCATATAAAAGTATTTACAGTACTTATAAAAAAAAAACATTTAATTTTTTAATTTTTGTTTTTCTGTTTGTTCCGGCTAAACTCCAAAACGGCTGAGCCGATTTTGACGGCAATTTTACTGGCAGATAGCTGATGTTATAAAGTCTAACATAGGCTACTTTTATTTTAGAGAAAATATTAGGGTTTCGCGTAAAAAGATTAAAACCCCGGAAATTGGTAACAAAGTTCAATTAAAAACGGAAAATAATATTTTTTTTTATAATAATTTTTCGCGAACCAAGGTCGCGGGCAACAGCTAGTGGAATAATATATTTTATTAGGATGGGATCTTGTCAGCATTGGGGATGAAAGTTATTGCTTGGTATTAATTTAGGCGTAACTTTTGTATCTTCGAAAATTGGATTAAAATAATTAAAAAAACCTATCACGTCGTCGAGTGCTACTTTTGAGCATGAGGTCTTGAGATCGAATCCCAGGTTGGTCAAAGTGTTATTAGGTTTATAAATTAGCAACTTTTTCAGTCGCAGCCGGAGGTCTTAATTTGTACCCCGTTGATGGTAATAGAGTCACCCTTATTGCATGAGACATAAACACAACTGGCGGGAATTCTATATTATGGGTCTACTAATAGTCTGTATAGCCTTCAAGGATTACAAGGGCGATGTCATTGTTACAAAAACAAAATTGTGGTTTTAAAACCAAATCATTTTAACAAAACTGATTCATCATTCTCCTGCCCTTATCTCAACATATTTGCGTCGGCGCAGCATGTCTTCTTCTTTCATACCTCTCTATTACTCGTCATCTCAGCAGTCAGCTTCCTTTCTAGCCATAATATGGCTATCCTTCTCACAGTCCATCCATCGTTTCTTTGGTCTTCCTCTAATCTTGTAACCAACAACAACAAAATACACACTCAACACAACAAAACTCTCTCTAACAAAACTGATTATAACTATTGAATTCTTTCACAATTGAATGCAGACAACTGTCGTTTACCCAAGTCTGTCTAGTACCTTTTAACGCCAAATAAAATTCTCGATTCCAAGCGTTTTTATATGAAACTCATTTAAAGCTCTCGTACAAATTGGAAATACCTATTGTAATAAAAGTAATCTCAATAAAATCTTACTAAGCTTGCTCTAAAGACGAAATCGATTGATGTTGGTTCTCTAACAATCTTTTGTAGCAACAAAAAAGGAAATGAAAGACCCAGTTCAAACAGTAAAGCTGCTATATCGACGAATTCTAGAACCGATTAAAATATCGTCAAAGGAGAAACAATCAACAATTGGCTCTTTTGACACGGGTTTACACTACTATTGTAAATAGAGAATGGAGATTTCAAACCACAAAATGGTTTGTTCTAAAGTATTTTCGGTATTAAGACTTATCCAATAAAATACGATCCTTAAGGTTTGACGGTAGACCAGGTAGGAGATGGCGGGACGAACTGGATGTCTTCCTTGAGAATCGGAAAGTAGCAGCGCAGAATCGTGACCGTTGGAAGGAATGGAGAGGCCTTGCCCAGCAGTGGGAGAATATGGGCTAGCTATAATATAATAATTGTTCTCTCATCTACTGTTATTATATCAAACAAAGTCTCTCACAGAAAGCCTCAACACACTACAGATGCCTAATCACACACTTTACATGCTGCAAAAAGCCACCATTCTCAACACCTGTCGAATCACCCGAAAGTTTCAGACTTCATCTACATTGTCATCCACTTTCTCTATCTAAATTTCATCTTGCATCCTTGGTTCTGTTCTGTCCAGCGTGTAAGGTTTCTTAGCCTCTCTTAAATGAGAAGAAACCAAGAACAACAAAATATAATAATAAGGTTTTACATACTAGTTATGCATGATGCTCACAGAATAAGCAATAACTTGAGAAGAGTCCACGAATCGGCAAGCGTATGCTGGAAGGCTAGGTGCAGCGTTGACCACCGCAGGGTGCTTCGTAACAGCTGGATGAGAGTGGCCGAGAATAGAATTGAATGGCGTGCGATTGGAGAGGCCAATGTCCAGCAGTGGACTGCTGTAGGCTGGTAATGATGATGACGAAGTAGATAAAGAAGCACTGTAAATGGCCTGCGTGTAAGGGATATCCCTCCACAAAGTGCAGGCTCCTTATTTTGAATCATATTCCACCGGAGTTTTTCATTCAATTACTATTCCTTTATTTCAATGTAAAATTACATTCCCTGTACGCAGCACTTCTTTATGTAAATAATACGGCTAAAATAAAAAATCCGACAGTGAATGTTGAAATACTCTAACGAACGACGCTTGAAATCAGCTGTTCACTACCTGCCTAGCTACAGAGTTCATGGAAATCGTCGTCGCGCTTGCCGTTCACTACGTGCGTTTTGCCACGGTAACGATACATTGCGTATGAGGAAATAAAACAAATCAAATTTATTGGATTTCCATAACATTCCTGAAATAATTTCTTGACCGGTCATCTTAATGAGATATACTGAATTCACCCCATCAGTTTGTGGAGGGCTGTACTTTACAATCTGTATAAACATGTAACCTAGACAAAGACTGATCCTTATTTACCACTACTAAAATATTTATATTGAAGGAGTATTGCCTATAAAAAACTTGACATAGCTCTGAACTATTTCATCTTCTGACTCTCAGCGATTTTACGTCTCCGTCTGTAATATTTCGTTTTACTACAAAACTTTGAAAATCAGGTCGAAAATCGTTTTAAAACGATAAAGGAGCATCAAATTTTGCTGAAAATATATAGTTTAAATTGTTACGTTTTACCCGATATTTTGCTCGAAAGCGGAGCACAATAATATAAAGCTAGCCATTCACGGTGCTTTCGTTGCACTTAGTGTTTTCACCACGACTTGTGTCGGTGGATGGCGAATTTTTTACGAGTCAGGTCAATTATAGAACGTGGAATGTAAACGTGACATAATTTATTTATGTACCTATATATGTTTTTTAACTTCAAAATAAGAAATTTCGAAAATTTAGCTCGTTGATTTCGTTAAAATTGAACTCTAATAACCTATTTGGAAGAATTTACATAAACACACTCTTGTCTACGTAGTATCTGAGTAGAATTTATATTAGTCCTGTCACATATGTTACTTCGATTTGCAAAATACAAAAAATAAAACATCATTGCAATATCACATTCATTTAAAATCTTTAATTCCCTAAGTAACCTAAGCAGTTTAAAATCCAAAGAAATATTTACATCCTACCCATTTCACACAGAAATACTTGAATGAATGTTCTTGACTTAATAAAACTACATAGGTAAGTACATAATAGCCAGACTTTTAATGATTCTCAATATCCACAAAGCACGCAACAAATCGTTTAATGAACAGCCAGTCTTACAAAAAAGCAACGTAGGCAAGTTTCTAAAGTTCATTCCCGTCGAACGCTCCATTAGTTTGGGGGCCGATTTTTTCCGACCCTCTAACTTTTGGGGGCAGTGTCTCTGAGCCCCAAGTTTGTTCCCCGACAAAAATAAACAGGGGATCAGACGAGTTTTTCTCTGATTATTTCCACGTGAAATATCACACGTTTAACTTGTGGATAAGTGATTATAAACGGGCGGAGGTGACCCGGGTAAAAAGTTACCGGGCCGTATTTTTTTGCATTTTTTTATGTAACGGGATGTCCATACGGTTGATAACACATTTGGGGCAAAACCGCCATAATCAGTCTGGCTTGGTAGGTGGGACAAGATTAACATTTTTGGGGAACAATGTTCGTTTATTTTATAGCTTGGATGTCCTGATGCCATGAGCTTGTGACATGCATTTCAGTACCTACACTACATTCGTCGTCCGCTCGCTACATAGTTGCAGGCACAGAATTACGACATATACTATATTGTTACGGCTTATTCCTTTACCTTGGCAGCAGGTAAAATAATCCTAGTGTTGATTAGTGAATCTTAATGACTTGATGGTCACACATCATGAAAGGTGCAGCACTAACATGAAAAGCTAGTTAAAGTTAAGTAAAATTGTTAAAAGATGGCAAGTGAAGTTAATAAAGGCCATTATATTTATAGAAATTACAATACCAGCCTATTACTGTCCCACTGCTGGGCAAAGGCCTCTTCTCAACAGAGAAGGCACGAGCATTGATCACCACGCTTGCTCAAGACGGGCTGGCGATTATATTATTCCATTATATTTAATTCAAATAAAAGTTTTGGCCATCACAGAAACTTGTCTAATTCTCTGCTACTGCAAACTGGCGCTTACAGTAAATATTGCACATTTATGAAATACTAGCGACCCGCCCCGGCTTCGCACGGGTGCAATGTTATACATATAAACCTTCCTCTTGAATCACTCTATCCATTAAAAAAAACCGCATCAAAATCCGTTGCGTAGTTTCAAAGATTTAAGCATACAAAGGGACATAGGGACAGAGAAAGCGACTTTGTTTTATACTATGTAGTGATCTTGTCAAAATAATTATATTTTCAAATTTCTACACTTTCCCAGTGATGTTTAAGTCCTACGTAATGGGGGCGAGTCTATTACCAAAAGGACAAAAGTCCTGTCTCGGGGTTGTTATCGAGAAATTCCTAATGGAAAAGGCTAATAACACTGCTCAACCACTACTAGACCAATGATGCAGTCCTACATAATATAACGAAACCATTCCCATTTACTGCTGACATTTACAACCAAAACTTTTAATCACAACCCCAAAAAGCCAAAATAATTAACCTGCGCCAAACATTTCGGCCGGTTGCTCACGAAGCAATTTTATTGAAAACATCTCCATTGAACGGGAATCGCACGGATACCTTTACAGAGGAGCTTTGTAACTTCAGTCGCGTTCTAATATCCATGTTCGAGACCGGTGCTTGAAGGAGATATTGCTGCCCAGACGACAGCACTGTTTGGCTTCCCATGCAGTCAATAAAGCGGCTTACACACTTGGGTACTCAAAAGTTGATAGGAAAAGTAACCGGTGAGTTAGACCAACAATATAACATCTCATTTGTATTACTGGAAGGGTTGGGCGGAGGTGTAAAGCAACACCCACATTTCGGTAGTCATTTTTGTACATACATATACTATGTAATCAAAACTAGATGACGACCATCCAGTTTTAAAACATAATGTATTATGACGAAGTAAGAGTTCGATTTTTACGAAATGAAAAGTTTTTCGTCATTTACGAGTATACATACATAATATATTACATACATATTGTGTAAACCTTTTGAAAATTCCGATTCGGGGATGTTACTGTGAAAATTTCTGTGTCGTGGTGAAAATTTTTGGCGGGCGATAGTTGCGTACAAAGCTCCAAATAACTGTGCTTTTTCATTTGTTACATAGGTACAATGAGGTTGACGTTGATACAAGCGCATTCAACCGTGGCGGCTGAACTTTCATTAATGGTTATTGCAAATAATTACATGCGCGGGCATCGAGTCAGAAATTAATTTAACTACTGTTCCGTAATCATGCGTTGGTCAAATTAATGAGCATTTTCAACGTATTTTATTTTAGGTGGTTGTAGTCAGACTAATTAAAATTATGTTAATTATGTTATAAGTTTTCTATGTTAACCATTTTGCAATATACATCTTCTAAAGTATATGAGAGAGTTTTAACGAAATAAAATATTCATAATAATTCTGTTTGCGTACACAATAAAAAACATCCAACAAAAAGTATCCTCTTATGCAGCTCGCCTATCAAACGCCCTATTCTAAAAATTCTCCATTCTCGTCAGACGTATGTACGGTCAGCACAATAGGCGGACACGGCTGGTAGCGTCGGCAATGTTTGTAAAGCCTCGGCGAGTCTAATATGTGGCAGCTTGTATTGTAACCAGGTACCAGGCTAGCAGGGATACGAGGCAGTGAGCCTGGCCTAGAACATTACATGTCTTCGAGATACGCCCGCTGACTCCGTTTGATATGCAAATGTTGCTGTTTTAGTATTGGTTTCGACGTATGTAGTATTTAGGTCGGCGGTTGGCTATATTTCAATTGGAAAACTTAAGGTAACTTATCCAATTTATTAAATTTAAAAGTTTAGGAAAACATTTATCGAAGCGCCTGATGGAAAGGTGCTAGCAATGAAAACAATTGCAGAGTTTTGAAGTTTAGCCTCTAAACATTTAACTTAAACTCTCACTTTTACCTTTTTTTAGGGTTCCCGTACCTCAATCGGCAAAAAGGAACCCGAACCCTTATAGGATCACTTTGATGTCCGTCTGTCTGCCTGTCAAGACCCTTTTTCTCAAGAATGCGTGGCGGTATCAAACTGAAATTAATACCAAATACTAAAGTCTGCTAGCCCTTGGAGCAATGAAAAAATCAAACTTGTAAGTCAACGCGATCAAAAGATATGACTGTTTGTTTCGGGAGGTTCCTGCACCTAATCGGGCGGGAGGAAACGCCCGGGTGTCACCACTGCGAGGATCGACCGGAGGACACGGTGGAGCACACTGTGCAGGTCTGCTCCGCTTGGGCGGAGCAACGCCGTGTCCTCGTAGCGGCGATCGGCGGCGGCGACCTCTCGCGTCCGGCCCTGGTTCAATCCATGGTCCGGAGCGAGACGGAATGGGACGCCGTCACCTCCTTCTGCGAAGCAGTCATGCTAGCGAAGGAGGTGGCGGGACGTGAGAGGGAGAGAACCTCACGTCCCAGCCGCCGCGGGAGACGCACCGGGCGTCGGGGGCCACGTGGTGGCCCCGGCCACCGTAGACGCGGGCCTGTGGACGGTGAGCTATGGGCTAGCTCGCCGTCCGTCCGTCTTATGACGACAGGCCGTGTCGACGGCGCGTTCGTGTTCCACGCGCGCCTCAAAGAGAGTCAGCAAACAGGTAGGGGTCCGTAAGGGCCGACGCCTGCCAGGGTTGCGGGACTGTTCGAAAGAGATACCGCGGCCCTGGAACACAAAGGGCAAAGGAAGGAACATGGATGGGTTTTAGTCAGTACAAGTCTGACACTCCCTCCTGCTCGGCCCAGAGCGGGAGGGGTCATTTGATGATTTCCCATCGATAAAAAAAAAAAAAAAAAAAACTGTTTATGTCGCATGTTATGCGATTTCACAAGGGAATCAAAACCTATAGGGTACTTCTCGTTGACCTAGAATCATGAAATTTGGCAAAAAGCAGGGCCTTACAACACAAATAAAGGAAAAATTCCATAAAATAAAAAATAAAGTTGAAATTTAAAGGGTGTCCCCATACTTCAATAGTTGACGCCAATTAAGATATATATTATTCTAGATAATGGTACGGAACCCTTCGTGCGCGTGTCCGACTCGCACTTGGCCGGTATATTTAACCTGCTAACTTTAAAAAATATAGTAAAATTTAAATAAAACACCCGATCAATCTATGGGGATACAATGAACAGGGTGTCAAGTTCTTTATCCCCCATAGAAACGGGAGGATCCTACTGTCCGGCAGTTGAGGTCGGGTTTTGCTGTATGGTCTTAATTCGCGGATAACTTTAATAGCGCGATTTAGAATTTTGATGTTTTTTCCTCATTTGTGTCCATGTTGCTATAGTACTTTTTGTAGTGCCGGGTACCTATTAGCTCAATGAAAAATGTTACGGTCTACGAGTATAATATAAATATATCCCTTTTTTGCCCTCCACCCTACCTACAGTTCAAAAAGTGCCCTAGACTTTTCTTTGTTAGCTCCACACAGAAAACGAACAAACAAATGTCGTAGGTTACATTTGTTTTTATACATTTGTAACTCTAGTATATTTATAACTTAGTATTCGATTTTTATGTATAACTGTTTATTTTCCCGAATAAATAAAATAAAATAAACAAATAATTGTAGGTAATATAGAAATATTCTCAAAGCAGTACTCAAAAGGTCAAAGATTATAAGTATCATCTTATAAGCAAATAGCTTTACTTATCATGTATGTAGTCAAAGCTAAAAATACTTAGACCTTCGCAAATAATTTCTCGGGAACTTATTACGAGTAATTCTAACATAGGATAAAAGCGTCAAGTGTCAAAAGAGTCTCACGTCGACGACGTGGGAGTTATGTCAATTGACGACGACGTCAAAAGGCATTACAAAGCGAAAACTTGACAACATACGGCGGCTTTAACAGAAAGTATATTAAGGTGGAATTCAAAAAGTAAAACATGTACGTGGGATCAGGTAATAAGATCCATTTCTTGTTATATAAATATTATAATGACTTGAAATACAAATAAGATCTTATATTTGTATGTTAATTTCTGAATTTGAGTTATTTATTGATGAGATGTCGAGTTATAGAGTAGTATGGGAGATGAAGACATGCTGCGCCGACCCCATATGAATTGGGATAAGTGCAAGAGAATGATGAATGTTATATAAACCCAATTCTGGGTTAATCTCGCCATTGTAGGTACAAGAGCTATTCAGGGTGTAACAAGACCCTTCACGAAGCCGTCAACCAAGCATTCTGTACATCAAACCAAGTAACTTTATGCAAAATTTATTACTGGGAAACGACTTTTTTTTGGGGTGAAAAATCACGTTTTACGATAGAACGCAATGTAACGCACTCAAAACATTGTGCTGATGGATGGATTGAATAGTATGGGGGTCGTGGAGGTGTTTAAAGTAAAAATCTTACATTAAAAACACATACCTAAAAAAAACCTGTGAAAAACTTGGAACTTTGACCCGCAGTATGTCCGAAACTAGAAGGTTCCCAGGTATGGTCTAGAACAAAAAAATGATCGCAATGGCGTGGAGAACAAGTGCCTTTCGGCTTCGTGAAGGGTCTTATTAAATCCTATATTATTGCAATTTGTTTGTACATATAAGTATATGTTTTTTATTTTGTGTGCAATAATGAATAAGAATGAATGATGATATCCAAGTGCAAAACAGAAAAAGACGAACCTTTTTCTAAGAGCGCATTGAAATTCAAAAGTCATATTCACTTCAAATAATACTTATAAATATATCAGATTTAAAACCTTTCATACGTCAGAACTTAAATCTACTTTCAAATAAAATTGTATCGGAACAAAGATATGCAAAACTTCTATCTACTCCGCCATCCAATAACCCAGAAATAGATTTAGGATCACTCGCAATGCGGTTCTTTGTCAAAACGGAATATAGGAGGAATACGTACAAACCCGTTACTGGGCATTCGCTTATCAATATAATTCCAGAGAACTATCTCAATATCTATTACTATTGTACGA
Organism: Eugnorisma glareosa; assembly: GCA_947578425.1. Classification (NCBI taxonomy): domain Eukaryota; kingdom Metazoa; phylum Arthropoda; class Insecta; order Lepidoptera; family Noctuidae; genus Eugnorisma; species Eugnorisma glareosa. The sequence continues at coordinate 17,352,617 of OX387969.1, read as the reverse complement.
AAACTCGTTGCAAACCGATATACCACGATTTCAATCCGTCGATACGTGCATCGAATGCAACGGTAACGTCATACAGACAGTTCTCGATTATGGCACCCGTCCAACTTCATGAGACCTCCCCTACCGCCCCTACTTGTATAACTTCGTATAAAGACGGAGGATTTTCTGCAATATTTAAGGGTCTTACGTGGCTGGTTGCGAGGAGGTTACCTCAACCCGTGTTAGGATAATAATGGCTAGTATTCAAGTGAAGTTCCTTTCGCGAAGTTCTCGCAACGTAATATCAACTAGTTGCGAAGACTTAACTCATTAGAATAGAGACTACGTCGTAAAGTTTGTGGGTGAGTAAATATACTGAATGTGGCACAGTTTCGGATTTAAATTGAGGTTCGCATTGTTCTACTTTATATTTCAATTTTCTGTATGAGTTTGTGTTCTATTTTGGCTTGTAATTTACAAACTGTGGGATGCGGCAGCTGTACTTTGTTAAGAAAATGCATTGTTGATATTTGTCATAATAACATTTAATTTTCATGTCAAGAAATAAAGAAAGGAACTTCGACAATACAATGAGGGCTTTCGTTTTTCAGTTCACCAGATGGCGCCACTGTCAAGTAAGATCCTGTCAAAAAGTTTATTCTATTACGTATAACAATATAGTGTAAACTCCAGATACATATTTACAATTATTTTCCCTAAAATTAGCAAGCATGCAACATTTAAAAATGATTTTACCTCCAAGTACTAACAAATAAGATCCTCAGTTGCTGCTTATCATCTTCAATTCATAATTAATCAGGAATGGCTGAATTTAGACCACAATCGTGAATATTAGTAAAAATACGTGATAAAAAAGCAAGCAACGCGCGAAAACTCGTATGACATCTGACATTTCGGTGACATCGCGCTACACTAGCGCCTCTAGCGGTGAATTCATACGTGATAGCCCCCTTTGGCAGAATCACGATGAATAAAAACTAAACAACAACAAACTTCGCTAACAGTCTACCTAATGCTTTGTATAGGTAGCTGAACTCTGCACTAGTTTTTAACTCCAACAACAAGCCATATCATCTTTTTCACAACAAAAAGAACTTATTTTATTCCAACACTTTTTTCGTTCCCAAGTAAGTCCGCTTCATATAAAACTTGGTGAAGCATTCTATTCCGGCACGTCTGCCATTATGGCGAACTTTAGTAAGTGGCATTTGATTTAGGGAACAAGTCACAGTTATAGAATATTCACCGAAAACTTTGGCAGAGAGTGTTCTGTTCGCTTTATGCTAGATATCTTGCAGATAGATGAGGGGAGGTAGGTAGTTGATATTCTCCGGATCAGAATGGGGTGGAACATTTTGATGTAGATAACCTGAGAGGTAACTAAGTATTGGAAGGATTGTTTAATTTATCTGAGATCTTATGGATCCTGTGAAGTCTCTAAAGAATTGCCAAGTATGGCGACAGAAATCACGTCTGCTTCTTCGTGTTCATTTTTATATTTGGTTGGCCCAGAACTTCGTCACTTCCACCGCGGCGTCGGTGGCAACGCAAAGGTAACTGCGGCTACATTCATGTTTTTGAGCTAAGTGGGCAGATTATGAGGTGGAGTATATTTTGTGACACAGATCCACAACCACACCCGGCTGCTGTTTCATTGCGGTAGCCCCACTTAACGAGTTTGTAGTTACGTCTTCCCACTTGAGTCCAGAAACGGTTCAAGGACTTCCAGGTGGGCCACGGCAGGTTAGAACCTGCTGGAAGATGCTCACTTGGCGGTGAGTAGTGAGAAGCTATTAATAATCGTCTCAATGTATTCATACATAATAATACATAACCTAAGGAGGAAATGGTACGCTGGAATTTTATCGGATGACCAACTACAGTTTCAAGGAACTAAAGTGCAATATCAGTGCCTAGATTTCCTGAAATTGTTGTTCTGAACAGTTAAGTTGTTAAAAACATGAAACAATCAACTATCAGAACTCGGAAACACTTAAAATCATCATCGTCATCTACTTGCCCTTGTTCCATGATACTTGGGGTTGGCGCAACACGTTTTTTTCTTCCATTCTTCGCTAAAACACTTAAAATAAAGCCTCATTTTAACGTGCCAAGTCCTCAACCCCACGAATTCCATTCAAACTTCAAGTGGTACCAAGAAACGCTTGGTCCCCGTAAATAGAAAGGAGGTTTCTTATAAAAGTAATGAAAAGACTTTTTTGTTTCACGCGAGAAATAAAAACTCATTATTCTAAACGTCTTAGTATGAATGGACGGAAAGAAATATGGTGGAGGTACCTTACAATGGACTGCCTTTACGTCGTGACCTTTTGAGTTAGCATGCATCAGTTTCCATTTTTAACAAGGTTGTTTCAAGTGGGGGATGCTTGCCTTGTTATCATATTTGGTTGGTCTCACATAAGTGGAGGGAGCAAGGAAGTTGTGTAGTTTACGCGGGCGTTGTTTTATCTGTCTGCATGTTCTTTGAGGGGAAAGAGTTTGATAAAAAGTTTTGCACATTTTGAAAGTTTTTTTGTTTTGGTTTGCTTTGTTGTGGACAAAAGTGTGTTTTGAATAAAACTAATTCGTTTATTATAAATAATATGTAAATACAGTACTGTCAAATTATTGATTAATTATCTTTTAAAACATGCTAATTTATCCAACGGAATATATTGCAATCGACGACGTCTTCTTGGTTCGTTCGGCAGCATCCACATTAGTCTTGTCTAGGTAGGGCTGCTCCATCGCCGAAGCCAAATAACTTGGCTAATGGTTTAAATTGATGTCTTGTGCCGCGAATGCACATGCTAAGTGGCACGGATTATTGAGATGATGATTCTTGATCTTAACTAACCCATCACTACGCTAAAGGATCACCAGCGGTCAGCGATTGCAGCTCCAAGATGTTTTACGAAAGTAGACATTTGTGGAGCGAAGACTTCATCAATGGATGTAACAAGAGGGGTGAATGTAGCAGCAGTAGTAGTAGTTATGACGACAGACCGTGTCGACGGCGCGTTCGTGTTCCACGCGCGCCTCAAAGAGATGTCAGCAAAAGGAAGGGGTCCGCAAGGGCCGATGCGTGCCGGGGCTGCGAGACTTCGAAAGAGATGATACCGTGGCCCCGGAACACAAAGGGCAATGAAGGAACATGGATGGGTTTTAGTCAGTAAAAGTCTGACACTCCCTCCTGCTCCGCCCAGAGCGGGAGGAGTTATATGCTGATTTCCCATACGAAAAAAAGGGGTGAATGTAGAATGTCGCAATTTAAGTATTTTAGAAGTTTAAAGTCAATTAGTAAATGATAGCGTGACGGTACAGAGGGAAAAATGGGAGACAAAAAAACTTGCGCCGACCCCGAGTAACATGTATGATAATGACATTGCATGGTAGAAAGATGACGTTGATGATGAAAAGTCACAAGTGCTCGGGACAGAGTACTATGGTGGTGTATTCGAAAGATTTTAGTTTACAATTTGAACAAAGTCATTAGTCAAAACAGTGTTGCTTTTGATACCCGATTTTCCCCGTTCAATTCAGGCTCAATGTTATAACAGCCTATTCCATGCCATCCTCGTTCAAAATTCTCACTCTGTATACCGTATTACACAGACTATAGACAGGAGCAACCATTGCTCGAGTTTCCAACGTAAAGCAACATGCATTTCGGTGAGATACTCCACATTTACCACACGATACGGTGCTACTAGGCTCATAGCACAATGTTGTAGGCGTTGTAACATTTGGGTATTAAATTTTACATTTCGGGACCTATTGGAAACCAAGGCATACATAAACTACGTAAAAACTTTGATTCTTTAAATACTATTGCCCACAGCAGGTGTATACAATATTCAAGTGAACTGGAGAAGCTTACAACTATTATAGATGGGAAAGTTTCAGAAGATGGACTGTTTGTCACGCAAAAACTGTTGAACGGATTTGGATGAAATTTGGGACACAGATAGTTTATCACTGCATAGTATAAAACAAAGTCGCTTCCAGATGTGTGTCCCTGTGTATGTTTAGATCTTTAAAACTACGCAAAAGCTGGGAATTTTTTAACAGATAGAGTGATTCAAGACGAAGAAAAAGGCATGCGTGCGAAGCCGGGGCGGGTCGCTAGTAACTAATAATGTTTTAACTGTGCTTCTGTGTATTGTGTCTTTTGTGTGCACTAAATAAATGGTTTATACAAACTATCTATAACCTGGATTAACAGACGAAATACTTTTAATCCCGAGGCATAAGCAAGTAGGTTATAAAAACAATTTGTGAGAGCGAGTGGGCTGTAATCTACAACCTAGGCCCACCAGTACGAGCTGGTGGGATGTCACTTGTCTTCGAATTTTAAGTTCCAAGATATGCTAGTCTCCCACTGTGTTTCACTACACCGTTTTTAGAGCAGTGATGATAAAATAATTTGCACAAAGTCCCTGTGTCCAGATTCGAACCCATGATCCGTAAATCGTGGCCGTTACCACAGGGCCGCCACTGCTTAGGTACTGGGTCACTGAGTGTATCGTTCATTGTGTTTGTTCGTTTACATGAGTCGCGCCACAACATCAACTTTAAGGCGTTCGTGGTGCGAATACCACCAATGTTATCTACACCTCGTCTTTGAGGAGGACTTTTGGCCGCAGGGAGTGGTGTTCCGTCGCTTCCACGGGCAAGTGCCACATGATCGCACAGTGACATAGGGCGCAAGCGAAGTGTCGCTAACATAGTTTTAAGTTTCTATTTACTAACAACATTTGTATTGTATCATAATGTATGTTAGTAGGTTGTGAGGTATACAGGGTGTCGTTTTGCATCCAGGTCAAATTCTAGCAGGTCTCTATACTAATGATTCTCGACCCGAATCGATAATAAAAACGGTATCTATGGGCCAAAGTAGCCTGAAAAAGTTGTTGTTATTGTTCTAGTACCAATTAACTTTACGTATTAAGAAAGATAATTTTACTAATTCCAAGTACGCTTCTTATATTTTATTTCGTCCTACCCAAGTTTTAATTTCTATCTCAAATTCAGCCACTGCGTAATGAAAAATCTAATTAACCATTTTTCTGTATTCAGCAAATTTAAACTCGATTAAGCAAACCCACTCAGGATTGGAGCTTAATTGAAAAATACAATGTACTAACGAACGAAATTAGCCACTCGACAATATTGGGAATGTGAATTTAATTATTTCTAACTTAGTGTTCGATTTTGTTTGGCAAGCTTCTATTATGATTATATTAGTTAAATATCACAGTTGATGTTATCGTGAAAGTCTTTTTGGTTCATTTTGCTTTGATTTTGCAGTCCCAAAACAATGGGGGAAAAGGCTAAATAATACGGGAGTCCCTAAAGAACCAATGGATGGACTGTGTAAAGATGATATGACACAAATGAGACATCGCTGCACCAATCTCAAATAAATTGAGATCATGATCGTCATCATTCTCCTGGAATAAGGGCAAGTATATGATGAGCCGTTTCAAACTCATTTCAAACCTAGAATCATAAAACATACAAAAATATATTTCTATGCAAAAATTCAGTATTCCCACTATTACCCCCAAAACATAAAGCAGTCACCTTGCGCCCTCTTCATTATTTCGTGCCATAAACTGTATGAAGCTTCCAATGTGGCGGTTATAATTCGGTGCCGTACCGGAGCGGTGCATCGCCCGAACCGGCCCGGTCATTCCTTCCGTTACATTGTCTTATCCGGCCCACTAGGCTGGCCATCAATCATACACCGGCCAGGGAATGCGACGGCTACACCGAGGATATTTTCGAGTGGCGAAAAATATTCAGTTTTCCTTCAGACCATTTTGTACTCTACCTTTATTAGAATGAAGTTCAGTATCGTTTGCTGAATGTATTCGTATTATTCTACTAAACTGACTTAATGCTACCGGTAAATTTGTAATGTATGTGCTCTATATAGTACATAGACAGAGCATTATTGATAATTCCATATATTGGATTCTCTATCGCCGTTCTGTTTGGAAGATATATTGGCCTTTCACGGTAATATATTGTTGGCCTGTGGCTATTACGGCCTAGACTGCCTGGAGGTACGTATTATCTTTCATTGGGTACAAATACAGGGATTGTATTTAATGGACATTGCATGGACGTGGATGTGTCGAAGCTAGCAATTACTCTGGCTGAGGCAAAGGGTCGCACGCATTTAGCCAGGCGAAAGCGAACGGATCTATGCGTCCTGATGACTGTCAGGGTACACAAGGCTCTGTACCATGAATAACGTCCTGTGTGCTCAACATATGAAGTGTTTGTGTCCAATCAGAACAGCATATGGGAGTAAGCTTCTGTTATGTCAAGCATTACTTATCATAATAATTATTGTTCATTCAGCAATTGTAAAAATGCGAATACTGAAGAAGTGTTGCGATTTATTTTCTGCGACAGTATCTACATGCATATTCTTTTTTTTTTTTTTCTTAAAAAAAAAAAACAGTTTTATCTATTTATTTCCACACGCATTCACAAAATTATTACATAAAAAAATAACGCTCAATCTTTTTGGGGCAAGATTATGTGCGCTATCGATTAAGATTTAGGTTACTCACTCACAGGTCTTTGTCTGGTAGTGGACCCCACACGTATGCTCCTCAGAGTTATCAACGGTAAGATAGGTTTTTATGATGTTTTTTATTTGTCAAGTTTTTTTGTTAATATTGAAGTTTAAGTTTGGAACCTGAGAAACACAACTTTAGCAATACTTGAGGAGGTTTCTTCAATGAAGACCGCAAAGTTAAAGTTTAATCACATTTTTTGCGTAAGAAATTTTGGTTTTCATAGAAAGGAAAAATCATTATACTTACTGCTTTTCATGGAAAAAGTTTATGAAAAAATACGTGCTACAAAAATGTTGTTGTATACGGTTACACCCATATTTGACTAGTTATGTTTAAGTCCCATGTAAAAGGGGTCGAGCCTATTGCCATCAACCGGGCACAAATCCTGACACCGTGGCTCCTACTGAGAAATTCCTGATGGAAATAACACTTTGCCCGACCTGGAAATCGAACCCAAGACCGCATGCTGTTTCTCCATATATCAATCCTCGCGGTTTATGCTACGAACAATACCTACGTATAATGTTTACCGGAATTCAAACACCATCTACTCAAACTAACATTTATCATAGCACCTGTTCAGCCGAAACACTACTTCCCGGCTACATTATGAGCACCATTTCCCATCGTTCAAGTATTAGGTCTCATCATCAATCATCCCTATTTTGGGTATTGTCACGGTATTAGAGTGCGCCATCAATAATAAATGTTTGTTTTGTGTTTTTTTTCAGTAGTATCTAATATTAACGTGAAATGAGGGCAGATTGATGTTTAAAGAAAATATTCAAAGAAAACACAGCGCCATCTAGGTGCCACACTAAGCAACGAGGCTTGTGTCGTGGACACCAGATAGTTGATAATACTACATAGATACTTTTTGTTTGTAAATACATACTTAATAAACATATAAACATCCATGACTCGGAAACAAATGTCCATGCTCATCACACAAACATTGACTCCTACCGGGATTCGAACCCGGGACCCTAAGAACGTAAGGCAGCCTCACTACCACTGCGCCATTCGGGTCGTCAGTAATATGGGAAATGGACTGGATTGCTGTGTTTGTCTAGTGGTCACAAGAGCTTGGATTCGATTCCTAGGTTAGGTTAACCTGACCTAGACCTGTTATTGGGTTCTCCCATCAGGAATTCCTCAGTATCAGCCACAGAGTCTGGATTTGTGCCCGGTTGATGGCAATAGGCTGGTCCCCTATTACATGGAACTTAATTAAACATAACTGACGAAATGTGTGTGTGGGTGTACTATTAGGTACACCCCTGCCTAACCCTGCAGGGATTACAGCCGTGATGTTATGTTATGTATCGGTAATTTAAAAACAAACAGATGTTTCCAACAAAAGTGCATACAAAAATGTATTAAGCTACAGATTTTTTTTTACTTTTAATTTTGTAGTTCAACGGGTTCAGAATGATGTACTGTATACGCGGTAAGCATATATTTTTGCGTCGGTGTCCGTTTCACCATAAATAAGTGGTGAATTGTGGGCGTATTATGGGTATATCTCTGCTAAACCCTTTGGAGAATACAGGTGGAGCATCTTAGAACTGTGACCCTGTAAAATCTTCAATTCGCCGAGACAAAAATTTAATCTCAGGATGCTAAAATTTTGGAGTCTGATATTGTTCGTACAAACTTTTATTGCAACGGAAAGCTTTTAAAAATGCAATATTCCTCTAAGACAATTCTACGCGCAGCTGTCTTCATTTCTACATAAGTCTTGTGTATAAAGAGGAAACAACACCAAATTATTTCCTGCTAGTGTTAATCGAAACCGAATCCCATCCATATCAGGCCAATTTGGTCACCCAAATGACTACATGAATATCTACCCGTATTGAGTTGTACCCATAAGAAATCATCACGAAAGATAAAGACATAAAATCGAGCTCTCTGCGATCCGGTCACAATCAAGGAAATTGAAAGGTCGACCCGGGCAGAACAGGGTTTACCTTTCCGCTACATTGTCTTATCCGGCAATGCATCATTTTACCCGGGCACACTCGGATAACCAATACGCATGGTCTATGTATGTATGAAATGTGATTATTTTAATACATTCAAGATTTAATGTCGCTGATGTAATGTAAAGTCAGGGAAATTAATTATTTAGCAAATTGATTTCCTACCAATTTAAATTTTCCTATTCGGATCACAAAGCTCATTCTAACGCGCCTAATTTGGAAGGCAACTGTAAATCTAATGGCGCTAGCATAGCTGCCAAGCATCGTCATTGGTTGAAAATCTGTCAACGTCATTTTATATTTCAAAATAGTTTGACCTCATTGGTCAGATTGGGACTAAGGTGTGGACACGCTAACAACCAGCTTTAACCACCGTTCCCCATTGACACAGAGTATCATTCTTTGACAATTCACGGCAAATTGACGTAGAGTGTCGATTCGATAAACAAATAATTTTCCAGACTGTACGAAATCCAAGATTTCAGGCCTCAAAGGGTGCGTAGTCTTCCACCAACACAAAAGTACGGACCTACTTATAAATTGGTTGGAAGGGTGAGAATTGCCCCAAATTCTTTATGTACCCACTACCAACAGCGTTCTCAACGGCTGAAGATGGAAATGAGAGGTTTTTTGTGAGTCAAAAACGGAACTTTTGAGGTGAGGTTCAAAGCGTCGAGGGCTCGTTTCAATGCCGTCAAGTGGCGTCGAAAGGAGGTTGACAGTTTTATTTTTTTTGAGGGCTTTTCATGTGTGTGTGTTTGAGTTAGTGCGTAGTTTTATTTGTGGAATTGTATAGCTTTTTTATCAAAAACTGATTAAGATTCTTTTTTTATTTTATTTTTAAGATTCCGATAATAAATTTATGTTACTGCTACGAGTATGTCTATAATTGTTATCGTGTAGTTGTACCATGTATGTTACTCTGTTATTATTATGTGTTACCCTTCATTTGTAAATAATAAGTAGAAATGGTTGTTGATTATTAACAACTTATAATTTTATTTTAATATTGTATATTGCTGTGCCCTAACAGGGTCCATAATTGTTCTTAGCTGTAAGCCTTTTATAAAACCTTTGAAAATATATGGAACGCAAAATAAAATGAATTTGAATATGAATAATAACTTAACATCATACCTGTATTCGCTGATGGGTTACTCAGAGCTGTTGCTTTAGGCGGGTGACCAGTTATGTCAAATCCTATGTTACAGGGGGTGAAACATTAAGCGGGTACTTCAGGCTCCATACTAATATTTCTGATGTAAAACCTCAATAAGACTGCTTAACCTGGATTTTGAGCTAGCAGCAATCAGGACCAGTAGTCTTGCTAAGCAGTAGGATTGGCAACTACTATAACATCGTTGTTAGAGTAGTCGCCGGTAGTTATTGAGAATATGGCAAGAATGAAACCTACTCATATAGTTAGTGATAAGTTACTGCGTTAGCAGGCTACTAAAGTTTGAAAATGTCTAGGTAAGGTCTCAATAATATCTTTCTAGAAAATAAAAATAAATATATCTCATAAAAAATTATTACAGCCGTAGCAATAATGAGTCTGACACACGTTTCATTAATTGCAAATCATTCATGCAAACGTTACGTTACGTGAGCCTAATTCAGAGGGTTCGTGTAATTGAGTCGTCAATGATACCCTTTATAATATATTGTGTACCAAAAGAGTTGCGTATTCAGAAAAAATAATCGAAATAATGTATCGTCTATTATATTAAGAGGTATTATTATTATTGTACCTAATTATGTATTAATTTTCGTGAATTATTTAACTTTTCTTCTGAACGGAGTAATTTTGAAAACTTGTTTCGCATAAAATATTAAAGCAGGTTAGTTGTTAGTAATGGGGCTATTGAGATTGACTGCCTCGTTGTTCGTAGTAATCGGAACTGCTAAGTACAAGGTCTTGGCTTCGATTTCTTTGGACTGGGCGAGTCTATTTACAAGGGACTTTATGTAGTGTCATTTTAGGCTTAGTTTATTCAAAAAATTTTTCCATTAGGTACAAATATTAGAAAAGTTTATTTGTTAGTAATGTGGGTGCCTAATTTTCGTTCTAGAAACAAATGGTGTGTTAATTTTTTTGTAACACGCAATCCGTATCTATTTGGGTTATGTAATCGGTTATAACCCTTTATTATGTGCTTTTTGTTTGTGTTTCAGTAAAAATAACCCGTTTATATGCGTGTTAACGTGGTAATTTATACCTAATGGCATAGTTCACAACAATTAAACGTTCGGTCAAATGGATACGGACCAACTGCGGACGCTTTTCCGTATACCAGATTGTGACAGATATTATAAAGTGTGTTTATATCTGAAGGGTCCGGTGTACCCGCATCTAATTCGCACTCTAAGCATAATGCATAATCAGCCTATAGTGTTCCCATTATAAGGCTATAGGCCTCCTCTCTATGAGACGGAATGGGCTATAATCCCCCACGCGGGCCCAGTGCGGGTTGGTAGATATGTCACATGTCTTTTTCAATTTTTGGTTCTAAGACGTTCCTCAAGATGTTTTCCTTCACCGTTTTGAGAGCAGCACTCTAAACAAACATTTAAATTATTTATCGTTAGCTAAACATCAAGAACACCTCCTTAAAACACATATTTTGACGACCCGAATGGCGCAGCGGTAGTGAGGCTGCCTTACGTTCTTAGGGTCTCGGGTTCGAATCCCGGTAGGAGCAAATGTTTGTGTGATGAGCATGGACATTTGTTTCCGAGTCATGGATGTTTATATGTATAATAAGTATGTATTTACAAACAAAAGTATCTATACTAGTATCAACTATCTGGTGTCCACGACACAAGCCTCGTTGCTAAGTGTGGCACCTAGATGGCGCTGTGTGAAATGCCCAGCGATATTTATTATTATTATTATATTAAACTTAACTACAGATTCCGACCAATCCACAATCAAAAATCAAGACGAAGAGACACAGTTGACCAAACTAACTGAACTATATTCTATATCATATAAACATAATCAAGTTGGGGTTCCTTAATAAACATATCAAGAATCGGACGGGGCCCACAAGACCCCTGTCCGACGTTCGTGGGTCTGTAAGGTCGCCGGACCCACCCTGTAGATATTATCGTGAAAGACAGTCGGGAGAAGGTCGAGCTAAGGTATAGGATACATTGACTGTGATTGGAGGGGAGCGGAGGGGGCTGAAGTGAGTTTATGAGGAAAAGTTTCAGAAAAAAAAGATTTCAATGCAGGCGACAATTAGAATAAGCTTTTTTATAACAACCGAAAATGTTTCAGAAGACACAAAAAAATCTGCCTGAATATTTGAAGGGTTAGAGGTAGAGGGGATACACCAACGTTTCGTCAGTTGTGATTAATTATCATTTAAGAGAGTGTGAGAAAGTTTTGAAGTTAGTGTTTCAGATGAAACAGAGGATATTCAGTCAGTCAGTTGCGGAATAAATAATAGTCTTAGATAAGACAAATCAAATTGTAACTCTTTCTAAAGTGATAGCTATGTTCAGCACTTTAAAAGGCGATGTAATATTGGTTATATTGTTTAAAATAAGAATAAAAAATTGTAACTGACAATAAAGATAAATAAAACCAAACAATATCTAGTTAACTCGTAGCCACACTAGAACAGATTTTCACGAAAATATATTAATAATATGTAACGTTGTTCGTACACTAGGGTTTCATGGAGTTCATTGTAATGTGAACAGATAAGCGGCCCTTTATTGTATTACCGAAAGGCTCGGGCGATATCGTAATAATAATATGCCTTCATGCTGTTCAGCAAGAGTCGAGTGAGTAAACCATGATTATGAGAAGGCGGTTTAGTCCAAAATATAAATAATTTTAAGGCTTCTTTTAAACATAACATCATATCACCCCTGTAATCCAAGAAGGGTTCGGAGAAGGGTAACCCTAATAGTACATCCACATCTCACCAGTTATGTTTTAGGTCCCATGTAAAAAGGAGCGAGCCTATTGCCATGCCAAACGGGCACAAATCCAGACTCCATGGCTCCTACTGAGAAATTTCTGATAGAAAAACCCAATAACACTTTGCCCGACCCGGGAATCAAACCCAAGACTTCATGCTCAGCAGTCGCGATTACGACCACTAGACCAACAAGGTGGCAGTCACTAAAATACATATACATAAACTCTTCATTTCCATTACACTCCACTAATGAGCTGTCCATATCAAGCCGTAATAACCGCTGCTCTCGGTTCACTGAGCGCACACCCTAACCAGGGGGGGGGGAGTATTATGAAATATGACGGGTCCACATCGACCCGATACTCGGATTAAGGGCCCCGTGCTAATCCCTCGCTGACTCCGACAAAATTGCTCATATCATCTGACAATGGAGACGCACCTGGTTTCGGGACTAAATTAAAAAAGTTTCGTGAGCCATCAATCCGACTCCGTGATTAGGAAGTATTTTTCTCGGAGGTAATTGCTTAGACTTTGGTGTGAAGTTGAGATTTTATTTGTTTGGTGTCTTAATGCTTTTGTTCTGTGGGGTGAACCGGAATCAAATTTCTGTTGATTCGAATTTAATTATTTAAACAGTTTTTAATCTGTTTATTTTGTTAAATGATCTATTGACATAGAAATGAATTTTATTGATCATTAAAAGGGACTGGCGATTTCGGACTTATATACTTGAAAATTCCGGGTTTGCTCATGATATTTTCTTTGATGCTACAAAATTAAACTTCATAATTTTGTGTTTTCGACAGTTTTCCTTTGATTTCATTAAAGCTTTCATTTGCTTAGAAAATACAGAAGTTTCAATAAGTAACGATTTTATCCATACTGTCAATACTTCATCCCCGCCACAATAATACATCGACAACGGTTTTCTCGACTCTATGACGTCATTATCGTTCGCACGGAAACATCTGAATTTTCTCCCCAAACTGGAGTCGACTCGTAAAATTTTAGCATTGAATAGATTGCATTCTTCCTGAAAGTGGAAATATAAGAATGCAGACTGTGTCTCTGTTTAAAATGAGAAGCAGCGCAGATCTGGAAAGTTGAAACATATCATTTCTCGCCAGCCTACATTTATACACAAATAAATTCTCACCCATTCTTTTCCAAATGTAAACTACCTAACCGAAGCATTTCCCAAATATTTGCTTTGTAAACGTAGAGTGATTTTTTGAACGTCCATATGCAGCGCACATTTGCTTGTCAAAATAAGAATGGGTGAAAAATCTCTTCTGAAGTTAAAACACATTGATTCCTCCTTTTCTTTTCTATGGGACAGAATGAAACGGAAGACACCCAATATAATCCCAAACGCTGTTTCTGTATCGTTGACAATATTATCGTAAGAATCAAAGACATTTGAATCTCTCACCGTACGGGGGAGCAAACCCATAAAATTTTACACCACCCCATCATGATCGCTTTGACACTTTTCAAGTATTACAATTATTGCCGGCTCGACGATCTCTTCGCGATAAATTAATTTAAGAAATTGGATATCACAGATAATTGGTTCTGTTATTATTCGTCTATGTACAATGGGGCTTTTACTTCGGATTTCTGAGGAAGAAAATTGGATATTGTATATATTTCCTCCGCCTGCCTCGCTTATTTTTCTTCTGATTAAATTCTGTTCTTGCAATGTTGCTTTCACTTCGACTGAATTTCGGCCTTTTGTTTCCTGTTACAGTAATAATGTAGACGGTTTGGTTTCCTTAGATTAAGGTTTTATCAATTATGGTTATTTTATATGATTGAATCACTTGTAGCCCCGCAATGGCGCGTGAATTCGCCGCTAGAAGCGCTAGTGTAGCGCGAGGCCACCGAAATGTCAGATTTCTTAGAAAGTTCACGCGTTGCGTGCTTTTTTATCACGTACTAATTTCACGAAATTTATGATTGTGGTCTAGATTGAGCTATTCCTGATTAATTAAGACTTGGAAGATTTTAAGTAGCAACTTAGGATCTTATTTGTTAGTACTCGGAGGTAAAACAATTTTGAAATGTTTCATGCTTGCTAATTTTAGGGAGAATATTGTAAATAAATGTATCTGAAGTTTACAATGTGTATATCTGAAGTTTATACGTAATAAAATTAACTTTTTATGAAGTTATTGATAAACTATACGTATTATTATTATTATTTATAAGTTATTGTATAAATTAGAATTATTGACATAACCTTACGCGACAGTGGCGCTATCTGGTGAGCTCAAAAACGATAGCCCTCATTGACATTATTTCAAATTTATATTTCAAGTGTTCTCATCCACGAAGCTTTATGTAGGTACCTTTTCTGTTTCCAAGAAACCCCTGACACGTTTATTTCCACCAAAAACACACCTAAACGCACAGTTTACATTCTCTCAATCGAATCTTCTCCAAGGAAGCAATCGTTACTATTCGACTAACACAGAGTCATTCGATTCCGGGATCGAGTAACGGCAAATTGCTTAATCGCCATCACTATGACCGTCCTACACGACACGTGAGTCGTGTACTAATCGCCTTATTGAGTTACACTACACCTATGCGATTACTTATGTAATTACTAGGACCTTAGGACCGCGAAGTGGTCTTGTGCGGCGTCAACGATGCGGGTATTCGTGTGTTGGGGGCTTAAGGCTGAATTTAAGTGTGGCACGTGATGTGATTCGCTGGTAGGCTTACCTTTACTTGTAATGTAGTAGGTGTACTGAAAGTTTAGATAGATATTCTTTCGTAAGTCGTAGTTAGTAAACAGTTTTCGCAAGTCAGCTAATACATGGTAATTAGCTGTTACTTTTTGAAGCTCTGATAATGTTCTATCTAAACATCTACATTAAATACACCCGCATTTCATCTTATGCGATCTAAAAAGGTTGCTACTGCAGAATTCCTGATGGAAAAACCTGACCTAACCCTTGACCTAAGAATCGAACCCAATACTTCATCATCAGCACAAATACTTGCATCCTCTTTACCAACTAGGCAAGCATCGAGCATTCCGACCAAGGATACCTATGCCAAACCCATTTGGGATTACAAGTTTGATTTTATCGTACAGTTAATGCCTAAAAGTACCGATTTAACTAGCTTCACTTCTTATAACTGAGATACATAAAGCCTCCATGTTTCCGCTCTATCTTATGATAAATGATGTTTATTTTGCAAATAGGTTTTTTAAAAACACTTTTACACGTCTCTTTTTTAAACTAGATGGGGCCGGTGTTTCGTACCTGACTACTCTGAGAAGAAACAGCCGAAACAAACTCAGAGGTCATAGTCTCTTTTAAAGTCCAGACACAATCTTGGTTAACTCACATGAGGACTATGCAGATTAGTGTCTGAGATGGTCTCTTGAAGAAAGAACCACACAGATTTGAGTGGACCTGTCCAGTCAGTGCAAGCATTTATCAGTTATCGTGTAGCTCGACTTATAACTCAAGGACAATAACTCTTCGATGTTCTCGAGACAGTATGGTCTCCGATCGGCCATTAGAAACAATTCAATGGCTTAGTCGTCGCTCGTGTTACCAATGCAACGCTCGAAAGCTCGACAAGGTATTTAAATGTTCGTATATTTTGTCGGATCTTGCGCAACCAACTAAATTGGACTCGTGTTACTAAATCGTCTTTTGACCAGTTTTACAAACGTTGCTTTTTAAGTCTATACAACTAAATAAATAAAATTAAAGTGTATGTTTGTAACTTCAAAATAACAGCTCTTTACTGAATGCATATGAAACTATACACGGTATTTTATTTCTAGCTCCACTTTCGACCACGATCACAAATCAAAATCGAATTTATTTATTTCTTTCTAGTCTTGCCTGGAAGCCTATCTGGCCCTATTTCACTTCAATTTTCCCTTAAAGGTGAACGTTATTAGGTATTACAAAGAACAGTCTGCGCTCGACTAAGCAAATCAAGAGGTTACACGGTACCTACCCATCCTCTTTAGACACAACCTAAGCCGACCTCAACTATCTAAACCTCTTTCAATACCACAACAAAGCCGAAATTAATAAAACCGGGAGCACACGATAAACTTAACATCAAAACACAAACTATGTTTGTAGCGTACGGAACCCTGAAAGGCAACCCCCCCGCTAATGGAGCCGGTCAATTACTTAAGACGGGGGAAACCGGATCATAAATCCGGGCTATCGATCAAAGTTCGGCCGTGTCCGGCCCGGTCAAACATGTCCGGTAGATATTGTGAGTATACGGAGGTTACGAAGCAGGAAACATCAGAAAATGAACGTGTACCTAGTAATCATTTACAAAAAGAAAATCCATGTATCATTATCCTACAACGTTCCCACAGCTGGGACGCAGGCCTCCTCTTTGTGAGAGGTAGAGGGCCATAATATTAACACACGAACCCAATACGGGCTGATAATTATGGAAGCAAGTTATTTTTAAAAACCGAAAAGTATCAGGTCAGGTGCGTAGTACTCGCAACCGGCGGCGGCGCAGATGTATAAACGTGGACGAAGAAAAAAGAGTATGTAAGGATCGTAACAAGTGGCCTACTGTGGTTTCTGCCTACCCCCATTGAAAAAAGGCGTGAGTTTATGGATGGATTGAATAAGTATTTTCTGACGTAAGGGAGAAATGGGAAGACTCTTGAGCTTCGTTATTGCTGATTCATGGTTATCGACACAAATTGCATGGAAAGCAACAGGACATGGTCTTTTATAGAACCATCATCGTCGTGCTTTAGGCTGCCTGGGGGGTTACTATGACTTCTTAAAGCAGGAGTAACTCCAGTCCAGGGAAGAGACAGAAGAGAAGAGACTATACAGGTCGTGTAGCACCATCTCTTTCCGACACTGGAATTACTCCTGCTTTAAGACGTCATGGTAGGTCACCTGTCCATTGAAGCGGAGTGAGGCTGCGGAGCGGAGAAACGAAGAAATATTAACCAACAGGATTGAGTACTGGAGCTGCGCGCAGATTTTATGCAATCCTGTTGATTCCCCACGTGCATTTGGTAAACTTTTGAATTCAGCCACGAGAGCTTTCGTTACAAATTCAACCAAATAGACCTTCTGTTTGTATTTATCTTAACTGTGTTCATATGGTGTGCGGTTGATTGATTTGTTAAGTAAAAGGTTATATCTAGGTCAGTGTGGTGTGTCGTGATATCGCTTTATCATGAAGAGGAATCAAGGAAAACACCAATACACACGGTAAGTTGAACTAACCGAATAGCTTTGT
This sequence comes from Eugnorisma glareosa, assembly GCA_947578425.1. Classification (NCBI taxonomy): domain Eukaryota; kingdom Metazoa; phylum Arthropoda; class Insecta; order Lepidoptera; family Noctuidae; genus Eugnorisma; species Eugnorisma glareosa. The sequence goes on along the minus strand of OX387969.1, from coordinate 17,334,836 downwards.
CCTCACGTTTGAGCAAAAATGTGTTTCAATTTTCCAACGTAAAAATACAGCAATTTCTTGTAGATTATGAATACTTCCGTATTTAGTCATTCGTACGATTCATGCACTACGATCATCAATATGTTTCGTCAATGCAATGTCAGGTGATGTAAATATTTACACAATAAAAAAAAAGTGTCTGTTTGTAATTTAAAAAATTACGTATTTTAAATAAATGCATATGAAAGTGTAAACGGTACTTATGAAAATCAAAAACATATTATTAATTGTTGTCTGTCTGTTTGTTCCGGCTAATTTCCGAAAAGGCTGAATTTTACTGGCAGATAGCTGATGTTATCAGCTTTTATTTTAGAAAAAGGATTAGAGTTGCGTGTGAATAAATTAAAACCCCTGAAGTTGTTAACAAAATCTAATTTAAATAGGTAAGTAATAATTTTATGATAATATATCACGACGAAAGTCGCGGGCAACAGCTAGTAGGAAATAAACTTGGATTCTAACATCACTCCTAGCTGCAGGTGAGTTTTTGAGGGTTTTACCCTCAAAAATATCCCCACAGCCTTTCACATAGTAAAAAAATCAGCATAACTATCTCATTACACGATGCGAAATTAATAAGAAAAATGCCATAAATTCCGGGGTACCTTTTCACCCCGCGGTCGCTTCGACCGCATCTGCCGGTCGTGGACAACTATGTCAAAAATGTTGCCCAAGACTTTACTGCAACTGAACTTAGGGCAAAGGGGTGGGGGTGTCCGCATGTATGAAATAGTGCTTACTGAGGACAGTTAATATACGTTAAAATATTGAAGATTATGCTTGGACTTTTTATTCAAGAATGGAAACAAAATACTTACCATAGCTTACATTTTTTTTCTTATAAATGTATGTACAGTGGGCATTGTCCAAAAAATAGAAAGAATAGATAGAATAAATAGATAAAATAGATAGTTTTTTTTTTTTTAATTTATAGTATCCTATGAAACTGATTTGAATATTTTTGAAATTCAATAGCTAGTTTAATTTATATGTATTTTATTTTAAAGTTTTAGGGCTGATGACGTCATCAATTGTAAAATTCCATTGCTCATTCAATGATTTAATACGTTAGTGACAATCTAATTAAAGGACAGTTTATTTTTTAATGGCATTAACATGGAGCTAAGGGCTCGTACAGACACGCGAGAACCACAAAAAGTGAATTTCACGATATTCTTTTTTGAAATGACGTCATTGAAGGTTAATCACATTTCTTCAAAAATACAAATGAATAGGGAGTATTTTATTCATTTTAACGAGAAATAAATAATCAGAGGCCTTATTCCTCGAAATGGTTTTGAAATTAGAACATTTTTTTTAAAATTGACTATTCCTTTTGTACAAGTTCATGTTATTAGACACACATAAAATCATGCCTCTTCCCATGGTAAATATTCCTTTTGCTTCCTCGTTAATACATCTACTCATAAAGTCTTGTATTACCAACCAATTCACTTTTTCAGTATTAAATTACCCTTATTTGTTTTGTTTCTATTATTAGTTAAAAAGTACTGAAACACATGTAGGATACAAGCTTATTGAGGGCGAGTAACCCTTTAGGGTTCCGTATACGCAAAGGTTAAAGTATGCACTTGATGATTTTGATTAGACACGTTTGTGGCTTCAATAAAAGCTTTGTTTACATTATGGGGTAAGCAAAAGGGTTCTTATGGGGGTGAGTCTGCATAGTTTGTGTAAATACAAAGGTGGATGCCGGATTAAGTACCCCTCCTACTCAATTTGTGTTATATAAATAATCTGTCGACTTCTGATCCGTACCTAATAAAAGAGGTAATCTTTACTTATGAAAAGAGGCGAGAAGGTACGATTTTTTAGTACTTGTAAAGGTTTTTCAAGACCCCTTGAAAGAACTTTCTCACAACGTTTTTATGGGCATTCAGATCGTTCGTATTGCTCGTAAGCTATCAATAGCTCTGTACCTGCGTCTTTAACCTTAACTTATACCCTAAAATCTGTCCTAGATACCAGGCAATACACCAGCAAAACACTAGATTTACAACCTCAACTATTCATCTGTAAACTTAATCACCATACCTGATCCGAAATAACCGATAACAACAAGATTAAACGCAGGTACTACCGGATTACAATAATTTACGACTCGTCCTGCGACCCGTACCTCAGATAGTGAGGGGAAATAAATTATTCGGAACTTAAAGTTCGGATACTCCCGGCTATTATTTATTTAAGGTCGAACTGCGGATAGTTCGCGGCAACTTTCGTCACTTCCGCTCAGTCGGGAGGCACAGTTGTAATTTTCTTGTTGTGACTCTTCTTAGTTAGTTCGGAGTTGCGGATAAACTGTGCTAGGAATACGATTGACTTGGCGTTAGGAGTTATTTTGCGAGATAACTCTCGAACGGAGCATTTTATGTTTGTTTACCAATGAATTTCAGATTGTGGGTTAGTCGTATTTTCTTTTGATTAGGTTCTGAGACGGTTTTAAGATTGTCTGGAGACAGGTTAAGTGCTTTTTAGTGTCGCGGGCTTAGTGTTAAATTATGTACTTATACTTGAATAATTTAATATTCTCTGGCGTTAACAATCATAATCCTTGAACTTGTTTTAAGGCTGTTTTTGCTCTGCAAACGAATTCATTCACTTAAATCATGTTTAATAAAAATTGCTTAAAAAACTCGATAGAAAGTAGCTGGCGTGTTGCCGGTTTAGGAGACAAGTTAAAAAGCACTCGATTGTAATAAAACATTGCTTAAACAGTCATACACACCCTTGACAAAGACAAACGTCTCAAAATGACAAAACAACACTTTCCCCTCACGAAATAACGACAAAGAAACAAAATACTATACAAATATTTTCGTTTCTCCTATCTCGAGTAGACAGCCCTCACCTGGCGTTGCGATCAAAAACGCGAGCGTTTCGTGAATCAATCGAGAGAGAAAAAACCTCTCCGATAATATAATGGAATCGAATTATCACCGAGATGAAGACGAGACGGCTATAGGGCTGTCTAAAAGACGCATCCTAACTGTTCTCTTTTTGTTCCATTCCGTTTCGGACTAGTGGGATATTTTTTCAAATTGCGGATATGCGGTGCGGCACTAACGTCGTAGGGTGGTGCTTACTTATTTATATGCAGAGGTTTCTGCGTAAGTTTTGGGAAATGTGTGTTTCATTTTCTACGGTATTTCTAAGCTGTATAGGATAAAATAAATAAAATAAAATGTTTTTTTCAATTGCAATGGGCATTTCGATACATATTATTAGAGATCATCTTTTAAGCAAAAAAATTGCTTGTATTAGGAGACTCCGCACTTCCACTTATTATTTTTTATGCAATTGAAATATATGCAATGTAAACATGCAAGACTAAAAATAAATACCAACGGCTCAGAAGATCGCGCGTGTATGTGTGATATGCGTGTTATGAGTGAGTGTGTGAGTGAATGGGTGAGTGAGTATGGTTGTGAGTATGAATAGTGAGGTTGTTTGGTGCGTGAGTTATAGGTAAGCAATGCTTAGTTCACTTATTAATTAATATCCTGTCCAGCAATAATTACGAAATTGTGTCAAGAAACTTTCGAATAAATGTTATTTTAAGACAAATTAGATTTGTAAGTTTTTCAATAAAATATACGAGAGAACATTTCCCATTTCTATTACCGGCAACCCTAAAAAAGGGGGGTATGAGTAGACAGGATGAAACTCTGTAATTCCATTGTGTACGATAACAATCGCGAGTATCGAATTGTGTGTTTGCTCATCCCCCCTTCCTCGGGATGCTGTAACGAAGATTGTTATAGACTTTTCTGACCAGCAACAGGTTCCATTGATGATAGTATTAATTCTTATTGGCTGTTATCTTGATCTGTTTGTTGGCTGGGAGCCTGGGAAAGATGTGTCACTGTGTTTGTAGACGGTTCCGTAAGATCGCGTCAGGTAAAAAGATGATTGTTTGTAGACGGTAATGTGACTGGTGTCAGTTCTGCAGTCCGTATAGTTAAACGTACAAATGAGTCGCGAAGTCTTTTACTGTACGTTGAGTGCTTATTGACGAGTCATTATAAGCCGTATTACAGAACGTCACTCAAGACTCAAGCATTACTTTTGAGTGTTATGGGCCTAAGATCTATTTTACCGAAGTAAGTAGGTATATCTTACCGTGGTTTAAGTATTCATTGGCCTTTATTTTGCATTACGGTTGCATTCTACGAATATATAGTTACGCAGTTACACACTACAATTTATTTAATTTAATTGTTTTAAATTATGGTTTAAACTTTTAACAAGTTCCACGCAACATTTAATTGGATAACAGAAATATACGAATCGGAAACCAATGCGCTAATACGATTACAAATTAAATAACACCACAAAATAGTAACTTTATACCACCAACATTGAAATTAATATCTGCTTTGTATAAAACACATTGATTTCCTATGAAAAGGCAGAGGCGTATCATTTCATTTTTGTTAATGAAATACAAAAAGTGTATTTTATAATTGGTTAATTCTATACAGCATGTATCAGAGATGTTAGGCATACAAAAGGGTTGTGTGGATCACCAAACTGTACAACATCCTCCATGGGACCAACATTGTAACCGCGAATAAGTGATCAGCTGTCTCACAAAAAGCTTCAATACTTACTTGAACCGAAAAAACACGATACACGTTGTATAAAAATTACAGCAAATAAAATTATGCGCCAAGCCATAAAAAGTTGAACATATAAAAATTATAACATATAAAACGCACTTACCCCGCTCAAAGTTTTGATATTGTGCAAAGCGTCTTGGGCTTTCAACGCCGCTTTGCGAGTGAAAAACGTCACAAAACAGCACCCTGTAACAGAAGCGCACACGTACATAACATGACATACACATCACATACAGGGGGTTGCCTACGACACACCTTACTTTAGACAAACTATACATAGAAAAACAAACAACAACCATTGTTAAAGCTATGATAAAACCTTTTTTTATTTTATTTGTCTATTGTCGATAGAGGAAGTGTCCTGATTACACATTTCCAAACTATGTTGTGGTCAGCATCCAGTCTTTTATTTAAGACTTGCCAACCTCACTATTCCCAAACAACTGCAACTCCTGAAAGCCAGACTCAACAGTGGTGACCACCAGAAAAGCGCCGAGACAATGAAGCTCGACGAAGCCCCAGAGCAACAATTTAACTGTCTTGGATCCCGCAACGAAATTAAACAGAAAAGAATAGCGGAGGAATAGGAAACACATAATATGCACCATCCAGTCTAACGGGTTACGGCTGAATACCAGTATTTTACATGGGCGACTGCCTATTTGACCTCCACACCCGAGTTACTGGGCAACACGATACCTCTGTGTTAAGACTGGTGAATACTAAAAGTTTATTGATGTTAAATAAACAGTGCTGACAATAAAGTCTTTCTCACACAATTTAGGTACTCCATTTTATGTTTATCTTGCGCATGCTGAAAGTCTGTTGTAATTTCTGTACTCAAATCACGTGTGAACTAAGTTTGGCTATCGTAAACTAATCAGTCAATGACACCAGGACATGAGAGCTTTGGCGATTGTTCAGGCTATAAGAGTGCGCTTTTTTTTCCTTTTTAATACAAAATACAAACACACATATGCTCAAGCCTTTTCCCCATGTGGGAAGGTAGGCAGAACCCACAGAGCGCTACCTGCTACGCTCCTTACATTGCTTGCCTTGTCCACGGTCATACATCTGGTCACACACGCACGCCGGTTGCGAGTACTACGCTCCTGACCTTTCTGAAGAACCTTACCAATAAGGTACGTGTATGCCCTTCAAGGGCGACGCATCCTGGCGTTGCCTCTCACATCTGCCTTGTAAATACCTTTTGTTAGTCGCCTTGCACTCTTCTGCTCCACATGCACAAACCATCTGAGCATACCCTTTTCATTTTTTGACACTACATCTTCTAAAAATACAAAATATTTGAAAAAATTCCATAATGTCCTAGCGTAATATCCTAATTTACAAACGACACATATTTTGAATCCCTGTTAAGTTTTAAGCCATGAAGTGAGTAGATTTTGTCTGAAATAAGGTGTGAAACACAAAAACATTTTAAATCAGTAAAAGCTCTAGAATGCACAGAAATCACTCATTGCAAGCTTAACAAACAAAACCTAGATTATTATAACAATTTACATAAATAATTCACAACACACGTAACATTTTAGTTTTATGATATCATGTTTAAATAAAGCCTTTATCTGGGAAACTGAAATGCAATAAAACTGTGAAATGTAGCTTCTCTGGTAGATGTAGTTCGTTATTTCTATTTTATTATTACACTACCAGCCAATGATGTATGTCCCGTTACAAATTTCAAAGGTCTCCCCCATTCTTTCAACTTCTGCTGGTTTTTCGCTGCCAATATTTACAGAATTCAGTCTTCCTTATATATCTCAAGTATCTATCAGCATAAATATGAGAGGAATTAATGTCTAGATAAATTCTGTCACCTACCAAAAGGACATAAAACCTCCAATTATTCAACCAAGAATGTCACCTATTCCTGAAATTTCAAGTTTCAAAATTGAACGTAACAAGCAAACAACTTATACATTATAAACGACAGCGTATTTACTGCTGCACAATTCTAATTCAGTTTGAATGATCGACAGGCCATTTTACGTACGTCAGACTAACACGCGCATGGCGTGCCTCTGCTAACGAGTTCGCGTTATAAACTGTTAATTGTGACACGAACACTATTTACATATTTAGAACATACATAGGATAACGTTTGGATTGTAATAAAAGTCCCTAGTAAAGAAAAGTAAAGTTGATTTGGACTAAAGTACTGCATAGTTTTTTTGGCGCGTAACTTCAATAGGAACTAACGTCGCACGTCGCCATCTTGTTCTTTCCACAGATAATTTTACAAATGTGACTGCAAATGTCATTCAAGCGTCAGAAGAATCGTTTGAGCAATTAGAGATGTAGTTTTTTATCGAAAAATTAAGTTTTATTTGAAATATCGAATGTCAAAAAGTTTGTTGCGAAAGTTTTGATTGAGAAATTGGATTGACGTTTTGCTATGGTTTACAAATTTGAGTGCAGTAGGCAATAAATTTTCTGTATTTGAGTTTGATTGCAGATATGAAATTAATAAGCGAAAATACCTAGGTTTTTAATACAGTAAGTTTTAAACATAATTTAATTACGACAATATGGAAATGTTACTTTATAGATATTTCTTTTTTCGTCGAACATGTTCATAATTGTGAAGTGAACTTAGTTCTGCAAAATATAAACAAAACAATATTCATTGCTCACAAAACAATTTAAAACGCAACATTAATTACGTGATGTCGTCAAATAATAAAACAAGAAGAAACCATAGAAAAACAATAAAAAACAGTATGTTTTTTGAAACAACAGACGCTGCTCCTATGCAGACCTTGTCCGCGGTGCCTTACAAAAGACGAGACAAGGTACAAGTGAAAAGGGGGGATTTTCATACAAAAGACTTTAATAATGGAACAAACAAAAATGTCAACATGTATTATAAACGTACAGGGAGACCTGACCCTATTGTTGGTCGACAAAACAATGCTACGTGAAAACGGTACAACAAGCTTAAAGCACATATTGGAGCGAAAATACTTTTTATTATTCGTTTTACATTTTCATGAGTGTATTTAGGGATGAAAGGTACTTAACGTTTGGAAATTATGCGATTTAATATTGGTTGAATAAATCTGATGTGTACGCGACAGGATTATACAACTTTTTTCGGGATTAAGAGGAGCCTAGAAGCTACTGAGATTGATTTGATGTCATTTTTTTGGTAGGCTTGTTTGCGGAATTATATTTTTCCGGGAAGTCACAACGAAAATTAAAAACAATTATGTCCGTATTAGTACGGTATTTAGGTTCAAGATATTTTAAAACAAATGGGCAATTCCATGCCACACTGAGATGATTGAGTTTGATCAGAAGTTCAGGCTTAGACAGGTCATCATCATTCTCCTGTCCTTACCCCAATTTATTTGGGGTCGGCGCAGCATGATTCTTCCATACTTTTCTATTAGACGACATTTCAGCAGTCGCCTCCAAGACAAGTAAAGACTCAATAAAGCTGTAAATTTTGGAAGTTACCTACTCTGTTTTTGTTCAATTTCTCGCCCCAAAATATTATTTCTCCTGTCTCCAACTTTCCCTTTGTTTAAACGTTTCAAAGTGTCGACCAATCTCAGATTACATAATGAAGATCGACAGTTTCTAAGTTTGATAATTACGAAAGCACAAAGGAAAACTTTTGGATTTAAATACAGACACAGTTTAATACAAAAGTTTTGAATTTAAAATAGTTGAAACCAAGTTTGAGCTGATATTTTATATTCGTTGAGAGATATTAAAACGATGGATTAGGAAAGTTTAATTTAGATGTGATGAATTATTATTCTCATAGGACGAAACTTTTATAATATTTCAAAAATATATATTTCGTTTTTTCGCTTACAAAATAAAATGAAAATCACAATGGAACCTTATGTAAACTTTGCGATGACTTCAAATAATCTACAGAAGTATTGTCCAACGTATAATAAAAACTATTCAAGAGCAAATTGGAAACTCCAAACTCTAGAATACAGTACTGGCCCAGAAAAGTGTAAAAGCTGAACAAAAATACCGCCATTCTACTTCTTCAAACAAAGTTAACTCCAACAAACTGGCTTCGGGGTAAGCAGGGGAAAATTAATTCATTATTTGAGTCCGTAGTTATATCCCAAATATCTCGTTTCGTCGTAGCTTTTAATCTAAACATAACTTAATCAATATTGAATAAAGCTGGTTCAATTAAACGATCCAACACTGTACAAGTTTCAATATTTCCGATACTATATTTAACAATTTCTAATTTCGTTTTCATTGCGACTGAAATATCCGAATTGTACTGAAATATAATCGGAAAACGTTGATTGAATTCGAATCTATTTATAGATCTCTCAAATAGTCTTGTTCGTCTATCTTTGTGTTTTCCTAGAATTTTTTGCGATGATTCCGCGAAGTAAGTTTTCGTTTGTTATTTTTTGTGAATTTCTGGAGAAAACAACCCTTCTAATGACATTAAATAAATAAATAATTACTGAAATGAGTGCCTAAATAAAAGTGCTCCAACGCTCAGATCTCACCTAGGGTTGATTTTCCAAAACCTATTCGATTTAATCAGCTGCACGTAAGCAGCTTATTTTATTTTTTTACCGATGGGAAATCCTCAAATAACCCCCCCTCCCGCTCTGGGTTGAGCAGGAGGGAGTGTCAGACTTTTACTGACTAAAACCCATCCATGTTCCTTCCTTTGCCCTTTGTGTTCCAGGGCCGCGGTATCTCTTTCGAACAGTCCCGCAACCCTGGCAGGCATCGGTCCACTCGGACCCCTTCCTATTTGCTGACTCTCTTTGAGGCGCGCGTGGAACACGAACGCGCCGTCGACACGGCCTGTCGTCATAAGACGGACGGACGGTGAGCTAGCCCATAGCTCACCGGCCACAGGCTCGCGCCTACGGTGGCCGGGGGCCACCACGTGGCCCCCGACACCCGGTGCGTCTCCCGCGGCGGCTGAGACGTGAGGCTCTCTCCCTCTCACGTCCCGCCACCTCCTTCGCTAGCATGACTGGTTCGCAGAAGGAGGTGACGGCGTCCCATTCCCTCTCGCTCCGGACCATGGATTGAACCAGGGCCGGACGCGAGAGGTCGCCGCCGCCGAGCACGTAAGCAGCTTCAGGTTCCATTACCACTAGTCTCAAATCTAAACAACTTCCCTTACAATAATAATCATATCCCAAGTAAACATAAAACACATAACAACAAACCTTTGCTAGCTCCAGTAATCTTATCCCTCAGCACGTTGATCTGATGAACCCTGCCGAACTCCTCGAACATCTGACGAAGATCGTTCTCGTCCATGCTCCGAGGCACTTGGCCCACGAACATCTGGAAAGGCACAAATGGAAGTATTAGAAAAAAAATGGTACTCCTAGTTAGATGGACTGGCGTTCTAGATTAGAAGTTAGGAAATGGCGACATAGATGTTGATGATGAAGAGTTAGATAGACTGCCGACTCAAGACCCGCTGCTGAGGCGATGTTGAGGGAGTTTAATGTACAGCAGTGGATTTTTGCCGCTTCTACGATAATTGCACTACTGAATTTAGCATTGATTGGTACTGCACTCAAGGTCTCTTCATCCATCTTCTTCGTGTCGCTGGCAGAACAATTTTTATATTTTGTTAGCCCAGAACTGCACCACTTCCACCGCGTTGTCCGTGGCAGTGCAAAGGTCACTTGGGCTACATGTTTTTGAGCTTAGAGGGATAGGAGGTGAAGCATAGTTTGTGACACAGCTCAACAATCACACCCCGCTGCTGTTTAATTGCGGTAGCCCCATTTACCGAGGTTGGAGTTACATCTTCCTACTTGCGTCTGAAGATGGTTCAAGGACATCCAGGTGGACCACGGAAGGAAGATGCTCACTTGGTGGTAAGTAGTGAGTGGGAGGGGGACAGCTATCTGCCTCTTCTGTTACATACAATCACGTATCAAGAATTTTTCATAATGTGGCTGAATACGAATTGATGAGTTTAGAATTTTTCAAGCCATTTTTTTCTCTATGACAATGCTCGTGATCAGCCATCAGATCGGAAAACCAAAATATTTAAAATTACATTTCGAATGAAACTTAAGTTACCAGAAAAGTAATGAAACCATTTCTATGTAGGATAATATGGTCTCCAAAACAATATATCAAGTCCGATTCCATAAATTGCTTGAACATTATATTATAAGACCAGTTCGAAAAGGTATATTTGATTTAGGTATCGACGTTCAATTTTGATTTGTAGTCTAGCTATTATTAAACGTAAGCCGTGACCGTGGCCAGGTAAATAAAATACGATATCAAGATGAAATAATACAATATTGTTCTCTAAAAGAACACTGTTTTATTCAGAGAGGCTTAGGTTGTATTGTTTGCTTGAACAGAGAACTGAAGAAGCTTGTAAAGGCTGTTGACAGAAATAAATTATTGGACTCACAATAACAACATAAATTCCAAATTAATAGGGACACTTAATAAGTCATGGTTGGCGTACTCGGTGCATAAAAGCAATCATGAGTAGGTAATTGGCAGCAGGGTTGTGCTGCCACCTAGCGGGGCCGGAGGCAACCACGCGGAACATTTTTAATTACGCCGCGGCGCATCACTTCATTTGCAAATTTCAAACTTAATTTTCTTTAGAGCGAAACTAATTAAATGCGACTCAAACCTGAAGTGCGTTTTGTTCAGTTCTGACAAGAAAAGCTTTCAATGGTTGCACTTGTCTTTGTGATGGTATTGTTCAAATGTTGCTGGTTGTAAGAAAACGTTTTGAATTTATCATGCACTAGCGGCCCGTCCCGGCTTCGCACGTGTGTCTATGTTACTCAAGGTGAATGTAGCTTGTTCATGGTGAAAGAGTTTTTGAAATCGGCGCAGAAGTTTTTAAATTTATTCATTACAAACATACAAACAAAAATACAAATCTTTCCTCTTTATAATATTAGTGTAGATTAAAAAACTTGGTTTTGATAACCTCTTTGTGAAAGCACATTCATAAAATTGCCTTTAAGTTGTCTAGCCTAGACATAAGAATTGTCTGATTGCTTTATGTGACAAGCAGCATGCAGCAGCAAATATTTCGAAATTTCAAGGTTGCTCCTATAGTCATATTGAGTAAAATGGCCTCTAATGGTAATCTTACATTTCTTTAAAGACATATTAATTAATTTATAATGGACTTGAAAGGTTTGCAATCTATTTTGTAGGCATAATTGATGGATTCTCATGACTAGATTGATCAAAATTTTCAGGAGTAACTTTTCATAATTTTCACGAAAATGTTCAATCATCTTAATGTACCATTTGCGTTCCCATGAGCGATTATCGTTATCACAAGGCACCAAAGGTATGTGGGTTACTGAAAGAGGTCATTGACGTGCTCACGAAATGCTTAGATTCATTCTGAAGATTACATTATTTTCGTGAAAAATATTAGTTTTTGTTTGCGTAAGTCATGGTGTTTACTTTCTAAGTTTGTTTTGATAACAATATGATTTTAACCAACTTGATTTATTTATTCTGTACTTGCATAATTTAAGAAGTATTTAGGTATAAGCTGCAGGCAACAAGTCATCAGTCGCAAGTGTCATGAGACAGACCATATACTGAGCAAAATAATTGAAACGACTGCTACTGGGAATTTTCTTGCCACTGCGAATCGAACTCAGTACCCCCTAAAACGTTTGGGAGTCATGCTTACAACCACGAAACACAGGGGCAATAAAAAAGGGCTGACTACTGAGGTGACGTCACCTACTATATGTATAAGTTCGAAAAAACAGACATCGCCTACTCCAAATAAATTGGGTTGAACGAAAAACCGAAATTTATGATGACGGAAACTGTCATTTTAAGATACCTACTACCTATTCATACAAATTTACATGAAACAGCTATGATATTACCTTGATGTAGTCAGGGTCCGGCATTTCAGGCTTCTCTTCATTGTTGTTGTTGTTTATGCTGGTGCTGTTGTTGTTGTTGATGTTCATGTTCATCCCACTGTAACAACAGGAAACTACCGGTTAGATATGTTGGTACTAGTAGATAAGTTATATTGGTGACGTTTACTTAAATAGGATTTTAGTATAGTTGAAATTATAGAAAGGGAGTCTTAATCTTGTACTATTAAATGAGCAATATACGAGTATCTACATTCGAGTATATTTGTAATCAGCTTCTTAAAAACGGCTCGTGACGATTTCTATGAATGTTTCATTATTAGGTTTTACGGGGGCGAAAAATAGATGTAACTAGGTCTCATATTTCTGATAAAATTTGTTTTCTGTATTTTCACCCGAGCACCACTCGGTCGCCCAGGTACTACATTATGAAGTTAGTTCTATTTCCAATAGATATAGTAGCCTATTCTATATTGGAATCCAATCAACACACACAATAATGTTATTAAAAATGCTACTGCAATGTTACACAGTGAATCAGTGTCTGAAATCATTTAAAAATTGATTAAACAATTATTTTTTTACGAAAATCTGTGTTCCAAATATTAAAAGCTTGTAAATGATTCTTGACATTTTCAGTTTGTAGTATTGCTTTGTCAAAATAGAAGAGATTTCGGCAAATATTAACAAAAATATTTTGAAACCTATATTTTGTACCTATTATACGAAAAATTTACTGATTTTCAAATTTTTAAAGGGCCTGTCTATCCTAAGTTTAAGTCTATCTTCATAACAATACTACATATTGACAACTATCTCTGGATATCAAAATCATCAATGTTACTATGTCAATCGAAATGTGTGTAATAGAACTGCACATTATTTCAATTTAGAACCAATAAAATAAAACAGTTACTGATTATTTAGATTAAACAATAACCAAAGAAAACATCACTGTGACATGATAATAAATAAGTTTTTGATGTTATCAATTAAATTCGATTTTGTCACAGTAATTAACTAGCTGCGTAGAAATCGTATGTGGTAAAATAAACTAAAATAAAATGTAAGTTTCTTGTTGAAAAATTCATAAAAGAATTTAAAATAACTTCTATTTACTGAATACTAAAAGAAATAACACAAAAATATTTGTGGTATGCAGGGTTCGAACCTGCGACTTGTCGCGTCGAACGCCAAGTGCTCAAACACTAAGCGAAAATGTGAACGCAACAAGATGTCAATAGATTTTCATAACCTCATCAACAATCACAAACGTGGTTTCAGCCATAATACTTTGACAAAAGATCTAGATATACTCCTATATGTACTTAACATTCTACAGTAACAACTAGAAAGAATTCTATCTACATAAAATAAATCATCTACATGACTTGTGTACAAACTAGAATCACATGCAAAACAAACAAGTTATAGGTTACACATTATACAAAATAATGTTGTATGTATGTATTTTATATAGTTTATTTATAGATATTGGACATTTAAGATTGGGAACCTACCTAACCTAACCTACATAGTATTGCCTTTTGATGCAATGAATAAGCAATTCATTCTAGGTACATGCTATGGGCTATGGTCAACAAACATAATTCCAACTGGTGGTGATCAGAGATTCAAATCAAAAAGATCTTTGATTATAACAGGAAAAAAGCATAACTGAATTACACTATACCAAGTCATGAAGAAGAAAAAAGTACCAGAAAAAGAGTAAAAAAAAGTAAAAAAAAGTTATGTACCGAATGATTCTAGAATATCCATAGTACCATTCTCGCGTGTGTGCGACGCACTTGTCGGTACCGTTATCACTGATAAGGCCGAACATCGCTCGATTACACCGCCTTATCACTTATCACACTCGATCAACCAGCCACTCGGGGCGAACTAGCGTTATGACGTTATAGTTATAAAGCGAGGTAGAATGGGCTCAATATTTTGTTTAAATACCCTACGCATTGATGATAATTTGGGCCAAATACCCTACGTTTTGATGATAATTTGGGCCTAGAAAAATGTGCAGGAAATTATCTATGGTTAACGTCTTTTGCTTCTATTACTGTACTCCAGGGGGAGCTGTTGGTGAACATTTCTGAAAAGATGGCCGCAATGGTTCTGATTTTGGCCACGACAAAAGATCCTTGGAGAGTTTTTATTTTTTTTTGGTGTTGAAATGATTTCCATAAGTTAATTTAAGGTTTAAAATTTAAATCATATGTTTTTACTTAATTAGGACCACCTCATCATCATCAACTAATAAGCATTTTGGATTTCATTTTGGATTACCTATACTACGGAATTTCAAATTGCCAGCTTTATAAATTGAGTATGATGTTCAAATGAATGAATGATGCTTAAATAAGCAGGTGTTTTTTTCAATTGATTTTGTAGACCATTCAGACTTGCAATTTTAGACTCCTGCGTTTTAAAAGGAAGATCAAAACACGTAAATTTCTAGTTTCTTTACTGTTCGTGTGGGTAATTATGACTAAGTATTCAGGCGTTCTGATTTAACGCATAATCCATAGCATTGTATGGCAATGAATTATCTTTTATCAGCAACATTATCGATCGGTCTAAAAATATAGGTTGATTGGTATTGTGATGCAGAAATATATTTTGGTCACAGAGAGTAATGTTTGGGCATAGATATTTTCTTACATTTTTTGCAATTTGCAGGCCAGTGTCAGATTTTATGTTGATGAAAAATGAGTTGCGCCAGTAACACGTAAGCAGTTAAAAAAATATAATCATTAAAATTATGTCTACAACCCTGTAAGTTCATTTAACCATATTCTGTAAATATTTCATGAAAAAGTCATTCAATTCATACCCTACGGTATAATCCACCACGGGGGCCCGGTGCAGCATTTTAAATGTCACATGTCATCGAATTTTTGGTTTTAGAACATGGCAGTTTCCGTTACCGATGAGAGAGCAGTGGTGATCAAAAAAAATACACAGTTAATCCGGGTTCGAACATACCATAGATTTTATATTTTCCTTGAAATATCCAAAGCATTTTAAACCACACACCTAATTACGTCATTGACCGTTAAAAGACTCTTGCCAGCTGCCTTTTCTAATAATACAATTTAACCCCGTCCCCAAGTATTTGATATCATTATCCCTGCTAGCCTCCAAGTTCGTTACCTACGTTATCTAACCCTAATCTGCCGATCGATACGATAATAAAGGGGTATTACTAGTAGAACGAGGGTTAGATTTATCGTTTCAATATGTTTTATCATCTGCTTACCCACGTACTTATTGTCTGAGTACATAAATAGGTAGGTACATAATTTTATCGCGGTATTGTCTGTATGTAACAATGGGTGGCGATAATATAGGAACACATTGTCGAATTCGAATGATGGTTTTGATCAAAAGGTGAAACAAAATTAGCTAGGGATAGATTAGTTCAGTGACCCCTGTTAAAATTGATTAGATGACCCTTATTTTGAAATAGGAAGCCATCGCAACGGTCAGTTTTAAATCGTCAATCCAAAATCTGGATTAGCAATTCATGTGATCTGTGCCTTTAAAATTATTTGACTTCTTTTTTTCGAGGAAGGCGGATTGCAATAGGAGGATAGTGTTTTTAGAAATTTTAAAGAGATATCAAGTCGATTTGAGAATTTTGTATCCAATAAATTAAATTAGTAGGAAGAAATAATTGTAAATATGTTAAGTAAAAATATTTTCATGAATTGACAGTTATCTCACCCTGCCTTTAATGTTCCCACTGCTGGGACATACGGCCTCCGAGAGGGAATGGTCAATAATCCACCACGCGGGCCCAGTACGGGTTGGTAGATCATATGTCTTCGAAAGAACCAAAAGGTTCTAGGACATGCCGGTTTCCTCACGATGTTTTCCTACACCGTTTTGAGAGCAGTGGTGATGAAATAAATAACACAAAGTAATGCGCCTGCCTGGGTTCGAACTCACGACTTACTGTTCGTAAGTCGGGCCACCGCTGCTCTCATTAAAGGCTGATTATGCACCCTGCCTGACCAATTAAAGTGTTCGTTTTATAACGAAGGTATAAACTAATGAAGGATATGTGAGTAAACATCAAAAAAGGGATAAAATAGGGCATCTTTTGTATAGAAGTCCACCAGTCTTCAAAGGAATCTCTATAGGAACCGAAAAATTTGCCAATGGGAAATCTCATCGAGCACACAGCTTATTCACAACAACATCTCCTGTAAGCATCAACAACAAACACTTCTGCCTGCACCCCTTCAAGCGACGTGAGTGATGTACCAATACAGTGACAGTTGGCGCTCCCGGCACATATGAAGGCAGCACACAACATGTGACCAAGTTATTGTCATTCTGAGGACGTGAGCCATGGGTTGCGCACCCCATGCTGTATGGTAGAGAGATCACGTCTTATGGGGTGTATGAAGTGGAGAAAATTGCTTTGGTAAACCTGTGGTTGATGATTTACTAAAGGTTTACAGCGAGCCTTGAAAACCATGAAGTCAATGAGATCACTCATTTTTCTGTAGGTAGGTACATTTTGGTTTTTCCACAAGATCAGGGGGATTACTATATGCCGTCTTAAAGCAGGAGTAATCGCAGTGTACGAAAGACACAGTGCTATAGAGGTCGTCTAGCGCCATCTCTTTCCCTCACTTGAATTACTCTGGCTTTAAGACGTCATGGTAGGCCACCAGTTCTTCAAGAGATTTGTAGATAGTCAAAACGACAAGGATTTAGCAGTTGATAAATTCAGTGTGATGGTGCATATTTATGACACAGTATTGGAGATGTACAGGACTTTCCAGAAATATGAAGGTAGCTGTTATGATGGGACGATACATCACCATCTTCCTGAGACGTCTTGGTAGGCCACCAGCTCTTCAAGAGAATTGTTGACAATCAAAACGACAAGCAATTAGCAGTTAATAAGTACGGTGTGATGATGCATATTCATGACACAGTGTTGGAGATGTATAGGACTTTCCAGAAATATGAAGGTAGCTGTTATGATGGGACTGCCATTTTACTTGAGGTCGGCGCAGCACGTGTTTTTCTTCCATTCTCCACTTTCATATCATTCCTCACGCAATCCATCCATCGTTTCTTTGGTCTTGCTCTCCCTCTCCATCGATCAAAATTTATATTCATCTCTCTTTTAGTCACATGCGATTCGTCCCTCCTCATCACATGTCCATACCAAGACAGTCGATTCCTTTGCAACTTTTCTGTGACTTACAAAACGTCAGTGTGGGTACTCAACCCTAATGGGGCAGCTGGTTATTTTTTTGCGATTACGACGTGTTGGTCCCATGTTTGAAAAGTTGTTCGGTCTGATGGTCTGTACATCATCTGCCTAGCTTTTTCCAACTATGTAATGTTGGGGTCAGCTTCTAGTCTTACCGAATATGGCTGCAACGATATAATAGTCCTCCTGACCGTTTTCGGCCACGGCGGCCAATCTCAACCCAGATTAGCCATCGGCGCGGGAGATATTATAGTGCACAAGTGTGTGCGCAGACACAGGTGCACTCTCTGTTCCTTTACTCTCATAGTCCTCAGGGACGGCAATCCGACACGACCGGAGAGAGATCAGGCGCAGGACCAACGGCTTAACGTGCTTTTCGAGGCACGGGGATATCATACCGCCAACTTCCAAACTCCGGGCTACTACTGAGAAATTTGGGATGAAAAAGCCAATAGCACTTTTTGCCCGATCCGGGAATCGAACCCAGCAGTCAACAACGACAACAACGGTCAATGATATAAGTATGTAAGGGTTTGCAGGTTTGATTGGAAAACCAAATAATTATTTCTGTCTGTCAACCACTGACTTCAAAGTTAGTGTGTTTGTCAGATAAAATGTTTTACATCAAAATTTCGGCCATCTCATGCACAATTTATGTATAGGCAGAGGCCTTCCTCTAGCAACGGGATTATTAGCTATATCCTTATTTAAGCTTAAACAAACTCCAAAGGCGTCTCCATGACACACAGAACACACAATTTTGATCAAAATAGCTGTAATCTAGGGCATTATAACGTAAAGTATGTGACTAACTGCCGCCAAGCAGCCATTTAAACAAATGCTTAGATAACAATGTTTGTGTGTATGTATGATCTTGTGTATGTGTGTATGTCTGCTATCACATATATCATTCAAGAGAGATATCTTAATATGTAAGGCGACTGTTTAGATTTTCGATAAAATTGTTTTATACGACGTATGATTGCATACTTCCTATTTATACAGGAAAGATGGCAAAAAGTCCAAGTTGGGAACCAAATCTATTTATCGACTTATTTAATAAAGGTTCTTGTGTGTTTTTATTTTCATGGTTTGTGGCTATGGGGAAATTCTTAGCTAGATTAACAAATTGATAGAAATCGTGGTGATCTCTTTCTTTGTCGTGTGGTTCGGACGCGCTCTCAATTTATACAATACGCACATGAATCCGAAAAATCAGTGGTGCGTTCCTTGGGTTCGAACTTGAGACCTATGACTTGGTAGTCCGACGGTCACACCACTGCTAAAAATGGTGACCTGACTTAAATAACTGACAGTCAAGTTGACCAAAGTATTTCCAAAGTTATGCACATACCTTTTAAGCACGTGCGAAATTATCATCATGGAACAACAAACAGATAAAAGATTTGCGTCAACCCAAAAAGCAAGCCAAAAACATAACTATCTATAACCTAAACGTTCTACTTGGTTACTTCCAAAACCATTGACGAAGGGTTTAGTAATCCTAAGGATTTCTAAAACTAAAGGATATCTTCACAAAGAAAACCCTAAGCTTACAAGTCTAGAAATAACATAATATTCCTGAGCCTAAAAACGGGTACCCGAAAGAATATTATTTGAGTACTTAGGTACTTAGGCCAAAGCCCCAGTCAATTGGGCAAAGGAAAAAGGCCGGAGTAAGGAGAATGGTCTATTTTCGAACTATAGTGATGTCATAAGTATGTTTAAACAAGTTATAGATTACAATTTCGGGCGTAAAGTTGAGGATAGTGACGTCATGGTTGGTGACGCAAGCACATGGTTTATGCTTCGGTAAACAGATATTCATTAAGGTTGACGGGTGGCATATTAAGGTCGTGAATATGTTTGGTGATTTCGATTATCTGGTTGCTGTGGAAATGGTAGGCCAGTTGGAAACGTCTGGCTTCGTCAAGATGCGTTAGATAACCTGCCGTAGCTGGTCGGAGCCGCTAATCGGCCCAGTGCATTACCCGCCTGACGCATTTAGGGTATGGCATATAGGGCAGCAACCTTGGTAAACACCGATGAGGATGTTTAAAGAATAGCAATGAAGTTTGCCTGAGGTTTACTTCAATAAAAATATGATTTATGGCATTTTTTTATAAAACAGCGCTGTACGTAGATAATTAGTATGGCTATGACTAAAGATGAGAAAATGGATAAATTCAATGCATCACTAGAATATTCAAATTATTGTTCAAATTGATGTTGATATAAACTGACATTTAAAGAATTTTGCTAATAATCATTACTTGATATTTTTTATCTATTTTGAGTTTGATCTGTCATTCTGCGAGTCTGTCATTACGCGAATCTGTCATTATCAGATGTTGTCATATTGCGACACCTGGCATTATGCGTTTCTAAGGACGGGTACACATTGGTAAAACGTTAGACCGTACATGAAATGTAACACACTTTGAAACTAATTCGCCTAGTTGTTGTGTTACTTTTCATGCTGCTTTGCATAAGTCTGGACGGATATTTGTGATACATTGCATGTTAAGTTTCACTCTGCTGTACCCAGCATAACAATTCGCTAATCTGTAATTTTACGTTGCTGACATTCATAGCCCAAACCCATTATATATACTAAGTGAAATGCCACCTATTTAACATATATTTACTTGAAAATTAAAAGACAAAATCTGTTACAGGATTATTAATTGTCAACAAAGTTGCTGACTGTAATTTGTTTCAGTCATTGACTGTAATTTGTATGTAATGAATGGTCATCTACTACTGATTAATGAAAATTTATGAAAGAGAAAAAAAACTAATTCACTTACAGGAAATAGTGGTACCTATAACCACACATAATTATCTACGGGTCCTTTGAGCAAGTATAAAGGACGAGATGGGATTGCTTGAACAAGGTAGCGCTTTAATGATAAACAACTGCAATTTTATCTAAATGTGTCATCAACATAATCTTTGCGTCAGCCAATCTGATTAACAAGATAAAACATGTTTGGAACTTCGATGCTTATGATGTGATTATTACTACATAAAAACAATGAGTCAATTTATAAAACCATAATGCGTTGAACACTAAAAAAATAAACACCCGTACTTAATGTGTTACTGAAAAATAGCGCAGAATCTACAAATAATTTGTAAAGATCTTCATCTGAAAACACCTGAATATCTCAGTTCAGATTTGGCAACAACTCACTCGAAGTGAAAACTAAACTAAAGATCTAACGATTCATCAAATCTGTCGAAATGCTTGCCAAAATCTAACTGAGAGAGCAAAGTTTGAAATCTGTTATACATGCCAACACTGAACTTTCTTGCAAGGTAAGCAATTTAAATGAGAAACTCCAACATTTCGGTAAAGTGTGATGGATTAATTGACGCATTGATAGAAGTAAATCAATTGAAAGATGGATTGATAGAGAAATCCTTGCCGCAAAGTGAACCTTAGTTAAAAAGAAAAGCAGTGCAATGCACAATGGAAAAATATCGAAATAAAAATACTAGTAGACAGCAAAATACTATGTGGAAGATCTTCCATAAAACAAAAACTACCTACCCCCTGTTCAGGGCTTAGTCAAAATTCGATACTGTGCAAATGTAAAAGTAAGTTTTTTATCTGCAAATGGATAAAACTACAGCTTATGGAAATAGACATATTTTCAGAAGAGAATCTTCCATTTAATAACAATAATCATTATTATTCTCCTGCTCTTATACCAATTCATTTGCGGTCGGCGCAGCATGTCTTCTTCTGCCATACTTCTCCACTACACGTCATCTCATCAGACACCTACTTTCTAGCCATATCATCCTCCACACAGACATCAATAGTACCATTTAATGAAGTAACTGATGCAAATATATGCACGCAATTAGTGACGATTTTAAGACATAATAAGTCAGTGTGAAAAACACGTTATGATCACCAGTAAACAAGTAACATTCATTTAAAAGTATAAAAAAAACAGACTTCTAATTGTATTATGTACCTTTATGTTTATTTATATATTTTTAATCTCCTTTTAATTTCCTATATTTTGTTACCCTACTCGATGGTTCTGGTTGAAAAAAAAAAATGTACAACTTACAATTTAACACCAAAATGTCCTCCATTTTTTTTAAACACCTATTTAAGGACACTGTTTTTTGAGACAAATCTAATTATACCTTAATCGTCGAAATCAATCCAGCCATTTGGAACATACGAGGTATTAATGAAACTTATAAAGAAACATACAAGATACGCGCGAAAAACATAACCCTTCCTTGACAGTCGGGTAAAACTTCTATTGTGGATGTACCTAATCAAAATAATATTTATACAATATGGCAGTGCTATCAGATCAGAAAAGGCTCCATTATCGCTCAAAAACACGTGTTGAACATAATCATAAATGACTATTGAAAATATAATTCAATTCGATTTATTACTATTTAATGTAAATCAAATCACATGTGTTTTACAAGACGTTAAAAGATTTGATAGCACTATGGATTCTTAACAGAATTGTCGCACTATGCCTGCCCCTTCTGAATACTGTCAGCGACGATATTTTGATAATGATAATATGTAAGAAGAAGACATGCTGCGCCGACCCCAAATCAATGAGGGGCTATCGTTTTTGAGCTCACAAGGGAGGGCGACAAGGGCAAGAGAATTAATGCTGATTTCAAATTATATTAGAACACAATTGCTAAGAAAAACCTGGTAGAAACAAGAGCTACAAGTGCCAAGCAACGAAAGAAGAATACAAAATGAAAGTGGAATAGTGATGCGTCATCATCTGCCTAGCCTGTTCCCAACTATGTTGGGGTCGGCTTCCAGTCTAACATGATGCAGCTGAATACCAGTATTTTACATGGAACGACTGCCTTTAGGACCTCCACAACTCTGTTAGTACTGGGTAATACGATACCCCTTGGGAAGACTGATTGTAAGACTTTTTGGGTCACTGACTACCTGTAACGACTGTCAAAGATCTACAGATGACAGCCGGGACCAACAGCCTACCGTGCTTTCCGAGGCACGGAGGAAACTCGGTAAGTAGTGGGCGGTCCACAGACCAACCTAGGCAAGCACGGCTTAACCCAAAGATCGACCCAAGCGGCTGTTATTATGTAGCCACAAGCTAAAGTGGAATAGTGATGCAATGGAATGATTTATTGGTACAATAGTTTCACAGTATTTTACCTACAACCTAGCAACCTTAATATAACAACAATAAAGATCACTGCGAATTTGCCAGTAACGCAAAATCAGAGTTAAAATAACTGGAAAATCAGAATGTGGTGCGCTAAGAGGAGCAGAACACTAAGGACATTATATAACCCCACATTTACACAAAATTACAAGTACTTGTTTATAAAACATATTTCATACATGTATTGAGATTGTTTCAAACATTTGTATTGTTCACTTTTTAGACACTTGAAAAGTTTTTCATATTAATGGTCTTCGCAACTTGTTTGAAGGGTAAACACTAAATGTTGTATACATGTTTTTTATAATGTTGTATACATGTTTTATAAAATGTTGTAAGTAACAAAAAGCAACAAAGACAGGGGTAAGAAAATTTTACCTGGTAGCCATTTAAACAGAAATTCACAAACAAATATGAATAGACTCACATTTGATCAAAGAGACGTACTTATATGAATTGAAGTAATAATGTCTGAAGATAAGGAAGGCTTAAAACCTAACTGCTAAGGATTCGACGATCAGCGTGTTGCAGAAAACAACTTACCTGGCTTTATCTTTGAAGTGTATTGTCTTATAGCATTCAAAGGAATATTACAACGACTGATATCAACACGTTATGACATTGTGCTACAAAACGGTATTGTTTTAATATTATTACTTAGCTCGGGCCACAGAATATGAAAATCAGAAAAACTTTTATGTCGCCTTGTTGCCTGCCTTGTCACTTGTATGTGGTTGATACGAGACAGTACTAGTTAGTTCAATAACACTTTTGGTGTGGACTGTTTTTTCAAATGATTTTGTATTTGACAAAATCCATGTAAAATGTATAGCACACTTCTGTTTGCCACTAAAAATATCACTGCACGTCCTGGAAAACACATCATGATAGTCTCTACACTTTTCTAATAACACTAGAAAAATTAAAAACTCCACTTACTTCGGTTTGCTGTAGGGCGACGATGGTGACGTCTTGTGGTTCTTGTTCGGCTGCGTGTGTCTGTTCGCATTTGTGTCTAGGCCGCCGCCCGGAGCGATTTTGCCGGCGAGTGCGTTTAGTGTATGTAACATGACGGGCGGCGGCCGCTTAAGTCCAAGCGACCTGGTCACACTGATGAGACGACCACGTTTGTCGAGACGGTGCTGCTTGGGAGCCACGGCGCCTTATCTCCTGATAAGAGGCGCGGGGGCACAGACGCCCCCCGCCTCATCTCCACCTGACAGTATCACGAACACACTCACGCGCGACGTAAATGTTTGCACTTACTAGGATGCGATATGGGTCAGCGTCCTGTCCGATCTATACATGGTTTTGGCATTTTTTCATTACTATTTTAGGTTTTTATTTTGCACTGGGTTTTGTACACGTTTCACTTAGTTTTGATATTCACTGGCTGTTGGATTTGAAAATGGTTTTGAGTGAGGTTGTTGCGATGTTTTGTTGTTACAATAACGACGGTTTGTACCTATTGTATATAGATTTCATTATAAAGTATATTAGCTTAGATACTGAAGAACATAAAGAGCGGATAACGTAACTGCATAACTGAATTTTAACCTCTCAGAAAAGCGTTCACAATAGGTCTTACTTAACCTTTCTAAAAGCCCTAGCATTTCGTGTGGAATATCAAACAATCATAGCGTGTAAACGGGTCGTTCAAGTCATTTTATATAACAAACAAAATCTATCCCCAAACGTCTCGTGGATTACCAAAAAATATGGTTTCTAAGGTGTCAGATTTACAAACGCCTGTACAAAAACGCAAAGCAAAGAGAAATATATCCGCGCGTCGTCGTAATGAAATATGTGACCGCAGGCGGTTTGAGAAAAGCCTTTTTTATTATTTTTTATATGATAAATTCAAAGAAAATGAAAACGTCATCAAGTAAGCTTTGGATTTAGCTTGTTGTTTACTTTTTGTTTTGTTTGCGAAAAGGTTGATGCGTATCAAACATGATAAAAAGTAATTTTTGATGGCAGTCTTAAATATCAATTTAATTTTCTAGTTTTACGGTGATGTCTGTTAAAATGTTATTTTAAGTTTACATAAAATCTAAAACGCATTTTTGGTAATGACTTTATTGACAAGTGATGGTTGATGTAAACCTTGAAAAAAGTCTCTTTGACTTTCCTTCTTAAACTGTCTTCATAAGAACGAACTCAAGTTGTCACTTCTTAATAAGTCTAACTCGATGAGGACGCCAGTTTTTAGGCACTCACTTACGTGTCTTACGCTCAAGGCAATAATCACTGTATCTGTGTACTCTTGAATTGGAACTAGCTCGCCAAACTGAGGCGAGACGAATGCTTAGAAGCGTTTAGGAGCTTCAACATCTATTCTGATTATATAGACCACCTAATAACCATCTCAAAACAAGCACCAACAAAATCAAGACTTCTCCATCTTAATAGTGTATTTGTTGAGAACACAAACACCAGGGCAGTAACATGTCAATTCAAACGAGCCCCCAGGGGTGACCGCACGGGTCGCGTTGACCCACAACACAGAATTGAGACACCGATATACCTACTTCACTTGACCCAACATAACTTGAGATATTAGGGTGGCGCTGGTTGCTTAGAAAAACGGCCTCAACAATGTCAAATTCAATACATTTCAATTGTAGTTCCAAATTTCACCGCATCTCAAGTTATGTTGGTCTAGTAAGACACTGTGTCAACTAATTAACTATTAGGCTCGCTGCTCACTTGGTTACTAGGCTTTGGAAGTGATAGCATTGTTGTTCTTTGTAACAACGACTCGTTGGACTAATATCTTCTATGATGTTGAAGATTGTTAGTATACGTTAGATCAAATTAGGGAAATGTTTTAACCGACTTTAAAAAAAGGACAATGTATTGTATTGTATAGTATAACGGGCTGGTGTCCGCAACTCCACGTCCAAGCGCGTATTGAGCGTATTGTAATTTTCTAATCGAATGCTCCTTACCGGAATTACTTTTTAACTTTGCATCGAATAAAAACTAAACAGTTACTACTAGTGATTTCTGTTTTTTTTTTATGGGCCTACTCTTGACCTCAGTCTTGTCTTGAAGATAGAGATGAGGTCGACGATAGAACGAGCTAACCCAAAAGAAGCCTATTAACTCGCGACTTAAATAGATTCCTGTTTTCTTGTAATATTCCATTAAAATCTTTGCAATAGTCGTATTATCAAACATGGCAGTTTTTACAAAAATAACCACTACTTAGTCCAGTGTTAAACGAGCCTAAAGAAAACACAATCAGTATAAACTTATCGAACGCCATGCAAAAGTATAATCAACCCATTTGCAAGCATCGGGCGTAAGCACACGTCCCGGGTTTGCGGAAAAACCGAGCTTTTGCGGGCAACGTCACCCAAATAAAATTAACTGGAAACACAAATTGGCGTGTGTGAGATCCAATTTGGGGTACAACGTTGTCCATCTGTCTAAATTTGGCTTAATTACTGGTCATTGGTATTATGATCGGGATTCAGTGCGGAAGTCGCTGGCAATTTGTAAAGGGGTATGTGGAACATGGTGGGTGTTCATGTTGATGATGGTGCGGGTAGAATGATAAAGGGTAGGTAGGCATTATATAAAATAAGCCGTGAGTGTTGAGTTTCTAACAAAGAGAATGCATAATTATTTTTCAAAAAATCGCAACAAAAATTATAATCATATCGTAATCAATTATGTGTGTGGGAGAGCAGCGGTGGCCCAGTGATGGCAGCCCCGACTTACAAAAAGTAAGTCGTGGGTTCGAACCCAGGCAGGCGCATTACTTTGTGTAATTTACTTCATCACCACTGCTCTCAAAATGGTGAAGGAAAACATCGTGAGGAAACCGGGATGTCCTAGAACCAAAAAATTCGAAGACATGTGACATCTACCAACCCACACTGGGCCCGCGAGGTGGATTGTAGCCCATTCCTTCTTATAGAGAGGAGGTCGTGTGTCCCAGCAGTGGGAACATTATAGGCTGATTATGTATGCTATATGTGTCTATATAGTAGACGACGAGAAGTTTCAATTTAAGTTAGTTTTGACTACCAATAAGGCAATGAAGGTATATGCTATGGTTACGACGAATACAGCTTTAGGTGGAAACCTAAAGCTCCATATACCGCTAGGGACAATCATTGTTACGTACATTGACACTCAACTACGTTAATTTGTGCCTATAGTCATTTCATATAACATTCGCGGAATGACACTCATGATATTTTTAAACGAACTATTTAAGCAGGTAGTCTTTTCAAGTTGCTTAAGAATTATATTCTCTGAAGTTACAAAGGACAATGAAATAACAACAAAGACAAGAACGTAACAATTATCACCGCAATGAACCAAAACCTAGAACCATAGACGTAAAGCAGTCGACAAAGACCATCATACAACTGGATCCGTTGCGCAAACATCCCGAGCACACTTTATGGGCACTTTCGAGCGCAGTCACAGCACAATAACAGCTTATAAATACAACAATAAAATGATTTTTTACGTTTACTTTTATTAACGTTTATGCTTCTGTGTTCGTAAACGGGTGTTTGGCGTGCCGATTGTTTTTGATAAGATTTATTGGCAAAGAAGTTAAGTAAGTCGTGTTTATTTTGCGAAAAGGTTATCAGTCTTTTTACTTTGTAGATAATTAATTATGGACAGGACATTATCCCAACTATGTCGTAGTCAGCTTCCAGTCTATAAAACATAAATAATATTTATTTGCGTAAAATATGGTGTTTAAAGATAATAAAGACGTTACAGAGCATACATGTTTTGCTTTTATCATATCATGCAAATATTATAGGTTACGTACTGCCTAACCGGATGCAGCTGAATACCAGTATTTTACATTGAGGGACTGTCTATCTGAACTCCACAACTCAGTTAGTACTGGGTTATACGATACCCCTTGGTAAGACTGGTTGTCAGACTTTCGGGACGCTGATTACTTGTAACGACTATCAAAGATGTGCAAATGACAGCTGGGACCAACGTGATTTCCGAGGCATGGAGAAAACTCGGTATGTTATTATAGTCACCAATCTATGGACTAAATTGCAAAATTGAATAATAAATGTAAATAAAACGAAAGGCTGGTTCACTCACAAGCCGAGGAATCTCAATGGTCAACCTAAATCTCATCACTGAAAACTTATTAGAAGATTCCAAATGCTGCTAACACCTCCAATATTGAATCCGCTTACACACCAATGATCCTCCCAAAAAACGGGCGCAAAGCCAAACGAAATCATGTTACCATTAATAAAAAAAGTATCCAAACGTTCTAATACAAAACCCCGGAATTTATCCGAGACATTAATGTGCCATTTTTGTCGGTAACATTCGCATAACGCTCCGGCTTTAGATTCGTTCCGTTCCGGACCCTAATATTAATTCCATTATCATAATTCCACTCTTAATACTTTCCACAGAGGGTGGTGAGCCAAATTCTTGATGTTTTTGTTTCCGTGCCAAAATATTTATATGTTTCTTTATTGTAGCGTTTTACAGAAGGACTACGTTGTTAGAACGCATGGCTCGTGATTGTAGATGAGAAATAATGGAAGCTAGAGTTTCAAATCGTTTAACACATAGCGACAAAGCTATACATTTCCAGTATGACATGGACTCGCTTTGTCTACATTTTCCATACAATGAGAGATCCGCTCATAATAGTTTTGCATGGCTTGATTGGTTATCGTGCTTACCACGCGAAGCCTGTGCTACCTATACTCCTGTGGATTGTCGTGGCTCCCTGTTCACAGTTGATTCAGTTAAACTTGCTAAATAAACGCTACGTATAATCGTAGCAAGTGGCAGCAAGCTACGTCTGTTAAAGTCATTTTGGCTTGTGAAAAAGCGGATCGAATTATAACACTTGGGAATGTTACTACGCACTTTCTCGGGGGATTATAAATGATACCTGTTAAAAATGATCATAGGCCAAAGTATCATCTTATAAGCTGCCTGTAGACACTTTATATTTTAAATAGCGATCCGTCCCGGCTTCGCACGGGTGCCATGTTATAGATATAAACCTTCCTCTTGAATCACTCTGTCTATTAAAAAAACTGCATCAAAATCCGTTGCGTAGTTTTAGAAATCTAAGCATATATAGGGACAGACAGATAGACAGACAGTTTTATACTATGCAGTGAAGAGTAAACCTTCTGCTAACATTAACTTTCAGCTGGTATTCATTACGCCTTTAATTCCACGAAAAATGTCGAGGATCGCTTGTTGTCTCAAAGTTTTTGTAAAACAATTGTAGTGTCAAGCAGCAGAGCATCCAGGAACCCTGCCAAATTGTTGCTCTGTTGTTTGTAGGACGAGAAACACTCTTGGGCTATGAATAAGTTAGTCAGGCATTTGGTAAACAAATTAAGACCTAGTTCAGAGGAGATGACAACGATGTATAATATTTTCGGGTTTCATGTTCAGTCAAATGGAAAAAAGTATGTAAGAGCAGGGAAATACGAATCCAATATGTATTTCTAAGTGGATTTATGATGTAATTAGCAGAGATGTTAATGCTTAGGCATCGACCAGACTGGAATAACTAGGAAGCGGACGTGATTAGGTGATATCACATTGCTTTTGGCCTCGCACAAGACCTATTTCAGTTGTTTTATGTTTTACCAATGTTTACTTTTTTATACAATTTTGTTTTAATGTTAATTCAACCATTTTTTATTTTTATTATTTTGTATTGTCCTGTGTGAGTCTAATAAATACTTTTCGTTTCTTTCTTTCTTTCATTGCAAATTGGATAGGGCAGTAACCGGCAGTAGGAGTAGCTCGCGGCTAAATAATAACAGCCGCTCGGATCAATCTTTAAGTTAAGCCGCGCTTGCCTAGGTTGGCCTGTGGATGGGTGACCACCCAATAAATATTGAGTTTCCTCCGTGCCTCCGAAAGCACGTTAAGCCGTTGGTCCCAGCTGTCATTTGTAGATCTTTGTCAGTCGTTACAGGTAGCCAGTGGCCCGAAAGTGTGACAACCAGTCTTACCAAAGGGTATCGTAATACCCAGCTGGGTTGTGGAGGCCAGATAGGCAGTAGCTCCATGTAAAATACTGGTATTCAGCTGCATCCAGTTAGACTGGAAGCCGACCCGAACATAGTTGGGAAAAGGCTAGTCGTAATACCCAGCTGGGTTGTGGAGGCCAGATAGGCAGTAGCTCCATGTAAAATACTGGTATTCAGCTGCATCCAGTTAGACTGGAAGCCGACCCGAACATAGTTGGGAAAAGGCTAGGCAGATTATGAGTATTCGGCAGTAGAAAGTACCTAGTCATGTTTCCATATCATCATCGCCCACAGGCCGAATCCACTGCTGAGTATAGACCGCTCTTTTCGTGTACCAATCTCCACGTCCCATGCCATGTCATCCATGTTTTTACACGTTGGCAGCATGTTTCCACATGGTAGAAAACAAAGTCACTCGCTAACTAGATTGCACACCATAGCCAACAAGCTTCAAAGAGCTATAACAGCTAAGGATAGCCATTTCAAAATATTGATCGCAGCACACACAAAACGTAACAAAATCCCTCGACATTTTTCTCTATCGGTACATATTTGCTACAAAGTTTCCCTCAGAACCCATTCTACATACTTATCGAAGTCTGGGGAGATATTAATCCTCCGAAAGCGATCAACGGAGACTTGGAATTTATACAAAGTCTGCACGGTATTATACAACGTAATATGTATGAAATAAAAAATGTAATTGCCTGTACTTTTTACATACATAAGACATTTATGTCTGCTAACGAGTTGAGTAGAGATGTAGTTAGTGCTATAAAGCTTGGTTTAATGCTACGTTAAGTTAAAGGACTTGTATGTTGAATAGTGGTTTAAAAGGGGAAAAAATGAGCAAAGGAAAAAGAGATTTATAAACTGAATTGCTGACTAAATAGTGCAGCACATGTTTTAGTTATTTTTATTTTATTGGGCCAAAAGGCTCTTGTTTTCCCTGTCATTGCGATCATTTTCTTGTTCTAGACTACACCTGGGAACCTTCTAGCTACGGAGATATTGGGGGTCAAAGTTTCAAGTTTTAAACACCTCCATGATCCCCGTACTATTTAAATCCATCCACAATGCTTTGAGTGTGTTACATTGAGTTCTACCGTAAAACGTGATATTTCACATAAAAAAAAGGTATCAAGGCACTGTCTTGCGCGAAAGACATTTGCGCGAAAAGACAAATGCGCGAATGGACTTTTGCGCGATTGGACATTTGCATGAACAGACATTTGCGCGCCAGGACACATGCGCGAATGGACTTTTGCGCGATTGGACATTTGCGCGAACAGACATTTGCGCGCCAGGACACATGCGCGAATGGACTTTTGCGCGACTGGACATTTGCGCGACTTAATGGTCAAAGAGGTTTACTCTGTGGAGTAAACATAACATCACGCCTGTTATAACTTGAAGCCAGTTTTTTTTTTCTTTCCGTCATTGATGTCGTTTAATGGTTTTCGGGGTCGCTGATTACGAAAATAAGGTCAAAAAGAAAATTCAAGATGGCGCCGAGGAATATTTTGGATTTTTCGTCATGGGTGTTGTTTTCATGGTTTTTAGGGTCGCTGATTACGAAAATAGTGTCAAAATGAAACTGAAAGCCCAATTTCTGTTTTCACCAACACTAGGTGATACCTTACAGAATGCCTAATGCCCGCTTTCAACAACACGAAGGGATACCTATCTGAATGCCCAATTTCTGTTTTCACCAACACTAGGTGACACCTTACAACATGCCTAATGCCGCTTTCACCAACCCTAAGGGATACCTAACTGAATGCCTAATTACTGTTTTCACCAACACTGGGTTACACCTAACAGAATGCCTAATGCCCGCTTTCACCAACCCTAAGGGATACCTAACAGAATGCCTAGTACCCGTTTTCACCAACATTAAGTGACACCTAACTCAATGCCCAATTTCTGTTTTCACCAACACTAGGTGACACCTAACAGAGTGCCTAACGCCCGCTTTCACCAACCCTAAGGGATACCTAACTGAATGCTTAGTACCCGTTTTCACCAACATTAAGTGACACCTAACTCAATGCCCAATTTCTGTTTTCACCAACACTGGGTGACACCTAACAGAGTGCCTAACGCCCGCTTTCACCAACCCTAAGGGATACCTAACTGAATGAATAATTACTGTTTTCACCAACACTGGGTGACACCTTACAACATACCTAATGCCGCTTTCACCAACCCTAAGGGATACCTAACAGAATGCCTAGTACCCGTTTTCACCAACATTAAGTGACACCTAACTCAATGCCCAATTTCTGTTTTCACCAACACTAGGTGACACCTAACAGAATGCCTAACACCCGTTTTCACCAACCCTAAGGGATACCTAACTGAATGAATAATTACTGTTTTCACCAACACTGGGTGACACCTAACAAAATGCCTAATGCCCGCTTTCACCAACCCTAAGGGATACATAACTGAATGCCCAATTTCTGTTTTCACCAACACTAGGTGACACCTAACAGAATGCCTAAAGTCCGTTTTCACCAACACTACGTGTCACCTAACTCAATGCCTAATGCCCGCTTTCACCAACACTAAGGGATATCTAACCGAATGCCCAATTTCTGTTTTCACCAACACTACGTGTCACCTAACTCAATGCCGAATTTCTGTTTTCACCAACACTAGGTGACACCTTACATAATGCCTAGTACCTGTTTTCACCAACATTAAGTGACACTTAACTCAATGCCCAATTTCGGTTTTCACCAACACTGCGTGTCACCTGGTATCAAGACACTTGCGTGAAAGACATTTGCGCGAAAGACACTTGCGCGAACCCATTTGCGCGAAAAGAAAAATTCGCGAATGGACTTTTGCACGATTGGACATTTTAGCGACTTAATGGTCAAAGAGGTTTACTCTGTGCGGTAAACATAACATCACGCCTGTTATTACTTGAAGGCAGTTTTTTTTTCTTTCCATCATGGGTGTCGTTTTCATGGTTTTCGGAGTTGCTGATTACGAAAATGGGGTCAAAAAGAAAATCCAAGATGGCGCCCTGGTTTTTTTTTTGGTTTTTGCGTCTTGGGTAAAAATTCAAAACGACACCCATGATGAAAAATCCAAAATATTCATCGGCGCCATCTTGGATTTTCATTTTGACCTCATTTTTGTAATCAGCGACCCCGAAAACCATGAAAACGACACCCATGACGAAAAATCCAATATATTCCGCGGCGCCATCTTGGATTTTCTTTTTGACCTTATTTTCATAATCAGCGACCCCGAAAACCATGAAAACGACACCCATGATGAAAAATCCAAAATATTCCTCGGCGCCATCTTGTATTTTCATTTTGACCTCATTTTCATAATCAGCGACCCCAAAACCATGAAAGTCGTTGACGGAAAGAAAAAAAACTGCCTTCAAGTAATAACAGGCGTGATGTTATGTTTACTCCACAGAGTAAACCTCTTTGACCATTAAGTCGCGCAAATGTCCAGTCGCGCAAAAGTCCATTCGCGCATGTGTCCTGGCGTGCAAATGTCTGTTCGCGCAAATGTCCAATCGCGCAAAAGTCCATTCGCGCATGTGTCCTGGCGCACGAATGTCTGTTCGCGCAAATGTCCAATCGCGCAAAAGTCCATTCGCGCATTTGTATTTTCGCGCAAATGGGTTCGCACAAGTGTCTTTCGCGCAAATGTCTTTCGTGTAAAAGTCCCAGATCCCAAAAAAAAGAGTCGTTTCCCAGCAAAAATGTATGGGTAAAGTTACTTAGTTTGAATAATGTACATAATGCTTGGTTTACGGCTTCGTGAAGGGTCCTGTTACACCCTGTATAGGTAATAAGTAGGTATAGTATATAGATTGGCACAAGAAAAGAGAGGCCTATACCCAACAACGGCTGAATTCAGTCTGTGGATGATGAAGTATATTAAAGATCTAGATCATTTATCAATGGCCGATTGGTGTTCAAAATAAAGGTTATTTCCTAATCAAATCCAGTACAAGGGAGTGAAAGATAAACAATGTTTTATTATAGCTAGCCAGCTTAACTATATCATAACAGTTATGTATACATAAACGTCTTAATTATGACGACAGTGATATTACTCGTCCGACTAGACACAATAACCCAGATTTATAACCGAACATTACAATTCGTTTCTCCAATACTATAAGGTCCCATTAAAATAGATGGACAAATTTTAACACAGCGTTCAGTACGTCTAACCAATGATATTCAAGCAAAAAAAAACACTGATTAAATTTTGACCTAATGGATGTGTTTATTCTAGAGTGCCGCCGGCAATTTATTATTTTAGGTCAAAATAAAATCACTTTAATCAGTGTTTTTTTTTTTGCTTGGATATCATTGGTTAGACGTACTGAACGCTGTGTTAAAATGTGTCCATCTATTTTAATGGGACCATAAATAACCCGCTCAATACGGTCAACAAATCGAACTCGAGTATTATCATCCTATAATGTTCCCACAGGGACTGGAACACAGACCACCTCTGTCAGAAAGAGTGGGCTGTGCCACCGAGTGAGCCCAGTGCGGCTTGGTAAATATCACGATTTTTTGTACTATGATATACTGGTTTCCTCATAAAGTGTTGGTAATGAAAGAAATTATTCGTAGTTCTCCAAAAATAGACAGAATCCCATATCAACAATACTCCCATTTTCCTAAGTAATTTGTAATAGTATGGGTAGCATAATTATTTTAAAACTGATCCGAGCTTACATTTTGGACTTATGTGGGGCTGATTTGACTGGATAGTAACATACCAAATTTAAAATTTAAGGGTAATATATTTAACTAAATTAATAAGAGTTCATGGATTGGCTCAATATCTCTAAGTCCAATTACACGAAACACAAAACAGAGATATTAATAAAACTAACAGATAATACTGCATAGCAAACAAACAGACTGATTTAATTATGGGAACCATATTAATTATGACGGACCATCAAGCGAATTTCACATAATCATTTGTTACCGAATTAGTAGTTGCATTTTACGCTTCATTAGAGCATGTTTAAATGTTTTAGAAAGTTAGTAATTGTAGCTTTTTGATGTTGTGATTGGATATTAATTAGTGGAATATGTTGTGGTTTAGACTGTAAATATCCACCACTAAATACGTTGCATTGAACAACTAACCTCCGTATGTATTAGGGGTCCATTTGACACAACTGCTCTTTGTATGAAGTTGCGAAATGGGAAGAGCGTCTTGTCTTCACCAAAATGTTGTTCTGAATAGCACGTTTCAATTTGTATGTGTGTTGTGTATATCGCCTGCCAGTTCCGTTCGAAATTATCGTTACTCTGAATATAATAATCAAGCTTGTCTGTAGTCTACATCTATGTATTCCTATCCCATTATATCCTTAGTTTGAAACTAGAGTCTAGGTTCAAAATGGTCACAGGCTGGAACGTTTTGACTAGCATTTTTCTATCTAACTCACTTGATTTAGTTGCTGACTGGTAATACGTATCTCAGATCCACCAGTCTATAGTATATTCCTGTTTCAGTCAAATCAACCAAAAATGCCTAAGCATGTTTGAATCATTCGCTGAAGTATTTGTTACCGAATTCCGAAACGATCGTGTAATCCAAATAACATCAGTGTATTAAAAAATGTGGTCAAGTGCGAACTGGACTCGCTTATATGGGTTCCGTATCTATAAAATGTGTCAAAGCGTGGCTATAGCCAAAATACACATCTACAGAAGTTTGGGCAACGCAGTTATATTTATGCTAACACTAGAAATATTTACAGACAAATGTATCTTGGCAAATGTAAAAGCAATGGTAAATACAATAAACGGTGAAATAAGTACATTCAACAGATTGATACTGCAGAGCATTCAAGTTGCACCATAAGACGCTTTTAGACTATAACACGTATTTATAAACAAGTCAATGTGTGTGATTCTGATTACTTGAGAGAAAGTATATATAACTTAAGATTTGATTTTTATTCTGTAGTTTAGTAATTGACTGAAGTTAGAACTGTCAAAAGTTCGAGTTCTTAGCTTAGCTTTCTTTGACAGTTCTTACTTCGTTAAAATTCATGTCTATTGCATAACAATCTTTGCCTAAGTAGTTACTTAAACTCAATTACTATAACTTGACTATAGATACCAGGGGGCCTAAAATGGCCACTTTAGCGGAATCATAATAGAATCATAATATGAATTACGTTAAAAATCTTAAAATAGTCACAGACGCAGTTAATACTATGAATTGTCACTTTGTGACCATTTTACGAATTCTATCGTAATTCATATTATTTTTCTATTATGATTCTGCTGAAGCGGCCAATTTAGACCCCCAGGGCTATTGTTTTCGGCTAAGCGTTACATCAACTTTAGAACCACAACAAGCGAAACCCTAAAAAGCTTACTATTTTATTATGAACATTCAATGTGGGACCGTAGCGAATTATCCGCAGTGCCTATTACGTGAACGTAAATTGGGGATTTTTTTTATTGAGCACGCCAAATCGACGACGTCACGAATGGGGGCTTGGCATGCAGGCACGGGGGAAAATTATTTAGCTCGTGGTAAGAACCACCCCTTGCTGTTATGGGGAAAATATTTTTAGGAAATAATAATATGATGGGATTTTTAAAGGCCTTTTGGCTTTGGGCTTAGTGAGTGGGGATGGGTAATTGCTTTGATTGAATCAAAACATTGTGTCTCGTAGTAGACTTTTTTGTATAATTTTGTTTTATTGTTAATTCAACCATTTTTTTGTTTTGTCCTTTGTGAGTCTAATTGAGCAGCGGTGGCCCAGTGGTGGCAGCCCCTACTTACGAACAGTAAGTCGCGGGTTCGAACCCAGGCAGGCACATTACTTTCTGTAATTTATTTCATCACCACTGCTCTCAAAACGGTGAAGGAAAATATCGTGAGGAAGTCGGCATGTCCTAGAACCAAACATTCGAAGACATGTGACATCTACCAACCCGCACTGGGCCCGCGTGGTGGATTATAGCCCATTCCCTCTCATTGAGAGGAGGCCGAGTGTCCCAGCAGTGGGAACATTAAAGGCTGATTATGTATGACTCTAATAAATACTTTTTCTTTCTTTCTTTCTTTAGATCTTTAGTGGTAATTTAGTTGAGCATGTAAAAGAGAACATCTGCTAAAAAGTTCAAAACCTTTTACTATTTTTGGTTTCAAGAAGTATATTTGTTTTCAACCAGTAAGCCATTGGAACAACGATAATTTAAGAGCACTTAAGGTGTACTGACTAGCTAGAAAGTGGAGTTCAAAGTTAAAAGTAGAAGTAAAATAAGTAATGGGACAGTTCCTTATAATAATTGCTGGCAATAAACGCAAACGTGAAGCCGTAAACCACGCAAGCCACCCATTTTTACACTGCCACTGCTTCAAAACTTCGCGCCAAGTAAAGCAGTCACGTCAGATCAACTCATATTTTACAACTTGCAACATTATCCAACTTTCAACCCGAGCACAGTCGTAACTCTATCATCTTCCATTTATAAACTCCTTGCTTTTGAATAAACAAACCAGCCAGACACTAAAATAAAATTGTAATTAAAACATTCTTTATTCAAAGCATGAATTAAAAAAAAAAAACTAAACTGTCAAGCCCCACTTTTGGCAGCAACTCGAAAAAAGAACTCTGCGACTGGCTGGTATTTAAATTTTTTAAAGTTTGCGCAGTGGCACTCGAGTCTTCAAAACTTGTCTCCAGTAATTATTTGTGTATTAAAGCTGTGTCGAGCATCTGCAGTGGGTCAGTTTGGTACAAGTTATAGTGGTACAAAGTTGGTGGTAGCAAGTGGAGCGAGGCAACGGAGCGGGACACGGAGTTATTATAATCAGGATGCGCTAGTTTAGTAACCACAAATAGAATTTATAGAGTTGTAAGCTGGGACAACGAAGACTTCAGTTAAGGAGTTGGGGTAGATTGAATAGAGCAGACAAACTAGTCAAACTTGAACGTCCTATAACAACATGGTATTTTGAAAGTAAGCATAACCGAACCTGAACTTTAACATTTCATCCAAGAGGCTGTGAGTTTATTAGTCTTTAAACCAATATAAACACGCCTGCTAGGAGGCAGTGTGGGCGCGATCCCGGTGACACTGAATATATAGATACAGAAAGCCGACTCCTTACGAGAACTGAAAACAGGAGCACACACACAGACGCGTATGCACGGCGATCTCGAACTGTCAGAAACAAATGCCAGTCGCGATGCATCGTGCTTGCACTCGCTGTATGCAGATGCGTGTTTACATAATGACTGCGTGTGTTTTCACTTATTCTAATAGAGCTAAGCTTCTGCACATATCTTTTTTCTAACTGAAAACATCTCTTAACCTTGGCCGAAATCTACTGAGCCAATATACACCCACAGCTTAATAATAGGCTCGGCTCAAATCTGTTTTATACTGTGCCATATTCGACGTAACCTTTGCCATCCGACATTTGTTGTTACGTAGGTAGACAATAGAGTTTAAAAGAGATACTTACGGCCCTCAGAATGGTGTTCCCAAACTGAAATATGTGCATTGAATATTAGCCTGTCGCTTTAACATTTACTATAGACCAAAATACCAGGCTCAAAACAAAAACTAGAAATACCATTTTAAAAGAAACGGTACTAAAACAACTAAACCTTAGCTTCAGGAAGTTTGGAAGCTTTTCAGCAAGCTTTTATTTATTCAGAGTCAAACCTTTTGTATGAACAACGCCAGTGCCAAATTCAAAATTATAGTTGGCTGCTAATAAAAAAGGGGTAGAAAAGCAAGCAGATTTAAAAAATAAATCCATGTACGATCCATTTCATCCTCGCTCGGAGTCCCAAACTCCTCGTACGGACACTGGCTTTGTAAGCCGCCCGTCGGCTGTGTAGTGGTAGAATTTCATTAATTTACATCCGTCCCAACTTTTGAACTCTTAAACCCTCCAAGAGTCACTACTGTTCCGTACCCCGGTTTATTTCAAAGTAAACAGATAGAATTATTATTTTACTAGACGGTTTTAGTTAATTAAGGTGATGGATTTGCTTGTTTTGAAGTATTTGCATTAATCTGGACTCTATTGAATAGTTCAATGGTATGTTTCTGATGAGTTTTAGTTTTAATGGGTTCCGAAACATGAATTGGTATGCAATAAATCCAACAAACCTTGCAACCACGGTGGAAATTGAAGCGTTCATTTAACTTTTGTCAATATCACTAACTAGCATTTCTCCCGCGACTTCTTCCGCAAAAATTGTGATAGCTCGGCTACTATGCATGATAAAACTATAATTTAAATTTTATACCACCTAAAAATAATGTAGCTTTCTGCCAGTGAACGAATTTTTAGAATTGGATCATTCGTTCCGGAGATACTACCTACATAAAAATTCCAATCAAACTTTACCTCTTTATAATATTAGTTTAAATAAAAGAAACCATTGTTTTAGTATTCCAACTGAATAACTAACAAAGTTATTTTAGTCAACCAACACACAGACGTCAACACAGTTCGGACTCCAGACAAAATACGGCGCAAAGAATAAAAATTGACAGTCACAAACAAAAATTGGGACAGGCCAGAACGCCCGCTGTGGTACGCAAAATTTATGGGGGCCTCCTCCGGCATGAGCTATTTTGATTTCAATAATATCCACGACAAAAATGTCGGGGGGGGAAACGCCCCCGGGCAGCGGACGCGACGCCTCAGCCACGACACGGGGTGAATACCAGGAATAAAATATGTGTAGGAGAATTAACGGTGCCAGGAATAAGGGCGACGGACGGTTGTGTGACGAGAACTGTTGCAATGTCAGAATTGTGGGCTGTTTGAGTCGTGTTAGCGATTTTCTGAAAAGTAAAAAAAGGTGTTGAAATGACTGATGTCTTTTCAGTAGGAATAAAAATGTAATTATTGGACGTGAGTATTGATCAATACCACGATGAGTGAGGTGAGGTATATCAAGGTTTTTGACACCCAGGACTATGTGGA
This sequence comes from Eugnorisma glareosa, assembly GCA_947578425.1. Taxonomy (NCBI): domain Eukaryota; kingdom Metazoa; phylum Arthropoda; class Insecta; order Lepidoptera; family Noctuidae; genus Eugnorisma; species Eugnorisma glareosa. Next base: position 17,294,810 of record OX387969.1, on the reverse strand, counting down.
TATACCGTTCCAAAGTAAAAACTGTCTGCTCTTGGCTGATTTTATTATTTACTAGCAACCCGCCCCGGCTTCGCACGGGTGAAACGTTTTACATATTAACCTTCCTCTTGAATCACTCTATCTACTAAAAAAAACCACATCAAAATCCGTTGCGCAGTTTTAAAGATCTAAGCATACATAGGGACAGACAGATAGCGGGATGCGACTTTGTTTTTACTATGTAGTGAATACTGAAAGCAAAAAAAAAAAACTGCTAATATCGGCTACCTTTTGTACGATATTCCTATAATTCCCATAAGTACAATGGCCCAAGATTACACAGTATCCATAGCTGTTATAGAATAATACCTGCCAAGTCAGCTGACTCGATTTGGAGTGCCTAAGATAATGGATAAAGACAAGGGCTCTTCACCCTCCATGGCCGGACTTGTCCACTAAACGATTAATAAATCAAATAAGTGAATCCCCAATAGGAACTCTCGACAAATCCGATTTCCTATTGGTCTCTCGTCAAGGACTAAGCTTGTTATAGAACCTTTAGTAGATTAATTCATATCTACGGTTCTATTTATATTCAAGAGGAATTTAATCATTGATGATCACATGAAATTCCACTACCAACAGAACTGAATGGCCAAAGACTTTTGTAAAGAACAATGCAAGAAAAAAACCTAAGAGTGCATTTTTTAATTTTCGCGCTCCCCTAAATGGACTCCCTACATTAAAATTTTTAATTAACTCCACAAACATCAAAGACACACCACCCTAACACCAAGCTTAAGACTTAAAAAAAGATGAGGTACGACTAAAACATTGCCCAAATGAAAATAAAAAAAAATATTTTGTTAACTTTTTTTGGAGGTCAAATCCTTTTCTAGTTATAAATCTACCTAAATGTTGGTTATGACATTAACATTATGTTTTGTTAAATTACGCGATTCGCGAACTCTGCATACACAGCACCTCAAGCGTAAAGCTTGGGACTATACGTCATTTGTTTTTCAACTTATCAGCGACCTTGGGGTACAAGGACTTCAAAGGATTGAAGGTCAAGTCACTCCGAATACGATTGCAGGATAAGGGAATTGATAACGTATGAAACTATGTGAACAAACTGCCAACCTTTGTAAATCTTATTAATGAGTTTCAGTAAGTTGTGGTGAGTTGGGTATTTTTAACGAGGTATTTTTACTGCATCAATTATATTTCGAAACCAAACATTTGTGTAGCATCCCTCAAATTCTTGAAAGTCATCTTACACGCACTCACTCGCATCTGAATTCGTTGAACTAGCCATACATTGTCTACAATATTAATTTAACCCGATGCAATTTAATCCTAGAAGGTAGTGTTTTCCTGAATTAATTACGAAACTTTTTTCTTGGTGAAAATTATTAATGTATTTGTGTACCAAAACGGATTCTTTGTGTTGTATACTCCTTAAAAGCACACCTGTAGATACCGGAACATGAGTCAGCATCGCGTCGCCCGTCGGCGTCGCCTCGGCAATTACTCAGTGAATTAGGGGAACCCGTCGACCTTTCGCGGTACACTCACAACAGAGGTTCAGAATGTATACTCACAAAGGAAGAGTGACAGAAGGACAACAGACTTGCAAAAATGACTCACAAAATAATTACAATTAAATTAAATTATCTAGCGAAACTTTCGTGGCGTCAAGGTAATCGTTAAAAAAACAAAATATTCTTAAAATAAAATTAAAAAACTAAGTGTGGGTGTTCTACAGATACCTGGCGTAGCTCAGCTTAACTACATTGGGTAATACAGATGTGATGATGAATTTCCAAGTTAACAATTACAAATTAAGCTATAGTAAGCTGTAACAGTGAAGAAATGAAAATGTATTTGTATATCTATCTGTTTTATCTGCATTAACACAGTTTATAAAAATGTTACTGATATTTGCTTAGCTGTAGTCGTCTTCTATTGCCTGTACTGTTTTCTAAAACTGACTAATTCTCTGTAGTCAATTTTAGAAAAATTGACTTACAAGTTGTACGAGCACCTCGATGACATATCATTCGGTCTAAGACGTGCATCTATTTCAACGTTCATTCGCCAGTCGTACGCCATCTATGACCAAGCGAACACTTGTGTAACATTGTAAATTACCATTATTAGATCAGAATATACGCAGTTAATTTGGAGTCAGATTGTATTAATTTGGAAACCCTGGGCCAAAACACAACAAGTTACCGATTTGACTTGAAGTAACCGACGGACGAAGATGCCTCATCAGTAACTCAATAAAGTAAAACTTCTGCATCACCTGTTGAGCAGTACACGAAGCGGTAGGAAACGTAATTTCCTACCCGCAATGTTTTCCTGCCACCGACGTACACGGATATAATGTTAATATAGAAAAGCCGAGGGCTTGATTGAATCTGTCGTGAATGCGGCAAGGAACCTCTGCATTTAGCTCTGCAGCGTTTATTATACTCTTATTTATGCTTTCGTAGTTTCATTAATTTATGCCTTTTTTTCTCGAGTTAAATGAATTATGAAAGGTAGGTTGTGGGTGAATGATGAATGAATGATTTTTATAGCGATGCTTACAGGCTTACGGACACTATAGGTGCAATGGGGGCTATCGCGTGTGAATTCGCCGCTAGAGGCGCTAGTGTAGCCCGAGGCCACCGAAATGTCAGATTTCATAGAAAGCGCGTTGCGTGCTTTTTTATCACGTATTTTTACTAATATTCACGATCGTGGTCTAGATTGAGCTATTCCTGATTAATTAAGTCTTGAAGATTTTAAGTAGCAACTTAGAATCTTATTTGTTAGTACTTGGAGGTAAAATGATTTTTAAATGTTTCATGCTTGCTAATTTTAAGGAGAATATTGTAAATAAATGTATCTGAAGTTTACACTATGTTGTTATACATAATAAAATAAACTTTTTGTGAAGTTATTGGTACTGTAAAGTATAAAATAGAGTTATTGACATAACCTTACGCGACAGTGGCGCCATCTGGTGAGTTCAAAAACGATAGCCCGCCCTCATTGCATTAATCAGAGTCCAAAGACATTTAAGTATGTACGAGCGATAAACGGGACAAGAGGAAGAAAAATCTTAATCCAATAATACTTGTTACTACATAATAACAAATAGTCTAGTGTCATACGCCTGCTTGTCGTCAAGATGAAAATTATTATGTGGAAATAATCCCTAAGTACGCTCTATAAGTCTTTTAAAACTCTTTGTCTGAGTCAGGTGAAAATACGCGTGCTTTATGTTTTTGTGCAGAATAAAAAGATTTTGTTACTATATTGCTTTAAAAAAAAAAAAATAGAGTGAAACAATGACCAGCAGTGACACAATTAATAGCAGTGAGATAACATAGAGGACAGTCAAAAAGCAAACGATGGACAGCATGGATGGCAGTCATAACTTCATAATTTATTGAATAACTTTTCATTTTTGAATATTTGGTCTTTAAACAGGCTGGTAAAGATTAGTAAGTGAATAAGAAAAAAAAATAAGATGAACAAGGGCCGAAGTACGAACTTTTGTTGGCAAGTTAATTGATTGGAGCAAGGGGTTGAATTTAATTGGACTGTGCCAATTAGTATTTTAGAATTATTTTATTCGTTAAATCACTAACAGTACTTACTTCTTACATTTTTAAATATTCCTTAATAATCAATTTGAAAAAAATAACATATAAAAATATAAAAGAAATAAAAGACAGTAGCCCACCGGTATCGGGAACAGGATCGAAGCTACCGGCGTTCAAGCCAGATAGACAATACGAGCCGTGTCCAGGAGTACGGCTTTCTTATTTAAACTTATATTATTAAAGTGAACTACCTAAATCATAACAGCCGCTTAGGTCGATCTTCAGGTTAAGCCGCGCTTGCCTAGGTAAGTTCGTGAATGGGTTACCACCCATTACATACTGAGTTTCCTCCGTGCCTCGGAAAGCACGTTAAACCGTTGGTCCCGGCTGTTATTTGGAGATCTTTGACAGTCGTTACAGGTAGTCAGTGGCCCGAACGTCTGACAACCAGACTCACAATCCAGTTAGTACTGGATAATACTAACCCCTTGTATTGTATTACCCATTACTAAATGGGGTGTGGAGGTCAGGAGGCAGTCGCCCCATGTAAAATACTGGTATTCAGCTGACGAGCTGTACCCAAGAGTAAACACACATAATAATACTTTTTTAATATTACTGTACTATAAATAACGGACTTAATATTACGGATAATATCAATCCACGCTAAATTATGGCTCCGCCGATATAAACATATTAAATGTTAATAAGCTATCGACAAAATGGACGTTTTACAAAATTATTATCTCATCCGATGATTCGACGGTACGGTATGGCGTACGTAAATTTATTACACCGTAAATTTTGATATCTGCGCTTTAAATTATGTTGAATATTTTAGTTGGTGCAATTTTTGTCGAAAATCGCTTTCTGTGCTGATTTTGGTTTCGACAATGATACGTGCCAAAGTATGTATTTCAGTGCACGTATGTTACTTATTCACGTTGTTAAAACAGCTGCTCGGATTTGGATGAAATTTAGTACACAAGACTATGACCTAGAATAAAACATTAGCTTTTAAAATCGAATTTAACGCAAGACACCACAGGCAAAATTTTGTTGCCAATTATCCGCAAATAAAATATGTAGTTCAAATGAGGAAAAAAAGTAGAATAATTCCATTTCCCACGACAGATTTCAGCTAAAAAGAAATATAGCCTAAAAGCTTTTGAAACTAAAATAGCTACTTTACTCATTTAACGAGTACCAATTACATCCAATAGTTTCCTCGAAGTACGCTTAAATTTTCTACACCAACGTTGCTATACGGTTTCACTTATACAAGACTCAGACCGCTCTGGTTTTAGTATTAACGCTCTGTTAATCCTACACACAAGTACCTCCATTAATCTGTACATACATATATATTAAGTGTCGAGATAATAAGCTACAAGGTACATATATAAGCTCCCCCTCCCCTCGCCCACGCCTCAACGCTTTTCAGCACAAATTATTTCATGCATTGATTGCTCAACACCCAATTATAGGACACAAATTGCCAAGATTCCTGAAACGCGTTATATTTATATAGCGAGAGAAAATAATTGGTAGCTATTAGTACAGCGCCAGACATTGATGTTATGGTAATTTATATGTTTTTTGAACTGAAAATAAATGTTTGTTTTGCTTACACGTGTTTAAAGAAAATGTTAGGTAATTGAAGGGAATATGTTCGATGATATCGAGGAGGTGATTTGAAGATGGATTGCTCCTAATTTAAGTAACGTCCAGAGAGTGTATAGCATGCGGTTTGCGTGGTTTAACAGGGTAAACCACGCAAACCTAGAACCAAATTATACAGAAACGGCGGCGTAAGATGAAGGCGCGGCGCAGGCACAGCGCAGGCGTGGAACGGATAACGAAACGAAAGAACGGTGTGCTTGCGCCGCGCCGTTTGAGTGTAATGCACGTCATGACGTCTACGTACATTTTGTATGAAATCGTTCTGAAGCGGCATCATGACTGCGCTGCACCTGCGCCGCGCCTTTACCTTCCGCCGTTTCTGTATAATTCGCGCCTAGCACGAACGCGTGGTGTAAACGTAAAATAAATACGACGATTTTAAAATTAAAAGTACTCGTTACCCACAATACCCATACCATAATTTTAAGAATTTATTCATTTCCATGGATAGTACCGGTTGTGCTTGTTGCAAACAATAACATAAATGTTAAAGGATAATTGTATTTTCGATTAAAAATCGACGTATTTCCGTTACGTTTACAAAGCGCTCGTGCTAGAGACATTGTGATTCAGTAAGGACCTATTGGTTCTACAAGACTTAGTTTTTCTTTATATTAAGCTACTTAATTGCTGCCTACCTCCATAGGAAAAAGGTTTTGATGTATTTATTTTAATTGATGTAATCGATATAAATGTCAAGATTCGTTTGAAGTAATAATACGATTACCCATAACTTGGCGCTCGTTTTGAACGAATGCATGGAACTAATAAAAATCGGGCGTCCATAGTTCTAATTGTATCTGCACAGAAATAAATGTACAAATGAAGGTCGAAAATATGAATATTGAAAATATGAAAATAGCAAACAGTTGTTCGATTATTATTATAATGAGCTTTCCAGGAATTTACAGATTCTTAAACACAGTCTCCGAAAATGTACAAAAAAAAATTGAACCTACAAACCAAAAGTAGAAAAAAATGACATTCAAATATAGTACAACAGATAAAATCACAATTTTCCCCGAACTGAAATATACTTTTGGATTGAATAGTAACTTGGAGCAAAGTCTTTGAAACAAAATAACTTTGTGGAAGATGCCTCGCGAGATATTCTTCAGGAAATATGAATCTTAAAAGGGCAAAATATACATAAATTATTTATATACAACTCCAATATTAATGAGATACTTGAGCGTGTACGTTTTGCTTAGCAACACCTGTTTATGGAAAGATGAAAGCATAAGAAGGGTGTGTCCTTAAGCTGTTTTAAGTACCCCCATGTCTTTATCGTTTAATGGTTTTCAAAGGGTAAAGAAACCATAGCCTTGAAGTGGAATTATAACAGTCTGGTGATATATTGTATGGCCTACAGGTAGTTGTTTCGGGCCTGGCTCTTTGTGTTCGTGAGTTTAAATGTTTCTAAACGCACCCACGATATAGGGAAAATTACTAATGTGAGGCACCGTTTTTAAAAAAAAAAAGAACATATCGGAACGCCAAACTAAAACAGAATCATTATACTAAGCTCTAAAAGCTTATCTTTCATACCTACCACTATAAACAATCATAAAATCCATCTTCTTCCACTAAAAGAAGTCACAAAGTCTGAAACCGTTTCTTGAAACCAATGCCTATATAAATAAGGACCAACCGTCCTAGGTTTTTAACTTGGAATCCCAAGTCAAACAAAGTGACCGGGGCCGAGGCGACCGACTCGGTTTACAGTTAATTAACTAATATTTACATTTGGATGGTAGAAACAATTTCTGCTAGAACACCTGCCGGCTCTTCTGTGGCTTGGAAGGCTGCCTGTGAAAATGTACGGACAAGATTTATGGGCGGCCACGCGGCAGTGTATAGACGGGGTTTAGAGCGGGAATAACCCCGATATAGTGCGGTGTTGGCTCGATAGCGGTTAGCGATATAGAGGTATTTAAATGTGGATTACGTGAGTGTACATTTTGCTTGAATGGGGAGGAATTCTATTGTGTTTAAATCTTCTATCGATAAATTATAGTTCGTGAACAGAAGTACTTTAAGCATTAGCTTACACGACTACTTTTGAATTGGTGCAAGGACTGAAATAAATTACCTAATCTAAGAATAAGCAGCATTTGGTGTGTAGTCTCCTGTTTGTTTTGAAAACACATTAAACCTTCTTATCACCAACTCTTACGTATTAAAACTACACAATATTCTCCGAGACAACTTTTTAAACTTCCTATTCAAATTCTTACTGCACAAAGTTCACACATACCTGCTTACAATAAACGCAAAATTATTTGCAAACTTCTGCCGAACGCGGCGGCAGTGCCCGCAAACTACGCCCGTATGTCTTGAAAGTATTACGTCCCACAGTGTAAAGGTGAGTTTACACGGACAATTAAGTTACTACTTGGACTAAATTTGTGACAAGATTGGTCAAATAAGGTGTCACGACCACATCAATCAATTTATTGCAAAATTCTTTGGATTCGGGTAAAGCTCGAAAAAAAGTTAAAATTGAATTTACAAAGAAAAAGCACCATATTTGACAAATACCTCGTTAAAAAAATTTTTGCGCAGATTTCAGACTTACTCCCAAGGAGGGCAAATAGCAGCATTGGTCTACAGCAACGTGGAGTAGCTAAGTATAATGGAGCAACAAAATAAACTAGACTAAACATCTGAATTACTTAATTAGAGATAATGTTGCATATTGGTAAAAGAACCATTTTTATATGACTAGACCAAACATCGATGCGGTTGCGAGGGAATGTATTACTGAAAAAAATCAGTGATGCACAGCCTTACATCGCCCACTACATAAGGAGTGCATTCCAGTCCAGGCGATTTAGGAATACAGCACAGTTACAGCATGTCGTTATAATATCGTTTAAAGTTAGATTCGGTTTAGCCCGGCCAGCTCGTTAGTGGATGCATAGGGCTTAGCGTTAATGCACTTCATTTCGCTCTTGTTCGGCATACAATTTTCTAACTTGTATTACTAACTGGTTGAGTTTTATAGGATTTGTGTGAGCTGTGTAGTTATGGATGAATTGGACTTTGTGTTTAGTTTAGATTGCTTTAGCTGTACTTATTGGGTTATTGCTAGTACTATATACCCTATCTATATGACAATAGGTTACACTAAAGATAAAATGTGGGCAGAGCACATTGCTCGCAGAACGGATGGCCGATGGGGCTGAAAAGTTCTGGAGTTGCGACCGCGAACCGGAAGGCGTTACGTTGGAAGGCCGGCCTCCCACTAGGTGGACCGATGACCCGGTGAATGTTGCGGGGTTCCGCTAGATGCGAGACGCATGGGACCGGTCAATGTGGCGACACTTGAAGGGGGGAGACCTATGTCCAGCAGTGGACGTCTTTCGGCTGAAATGCTGATGATGAGGGAAAAATATGTCTTTTTATACGACAAACTTGTACTTATTCTAATAGATGACTCCTGTGACAGAAAATCGGCTGAAGTACTTCATTAAAAAGAGTAAAGCCAGTTCATGAATAATTATTTTACTGTAAAATGTATTATTAATCTATCGACTACCCAATTATTTAGTAACTTTTCAAGCTCATAAAGACTTCAACAGCCCAAAGAACAATTCTTCTCTATTAATACCTAACTTAGCCTATATAAAAAGATCTTAATAACCACTAACAATTCTTAACGGCCGCCCCGTCTCTAAATAATATTCATTCATTTTAATTACTCGTAAAAAATCTTGAGAAACAAACTAAAACTCGTAAAGAACAACAGAGTAAAGAATAAAAAGTTAGTTATTGGAGTTTGTAAGAACTTCGATTAATTAAGTATTTTACGAAAAGAATTTAATAATTTAAAAGATCATAAACGTTTCAAGTTTTTCAAGAGAGAAAACGGTTATTTTCGGCTAGAATTAGTGCCTAGTTTTAAGTCTAGACTGTTATGAAATTAACTGTTGAAGTAGGTTAACTTTGAGTTAGAAGTATATTTTAAGACTCTTGATGGTGTATCTTAAATTGAGCGCATGATTCTTTCATACTGTAGAATCTTTATAAAATTATTCTAAAACCTGCTATTGAACCTACTGAGCACAAAACTTACTTTACTTTAGTAGGTACAAGTTTTTTACCAATATTTGCCAACAAAACCAACCAAGCATCGTTTGGAATGTCATTCATTTTCAAAATCACAATGTTACCTATATTTGTTGGATCAAATATTACTATCTTATATTGCGAATAATATGAAAAGAACATAACCTTGAATCGGTATGGCCAAATATTGTTATAAAATTGCAGAACCACTTAATATAAAAAAGTAAAAAGTCTAAATTAAGTACACGACTTCAAACCTTAGTATTTATCTCACTGAAATGACAGCTGCTAAAGACATAACTTTTACAATCCCTAATAAATAATAAGACCTACAAAACTTTTCAAATTAACTACTAAAAAAGACAGCTAAAAGTCACTTGGAAAATTTACAATGAACCGCTAAATGCCACAAAAGTATAAAAAAAATCATAATAATTCTGAGCTCGTAAGTTTCTGACACAATCAAAAAGAAATTGTCGGAAAAAATAAAGAGCTGGTATCCGCCGGGATCTTATAAAAACGTCACCTCATCGGACATTGTTCACAGGTCGCGGGATAGTGTTGTCAAATGCCAGGTGGGAATTCCCGGGATTGGTTAATTTAGGCCGGGTTATTTAGGGTTTTGTCTAGACAAGATATCTTATTATATGTAATAACTTATGTACATATAAAGCGGGTGATTCTTTAAAACTTGGTGTTATATGGAACAAGTAAGCTAACAAGCAATTTATGAAAATTTTGTCGATTTATTTCATTACCTAATAAAAATTGGACTTCACAATTTGGTAAACAGGTTCTAAAGTATTATTAGAAAGTTAAATTGATATTCTGGTAACAGTATTTACTTAAATATTTTGCGAACCAACCACACTACCATAATTTAGGAAACGATAATAAATTCACCACACACAAAGGGGTCAAACAAATCCCGGAACCCCCGGGATGCCCCGGGAAAAAATTGGGACACCTTGCAACACTAATCGGGGTACAAAGTGGCAGGAAAAGTTTCTTAGTTCCATCCCCCTCACCCCAACCCTCGGTCCCGCCCCGGGATTAAGTGAGTGGTCTCCTGAAGGATTTGCTGACGCGACCTGGCTCGCAAAAAGTCGCCAATGTCCCGAGAATGATACGCCCGGGACGTGAGCTAGTAATTAAAGGTGATAAAGGTTATTATAACGTTGGTTACTGTTATTTTGTTCCTAGGCCCAAGGAGGATGTTTTTGAATCAGGATAGCACAGCAACATTCAATATTGATTGTAGTCATATTTGTACCTACTTAAATGATACATTAGATCCTACAATTTCAAAATAATAACATTCAAGCGATTTACCTAAAACCTCTTTGTGGACCCGTAACCTATTTACGCTTTTAAACTCTCTTTAGGATAAATATTTTCCACGTTTTTATTACAACGAACATTATTGCGAAACTTTAAAACGCGTTATTAAAAGCCATGAAAGAGAAATAAAACAAAAAAAGAGAGAGAAAAACGTATCACAATCCAGGGCAGCTACACACGAACGGTGAACAGTTTCTGTACTAAAACCTCGCAAGAATCTTATTAAAAGTTGCCGGTACGCCGTCCATTTGTTTAACTTTTATTCCCAAAGCTGGGCCGGTCGAAAATGTCCGGGAAAAGTCCAAGCAATAGTGTTGAACTTACGGATATAGTTCGCGGGATTGGGAGTTTTGAATATGTAAATAGTATTGAATTGTGTTTCATTTTTACAGCTATTTTCGTAGTTACCGGTACAACCTTAGTTAGTTTATCATAAACCTCCTGATAGGTGTTTGTACTCGTGATTATGATCAATTGTTCGGTATCACGAGAAGAAAAAGATGCTGTTTGAGACTACTGGCTTTTTCCCAATTTGAGGGTTTTAAAAAAGAAAAAAAAATGTATAGTAATACAATTTTCTTTTCTTTTTTAAAATAATAATAATGATTGATTTTGATGAATGAATGATGATAATACAAAAAATAAAACATGGAATGAACATTTGAGTAAGAATATGACAAGCGTCAAGTAATTAATTACAACCTCAACATAATCAGTAAACAGTTTTCCAATTTCAACCATAACTTTCGATGAAAATTTAACGCAAAGTCATTACGAAACCTATAAGCTAGTTACGGTTAAGATAGCATTTAAATTAATATCGTTGTTGAACAATACAGTTTTTAACATAAATTAAAATGTTAACTCCGAGTTAGTCTTTAGAGAGGGATGTTGAAGCAAGATATCCGTGGCGAGTATTAAGTCCGGGATAGGCCAATAACCTGGGATGTTCGACCGTGGCCAGGACGCAGCCGTCACTAGTGAGGTACTTACAATATTGTGTCCCTGAAAACTTTAATGTACTTAAGCAGTGAACGAGGGTTCGTTTGTTTGATTCCGGTTCCAAGTGACCTTGGTTTTTGTTGGTAGATACTTTGATTTTGTGACAACATCGAAATATAGTCTTAGATAGATAGATAAAACATTTATTCAGTGCACATAAAAGACAACTACAACAGTACAATAGTATTCAATCAGAATATGTTTTATTTTTTTAACTTTTGTACGCGGCTTCGTTCCCACTATGTACGGAAATTAACTCACGGGAAAATTTTAAATGTAGCCTCCTATAACACTCAAGGTAAAGTTTGTGAGGTTGTAGGGTAGTCTCTGGATCTAATGAACCAATTTAAAAAAAAAAAAAACACTAATAGGAAGCTACATTATCTCCGAGTGTCAAAGGTTATATTTACAACGTACCCGTGGGATAATTTCCGACCAAAACGCAAGCGAAGCCGCGGGCTACAGCTAGTGTCTACTAAGTAAAGCAGGTGGATAGGCTAGCTAAATTACAAAGAAAACTTATCCTATTCCACCGATAAAGCTATTCAATTAGTTTCGGACCAAACCAAAAACTTGTATGTTGCATTGCACATGATGTAAACTGCATACATTTATGATTAGGCAGCAACGCTAGGGAAAATTTCCTGATCCTATCTTGTGACTAACTTTTCATCGTGCTGTGCATTACTGAAAGCAAAGCTAATTTGTCCACGTTTCCAAAGAGCGACTACATAATAGAAACACGCTGACCAACTTACACAGACTGAAGTCAGAAATTAAATTAAAATCATGTATCAGTTCGGCAATATAAAGTTTTGCGCCATCGAGTGAGTTTTCATTGGAAACTTTATCAATTTTCGACTGCGCTGCCCAGGGGTCGGACGACTACCAATCAATTACGTCATCGGTCCTATACGGTGATGTTGGGTAGGTTAGCTGCGTGGCAACCTGACAGAAATGTCGAGAATACAGGGTGTAACAATACCCTTCACGAAGCCGTCAACCAAGCATTTTGTACATCAAACTAGGTAACTTTACGCAAAAAATATTTTTGGGAAACGACTTTTTTTTTGGGGTGAAAAATCACGTTTTACGGGAGGACTCAATGTAACGCACTCAAACCATTGTGCTCATGGATGGAGTGAATAGTACGGGGTAAGTGGAGGTGTTTAAAAATCTTACATTAAAAACATGTATTAAAAAAAAAAACTTGTTAAAAAGTTCGAACTTTGACCCCCGATATCTCCGTAACTAAAAGGTTCCCAGGTATGGTCTAACACAAAAAAAAATCGAAATGACGAGGAGAATAAGTACCTTTCGGCTTCGTTCAGGGTCTTGTAACCCTTTGTAATCTTTTTATCTTCTCATTTCAAATAATAGATACTGTGAGGTGTAACCTGCTCTTGTTGGTGATTTGTGAGGATTGTAAATAAATGTCACCATAAATTATCCACATAATTTACCTTACTATAATTTACCATACCTTTATGTATCCTACCCACACATACCAATAATACAGATAATGATAGACGTATGTAAGTGCTACATTGACGCTCGTTAGTTAAATGGCGATATTAATTACAAGTATTGTGGGGTTGTTTGTGTGAAGGATTAATCGCGGCCGCCATTGTCCCCGGGGAGAACCCCGACACGGAATATGTATGTTTGTATAGTGGCGTGAATATACGTAGATGGTAAACAAAACTATTTCATTTGTAACTTTGATAACAGTCGTTTCGGGTAGTCAGAAGAATATCTGAAAGTCGGTCCTATCAAGGGATGTCGTATTACCGAGTAAACTTTGCGATATGAAAATCAGATAAGCAGTCGCTCCAGTTAAAAACCCTGATATACAGCTAAGAAAGCTTAGACTGGAAGCCAGCCCCAAAGAAGTTAAAGAAAAGAAGATAAAATAAAATATATTGATTCGCAAGAATTCAATGAATCCATCATGACACTAAAACAGTAGATTCATTGCGTGCCGATTTAGAAAGTGTGTTTGATGATATTGTTGGTCATGAACTTAAATTAAATCCTGATTACGTCATCAACTATCAGGCACTTTCTCTATGGCAGGCAACCTCTGGTGAAGGCAGGCAAATGAGTTTGTAATCTTACGGATGTATGAATTAAAGAAAAAAGTGAGAAGAATTAGTCTAAAATGTTCCTACTACTGGGAGAACTATTTAATCTATTAATCAATGTAAAGATTTGTGAGAGACTGCTGCCCGAAATAGGCATACAATACCTGTGTTACGGGTCACCAGCCCCCCCCAAATTGTTGTTGGTAGATGTCACACGTGTTCGAGTTTTTGTTTGTCCAGGACATGTCGGTTTCGTCATGATGTTTTCTTCACCTTTTTGAGAGTAAACGCTTAATAAATTGAAATTTTCATCCAGTTCCATAGGAACCCGTCGTGTAGCTGCCTTCTGACATTGAGATTAGGCAGCTTTGCGGCAGTGGTTTGCGGTCGTGGTTGATTTCAGAATCTTACCGTACAAGTAACGTAGGGAATTACTATAAAGCTTGTTAATAGAAAGCGGTGTTTTGAGTTGATACATGTGTTATGATATTAGGTAGTTAAGAGACATGTCATCAAAGGTTAAGTGTGTCTAATTGATATATTTGGCTCCATTCGTGTTAAAAGTAATCTAAAAACAAAATGGTGGCCGTGCGTTCTTAGCGTGTCGATAACAATTCAAATTGAGTCTGCCCAAAATTTGACGACGATTTTGGCACTTTCAGTAGCGTCCAGCAGCTCCTGTGATGTGCAAACAATAGGACAGGCAGAGCACCCCCAGGTGTCCCTTCGTTTATGCGGGCAACACAACATTTACACTACAAAGCGGAGTCATCTATGAATCTTCATCTGAACAGGTTTTCCTTACTTCGGCCAACCTGTGGCCAGAGTCTATTTGAAGACTTCCACATCAGCCATGGCAACTCGTGTCCAGATGGCGGTGCTATCATATTAAACGTGAAACTAAGCCACCTAATTCACACTATTTCAAATATGTCAGGCATGTCAAACCATCTTATTTAGTGCAGCACCAAAATGTCACAGAGAATGATTTACTTGGAAAACTATTCTTGGTTTAGTTTATTATTCAGCAAAGATGAAAGAACCGTCATTGAATCTTATTTTCATGCATTTCAAGAAAGAACATGATGACCTGCCCTTTTCCTTCAGATTACTTCCTAATTCTCATTCGCAGTCACGACGTGCAAGCCGTTAATTTTGTATTTATTTTTCTTTGTACCTATGTCCTGTGTATTTATAATATTTGTTATGTATTGAATGATTATTGTTAATTTTTTTCTTGTACGCACGTCATGTATCTGCGACAAATAAACATTATTTCTTTCTTTCTAATTAATCTCATTATGAAAATAAAAAAAAACCTAGCAAAATTGAAAATCCCTTTGAAAGAACACACAATTCGTGTAAGACGCTGAGAACTAAAGTAAAGGCGGAGAGAAAAGTAATTAAAAAAATGACGTCATTATAAGAAAATTATTCAACGGGGCGATTTTCTAAACATTTGCTTACCCGTAAATTTCCGGTCGTAAAGTTTATTGGCGAAGAAAAAGAAAAATCTCAGCAAAATTAAATTTCATTAAATCCCTTCAGACCTTGCTTGTGGAAACACAGGGCGAACTAGATGAGGGGCAAGCACGCTGACTTAGCGATAACTGCGAACTAGAACGATAACTGGCATGGAAAGTGAATATTGGTAACAGACAGTTTCGCATGGCACGCCGATAGAACGCCACTTACTATAAATTAATTATTACAATCCTTACAAACTCCGGCAAAACATTTTGTTTCGTCAATTTGCGAGTTTTATGCACCTTTATGAAAAATAACACCAATAGTATTTAGAAATATATTATTTTATGTTATTAGCGGCTTTTGCCCACCAGCGGGAAACAAAAAAAAAATATTATTTTTAAATTAATTAATTTATTTATTGGTCTCTAGACCTACAAACACTAATCATCTGTCCTTCTAGGACACCCCATTTATCTGAAAATGCCAATAAATTCATTGAAATCGATGCAATTTTTTGAATAATGAAAACAAACACGTGATAAGTATCATCATATATATCACATATTTGTGGTCGGCGCAGCATGTCTTCTTCTTCCATACTTCTCTATTACTCGACATCTCATCAGACACCTCCTTTCTAGCCATATCATCCGTCACAAAGTCCATCCATCGTTTCTTAAGTATCAACACTAAAAAATCTCTGCTTATCCTGTATACGCATTAGCGGTCCAACTTTCATCCCGTATACACCCATATTTACCTACTATTAAGCACTTCTCTAATAAGTCTCTCCAGCGCGAACTTAAGGGTGGTTTTTTTATGATCTCTCCTTCGTGATCCGAAGGGGAACGACCCCTATTTCACAAGCACACCCCTTAATGCGCGAGCGTGATTATACGTGTTTCAAAGACGAAAAGCTTATTACAATTAATTGGCATCTCCTGTTGATTTTTGAAGTAATGAATGAGAGGGTGTATCATTTGGTAGTAATGGCGAGGAGTGGAAAAAATAATAAGGATGTTCGTCGAAATTGGCATGTGATGTAAGTGACACTCACCGACTCATTGATGAGTTCTAAATTTGGTCAAAATTTCAATCTCCGAGTCTGATTTTGTATTTAGAACCTTATTACGAGTACAATAAAGTTTTTAATACAAAATTGACAACTCAGACTCAAATTTTAAACCTGTAAAGCCGTCGTCAAAATAAAGTGAAAAACGTGTAAAAATGTGTAAGTGTATGTGTGTATACTTTAAATAATGGCTTCATGATTTACACACAAATGTGTGTCTATAGAAAAACTTTGTTCAGGAATGTTAATTTTTCGGTATGTAAACCCAAAAGACTAAATAAATTACCTCTTCAATGAAAATCAAGATAATAAACATTGCCAACTGACAATAGAGTATTGCAAAGCAAAATTTCTTATTTTCTTTTGTTAAGTACCAGATCACTTCAAGTTATACCCTCTACTATCGGCAAACCAAAATTATCATCTTCATTCTCTTGCCCTCATCCTAATTCCGCAGAATTTCCTCTTCTTACATACTCCTCGTCATCTCATAAGACACCTCCTATCGGCAAGCTAACCAAACCTATAATACGTGGGACACTCAGAAAGTTTTGCGACACTAAAAAAAATTGTTCTACAGGTACATATATTTTTATTAAATCTTTTCAAAGTACTCTCCACCAGCCTCTATACAAAGATTCATGCGTCTGAACCAGTTTTCAAAACACTTTTTCCAGTCCGCCGCAGACACCTCGTTTACAGCCTGCTCGAACGCAGCCAGCGCATCTTCCGGCGATGAAAATTGTATCCCCTTGAGCTGATTTTTTATTTTTGGAAATAAAAAGAAGTCACACGGTGCTAGATCAGGGCTGTAAGGAGGGTGACCCAGGAGTTTGACTGGTGTACTGTCCAGGAAGTCCCTCGTTTTGAGCGCGGTGTGTGCAGGCGCATTGTCGTGGTGGAGCAGTAGTCCGCGGAGCCCTGTGTTTGGTCGCTTGTTGCTCACAACAGAAAAAACTTCTGGTAAACATTTGGTAGTATACCATTCGGCGTTGATGCTTCTTTGATCTCGTAAGGGAATTGAGGCCAAGTGGCCAGTCAAATTAAAAAAGCTGGCGATCAAAATCTTCCCCCCGCTTTGAGATCGCTTCACTTTGGTAGGCGTTGGTTCATTTTGAAACACCCAAACTGTCGACTGGCGCTTGGTTTCTGGATCGTATTGATAAATCCAGGACTCATCACCTGTTACGATGTCGTAAACACGCCGAGACGAGCCTGCTTCAAATTCGTTCAGCATATCACGGCACCATTCCACCCGGGCCTGCTTCTGAGCGTCGGTGAGGTAGTGCGGCACCCAGCGTGATACTATCCTCCTCACGCGAAGATGCCCGTGTAGAATCTCGTGAACGCTTCCCGATCCAATCTTTAATATGTGCTGAATCTCCTGATATGTAATTCGCCTATTATCTTGGATTAAATTTTTCACTGCTAGCACGTTTTCTTCCGTAATAGCCGTCAAAGGGCGACCGCTTCTTTCTTCATCCCCCAAGGTTGGTCGACCGCGCCTAAATTCGTTATACCAACGATACACGGTTGCCTTGGAGGGGCCTTCATCCATAAATGCCATTTGAAGTCTATCGAACGATTCATCCGGTTTCAGGCGACACTTGAAATCGTAAAATATCATAGCTCTAAAATGTTCCCGGCGCAGATCCATTTTTCAGTAAGACACGATACTTTGAATTGGCTCGCAAAAAATGTGGAGGGAAATTTTGAAAATGGAACACATATTTTTACAAGTAATCATATTTTCGAAAAAGATTCTAACTGGCCAGCCTCCCATATATAAAAACTATTTATCGCAATACTTTCTGAGTGGCCTGGTACAAGCTAATGCACTCGGAATTCAGGAATTAGATACTTCACCTTAACACTAAAATCTCTAAAAAAACATGGCCGACAGAAAATCGACAGACAAAATGAAGCTTCAATAATATTTAACTTTCCACTTCAAACGTTTCAAAGAAAATTAAAAAAAAAAATTACACATTCTCTCTTGAAAGACTTCGCTCTGGCATCCAGACGAATAATATGCTGAAGATTAGACGTCTTTTTTCAAAGTCGAACGAATGGTATTTTAATTATAGTGCCGTTAATTACGAGCCAAAGGCTTGGTGAGAGAGCTTGTTCGTTCAAAGCGTAGGTATTTTACTTTTAAACTCGCCTCATTTGTTCTTTAGTGTTGGCTGTTCACTGGTGATCTTAGAATAAATAATGGTACTTCCATCCAGTTTTTTTTAACGAGCTGCTTGACTTGTAAAATAAAATGTTTTGAAAAGTTCTAGGCACAAGTAAGACGCGGCATATTTTTTTTTATACAGCTTGTTGTAAGTAATCACATGACTAAACTAAAATCATTAAATTTCCAAATAAATAGAAAAACGAATATTAGTTATGTTTCGTTGTTTAACATATACTAATATGTGTATGCCATTCTATGGCGAAACATGTAAGTTCACCACCCTATTTAGAAGACCATAATGTACCACGTTTTTAAACAAATAAAAATTATTCTATTCTATTCTAGTTAATTTAATACCTAACCCCAATTCCTCATAATTTGCTTCGCATCTTAAAATTAGTCATTCTTTGCAATTTAGAACTTAGAGAGTTAAAGGAATACCACTTACTTGCGCTAGAGTTCATTGGATTGTATTTCCAATTACTCATACAAGGATTCTGTCTACCCAACATTTATTTCTATACCCACCCTACAAATTAACTTGACCGTAAAGATATATTTACTTGACCAAAGGTACTCAATCCAGTAAACAAAAGGCAGCATCAACCATGTTTCGTAGTGCGGAGACCTCTCAAGTTTTTCTCGTTGTCTAATCGTCCGATCCGGGATAGTGGGCTGCTCGTTAGTATAATGGCTGTATTAATTGCCGCTCGTATTGTTTGCTGTCCCGGGGTAGGGTAGTGAGGTGGCGGGACTGATGTCGAGACGGCTGACAGTCGATTGTTTTCGACGGTGCTGGTACGGTATTGGAAACATTTGTGATGCGAGTTTGATTTCTGAATTGGTAATGGAAAGAATTGTTGTGAGTTTAGATTAGAAACAATTAATGATAAACGTTCTCGCGGGACACCTAGAAAAGGCCCCCGGACCGCCCAGAAGGCGCCATATTTTTTGAATGACTCGCAATCTGGCTCCACCAGCACAAAGGTTAGATTCGTGATCAGTTTCAGATACTTCCCTCAGAACAAGCACATTTCATAATTCGACTATTGTACGGGTCTACCTACGGACGTACGTTAGTGAATGATGAGTCCTTTGTTTTCCCTTAAACCAGGACACACTTACAGAAGAATCTAAAGAAAACCTATATAAATGTATGTAATGACGAGAAAAGTTGAGAGTACCTATCAGGGGAGAGGAGAGTACGTATCGGGTTTTTTTTTTTTTTTCAAGAAAATGTTATCCGTTGACGAGATAAATTTAAAACGATTCTCAACCAAACCATCATCGTTTCATTTGCCTAGCCTTTTCCACCCAGCTACCTACTTACCCGGTGAGTCATCATCTGCCTAGCTACTATGTTGGGGACGGCTTCCAATCTAACCGGATTCAGCTAAATACCAGTATTTTACATGGAGTGATTGCATATCTGACCTCCACAACCCAGTTAGTACGATACCCCTTGGTAAGACTGGTTGTCAGACTTTTTGGGCCACTGACTACCTTTGACGACTGTCAAAGATCTACAGATGACAGCCGGGACCAACGGCTTAGCGTGCTTTCCGAGGCACGGAGGAAACTCGGTATGTAATGGGCAGTACCCATCCACAGACCAACCTAGGCAAGTACGGCTTAAGCTCGATCCGAGCGGTTGTTATTATTTTATTATCTCAACCAAACCGTACTATCGAAAAGCTAGTTGAACACTACCCCATCACTACTCCAGCGGACTACGGGCTAGGGATTAACGAGTCCCGCGCTACCCCGGGCAAAGTTGAGAGATATCTACAAACGGTCCCGGGCTGATTTGTTTGTCTTGTTACGCGTCTGTTAAGCTAAGAACAGTTATTTCGATAGTTTATACTTGTTCCGAGTTTTTATTGCATTTTGTTATCGTTTATTCGCTTACAATCGGGTGGTATTAGTTGCAGCTCGTGTTGTTCCTTTGTTTTATATAGAGGCTTTGTTAGAGGTAATTAAAAGCCTCGTTAAGGAATAAGGATGTCGCAGAAGCCACGGGATAGTAGACTCTATTAACTCTTGATTTCTGCGTTTCCTTAGGTAGTATTAGTTTGATTTTCTTTGAAGTTAGTGAATGAAACAAGAAGGTAGCTTTTTAAAAGGGCATTTATTAATCAACATAATCTATCACAGTCTGGTGCTGGACGGAAATTCTTCTGATAGAAAATAGTTGTCACCGCTTCTGTAGGCAAAGTGGCGTATGCAACATTATCAATGATGTTTAGGACCAGACATTTTTGGCACTAGATTAGCTGTAGTTACCAACCTGTACATATTTGTCTATTTATTGAAAGAGTTTTACACAGATACTAGGACACTAATCCAATGTTTCTGCATAATCTGAGAATTTCCTTGTAGGAAATCTCATAAAACAACTTCATCGCCATGAAAACAACAAAAAAATGCATTTCCTCCAGACTTTTTATAGCATATAACACCATAATACATTACCCCATCGACACCCAAAATGAGAATGGAGGAGATTCCTCCCATACATCTATTTTTATCACTTTATTACATCGATAAGGGGCAATGCACACGAGCGAAGGGATAAAAAATGAGACAGACTCAAAATATGTTTATTTATGTTCGTATAACGGTGCCAATAAAAGCAATAACAGTAATAGGTATATACGGACCATCCCTTTGTCCCTTAGGGGACGAATAGAGCGGTAAAACGAGGTGTGTTTTCATTCTCAAATAAAAAAAATTAAGGTGAAATAATTAATGGCCCTTTTGGATTTTGAGTTACTCATGTAAAATTGTTTTTTGAGTTCTTATTCGGGCTACTTGAATACAAATGGATAAAATAAGAAATGAGTAGATAAGAGGAAGTCTGAAAGTGGCGCCGGTGACTGAAAAGTTGTTTGGTAATCGGTTATCGTGGTATGGACATGTGATGCGGAGGAATGAGGAAAATGTATTGAGGAAAATGTTGAGTATGAATGTAGATGGCTATAAGAGTAGAGGAAGACCAAAGAAACGATGGATCGACTGTGTGAAGGATGATATTGCTAATAAGGAGCTGACTGCTGAGATGACGCGTAAGGATAAATATGGAAGAAGAAGACATGCTGCGTCGACCGATAAGGGCAGGAAAAAGATGATACTGGCTATTTGTATAGTAACGCAATGCTAGAAGCTAGTGTAATCTAAATTCATGTACCAAAATCTTCATAGAGGTACGAGTGCCTCACTTCTCATTGAAAAGGCAGGATCCTCCGACTAGACACTAGGGTGATGTATCTGGTGAGTGCTATTGATCAATGGTTCTTGTCGGGCTGTTGTTAATATCCTGACCACAATATTGCACTTTGCGAGATGGCAAGGGGCCTAAAATGGCCGCATTAGCAGAATCATAATAGGATAATAATATAATTACGTTAAAATTCTTAAAATGGTCACAGACGCAGTTAATACTATCAATTGTCACGTTGTGACCATTTTACGAATTTTAACGTAATTCATATTAATAGCTTATTATGCGCAGTTGGTATATACCTTAATGCAGGATGATGCAATAAGGAAAATTATTTCCTTCAAAATTCTAAGTTAATATAAAATGTAGAATTTCAACGAAATAATACTGCCTATGAGTCGAAAAAGGCAAGGCAAAATTTCTCGTGACTAATTATTATTCCTCCCAAAAATAATCGTCAGTCAACTGTAATCTTTTTGGACATTCGTGACAATTCGGACCGGCGGCATAAATTAAAATCATTGGACCCTCTTCTTTCAAATAAAACGGTCAACATTATTAAGGGCAGAGCGCACTCGACGATTTTTAATTTAAGGACTTATTCGCACTTACGACTCAGACGGACGTTTCAAGCGATGAATTAAAATTGTCAAGTGTGATTTGCTTTTGGAAGCTCCTTCTGTTGTTATAACGATGGGAGCGGTACGTGTTTATTTATCTTATGAAGGCATTATCATTGTGTTTTTAAAATAAAGATTTTGTGACACTGGAAATAATGAACCAATTACTTCGTGAAAAATAAACAGCTTGTTTCTTTTTCCGAATACCCCGTAGCCATTAACAAAATACAAATAAAGAATCTTTAAAAAGAGTCTTGAATAAAGTTCATTAAAAAATTGTCGGAGTTTATGGGATCTACCCTAAAATATGCTGCACAAGAACTAAAGTCGATTTAAACTTATCATCAACATACATACTTCGCTACATCACACACAATGGTAAAACTTGATTCCCAGACCAACTGTTTACAATAAACTTCGAAAAAAAGAAAAGAAAACAAGTTGTTTTTTCTGCTGGCAACATTATGCAGATTCGTCCTCTCAAATTACTTATTTTAAGCAATAAACGGCGTGGGACGTCGTAGAAAAATCTTCGCCTGAAGAAATGACTTCAAAAAGTTTGGTCCAAGTTATAAACTTTCGTCCTCCGTCGCCGCGGGCTGGGCTTAATGTGCCAACTTCTTTTTTATGATGTGACAATATGTTCTGAACGTGGAGGAATGAGTTCGGGGAGTAAGTTCTTGAATTTTTCTTAGGAAATTAGACATAGTGGGTCGTTGGGTTTTTAGAAGTTTTTGGACTGCCGGTAAAATGTTAAAATAATATTATTGGAGCAGGTTTCCTATCAAGAGAGAGATTTTTTTTTTAAACTTAGGGTATGTGCAGCTGCTGCTTCATATGAAATAGTTGTGAATTTTTGGATACATGCCTCATCCACGCCTCGTACGTAGCACGGCTTCCGGGCCGCCATGGTCAAGCATAAATTATACTCAACACGTTTTGATTAAGCGTCATTATAACTCGAAAATTATAACTTGATGATGGCTTAAATACAGAGACCTCACCTCACCGCAAATAGAAGTTATATCTTCCAATTTTTTCCTAACTGAACATAACAATAAAACCACGCTGCCACATTCAACTTGTACCACGCAATGTTGCAAAGGGCGGGACAGTGATAATGGTTATGGTAAAAGTTAGCCGTTCCAACTGTGGTGGGTAGTCTGTGGTATAGCTACCGACGATGGCGACTTAAATTGTATCCAATGAGAGGCGGTCAGAGGGTGGGCAGAAGTATCGAAGTAAGAAACAGTTACACGCACAATCTGTTATGCGTTACTAGATAGAAGTAGAACATAATCAGTCATCCTTTCAACGTTCCCAATGTTGGGATAGGACACAGGGCTCCCTATCTGTGAGAGAGACTGGGCCTTAATCCACCACAGAGGCCCAGTGTGGATTGGTGTATGTACCAGTGTGGATTGGTGGACGTAGGTACTAGTGAGGATTGGCGAATGTACCACCATGGATTGGTGAATGTAGCAGTATAGCTTGGTGGATGTACCAGTGTGGATTAAGGCCTCACTAACATCTTAAGAAAATCATAAGTCATTTGCAAAGATTTGAGACATTTTCTAAAGTTTTATGATAAGGAAATAAACCCGATTAGAAAGAATGAAAGCCCTTGACATGTTTCCAGCAATAAGAGAATCTATTTCCAAATAGATTTGAAGGACATTGTGAAATCATCCTTCTGTGGTTCACCTCTATAACACCCAGTTTCAAAGATTTGATGCTATCGACGGCGACGATTTGCGAGTTTTCGCATCTTAAGGGAGTTTTTGTTTCAGTACAATTTGTTATGTTAAGGGATTAGCAGACAAAGGGACGAAGTTCTGAATCGCACATACAATCTTCTCCATATTATGTTAATGTATTCAGTACTTTACTTTTTATATGTTTACCGTCTTGGGAGAGAAAGAACGTCAAATGTATAAAAAATGCGTTGTCTATGGAGGGTAATGACACGTAGATCTTGCTAATTTTTTTGTGTACTTCCTGTGTGGGGGCATTTATACAGTTATTAATGGGCTTAGGCAGAAACTACATATTGCCAACTGCTATCTTTAGCTGTGATCTTTAATGAATATTCCATCTTCTTTTGAACGTGTCAAAGGACTTAAATTATATCAGACCAGTATGTAGCCACCAGCACTGCTCTATCGTTGGCTTTGTGGTTGAGGCCATCGACACGCAAAAAAGAAAAAAGAAGAAGAAGAATACTCCAAGCAAATGGAGTATTCCTCTTCGCTCACGTTCACACACATTGTTTATCCACTCACGTCGGTTATTTGGACTATGGAGGATATAGCTTCAGTTTATTGATATCTACAAAAAATATTACCAGGACTTAAAAATGAGGCCAATGACAAAGCTGTCCAGGTGACCACGTTCTGGTAGGACAGAATACGAGTCCTTATCATGCGATAAGAAGAAAAAAAATGTGAGTACCTCCTCAATTACTCTTCACCTGTCGAGATCAAGAGTATCAGATCATTCTTAGGCGATTACATAAGCCTAAGGTATTTGAAAGGCTTTTCTAAACTGTCCATCAAATTTTCATAATTTGATATGAATAACCAGTAAGCATCTACCTTAAAATATGATAATAAACCTAGTCAACTCTATCAGGATCCACGCGCAATCCAACCTCTTTGAAATTTCTCGGTAAGTTTTCGTTACCGATATTAAACTGAAAGCAATACCTTGCCGAACAATGAAGAAGCGGTTTTAGGTATTCTCAGGGGAAGGTTTTGATCTATAATCGTTAGTCAAGCTGCTTCACAGACTCCGTCACCTACAAGCAAAGACGGGGTCACCTTAACACCGAAAACATGGCATTTTATGACGACACAGGTTGTCAAACTCATTGTAAAAAAACGTTATTATAATACGCGCCTTAAAACGCCGAAAAATATCTCATGAAAAATGACAAAGCATCATAGTAATAAAATCTCTTTCATACTAACATTTTTATTACTTTTCTAGACGAAAATGAATGATCGCGCCCCAGAACCCAGACTAAAAGCCTTCACATTATGACGACACAAACTTTTTTCTCTGAATCAAAGTGCGTAATAGTAAATCCGAGAGATTTTATCGTTTCACAGACGCAATTAACGAACTTTTCTTCACAAAACGTTCGTTTTTAGATAAAAATCCTTTCTCGAATGTCCTTTTATAAGTCTAATCAGATTGTTAGAAGTTTTTATCGTCTGAATTGAGCCTAACTGTGTAGGTACTCTTGCAAGTGACCGTTTTGTTTGGAACTTGCTCCATAAACGCGGCGTGATTGCATTTGTCATTGTTATTGTGTTTGTTTGTTTTTATCTTGTTTCTATTGTAATTGGTTGCTGTTGTGCTTAAAGGATTAGATAAAGACGCGGGACGGATTTGTTAATTCAGACAGTTTTGTCGTAGTTCTTTTTTAACGTTTGTTTCCAGTATTTTTTTATTTTTTTCATTGTTACCATGAAAAGCAACATACTGCGAGTATTTTAAAATCATATTATCGTGTAAAAATCTACCTACGTTTATATTACTTATCCCTTTGATACAATCCTTTCGTAAAATAATAACCGAGCGCCCACTAAATGTTTTCCGAACGACCGACAAAAAAAAAAGAAAACTAAATTAAAGTTCATATTTGATGTAAAGCCGAAAAAATGGGCAGCATATTTGATACAAAGGCTGGTAAATTGCTGTAAATTCGTTAAAAAGCATAAAACACTGTGGAAAATGTTACCTACTCGGCGGAAGGCTACCGGCATTTAATCCTCACGTCAAAATAAGGCCGCGTCAGGACTGGAGCGTGATTTACACGCGGTGCGAGTTTCGCGACACGACTCACGCGCGCGACAAACGCGACAGCTCAGCCCACCGACACGGGCACGAGTTCAAAGCGGGCTTCGAGCGACTGACACCAGTGTGTTGCGCTTACGGGGAATATACGCGGAAATTTCAATGGGTTTGAAAGGTTTTTCGCCGCCTTTTTGACAGAGACACGGACAGTGATAGGCTGTTGTTGGTATTGAAGGTCTGGATGGATGAATAGTATCTATTTCCAAGAAACGATAAGATCATTTATTTGCCTACAAAACATGTTTCTTAGAATAACTTTTAGACTGACTGAGGTTGACTGGTAAAAAATAACCGCTGGGCAAAGGTGTCAGCACGATGGGTGCCTGAGGGTGGACAGCGCTGCCGAGGCCAGCCTAGAAAGAGGTGGGGGAGATGATTTAGACGCGCATCACGAAGGCTGGTTTGAGGTGGCACAGAAGAGTACCTGGAAGGATATGGGGGAGGCCTTTGCCCAGCCGTGGGACATAATAGACTATTAAAAACAAATATAACTATTATTCTATACTGTATACGAAGTTGAAACAAATACAAAATATTTAACAACAATACATATAGGTATGCGTGTGGAGTAAGCTTTTCCAGCAAAATAAAATTTATATAAACCGCTTCACACAATATAACTGAATATAAAAAAGTGCTCTACACAGCTTCATTAATATTTAAGTAAAGCTTATAAAACGAGTGATATAAACGTACCATTACCGTACTCTAGCGTTATTTTAAAACCATTTATAATAAAAATAAGTTTTTAAATACTTGATTTACTTGACTTCAGTTTAATTACAGGTCTAATCCTTATAGCCTGCACTTAGTAGTGAAACTTATTAAAGTTCTTTAGAAATGATTAAAGTGGATTATCTTTTTTTTAAATTTAAATTGACTTTTTAGGGATTACTTTTTGTGGACTTTTACCTACTTTTTGGACATCATTTTATAATTTGGGTTTTATCTTATGCTGAAAATATTGCAGTTGTCTGTCTACATGTATATAAATCAATAGGAAATCCGCCGCCGTTCGCCGTAAGATCGCCATGAAGAAGAAGAAGAATAGAGAGGTTTTTATATTTCAGCGAAACAGTAATAAATTTAACCATAAACATTAATGGATATCCTACAAAACACATGATCTATTTCATATAACATTCAAGTTTCATGCTACAAAATCAACCTCAGATAAACGCTAAAGACTGGTCAAATGAATAATCTCCACTTAATAACGAGACTGGCACAAAACAAAACTACCCAAGACTTAAAAAAAAAAACATAATTTCCATTTCTAAAAACGGCACCAATTAACACAGCCACAGGCCAATGAGCGCTTTGTGAAAAAGACTTTTTATAGCCAAGATAGTTAAAGAAATGCGAAAGAACCTTGTTTCTTTTTATAACTGGCCACTTGAAAAGTTCAGAGCGCACAGCACAAACTCCTTGCTCCACAATTGACAAGTTTGCTTTAGTTTTTTAAATGATTATGGGCTTAAATGGAAACTTTGGCGAGCGTTTAGATTTTAATTGAGTATTTGAGAGGTTTTATTTCTGACATAAATAGTACCTAGTACTGGATATTGATACAAATGTGTATCTATTAAACTTACTCTGTTACTTACGGGATATCTTCCGTGATTATCATTTATTTTTTCTACGCTTTTGAAAGCGCCGTGATCGCGGTATGCATCACAAATTGATAATCACGGTGTAAGTTTAGGTATAAGCCATGAAAGCTTAAAACAATGTTTTTTATTATAATTTATCTTGACATGTAGACAGCATCGCGTCATTGTTTTGCATTGAAACTACGTGAAAAGATGCAATAATTTTAAGATTATAACAGATAGCAGCTGAATGCCCGGATTTTAAATGGACCAACTGCTCAACAGCTCGCCAACATATCTTAGTTACTTTAACTCGATAATCTTTAGTAAGACTGGATTCTGATTACCAGAAACAACTGTCAAGGATCTAACAATGACGCTGGGACCAAAGGCTTCAAGTGTTTTATTTTGAGGCACCGAGGTGTACTATAAAAACCAAACCAGATTTTACAAACGTTGATGGTATATAAAAAACCTACGGAAGTACAGTCAGTGCACAGCTTTGTTTGCCTCCGCAAAGAAGAATGGGGAATGAAGGGTCAAATATGTCTTTGAGGAGTGGCTGGAGAGGCGCCACGGCGCCCTCACCTTCCGCCTGACGCAGGTCCTCACCGGACATGGTTGTTTCGGGAGGTTCCTGCACCTAATCGGGCGGGAGGAAACGCCCGGGTGTCACCACTGCGAGGATCGACCGGAGGACACGGTGGAGCACACTGTGCAGGTCTGCTCCGCTTGGGCGGAGCAACGCCGTGTCCTCGTAGCGGCGATCGGCGGCGGCGACCTCTCGCGTCCGGCCCTGGTTCAATCCATGGTCCGGAGCGAGACGGAATGGGACGCCGTCACCTCCTTCTGCGAAGCAGTCATGCTAGCGAAGGAGGTGGCGGGACGTGAGAGGGAGAGAACCTCACGTCCCAGCCGCCGCGGGAGACGCACCGGGCGTCGGGGGCCACGTGGTGGCCCCCGGCCACCGTAGACGCGGGCCTGTGGACGGTGAGCTATGGGCTAGCTCGCCGTCCGTCCGTCTTATGACGACAGGCCGTGTCGACGGCGCGTTCGTGTTCCACGCGCGCCTCAAAGAGAGTCAGCAAACAGGAAGGGGTCCGTAAGGGCCGACGCCTGCCAGGGTTGCGGGACTGTTCGAAAGAGATACCGCGGCCCTGGAACACAAAGGGGCCAAGGAAGGAACATGGATGGGTTTTAGTCAGTACAAGTCTGACACTCCCTCCTGCTCAGCCCAGAGCGGGAGGGGTCATTTGATTTTGATGATTTCCCATCGACAAAAAAAAAAAAAAAAAAAAAAAAAGGGTCAAATATGTCGAGTAAAAACCGTCCTGTACCTACACAAAAAAAAATGTTAGCAAATTATTTATTAAAAACGCCGTCGAACCATCAATCGTCAACTATTGTAACTGCGCATAAATCGGCGGTTTCGTCTGTGAGAGAAGACAAAACAACGATTAATATCGCCGTTAAACTAACGACAGGCCATTTGTTACGGCAATATTACGGAACTGAGGCGGTGCATAGTTACGAGTACAGAGCAGATGTATGTACGAGCAAAAGTGCTAAAGGATTATGAATCCATTTTGTTGTGTAAATAGAGATAAACATACATTATTGTGCATTTTTTCTGCCTAGCCTTTTCCCAACTTCATTGGGGTCTGCTTGCTTGGTAGTCTAACCTGATGCAGCTGAATACCAGTATTTTACATGGAGCGACTGCCTATCTAACATCCACAACCCGTTAGTACAGGGTAATGCGGCACCCCTTGGTAAGACTGATTGTCTGACTTCCGAGCCACTGACTACCTGTCAAGATTGTCAAAGATCTACAAATGACAACCGGGGCAACGGCTTGACGGGCTTTCTGATTTCGGTATGTAATGACGGTCAGCCATCCACAGACCGACCTTGGCAAGCGCGGTTTAACCTTAAAGATGCGACCCGTGCGGCTGTTATTATTTAGCCACGACATTACAATCATCATATTCCTTAACAAAATAATAACCAAACAACACTGTTCCCGACTGTACCCCGTAACAAATGACATATCCATGTAAGTCTTTACGTCCGCGACTCATATCTACCCGTATTTACATTTGGTTTCTTCAACCGCAACCATTTTGATTTATTACCCTGAAACTGTACATCGTTTATATTCTAGAATACCGGATGTACGGTGATGGTAAATTAGTTTTTGTCCGGTAACGACGTGGCAAGGAAACGGATAGTTATTAGTTATTTCTACGGTGGGGTTTGTTTTAGTGATTTTTTTGTAGTGATGAAAATGAATATTTATTGTTTAAGAGCGTAAGCAGGATATATAGGTCTAAAAAGTTGACCGAGAACATTTTCGAAAAATAGTGTTACAGCTAAATTAGACCGACTTTACATTTTCCATAGAAATATAAATTTCCAACTATCTTTTAATTTTAAAGACATTTCAAAAATGTTATCTGTTAACCTTTTAGACATATGTATCCTGCTTATGCGTATGAAGTTTTATTAAAATCAGTTCAGTCATTTCGAAAACAAATGAGTTCAAAGTTTGTATGAAATGCCGTAAGACGTCAACGCTTTTATGGTAGGGTGTTCTTTTTATCTCGTATATTGTCTCTGAACTGATTAATGCTTAGTTTTCACAAAAACTGAACGACTATTTAATTATTAGTTAGTAACAAGGCTATGTTACTTAGTATGTATTGGACAAATCTTGCAACAAAATTTCAAACCAGTTTCTCCTAACTGATGGAGCTAAAATTTTGCACACACCTATGGCTATGGTGACATTAATACATTTTCATAACATAACAGACATTTTTTTGAATCTCTATCATCAACATTTGAATTCATACTGAATACAAACGTTGACAAGGATAAAATACACCTATATTTAAAAATAATATACTTATAAGAACACTTCAAACACCAACCACTGCATGACAACTTCTCTAAAACAAAATGAACTCCAATTTTAGCGTGTCCATGTTATAACGTCACACGCAGATAGCCCCTTTTCATTAAACTGTCATTACGTTAATTAACTTTGTAGTGTTTAATATACACGCAACGTTGTAAATTATTTCATAAAGAGTAGCTCTTTTGATTTATTTACTTTGTACGATACTAGCGACCCGCCCCTGTTTTGCACGGTTTATATGAGTTAGTAAAATAAAATATTATAGTTTAAAGAAAATCACAATTTAGATTGACGTTATCTTATTTCTCGCATTTTTCTCAGCAAACCCTTTCATTTGATACCCTATCATGGGAATGCATAAAACATAACTAGTCCGACATCTTTGGGAGTCCGCCATATTGTATTTAGAAAGACGTCACTTAGCTAACCATGTATTAATGTCATCCAAATTAAACATGTATGCAAAATTTCAACTCAATCGGAAACCGGGAAGTGGGTCAAATTTAACTTCTAAGATTTTATTACAAAGTTACTGGTGAAGCTAAAAAAATCATGTTTGCAATTAGATTTCTTTGTTAAAATGTATTTTGTTATACCGGAATCAATTTCGTACTGTACGCGAAGAACGTGGTAGGCCCTCTGCATTATGTCTAACCCCTAGGATACACGTGTAGAAATATTGGCAAAACGTCTTGAAAAAAATTAGTTTCACTTCTATAATACATCCTGCAACTTTAATTTTAAAATCAATACTAATCTATTCATCCAATATCAGAAATGATTTCGATGATGTAAAACTATATTTACACCGACTGCCTTTTTTTTTCGGATGGGAAATCATCAAATAACTCCTCCCGCTCTGGGCGGAGCAGGAGGGAGTGTCAGACTTTTACTGACTAAAACCCATCCATGTTCCTTCTTTTGCCCTTTGTGTTACAGGGCCGCGGTATCTCTTTCGAACAGTCCCGCAACCCTGGCAGGCATCCGGGATATACTTCTTTTATGCTGTCCAAATCACGGGCAGTAGCTAGTAGGTAATAGAAATATAATGTTATGAAAATATAGTGTGTCTATAAAAGTGTTTACAGTCGGCAAAGTTTGTAAGAAGTCCATGAGTTATGTGCAACTGGAGGCTCGCTCTGGTTTCCCGAAATTCTAAAATATGCTCTCGTGAAAACCAATGAACAACTGCATTTTGCATTTTAGCTAGCTCTCACGTTGGTAATGTTAGACAGAGGTGTGTACCTAATAGTACACTCACATATCGACAGTTATATTTATGTCGCATGTAATAGGTAGCGAGCCATATCACCATCAACCGGTCACAAATCCAGACTCCATGGCTGCTACTGAGAAATTCCTTATGGAAAACCCAACAACAATTTACCTGACCTGGAAATTGAACCCAGGAAACTAGCTCCACTAATTTGGCTACTGAAGTTAGACAAAAAAAGTATTGCGAATGTAAAACTTTTTGAACTGCTAAATCAGAAAATTTAACATTTGAATTGAATATGAACTTAACATCACACTTGTATCTATGGTAATCCCATATTTCACAAATGTAGTTATTGTAATGTAGAAGAATAAAACAAAATGTTTAGTACAATTAAACATATATTTATTATCTGTATTCAACTAGCAACATTTATCTTTATCTTTATCTTTATAATGTTGTAGATGATAAATTTTGTTTTGAGACTCCATCACAATGTGATGAGCAAATGATAACAAAAAGAAAAGTTCTCAGCTACATAGGTAAAATCTTTGATCCATTAGGTATTATTGGTCCTGTTACAGTGATTGCTAAGATGTTCATGCAGGAACTGTGGTCTATAAAGTTAGGTTGGGACAATGTCCTGCCTGTAGATTATTTAAAGAAATGGGAAAAGTTTATTGACAACTTAAAATTGATGGGCAAAATTACAATCCCACGCTACATTCAATGTCATAACTTTATCCTTATAGAGTTGGTAGGTTTCTCTGATGCTTCTCAGAAGGCGTATGGGTGCTGTCTGTATGTTAGAGTTTTAAAAGCTGATGGGACAACTGAAACCAACCTTCTGTGTTCAAAGTCGCGAGTGGCTCCGCTAGCTAAGGCACTTACTATACCTCAGCTGGAATTAAATAGTGCTTTATTGCTTGCACAGTTAATAAGTAGAGTTAGTAAAATACTTTCCTCTAGATTTCCACATTTAATTTATCTATATAGTGATTCCCAAATTGTACTTGCATGGATACAAGCTGGTAATGCAAAAAGTAACACTTATGTAAACAATAGGGTACATCAAATAAATAATCTCACAAATAAAGCAAGCTGGTACTATGTCAGATCTTGCAACAACCCTGCAGACATTATCTCAAGGGGTAGTGAGCCACAACTATTGAAAAACAATCAGCTATGGTGGCATGGTCCTGAATTTTTAATGAAACCTGATTTCTCGCATACCCTACTGCACATGTGTGAACCAGAAGTCTCACTGGAGGAAACTTCTTGCCTTGTTCACAACACATTGGACTTAAATTATGTATTTGACTTATTCAACAGATTTTCAAGTTTGAATAAATTACAAAGCGTGATAGCATATATCTATAGATTTTTTAATAATTCATTGAAAAAACAAGTAATTAATGATATCAATTTAAGTCCAAAAGAATTAGATTCAGCATTACTAATTATCATACGTTGCATACAAAACAACCTTTTTTCAAAAGAGATAGTAGCTATTCAAAATAATACAAAAATAACATCGGGTCTAGCTGCCTTACATCCTTTTATTGACAGTAGTGGCTTACTTCGCGTGGGGGGAAGGCTGCAAAATGCAGGTATTCCGCATGATAAAATGCACCCCATCATATTACCAAAAAATTGTTACCTTACTTCATTAATTATTGAAAGGGAACATCTACGATTACTGCATGCAGGTCCCAGATTGGTACTTAGTTCATTGTCCCAGAGATTCTGGATTATCAATAGTATTCGGGAGGTCAAGAAGGTGGTGCACAAATGTTTAAAATGCTTCCGCCTAAAGGCGCAGTGTGCGAGGCAGCTCATGGGCTCACTTCCGGAGGAACGTGTCACTGCTACTAGACCATTTCAGCATGTAGGCATCGATTTTTGTGGCCCATTTCATATTAAGGTTGCCAGAATTCGAAAACCACTCGTAACCAAGGGGTATGTGGCATTATTTGTATGTTTTTCGACAAAGGCTGTACATGCAGAAGTCGTGTCAGACCTTAAAACTGAAACCTTTTTGGCATGTTTTGATCGATTTATATCAAGGCGTGGAATGCCTTCCAAGGTTTTTTGTGATAATGGTAAAACCTTTAAAGGTGCCGAAAATAAGTTAAAGGAATTGTATGATTTGCAATCCTTAGAGGCTCATAGAGACTCAGTTTATAACTATTGTAAAACAAAATACATAAAATTCATGTTTATTCCCAGCTACTCTCCTGAATTCGGTGGGCTCTGGGAAGCAGGGGTCAAGAGTGTAAAACACCATCTCAAGCGAGTTGTTGGTAATCTTTCTCTGACTTACGAAGAATTTAACACCATTGTAGTACAAATAGAGGGTGTATTGAACTCTAGACCACTGCTTGCCAACCCTAATGAAAATAATTATTTAACGCCAGGTCATTTTCTAATTGGAACGGCTCTGTGTACTTATCCTGAGGTGGATTTATTGGAAATTCCAATAAACCGTTTAAAATTTTGGAAAGTTGTATCTAAGCTTAAACAACACTTTTGGAAGGCGTGGTCAGCTGACTACCTTACACAACTCCAGAGTCGTCCCAAATGGAAATACACCTCCCCTAATTTAAAGGAAGGAGATCTTGTACTTGTTAGGAACTTAAATACACCTCCGTTGGAGTGGCCGATGGCCAAAATTATTAAAATATGTCCCGGTAAGGATGGGAGAGTGAGGGTGGCTGAAGTTAAATATAATAATAAGATTTATTTAAGGTCTTTACCTAAGTTATGTCCTCTTCCAATAGAGTGACAAGTTGTAATACCTATTACTTTAATTGAATTGTAATACTTACACTCATTTTTTTACGTTGTGAAAAACAAATAAAAAACAAGCTGTATTTGCAATAAAATTTATAATTTAGGTATTTTATTTAGAGACATTAGGTTATGCTGTAGGTAATAACACAAACGGTATAAAAATTGTTTACTTTACTTTATATAGATAGTCCTCATAGAGTAGGTTGTGTCTAGTAATATGTTATTTTTAAGTTACATATATTCAATTGATTCAGTTTTAAACTTCATTTGTTTATTTTTTCTTTATATTCAGTTGTTTTGCCTCTGAATACCAGGTTGTAAGCTTATGGGCAGGTAATTTTTATACCAAATTCTTTATTGTTCAATACTTTGGTCAGATTGTAAAACCTTTTTATTTTTCTCTGTTTATGTGAATATTCATGAAAATTAGTTTAATTTCTGTATTTGGCTATTTCTTAAAAATTGTTCTTGCTGGCCCGCCCAACTATGTTTAGTACAATTAAACATATATTTATTATCTGTATTCAACTAGCAACATTTATTTTATTTTTTCTGTTAAATATGTTAATAATGTAATTTCTGCAATAGCAACTCTCTCTTGTCATCCGCCATTCGCTACAACCGTTACTGCATTTTTGTGCTAATTAATTTTAAAACGTGGATTTCAAAAAATTCAGTTATTAGTATCAAATTATCGTTTGTATTACACACAAAATAAGATTACTTCTCCGTGATTTCAGATAATAGCGTAGTACAAACAAGACTACGAGGAACCATCATTTTGTACCTGACATTTAACTCAAGATTTTCACCGAGCTTTACTCATAAGAAAGGAAAAACTGAATCTAAAACATTACTTCCATAAAAAAGCGACAACAATAGTTCGGAAAAACTCCGCCATTTAAATTTCTCCGACCTTTTCAAGTCAGAATAAAAAGACCTTTCTTACAATCAGTGACAATAAATAAAGGCTAAGATATGAAAAGAAAAGCATTTGAATTTACATTCGTTATGTACAATGGACTATTATTTATGTCTAGACGTATAATGGCGTATGTCAAGTGGTCGCCGAAATGGGCCCTTTGAGACAAACCTAAAGGCTAGCAGAAAGTCCGATTTTTGTGTACAATGGTTATAATCTGGCAAGCGAGTCACAGCTATGTTGTTTGTGTTTTGTACTGATATATGGACGCGTGTATATGACGTCATTTGTAGATCTTTGGCTGTAGCTACAGGTAGTCAGTGGCCCGAAACTCTGACAACTAGTTTAAGCAAGCGTTACAATATTACCTAGTACTAACTAAGCTGTGGTGGTCCGATAGGCAGTCGCTCCATGTAAATTACTGGTATTCAGCTGCATCCGGTAAGACTGGAAGCCGACTCTAACAAATTTGAGAAATGACTAGGCAGGTGACGATAATGACGCTTATAATAACAGATCTTAATAAAATAATGTATTTTCTTTCCATTATATTATAATTACATTTTTAGAAGACCTATGGAGTTTCTTACCCATTCTT
Source organism: Eugnorisma glareosa (assembly GCA_947578425.1). Lineage (NCBI taxonomy): Eukaryota > Metazoa > Arthropoda > Insecta > Lepidoptera > Noctuidae > Eugnorisma > Eugnorisma glareosa. The sequence continues at coordinate 17,258,582 of OX387969.1, read as the reverse complement.
CTCCATATTAAACCTACCTTTGAGAATGTACAACTAAAATCAATTCACTTCTGCGTAAAGTTTGACATCCAAATAGTTTTTGTGAATGCTGGCTGACCGGTGATTGGCAACTGTGTAAGTCCTAGACTGTAAGAACCTATACTTCTTTAGACATGTTGTACACAGAAGCTGTTGGTGAATCTATATTGATAAATAAATAAACTCTTTTTTATAGCTTATCACTACATAGTATAAAACAAAGTCGCTTCCCGCTGTCTGTCCCTATGTATGCTTTTTAAAACTACGCAACGGATTTTGATGCGGATTTTTTTAACAGATAGAGTGATTCAAGAGGAAGGTTTATATATATAACATTGCACCCGTGCGAGGCCGGGGCGGGTCGTTATTTCGAAATAAATGTTTGTTGTATATTGCCTTATAAAAGCTACAAATGCTACATCACAGCAAATTAAAACATTCTAAATCAATCGCGAACATATACGCCACCTAAACACGAATAAAAATACATAAAAAACATTTAAAAACAAATCGGAATAATTCGGTCGTAAACAACATGTAAAAACATGTTCAAAGTTCGGCGCGCGTAATTTACTCACGTGTTAATTTACGCGTTTTTACGCATTCACGCGGCGCACGGCGCGCCGTTGTGTGCCGGCCCTTACGCCTTGGTGATATATTGTGACAGGTTTAACGCCATTTTACGGTTAAGGTGCGTCCTGTATCAACCGCGTGTCGTAATTTATTGACTTGTTAAGATTTTTGTGTTGGTTAGATTTGTATCTTTATGATTTTGCACGTTAGTGGGGTGACGCTGTTACGAATTGTAGTAATTATGTTTCAGCGGAGTTTTTAGTTACTTAAGTCCATTAATGAATAGTCTACCCATGAAATGTTGGAAAACATACCCTAGCTGCACATTCTATAAAAGCTATTGTAATAGTACGGAGTACAGTGAAAATGAAAATAAGTAAAATAAACAACAACAGAAACGAATACAAATCGCAAATATAACAAAGGACATAAATTTTATGAATAAAATCATACATATCTAATACTACATAATAAAATTGATGGCTATATTATTAAGTTTCACCCAAGGTTACGAAGATCAATAGAAATCCCAGAAAAAATCTGATAATAGTAGTAAGAGATAGCCGTGCCTTTGATAATAGGACGTACCTTTTCCAATTTCTTTGGACCCAGACCATTAGAAATACATTTAGCTAAACGAAATTCCAGATAGGCATTTTTATAAATTACCTATTACCGGCAGTACCTATTATAGAGAAGTATTGAAGAAGAAGCCATGCTGCGTCGACCTCAAATAACTTGGGATAAGGGCAGGCGAATTATGAAGACCTATGACAACAATATAAGCCATATGCTTCGTCGATCAGCTGAGCATGAGCTGCGGCGCCCGAAACGCCCTGATTGCTCAGGAGCCGGATCTAGATATATTTACCAGTAGTCAAAGTTAAAGATTTATTTGCAGATTAATATGGTTACTAATGTTACAAAGGTAATATAATAGTAGCTTAACATATTCAATCATAACATAATGACATGCAAATTTTGTATAAGTACAATTAGATCATTTACATTTAAACTGAAGGAATTCTTTTATATTTAGAAGGGATTCTCAATTAACCATCTGTGTAAAGCCCTTCTGAAGCGGACCATTGGAAGTTCTTTAATTTGGTTTGGAATCTTTTTGTATATCTGACTACACATAGGATAGCAACTCCGCCTATATAGTTCAGTTTTCGTTCCAGGAATAATTAATCTATTAGGATATCTAGTTTTGATCTTACTTGTATCTCCATCTCATTCTTCCTCTCTCATAGTAATAAAGCTATGCTTTATTATTGCATACAATTGTTTAGTAGTACTAGTTAGTTTAGTTGGTTATTATGTTGTGCTGTCGGCTTGCTGCGCGCTTTGGTATAAACTGTAAGTGCAGCTAGTCTCTATTTAAGGGGATTACCTCGCTCAAATCCTGAAAATACCGTGTGTTTAAAGAAGTTTGTAGATGAATCCTTTTGTGCGTTTTCAATATAAAAAATATATGTTAAACTAAAGGTCATCACAAATACATTGTATTGTTTAAAATTTTAATAAACTAACCCAAATTTTATCGAAAAATCGTAACAAATAGGTCCTTTTTCAACCTAAATTGAAAATTTTCTCTATAACGGCTCAATAACTCGGCATGAATTTTATACCAAAAAATACGTAATGACGTATTTAACAATGTGTATTGATTTTTTTCTCATATTTGTTTTAATATTTTAAAATATATTATAAAAATCGGAAATTTCGCGAAAAGCACTATGTCACTGCCGCACTCGTCCCTCTCTCTCTCGCCGTTTCGTCGTAAGTTAGTACGGGGCAGCATGCTCAAGGTCATTGGGCAATGTAATGCCCTTAAACAAATAAATAAATAACGTCTTATGTTCGACTGTCATTTCGGCCAAAAAGTTACTGGGTTTTTTACGACAGGAATTATTTAATAGCATCCCGTAACCTAGATTTGTGTTGTTGATAGCAATCAATTATTCCTCTGTTACATATCGGTTTAGTATAGACTAGCTGTTGCCCGCGGCTTCGCTGGCGTTTTGGTCGAAAATTATCCCACGGGCATATTGTAAATAGAGCCTATGGCACTCTGGGATAATGTAGCTTTCTATTAGTAAAATAAATTTCAAAATCGGATCAGTAGATCCAGAGAAAGAGAGTAGATCAAAGAAAATTTGTTTGTAAGTTTGTACCCCTCATACAAACTTACAAACAAATTTTACCTCTTTATAATATTACTATAGATATAGATGTACCTCTGCCTACCACTCACAGGACAACAGTTGTAATTTTATGTATGTACAAGCAGTCTATTCAAGCAAGGCTAGACATTATTTTATTTTATCGCCTGTAAACCATTCTGGGGCGAACACGCGTTAATTCCGTCCTGACGTTTTTACGCGTCACCATTGTGCGTCAAAAGATAAATTGTGACAGATTACAGCGTCACTGACGGTCAAGGTAGAACGTGAAAGCTAGATTGTATGACTTGTTTTTTCATTTACGATTATTTTGTCGGTATTTTGTGAACAGACAAGAAAGCAGGGTCACTAGCTATATGTATACACTTTCCTAAATTTAAAAGCAACTTTCGTGAGAAATAACGATACTGTAAATATTAAAAGAAAGATAGAAAGAAAAAAATATTTAAAATATATATATACAGCGTGTAACAGAAAGGGTATAATCATATGGAATACTGTGGTACGGACCATCAAACTGAACAACTTTCTCTATGGGAGCACCATCGAAATCGTAAAAAAATAATCAGCTGTCCCATACATTTGGGTCGAGTAGGTATTGAAATTTTGTATAGGACAGCTGATTATTTTTATACGCCCTGATTATTTTTATATACCCTTTCTGTTACACGCTGTATATATATAAACCAATATACACTCACAGCGGCCGGCAGCGGTCGCTGGGCGCGACCGGCGGATGCCGATTTGTATATTTTTTAAAATTATTATTATATATATATTTTTTTATTTTTTTTTATTTTATCTTTTTCATAAAAATGTGAGTTCCAGAATACTGTGTTCGTAACAACATGACATTTTAAACAGAACGGTAGGAGAAAAACACATATAAAAGTTGTTAAGTGTTTACATATTGGTGCTCGCGACTGTACGTAGTTTTATTTCAATATCTATTGATCCAATATTCCTAAAGAGTTTAGCGGTTATTTCAACATTTTGATTTCAAAATAAGTATCAAAGCAAATTTTTTACAGTTATTTATCACTGCGAACATTCAGAATACACAACCTTAAATACATCATTGTTCAACAGGCTTCACTCCATATGACAAAACAAAGTCGCTTCCCGCTGTCTGTCCCTATGTATGCTTAGATCTTTAAAACTACGCAACGGATTTTAATGCGGTTCTTTTTAATAGATAGAGTGATTCAAGAGGAAGGTATATGTATAACATTGCACCCATGCAAAGCCGGGGTAGGTCGCTAGTATGCTATAATTTAGTTTCTTCGAAAACTTAAGCCGGTTCTCTAGATTATCCTGCATATACTGAGCAGTTGACCACAGAGCAGAATTCCATTTCAGAACACATTTTCATTACATTAAAACTTATCCTGTGCCACGAGCGACTGCAAGTCTACTTTACTCAGTTATAATGGAAACTTAAAACACTGATAACAAAAGATCACGCTTGATTTTACCGAAGGGTTAGGGAGAGGTGACGGTCAAGGTTCGTTAAACCTAGATAGTATGACCTGTTTTTTCCTTTACGATTATTTTGTCGGCACATTAAAACGTACGCCCACATTTCACCAGTTAAGTCCCATGTAATAGAGAGTGAGCTAATTGGCATCCACAGGGCACAGATCTAGATTTCAAACTGTTATTGAGAATTTCCTGCTGGAAAAAAGCAATACTGAGCCCGACCCGGGAATTGAACCCAGAGCTGATTATATTCAGCAGTACTGCTTATTACCACTAGACATGGGCAATAGTAGTCATTTAAAATACTAATCATCGTCATCATTCTCCTACAGCCATCCATCCATCTTATCCAAATTTATTTGGGGTAGGCGCAGCATATCTTCTACTTCCATACTTCTCTATTACTCGTCATCTCATCAGACACCTCCTTTCTTGCCATATCATCCTTTACACAGTCCATTCATCGTTTCTTTGGTCTTCCTCTTGATTTAAAATACTAATATCCAAAGAAAATGTCCCCCTTTATGAAAGCCAAAATGTCCCACTAACCCACATACCACAAGTTCATTGTGAAACACTGAAAATACATTCACGGCCAACGAACATAAATTTAAATAGATACGATCTTCAGCAATCACAATAAAACTACTCGCTTTTATTTTCAGAATAAAGTAGAAAGGAATGAATTTTTATTTATTTACTTTTATGATTGGTTTTTGAGCTAAGTGGACGGTTATTGAGAGGCAACCTGTCGAGTAAGTTTAGTTGGTGATCCTTTATTGCCACGTATTCATTGTTCAGAGTAATAATTACAGAAGTTTTGTGGTAACCATAAATGTAAGTAAAACTGAAGGGCTTAAAATGTAGATTGTTAGGTTCGTTGTTAGGTGCTCAGTTAGGTTCGATTTACGATTTAACCGCAACACACAAAGGGAACGGGCGTGGGTCGGGTCGAGAGAACAGCGGGTGTAATATGGATGACAACATACAGAGAGTCTTCGTCCATGTCCGAATCCCTCGACATCTCACTGCGATTTGATTTTAATTGTTGTCGCTGTCTAGTTGAATACGGCCGAACAGCACTCAACACGCAACCACGTTGTGTGTGAACGCAATGAGCAGCGCGTTTCACGCGACGGACACAACTGGACCCGCGCCCGACCCGCGCCCGCTTTCTGTGTGATTCGGGCTTTAGGTTAAAGAAATGTTTATACTGTATGAGGTCAGTGCTTCCTATTAGACTGCTCTGAGAGGAAACACCTAAGCAAACTCAGTGGGTCACAGTCTCTTTTAAAGTTCAGACAATCTTGGTCAAGTAATTTGAAGACGGATAGATTGTCTATTGAAAAAAGTAGCATACTGTTTTGTGTAGTATTTAGATTCAAACACTATGTAAATTTCTTGTCCATTATTTAAAAGTTAAACCGTAAGTTTCCGATGGCATGGAGATACCTATCGTTACGGGTTATGTAAATAGTCGTTATCCGTAGCCAGAAGCCAGCGAGTCTGGAAATCGATATAAGCTTAGAATATCGATTTCACCAAGGAACTAGGCTGATGTTGAACCGCATCTCGTTAGATTAGCAGCTCCAACAAAGCTAAGAAAATAATGGTTGTTTACTTTTATAAATATTTAGGTGACTTGCCTATGCAGCGCATGAGCGCAACCTAGTGATCAGGTGACATTTGAAAACAAGAGATTTCGGGAGTTTTATCAAAGTTAAATAAATAGTAATTTAAGAGATACACGTCAACGTTTCGAAATCAAAACGTTTCTTCTATAATTATTATGGTGAGGAAAATCTCGTCAATATCGCGCGAATGGCGATTGTGTTTTATTTATATGCATAGTCAGAGATGGCCACACACAGGAAGAATTAGACAGGTATAGGTGGATATATATATATATATATATTTGCCTATTTGTGGGACAGTATAGGCTGATAAAGAAAATAAAGGAAAATGTGAGAGTATTAGCGAGCGATCTTTGAGAATCATAGAAGACTCGGAAGGCACACCTTTAGTTCAGTACCACTTCCTCATACAGTATACCTCTAGTGTACTCATACACATTATAAACGATTCAGTACAACACGACAACTAACTACATAATGATATTGCAATACATATCAACATATCGTATAGCTCCCACTATGTACCGAACAATTGTAAGGCCATTCAAACGTGCCTAGCCGAAATTAGGCTTACCTCACAACGTGGCCTAGGTCGATACGAATGAACTCGGCCCATTGATACGAGGATGTGTGCACATGTGTTGCGCTGGTATGGCTACAGTCTAACTATTGTGTAAGCAACTATGTAAGAACAGATGATGTATACTAATATTATAAAGAGGTAAAATTTGTTTTTCAGTTTCTATATGGGGGATAATCTTCAGAACTAGTGGTCTGATTCTGAAAATTCTTTCAATAAAAGGTAGCTAAATTATTCCCGAGTATCATAGGCTATATTTAAAAAAAATATATTTGATAGTTTACGACCATAAGCCAAGCGAAGGCGTGTGCAAAAGCTAGTTACATATTTGGGAGCAGTAGTTACTTAGTTTATACAAATACCTACCTTCTGTCAGTTATATAAAAACCGAGATTAGTGTGCGTTTTGTATGAGATGACAGTGGCTTCTGACCTAAAACTGATGACGATTAAGATTCTTTTATATAATATAACTAGCTGTTACCCGCGGCTTCGCTCGCTTTTTGATCGGAAATTATCTCACGGGCATGTTGTAAATATAGCCCATGGCACTCAGGATTAATGTAGCTTCCTATTAGTGAAATAATTTTCAAAATCGGTTCAGTAGATCCAGAGATTACCCCCTACATACAAACTTACAAATTTTACTTCTTTATAATAATATTAGTATAGATAGATGAATTTTGTGGTCCTATGACATAAAACTTCTTCTTAAAATCTATGATTGTCCAGACACGTCTTGCTAGCATGGGACGTTAAATTGCAAGCTTGCTAAGAATATTGTGATGCGCTAGACAGTCTTTGCTATTTGAATGACATGTTGGCAACATAAGTTCGATGATGTGAATTTGCTAGAAACAACTTTGCTAGCAAGTTTTTTACAATCCTTAAACAGATACTCAATGGTTTAGAAACCATAAAAATACTCACCCGCTATAACACGGACACAAAACAGTCTCTCGTTCCATTACACACAGGGCAATCAGGACGACTATCGGTGCATCTATGACGTCATACAACCCCATAGCCTATAGATAGGTACAGTCCACCAAAGTGATTATGTGACTGCAAGTACCAGACAATACTGCTTATTGTTTTGTTTTCGTTAGGTATGTCTGTTTGAAATTCTTTAGCCGTGTCACACTTTATTTGAAAAAAAAAAGTACAAATTGTAAAATTAATAAATATGGCAAATAAATGTTTTTTGCATACATACATTAACTCACGCTATTTTCCCGATGGTGGGAAGGTGCGCAGAAACCACAGAACGCCACTGCTACGATCCTTACATACTTCTTTCGCCTCGTCCACGTTCATACATCTGGTCACACACGCACGCTGGTTGCGAGTACTACGCATCTGACCTTTCTGAAGAACCTCACCAATAAGCTCAGTGTATGTCCTTCTAGTGCGTCAGAGTTGCCACTCACATCTGCCTTGTAAATACATTTTGCTAGTCGCCATTCATTCATCCTAAATGTTTTTGGTCACTTAAAAGTACAGCTATCCAAATAGTATGCTAGGAACATATGGAAATCTAACCTAACCTATATTTTTAATCATGACAGTACCTAAAGGTTCGGCCTATAAGAGCCAAGTGAACCGGTTCCGACGAGCGCACTCATCTGTGGTCGCTTGATAACGGCACCAATCGCTTAAATTAAGCGCTGTGCGGTTCCACTTGCCGCGTACGGGTAATATTGCTGAATAAATGACAGAAGTATGGGGTTCTTTTAGTGGCGTTTTTAGACTACAGAAAAAGTAAACTAATCTCCAGTTTCTGTTTGAGTATTTTAACAGCGAATTAGTCTACTAAAAGTCATTCCTTGAATGTAGTCTAGCGCACCAAATTGAAAACCTTAAGCAGACTCGGTTAATCGGCCTGAATTTCAATGATACAATTAGTCAACAATGTATAAGTAATTTATTTATATGGATCGTGAGAAACAGTAAACATAACATCACTTCTTGATTGCTAACTTTCAGGAATATGAAGAGAAAACTGTAGGACAAAATTTACCAATGTTATTTATCTTTAATCCAAGTAGTTAATCCATAAATTTCTTAGTATTCCTTGACCGATGTTAGTAAAATTTACAAAATCACACATTAATAACAACACTAATAATGATACTTAATTCCACCACGTCCTGAAGACACCCTAGCAACAGTGCATGAACTGCAGAAAGGTGCCTCATTAGGTGGCTTTCAGTCTTGATAGCAACCATACTCAGAAGATTATAATAAACTAGCGGCCCGTCCCAGCTTCGCACTGGTGCATATGTTACTCAGGGTCAAATTAGCTTTCAAATGGTTAAAGAATTTTTGAAATCGGCGCAGCAGTTTTTGAGTTTATTCATTACAAACATACACACAAAAATACAAATCTTGACCAAACATTGACCGGTCTCGTGCGTCTCACATTCAGCGGATCCCCGCAAGCTTCACCAGGTATTCGGTCCACCTAGTGCTTCCAACGCAAGGTCTTCCGGTTCGCGGTCGTCACTTCAGAACTTTTCGGCCCCATCGGCTATCCGTGCCCACTGCCACTTAAGTATGGCAAATCTTCGGGCTACGTCGGTAACTTTGGTTCTCTTGCGGATGTCTTCATTTCTGATTCGTACACGCAAGAAAACTCCGAGCAAAGCCCTCTCCATTGCCCTTTGGGTGAATTTAAGACTTCGAATGAGGCCCATTGTATTGAGGCCCAAATAATATAAACTAAAATTAATTTAAGGCAATCTAAAAAATTTCTATGAAAAGTCACAAAATAACCACTAAAATAAACCAATAAGGGAAGTTTATCACTGATAACACCAATACCTAGATTAATATCCTCCCATAATCATAACTCCCGAATCCATAATAAAATTAATTTTAGGTACACACCCATAAAAACTTTGATCATTCAATTCGTAAAGGTCAGGATCGCAAAAAATATTAATCTCAATTCAGTTTATTACCGTACTCAATGGCTACGGCGTAGCGGTACTACGATGCTACGGCGTAGCACCGTAGCGGCCGTTCATAGAGGCGGCCAACCGTTAAACGGCCTGTCGTAAATAACGGGCCGGGTTACAATAAATGAATAATTATCGGATGGTTACCGTATTACGGCGGAGAGTAGCTTTCAGTCTCCTCTTGATGAGAAACCAGGTGGTTGATAATGATGGTTTAATTGGAGGGATAAAATTGCTTTTGAAAGCTCAATTATAAATTGTCTGATTACCCGTAACGACTGTCAAATATCTACAAATGACAGCTAGGACCAACGGCTTAACGTGCTTTCCGAGGCATGGAGGAAACTCGGTATATAATAAGCGCGGCTTAACTTAACGTTCGACCCGAGCAACTGTCAGTTATTATTTAGCCTTTAGCAAATTGACCACTCTAAAGAGACTTACGTATTATTCCCCATTAATTATACGTCTGTAAAATAATCTACAATCGCCAACTAGCACGGGATTAATAGGTCAAGCGCGAAACAACATAAATCAGGCGGACGCTAAACGAATAATTGATGGTACAAATGGACGCACATTCCCCCCTCCTCCGTACATCCCCCTCCGTTCCCCTCTAACACGCGAAAGCTAAGCGAATTAATTATCAACGGTGTCTTGTATGGGAAATGTCAATGAGATGATGTGTTGGGTGTAAATGTATGATTGTGTGTATGTTGATGGGGTGTGTGGTTTGTGTACTGCTTTAATGGTGGTGTTCTTCAGAAGGTCAGGTCGGAGTACTCGCAATCGGCTTACGTGTATAACCTGGGGGGTTACTATTACGTCTTAAAGCAGGTGTAATTCCAGTGTGGGAAAGAGACAGAGCTATACAGGTCGTATCTCTTTACCACACTGGAATTACAACTGCTTTAAGAGGTTATGGTAGGCCACCTGATGTATGATCGTGGGAGAAGCAAAGGATGTGGGTAAGGATCATAAGCAAATGTCGTCCTGTAGTCTGGCTATACCTATGTGAAAAAAGAGTTTATGTATGTGGGGTGTGTACGTGTACATATGTGTGTGTTTGTGTGTGTTGTGTGGGAGTCGTTTTCTTGGTTAATTTGAATGGTTACGATGGATATAGAATTCCGGCAAGACCTAATAAGCGGTTTTAAATTACAATTCCAGCTGCGTACGTCCTTTGACATTGCTTCGTATGTTACTACGAGCTTATATTACTATACCAATAAATTACAAATTCAAATTCGTTTCCAAACTGATTTTCACTCGTAATATCAACTTTAAATCCGTGTAATTTAAGTTGGCTTCAGAATAACTTGCAAAAAAAAAGCTTTTCCAATGTACCGATGAAACATCTTAAATTTGAAAATGAATGATTTGAAATATTATATATCTTTTGTTATTATGTGTACTTTGTTTCTTGCTTGTCACTCTGCTATGATACTGTGACAAGAGCCAGGTCCAAACTTCACAGAAGAAAGAAAGAAAGAAAAAGAAAGATAAAATGAAAGAAAAATATAAAAGCGGAGACACTCTTCTCCGCTTTTGTGGAGTTAGCGCTCCGGGAGCAGAGAGAAGACTTAGGCCCTTCTCCCATTACGATACGCCCGCGCGACTCTAGTCTCGGAGACTATTCGCCGCGAAGTATCTCACATACATTTATATGGAGACTCTCACACTACGATACTGGTATTCTACGCGTTCGCGACTAGTCTCGCGATACACGCCGTGTTGGTCGCTTGTGCGTCGCGTCTCGCGCGTTTCGACAAGATGGCGGCGGTGCAAGAAACAAATATTAAGTTTGTACAAGAAGTTGAAAAACATGCTTGTTTATATAACTACAAATTACCTGAATACATGCGAAAAAATATAATAGACAAGACTTGGGCAGGAATTGGGAACAAATTTAAAATAACAGGTTGGTTTTTTTTGTACACACACATAGTTATGTTAATTGTATTTTGCAAACAGGCTTGGTATTGCCAAGGCAATGAACCTTGCTCAGATATAAAGTAGTTTGCTAAATAATTTCGTTGATTATGTGGTGACATAGTTGCCGTTATTTCTATATTATGAGGTTGTATTGTCGTTGTAACGGGAATAGTGACCGATCTGTTTTGTACAAACTCGCTTGGACTATATAGAATACCCTCACGTTTTCGAACATAGTTGTGTAAAATACACACTGCTTTTATTATATTTGATACTTTTTCTGTTGTATGACATCTTATAGCAGTACTTAATACTTGACATTTTTCAGCCATCATCCCAAAAGCACATTCAATTGTATTCCTCCCTCGACTTAGTCTGTAGTTAAATACCCTTCTCAAGTCATTCAAGGTTCTTTGGGGATATGGTCTCATTAAGAAAGATAGAAGGGGAAATGCCTCATCCCCAATAAAATAGTATGGAAATTCATAGTTAGATTGGTCATTAGGAAGTTTGGAAGGTAAAGGAATATTAAGACGTCCATGTTCTATCCAACGTTTGATCCTGGAAGCACTGAAGATTCCACCGTCGCTGTTCCTACCCGCATAGCCAGTCTCGATAACAGTAAATAATCCATCGGAATCACAACATGCTATTAATACTATCGAATGGTAGGATTTGTAATTAAAATTATTTGATCCCGAATTAGGTAATTTTTCTATTCTGATGTGTTTACCATCACATGCCCCTAAGCAGTTGGGTAAATTCCAGAGGCGATCAAACCGAGCAGCAATGTCTTTCCAATGTTGCACATCTGGTAATGGCATATAGTCTCCATTTAATATCTCCCATATTATAACTGTAATTTCAGCTATGACCTTGCAAATTGTATTATCTCCTCTTGCAAAATACAATCCTAGGCTTACAAACGTACAACCTGACCCCAAATATCTGAAAAACAATTAACATTAAGGTTATTTTCAGGATCAGAAGCTAAAGAAAAGTGGAAAAATCTACGTAGTGTTTTTGTTCGCCACTTGAAACCTGAAACTTGAAACCTGCCAAAAGTGGAGCAGGTACTGCACAAAAAAAACCATACTACTTAGCAGACTATATGCAATTTACTGTACCCTTCATAAAAACAGCAGGAAAACCATCAGGAAATTTGAAAGAGACTATAGAACCACAGACACCTGATCTTGAACTATGCGAACAAACACAGTTCACAGAAAATGTACCTACAAGCACTCAACCAATCTCGCAACAGCAATCATCTCTTCCTTCTACTAGTACAAGCACTCAACCAATCTCGCAACAGCAATCATCTCTTCCTTCTACTAGTACAAGCACTCAACCAATCTCGCAACAGCAATTACCACCACCACCACCACCATCAACAAATAATAAAAAAAAACGGAAGAAGCTGGAAGAAACTCAAGCCGAGCAAGACATTTCAGCTTATTTTAAATTTAAACAATCTAAAATTCTAGAAAACTGTGACAGTACTGAAAATTCAAACAAAATGTTCTTACTGAGTTTACTATCCGACGTGAACAAAATGACTGATACTCAAAGAAGACTGTTCAGGAGAAGAGTGCTTGCATTGATAGACGATATAATGGACCAAAGTAGTCAAAATATTAATAGTCCCATCACACTTTATTCTACTCCTTCACCGATGAGTGCTGCCGAGGTAATAAGTACGCCAATTACCATAAACGAAAGTGTGGATGTAGTACAATCAAATAATGCCACTCTTTATTATGAATCAATACCTATGTTATTATCACAGGAAGATGAAGAATAAGTAATAATTATGAAGTACCTACTTACATATTAAACTTTAATAAACATTTAATTACCTACATATGTCACAATGAAGTATTATTTACCTTAGGGTTATCAGAATCCTTTCTTCCGCACTGACACATTCTCTAAATTTAGTATTTCGTTGATGTATAGCTGGTTTTAATAATGTAACAAGATGCAAGTAGGTCTCTTTAGACATTCGGTAGAAAGATAAAAATTTCTTATCATCATGTTGTAGTTCTTGTGCGGCTACAAAAACTCTACAATTTATGTTTCTTTCAATATATGGATGAATCCAGTATTTTCTACTCTTGCGTTGACGTCTTCTATTTCTATAAAACAGAAAAACTGCAAGAGCTTCTTCGTCACTGGAGTCGCTCGACATAACGTCCGTATACAAAAAACGAGTTTGCACAAATGATGAATTTAGTCATTTTTCAGTAGCATAATATGCGAGCATCGCGTAGCGAACATGTATCCAACTAGTATTATACTCGAGTATCGTACCCTACAAGTATCGTAATGGGAGAAGGGCCGTATAGGAATAAACCCATCACAGTCGTTGAAACCCACATCGCGTTTCTCGTGTCTCCTGTGATTAGTCGAATTTTGCACGACTCATGTCTCCGTTTTGGTGGCAGTTTGGTCCTTTAAACGTGTCATTTTGTACAATATTGTCTAGTAAAGTGATTCCTCACTAAATACAGACGGCACAAGAAGATAGTTCTATGAAAGACATCTAAAATTTTCAATGGAAAGATTACGTACGGTGCATACATAAATTTACGCCTGTTTCTGGGAGGAAGGGAGTTACCACAGAACGCCACCTGCTACGATCCTTTCATACTCCTTTCGCCTCTGTTACGTATTTTAATTATCTGTGGTTCGCACCACTTGTCTATGACGTATGTGATTGTCTACGGTCTACGTCCGCTCACAAAAATGTGAATACACGATTTATAGCAAGAAGCCCCCGTCGTATTTTTTCATAACATGGTGTCAGAAGTGAAAGAAGAAGACACAGAAGCAAGATCCCGCAAAAGTCTACAATTGTAAGTCGAGAAAATATTCTTCTCCACACAAAAGACGTCTCGTCACGTGCTCTTCAAAAAAATGGCCGTAAAAGGTGAAAAAATTAGTCATTCGTTGCCACCGACTAACTTCAGTCTTAATATCAACGCCTCAAATATGCCGCTGGCTTGGAAAAATTTCAAAACTAGTCTAGACATATACATGATCGCCAATGATTTACAGAATGAACGTCCACGTTCACACATCTGGTCACACACGCACGCTGGTTGCAGTTATTTGGTAAAAATAAAAGAGGTAAACTACAGTGAGGATCCCATGTATTCCCAGTACCACTGAATTTCTACAGCAAGCATGTCTTGTCAAGCAAGTCGATGTTAAGGACTAGCACTATTTCCTAATGAGTTTTTTTTTCTTTTTTGTCCCCTGAATTAATTCAGAGTGAAATTCGGCGTGCCATCAAAATTCTTGTCTTGTACGTAATTTAAGGGGAGGTGAGGCCAAACGTCAGTTTTTATTCAAAGGAAGACCTTTGACTGGGAAATAAGATTGTTTTTTACCTTGGTGAATGGATTTTTTTGTATGTTTGTGGGTAAATATGATCTTCTTCTTTATCGTGTAGTGCCTAACCTGGTGTCAGAGTTTTTATGCCGCCCATAGGCCTCTGACTTGGCTTTACATGTCGTCGAGAAATATCTATCAGGCATGGTAGTTTTCTCACGATGTTTTCCTTCACTGAAGTAAGTGATCATTATACAATACGCACATGATTCCGAAAAATCAGAGGTGCGTGTCTTGGGTTCAAACTTAAGACCTATGACTTAGCAGTCCGACGGTCACACCACTAGGCTATCACTGCTTGTGAATGTTATAGAAACTTATAAATAAAAGTAAATAGACCTATGATTCGTTTTTCATTTAGCTTGCCTATATTCCCACATTACACTTGCGAAAACTGTCATTTTCGTAACACAGTGATAGCTACGCGCTACGCCGTAGCGACATACGTAGCTCGTAGACAGCTTTTGTAGCATTGCTTGCTACGCCGTAGCAAACTACGTAGCGGACAACTTGCAAGACACTCAAAACCAGATTAACATTTCCAACATAAGTTTACTCCTGTCTTTCGGCATTCAAACAAGAACTGAGAAACCACCAAGACAAACACAAATTACAAACACCAACATAAATTAATTATTGTTTAAACAATAAGCGTCTTAATGAAACCTATCGCATGACACAAAGAGAAGGGGGAGGAGATCTCAATTAGATCCCATAAACACCCTATTTGTTATATTGTACCGATAGCAAACTAAGTCAATCTGTTGATCAAACATAATTATTACTGTTGAGTTTCATTTAGAACGGAAAACAATTTCATATCTCTTAGAACTGTACTCAAAGTATAAGGTTATAAGGTTTAGTATCTACTTATTGCTGTTTCTGTCTAAACCGTTTGAAAAGTTGTTGTAAATAGAACATTTTCATTTTTAATTCTATGTCATTACTGTTTTTTTACATCCGAAAATATGAATAATTAGAGATCTCTATCAAACAAATAAAATTCCCTACCAAAACGAATACATACCATTGAATTGATGCAGACAAGTAATAAATGAGTTAATCTATACGTTACATTACTGACTAGTAGTGAGTACACACAAGATATATTACATTGGTATATTAAGTATTTTGCAAATGGAATAAAATAAACAATTTAATATAAGCCGTTTCAAACAACCCCCATTACGAACCTCCATTTAACTGCATCAGAATAAAACAAATCTCAAAGCCAAAGCCAACATTCTCATATCTCTTAACGTTTAATTAGAAATCCTCACACACGTTAAGTGACCAAATATTTAAATGCTAAACACTGGATAGCGGTTGTACAAATATTCTCAAATTGAATGAAACTACTCGAGAGCAAAACTCCAACCAACTGCTGGAGTTTCGTACGGTGATTTGATGCCTCGAGGCGCACGGACCGGGACCCGACGAATTCCGATTTGTTCCGAGGTTTCACGAAGCCAAGATAAACTAAGCGTTAGATTTGAGTTGTAGTTTTTGCGTGAAGTGGTTTTATTAATTCATGAGTGTGTGATGTGAATTAATGCAAGAGGGTATTTTATTAAATGTAGTTTATTTATTTATTGTTAAGTTAATAAAGGAATTATTTAGCAATTGAAACGGGCATCGGAATTCCGGGCCTTGACACTTGCTTCCAAAGCGTTTTGTACAAGATTAACATAAAGCTCTTCGGTATAACGTCATTCAATTAGAAACATTTTTATTCATTCATTATTGATATCACTAATAGAATTTCACTTGGTCTAGGCATTGTGTAAAGTTAACTTCAAAGGAATATTTTAATAAATCATAAAAAACGTTGTTCGTATTTCACAACAATTAAGTAATTTGATGATTTATAAAGCCGATCTTTAAGCATAATCAGCCTTTAATGTTCCCACTGCTGGGACACTCGGCCTCCTCTCTATGAGAGAGAATGGGCTATAATCCACCACGCGGGGTCAATGCGAGTTGGTAGATGTCACATGTCTTCGAATTTTTGGTTCTAGGACATGCCGGTTTCCTCACGAGTTTTCCTTCACTGTTTTGAGAGCAGTGGTGATGAAATAAATTACACAAAGTAATGCGCCTGCCTGGGTTCAAACCCACGACTTACTGTTCGTAAGTCGGGGCCACCACCACTGGGCAACCACTGCTCTCAAACTGAACAATGATTACGTGACAATAAATGATCACCAACTAAACTTACTCGACAGGTTGCCTCTCAATAACCATCCACTTAGCTCAAAAACCGTCGATCTTTAATCAATATTCAAATTTTTTCATTCTCATACACCAAATTCCCAGACGTTTACCAATACCTGTCCAAGCGCACATTACGTGAATTATTTACGTGTAAGTCCACGATGTTACTAAACGTCTGTTGAAATAGCCAAACGAAGTGCACACATGCTTAACGACGACCACAATACGTGAACTGTTGGAGGCACGTGGCTGCCACAGTATAAGCAAGGACAGCAGGTTTGCTCCTAAAAAATACAAAATGACAATGTCTTTTTTCTACTCAGTTGAGGACTGCCTCGTTAGTCTAGTGGTCGATAGGATGACTGCTGAGCATGAGGTCCTGGGTTCGACTCCCGGGTCGGCCCAAGTGTTATTGAGTTTTTCCATCAGGAATTTCTCAGTAGCAGCCATGGAGACTGAATTTGTCCCGGTTTATGGCAATAGGCTCGCTCCCTATTATATGATAACTGGTGAAATGCTGGTGTAAAGGTACACCTCTGCCTACCTCTTCAGGGACTAGGCCAGATGTATGTTGAGGTCAGCTACCATTCTAATCTGATGCAGCTGAATACTAGTACATCGAGCGACTGTCTGGCTGAACTCCACAACTCAGTTAGTAAAACAAGATACGAGTTGAGTTCGGCTTCCAGTCTTACCCAAGATCCTACTTGGACAGACTGGTCATAACATTTTAAAAATAAATGAAAGGTCAGTATTTGACAATCATGGCAATGCAAATGTATTAAAAAGGATCGATGAGACACCGGAGAAAAACGTTCTTTGTAGTCAAAAGACACTTTTCTTTGCCTTATTTTTAATAACATCCATTTTTGCAGAGCTATTTTCAGGTGAAAATATTGCTGGCGCTAAAAACCAACCCAGACATCAATAAATTCAACGGTAAAGTCAACAGTATTGATCTGTAAAATTATCAGACTACATCATATTCAGTTTTGTACATCTATGTGAAAATACTGTCTAGAAAACGTTACGTGATAGAAATACTTCCCAGCCAGAAGTTATTGAAACCTCAAACATAGAACTGTTGGTTTAATCACAAACAATGCCAGTCTAAATCCACCTCTATGCACGTCATAATAAACTACACCTTCTCCCAACACCTGTGCACTGTGAAAGCGTATAAAAGCGTAGCGTGTAACAGTCCAAGTAACGCACGCTAATTGACAGATTGAGTGAGCAGCCACTCTCTACCATCGATGGCATAGGGTGGCTCCACAACCGATTTAAATGGAGAAGCCTTATAAGTGGGATGATTAAATTATTGTGTAAGTGGGGATTGAGACGAGGAAATAATCGAATAAGAGATGAGAGAAATAAGTGCTGATAAAATATTAATGTGGTGTAAGAGGATAGCTAATAGTGGAAAAATGTGTAAAAACTGAGGGATTAAAGCCTCATTATGCTTTTATGAAAACATAATGGAAATCAAAATCTGTTTCACTTTATCTAAATTTGGTACAGGAAACTGATTCGGTGATTTAAAAGCCACTAAAGCGAAATCTTTTTCGAAAGAGCGATTTTTCAAAGACTAAAATTCATGTAAACAGCTACATAATCTTACAGGAAACCTTGAAAATAAAACTGTTCCGTACTGAATACTTCCACATCTCCATCTACATTGTAAAGTATTTCCACTAATACCTATAAAGTAAAGTAAAGTATTTCTACTAATACCAGACACAATGAATGTCCGAACCAACCCTTTTACATGGTAACCCTCTTACGTGGTACAGAACAGGCGTCGAATGTAATGCGAGCGATTTCATTCGGTAGGTACACAGTATCGCATCGAAATGATTCGATTGTTATCGATTGTACGTATCGAATGGATTCGATTATTTTAAATAAGCTAGCGATTCTACTGATGAATACGGTTTGAAGAATTGATCAAGGTGTGTTCGTTAGTTTGATTGACTGGGACATTAACGATAAAAAAAATTTGATTGTAGTAGAGGAAAAATCCTGAAATAAATCGTCCTTGGACATTTTAAATATTCATGTGATGCTAACGTCTGATTATTTAAGAATATCGCCCTCGCCAGTATAATAATATCTAAAAAAAGAAAACAATTATTTGATTGTTTTTATTGAAGAAAATATTGTAGGGAATGCGCTGGTCGTTAGAATAACAGGTTCAGGCGATGAACAATGCAGCGATTTTTATAGTAAACGTCATGTCCAGCCATGTACGTCATTCGGCGGACAGAATAATGATGAGATATTCTGAACGAAGGTGGATTATAAAAGTTTCATGTTACTAATTAGCTAGTTATAAAATAAAGTTGATCACAATATCAATATTAGTAAGGGTAATAAGTACACAAATAAGAACAACAAGGGTATCCGTATCCTTTGGTCCCAATCAGGCTCCCAATAATAACAAACAAAGGACGAAAATAATTGGGATATATGAGACGCGGGTAAAACACATCGACACGGTACAAAACATTCATACCACGTTATGATGAAGTATCGAAGGTTCATTTTGTGTTGTGCTTGATAATAAACGTACATCATAGTATGATGTTATATGAGGACCCAGAACGGGACTGATACTTCAATGCTTGAATCGATCAATGAAAACCGTTGTACCACGATACGAAACCTTGTCTTGAATCTTTCAAACACGCATAACATTTCTATGAAACGACATTGCATAGTTCGCTAAATGGCATAGCGACGTGGCACGCTGCGATGTTTGCGTCGTTTCGTATCATTATATGTATTTTGCCCAAAATTTCAAACTGTTGAGCAGGTGTTAGATACATCAAATTCCAATAAAATGTGAGACTCGAATATAAGTGGAATAGTCGTAGTAATTGAATCTTTGGCCGCAGTGTTATTACAAGTTTTGTAATAATTATAGTTACTAACTGGTAGACTGGTCCGAAAAATTAAAATAAATGTTTGTGACTTTTTATGAAAATATTTCACTTAGACTGACCTTGACTGAATGGCTATTCAAGGTCATCACTGTTTAGTTGAATTTGTGGCAAAGCCGCCAATATTGCAAGCTTACAATTTCATCTTATTGGCCTTCTTTAATTTCACACTTTGTGACTACAAGCCCAATATTATACAGGGGTGGGCTATACATCCCCAAAGTGGGGGGTTGGTGCGAGTTTATTTTCAATTCCGACAACAATACGCTGTTTTTCTCACAAACTACCCCCACTTAAATATAATGCGGCCGATACGGAGAGCAGTGGAGCGTTTTTATTCACGTGTTTTAGAGGTTTTAAGTTGTAAGCGCTAGCGGGTAGAGGGTGCAAGTTACAGTTTGTCAGTCCATTACTATCGGAATGCAAATTGAAGTGTGTTTTCAATCTCAAAATAACAATACCTGGTGGTCATGCCATTACTTAATGTTAATTTTATCATATTAACGCTGTAGACTATTTCTTCACATGACGTAAAACGTCAGAACAAAACATCAAGAACACGCGCCGAAGAAGTTTCTCAAGGAGGTGGGCTTGCATTCTTAATACCTCTCCAAAATCGACTGCCTTGTTCATCACCAATCTAGGTTCTTTCTAGACGATTACCAGAATCATACCATACAGTCTATTTCAAAATAAAACATTTTTCAAATCGTCTTTATGAATTGGTGAATTCCCACACCACCTGGTTTTAGCGGAATTAGAAAAAAAGTAAAGTTATTTTGTTACACGAACTAAGATGCTAGTAAGAATGTATGTTTAACTTTTATCCAAATAAAAAGCGATTCACTAAATTTTTAACACCAAATAACGCTTATCGCTTATCACATTCTCCACAAAAACTTCAAGTCCCTCAAGGAAGTATTTTATTTAGAAATATTGTTTCGGGACTCACAGGACTCACCGATAGGCATTCTTGCGCAGATACAGCAGGTATTGAGTTAGGGGGACAGCATAAAAAGGTCACTACAGAAGACCCATTTCCACAGGACCGAAAAATAAAGTCGGCTATGAATAAAAAACAATCTTATTCATCGTCGTAACAGACAAGTGAATCTTATTTTAGTATTTTAAGGTTAGGTACTTAATTTTAATACGAAGTCAGACAAAATACTAGGTTTATAATCTGACAACGACCGATGTCTAACCGCATCCGTAAGGGGTCCATTTCCACCAAGCGCAAAAATCCACGCGCACTTTTTTAATGTCACTGTATCAGTATAATATTCGACGCAGACAAAGCGTTTCTCCTCGTGCGTGCTCCAGGATAAGCGAGAGCCGAATTCTATACTTAAAAGCAATACTGATACAGTCCTGTATTCAATGACATCAAAAAGTTCGCGAGGATTTTATCGGTTGGTGGAAACGGACCCTGATGTGTCTGTACTGGTTTTATCGAACCATAATTTATACTTTCTTTGTCACGCAGGTTCAAATAAACCTTGAAGAACAAGCTGGCAATCTACTATCTGGTCTACATGATAGTGTGAAATTTTAGAGATGGAATTTCTATCTTTCTTAAAACACACAAAGTATTATTTATGTGTCTTGCCTATCGGGTGTTTGTAGTCAAACTTCTGCTTATTTATTTTAGTGGTGAGAGAAACGACGACGGCTAGAAAAGGTAGCAATTTAAACTCACCTATGCACGATATATTTGTGGTTTTTCGGGCACATTTTATGGCGCGAATGGGCCGCTTTATGTACTCGAATGATTTAATGATGTTAGTTTTGTGTTATTTTGGCCATTTATTTTTGAAATTATTTTACGTAGGTACGATTGGTTTTTTTTTTAAGAAATGATGGAATAGGAAGAATATTTTTACCTTTGTGTGAGTGAGATTGGGGCCTAATTAGTACTTAAGTTTTGACACAAATTGCCACGACATTAAAATTTTAAAAGCAAGGCACTCTATTTAAATACTATATTACTCTAAAGTTATTTTCGGTAAGTTAAATAACTATTTTACTAATAATTTTAGTTTTCAAAAGAAATTAATGAAGCTATCGTTCTGTGTACCGCAATTTTCCCAACATTTCTCGATATAATGCTATTGTATATATGAGTCCAGCTCATCCCACCATCTTCTCCCGCGCCTATGCAACGTTGTATTCCTGAATTTAACGAAAGTTTTTCTTCAAACAAAAGAAGGAAGAATAAATGTGACAACGTCCTATAAGCCCCCTGTATTCAAAGGCTCAGGTATCGACTAGGGTGGCGAAGGGTTGAAAGGAGTAATTTAAAGGCGTCGATTTAAGACGTATGCGGTTTTGGGGAAAAAGGGAATCAAATGAATCTTGTGTAAGTGAGTGAATGAATGAAAGTGCGAGGTATAGGTAGGTATGTAAGGTCGTTGAATAAGTTATGCTAGAGTTGTTGGGGTACCGGTTAATTAGATTCTTTGACTAGATTTTAAAGGTGGCTTTGGTGGGTTGGCTTAAGTTTTATTGTTTGGGTCTTGAAACGTCTTGACTACTTCGGAGGTTTTTTTCAGACTGATTATAAGATTCCAAACTAATCATCATGATGGGTGTGCATCATGTGTTTTGACGGCAGTGATAGCCTAGTAGTGTGACCACTGGGACTACCAATTCAAAGGTCTCGAGTTCGAACCCAAGATACGAACCTCTGATTTTTCAGATTCATGAGCGTATTGTATAAATATCACTTGCCTCGGTGAAGAAAAACAAAATGTGAGGAAACCAGTATACCTGAGAGATATTTCTCGACGGTATGTAAACCCAAGGCAGAGGCCCATGGGTGGCATAAAACACTGACACCAGGTTAGGCACTAACCACATGAATGAAGAAGACCATGAGAACTATCGTGGGAAAAGAGTAGCCGGATGGACTTAGGAATGCTTAATTTCCTACATTAGGACAGTCACATAATGGGTTGTTCAGAAAAAAAGATTAGTATGTCAACGGCACATAAAACACGAAATGTCCATTGGTGCTGCTGTTCTTATTAATTATTCTTATCTAACGAAATGTCCATTGGTGCTGCTGTTCTTATTACTTATTCTTATCTTATTCTTCTTATTACAATTTGTTTGTAAGTTTGTATGTAGGGGGTAATCTCTGGATCTACAGAACCGATTTTGAAAATACTTTCACTAATAGGAAGCTACATTTATAACGTGCCCGTGGGATAATTTCCGACCAAAACGCGAGCGTACCCGCGGGCAACACCTAGTGGAAGATAAATCCTACTGTTTTTGTTTAAATGTGTGGTCCGAGAAAATAATAGTTAAATAAATTGACACACTACGTCAATTTGCCACGGTATATACATCTTATACAACTGTCAAAGAATAACAGCGCTTGTAATTTGAATATGCGGGTTTATTTAGTCCACTTGTTTATCAGTTAAGTTTCCTAACTTTACCTGTATAGAACAGTTTGCCCTTTCTTTACACGTTTAAGAATGGGTAAAATATTCTTAATGGTAAATATTCTTGGCCTAAATAATTTGCTTACAATTTTGTCTATAGAAAATGTGATAATATTATTTGTACAAGTATACTTCTCAGTGTACTCAGTACCAAGGCGCGGTGCCTCGAGGAGCTCTTTACGGTGTTAGTAAGGGGTCGTCACTTGCCATTGCCACTTGTTTATTATCAGAACACGTCATTTGTCATTTTGAGCTTCAAAAGTTTTCCTAGCCAAGGAACAATATACAAATCTTCTTCCTTCAAATTTCCCAACATCTCAAGTTAGCAAAAAGGGAAAAGGGTAAAACATACTTGTTACATCGCTGTCGGTGCGACTGTGCGACAATACGCGTTGACTTAATGATGTAAGAAATATGAGAAAGGCAGGGCCGGCGACAATGCGCTCTAATATTACACAGGCTGAAGCTACGCGCTCTAGTTTGCTCTTTAATAATACAGCCCACGGTGCCAGATGAAATTTCAGGGCGTCTTATGTAAGGTGTATTGTGTACATGCTCGTTTGTGTCGCTGCGATTTGTTTAACGGATCAGGTTTAAATATTGTTTCTTTTTTGTTGAGATACATGAGGGAAGTCTTTTTTTACAGTTGTCTTACCTCTGACCTTATATCTATGTAACACTCATAGTGATATTTATTATTGTTAAAGTAAGGTTGTAGTTGGATTGATGCCGTCAGAATTAAAATAACTGTAAAAGGATTATACAGGCGCCAGCACATCAAGTTACTACAATCTATCAAATTTCTTTAATAGATTTTCAACTTTATCGTTAAAGCATTAGATATAATGTTGATTGGGAAAATTTGACATACGACGGATCAATTTTGTTCCAGTAGAAATATGAACTTGCTAAATTACATAACTTCACGGCTACTTGTGTTGCGAACCATTTTTTTGATTGAACGTTCAATGTAAACCTATAATTCCTTGACCAAATCTCAAAAGTAAACGATATGTAGTAAAGTAGATATCTTAATAATTTTACTGTATCTAAAAAAACATAGAAGATGTAACAGGACCCTTAACGAAGCCGCCAAGCATTTTGTATATCAAACTAAGTAACGTTACGGAAAAATTATTGCTGGGAAACGACTTTTTTTGGGGCGAAATATTTTTTTTACGGTAGGACTCAATGCACTCAAAACATTGTGCTGATGGATGCATTGAATAGTACGAGGATCGTGGAGGTGTTTAAAGTAAAAATCTTAAATTAAAAATTAGTATTGAAAAAAAAAAAACCTGTGAAGAAGTTGGAACTTTGACCCCCAATATCTCCGTAACTACAGGTTCCCAGGTATGGTGTAGAACAAAAAAATGATCCCAATGACGAGGAGAACAAGTGCCTTTCGGCTTCGTTAAGGGTCATATTCCCCACATTATTACCACTATTTTCAACGCAGCGACACAACCTTGTATGAAGCACCTTATAATAAAGTCGACTACAAGTGAAGGAAATTCCGCTCCCCTTATTACCACAAGAGGTCCTAACCTCGGTTGCATTACTCCACTGAGCATTTTTGAGGCTTCCTCGAGACGTTCATAAGGTTATAGTAAGCGATATTAAAAGAGGAAATTTCAACCTAGGAATTGTGAGGATAAGAAGTAGGTACATGAGTACGTAAACTAATTTGGATAACTATTTTGGATTTTTACTAAACTATACTTGTTTTTCGGATGGGAAATCATCAAATAACTCCTCCCGCTCTGGGCGGAGCAGGAGGGAGTGTCAGACTTTTACTGACTAAAACCCATCCATGTTCCTTCTTTTGCCCTTTGTGTTACAGGGCCGCGGTATCTCTTTCGAACAGTCCCGCAACCCGAGGGTGTGTCAGACTTTTACTGACTAAAACCCATCCATGTTCCTTCTTTTGCCCTCTGTGTTCCAGGGCCACCGTATCTCTTTCGAACGGTGCCGCAACCCTGGCAGGCATCGGTCCTTTCGGACCCCTTCTTGTCTGCTCACATCTCTTTGAGGCGCGCGTGAAACACGAACGCGCCGTCGACACGGCCTGTCGTCATAAGACGGACGGACGGCGAGCTTGCTCATAGCTCACCGTCCAAAGGTCCGCCTCTCCCGCGGCGGCTGGGACGTGAGGTTCTCTCCGTCTCACGTTCCGCCACCTCCTTCGCTAGTACTAACCGATACTAATATTATAAAGAGGTAAAATTTGTTTATAAGTTTGTATGTTTGTAAGTTTGTATGTAGGGGGTAATCTCTGGATCTACTGAACCTATTTCGATTTTTTTTTTCACTAATAGGAAGCTACATTATCCCCGAGTACCATAGGCTATATTTACTACGTGCCCATGGGATAATTTCGACCAAAACGCGACCGAAGCCGCGGGCAACAGCTAGTATTTAATAAAGTTTTATAGTACAATTTTATAAGCTGTTAGGTAATCTTAAGGTTTTATTGCTAGGGTTATTAATGTGGAAGTTAACTTAATCTTTAAAAAGTTAAGTGT
Organism: Eugnorisma glareosa; assembly: GCA_947578425.1. Lineage (NCBI taxonomy): Eukaryota > Metazoa > Arthropoda > Insecta > Lepidoptera > Noctuidae > Eugnorisma > Eugnorisma glareosa. Next base: position 17,232,689 of record OX387969.1, on the reverse strand, counting down.
AATGACAAAGTTTTTCATTAAAGCAAGCTTACAAAAAGTTATCATTTTATTCTTAGTTTCGAGGTGAAATTGTCAAAGAGCAATAGAACAAAGCATGCTATATATAACAGTAGAACCTAAAGCATTAAAGGCAATGTGACCCAATACTTTTGTAACTGTGTATTTATGTCCATTTTTACTAGGCGATAAATGAATGCGTAAATTAAAAGCGTCCTGTTGGTTTTTGTACTTTCAGAGATAGCTCTGAAGGTTGAAAATTTATAATTAGCTACAAGGATGATACTAAAGTACCTTAACTTTCGTAAAAAAACACCAGTTAAAGTATTAGGTCCCAATTTGATGACCGTTAAAGCGATCTCGACTCAGTGACCACGGTGGCGTATAATATTATTAATATCTCCAGCTATTTTAACAAGATATTAATGTTAATTCTTTGAAGACAAAGATTAAGGGCCTCTCGGAAGAGGCGAGAGAGGGATTTTTTACGATGTGATTATAAAATACGATGTAATAAACAGTATAGCGGTTTAAAGTGTTTGTTTGGATGTTAAAGCTAATTGAATTGAAGTATCAAGATGTGAATGGTGTCGTAACATCGTTCTGTTGCAGAGTAGTACTTCTAACTAGTATGTTTAGGGTGCTTATTAAGTTTTGAGTTAAGTGGGGCTACCTCAATGTAACAACAGCAAGGTACCACACCTTGCAGCTATGTCGGAAACCATGCTCAACTTCCTATCTTACCTTCTTAGCACAAAAACATGCAGCCGTAGTGACTTTTGCGCTGCCGCCGACGATGCGGTGGAAGCCGTGGAAGTGGCGAAGTTCTGAGCTAACTAAATATAAAAAATGCCAGCCATCGTGCCAGCAATACAAAGAAGAAGAAGAAGATTAAGTTATGAAAACTTTTTTTTCTATTGGAAAGCACAGTAACCAATTTAAGTATGATTTCCACCAATCGGCTCGCATCACATCGGATCGGAACGGATTTTACAAATTTTTAAACGATATTAAATCGCGTAGACAGTATTTAAAGACTGTATTCTTTAAATACTGTGTACGCGATATAATGTCGTTTAAAGATTTGTAAAATCCGTTCCGATATTCCCGATATTTCGACGCTGTTGCTAGCGCCATGATCGCGCTTACAACAGCGTCGAAATATCGGGAGCAGAATTACAGACAATCGACCCGAGCGGCTGTTTTTATTTAGCCTGCTTCTCTTGTACTTTAACATTGTACTTTGTTTAAGGCCGATAAAAATATCTTTACAAGCTCCACCAATCATTCAACAATCACCAATACTGACCAAAATCATCGACAACCAAACACACACTTCTTTAGATTAAATCAAAGTAACCCTACCCCATCTGCTAATCCCGTGCCCAGTAAACTGCGCGAACGAATTACTGTAATTACGTTCGGCTGTGCCCACGGGGAATAATTTGTTGGTTTTCGGACCCTAGCGAAATGTAACACCAACCGGGGAGCTTCGGGGTGAACGGCTGTGGGGAGCGGTTGAAGGTTAGATTGTACGGTGTTTCAAGTTGAGGCCGTACTATGAAGTGTGAATGGGTTTCGTGGATTTTGGGTACGTAAAAAAGGTATAGCCAAGTTTTTTTGCTTTAGGGTTTTACAGTTGAATGTTTACTTCTTATAGACAAGTGTAGGGTTAGTTTTATATTTTATGAGAAACTAAAGATATAAAGGTTACGATGGATAGATTTATAATTGATGGGCCAATATCAGGCAGTGGGTGGGTAGACGCGGTGCGCAAACACCTCGCATGTCACCAATTAAATTTAATGTTTTTTTTATTGTAATTTTGTTACTAACAATGGGTTAAGATAATACTAACACTTAATGAATGTATGATCTGAATTAATCAAATAAATAGATAAAATAAAACTAAGTAATACAAAAAAAAAAAACATAAAATTCTGTTACTGCATCGTCCTCAAGCTAACCGGTTTAAATGCCTCTTGTGTGCTTAGTCCGCTTTTATTCAGAATTTCTTTATCTTTGCATGAAGTTTCAATGAAAGGCCTATAAGATAGCTATAAAGACTAAAATGTTACTATGAACTCAGCAAGCACCAAAACTAATAGTTTCACGTAATATATTGCTGTCCACATGAAATATAATCCAATCAAATCAACTATCTCATTATATGCACCCTTCCCTAATTCGTAGGGTGCTGACTATCGTGAGTTACACCCCCCTGTGGTCATAATCAAGGGGGGCGCATTTAAAACCTACTAAAAATGGAAATTTTATTAGCTTTGCTCCTTTTGTCTGTCCGTCTGTACACAGCGTGAAACAAAAAGGCTATAGTCATATGGAAGACTGTAGTACGGACCATATTTAGACCATGGACAACTTTCTCTATGGTACCACCATCGTAATCACGAAAAAATAATCAACTGCCCCATACAAAATTTCAATACCTCGCGACCCAAATGTTGACAGCTGATTATTTTTTTACGATTTCGATGGTGGTCCCATAGCGAAAGTTGTTCAGTTTGATGGTTCGTACTACACTATTCCATAAGACTATTATACCCTTTCTGGTACACGCTGTATACGCTTTGACGAAGATTTATCCTGCCTTTGTTCTTAATGGAAACATAATTAAAGAAACCCAAAATGTGTTGCAGTGATTTAAGTAGAGGAAAAGAAACCTCTAAAAAAAACGTGGAAATGTTATGAGAATTGTGATAGCTCATAACCTACCTAATGACGGGTTGAAAATGCCATTATTATTATTAGGTAGGTACCCTTTTACTAATGTTTGCATGTAACGATGTTTTATTAATCAGTTATCATTAATAGCTGATATTATCACCACTGAAATTGAACGCTATTCGAATTCGAGAGCTGTCTCAGTATCATCAGTAGCTCTTGAACGTGGTTCCGATGATCTCGCTTTGAGAGACATTCTGTAAGTTGAACGGGGATTTACGTGGATCATCAAACGTTGTTCAAAATACGGCTGGCAAAAGAAAGTGCGTTTGTAAATCTGACGTATGATAATATCTGCGTCATCATAAAAATTGCTTCTCACATCCATAAACAGTATTGAAGTGATCAATTATAATTAACTTACATCAATTCTGGAGCCAAAATATTCTACTAAATATCCGCTTCATATTTTTAAGATACCGTCTAGTATTGCCAACTGCAATCCTGGCACGCAGTTGTAGTGCCATTTTAATCATTAACAGTATCAGTATATTTAGTTTGTACAGTCACGAGCATAAATATCAATATATATGCACACATGTCAACATATATGCAACTTCTTTTTTATTTCAAAGTTTTATTCTGTTTTCGACGAATTCTTTTTATTTTCTTACAAATCTATCGATTAAAATATTTAAAAAATATGAGGAGTTGTGCTGAGCTGACAATCATTGACCGCATTCTGTTGTTGTTTGTATGGTCAGGGCAACAGTTGAATCGATTTGATTTTACCCAGTTATTGTATATCCCAGTTACTGAGTTATGGAAGTGAGATATGCAGTCGTTCCATGTTAAATGCTAGTATTAGGCTTCTTCGGTTAGGCTGGAAGCCGACCCTAACATAGGGAAGATTAGTTGGGCTAGGTGGTGACGATTTGCTACGAAAAAAACACTTTCGAATTTCGTTAAGTGCAATCAATTCATGCTCATGACTGTACAACTAAATGTATACTGTCACTTAGGGATGCATTCAGTGATTGTTTATTATTTTGAGCTCCCGATATTTCGACGCTGTTGCAAGCGCCATGATCTTGGGTTGACTGGAGAATGCGGGAGGATGGAAAATAAATTGTTAACCTCTTTCTTTGTCTTTTGCTACGCGCACTACTGCAACTCATCACTAAGTCACGGCAAAACACTGAGCCGAGATTTTGGGAGCTCAAAATAATAAACAATCACGGAACATATCCCATTAGTGACAGTTTAATTTTAGATGTAAACCGTGAAAACTTAAAACAGTGTACGACTGTACAATGTGCATGGTAAGTTAAAATGGCCGTCGCATGGATTGCGGCCAGTATTATCTCGATAGTGTTTACAGCGGTCATAAAACTAATTTGGCCATAATGAGGACCCATTACTTGGTGTAATATGCGGTAGTTTTAATATACAACCGGCTCAAAGAATTGCGCAAAATTAGACTTTATTTTTTGGTGAATAACGTTGGTTTTGGAACTGACGGTAGTAAATTATTTTAGGGGTACTTTTTTGGGATAACAGTTTGATTTAAACGTTCGAAAAGTTAAAACAGTACGTACGTACTAACGATTACTTCAAAGAGGGTAGATATAATTTTAGTTTAATAAAGCAAGTTGAGCAAGTAGTCAGGTGAGGTAGGTAGGTGATAAGCAAGTAGGTTAATATCTTTATTTATTTTTTTCTAAGAATAATATACTCAGAATACAAAGTAATTTACTGAAGATTTTATAAATAAATATACATATATTTTAAAGATAATTCTGAGAACAAAACATGAGATTAATGAGAAGGATCAACAAATCAATCCTCTATAATATTTTACATTTCCATAATTGTTTTAATAACGTTCTGAACGCTGTTTAAGACTACTTCTCTAAGCTATTAGTATAAATCTGACATTAAATAAACAAAAATATCACGGTGCATACTTATCGCATGGGACGATTAATATTTCATTGGAAATCCACCTGAAACAAAAGAAAAATTCATATTAGAAACATGTTATTATTTTGTGATATAATCATTATTATTATTTTTTGACCTTATCTCAAGCTACAAACAACAACAACAAGTTGAGATAAGCCGCAGCATATTTCTTGTTTGCGGCAATAATTACAAAATTCGAAAATACGTAACACAGCACAGCGTTTTTTTAAGTTAGACTAAAAATATTTTTATTATATATTACCAATTATTTTTTTAAGATCCTTAAAACCGAAACCTTTTATCTAAAGATGTAAGGGTTATTTCACGTTTTTCGTTACTTAATTTGGTACTTACTTTAGTTAATTTCATATTCAATTACTAACAACATCGAAAAATCTAAATTTTAAAACTAAGTCATCGTTCTCGTAAATGAGCGATGTATTCTTCTTCCATACCTCTCTATTAGTCATCTTTCATTTTACGAATACATACATAAACAAAATATGAGTTTTTGTTTATGGGTCTTCACACACGGCGTCGTTTATAACACGCTGTCGAAGCGCGTAAATGCTCTGTAAAACTACAACTGGCACTGCTTTTTGAAAGCAGAAAATACGCCCTTTTTTACGCCTTGAATGGAACTCGCGTATATAAAAAGGCGTACGTACCGTATTATTTGTGTTCCTATAGAAAGAAAGAGTTTTATAATACACGAATAGTATATTACCACTTATTACTTGTTTTATATTTTACCAATGTTTACTTTTATAAAGAATTTTGTTTTAATGTTACTTCAACCATTTTTTTTTTTTGTTTTGTCTTTTCTGTGTGTGTCTAATAAATACTTTTTCTTTCTTCCTTTTTTTCTTTTCTACCAACAAAATGTGAGTATACAACTCCTCAGAGACAAAAACGTGTTACGGATATCCGTATCTCTTTACACGCAAACAGAACCCGGTATACAGGTAATTATCCTATAGGTGTGCTATAATTGCTTTATAATATACAGCTCCGAACATCAATTTTGATTGCAGATTTGGAGGTAAACGTAGAATTGATGAGGGCATAACTCACTAAATCATGCAAGACGGCATAATGTAGCGAAGAGGGAACCTTTCTTAATGTTTATGGATTTTTTTGTTGGGAATTAGGGCACAGGTGGAAGAGTAATACGGCTGTAGATATTTCGGCTAATGTTGAGATGAAAATAGGTTATTTTATGGGTGTGACTTGATTTTTGATTTAGTCAATATTTCAGGGCGCTAGCAATGATTAAATAGTCGTTTAATTAGTTTCTTAATGGTTTTAATCGGTTTCAAACTAAACTTATACTACCGCTTACGAGAAATATTCGGGGACTATGAGTTCTATTTATTATTCCCATTAACTAACCTAACCTAACAATTTATTTACCATCCACCCGCATTCTCATGATCCAGTCATCCCGCGATCATGGCGCTTGCAACAGCGTCGAAATATCGGGAGCTCAAAATAAAGAATAATCCCGGAAGATATCCCGTAATTACAGTATACGTTTAAATCGTTTGTTGTGCCATCGTCGTACTTAGGTAAGTTTACACTTAGAAGACTGAGCTCACGCATTCCAGACAACTAAAAATGTGCCTTCCAACAATAGACACATTTTTTAGTCTTAGTGAGCGAAACAATACTCTTCAACTGATTTTGTCAACGTAACAGAAGAACGATTACTTTTGTAAGTGGTTGGGCTCTTCAAACTATTTAATCTCTAATACACACATAGTACACACAGATATTTTAAAGGTGTTTCCATTTAACATCTCTTTTCTATTCTTATCAATGACTAGCTGTTGCCCGCGGCTTCGCTCGCGTTTTGGTCGGAAATTATCCCACGGGCACGTTGTAAATATAGCCTATGGCACTCGGGGATAATGTAGCTTTCTATTAGTGAAAGACTTTTAGTTCAGCAGATCCAGAGATTACCCTCTACATACAAATATACAAACTTACAAAAAAAAATTACCTCTCTATAATATTAGTATAGATATGGAACGCCGGAATTTATTTTAATTTATTTTTTATAATTTTTATTTTGTTATTATTTAGTATCAATGTTAAATATGATAACCGAGCAAAATCAGCATGACCCATCGTTAAAAATTATAAATGTAGTAGGTATACAGCGGCCATTTTCAACTTTTTGTCCAAAAAAGATCGTAAAATTATAAAATCATTTTATCCCGAAATGGATACGTCACGCAATCCGCAACAACAATAATCACTATAGAACAAATACGATCCGTCAATACGAGACACCCGTCACCATGTTTTGCTATCATCAATTCTGTACGTTGCCGGATTAATGAATAATTAATTTTAAGTCTCCGTGTTCGTGCCGTACACGATTTAATTTTCATTTGATTTGATTGTTCACGGCCTGTGGGAATGCGTTACGTTGTGAAGTGTAACGTAAATATGTGAGTTGTGGGAGTGTGTGGTATGTATTTTGGTTGGATTTCAAACATAGTAGTGCGCAAGCTTGTGAATGCCGCAGGATTGTTTCGCGGGGCTTAGTGTGCGAGGTTGCTCAGGTGGCCTACCATGACGTCTTAAAGCAGGAGTAATTCCAGTGTGGGTAAGATATGGCACTCGACGACCTGTATAGCTGTGTCTCTTTCCCACACTGGAATTACTCCTTGTTTAAGACGTCATAGTAACTAGTAACACCCCTTATCGTGCAATTATTATTGAGCTGGCAAAGGATAAAATACTATGAAGAAATATTGGGTGGGAAGGACTTTATAGTATGAAAATCGCCAATACGCAGGGAGCTAGTCTTCTAGTAAAATATTTCGATTTGCGAGGAGAACAGAGCAGTGTTTACTACACTATACCGTGTTTCCCGGAATTAATAATGAATGCCTGTAATCTGTGAAGGGTTAGGCTGAAGTGTACCTAATAATACACCCACATTTTGCCAGTTTGGTTTTAGTCCCATGTAATAGGGGCGAGCCTATTGCCATCAACGGGGCGCAAATCTAGGCTCCTTGGCTGCTAATGACCAATTCCTCGTGTAAAAACTCAATAACACTTTGCCCGACCTGGGAATCGAACCCAGGACCTCGTGCTCAGCAGTCGTACTTGCGACCACTAGACCAACGAGGCAGTCTATAAATTAACTAATAACTGCAAAATACTGGCACACTAGGAATTTCTTCTGTATCGTGGGTGCATTTACAAATATTTAAACTCACATACACAAACAGCCAAACCCGGAACAACTATACCTGTAGATCGTACAAATATTTGTTCCGTGCGGGGATCGAACCCGCGACACGCAGCGCAGCAGCCACTGCGCCAACCGTGCCGTCGGTCGCTGGTTTATATGTATAACATTGCACCCGTGCGAAGCCGGGGTGGGTCGCTATTATGAATTATAAAATAGAACATAGACGAAATGCAGTTACATAATTACATACGGTAAACCCTAGGTACAAGAAGAAGCCACATAAGCTACCTGCCACGCTCCATAAATACTCCTTTCGCCTACAAAAACAAAACAAAAAACAAAATTTGATCACTGACAATATGTCATTGATTTCATTGAATTCGAGATTAACAAGACATTGAATAATGTTCACCGCGTCAAAGCTTACTCCTAAACATTTTTATTTTAGTTCAAGATTAAACATTTAGATTCATCCACCATGCTGCCGTATCGGAGTAACGTCTTCGAGTTGAGTTATGGGCTTCCGCAAACTTTTACTATTTTTCCCCTTGCACAAATTTTAGGGTTCCGTCTGAAAATATATCTCGAGAGAAGCAGGTACGCAATATACATAGAGATTTTCGTTGGGATTTACGAGTTTCTGTACAATGATGGTTTTCAGGTGAATTTTTACTTATGTAAGTATTTATTTGACTGAATGGGCGGGTCTGAAAATCAATAAAAGTAAAGTTTAGGATTCTCTATATTTCTTTTCGACCATTAAATTTAGCAGTTCAATATTTTTAGAAGCGGTAAGTTTATATTTTATCACCAAAAAAAACAAGGTACCTGTATTAATCTATGTACAGTCACGAGCACCCATATGTAAACACTTGACAACTTTCAAATGGGTTTATCCCCTAATGTTCTGATTAACATTTCATGTTATTACGATCATAGTACTCTGGAACTCATAATTATTCTTATAAATAAAATCCTATAGATCCGCACGCAAAATACGCGCTTGGACGTGGAATTGCGGACACTAGGGGGCCTAAAATGGAAGCTTTATCAGAATCATAATATGAATCACGTTAAAAATTTAAAACTCTTAAAATAGTTTTTATGGTTGTGACCACAAAGTCCATTTTAAGAGTTTTAAATTTTTAACGTGATTCGTACTATGATTCTGATAAAGCAGCCATTTTAGGCCCCCTGCCCGCTATACAATACATTACAAATAAGATCCTATCTCCAAGTTACAATCGTTATTTTCTCTCGAAAATTATTCAGAAAAGGAAAAATAATATTAGGAAAGTGTATACATATTGGTGCTCGTGACTGTACATAGTCCCTTAACATTTCCAACTAAGAAAATCTGGTTACAAAAATATCACCAAATTATAACTACAGAACCAATACAGAATCCTTTAAAAAGCCTACAATTCATATATTTCCCGTTATTTTTACTTCCCGGTATCCCGCGGGAAACTGATAGGGGAGAGAGGGGGGATATCAGGTGGGGTTGAACAGATAGTCGGGCGAGCAGTTGAATTATATTGTTATTTCTGCGATCAGGAATCGATTGTGCGTCCCGACGGAACGCGGTTACAACGTTCGGTCTCGTGGATACCTGTGTTGTGAATTTTGGCGAGGAAATAAATAGTAATAAAGCCCGTTGAGCTATTAGCTAATAGTAATGGAATTTTCTATGTTTGAAAAAATGAAAAAATAATACTGGTTGTAAAGGATACTGACGCGAAAACACCCCGTATTGAGTACATCATTGTGAGCACATAAAAAAAAAAAAAAATGAATTAGTTAATTTAATTTAAAAAAAAAAATCTTCTGTTACAAAAGACACGTTGTTGTTATTGTTGTGTGTGTTGTTGTGTGTTCTGTGTTGTGTTCTGTTGTCTGTGTACAAAAGTGCAATACCTACACAGTCACAATGCATGGAACAGCTGATTTATTTATGACACCAGCCCGCTATACAATAAAATACTTCACTACATAGTATAAAACAAAGTCGCTTCCCGCTTTGTCTGTCCCTATGTATGCTTAGATCTTTAAAAGTCCGCAACGGATTTTGATGCTGTTTTTTTTAATAGATAGAGTGATTCAAGGTATAAGGTTAATTATGGTTTATATGGAAGGTTTATATGTCTAACATTGCACCCGTGCGAAGCCGGGGCGGGTCGCTAGTACAAGATAAAAAACCATAGGTACCGCAGTACATAACGTACATAACATAACGCTTGTAATCCCCGAAAGGTCAGGCAGAGGTGGACTTAATAGCACACCCACATTTCGCCAGTTTTTTTGTTTTTTCTTTTATGTTGCTATGATTTATACGTCAATCATTTTATGGATTATTCGTAAGTATACCAGGTCTAATATAATATGCACACTACTTCTCATTGGTGTTTAAGAGGACCATGAAACTGAACAACATATGTTCTAGGAGTTTTTAGAATTAGCAAAAAAAAATATGTCAGCTGATCTTTTTAAATTACGAATTTCCAAAAGTCATAGAACAAAAATTGTTCAATAACATGATTTGAGTCAGTCAGTTGTGCGTTTACTAGTATGGTACACCTTGTTAATAAAATAGATAAATCTATTTGACTTGTGAGATACTTTCGCTTTCATTATTGGCCTCCTCAGAAAAAAGACTAGCTAACATAGAATAAAATAATAATAAGTCGAGTACCTCCATAATTCTGCCAACTGAAATGCCCAAAAAAATTCGACACAAGTAATATAATATGAGAGTAAATAAATCCCCCTCTATGTCGGTCGTCAAGGACGATATAGCCTTTTTTGATTAACGCCACAAGTACACGTCTCAAGGAAAGGGTTATATTATAATATTCCGACGTAGGGTTGTCAAATTCAAGATTATTACAATTTGTCAAGACTCGTCTCAAGATTGAACCGTCAATCTTTTGGGAAGCCGTCGCGTAGGTCGAGTAAGTCTGTTATAGAAAAAGAGGGAGATATTTCCCTTTGTTAACTTCAAAGCATTGAATACCAAAGGTACAAACTTTAGGAAGTAGATACTACGCAGAAAATTTGAATGAAAAACACATATTACAAGGAACACATTTTTTTTAATTCATCAAATCTTCAACTTATTCATATTTTTTGGGTAAGAACTATTGCAAATTACCCTGTCCTGCCTTATTACCAGAATACGCGACGGCTAAGATACGAGTTGCTATTAATATATTTGTAGTCCAGGTAAAATAAACAACAGCCCAAATTAAAATTACAAACAAAACTATCACCATTAAAAAACGAAATACAACATACGAATCCAATTCCAAACATAATCTTTAAAGCCAGCCATTACATTTTCACTAAACTCTAATAGAACTAGACAGCCCTATTGCTAGCCGCAGCAAAATAATGTACCTACCTAGCCGCAGAAAAATATCCTGCACTTACCAAAGACGCGTATTACTACTACTTATGTTTTATGTCAAAACATAAAAGTATATACGGTTTCTGTGAGAGAATAACAGAAATAAACGGGTGAAATTTAAAATGAGTGATGGCAAGAATGGCGATACTATGAATATATCAGGGTGCGTATGTCGGGGTGTGTGTGAGTGTTTCTTTGAGCAATGGGTGCAGGTGTTATGTTTTACGGAGGAAGAATAAAATATTTGGTAAAGACTTATTAGAGAAAGTGTATCTGGAAAAACATAATATGTTTTTCCTGTTCATATGTTAAGTGTATCTGGAAAAACATAATATGTTTTTCCAGATACACTTAGCATATTATGCATATTAACGTTCATTCGTTTAGGAAAATCTAAAAAAATAATGGAAAAAAGTATTATAGAGGTAAAATTTGTTTGTTAGTTTGTATGTGGGGGTAATCTATGGATCTACTGAACCGATTTTGTAAATTCTTTCACTAGTAGGAAGCTACATTATCCCCGAGTGCCATAGGCTATATTTACAACGTGGGATGGTTTCCGACAAAAACGCGAGCGGAGCCGCGGGCAACGGCAACAGCTAGTTTAGAATACAGACGTTAAAGTGATACAATGTCTTGCTAGAAATATTTAAAGTTGACTTTACGAAGCAAAAGCGAAAAGTGAATCAGTAACAAGATGAAATCTTATGGATTACCTATCTACTTATGTATGAAACCCGTAGTAATACAACCGCCAAAATTCCTTTTTTATGAAAAGGAACTTTTAATGCAACCCCAGCATAATATTCCAAACACGGGCAAAGACTTAAAACCCTCAACTTTGAATTTCCCGAAAACCGGCCGAAGGATGCTTTCGGAACTCGCCAAACAAAAAACTTCGATCGTTATTTAGAATACTTTTTTGCACGTGGATAAATAAAGCCTCCAGCTAAATGCGGCCACTCTTGAAAATTTATTATGATCTATAGATTCTCAGTTCTCTCTTCATAAAAGTCTTACACCCTTCGCATGGGCCGGGAAGTTGGAAACTCAGCCAAAATTATGTCACAAGTTGGTACCCTTCGTACAAAAGTTATTTTACTACTCCACTAAGACTTTAAGTGGGGAATGAAGATGGGGGATAATATAAAAAAGTTCCTTTTGCAATATAAAAAAAAATGTAAGGCCGATTTCTATGGAATTCGGTTGAAAGTCGCAAGGACCGTTTAGCTTTATTGGTTTCAAGTGGCAAGTGCCGTTAATACCGGTTTGGGGAACTTTATTATTGAAGCCTGGCGGGAGTGAAATAAGACCATTCGCTAAGATGATGAAGGTTCAAACTCAGCAGCACTTGGCTATAAAATTGCGAAAATAAAAGTTAATGACACTGCTGATAAAATCTTTCATTAGAATTATATTATTTTATGAGAGCACGCCGAAATTAATAAAACTAGAAACTTAAGTGCTCCTGAAAATTCAAGTGGACGTTCTTAATTTAGAATTCTGAATCTGCTCCACTTACAAATAAAAAACAATGATCTATCCGCATACTTTCTAGAACAAAAAGACTCATTGCAATCTGCAATTTGGCTTCAATTGTTATACTTTTGGATATCTTCCAATAAGGATGCATTTCCTTTACCAATCATATCTTCCATTTAAGACGTTCCTTTAAGACTATTACTATCGCTTATCGAAGAAAACTGCTCAGTAAATCTGTTTGAAAGAGGTTATGGATGGTGAACATTTTCAATCCGATTTATCGTCAAATGAAATCGGAAACTTGCATACGTTTGAGTACAATAGTTAGTTGCTACAGTTGAAACTGCTACAGAAAATGTTCAGATTTTCTTTTCCACGAATTTGAAACCGTTATCTATTATTGCTTTGAAGGTATCGTCAATTTAGAACTAAAACAAAATGCAAATGCAATGCAATGGTTTGTATCGTAATTTTATAGCGCAATGTGTCAATACTAGCTCAAATTGCGGTGCTGCTGCATGCTGCAGAATGTGACATTTTTTGTGATAGGTGTCAGTTCATAAAAGCAAATACCATCATTTGACGCGGTAAGACGAATCACTAACCATTTAAATGTTTGTTTTATATTCTAACTTATACTGTCTCACGGGTGGGTATCGCCTCACCCAGGTCTTCCCGAGAGCACTTCCTACGCTGCCTCGAATCAACCCCGTGGTATGTGTCCAGGTCGTTTCGCCACCTCTTTCTGGGCCGGCCTCGTCGACGCCATCTATCTGTAAGTACCCATTGTGTGCACCATAATTGGCATCTATCAGTGAGAAAAAGTAGATAGTCATGACACAAACCGCCAAAAGTCGACAGATTTGCAAGAGATCTACACTCAGCATTGGGTGGCCAATGGTTGAAGAAAAAGAGAGAGAAAGAGACTGAGAAAAGGTTACTAAGCATGAAAAACACCTCCGAATTACCATACTTGACGTTCCCAACTCCTACGTTCCCAACTTGACGTTCCAATACTCAATTTAATTACCCAAAATTATAGTATTTAGTAGGTATTTCGAAAATATATTTCGTAATTCGTTCAATCTGGCAACTTTGAAGCACCAACTTGTTGGAAATAATTAAATTCCATTCGCGCAACATTCTCTTATTATTATTTATTGGTACGAACTACCCTCGGGCTAACTGCTGTGTGTGTTATTTTATGAAAATTTTTGTTTTCCATTATAAGCATCGGGAATATTTTAAATAGTACGAATAAAGTTCGTTGCTTTTAAGAACGGGGAACTGTTTTGGAATGTCGTTATTTGGTACCGGTTATATTATTGTTATTACAGTGCTGTTGCATAATTTGTTCTCGGCACTGGTTTAGGCGAGCGAGTCATTGAACGTGTATTTGTAACATTCTCGAAAAGCTAAAATAACACGTTAAAATATATAAGGTTTCATGAATAAAATCCCTACTCGATTTGGTTCAAATTTAACCAAATCGAGCAGCCATTTTTTTTTCAGTTTTTCTGCGATCCGCCTGGATAGAATTTTATATTACTAGTGACCATCATGAAAGCTTGTCGCATCCAAGATGTTTGTTAGGTTCTGTACACACATTAGACGGCTGCATAGTGAACCAAGATAAAAGCTTTAAGATCTTTATCGAAAGAAACTGTGCACGGTTCTTGATGCATCATTATATCATTCGTTTTTGTTTTTTATTCTGTCTTTATCCTTGTGTATGAGTCATGTTACTTGACATAAACAAATTTTTTTTTTTGTTTTTTTTTTTTTTTTTTTTTATTATCATGTATCATCGTCATAACCCAAAAAAAAAACACAAATAACTGTCAGCAAACTCAAGGTCTTTTCTACTACAGCTGAATACCTTGAATCCAATCGTTTCAAAACGAAACTGCAGTGCAGAGCTTATTAGGTGGTAACAAGACGGAGTGGCTCAGATTTCCCCCGAGTCGTTGTTCCGTCGGCGTTGGTCAATCTTGCAACGATCGTTGCGATGACGAGCTCATGTCTGAGTTGCAAGAAGCTGTGTTTTAAATCTTGATGTAAAAGAAACCCATTGCAAGAAATCATGTGTAAGTCGATATGATCTGCGATAGTAGATCTTCTTGGAACAATTTATGGCCAAATTAGAATTGAGAAAAATGTTGTACCTAGTCTTGTTATCGGGTTTTTGATGAGAATCTTTCTTTTGATATCAACCCACCTACAAATATTTTTCTTACATCAGAAATAATTTCGATATTTAGATTAAAGGCCATGTTCACCAAATTTTGTAGTTATAATGTCCCAGCATTTTCTACAAGCATCGTCTTTGTGCAGCATTCCACCACCCGCACCAGTATGAGCTTCTCCCCCGCGAGTTTCACTATGCAAATCAGTAAAAACGAATAAGTTTAAATGTTTAATTGTGCATTTAATAACCAACAGTGCTTATTAAATCGGATTCGTAAATTTCAAATCGCACGTTAGTTACAATCAAACCTCCCAATCCACTATTGCACTCCACATTTTTAGTCTAAAAAACGAGTCCGATCAAATCGTAAAATGCCTTCAACAGTGAAAAGAATTGCTACCACCACTGTCACGTAACTGCTGGGTCGTTCACTATCCTGATTGAATATCGATGGGCTCCCCTACGGCAGACCGCCATTGTTTTCCCATTGTGCGCTGCTATGGGACAATAGATTAATGATTATACGTGCCCCACCAAATTGTTATGGCATCATCGAGGAAATACTCTTTTAAACGGCACATAATCGATTGCATTACAGGTGCATATTTTTAATGGAGTTTTTCATGTAAGGATCTTAGCAGGTGGTACTATGTAGCTTCTCCTTACCGCTATAGAAAAAAGGCGTGGTTATTATATATTGCTGTATTGTTCATAAAAAAAAACAGAGGAATATTATTCTTTGTTCAGTTTTGGTCTCGTGGCGCAACAGATAGTTTTGAATTTTAAGCAATCTGGTCGTCGTTCTTTGTTCGGAATAACAAATGATTTACTGCATTCGTGTCTGAAAATCAATATTGAAAAGAATAAGGTGCACAATTTTAAGTACAAATAACGTCAGTTTTGGCAGCATGGCCAGGGCAACGCATATCAAAGATCTCCCGCAAATGAACCGAAATAAACAGATTAATAGAACATACGAATACATTAAACATTCCTTCCATCGAGAGACTACAAAGCGG
Organism: Eugnorisma glareosa; assembly: GCA_947578425.1. NCBI lineage: Eukaryota > Metazoa > Arthropoda > Insecta > Lepidoptera > Noctuidae > Eugnorisma > Eugnorisma glareosa. The sequence goes on along the minus strand of OX387969.1, from coordinate 17,216,742 downwards.
TTTATCGACTAATAGATACTACACACTAAGTGATATTCAACTGCGAAAATTTATAAAAAGAACGGGAGAGACACACAGTAAAAGGAAATATTCGAAACCAGCGATTCAAAAAATTCAAGCAAAATTGAGACGGACACACTCAAGCCGTAAACAAAGTGTGGCCGTCACAGAACTCGACACCTGCTCCTATTTCCCGTAAAAAAGGGCATAAAAATGGCAGGATGGGGGAAAAATAAAAAAAGGAGGAATGAGGACATTAGCCAAACAAAAGGGAGCCGAGAGGGTCATAACTCGAAGCGCATTTTCCTTTGTCACTGTGACGTTGCTAAATCCGCAACTGACGTTATTGTTTAGGCTGAGTGACGAGTTGCGATTTTTTCGTGCGACTCGATTTTGATGAGTGTGATACGGTGCTTGCTCAGAGCTTGCCGTGGTAAAAAAGTTTTCAAAGTCGCGTCTATAATATATTTTATATTATTATAGTTTGTATTGTCACTTGAAAAATAAACTAGTAGAGATAAGGGGTGTATTTCCGTTGACCCCACCGCCCGTGGCCTCACTGGTGAGGTCAGCGGGAATTGATTTAAATAATTAAAGATTGTTCCCGTTGACCCCAAACCGTATTTTTGAGTGTAATAAAATATTATTCAAAAACACTGCAAGGGATCGAGTACTGATAGTACTATTGTGCTAATTATGGGCAGTAGCCTTACGAACAGTACTAGGCGGGCATAAATCCATGAAGATATTTATTACTAGAGACCGTACCTATACCCAGAATTATTCAAATGCATACCACCTTGAGCTCATGCCAGCCTGGTATTTTTGGGGAACATGTGTCATATTATATTCCTTGCCGCGTTTGTAGCCAGGGAAAATATACAAGACCGTGATCAGAGCTGTCGTACTGTATGGACCGAAATATCCGGAATGTCTATTAATTCCCACTGAAATCATTAAGGTTTATTTCATTCCTTCATTTTTAGCGGTAGTGGGGCCAACGAAACGATGGTTTTGAGTTTTCCCGAAGATGGTAGTGGTGGTGGATGATTGAATTTAATTTAAACCCGTGAAACAACCACACCTTCGCTTTTATCTATATTCAGATCCTCCAAGCCTGGCTCAGGATCAACTTCTGGGTTATGAGTGAGTGGTATGAATGACGTCGATTTTGGAGACAATATTATCGTCTCGTCTTCAGTGATGATTTGATTAGTATTTTACGATTTTTTTATTTACCTTTTAGAGATTCAGATAAAGCTCTGTACACCAATGTGAATTTTAACACAGAATCATACAAATTCAACTGAAAAGACATCTCAAAAACGACACAGTCGCAAACGTACACCCGTTCTTAATCCGGCTGTGAATTCGTCCGCCGACGTACCTGGGGATCGCTTCAACTACTCATTTCATGCATATCATATGTAGGTCGGCAGAGTTACAGGCGTACAAGTGTCACGAGCATTAATCTTGTGGCTCGAGTGGATTTGCGAGGTCTGCGCTGTCATTGTTTATCAGTCGTCAAATGTATTATATTGTGGGTGGTGCTAGGAATGTTATTGATGGCTGTATTTAAGGTTTTGTATGTGGTGCTTTTTTATTGATAGTATGTTAATAGAACAAAGCAACAAACTCCAAATCCAATAAGCAGGCAGGAAAATTAAAAGCAGACGGAGAGGATGGCATAAGGTGCCACATCAAACTAGCAACCCGCCCTGGCTTCGCACGGGTGCAATGTTACACATATAAGCCTTCTTCTTGAATCACCACATCTATTAAAAAACCGCATCAAAATCCGTTGCGTAGTTTTAAAGATCTAAGCATTCATAGGTCAGGCAGCGGGAAGCGACTGATAGTGAAGTACTTAATAAACTAAAAACACAAAATACTGTTAGGACATAAAACTCCAGACTAATGTCTATCATTTATAAAATTACCTATTACAGTACAAACAGATAAAAAAGCAGTTTTATCTCCAGTCTTAGTATTTTCTCCGCGTATTATTTCGATTCCAAAAACCCAGAGCTATTTTTCCTGAAATCCTCCACAAAGAAGCCTATCTACTATTTCATTTACCAAGAGTCTATCTATATCGATTTCTTTTGTTCTGTCAGGAGTCCATTTCTCCTTGAATAGAGCGTACGTTGGATCGCCTCGGGCAACGAGCCGCAATGTACCGAAATCAAAACAAAATAAACGAATGTTGCAAGAGATTGTACCCATTGAAGGTCGTCGAGTTAGATACTTCTATTTGCGATGTATATCACTTTTAGGTATAGACAATACAAATAAAATAATGAAGATATGAACCTCGTCGAATTTTGTGTCTATTGACTTATCGAGTTTCCAATTTATGTAGTAAATCTGATGGGTTATTATTGTTTGATACCGTTCGGACTATTCTAAGCCTTTCGATATGTAAATTTAACTAGTTTTATCCAAAGGACTTGAATTCCACGATTGCTATCCTAAAGCCACAATCAGCTTATTCAAGCCAAGTCGTAAACACATTTAGATAACCAAACCCTATGCCAAATGGTTTCTATGGCAACATTATTGCTCACGACCTCTTATTAAAACATCTATCTAACCAAATATTAGCATTTACCAGACTCCAAATAATATCCCTAATCCATCTTCTTACTAACCTAAGAATTAACCCACTAATTCGTTTTAGTAAATCTTCAAGCGTGTCAAAGCGGGGATTACCCTTGACCCCTGGCCTCTGGCCCACTAGAGGGAAAACATGAGCGATAACGCTCGCAGCATCTATTCATCACCTACAATGAAAGCTTTGCAGATAAATCGCGGCCATTCTCATCGTTAAGTAATAGCCCAGCCGACTCCAGGACCATTCCGGTTGGATGGATACGAAAAAAATATGGACGTTTGTATTTGACTGCTAAGATTCCTTACGGAGGTATGTTCTTATCAAGGTTCTGTTTAAGAGCTTTGGGCGTTGTTTTTGGCATTTACGGGTCACTTCTCATGGTAACGATTGACCCAAGTGAAAGAATAAAGTGTAGAGAAATAATGTGCTTGGAAAATGCGGCAATGTCTATAAAATGGAAATATTAAGACGGTGCCAGTATAAGATAGTAGAAACGTGGTATACGCCAAAAGATAAATATCAAAACTAAAGTAAAACCAGCCAAGTAAAACTATTTGTTAAAAAAGCTAAAACATCCATCCCGAGACACAGACATATTAGAGGTACAAGACGATAAATATGAAAAATCAAAACATCTTAGAAATTTTGCCGCAGTGGGACAGACATTATAGTTGTTTGTTTGACATGGCGTAGTTTTTCACATTTTACGACTACAATCCGGTTTTTCACATTGTTCAATATTCGTCCTTGGAAAGTTGCGTGTACTCTGCGATTGAAAAAAGAAACCACGCGATGAAACGTTATAAATATATTTATTTGCTAGTAGGGGGTTGAGGGTATCTTGAATTTTTGAAGATCGAAGCAGACGCGATTTAGGTTTGTTGGTTTTTTGTCGTTAAATTGGAAATATTAATTGGAGATGTTAAACTTGTGTAGAAGAAAATTATATTTTTCATCGTCTTTTCTTCCCGGCTGCAATATACTCAACATACCTTTTTCCGTCTTGCCTTCTATAAAGAATCCAGAATCGAGAAAAAGTGGATATTTCACGTCGACACTATCAAAAGTTATTTTACTAACACCAAAAGGGACGTGGCACGTAAAGAAAACTATTTCAAGTGAGGTAAAGTGAAGGATTTGGTCATGCTATAAAAACCAGGCCACATATACTCGTACCTACGAATTTTATGACCCTAAACCCGCTATTTCCTGCCTAGTTACTTTCTGATTTGTATCTAAATTTTTACTTTATTTCCATCGACCATGACATGTAGTGGTATGCTCCGATAGTCAAGTGATTTTTATTAATACTCGTATAATAAAAATAAACTGTATTTTCTTAGAACAATGAACAAGGAATCCAAAGGAATTGAGAAGATAGTTGGCAGATTACATGAGGAGCTCGTGGTTAAATAAGAACAGTTGCACAGGTCGATCTTCTAGGTTAAGAAACGCTTGCACGGAGGACACTCGGTATGTAAAGGATGGTTACCCATCCACACCTTGGGATGGGTAACCATCCTTTACATACCGAGTGTCCTCCGTGCCTCTGAAAGCACGCTAAGCCGTTGGTCCCAGTTATCATTTGTAGATTCCAAGTGGCCCAAAAGTCTGACCAACGGGTACCGTATTACCCATTAACTGGGCTGTGCATGTCAGATAGGCAGTCGCTCTATGTAAATTACTGGTATGCAGCTGCATACGGTTACACTGGATGCTGACCCCGACATGGTTTGTAAAAGGCTAGGTAGATGACGAGGTGGAGGATTACATGGTACTGTTCCACATTTTGATTGAACATCACAACGCATCAATAAGATGCAAAGCTTCTAATCCAAAATACAATCTACAGAGTAATATTAATAATATCAAGAAAATAATAGAAGCTCAGACAATCGCGTTTAGGTGTAAGCGAATCTAATTTCTATATCACATAGTTTAAGCCGTTCAATTTGTTTGACACAATAATATGTTATTTTCGTGTGTATTTTTGTATCAAGTACAAATGAAGGTGACATTAGTGTCGTCCCGGCGAAGCAATCATAATATTAGGTGTATACTATGGAGTATTTACGTTCTTTGTTCAATATTGGGCTTAGTCTCTTTCGTTGTTTATTCAGTACACACTCGATATTTTATTTACATACAAACTTGTTAACGAGTAACACATTGAAAAGAGAATTCCGTGGCTATGAGTAGTTTATTGTTATTACCAGTTAAATAGTTTCCTCTAGAATCAACGTTTAGATTGGTGGTAAAAATCGAATATGTTCTAAAACTGTGGTAATATTATTACCACAGTTTAAATAGTAATAATTAGTAATTTCAAACTTTTGGTAAAACCGTAGCAAAGCTAACGTTATTGGACATAATTGTTGGATACAACATAAAATATTTTTATTATAAAAATTAATTTGCAACATTAAAACACTATTATGTTAACTAAACTGGCAACATTGTTTGTCACTTTTTCTTTGCTCCTGTTCCTTGTACGTGGCGGTCACGAAATCTAAAACTTTTTACAGTATTAACTATTAATTGTGAATTGTGAGAGTCATATCTCCATTAAACTGTGTGAAGTGGAAAGAAACCGAAGTTTTCATTATTGCTCATCAATCCACCCAAAATATTGGTGGTGCGGAGCTGGCAGTATACACGCGCTCCCGCCAATAATGATAAGTCATAAATAGCAATGGCCCTAAAATGCGACCTTGTGGCATCCTACCAAAATATAGCTAATATTATGAAATTACCACGTCTCGGCCCTTAATTCCATCACTTAGGGAATTTTACCTCAAAAATGTGGAAGTTTCAAGGACATCGTCCGTGTCTCGTCACATCCCCTCGGTACAAAATTGTTGGAAACAAATCGTCTAATGAAACAAAGGACTCATCTTACAGCCAGAGAATATAAATTTAATTATCAAACTCTTACTTTTGGAGTTCATTACAATTTAGTTGAGATGGTATTATGTAGGTGTAGTATCGTGGGCGAATTCTATGAATTTTGTTTTACTTTGACAGAAAATATTTAACTGTATATTATATTATGTTATTTTTTTATTCCACTTTACGGAAGAGAAATGTTTTTGTACGTAGGTAGGCTTAGTAGTTGATTTGATTAAAGCAAATGATACACTCAAGGACTTTTTTGCGCCTCATCCAAATTATCTTGTGTCCAAGACATGATGAAATAAAACTTAAGCAACTTCTTCTTAACACAATGAACATAATTTCTTGTAAAGTCAATATCACTTTACAGAGTGCTTTTGAAATAGAGTACAGAGGCACTTGACTTTCAAATACAAATAAAAAGTAATTTAAAAAGAAACAGACGAGTATTTACTGAAGTAACTTTCATGCTATGCAAATCACTGTATCTAAGTTAGGCGAAGAGATCTTGGATTCTCATCTGAAGGGTTTACTGATAGCCTTAGGCAAGGAGAACTAAGGGTGGGAGACGAGGGGGATTGAAACAGAATATTGTATTAAACGCGGATATCCCTTTTGACAAGTTTTTCTTTGAAGCACCTGTTACAGCGATGTTTTAATAACTTTCCGATACTTGGTACTCTTTTTGACTTAAGTAAAGTGAGATAAAGTCAAAGAGGGCCCGATATCGATGACATGGTTTGGCTATCTGAGCGCAATTTACGCTGGGGCAGGTACCGATGGAAAGGAAAATAAACATTTAGCTAAAATTGTTGCTACGCTGCAAGGAAAACATGGTAGGTAATCGAAACGGAATTAGTGGGACATTCTACCAATGTGTCCGATAATGTCTTAGGAATAAAGTTTTCTAATTGTAGCGAAACAAAATGGTTTGAGTTGTCCCACTGAAAATCTTGATCTGCAGTTCAGAAAAATCAGACTGCCGTCACATCAGTGAAACGTCCAGATTTTTAATGACTTAGAGATGTTATTGCAGATACAATTGATTTAATTGGATATTGTATTAGTGATATCGAGTAAACAGCAAGTCAAGACTAATGCTTTACACCACTGGAAGTAGACCTTTAATTACACTGGGGCATTGCAGTATCGTGCCATTGAACTGAAACGGAACCAATGATGGAGGAAATACAACAGCGATAGTAATCGGTGATTAACATTACGATAGCACTTGCTAATGGTATTGGTCAGAAATGCGATACCAATAAGTTTTGGACGCAGGCCAAATAGCAAGCATGTAGTAATTACATGTGTTGAGCTGTACTGGCTTGTGCTAAACGAAGCTTAGTATGTGGTCTTAGCTTCGAATGACGTATTAGTTTTCATTGATGTCGTGTTTGGCATCTGAAATGGTGTCAGAGAAATTAGTAACGGGACAGTATGACTTAATATGCATATGGCTGACTGTAGTATAATTTGTTGCATCACTGAATAGGTCTATTGGAGTGTGTATATTAAATGGAAATGACTTTATATTATCAAAACCATTGAATTGAATGTTGACTTATGATAGACAAGTATTGACTTCTCAGTTTCGGTCCTAATCCAATCTCAAAGTGCTGTTTTTCACGTTATGAAACAAGTTTTTCTTTATTATTATCATTAATATTACAGAGATATCGGTTAAATGTATTTTTGATAACGGTCAAAGCTTTTGAGCAGCTTTTCCCAATGCTTTTAAAAGCTTTTCTTTGCGTTGCAATGATCGCATTTAATCCTTTTCGCGATCGCAGCAACTTCCTTACTGCTTAAAGCACAAAAAATAAGCAAAAGTAAAGTCCCAACATACAAATATGCATGATAGCCGCGATTGAATCGTGTTAGGGTGGCGATTTACGCCGGTGACGCGTTAATAAATTTCGCCCAACAGCAGGCGAGCGCTGGCAGTTGGGGCGTGTTATGACTGTAATAGTTCACTCTCTGCTAGTACTGGACCAGAACGGTTACATGTAAGTTACGTGCGTCACCAACGTCTTTCCAGAAAGTGATAATTTTTATACATAATTGAATTTTGAGATCTTGTTTAGTTCAACTTGCGTACCTAAAAAATAATAATGATTTATTAGCCTTCCTTATTCCATATATCATAATTTCCAAAGAGACATGGAACTCTTCCAAGCTTGGCAACTTCTTCCAGTCTTGACTTATCGCATCCAGTGGGTTCCCGTGGCCTTCAAAAGTTCACAGTTCATCGCCCATATTGTGGAACGTATTGACACACACACATTTATCACATCGGCCAATCTTCTGTAGTAATCCACTACCACTCAAGTCTGACAATCTCAGTACTTGGAAGTCTAAGTAGTTTTATTACACTTAGTTATTTTTTTAGACAATAAACTCGAGTTTTCACACTTTAACTTCTTTCACTCTTTTCACATCAACTTTCACTAACACTCGCTTTTTCAACTCCACCCATCTGATCCCAACTTAACGTCGCTTAACCGGCCCTTATTTCATTTGAAGTTATTAGATTGTTGTTACGCGGCCGCCTGCATTTATGATAGGCTGTATTAACACCCACTAAACGGTATATGTTTTTGAAATGGCGCGAATTATACCACATTACTTAGAGGGAAGTTATGTTGTGTACAGTGCTGGCAGGGTTAATGTTTGTGTTGAAATGTGAGGGGTTATGGAGAGAACTGTAGAGGTCTGAAGTTGCTGTGGTTAAATTAGTGCAGAACACGAAGACGTTCAACAATGCTCCATTTTGAGATAGATATTTGAAATTCTTTCTTTTAGTACTTACTAGCGACCCGCCCCGGCTTCGCACGGGTGCAATGTTATACATATAAACCTTCCTCTTGAATCACTCTATCTATTAAAAAAAACCGCATCAAAATCCGTTGCGTAGTTTCAAAGATTTAAGCATACAAAGGGACATAGGGACAGAGAAAGCGACTTTGTTTTATACTATGTAGTGATATACTTCATAACCAATAGCGTATACCTAGCTGTTCATCATGTTTAATACTCTCAAATTGCAGTAAACCAATGACTCGATTTTAAACCTCTCTAGAATCGTCGTTGTGCCCATCTAATCTACGTGCAAAATGTGACGTTAAAGAGAATGTATTTCTTTTGAAGAAAAACAAAATTATAACAAAATATGACTGGCTGTTGTAGTCATAGGAGAATCTTAACGTACAGTTTTTGTGATTGAACTACAAAAATAAAAACTGCTTAAATTTATACTTAATGTTGTGTAAAGTTAATGTAATGGTTTCAGTAAATAATTTCGTTCAATTAAGCAAAACCGCAGCCCGTCACCGCTTGCGTCATATGCAATTAATTATTGTAAATAATAATACCAACGGAAATTGTAATTTATGATGTATTAAAAATAACAAATACTGCATTTGTATCGTATTACTTCTACACAGTGCCGAACGTTAAATGAATTTAAAATGGAGAACACATGGAATACATGTGAAAGTAAAAGCCGAAATGAAACTGCCCTACTGAAACATTAAACGGGCATCAGTAGGGTGTGCTTGTCTACAGGGTGCAACAAGACCCTTATCGAAGCCTTCAACCAAGCACAGTACATCAAACTAAGAAACTTTACACAAAAAATATTACTGGGAAACGACTTTTTTTTTTGGGGTAGAAAATCACGTTTTACGGTAGGACTCAATTTAACGGACTCAAAACATTGTGATGGTGGATGGATTGTATGGTACGGCGGTCGTTGAGGTGCTTAAAGTAAAAATCATACATTAAAAATATGTACTTAAAATAATAAAAAAAACTTTTGAAAAAGTTGGAGCTTTGACCCACACCAATATCTCCGTAACTAAAAGGTGGTCTAGAACAAAAAAAAACCGTAATGACGGGGAAAACAAGTGCCTTTCGGTTTCGTTAAGGATCTTGTTACACCCTTTATACTTAGGCGAGCTTCCTACCAAGCGAGCAATGGTGAAGTTCAAGGTGTACGAAAAGTGGAGTCATGATCGAAATAAGGCGTAGACGGAAATAATATTCATTGAAGACGTGGTCGGTAAACCGGCAAAAATCGTATATCGTTGACATCGTCTCTGTCCTAGGACAAGATTGATGTCAAGAGTATTTAAAAACAAACTTGCAGGAGACAGTCTCGTCCCAGCATTTCTAACGGCTGCTGCTCCTACATTTAAAAACAAACTTGCAGGAGACAGTCTCGTCCCAGCATTTCTAACGGCTGCTGCTCCTACATTTAAAAACAAACTTGCAGGAGACAGTCTCGTCCCAGCATTTCTAACGGCTGCTGCTCCTACATTTAAAAACAAACTTGCAGGAGACAGTCTCGTCCCAGCATTTCTAACGGCTGCTGCTCCTACATTTAAAAACAAACTTGCAGGAGACAGTCTCGTCCCAGCATTTCTAACGGCTGCTGCTCCTACATTTAAAAACAAACTTGCAGGAGACAGTCTCGTCCCAGCATTTCTAACGCCTGCTGCTCCTACATTTCTAACGGCTGCTGCTCCTACATTTCTACAATCATCATCTCGAAAAGAAACCCGGTTTAGATTATCTTAACAGAAGCCACTTTGTCTGTTTGTGTTTGACAAAATCGAATAATGCTGTGACTTTGAAACAAATCCCATCAATTTTGCTTCCCTTAAAAATCACCAGTTCGAACATTAATCACCATGTTCAATAAATTACGTAATAAATAATCCCCGTAAGACTCGAGTAAGCACTTCTTAGGGACTGAATAAAAAATATTATCGAGTTAAATAAATCACTGGGCGACAGTAAATGTACCGTGGACCAGTTTTAAGACCGCCAGCAATGGAATGAAGTACACATTCGTAAAACATGTACCGTGATGTATGGTACCTTCGGCGTACGTACTTTGGTTCCTAGAATGTAGAGATTAGGATTGGCACTGTCTTTGTAATGAAAAGTAATAGTTATCTATCCTCACTTTAAGGTTAGCTTAAATGATGTTACAAATTAATCATGATGACGTTGACTGATGGGTAAAAATAATATTTCATAGTAATAACTAGCCTATTCAGAAATAACCCATTTTATTATTAACTAGCGACTCGCCCCGGCTTCGCACGGGTGCAATGTTAAACATATAAACCTTTCTCTTGAATATCTATCTAGTAAAGAAAACCGCATCAAAATCCATTGCGTAGTTTTAAAGATCTAAGCATACAAAGGGACAGACAGATTGAAGTAAAAAAAAAAACAAAGAACATGGTAGTACATTTTTTTTTTTTTTGGAAAACCCGTATAGCGAAGTTCAGCTGTTATTTGCATGCAGTGTCCACAATAATATTCTTAAAACAGATAAGAGAACAGGAAACCCAACTAAAACCTTCAATAAACAAGAAATTCACGATGCAACCAATAAAAAAACGAGAAGTAACATTAAATTGAATAAAAATATTATGAAAGCTCACCTAAGAGGTTTAGGGGAGGCGGACTAGACAGGGGGACTGAACTAAATAAAACTAGTAAGCAGGAAGAGCTGGGGAATTGCCCCTGTACAACAGGACGGCACGGCAACAAGAGAACATCGATAAACAGTTACTAATATGCACATACTAATGAGATTACTCTTCCACGATTCTACATTCCACGCCCGTACCTACACTGCGTGGAGAGCGCGCCCTAACATAAATCGTAGGACGGTTGTCGTTACGCCAGCTATAAATCTAACCATTCACTAATACACCACATTCAAATGTTACCGGCAGGGGGGGAATCTCGTATGCGACTAGATTTCTTTCCACCCCAACGGGGGGAGTTTCTTTGCACCTTAAAAGCGGTGCGTAAAGTATGACCACATTTATCTCGAGCAAGTTACGGTGACGTAAAGGTTAGGTTAAAGTGTAGGCGATTTAAATAAATCTTTGTTACGTTGTTATTGTAATTTAATGTGTTTTAACGGGGAACTGGTGAATGTAGACTTAAATTGAGTCTGTCGTTTGCTTCTATCACTTAAAACTTTCGTTCTTAACTTTTAAATAATGTTATAGGACACATATCGCCATGAAAGTTGTCATGGAATTAAATCTGCTTTTCTGTCATATATTCTAAATAAGACAAACTAATATTAAGATAAACTAATATTTATTAAATTAGTTTTAAAGTTTGTATGTAGGGGTAATCTCCGGAATCCTATTATTAGGATACAATTTTATAAAATATTTAACTGGCAGAAAGTTAGATTATTCGTGGATTCTATATTATATCACAATTTTTGCGGACGAAGTCGCTGGCAAAGTGATAGTCATTTTAGAGAGAAATTGAAAACTTATGTGAACCTAACAAAAACAAAAATTAAAAATTAGATTTACCGATGATGAACCACTTCATGCAGGTGTTGGTGAGGCAGGAATGATCCATCATCGATGATTTTTGTAATGTTTTTTTTTTGTTGTTTTTCTTTCTTTTTTTTGTAATGTCTTTGTTTTGTTGTTATGTATGATTTTTCTGGGAGCGTAATACCATTATACACTAACATAGTTTTTTTTTTAAAGTTTTTTGTAACTAATCCGTGGATCATTGTTGTCTGAGCAAATAAATTATACCCTAAAATAAAAACTAAGAATGACGTTTTCGTGTGTAGGTAAAGTAAATAGCGTGTTATTATTCACGGTTGGCCTTAATTAATTCCGTACTCTTTCACTATAAACACAACTTCATAAAACTAATAAATCACAAGTTCCCCAGAGTTCAATAAGTCCAAATTTTTGCTAAACACGAAGCGATCCGAAAATAGACATTTTTATACCACGTGAGGGGAAGTTAGTCAGTGAAGGATGTTGAATTCTTTGGAGGTCCCCAGAGACTACGAGGTACTAGCAACTAACCTAAATGCACCTCAAGGAAGGCACAAATCTTCGGGTCATTGTAGTATGAGGAAAAATTACGGAAAAACCCTTCAGTATGTACAATGAGTGAGTGAATGAGATTCCCGATGGTGCTTGGGTATTATGTTTATGGGTTGGAGTGGTGGTTTGTGGATAGTTAAAGGGTTTACTGGTTCGCTTATAGCTTTATTATAACGTAAAAAGGATTTGTTAGGAAAATTTGAAACAATGTTATTATAAAGTCGATCAAACGTGTGCTTTGTTTCTATGAACGTTACGACTTAAAATACAATGTTTTTTTCATCTATATCATCGAAAATTATTTTTAGTATTACTTGCACAATATACAAGGTGTGACGGACCCTTCATGAAGTCGTCTACAAAATATTCTGTACATAAAACTAAGTAACTGCGCAAAAAATAATGCTGGGAAACGAATTTTTTTTAAGAATGATAATGGGACATATCGCAATGAAAGTTGTAATGGAATTTCTGCTTGTCTGTGAGATTTCTTAGGAGAGAAATTGAACAGTAATGTGAACCTTACAAAAACTAAACATGCCGTTTCCATGTGTTGGTTTTTTTTTTGGTCTGAAAAATCTTATTTATTCTTCATGGTTAATTCCTGGTAGCATTCAATATAACGCACTCAAAACATTGTGCTGATGGATGCATTCAATAGTACATTTTTCTTTTCATTTTCATTCCTTCAATAGTACAGAGGGTTATGGGAGTATTGTACATAAGGTTATAACACGAAAAAGTTGGAACTTTGACCTTGTAAATCGCCGTATCTATAAGGTTCCCAGGTCAGAAAGCCAAAAAAAATCGGCAAAACAAGTGCCCTTCGGCTTCGTTAAGGGTATTTTTCAATCCTTTACTACTTTAGCTAACACCAATACTAGTCATGAGGCAAGGTACATATTGATGTAAACCTAAAATCAAGATTAAAATTTCTGAATTTTTGAAAACCTTTTCCGCCCTGCTGCCGCTTATCTTAAAACCCGCTTACAGTATGACCTTGGCGAATGCGTGACGGCATTTTGTTTGCATCCCGTATTCTTTCGACATCTCTTATATTTCTCTCGTGCCAAATATTGTGGAGTAAAAACATTCCTCTTCACGGATCTAGTATTTCAATCGAGCAACGCTAAAATGTTGGAGGCCAGAATCTGATATCTATTATGTATGTAGATTCAACGTTTTTGGGAAATATTTCCCTCCGGGCTTTCTTAAGATTATCACGGACAATTAATGAATGTTGTGACGTTGTCGCTATTTTTACACGTGGAAAAACTAATGCAAGAAAACAGTTTTAGAACGTGTTAAAACTAAAAAATATAAAAAGAAAAGAAATATCTCTTAAAGTGTGTGTGGTTCATAGTAATGCTGACATATTTATTACATGACATAGCTAGTTTGCATTCAAAGCTGCAGGTGGACACTGTAATTTAACTAAAACTCCGGACAACAATGGTCTAAAAAAGCAGGTGGCCAACCCTCACAGCGACAATCGAAAAAAACCTAAAAGAAGAGGCAAATATTGTACAAAATCACTCCGAATATAATCAATCATTCTTTAGGCAAGGTAGAAGCTCCTGAGTGGTAGAATTTGACAGGGAAAATGCAAACTTTATATTGAGCGCCTCTCCTCCAAGTCATGGAAAGTTGAACAACTTGCTCGAGATATTTAAGAGTCAAGTTTATGCCGAATAATGGAAGAGTGCTGGGTTAAAAAGGGGAGTTACCTCAACGCTGGTCCGAGGAATTCGGAAATATGGAGCTGTCCAAAAAAAGGGAAGAAATACTGACCTTACGGATTTTGCTCTCACTATGTAAAGCTATCTTTTCAATTTCAAACGGAAAATTTAATGGTGTTAAAAGATCCGTACATGAAAATTTCAGTTTTCTTTTTAATATTAGATAGCCTAAAAACTACTAAAACATTATTTTGAAAAGAAACTAAACCTTTGAAAGTAACACGACTTCCAAAATAAAAGTAAAAAAAAAAACTTACAAATCACTTTATAAAATATTAATTAATTTCTTCACGATTATTTAGTAGTTACTCCACCATCAACAATGAATATGAAAAAGGCTGTAGCTCAGCTTATCAAGTTTTTTCGGCGAAGAGTCTAACTCAGTCCAAAGTTGAGAATAAACAAGTGTTGTTTTAGTGTTCAAGTTACCTCTAGCAGAATGGAGTTTTAAGTTGATAAAATAAAAAAAAAACGTAGTGAAAAATCTCACGGGTGAAACTTTGAAAAAATAACTACAGCTCCGGGACTGTTGAACGATTTTAGTTTTTACGTGTTCCTAGTTTGTGGCAGTTTTCTCGTTAACTTGAGTTTCGAAGACAGTGATGTGAATAAAGGGATGAGTGAAATATTGTGTGACATTATTAAATTGACAAGAGACACATGTGAATTTTTTATGTGTCTTGATGGCCATATGTGTTAGGTACTATTTTATCATGAACTCAAATAACATAGACTTCAATACGAAAAGACGGATGAATATTTCGATAAAAGTATTAGATCACTCGATCTCTCGATTTTCTTGGTCACAATACAGATGATTACTGAGTAAAAATATGATTCTATTTAGTCCGTCAGTTAGATTATCTATAAATATTGGATACGTATTGTTTGTTTTATCAAATAAATAAAAAATTACGAAGATAAATTGCATCAAATAATCGAAGTGGGGGTTTGTGACACCACGCAAGTTTTCGACGCACTGTATCTACTGTATGTCTTCATTTTTAGTTTACGTGAAAAAAGAAAAAATACGTAGGTATCCAATATTTTTTTGAAAATCTCTCTGACGGATTTATTAGTTTTTTTAGTCATACACCATCACCCATCATATTTTTTTTTTTTACCGATTGGAAATCATCAAATAACCCCCCCTCCCGCTCTGGGCTGAGCAGGAGGGAGTGTCAGACTTTTACTGACTAAAACCCATCATCCATGTTCCTTCCTTTGCCCTTTGTGTTCCAGGGCCGCGGTATCTCTTTCGAACAGTCCGCGCAACCCTGGCAGGCGTCGGTCCTTACGGACCCCTTCCATCATCCATCATCTAGTATTTCACAAAACTGGTACCTACTACGAAAGTATTATTCTACTGCTACATCTTATGTTCTTGTTGTAGGATAAAACTGCATGCTTTTGTTATTGTTAATTTTATTTTCCCATAAGCCATGACCACTTATTCGCCGCAATACTGGCAACCAGCTGTGGTCAACATAGTTGCGTTTTTCATACAAAACAACTGCATGTAACTACCCTTTAACGTGTTCGTTGTTGGCCGCATAAGTGAACCTTTTTTCTTGCGATTAGTGCTATTGCAAACTGAAGTCTACCATTACACATGCACTTAGTACGTAGACTTATTATCGGATAAAAGTGGCAGTAATTACCTGCCTCCTATGTAAGCAAAAAAAAAACAAATTAAATATTTTGTATTACTGCTTTGTAAATTGTTAAGCTGGTATGCAGGACTGTTTCACGAATTATTATACAAAACACTTCAAAACCATCGTTATCATTGAAGGAGCAAGAACGAAATCGGAATATTCTGTGGAGCACACATTACCCACTAATCTATACATTTATTTATATAATAAAATTGTAAAAGGCCGATGTCTGTAAATTGAAAAAAAAAAATAGGGTCTTTATTAGATCAAAAGAAGCCAAAATGCGTCGCGGGCGAACTATTAGTGAATCTGTAAATGGAATACTCGGTCGACAAGAAATACATTGAGAACTAATTCTACCTGCGTCATTCAACTATTGGCTGTAAGGTATTTTAAGGGTATGAAGAACAGGGTGTAAAGCCAGGGTGTTTTTAAGTCGCGGATAACTAACTGCGTTATTTCGAATTTTGATGTTAGTTTTTCTTTTGAGTCATAGATGGCGCTGTAGTACTTTTTGTATTATGTTGCTGTTGTATTGCTACAGTAAAACGACCACCTATTTTGCATTCTATACTACGAAAAAGATGCTTCATCTCTGGATTTGACGTGAACCTTAAAAACTGAAAAGTGGAAATGTATCTAAAAAGTTACTACGAGTATGCTAATTACTTAACAACATGGCGCAAAAGAAAAAAATGGAATTAGGAAACCTGAAGCAGATTATTTTCCTAATCTTGTATTTTCACATTCATCAAAGTTTTCCCTTGAAAGTGAAATTGGAATTTAATCTCATAATTGAAGTTTCAGTAAAAGCTGAATTAGATGTAGGTGTAATTACAGGATTGAGGATCTGACTTCAATCATGTTTGATTACTGAAATCGTGTAATTATGTTTTGTTGTTGTTACTATGTTTCGGGAGATAGACAACTCTTACAATATACAGGCTGTGGCTTTGCATCCTGGTCAAATTCAAGGAGGTATCTATACTAATGATTCTCGACCCGAGTCGATTATAAAAGAGTAGGTTTTTTTATTTTATTTTTACGGTTTTCAGTAAGCGTAAACCACTTCCTAGTTTCCATACTGTACATAATTATACTTTGGAAAAAACGTTTGCGTTTGTGTGTGTGAAGCGTTTATAGGGATAGGAACAGACGGGCTGCGTTTTAATACGGGTGGAATACATTTAACGATTTCCGTTAAAAAAAAACCTAACCTTTTCATAATCGATTCGGGTCGAGAATCATTAGTGGAGGTACACACGGCTACACATCAAGCTATACATTTCCAGTATAAGCTGACCTCGCATTGCACGGAAATCATATACAATGCGAGATCAGCGTAAACTGGATATTTATAGCTTGATGTGTAGCCGTGTGTACTAATGATTCTCGACCCGAATCGATAATAAAAAGGATAATTATCATTTATACCTTCTTGAATTTGACAAGGATACAAAGTGACAGCCGATGGGGCCGAAAAGTTCTGGGAGGCCTAGGTCCAGCAGTGGACGTCTTTCGGCTGAAATGATGATGATGATGACAAAGCGACTGCCTGTATATTACTAAAAATTAAAAATTTTGCTTTTGCAAGAATATCTCTCTCTGTCTCTCTCTCACTCGTGTTTTTCTAAGTTTTCGTGGGCTGTCATATAATTTGCAAGTTATTTCATTCGTACTCAGTTGGTTTTAACAGAAACCTACAATGTGAAAAGCATCATTTTTTTTTATTAGTCTTTAACAAACATGAAGTCAAACAACATAGTGTCTGGTGTTGCCTCGGTTTCGCAAGGTTCTAATGACTTGAAAGATATCGCGATTCTTTCAAAATGTAAATTTAATAAACTTGTACGACATTGTCCGAAATTATCTAATTGATGGTGTGAAAATCACACCAAATTCTGTTTCAGATTTTAAAGACCAAGAACTTATTTAACATGGCATACAAAGAGAAACAAAAAGTGAATTTAATGAGTATTCCATGATAAACATTATACGTATTTTCTGCAATTCGCATGAGAGTATTTCGGCATAACCATACATACTTTACGAACCTTAATATCTGTGGATTGACCCCTCTGCAAGCTTAAGTATTTAGTTAATTAAAGCCAAGTGCACGCTACGCTAGATATACCCTCTGCGGTTGCAGTGCGGATATGCGGTCATGTATTATGTTCGGAAATTTCGGATACGATAACCTGAATCACTGAGATGTATAATTTGAGATTGGGTAACTGAAATATGCTACGAGCAAGTAAATATTTTTTTTTTTAAATATTTGGTTATCTTTTTGAAACGAAAGCCGAGCTTAATGCACGTTACAATGAATAATAACAAAGAAAAATGCCCGATAAAATACGTATTTTACGTCTCATTTTTAGCAGGGATTGCTAACTTACGATAAAATAACATCACAGCTGTAATGGTGCTGTAATGGTTAGGCAGAAGTGTATCTAAGGGTACACACACATTTCCCCAGTTATTTTTTAAACCCCAAGTAATAGGGAGCAAGCCAATTGCCATCAATCGAACACAAATCCAGCCTCCGTGGCAGCTACTGAGAAAAACCCAATAACGGATTGCCCGACCTCGGAATCAAACCCAGGACCTCATGCTCAGCAGTCGTGATTGCGACCGCTTGACCAACAAGGCGGAACGTCCTATAAATTATATTAATTCTAAAAAAGGTTTTCTACAAACACTGGAGTCATTTTTTTAAGTAAAAGAGGTCGGTATTTCCTATCGAAAGAAATACGCAAACAAAAGTATTTTATTTTCGTCCTGTGTCATCAGCTTCCCTCACATTGGCTTGTCTATAAAACAACCCCTCTGTAAAACGGTCGGCCGTACAATAACGGCACACAAACACATTTACATTAGTTCTCGTAATGTACCACATTAGGGCTATTGCCTACAACGAGATAATATACGAGTATACGAGAAAACATCTCAACAGTTTGTATTGCGCTCAAGTAATTTGTGAAGGCGGATATTTTTCTTGAGTATTGCTCCGTGCGGATATTTATCCGATTTTGAATCGAGCGGCACTAATGTGGAGTTATCTTTAGTTTAGTTTTTATTGTTACTTGTTTTGGTACGGTAATGTATTTCTGGGTGAAGTAGTTCAGGATAATCTACACTATGTTCTATGTTAATGGTTTGGTTTCCGCATGTAGTCCCTAAAGTGGACCATTGTACGTGAGCCATGGTGGCCGTTTAATTAGTTATAATGTACACTATGTAGGAGCTCAAATATATAAGTTAGATGAAAATGTAATTTCCGTTTATCGGTAGGTTTGCTTAAAGTTAAATTCTAATAACTAGTTTTTGAACTCAATTATTAATAGGGGGCGAGCCTATTGCCATCAGTTTGGTTAATTCCAAATAAATTTCTCTGTAGCAACTGAGAAATTCATGATGGAAAATCCCAATAACAATTTGCCCGACCCGGGAATCGAACTCAGGACCTCATGTTCAGCAGTCGTACTTGCGACCACTAGACCAGTGAGGTAGGCAGGCACATTATAATGTAAACGTAATTATTTTCTTCTATCGCCAACAATCATCCATCCACTCTCTTTCCTAGAATTTCTACAAAACAATTTACCCAATGACTTACGTACGTGGTAATAAAACCCATCTTCAAGCATAATCCACACCAATAGGTTTTACGACTACATTAATCGGCACAGTAAAACGTTACCCTAATTTGTTCGACAATAAAATCGAACACCGCTGTGCGAATTGAAGATTTTTATGTACCTGGAACAAGAAAACAAAGTCGTTAAGTGCGAAGACGTAAAAACATTAGTAAAAATATTTATTATTATGTGTGGTGAGTGTGGGTTCCGCCTAAGAATGATGGAGAAAATCTTTCCTCATGAACTATAAGAGTACCTACTTACTTACTAGAACGGTAACAGCATTGGTCTCGAGTTCGAACCCAAGATACGCACCACCGATTTTTCGGATTCATGTTTGTATTTTATGCTTCGGTGAAGGAAAACATGGTGAGGAAACTAGCATGCCTGAGAAATCAGATAGGTACCCATGGACGGCATAAAAACTCTGAGACCAGGTTAGATAATAACCCACAAGAAAATAAGAAAAAAAATCGAGAGGTTAATGTATTTATCGTTTATATCGAATTTAATGCCTATGAATGGGAGGGACGATATACCTGTGTAATGTACCTAAAACTTAGGTTTATTTTTTTAGTTTAGTCGTAACAAATTTTCTCTTAAACCATTCAACAATTTCATCTAAAAAATTAAGGTTTTTTCTTGTCACATGTGACTATTAAACCGTCATAACATCTATAAATAATTATATTCATGAAACTTTGTTCAAAACTTTTCAATCCCTTCAGTTCATTTAATCCCATTGAATGACTATTTCATAAGAAAGTCATTCAATGGCATTAAGTTTGTGTTGATGATACTAATGATTATAACACAGTCAAGTCCTAATTTCATCAAATAAAGTAAATTACCTGTTGAATTCCAAAACGGGATACCTAGTACGTGAAATAACTCAGAAAAATCTAATAAAAAAGGTCAAAAAATCGAAACTACAATCCATAAATCTCACAATCACCATTTGTTTCAATTTAACAGATTTCCCCACTGAAAAACGAGTGCGAAAAAATAAACGTAATAAAAGTACTTTTCAAACAGTATTCAAGAGAATCATTGAAAGCTTCCAAGGCACTAAGTAGTCAGAAACCTTTTCGTTAAAACTTGTAAATCATATTAAAAGGTTTTCATGTGAAATGCCTCACCTGCTCGCGACTTTAGAGATAAAATAAATATTCCAGACGGGGTAAAAACCATTGGAAAAAACTTTTCCTACGGATCCCGATTTGTATGTTGGCGACTCTTTTTTTGTTACGGATGTCAATATACAGTAAATGTATTGTTTCAGTTTAATGTCAACTATTTTTAACCACGATTGTTTCAGTATAATTCTGGATACGTATTGTGCTCGATTTAATCTTGTTCATCAGATAATTAAGGATGACTTTTACCAATAAAACAGATCGATCAGTTTCATTGTTCAAATTCGCTCTTAATGTCGAAAAGGCAAATTGGTTTTTCAATCAAAGCTTATTAATGTTCCTGTTATCGAACTTAAAACAACCGTCACTAAACGAGAGCTCAGTGACCTCTCCGTCAAAATCCCATAAAGCTTCACTTTTAGCTTCATCCTCAAACAAAAACCCTAACTTCCGAGCCCAAAACCCACTAAACTATCGAATCTAACAATCCGAATATCGCAAATAATCCTTCAGTACATTAAACAGATCCGGAGACTTAACGCCGAGTACACACACAGTGCTCACTCTCACCTCTAAACCGTTCATATCGCTACGTTTCTAATTAAACCACCGAATTCACAGCGAAGCGTCGACGCGCTAATATAATAAAGCCAGTATAAACCGCACTAAACGGGTTTAATATCAAGAGGGCGGGTGTAGCTCAACTTTTCGACGCGGTCGGGCGCATTACAACTTACAACCGGAGCGGATTAGCGGCGGTGTGTATTCAGCTTAATGTTGGCTTCTTTGTTTGCTGAAGACTTGTATCTTTGTGCGCTGATTACAGTTGTATCTAGACGTGGCTTTATTGGCCTGCGCTGTTGCATAAAAGTGGTGAATCAGCTTTTATTAAGGTACACAATGTTGGTAAGGTGTAAAAGATGCTAAGTAATCAAGACTGGATAACACAGAACTGTAAACACGAACAGGCAGGTTAAGTTACGATTCAAACCAAGCACGAGAATACATTAAAAACTGCGAACAAACATGATAACACAACACACACACAAATAGTAAACATGATATCTTGTAAGCAAAAAACGAAATAAAATGAGACCCTTGATGATTGAAAATACCAATCATACTGAAACCGTGAAATCCGATTTGTTTAATCAGTCACGATTACCAGTCGGTTCCTTAAATCCAAAAAGGTAACGTTACCTCAAAATATTTACCCCATTAATTCTAACCATTTTTATCCAAACTACAAAGCTCTCTTCCTACCCAAAAACCACAGAAAACTAATTTAATTATATGAATCTGCGACTTGGACAGGGGACCCAACATAAAGCGGTTCCAACAAATTGAAACGAGAATCGAACCCGTGACCCTACGCGTCGCTCAATAAACGGACCCCGAATGTGTTTATCGGCATTTGATACTGGACCCTTTGTATCACAATATAAGGAAGTAGAGAAGAACCGCTCCTAACACATAAGACGATACATGTAGGATAAACATGGAGGAATTCATGAATTTGACTAAAGCAGCCAGAATGGTCCTGAAGTGAAGACCAATTACGGGAAGGCGCAACATAGGTAGGAGGACCTCTGGAAAGCGAATCGACGGCCTCGTAAAGGTAACGCACTCAAAATTTTGTGCTGATGAATGCATTGAATAATACAGGGGTCATAGCGGTATTCAAAGAAAACATAAAACTTTGTAAAATCGTATTAAAAAAAAGGTGTCAATAAGTTGGAACTTTGACATGCAATATCTCCGTAACTAGAAGGTTCCCAAGACCAAATAAAAAAATGATCGTAATGGCGGCAAAAACAAATGCCTCTCGGCTTTGTTAACGGTGTTTTTACACCCTTTACACATTTACAGACGAGTTTTTCGCTAGCCAGATTCATGTAATAATTGATATTCGTTATGTCCAAATGCACTCCCAATATGCTGTAACATCAGCTGTTGTTCCATTAATACAATGCCTATAGTCGGAATGGAACATTCTCGATCTAACACACGCCAGATTGCTAAGCTGTCGGTGGACCGTGGTCGATTATATTATCATATGGTAATCGAATCGGGTAATGCCTAGCTCTGTCCAACTGCTGCTTAGTGTACAAGCACAATACGAGTATGTATGAGTCAGACATGTTCTCGATTTGACCAGATGCCTCAGTGAGTCTTTATAAGTTTATAAGCTATTGCCCGCGGGTTCGCTCGCGTTAATTTATAATTTGGCAATCAATTCAGGTTGTACTCTGCTTGTAATAAAATAATTCAAGCGTGATTCTAAAGACACGTGGTGCCAACTATTATCATAAGAACGTTATTGTTGTTTTCCTAAAATTTAAAATTCCAAATTCTAAAAATTAAGTTTATTCCAGGCACTCAAGCCAAGATCTATAAACGTTACTTAGCACGTGTTTTGGCTATGACATGTCCATTACCCCCTTCCCTGTCCTGCATTTGTAGTTTGTCATTTGTGCGACAGTAACGGAAATAATGCTTAGCCGAAGCACTTCTCTCTCTTTCTTTTATGTCGGCTTACGAGCAAATAAGATCGACGACCTTAATCAAAGGTGAACTTCTAGATATGGTTCTAAATCTAGACTTGTTGATTGTAATAACTACACAGTCATTGTTGAACAAAATATTTTCCAGTCATTTTCGCGATTTGTCCCTGGTCCTTCTGCTTACATCTCTATCGTGACACCAGTCCTTCCTCAATCCATCCGCCCGTCCCGTCCCTTCGTCAACTAGACGCGTGACGTAAATACGAGTACTTATATTTATACATAGAATTTATTTTCTTTTATTTGACTGTCTAATGTATTGTCCGATTTTCTTTGAATCTAATGTGGGTCTGGGAGTCAAAAGCTTTTTGTGAATTTCCTTAGTTGAACGAGAAGTTGGGCGCATGCTGATATAGGTTCCTGTATGTTAAGAATATAATGCTAAAGATGCAAAGTTAATCTTTGGTAGTTCCAGTTTAAGAATAGGAAATATCTGATGTACCGCAGAATTGATAACTACATATTTTAGAACATTGGAACTTCTCTAGTAATTGTATCGATGTCTAACAAGCTGAGGTTTATGTGACATAATAAAAAAATGTGATAAATACTCGTAGTAACCCAATAACGTAGTGACCGAACATAACCGTAAATATGCAAACTCTTGCAATATATATACCTCATTGGCTTTAATAGTCAATTTCAAACTCCACATAAAAGAAATATCAAGACTCACTCGTCCATTTTAAATTAAAATCTTAAAGATAAAATAAAACTATAGTTTTGTTCTCAGTCTACAATCAGGAGGAGAGTCGACTCAATTAGCTAGCAAGCTCGAATACGCTCAAATAGGCCCCCGGGTGAGCTGAGCAAGGGGAAGATGGGGTATGGTCCTATTTCGAGCGGATAGCGAGATTTTTAGAGGGAGTAGACAGTAAATGTAGTTCTTCGACTTACTCGTCTGACTAGAGAGTTTGATTGGCTCAGAGGCTCGTAGAATACGCAAGTAGACAGTGTGATTAGTGCTATTATTTTTCACAGAATTCACAGAAATAAGAATTTACGGGAATGAATAACAGTGCTTCGTTTCAAAGTGTCACTTCAACAGACTCTGTGTTACAATAACTAGACTAAGAACTAAGTCGGTTCCTTAATGACGTGGGAACTTCACGACACAATGCTACACCAATTATCAGATACCTAAAGTTAAACCTAATTCCGATTTCCTCTTCATAGGTTCACGTCTGAACAAATAAAGTAATACATAATCCTTATAGATCAAATTAATAAGTATCCCGCTTTCATCCGAAACCTAACCCATTATCCACGTATGAAGGGTAAGATCGTGTGAAGTGCCTCGGGAATTTTAAAGCGGTGTAATCCTGCTCGCGGAGCGCCAAAGGTGTTCATAGTGTTTGAAAGATCGGCTGCAAGTACCTCCCGAGGTTAATTATAATGGTAGAACCGTAGAAGCTAAGTTCCTATTACAAGTTTGTATTCGAATGTGAGCCTTAAAGACGTCGAGTTTATATGACAGATTTATTGCAGAGCATATTAAGGAGTGCTTTGCGATAATTTGGGTACAGCTGTTAAGTGAGGGTGTTTAGGCGTGTGTGGAATATAGCAGTTTTATTGAGTGATATTGTTTTACAGGCTGTAGTGAAGTACAGTAAAATCAAGTAGAGTTAGTTAGCAAGTCAAGTAAATGTCTGAAATATTTCGTTCAGTTTGTCAGAACAAAATCAACGACTAGTGGACCACTCATGGTCGTTGTTAGCCCTGAATTGAGAGAACATATACACATACATCGTTCCATCATAGACCTCATCCATCGCTTTCCATCAGGCGTTATCGAAGTGAAGAGCAAGGTCATTTTGCAATAAAAAGAAAAAATATAAACTGGAAGTTATTGACAGAGGCGTTTGCCCAGCAGTGGGATGACGCAGGCTAGCAGTAACAGTACCTAATGAACTCAGTTTTTCATAAACTCCCTTTACTATCTTAAGGATGACATCCACACTTCCCAGTTCCTCTACCACTTTGCTCATACATCCAAACTAACACCTCAAAACCCCGCGTCCAATTTTTTTCGCAAACGAAAATCAAACCGAGCAATGTGAGCCGGCAGCGTACAACCGGTTTACACTAGTCGCAAACGGTGATAGTCCGAAGCCAATCAACACGGTTGATCCGGCTGCCGATATCGATCCGAAACCCTGTTGAAACATATCGCCCCCGTGTATTGTACTAATCGAAAGTGCCGGTTGATTTGTGCACTGCATTGGAGGGTTCTTTTTTTGAAAAAAAAACTGTTGTTGCGTTGATTTTTGCAAGCACGCACGGGTTCGTATCTACCTTCGTGTGCTGTGCATTCAGGAATGAAATGAGAGGCATTCCCGGCTGATGGTAAAGCTGTGTTTTAATTCACAAATTACATGGTAGTCAAATTCATGGAAGACTTGCAGAGCTTAGCAATTTTACGTACTCAGATAAATGGGAAGTCCATTAAGTGAACTTCATTTTCATAATACGAAATGGAGAGCTTATCTTTTAAAAACAACGAATAATCATTTCCATTGAGTTTGGCAAGAAAGAAAAGTGGTAACAGAAACTAGTTTACCGACATCAAATACTCAAATCTTCACACATTCCCTCAATTTGTCGCGACACACACTAGATATCCCAAAAATCAGTGAAGACACATCGCCACAGTAAATCTTGCGAAATCTTTTCGACGTAACGGATAAAATTACCAGGCGGACAGAGTGTCACAAGAGGACACTTACTAAGAGCCAGTGAATATCGTAAATCTCCTGCGACCTACTATTGTCCTAGTACTATCTATTTTACTTTGGAGGTCAAAGCTGAGAGCATTATTTTAGTCTTTAGGCGTTTTCGGGTACTTTTAATCGATTTGGAAAGTGATGTAGGTTCTGTGAGAGGATAGAAGTTTAAGTAGAATTTATATTTGGATTACCGGAGTATTATGTGGTGAGTGTTTACGAGAGATATTTAGGGTATTAAAACGTGTAAATATAATGTACTTAGGGGTGAACAATTTACGAAGCGTCTACTCTAACAATGTTTCAAGCACTGAAAACTTAATTGCGTCTTGTGAATATTTTCCCAGCGTGGGGTGTTCGTAATTATTTTCCTCCTACATGGGTTGCCCGATTATAATGTTGTTTTTTTTTGTATTTATGAAAATTGGGTCACCTGGATGATTTTTAGCTATAGTTGGACACGTGGTGGCGCTGCTTTCAAAGGACAACGATTGCCTACCTAGCTCCACTAGTATAATATTATGAAAACATAATATTAGTGGGTAGATTTTCTTCTTCTCATCGTCCTGCTTTATAGCAAAGAAACTAGCTTCAAGTATTCTATTTAAGCCAATTATTAAAGAAAACTGAAAAAGATGATATAACTAGAAAGGAAGTGACTGCTGAGATGACGAGTAATAGAGAAGTATGGAAGAAGAAGACATGCTTCGCCGACCCCAAATAAATTGGTATAAGGGCAGAAGAATGATGAAGATGATGAAAATAATGCATAAATAAAAGTCTATAAAATAACAAGACCTTTGTTATGTTAGAACGCTTGAGAATCCAACAGTAAGAGCTCTTACTTGAGGAAACTAGTCACTCAAGAGGCTAGACAGAGTCGTTTGAGCTCGTGCGGTCGCGAGTATGCGGCATGATGTAGGTAGCCCTTAAATCACTCTTATGTTATCTGAGGTCTTTGTTTTTTGTTCAAGTATACCTTTGAAGAGGTACTACTGAAGTCTGAAGTACCGCAAAGATTTTTTGTGGTTTTAATCAAACGAATATCTTATTGATTGCCTCGTTGGTCTAGTGGTCGCAAGTGCTTGTTGGGCATGAGGGATGGGTTCGATTCCCGGGTCGGGAAAAGTGTTATTGGGTTTTTCTATCAGGAATTTCTCAGTCGCAGCCAGGAGTCTGGATCTGTGCCCAGTTGATGGCTAATGGCTCGCCCCCTATTCCATGGGACTTTAACATTACGTCAAATGTGAGTACTATTGGGTACACCTCTGCAAATCCCTTCGGGAATTACAGGCGTGATGTTTTGATATGTATGTGAATTTTTTATTATTTTTGATAATAAAAATGATAATTGCGATTATCATATTGGACTCGTGAGGGCAAATTCCTGTATCTAATTGAACGTTCGACTTTATTAAAGTCTCAATCTATCAAAAAATCCTCTAATTTACCAACATTAATGTCAAGTTTTTGACATTGACTGTCGTGACTGAGATGAGATTTCGCTTAGATTTGTTTAGACAGGAATTAGAATTGCGATTCCAATACACAACACACTACATAAAATCTTAATTTTTAAAACTCGATATTGTTGCATAATACCTATTTCATTCACATAATAGTTCTCCTGAAAAATACAAGAGTGGAAAATATGAAAAACAATCCCTGTAATACTACATATTAAAGTATACATAACCCTACAGTCAAAAATAGCTACAAATAAATAACCCATTTCAATGTTGATTGACAATAGACAAGGGTTGAAATACCGCCGACATTATTTTGACATTACCTTACTTTTATATAAAAAAAATTGTTGTAAGATTTGATAAACTGAAAATCGTTTTGTGGTTTGTTTAGACATGATATACAACACGTTCAAGGTTCGGGTTCGGGTGATTCAAGGGAGCAGTAATTTCATTATATTTATACTCTGGATGTATGAGATACCATAATCAATCTTATTATATTCTTGTCTGTGATTTCGGACCTGTTCATAGTTCTTATTCTAAAGCAACGCAATTATGTTAAAATATTTGCCATCAAGGGCGGATATGGAACACGGGCTACAATTTAAATTTTACTCAAAGGAATCATTCATTTATTTTTAAAAGGAAATAAATCTGCATTCAAAGATTTTCGTAAATCCTCTCGAACCACCTAAATTGCAAAAAAATATCATCCTGTACTTTTATGGCATCAATAGATAGGGCCAATCATAAGGATCCAATCTCTCTAACGAACATGATAAATTAAATGAAAGGAAAACCATGAAATCTTAACTGGGCCTCTCTTTGATTGTGCCTAGCTCCGCATTCTTGTGCCAGCCTCAACGAGGATATTCCCGCATTCTTAGTTAGAGCAAATTGAACAGTTGACAATTAGGGGAAAACTATTCTCAAAATGCCTGCAGCTCTAATTGCAAACAAATACAAAGACACATCGACTACAGTCTTAACACCATCGACACAGTCGGAACAGATAAAATTTTCCTCACAAACCTTAACATCTGTCGACCCCTTTGTTCCACAATTATAACAGAATAGGCAGAGCCCGGAGGCGACACTTGGCCGTTATTAACTTGGGGTCTCGGCTTGGGGTCTGGGCACGTGACGAATTCTACGCGATTATGAAACTTGGCGAGCTTGGCAACTTGTGTTCCGGGGCTGAGCTTAGTATATTTGCTTCTACGTAACTCTCGACGAATCAGTTTACTAGGCTCGCATGAGTTTACGGGAGGTAGTTTGCAAACCGCCGATTTAGTTGTAACAGGTTCTGCGAAAGATTTGGCTCGATATTGAGAAACCGTATTGAAGCTCTGTTCTATGGCAGATTTCAACTAGCAGTCTAGATTGTAAATCAATCAAAAGAAGATCTTTATGAAGAAAAATCATACGACATAGGCATATAACCAATTAAATCTGAACACAAAAAATACGCTAAAAAGAGCAGTTTCTGAATCAAAACGATCTAAAAATGAAACCTCAGACATAAAATCCCAGTTGAAAGCACAAACAAACACGGAAAGTAAATATCAGAGCTAAAATATTATTAATATCAGTCTCTGGTGGTATTTTCCATGTCAAAGGGATCAGTTAATTGATTTCTGTGGGGATAGTTACGACATATCTCATTAAGTATGTCGTAATGGATAAGTCGTGTGACAAATCTAATAATATTTCGTCATTAATGGGTATCATATACATTTGGGCAGGGCTGGATTTAAGAATGCAGTTTGGTGGTTTATTTTACACAGATATTAAGTATATTGACAAGTGTTATGATACAATAAATAAATATCTTATCAACGCATATAAATGATTTTAGAGCGACTCAAAAAGTTTCATTAACACAAATCTAAATGTATGAAAGTTTAAATATTTTAAAGTATAGTAATAGCCCCAGCTTAAACAAGTAAAGATAGTAATAATAAAAAAAACTTTCTGCGAAAACAAAACCGACTTCCAAAAAAACACTAAAAAAGTCTAAAATAACTTGACTTTCGGAAGTCGGTGTCTTTGTTTGTATCATTGACTTTTTGCCACCGACTTCCGAAAGTAGGTAACAATAAAAAATACAACCGAATTGAGAACCTCCTCCTTTTTGAAGAAAGTCGTTTAAAAAGAGATACTAAACCTAGTATCTGTTTTTTAAATGAGTCGTCGGTGAATTTCGTAATTCTATTCCTTATTCTTTTCATCATATACCATTATTCATTTGAGCAATGGGAATTACTGCATTTGTTACCTCATAACTCCGTCATTTGTAAACCGATCTGAAAAATTCGGTTTTGTTTTCGCTGAAAGTTTTTTAAGTTTTAGGTAAGAAAATTATTTTCAAGCTTTTCTACAAAATAGACAACAGCTTTAAAATTAAACCAGCGTGACAAAGCAACCAAATTCCACCCACAGCATACCGAAATCCATCCCTGCACCGTATAATACGACGTGTCCTTTCATATTTTCCCTTACGCTTAATAACTGGGAATTCCGTGTACATTACAAAGATGACAGGTCCCTTCGTATCTCCGTCATTACTTTTCTTTTTCTCCGGTGGAGGTACAAATTAATCTTTCCCGACTACAGAGCCTTGTAAGTGGTAGACTGGCAGTTCTTTTCTGCGGTGCCATTGTGTTTGAAATTTCCATGGAACCCTGAGTGTGATGGGAATGCGGTGTATTTGTTGATTGTCTGTTCGAGTCGATTGTTTTCGTGATCGAAGGCGTTTTGTATGGGTATTTTCATATACGCTATATTATTTGATAATCAATCAAAGACAGGTCAAATAAAATGTTGATATATTTTTTGTTGTGGGTACGCACTTACATGTCATGGATTCATCAATTGTAACTAGCCTTAAACTAAATATTTTTTTAAGTTGTAACTGCTTTGTTGTGTTGCGTGGGCTATGTTGTATCGCGTCATAAGTATATCGGTTTCATACATTTAGTATGAACAAACATGTCAAATAGTTTGTACTTTGATCTTGAATATCTCAGCAACTAGAAGGTTCCCAGGTATGGTCTGGTACATGAAAATGATCACAATGACGGGAAAAACACGTGCCTTGCGATTTTTACACCCTTATTGTTAAATAACTAACATCTATAATACTAAAACTATGAAAAAACCTGATTACCAACTCTATGACTACTTGTCTAAGGTTAAATTCTCCGTGTTACCCTTCCTAGTTATCACCCAAAGAGCTGCCTACTGAAGAATTTCTAGATAGGTTGTAAAACAGAACACTTTACAGGCCAGTCCAACGAATACTTTAATTTATTCAGTTAACCGGCTGCAGTCTGGCTCGCTTTTAATTGTTATTGCTAGCAGACTACACCGCGTTTTGGAACTTTAATTAAATTAATAATATTTTTAGTTTGTGAGTTTGTTGAATCTCTCTGTCTAGTGTTTGATTGCTTGTTGAGAGACGTGATGTCATTGTGCTAACTGATTTATGTTCATCCGGCTCGAAGGATCAATGTTAGAACAACCATGTTGGAGTTGGCTTCCAGTCTAACCGGACAGTTGAATATTAGTACTTTATATGGAGCGACTGCTTATCTGACCTCCACTACCTAGTTAATATTGGGTAATACTATACCCCATAGTAAGACTGGTTGATTCTTTATGAATAAGTTTGAAATGATGTAGTGCAGCTGATCTCTTTGTCGCTTGATTGAATGGCCAAGAGCCCGCTCATAGTAAACATTTAAGAAATTGTCTGCGCTGTATTAAAAAAAACAAAATGGCGGCGTTCGTTTCGACTAGGACGATACACTAAAGATCCATGCTAACATACCTATCTACAAATAAGTTCATGATAAATGGTTAAAAAAAAACGATCAATATCGGTACCGATACCTTTATTTTGAGTACATAATAATCTGTTCTCCAATTCAATACTAATGTAACCGATAAAATTTATCATCCAGATTCAAATGATTATTTATCACTACTTAATCTAGTAATACGTTATCGAATACAATGTTTTCTTGTTGGTCTTTTTGATCAGTAACGAGAGCACAGGGGCCTTAGTCTGCTATTGCAATAGTGTCAGAATGATCTATCATTGATTTAATAAGGCCCCGCGCAGACGAATTACCCTTTGTACGCACGTCAAACGAGTTTCGAACGCGCTTCAATACGCCGTGGGCTAGGGGCCTTATTAAATCAATGATAGACCATTCTGACACTATTGCAACAGCAGACTAAGGCCCCTGTACTAGATCTGCGTCCCAACTTGAGCTATTACCATTATTTCTATAAAACTCCATATTGCAATGCATTATAAGTACCGTAACGAAACGTCTCGGATCAGGCTCAGCTAGTTAAAACGAGGTGAGCGATGCTGATGCGACCCGGTGCATTGCGTGTGCTATGAGCTGCACAGGATTCGCCGTTCAAAGAGCGCAATAGTGCATGTAGTCACATGATGCTAACTCATTGGCTTTCAGCCTATACAAACTTAGTGAAGCAAAAAGATTGCTACTTAGCTAAAAGATTGAACAACCCCATGTAATCGGTTTGAAGATAACATAAAAAAATTGTATGATTAAAATTGATATACTTGGTTCTTTATTCACCTACATATACAGGGTTTAACAGGACCCTTCACGAAGTCGTCAACCAAGAACTTTACACAAAAATTATTGCTGGAAAACGACTTTTTTGGCGTAAAAAATAGTAGGCTGTAGGCCTCAATGTAACGCACTCAAAACATTGTGCTGATGGATGGATTGAATAATACGGGGATCGTGGAGGTTTTTAAAGTAAAAATCCTACGTTAAAAACATATATTTCAAAACAAACTTGTGAAAAAGTTGGAACTTTGACCTCCAATATCTCAGTACCTAGAAGATTCCCAGACCTTCTAGTTACTGAGATATTGGAGGTCAATGCCAGTTATGTTCAACCCATGCCTAAAAAAGGGTAGAGGGGGAGAGTCAATAATATTAATACCTAATTTCATCCAAATACATTTTCAGCAGAAGCCATCAAAATACCACAGTAAAAAAAAACTAATAAGCAACCAAAGAAACACTAATCTATCCATTCCATCAAAACACAAAAAATCAAATAAAAAACTAACTTCTAGTAACCAGATCAAAAGTTAGATTAACATCAAAATTGCGAGCCGTAAAACTAAGGGTCAGAACTTATTACGTTGTATAATTCTCGGGCCATAAAACAGGCGGGAGCTAAAACCTTATCTAATTAGTATCGACGGGTGCTATGTCACGTGACTGGGATAGGACGCGACGTAAATCCGTGCCGCAAACTGTATACGTGATGTAATGTTTGTGGGGCCATTAAATCTGCGATTATTATGAAGAAAAGCATGTTTATTGTTGTAGGTGATAAGCCATTTATCACCAACATTCTCCTGCACTTAATTTCCCTTTCTAGCTCTCGTGATAATCAAGTCCATAATATCTTTAGATTGTTCCAATGTGTTCACAAAGGCAACTTAGTTACAAGCATAAAAATATCAAAAGCATAAGAATCTCCAATAACAGGAAAAAACAACTAGGTAGAAACTCTTAATTAAAATTAAAATGAAGGAAAACTCAACATGCTAACATTATTTTAATAAAACGGACGAACAAGCAACATACGACGAACCATAAACAGTGAAAACAGAAAACATTAATTAGTTCCGTCTCAACTCACGTAGAAAAGTTGATAAATTCCTTTAGTCTTCCACACCGGAGGAAATTAGTACTATAAAAGGTAGAACCAAGGATAGCCAAGCAAGTTGTCCTAAAGCTGCGTTTACATAGGCAAATTTATTCGGCAGTTAAAGACGGAAGAAAGTTGACAACAAATAATTCAAAAAAAAAAACTACAAACCTTGTTATGGAAATATATCTTGAAGAACGCTAGATTTATTCTTGTATTAAATTGCTATACAAATAAATTAAAAAAAAGTGTATATGGTACTTATAACAAAAAAAAATATTTAAAAATTGTGTATGTCTGATTGATTCGGCCAATCTCCAAAACCGCTGGACCCATTTTGACGGAGCTTTTACTGGCAGATAGATGCAGCAGATTTTCTAAGGAGTAACTGGCTACTTTTATTTTAGAAAAAGGATTAGGTTTCCATGCAAAAAAGTGAGGCTGCAGTTGTCAGAGGTAACTCTGAAAGGACTGTACGATGCAAATCGTTTGATGTTTTCATAAAAAAATATTTAACCAATATTTTTCGATCGAATGAGCAATTTAAGTGACCCGTGTAAGCACACCTTAACTCTTATTTCAAAGTAGATATTTGCTTTTGTAGGTCGATATTTATTTAAGCTGTAGAAGCTAGTGAGCTGGATAGTTAGAAGAGGTTTAAGTAGCTGCGGGTGAACCGGGGGTAATTGAGCCACCAGTGTATTTTTAGTGCCGTCGTATTTTGTTATAGAAAAATGATCGTGGATGTTGGAAAGCGTCTTAGTTTGGTATTATCGCTCTTAAACTGAATTCGCTTTACAAGTTTTGGTATAAAAATATGAACCTTATTTAATAAATGCCATAGAATTGACAATCAAGGTTTTAAATGATTAAAATTCAATAGTGCCATCTGCCAAATTATTTTCAGAACAAAAAACCACAAGCGCTTCCCCAAAAAGACCACAAGCACGAACATATTGTAAGACCCTTTTAAAGCATAATGAATACTTAATCATTAGAGAGCGAAATACCATCATGTTCAGCGTTATGTGACCGAAAAACAGGTAAAAACCATAGGCGGTCGTCGCGGCGTACCAACTCTCATTAGTAAGGTCTGAACCTCAGAACCCTAACAAAACCGAAACAATTTTGCAAATTTGTCATCGCCACGGGATTACAAAGCACTGCTCCATTTTCGTCGGACCTTTAGTAATTAACCCAAACACTTTGTCATAGAAATTTATTCGGGGGCCAATTACCATCGTTTGTTGTGGTATAGGTCCATTTTTCCCCGCTTTACTATTTTGCGTTTGCTTTCGTCAAAGATGTTTTTTTAGTCTTTTTTGGCTCTTTGTCGCTGGTTAAGATTTTTTAAGCTATTTTTATTCCTCTGTTTTGTAATTTCATTAACCAGACAATAGTATGTTTCCACTAAATAAAGCTTGACTATTTCAGTTGAATTATTATCTTATCTTTATTCATAAACCAAGAAAGCTTTATCATAATATAATATCTTAAACGGGTTGTTATTACATAAATTAGGAGAAACAACAAACTGTAAAACTCTTTGTTTTCATTCGCGATATTAATATGAATCATCAACTTGAAACTTCCAGATTGAAAATAATTATAAATGAATGAAAACGAAATACCTTGCATTTAAACTTCTCAACTAATTAATAACGGTATTCCAAGTATTTCCAAGTAATTAATAAAATTCAGAAAGTTTTGAGTTTTAATAAGTCCCTGATATGAAAACACGGGACTTGAGATTTAAGAATGAGGCCGTGCCTTATATTCGCCTTTAGATGTGGAGCCACAAGAACAATTTGATGAAACAGTGGTTTGAACTTTTTTGAAGAGTAAAAATGTTGTACTTAGATTTGAAAAATCAATAATGAAGTTTTGGGAACCATTTTGTGGAAGTTTTTTCAATCAGAGCATTAAGGAAAACTAAGAAAATGACAAGTAGGTATTTATTTTTCGAAATTGCATTATCTCTTCATATTGCAAAAGAAAGGGCCTGTCGCCTGGTTCCCTTGAGTGGAAAGGAGTCTAATCTTTTTCTTTTCGAGTCAATGGTATTTCTTAGATCAGTTGGGCCCAGTAAGTGGAATTTTAGGCACAGTCATGAAAAACCCTAAAAGAAGGGCTATAACAAGCTGAACATTTAAATACATGTATTAAAAAGATGTTAAAATGGTCTCACAATGGAACTATTTATATGTTTATATTTAGTAAATATGTTCTTGTTTAAAATATTCGTTCTTCAGAAATGAAAACACAATGTACTTCCATTTCTCACCTCAATTTCCATCTCTTACATGAATTTGATAACGTCTGGCGAGCGGCCAAAACTTGATCAAACGCGAATAAAAATAAAAAAAAGTTCTAAAATACGTTTTGCGATTTTGTTTAGAGACAAAGACAATACGATAATGTAAGATTATAAAATACAAACGATTGATTTACGTATCAGAAAGGTTTGTAGATATCTGTCTTGTTATTGTCTAAATAATTGAATAGGTTCTCCTGGGCAGGTGTCGAACGAACAAACCAGTCCAACATAGCGACAACCATGCCAAGGAACCCAATTATTGTTACAGCGTTTGATGGAAAAAAATGCGATGTTATTTTGTGCTTTACCGTGTAAATATATGTAATATGACATTAGATATAATATTTAGAATGAAATAAAATGTGTTTGCTTGATTTCGTGTACGTTCACATCCAGATATCGCGTCATACCATCATTACTGCGATCGTCATGTGATCATCATGCGACTGTTGTGTATTTGCCATGAAAATCAGAAACTTCAAGAATAAATCTACTCAATTATTTGGAGAGTAAATGCCATCATTTGTATTAAAACGTTCCTTAACTTTCAATTAAGTGAATCGCCAACATTTTTCTGTTAATTTATCGCTGCCAAAGTATTGAAAGGTCTACATTTTCATTTCAAATTCATTCGAGTCAGTGTAATAAATTATCAATTAGGGGTACCGATAAATCTCTGGGGGCCCCCATTCAGCAATTGTACGTACTTTGACCTCCGATTTAATGGCCATCGACTTAATAACTTCAACTTTTTACAGAGCGAAGAACA
Organism: Eugnorisma glareosa; assembly: GCA_947578425.1. Classification (NCBI taxonomy): domain Eukaryota; kingdom Metazoa; phylum Arthropoda; class Insecta; order Lepidoptera; family Noctuidae; genus Eugnorisma; species Eugnorisma glareosa. Next base: position 17,180,612 of record OX387969.1, on the reverse strand, counting down.
CTTTTAACATGAATCCATATTCATGAGGGCTCCTTCTTGATGCCATCGAGTTCTCTCGCCCAACACTGCGTTTTATTCAATTAATTCCGATATCGACGTAGATCTTAACCGAACCACTCAACGCTCCCTTTTAAAAGCATCTCTGATCTATGAATATTCTGTAAAAGTACTTGAGCTAACAAGTCTTAGTAGGGGAATTGTTGATTGAGAAAGTATAACCTCAAGATCGCATTAAGAGCGAACGTCGAGTACAGCGATACATTAACCTATGGAAATTACGCTGTTACTGTTTTCTTCAATGAGTTTTTAATATTATATTTTCGCTTTTACGTAAGTTACTCAATACACCGGGGGTCTATTCTAAGTATAGCAAGTAAAATATTTTGGTAACAATGGACGCGACATTAAAATATTTTGTTAGATAAATTTTACGTAAATACTAAAGTCGAGCTGAAACCATTTCAACTAGGTGCTTGTAAACGTGAGAGCAAAATATTGTATTTCACAAAGTGTATTTATGTATTTTATTTAGGTGTCGACGCTATTTCCATATTAATTTGTATACAATTACACAGTTGTTCATTCAATAGTTTTGAATAACTGTAAGTAAAGTGAAACGAGAAAATATTATTCAATTTAAATTGAAGTGCGGTGAACGATACTTTATTATTAATGTAACTTGAGTTTATTTGACCACAAAATAAAATCATATCAATATCACGCCACATAAATCATATATATTTTTTTTATTTGTCAATATAGGTGGAAATAATTGCTGTAAAAGGCCACTGTAAGAGGATGCTTATGCATCAGAATGGTTGTTCTACAAATTATATGAAATACAATTTCAAAAATCCTTTCTCAGTGCTCACTCGACCATAAAAGAAATTCTTCTGCAAAATATCGTTATTCTTCATCTGCCTAGCCTTGTCCCAACAATTTTGGGGTCGGCTTCAAGTCTAACTGGATGCAGCTGAATACCAGTATTTTACATGGAGCGACTGCCTATCTAACCTCCACAACCCAGTTAGTACTGGGTAATACGATAACCCTTGGTAAGACTGGTTGCGAAATATCGTGATTCTATAGATGGATAAAATAAACGCCTACTCTAAGGCCTCATAAAACAATAACACAATTCATCACAAACTTACAGCCACGGATCTGTAGTTGCAAAGTGCAAACAATCGGGGGAGAGCGTGTTGTAGCTAATAAAATATATAATTTGCATAATTTATAGTGTTTACTCAGTGCGGCTGTCATGATACCAACGTACAACGGTAGGGGCTGAGCAGATGCGAACTATCGCCGAGTTTCAGCGTAGTTTGGAGACCACAGGGGGAGTCTATTGCAATTTATGGGGTGTAATGTCAATCTCGTTGTGTATTTGAAACTTTATGACAAAGAATGAATTGAATTACACAAAAAAATTGCCAACATGTTTTCAGGGTTTTGATCTAACTAGTGAAAATTGCCGTTTTGATATTTGGGTAAAAAAACTCAACACAATTTTCTTGAGACGCTTTTTTTCTTCTTCTTAGTCGTTCACTCTTGGTAGAGTGGTCGTGGTCATGAGGGGTCACCCACAACTGCGGTCGCTGCCTTCGCGATCCTTTTCCCTCGGTCTCTATTGGCTGCATCGCGAGCGCATTCTGCCACAGGAATCTTGTTCACAGATTTGATGCGAGTCTGTCTATCGTCGGTGATCGACCACGTGGTGTCGTGCCTTCGACCCTGCCCTGAATCACCATATACTCGATGGAATCATTGTTGCGGGAGACGCTGTTACAACTCTACTATTCTGGGTATTACAACAGAGTGCGAAATTTGAAGTTCAAAATTATACTTAGGTACGAGTATCACCTTCCTGCCTTTGTCACATGTTACTTCATATCATTACTTACATATCATTCCTCTCTCATATCCATCCACTATTTCTTTGATATTCTTCTCGGTATCCATCTTACTCAGCCCTTAGTTAGCTTACTAAAAACCAACATCATTATCATTGTATTACTTAACTAGATAAGTAACGTCACTTGCAAATTGTAATAAACGCTCATTCTATAGCCCAAATAACCGTAATGCGGAGACTAAAGTGATCTGAGTACAAAGTGCACACGATCCGTTTAATTTCAGTTCGGAGTGTAAACGTGAATCTGACTGTACGTGTAATAAACAAGTGATTAGCTTTTATTTATTGTCGTTGACTGTACTTTGTGTTAATGACTTGGAATATTAGTATTGTGTTTATGTACTATTGTTGCGTATTATATAGTCATTATAGTATGAGGATTGTTTTGAGCATGGGACCGACTACCGTAATATTTGATTATTTCTTAAATTTTAATAAGTAGCTTCCGCCCGCGGCTTAGTTCGCGTAAATTAATTTTATTTACATAATATTTTTATAAATTATTGCCTGAATGTTATTTAGATGTAAGTTTAAGAGACATTACTATAAAGTAAATAGATAAAATAAGGAAATTTGAAAGTCTCAACAGTTATAGAAAAGTTGAAAGACAATCGACTCTCTTGGTATGGCGTTATCGTTACCTGAGATGAGGAGTGCAGGATCGCATGTGACTAAATGAGTCATGAATATAAATGTTGATGGATGGAGAGGGAGAGGAAGATCAAGGAAACGGTAGATGGATTGTGTGAGGAAAAATATAAAAGAAAAAGGAGTAAATGATGTCGTGACGGTTGACAGAGGAGAATAGAAGAAAAAAACGTATTGCGCCGACCCCACGTATCATGGAACAGGGGCAAGAATATTATGATGATTATAAAGTTTCAACAAAATCTGTTAATCCGTTCATCCGTTTTTGCGTGAAAGATTAACAAACATCCATCCATCCATACTCAAACAAAATAGTAAGATAAGATACTGAATTTGTGTTATTAAAAATCTCGTAAACGCGTGAAGTTAAGATAACTTTCCAAAGCCCTAACATGATAAATTTCCATTAGCCTTATTTACGGAGCTGACCTTGAAAAAACTTTAATAAAAAAAGTCTGTACTTTCCATATAACAATAACTATTATTTTTCATTAAATCTTGACACGCATTGTATTCTTTATAAAGGTCTTTCTTTGCTGGTTTACTGATAATTTATTTAGAATGTAATCAGGATGATTGCTTTATTCTTTAGTCTACAACTTAGGTTAGTAACAAGGCTTTGGAGTGGAAAAACTAAACAGTTATTATTTATAAAGTTCATCGTTACATAATTTTCTACTACTGAGAGTTACATACGAGGCTTTAATTTTTACTTTATGCTTTTGTACACCAGCCCGCGTAAGCATGACAATACTATCTCTATTCTATAAAGAATCGACAAATTTCTTTCTATACAACTTGGCATGTCTTGACATACATTTTTAACATCGCCATGCTTGCGACGATAGAAATCGTTCCACAATCTGTCATTGTCATGGTCATGCTACGCGTGCTGCCCGCGTATCATGACCACCGCAGAAACGGGTTATGTCGACGAAGAATCGACAAAATGACAGATTAACAAAAGAAATCTGTCATTTTTTCGATTCTGCCGTCGACAAAACCTGTTTCTGCGATGGTCATGCTACGCGTGCAAGAAGACCAAGGAAACGGTGGGTGCATTGTGTGAGGAATGATACGAAAGAAAAAGGAGTAAATGATAGCGTGACGGTTGACGGGAGAGAATGGAAGAAGGAAGCGTGTTGCGCCGACCCCAAGTAACATTGAACAATATGATGATGACTTCTCGTTTGTGGCACGAAAATAAATAATACCGGGAATAATAATACAAGGTGTAACAAGACCCTTAACGAAGCCGTCAATCTAGCATTGTGTACATCAAAATCATGTAACTTTACGCAAAACTCCCAATTATGCTGGGCACCGACTTTTTTTGGGGTGAAAAATCACGTTTTACGGTAGGACTCAATGTAACGTACTCAAAACATTGTGCTGATGGATGGATTGAATAGTACGGGGGTCGTTTACAGTAAAATGTTACGTTAAAAACAAGTACTTAGCTTATTTTAAAAAAACGTGTGAAAAAGTTGGAACTTTGGCGCCCAATATCTCCGTAACTAGAAGGTTCCCAGGTATGGTTTAGAACAAAAAAATTATCGCAATGACGGGGAGAACAAGTACCTATCGGCTTCGTTAAGGGTCTTGTTACATCCTTTATTCCTTTTATACCTAAAATACAAATAATATCACCCCTATAATTCCCTAAGAGTTATGCATAACTGTTGTACTTTTAATAGTAGGTATAAACATAAACTACAAGATTTTCAATCATCTCTGTTTGGCTTTCCCTTTCATTCAAGAACAACACCCAAAACACACAGTCTAGCAATTTATCATATACCTTGACTTATAGACCAACAGTGGCCAAGTGGCTATCATGTCCCCTTAATAGAGATTGGTGTAGGCAGGGAGGTTGACTCCCAAATTAATTTATTGTGCAAATATATTACTCTAGCGGTGGGACCTGACAGAAATGCGTTGGAAGTTTGGAACATTGTACGGGGTTCAAGTGGTTTTCTTGGAACAGCGTAGTAGCAGCAGTCATGAATAACAACGAATTATTTGTCGTTTTATGATACACTAACTATTGCCCGTGACTTCGTTCGCGTGGAAATTTTCGGGATAAAAAGCCTATGTGCTATTCCAGATTAGATCCGTTCAGCCATTCTGGCTTGATTGAGTAAGAAACATCTATCCATCCATCTAAACTTTTGCATTTATAACTAATATTAGTAAGATTAGAATAGATGAGAGCCTCTTTTGAGGTTAGGATCTTAGAACCAAGTTGAACGAGAAAACTAGTGCAGTTATGGTACAATCAAACAGTTGCAAATGACGGAAATTTTATAATGGCAATTTACTTATAATGCTTTTTGGCTATGGAAAGAAAATGAAAACAAAGCGTTCTGGACGTGTCTGAGATTTCTCATATTTTAAAGACACTTTCATAAGTTTAAGAATACTGAATCGAGACCCAGTAAAGATACCTAAATATTAGTTATTAAATAGGGCAGCAGCTAAACACTGATCATTGTTTAAACAGGGTTGACACCCAAAATGAATTTATGCGACAAAAGCCTCGTCCAAATTCGAGGTAAGTTTAAAAAAAAAAACCCACAAGGTGCGAAAAATATAACAATCTAACAACTTTGCTCTGTCATTTCTGATATTTTTTTGGGAGTGACCTTCGACGAGACCTACACGGTCAAAGTAGACGGAACAGCTGTTGTTTTTTCAAACATCTGGTTAAAAAAATTATATGGGATTGATGATCGTATTGAACAGCAGAGGCGTCGATGTCCTTTTCACTCCACACATCCCGCGTGCATGTGTCTATAAATAGTCTAATAGTCTATTGTGCGATGTAGTTTGAAAGATAAATAAGTTATACGATTGACTATTAGAACGTTGAGCCAAACGCGTCTGCCTAGTTTAGGGTCGTTTTCCAATCTAACTTGATACAATTGAATATCAGTATATATCTATATTTCAGTCTTACTAACTAGTTTTAGGGCCTCTTACTAAACCTCCCATAATGCCAACAAAGACTATATACGATAAATAAAAAGATATAATAAATGACTGATATAACTTTGACTGCAATCTATCATAATTTAACCTTTGACAATGTCAGTTTCAATATTTTTAGGAAACAGTTTAGAACTAAGTACTTCAACCTGCTATGTTATAAAAAAGGACGTAAAATGATATGCAGTGTATTTCTCACACGCTGAAAATGAAGCCACCCACCTCACACAAAGATTCTCCCTGCTTATAATCATTTTTTAAAGCCTCACGTCGCCTCATATTCCCACTCACAGATCATCAATACTACACCAATGATTGAGTCTCCACAGCACGCTAAATTTATCAATATCGTACAACCAACTCGACCGACAGACTACTACGAACAAGTTTTAATTGGAACAAAATCCCTGTACCAAAGGCGTTTTAATTAGGAAAATTTCCTATGAACAAGCGGACGATATAATTTCTATGCAAATCGAGCGTTTAAGTTCGCATAACACAGTGGTAGGAACCGTTACTTGAGAAGAAAGATACCGCAGTGTATTTCTGAATTAATAAGGAGCTAATTGATCAAGTTCTGCTAACAAATCTATACTTAATCTTAGTAACTAATACTATAAATTCCAAAGGATGTATGGATCTTTGTAACTCTTTCACGCAAAAAATTCTGACTGGATTTGGATGAAATTTGGCACACAGATAGTTTATAACCTGAATTAATATATAGGATACTTTTTATCCCGGTAGTACGATCCCGTGGAACAATTCCAAGCGGGCAAACCCGCGGGAATAAGCTGGTAGTTAATTTAATATTTTTCTTATTAAAATAAAAACACGTGACACTATGTTCGTACAAGCTAATCTTCTATGCCGGGGCTGCGGGACTTGCTAGGGCTGCGGGACTGTTTGAAAGAGATACCGTGGCCCCTGAACACAAAGGGCGATGAAGGAACATGGATGGGTTTTAGTCAGTAAAAGTCTGACACTCCCTCTTGCTGCACCCAGAGCGGGAGGAGTCATTTGATGATTTCCCATCCGAAAAAAAAAACAAGTCTTTTAAACCACCTAGGTTGTGTCCAGCTTGAAAGATCGGATAGGTGACGCCGTTTTGGACCCGATAGATGGCGCCGTGCGAAACAGTGGTGGGTCGATAGTAATCTATTCTATCTATACTTCTATATTAATATTATAAAAAAGTAAAATTGTTTGTAAGAATTCCTGATCCGATTCCGAAAATTCTTATACTAACGGGAAGCTATATTATTCCCGAGTGTCATAGGTTACATTTAAAGCATCCTCGTGGGTTAATTTCCATACATAACGGGAGCGAAGCTGCGAGCAAAAGCTAGTGATATTATAAACAGATAAAGTTAGTAAGTTATGTTGTAGGAGGAATCTTCGGAAGTTCAGTGGGTTAGAAGTAGAAGTGGTGTGGGAAAGAGATAGAGCTATACAGGTCGTCTAGCGCCATGTCTTTCCCACACCAGAATTACTCCTGCTTTAAGACGTTAGGTGGTAGGCCACCAGTTCAATTGCTATTTTTTTTCACCAATGGGAAGCTACATAATCTCCGAGTATCATAGGCTATATTTAAAGTATTCAAAGAAAAAGAAAGAAAGAAGAAAAAGTATATATCAGCCCGCACAGGAACAAAAAAATGGTTACATTTACAGTAGACAAAATTATAAAAGTATTAATAAAAAAATAAAAAAATTGGTTAAATTATTCCTGGGGAATATTTCCCGACCTCAATACGACGAAGCCGAAGGCAAAAACTAGTCAGATAATAAAGAGCTAATTGATCAATTTCTGCTGACGGATTATTAATAAGTTTGTTTGTTTTGATAGGTTTGTGGCTGTTTGGGTACTCGCGGAAACATGATTACTCGTGGAAACATGATCGAGGTTTGTTGATTCACGTGACAGTTTTGTTTTTGTGAATTTTCCTTTTAGGAAGACGTTTATTAAGACAGTTGATAAAGAAAATAAACACGCTTGTTTGATACAAATATGTCAAAGAAAAATACAAGACACATTCTGTCATCATTATATTGTATTATGGACTCCCTTATCGTCTTTCTTGTTTTTTTTTTTGTAGGTATAAATATTTAGATACCAAAGCCATTACAGCTATACAATAATAATATCACCCTATTAAATTCAAAGATGTTTGACAGCATGGTTGGCCCAGGAACTGAGCGATAGGCTGCTGCACTACGTGTTGCGGGTTTGACCCTAGCACGGAACAAATATTTATTTGTCCTTCAGGTAGTTGTTTCGGGTCTGGCTGTTTGGATTGATGAGTTTAAATGTTTGTAAACGCAACCAAGATCCCGGAGACATTCTTAGAGTGAAAATTCCTAACGTTTTATATTAAAAAAAAAAAACAATGTATTTTAAGATATCGTTCAATATAGGCCACAATTGTATTTCGGCGTTGTGTCGCAGGTTTGTCAGTTAGTAGTTGTCAGTAGTTTTGTGCATAAAATACACACATCAAAAGTGTCTAGGGATCAAGCATTTTTATGTGGATTTCTTGAGATTGAGATGTGGCTTTGTAATAAATTTATGATTTTATAAATTTATATGGATCCTTTTTGGTGCATTTCATAATTTGAATCAGGAACTGTGAATCAAATTCGAGTAAAAGATGAAAATCAGCTGTCAATATTTTCCCTATAAAAACATACAACGCATTGAAGACATTATTAGTGCTACTGTTTCCCTACTACTGATTAAAACCAACGTTATTATGGAGCGGCGACGTCATTTAAGCAGGGAAGAAATGCTCAGAGCCGTGGGAATGATAGAAGCTGGTTCCCGGCAACGTACTGTGGCTTTAGCTCTGAATACAAGTCAGAGTGTTATCAGTCGACTTTGGACACGTTACCGAAGCACTGGTACCGTGGCTGAGCGCCATGGAGGACGGTATCGCTGCACCACACGGAGACAAGACCGATACATTCAAATCTTAACTCGAAGAGCTCCAACAATAACCGCCATGATGTTAGCCGTGAGGCTTCATCACTCTTCAGGGAACTTAATTAGCGACCAAACAGTCAGAAACCGCTTGCATGAAGTGAACCTTCATTCCCGAAGACCGCTACGGGTACCACCTATAGCAATGCACAATCGTAGGATACGATATCAATGGGCTCTTGAACACAGAAATTGGGCAGAAGAACAATGGCGTTTCGTGTGCTTTTCTGATGAGTCTCGTTTTGGTATGAGACCGGATACAAGACGTATACGACACTGGAGAACCCCTGGACGCCAACAGCGATTAAAATCCTGCCAGGAAGTCCATCCTTATAGTGGTGGAACCATCATGGTATGGGCGGGTATTTGGATCGGCGGAAGAACTGAGTTGATTTGGATCAGAGGCAACCTCAACGCTCAAATTTATGCTGAGACGATTGTATCAGACGTCATCGTTCCTCTACAAGTGCAAATCGGTCCCTTATTTCAGTTAATGCATGATAATGCACGACCGCACACCGCAAGAGTTGTAAGACAGACTCTCGCCGCAGCTAACATCAATGTCCTGCCCTGGCCTGCTCAGTCGCCAGACTTGAATCCGATTGAGCATGCATGGGATATGCTACAGAGAAGAGCTCTGCCGAATATGGAGGGTATCCAGTCGCAAGAAGACCTTTTTTTGTTGTTGCAACGAACATGGGCGGCCATTCCACAGCGTGATTTGGATGAACTCATTTTGAGTATGCCAAACCGATGTTCTTGTGTTGTTAGTGTTCGCGGTAGAAACACGGATTATTAATTGTTTAAGTTACCCAATAAAATTTTAAAGAAAACTGTTATTTCAGTCTTTTTTTCGAACTTTTGTGTTAGTGGTTCAAATGTCAAAAATCCCTTTATTAGGAAAATGGCAAATTTCTTTATTAATGCAAAGGTGACTTGGTTTATCGTTACTGTGACAAACGAAAACACTTTATTTGATGAATCCTTAAAGAAAATTTTAATTAATATCAATCAGGAGAAAAGTTATTGCAAAAATATATGTTGATCCCTAGACACTTTTGATGTGTGTATTTTAAGTATAATATGGAGGATGAGGAAGCGTGATGAGTTCCACAGTTTCAATTTGCAGTCGATACTATCTCTTACCAAAAAGTATTCTGACAAACTTACTACTTGATTACTTGATACTTGACCTCAGTTTGCAGAGTTGTAGCCAAAATAATTCGAATATCAAATGTGTTATGATTTAAATTAACGGACAATTTCAGTTGGTAGACTGAAAAGCAGCGATGATAGCCTAGTGTGTGTCCATCAGACTGCCAAGTCATAGGTCTCAAGTTCGAACCCAAGACCTCCGATTTTTCGGATTCATGTGCGTATTTTATAATTAGCACTTGCTTCGGTGAAGGAAAACATCGTGAGAAAACCAGCATACCTGAGAGATATTTCTGGACGGCAGGTTAAGCCAAGGCAGAGGCCCATGGGCGGCATAAAAACTCTGACACCAGGTTAGGCACTAACCACACAAGAAAGAAGAAGAAAGAAGTCGGTAGACATTTTGGTTGGCAAATATTTTCCCGGTCAAGGCTACAGTAAGCAATCTTATCTAGCACAGTGTTTCTTAGAATTCTGCTTCAAACATTACTGTTACGAATATTCTCGAATGTTAACACTATTCGAACACTGGTTTCCGAGAATTGCTCCTAAAGACACGTGTATTTTATTCTAAGGTAGTGGTTTGACACCCAAAGTAAGTGCTTCTAAAACATTTAGCTTTGTACCTCGTTTTCAGTAAGTAATCTTCTTCTTCGTCTTGAGTATGTTTTAGGCACCCTTGAGTACAACAATCTGGGGTGTAAACTTTACTAAAATATTGCGGATATCTCTAGAAGTTCTATTTTTGAAGATAAATAGATTACTTAAGATTTACCCAGAACACTGTCAAGATCTCTTACATCAAAACCGTTTTGCCTCAAGTTTGTTTTATTTCAAAAGAAAAATCGAGAAATTAAAACACAGCAAGAATCAGTAGACGTAATTAACGCCGCAAGTTTTTATTTTTATTTACAACAATTTTATAACTCCAAAATCTCAATAAACACCAGCCGAGTCGATTCAGCCGAGAAAATCGAAAAGACAAAAGTGTCAAACTTCATAAAGTTTCCATTCAACGCTCAATTAAATCGAATGACTCGCGAATCGATTCAACTCGATTCTCGGTTGAATACCGATTGTAATCGACACCGAGTCAATTGATAACTCGTGGAAAAGACTGCTCCTAATGAATATGCGATTGAGCTAAGAAAGTTAATATTGAAAATTAAGTCTAGGATTGGAGTTATTTTGAATCTATATTTGCATATCTGTGGCAGACCATCTATTAATCTGAAAAGGGGATCATATAGGTTTTAGCTGAGTCATAATAGACAAGATATTTTTAAAGGTTGGTTTTAGATATTTTTTGAAACCCCTAAGTCTATACTTTGGGTTGTTTTTGAACACATGAATGTTTGTTTTTGAAAATGAAGCGTGTAAGCAACAGCTCAAAATGTTTTCAGAACTTCTGTTACCTTTCCAAACAAGTGGTTTTTACGCAAAACAAAAGACTAAGAAAGAGGGTAGACAGATTTGTCTGTACCTAACAATTTATGTACCATACACCCGCAGTCTCCAGTCATCCCACGATCACGGCGCTTGCAACAGCGTCGAAATATCGGGAGCTCAGAATAATTATTGAAAGTTACGGAAGATATCCCGCGCAAATTATACTATATGTATATTTAATTATAAACTTTGAAAGCTTAAAACAGTGATTTTGTTACACGTGAGATTGTAAACGCAACAAAGATAGTACATTGTATGGAGTTTTATAGGCCTTGTTGTCCGAAATAATAGCATTATTATTATATAACAGATAATAATGTACCTGAATATAAGTTCGATGTTCTAGTGGAATTCAGGAGCTAAAAGTTCGAGACGTACAACAACTTTGGCTTTTGACCTCTTACGTAAAATATAGCTTCCTTCGGAGGCTTCCTATATGCAGTTCGAATATAAACTCCTCTCCACGGTGCAGTACAACTCACTTTGCGTCACCGTGTTGTACAAACAGGACTCGAGTAATGAAACCGAATGCAGCGTAAATTCCCCGACTCATTTTACGCGACTCACAGTTAAAAAAATAACGCTCGTTTGCCCTCACCAAAATGAATTATTACATTTGCTTATTGGTGACAATACAGTTTTACGTCAAAATTAATCCAGGATGACAGAAAGTACTCGTAAAAGAATTAAAACACTTACAAAGAGCGCTAATCAATACTCTAAATATTATAATTAGCCAGAGTACTATAATGTTACAGTAGTTCTCTATACAAATACCGTCTGGCAGACGTTCAAAGCGTAATTAGTCTATTATTGGTTCGGCGCGTTCGACTGCGGCTGATTAATGGTGACGATTTAATTTAATTACTCGCGTTTATATTATTTAGTTGCTGGGATCATGGTAGGTTAAAAAAAGGTTGTACTATTGCACCATCTAGTTTTTGTTGTTGAGCAGCATTTTTGTGCTCGGAGTTTTTCGGCCAAAGTTGGATATGCCTGACAGCACATGATAGAGCAGCACACCAAAGCTCTCTACAAGCACTCTCAAAAGCCATCGAATGCAGTCGCTGTGGCCGTAATCGGCCAGATGCCATCATCTTATGTATAAAAATCTCGTATCACGGTGTTTGTGATCGCGACTGTCCTCTTCCTTCAGTCACGCCCGACGAAGTGAAAGACATAATAGATAGGCTACAGCCGCGGAAAGCCCCTGGCGTCAACGGCTTCACCAATAGGGTGTTCAAAGTCCTCCCCTCGCAGCTCATAGTCTTGTTGGCGGCCATATTCAATGGCGCCCAGAGCAATAACATCTTCCCTCAAGTGTGGAAAGAGGCCACTGTCATAGGTATTCCCAAACCGGGTAAACCCAAAGCCGAGCCGGCTAGCTATCGGCCGATCAGTCTTCTGAGCGCACTCGGCAAAATCTATGAGAGGTTTATTTATAAGCGCCTCAAAGACTTAGCCGAGGCTAAGAGCCTCATTCCCAACGAGCAATTCGGCTTCAGGACCGAACACTCGTGCGTCCAACAAGTCCACCGCATCGTAGAACACTTGAGCGCTGGCTTCCATCGTGGAGCGATGACCGGTGTGTTATTTTTCAATATAGCGAAAGCTTTCGATAAAGTCTGGCACAACGGGCTGATATACAAGCTGTATCAGCTCGGTGTGCCAGATCGTCTCGTGCTCATCTTGCGAGACTTTTTGGCGAATTTCTCTTTCCACTACCGCATAGGGAATATCCTTTCTTCCCCCCCACCCCATCCGCGCGGGAGTACCCCAGGGCTCTGTCGTTTCCCCCTTCATTTTCACTCTCTTCACTAGTGACATCCCCAAGAGCAAAAAGGCTCACTTGGCCCTATTCGCTGATGACACGGCAATCTATTATACTGGGAACGGCCAAGACGCCTACGCCCGTCAGCTCCAAAGAGCAGCCAGTGCTCTAGGTGCCTGGTTCCGTTAGTGGCGATTCGAGGTTAATCCCGATAAAAGCCAGGCAATTCTTTTCCATAAGGCGCGTCTCAATCTTCCCCCCCCCCCCCTCTCCGATCTCAATGTTCGGCAAGCCAATCCCTGGGAGAAGCGAGCCAAGTACTTCTCGAGTCATTCTCGACAAACACCTGTCCTTTGCAGCGCATATAAGAGCAGCCCGCTACTGGGCTGCCTTTGCCATGGCTAGGCTCCACTTTATGATCACGGCAAAGAGCAAATTGTCACTCAAGTGCAAGTTGCGTCTCTATACCGCCGTCATCCGTCCCATAATGACATACGCTTGTGTCACTTTTGCCCATGCCCACCCGCGACACCTGCATCGGATTCAGAACCGTTATCTCCGTAAGATCAACGGTGCCCCCTATTATGTCCGTAACGAGAGTCTCCACGTAGACCTTAGGATCCCCACCTTAGCTCAGTTTATGAAACGCCTTTCCAAGCGTTTCTTCGATTCCGCTATCAAGCATAGGAACCCCCTGACCGCATCGGCCGCCTGGTACGAACCCTTGCGTATTAGCATGATTCGCCGTCCGCGACTGCCCTCACCACCCCCGATGACCCCATCACCCTCCTCCAGGAGAGCAGTAGGGAAACCATCACACTTCGTAAACCACACAGAAACAGACCGTCGAGTTTCCGTCATCGCCGTAGAGGCCCGTCGCGACGCACCCGTTCAACGAACCCCCCCCCCCGACCCTTGCCAGAGCCAGCCCGCGATGTTGAGCCGGTAGGTTTAAACCAGCCCCTAAATAATATCATTCAGATCCAGCCTGTCCCTTTGCTGTCCTCCCCAGCGACGCCCTAAGCCGAGGCTCGTACGTCACAGGGGGTGCCCTTAACGAGTGGTCGCTTAGTTTTTAAGTATAATTTTAAGCCCCTAGCTGGAGGCCTTAGATTCATTTTTAAGGCATCCACAGGATTTGCCCGGTTAAGCAGTAGCCAGCGTCAGAGGCTGAACTGCGAGATGCCATCCCCAAAAAGAAAAAAAATGTTTGTGATCACACTCCTCCGAAACGACTCGACCGATTTTTATGTATGTTAATGATTTTTTTAATGTAGATTTGGTAGGTATGAGAATAGATAATAAAAATGTAGAATAGGTCGTTATAGCATATGTCACGCCGCTATGTTGTCAAATTCTAAATTAACGCGAGCGAAGCCGCGGGTAAAAGCTAGTGTAATGACTATCCAAGTTTTAAAGTGATGGATCAGCGGCGGGGTGAGGGTGTGGAGCTGTGTCGTAAACTATGCTCCACCTCCTATTCAGCCCCAAAACATGCAGCCGGGCGACCTCTGCGCTGCCACCGATAAAACCGTGGCAGTGGCGAAGTTTTGGCCTTACAAAATATAATGTCGTGGCAGCGATACGAAGAAGAATTACTGTAGTAACGTTATATAGAGCTTTACGATCAAAACATCAGTTAGGCTTTATGCTACGTTTACCACATACTTGCAACAATAATCAACACAAAAGCGATTTGTTGTAGTTTTAGCAATGAATTGACAGGGAATATCCTGTCTCCGTCACTTATCTTTCTCTTGGAGGGTTGACAGTTGATGTTTAACTATTTATCTGAGATAGCTACGTTCCGTTAACTGTTAGTAAGTCCTTAAGTTAACTACTGATCGTTTTCACTGACACCAGACGTCAAAAAACCGGCCAAGTGCGAGTCGTACTCACACGCACACAGGGTTCCGTAGCACCAAACAATATAATAAAAATATTTTGAAGGCATTCGTTCATATGTGGTATTGTTTTACATTCATCAACAAAACTAAATTTGTTTTTCATAGTATGTTAATGAAAAACAACGTTGTTGCTGCAGTTTGATGAAAAAGTCCACGATTGACTTAGAGAGAAAATAGTTTTAGGAACCTCAATGTCATTTTCAAAGACTTCTTCACTTTCAAAATCTATGTACACCGCATGTATAGGTTTGATGAAAAAAAAAAAAAAATTAGATTCAGTTCCACGTGAGACCCCCCCCCCCTTAAATTATTCATTTTTTTTATTTTTGTATCGAAACCTTATAGCGGTTAACAGAATACATCTACCTGCTAAGTTTCAACTGTGTAGTCCTAATAGTTTCGGAGTAAAGTGGCTGTGACATACACGGACAGACAGAAAGACAGACTTGGCGAATCTATAAGGGTTCCGTTTTTTGCCATTCGGCTACGGAACCCTGAAAATGACAAATAATATCGCATTGTTCGATTTTAAATGCTCAGCACAGCGCTAAGAGTTTCAGTTCCAGTGCAATACTAATAAATTAGGTGTGCCTGTGTAGGAATCAAAAACAAACACTTACAAGCCAACCATTAAAATTCCTACCGTCATCTACACAAACACGCGTGTGACATACGCCCAAGATATAATCGTCTGGAAAGTTTTCAGGCCTGCACTATAATTGATATTCATGCAACCGCTGTAAGGGGGGTGAGCAGAGGTGGTAAGCGGAAGTAATAAATCGAGTTTTGTTTGTTACTAGCGTCCGATAGCATCGGGGGTGTTATAAATTGTAATGGGTGCATTTGTTTAGATTAATGACTGTGAAGGTGACTGAGGTAATGGACGAATTCCGTCGGGACAGGTGAATTTGAATGGTGTTTTTCTTTCAAAGGTTTACATGAATGGTCGTTGTTCAGAAGTCGTTAGGTGGGCAATGATGGATCGCTTTGGTTGTTTGAGTGCTTTTAGATATTGCACTGTCATAAAAAAACCAAATAAGTGCGGGTTGGACTCGCGCAAACTTCTGGGTATTTTGTTATTAAACTAAATTATCGACAGACATATACTGCCGCAGTTTGAGCTTTCGACTCAATATAGGCACCGAAGTTGAAATTCGAACTTCACGCCGAGAAGCTCGAGGCTGTCGGTAACTGGTACTGGGGCACTCTACCCCGGAAATTAGGATCCAGATTAAGAGAGATACAAATAAAGACTATTGATTGATTGATTGATTGATTGATTGATTGGACGAACTCCTTTTGGCGGTGAACAGGCACACTTGGGTTTTGGTGGCGTTAAAAACAACCAGATTTTCATCACTCCACTTGAAGATAAGACTTAAGGTTGAATTCATGATTCTAGGTCAACGGGAAGTACCCTATAGATTTTGATTCCCTTCTGAAATCGCAAAATATGCACATAAACATGGTCATATCTTTCGATCGTGATGACTTACAAGTCACTGTTCCAGTCTTGAGTATTTGATATTAATTTCAGTTTGACTCCTCCACGCGGTCCTGAGAAAAAGGGTCTTGACAGACGGACAACAAAGTGATCCTATAAGGGTTTCGTTTTTGTCCACTGAAGTATGGAACCCTAAAAACGGTATTTTTTTAATTCCCAAAAGTTATTTTTTAGAGTTCCGCATATCCAAGGTGTAAAAACGGGACCCTAACTCCCATCACTAAGACTCCACTGTCCGTCTGACTGGCTGTCTGTCACCAGGCTGTATCGCATGAACCGTGATAGCTAGACAGTTGAAATTTTCACAGATGACGTATTTCTGTTGCCGCTATAACAACAAGTACTAAAAAAATAATAAAATAAATATGTCGGGGTGTCAGGACTTACTCCGCTAGGCTTCTGCATTATGTGGGCAGACGATGGGTTTCGTGCTATGAAAAGACACTGAGCGATAGACTGTTTCTAGCAAAACTAACGAATTACTTGAGATTACAACTTAGCACAATAACACGGGGCACAATGAATCGGGTACAGTTCCAAGAGGTCTTAACTTGGCCGCGATCAGACACTGACTGACTGTCGTCCTGGCTCAGAGTTTACCATCTTGACTCTGAGACAAGTGACACTGTGGTGTGGGTAGCCTTGTAAGTAGATTGCGTGATGTCACCACCGTGTACTTGTGATTCATTTTAAGCCCGTACCAATGACCGTCTCCGACAAATATTTAAGGAGGTCATTTTTATATAATGGTACGAATCCCTTCTTGCGCGAGTCAGATTCGCACTTGGCGAGTTCTTTTTTAGGTAGTGGTAGTCATATTAGGTAGTCTGACTCGCAAAAAGCCTACTGCTAAATATAGCAAAAGGATATATTTATGATACCCGGGAAAATTAAAAGCAATTAACCAAAGCATTTTTTTCCGCGAAATCACAAAAATCTAGACTATCGGTTATCGTCAAAACGATGAGAAAATCTCAAAGATATTGGCAACAGAATCCTTTTGAAGTTGGCATACTGTGATCAGCAATTTCTCTGCCAAACGTTCTGTTTATGTCAACACTTTCTTAAGCATGGTTCACAGAAGGGCTCTGCGGGAGGTAGCACAGGTCAGCAATCTTGTTCTATTTATCTACTAAGTAGTTGATACTACAGTTAATATTAAAAAATATATCCATACATAACATTACGCCTGTAATTCCCGCAGGATTAGGCAGAGCTGTACCTAATAGTATACCCATTTCACCAGTTATGTTTAAGATCCATGTAATAGGGGGCGACTCTATTGCCATCAACCGGGCACGAATCCAGACTCCTTGACTCCTACTTAGAAATTCCTGGTGGAAAAACCCAGTAACACTGCCCGAACTGGGATTCGAACCCAGGATCCCAAGCTAAGCAGTCGCGCTTGCGACAACTCGACCATAAAAGTTGTATTCTCAAATCTATGTATAAAATGTAATTGCGTTGTGCTTTCTATCCACCAATGAAATTATCTTCAATCGAGATCGAGACAGTGTGAAATCATTATTACGAAGTTGTTCTTAAACGCCAAGAAACCCTCCCCATATTAACACGAAATCGTACGAAAAAAGACGGACCAATCTACCACATACACGAAAAAGGAAAAGATACGAAACAAAACATCCACATAGAAAATCAACAAAAAATCCCGGTTCTTCCCCGGACCGGGTACAGAGCAATCAACTTGCGAGTATAATAGTTGAAAAGCGCCCATAGAGTGGTCAGGGTGAGCCAGACTATTTGAAATCACACTAACGAGACACTCGGTTACGCTTTGAGCTAAAGAAATAGTCGCACTGTCGAGGTGTGGCTTCGACTAGCTAGATTAAAATGGAGGTTAGAAGATTTTTAACCCGTGCAAGTGAATTGGAACTTTGTTCAGGTTCTATTATTTATTTATTTAAACAAATACTTGCTGCACATTACACACACAACACAACACAGTTAACAGTATTTTAGCTACACTGGCGGACAAGGTTGACGGACCTTATAGTAGACTCTGGGCTGGCAGACATGTTTACATGTTCATGTAGCCAATTAGCATATTTTTAAGTTGTTGCTATTTATTGTTTACTAACATAGGATAAGTTCATACTAACCCTATATGGATCCATTGGTCTGTAATTTTTTTTTTTTTATTTGAATTTGAATTTTACAGTGAGCACCAAAACGTGCAGCAAGCGAACAGCACATCATACTTACTAACTAAACTAGACTACTAAACCATTTATGCAATAACGAAGCATAGCTTTAGTGCTACTCATAAACATATTTTATAATATGTTTATGAGTAGCACTAGTTCTAGTTCTAGTTCCACTTCCTGAGCAATCAGGGCAGTTTATTAGATTCATCGCCACACTATCGATCGCCATCGTTTATTAAGGTTAATGAAAAGATATTAGAAGATTATTAACACACATCCTCCATAGCATTCTCATCTCAGCCACATGCAAATGCTGAAAAGTTGCGTGGTAACTGGTTGCCGTGAGGAAACTTTTGAATATGACTGTGGATTTAATAAGAGTAGAGGAAGACCAAAGAAACGATGGATGGACTGTGTGAAGGGTGATATGGCACGAAAGGAGGTCTGATGAGATGAAGATTAATAGAGAAGTATGAAGAAGAAGACATGTTGCACCGAACACAAATGAATTGGGATATGGTCAAGAGAATGATGATTCGAAAGATTATTTTCATTATAGCACAGATTAATGATTATAGTGTGCCAGGTTTTCACTAAGAATCATAGTGCATTAATGAATTTATATCTAAATTAAATGATGAAACTGAATAGCTAGTTGACTGTAAAAAGAGATAGTCTAGTAACATAAATATTGCTTGGTAGTGTTTCCATTTATACATAAAAAATATGTTACTCAAAAAATCTTCGCACAAGGAAAAATTTTTCTGAATCCTATTTTAGTCTCAGCGTCCATTTACATTTTAAGTTAAAATGAACCAAGCTATTATTAGTTCAACCACTAATTAACCAAAAACACTCACGGCCACAAAACATGACCCACAACTTTAGAAATACACTTCATTAAAATGTACCAATGCCAAGGCCGAATCTAAAAATAAAACAGAAACCGTCTGAGCAATATTTAGAAAGGTACTGAACAGAACACCTACACATCCGGGCAGGATTAGGGAAGCGTAAAAAGACTGATAAAACATTTATAAGGGTAGAGGGAGAGCATTTTCTATGCTGATGGTGGAAAGCCTGAGTGCATCAGTTGTTTGAAGTGGCGCAACGGTTTTCAAAAATGAATGTTGGAAATTGGATTGTACTGAGCAATTCTTTGGTTTTTTTTTTGTTATTTATACCAATGTTGTTGCAGATTCTGTGGTATATTTTGCAATGTAAATATGACTGCTAAAACTGTGGGCAAAGGAGTTAGATATTTTATTCTAGCATGACATTTTGTGTTTTATATAGGTTACTGCATTTTCAGATCTCATAGAAAGTTTTCGCCTATTCCTTTATAATAATATTAAGTCAAAAAATAACACTAGTCCAAACACAGTTTACTCTCTCAATCCGTACTGATGAAAACTACATAAAAATTTCATCATACTCCTAACATGGCCAGTTGTATACGATACCCAACTGGGTCGAGCGAGCTTCACTTATTTCGTATGTATGAGACGAATGTCTGCGGAGGGCGTATTTAAAAGTAGACATTTGACTGGACCGGGCGCCGACTGAATACTAAGAAGTGAGTTCACGTTTACTCGCACTAGTGCTAGTCGAAAACTATTTCATTTTTAACTAGCTAGCTTCGTTCGTTTCAATCGCTAGAAAAAGTGGGTAAATAAAAGTGAACGTACGTGTACATGCATAAGATATCTAGGTACATATTTTGTCTCATTTCTTTGAAACTTTATCCACATGAAAAACTTTACTGTTAGAAAATACTATAAGACCACTAGCCTACTGAATTAGTATAGGACCACTTCAGTTTTTTTATTTGAACAGTCAATCAGTATTGAAAAGCTAAATTCAAAGAAAATTAATTCTGAAACATTTTATTTTGCATTTTCGTAGACAATTGAACATGGAATAGAGACAGGGATTGAACTAGTTTATTTTATCAGAAAATTTCCAATTCTACGAGAGCAAAAATACAATCTGCGATAATAATCGTTGGCAAGCAAAACAATTTGAATTGGAAAAGTTAAATAAATAACATTAGTTGGGTTCAATTTATTTTTATTGGCGTTGTATTATATTTTGTGTAATTCAGCAATATTTTATGCAAAACCTATTTTGATGGAGCCCTGAATAAATGATGCGAGTTCATATTTTGGTATTATAGTAAAAATATCACTTTTAAATTGGATGGTTTATTTTAGTATTTAATGTTGATATTGTTTTGTTTGTTATTAGTTTAAAAACAGATTTAATAGGTTGAATTTAAATATTAAAATGATTTAATAATGCGAATCATATAAAACACTTGAAAAGTTCAAAACACAGTCATGATAACTGAAAAAAAAAAGATTACATTCCCCGCAATGAAGTAAAAAAAAGAGATTATTTTTCGAAAAGACAAAAGCGTAGCATCACAGCTTTGTAATCAGCCTATACGGTTTCCCAATGCCAAGTCACAGGGCTCTTTTAGACAGGGAGAGCGCTGTGGCCCACCACGTGGACCGAATGCGTATTGGAAACTTAAAAAAGAACAAAAAATATTACAGATAAGTATTTAAACTACTATGCCACATAAAATACCTACACACAACAAAGCATAAAGCCGACACTGTCATATTAAACCCTCACAAGATCAGGCTAGGAGACTGGGGCGTAATCTCTGTAACCACCAAGATAACACAAGACGCTAGCTTAAGCCTAGACCAGATTATGTTAGTATTTTAGTCAACTGACGAATATTTTAGTACTAGACTAGGTGCTTTTGTAGGAGAAATGCAAGATGGGGTGCGTATTTTGTTTCAGTTAACAATTCGTAATAAGATTGCTGAGTAGTTTCAAGACGTAGAGGACTTGGAGAAATATTTGGAGTTGATGGTCAATCTTCCATTGGATTGGCATCAGAAGAAGATGTTTATTATCATGTGATGTTGTTTTCAAATTTCATTTGTAAAGAACACCTGAGATCCAAATTTATTAAAGCCATGTGATGTTGTTTTCAAATTTCATTTGTAAAGAACACCTGAGATCCAAATTTTTAAAGCCATGTATATTGCGTTCTAAAACTCAAACTGACGATATAGCTCACACGGCTGCTAAGCTCAAATGGAACAAGGCTGGCCACATTTGTCGCATGCCCAAGGAGCTATGGGCTAAAGTAACCACACAATGAGTCCAAAACAGCAGCAGGCAACGCGGCAGGCCCAGAAGCAGATAGCGGGACGAATTTGACACTTTTCGTTCCACGCTTGCTCGATTATGAAAAAGTCTTAGCCAAAAGTCGTGCTACCGGTTGTAGATCTCGGCCTTATTTCAGAAAAAAAACACTTACTTCGTATTTATAAATGAGTCACAAACAGTAGTAGGCAACGCGGCAGGCCCAGAAGCAAATAGCGGGACGAACTTGACACTTTTCGTTCCACGCTTGCTCGACAATCAAAAAGTCTTAGCCAAAAGTCATGCTACCGCTTGTAGATCTCGGCTTTATTTCAGAAAAAAACACTTACTTCGTATTTATATTTAATTGTCATAAAACATTTACAATAACAATGCGAGCCCTTCTCAAGGACCGTACGAAAAATATTTTTCTTACATTTCTATTCATATCCGTTCTCTCGCGAACCACGTAACAAATGTTCGACCACCCGAAAAAGCCACAAACAACATTACGACATGAATTAATGAACAAAAAAAGAAACACCAGACTCCTATTCAACGAAAACCATCGGCTTACAAACGTCCGACCTTTTTAAAAATAATAATTCTAAACAAAGAATAAAATACGAAACGAAACAGAGTGGACTCTCCATATTCTGGTCAGAATGGTACAGACGGACCCTCTAGAGAAATGTAAATAATTTAGAGAAGCGTCCTTTGAGTACCGGGTCCCATTAAATTCCTTCTGTTTGTTGCCCTAATTAGGTAAATTACTCTAGGGAATGTTTTTTCCTTGTGGAAAATAAAAGTTTTCGGCGAAATGAAAATCACGGTCGTAGGTGTAAAAAATATTATAGACACGCACGCTTGTTTTGTTTTTTTTCCATTTCCCCTTGCATTGTAAACGCGTTTTTTATCAGATCTTTGCTTGATTAAAACGTAACATTCCTTTTACTTAATTCTTTGAGACAGGACATGAAAGAAAGCATAGGGGATGTTAACGGGTAGTAACTATAACTAGGTCGTTCTATGGTTGTTATGGTGGAAAAGGGTTGAAGGGGTAGAATGTATGACAATGGGTCTCCTTGGCACTAGAAACATATAAAGTTGAATGGCATGCTGGCCTATTAATGTTTTTATTAGCTACGAGTATGTTTGCGATGATCTTGAAAGAAAAAGAAACAATTTTGTACTGTTTCATTTGATTGAACCGATGTCAGATGTTTCACTTGAGTATAATATTTTTGTTTTATTACACATTCACTTTTGATTATTTTTGTTCCTATTCAGACGTTTCACATTTAGTGAAAGATGAAGGACAAAAATGAACAGAAAGTAGAGCATCTGAAATCGGATTTACGAACTGAACATATCGACGTTCAAGATCATACTTGCACTCCTATTGTTTTTAGCAATGATTTGAAGGGCTCTCTGTCATAAAATGTTTTCTCAAATAAATGAATAAATAACTTCATTTTCAACAAGGAACAAAAAAACACGAAAAATGTAGTTGAAAATATCTGGCAACAATACAATACTACGAAAACACAGTAAACTCTACAAAGAATTACATTCACATAATTCAACTGCATTTTCTAAAAAAGCACGCCCAAAAGCACATTTTAATTTGTAAAAAAAAACTGGAATTCACGGTACGTTCGGTCTGAATTCCACAAGTTTTCAGGCACATATACATAGGTACTTGAAAAC
Organism: Eugnorisma glareosa; assembly: GCA_947578425.1. Classification (NCBI taxonomy): domain Eukaryota; kingdom Metazoa; phylum Arthropoda; class Insecta; order Lepidoptera; family Noctuidae; genus Eugnorisma; species Eugnorisma glareosa. The sequence goes on along the minus strand of OX387969.1, from coordinate 17,157,256 downwards.
AGAGCATTCTTACAGTCGTTGGGGTCATATCTTTTCAGACTCTGTTGAGTGCGAGACAAATTAAAGAGAAGTCCTAGAGTAGGGTGACCATGAGCCGGAAAAGAGTTGGGATAAATTAAAGCTTTGAGATTATTGAGTGCCATGGAATGTTACAATTTAAGAAATACGCTATTCACTTTTGATATTTTGAAGAAAAAGGAGTAGTAAATAGAAAAAGTGAAACAGCATTATTTTCATTGGTACAATATTAACGAGCCTTTGTTATGACAACCCCAAGCTTCCATTTGCTATAGTGAGTTTTTTCTTTAAGTTATAAATTAATATTCTATCCAAGCTGTACTGACATCAAAACATTGTGCTTGTAAGCATAAACTTCTTTCCAAGATTATATTTTCAGTTCATATTCCTTTACGGGAAAATCGAACATGAAATGGCAACACGCCATATTTCATGTGAAACTTTTAATATGGTAATTGACGATCGCGTTTTATAATCAGACTGTTGTAATTACTTTTTAAAAAGGTCGTTTTATCAAGATGTTAATTACTAGAAATGGCGACGTATTAAAAACTACTGAATTATTACGGTCATAAAAACCACAAATAAAGTAATAAGAGTTTTGATTTAATGTTCGAGTGTTTAAATATTATTAATTGTTGCGTTTTGTTAACGTTTTTTCTCGTTTCGTTAATTTTGTGCAAAATAAGAATGACGAAAACTATCCCCTTGTACTTTAATTTGAATTTAACTGTAGTTAAAACCAATAAAATTAATCAACTTATTGAGGTCAGTTGATATTCTTCGTGTATAAAACGCTAGCTGTTGCCCGCGGCTTCGCTCGCGTTTTGGTCGGAAATTATCCCATGGGCACGTTGTAAATATAGGGACACTTGGGAATAATTTAGATTGCTATTAGTGAAAGAATTTTCTAAATCGGTTCAGTAGATTCAGAGATTACCCCCTACATACAAACTTACAAACTTTTACCTCTATATAATATTAGTATAGATTGAGCCATAGGCTGATAGTTGTTTCAAATACAATAACTATTCAATAAAACGGACATTGCATGAGTCTTAAATATATCCACATTTTCCCCAAATCCATGGCCACAACGCGAACCACCGAGCCGGCGAAGGAGCGGCATTCATACTGCAACGCTTCTCGTCTCGTTCCCATTCATTGTGATGATTGCTCCACACTCATTATAAGTACTCGCAGACTCCTAGCGCCCCAAGACCACAGTAACATACAGTATATCAGATATAGATATACAGATAAATAGATGGATTGTGAGAGGAAATATTTGAAATAAAACGGAGTAAATGACAGCTGACAGGAGATAATGGAAGAAAATACCATGGCGTGGCGCCGACCCCAAGTGATGTGGTACAAAAGCATGAAGAAGAAGAAGATATCAACTGGGAACAAATGGTTGCAATCGTCTCACACAAGTAAACTGCTGCAACAAACATGCTTCAGATAACTGGTTATTCGTGAATAAGACAGGACTATTGCTGTTATGTTTTATGTGTGTATTGCAACATAAAAGGGTTAGTAATCAACATTGACACCCGCTTTGACGTTTGATTTCACAAATAGTAGTAGCTAATTGACTTACGGGTAATCTTTATACTGTGCCGTGACTTTTGATTGTCCCGTCAGGATGTTTGGCTGAACCGTCTTTATAGCAATGTCGGGAGTTTTCTGCTCTTTTTGCGATTGTGGAAGGTTTTGTGGTTCATAGCAGTTCAATGTTTTAAGTTATGATGATATGATTCTGGTTTGTCTGGTAAATCAATATATAAGAGGGTTATTTTATTTATTTATATAAAATCTTACAACTAACGTTGCTAGTTTGAACAAAAATTACTTATATAAATTGCTCTTTCACGTTTGTACGGCGCAATTCACTTCAAGACCTGATTTCATTTCGACTGCGATCAAAGACCTTACAGTGAGCTACTCTTTAGGGTTCCGCGTCGCATCTGAAGTCTCGTCTTTGAAAGAAGGTCTCCAGAGGATAAAAATAACCTTTTTAACCACGAAATACAGAGATTGTGCCGATGGTTGCAGGTTTAGTGTATGAAACATAATCGTTGAGTAAAAAGTTAAACAACTAAAAACTATTGGCAGTACTATCAACAAGAGAAATGAGGACTTATAATAATATGCGCAAACAACAGCACATCAAAAGGGACGTGTGTTCGTTTCTTCTCCCATCCACATGCATTAACATCAGGTTAGTTTCTACCCCGATGAGCGTAGCTTTAAGTTTGTGCGAGTAGTTTGTCGCGTTTGTTTGTATTCTGTGTTTGATGTTGTACGGTATTGTTAACTTTGTACCTTTGACTGGCAAAAATAATGCAGAAAATACTTTCATACTACACGTAGGTGTTGATAGAAATGGCGGCAATAAATTTAATTCTATTTCCGTACCTATTTCGTTTACGTTCAAAAGTGCCTTTTAAAGGCGTAACGAAATAAAATATTATAGTTTAATTATTTAATACCCATAACATGGAAATGCATAAAAAATAACTAGTCCACCATCTTTCACGAGTCCCCCATATTGGATTGAGAATGACATAACTTAGCTAACCATGCATTTTGCAATTTTGCATAGATGTTTATTTTGGGTGACAATTCATCCAAACTAAACATCTATGCAAATTTTAGCTCAATCGGAAACCAGGAAATGGTTTAACAAAAAATGGTTCAAATTTAACTTCTACGTCTTTTTTACATAGTTACAGGTGAATTTAATAAAAGCGTGTTAATAAAACAATAAACAATGGTTTGACTTTGAGTTAGGCCCAGTGGAAACGTTGCTCTTCTTTGTCTCAAAATGGTGAAGAAAAACGTCGTTAGGAAACCGTCATAATATCCTAGAACAAAAACTTCGAAAATATTTGTGGTTTTATCAATTCGAACTGTACCGTATACAGAGAGAAAGTGATCCTAATCCGAAGTTTAATCTTGATCGTCGATTACGTTCTAATATGATCTAAGGCAGTTGTCTGCAACATTTAATCATATCTGACACCCAAAACTATCACTGTAATGCATCCTGTAAAAAGATGTATTCCATCTGGAGCACACAAAACAAGAGCACACTTTTAAGAGCACGAAAAGTAATCCACAAAGCATGGCAAGCTGGGCAAAGGCTTCTCGCTACCTCAAACTTTTTTTGAACTATCGATCTTTTCAATCAAAGGCAATATCCCTCTCTTAGTGTGTGCTTCGTGGAATACTTTTCGTGATCTTAAAAGTGTGACCTGGAAGGAATACATCGAAAAATTACTAAACTATCACAAAGCGCACAAACTAAAAGTCGCATCCACAAGTCGTCGTGGCCATTTTTAGTTCTGTAATTGTGAGCTGACTTGAGACAGAAATTGCCATAATTGCTGTAGCAACACGGCAAGGATCTTAACAGACTTATCTACAGAAGAACGCCATTAAGTCATTAGTGTTGAATAGATTAATGTAGTTAAATGTTGGGGTGCTTTAAATTGGAGCGACCGTGGATTTGTTTCTGTACCAGGTAAATATAAGGAAATAATAAATTGTTCTTTTTCTTGTTTTTTAGTATAGCGTGAATAAAATGTAAAGATTGTGTTTTCTGAGTACTATCGGTTCAGTAGATCCAGAGATTACCCCTTACATACAAACAAAGTTTACCTCTTTATAATATTAGTATAGACAAGCGGACCGTCCCGGCTTCGCACGGGTGGACATTTATTCCCCCCCCCCCGCTAATTGTTTCTAGTAATAAATATATAGCCTATGTTACTCAGGGATAAAGGTGAAAGAATCTTTTAAATCGGTCTAGTAGTTTTTGAGTTTATTCGTTACAGACATACAAATCTCTGCTCTTTGTAGTATTAGTGTAGATAAACTTATAGATACCGGGATTATCGGCATCGGGATGTCTTCCATGATTGTTTATTATTTTGAGCTCCCGATATTTCGACGCTACACAATCACGGAAGATATGCCGTAAGTGACAGTATAATAATATGCTTAGTTGTAAACCGTGAAAGCTTAAAACATTGTTAATGTAGATAGTGTAGATGTAGATGCATGTTCCTCATAAGAACATTGCACAACATTGCACAACAACACTTATACAACACACAACAACAAACACAAATATCGCAACAAAATTTAGTCATTCAACTTCCACGTGACCATTAGGGTGCTAATTAGAGTTCTTTGGTGAAAAACCATTAACAGTCGTCGCAGCCTGGGAATCGAACCCTCATGCTTAGAAGTAGCTAGCGTTTGCTACCACTAGAGTCTAGTTACTAGACCAATGAGACAAACAAATTATGAAAAAAAAAAGAAATAAGCGTTTATTCGTGGTGACATCCTAGGCATTCCAAACAAATGTGATTTCTGCCAAACTGTAAATCAGATTGTTGGTAGATGTAGCTCCCCATAGCGAAGGGTCAATTTTGTAAGAGGTAAGCCGGAGAACATAATCTTATATGTGATTTTATTATTTGCCTATAAAATACTGACTGCGCCATTTTTCAAAGGGAAGCCGGTAGGAATCGAGTTGTATGGAACCTTCGCCACTGCATGTTAGCTCCCATATACAATATCACCTTTATGTGCCCTACATTATATTGACCACAGTCTCATATGACGTTCAATAGGATAAGCAGATTACAGTTATTTCGAGGCTGTTAATCTAGTAATCTAATCACTAAATCACTTAAATTACTTAGCTCAAACAACTGACCACGCTACAATTTGACGAAAACCTCTCGTACTATCATGCTACGTTCAAACGACGAGAAAATATAGCAGTTACTAGGAAAGTGGTTATGTTGCTAAGTCAGTGGAGCGGAATCATCTCCAGTTTGAAACGAGTAGGAACTACAACTAATACAGTCCAGTAACCATGCCAGTGAACTGTAATCTGTTAGTATTAGGTGCTTTCTCACTAGCCGTCTAGTCTATTAGTTGACTTGTAGTGGAAATAGTACTTACCATCAGTACACATAAATAAAATTGAAGTATCTGTAATTTGAAAATAACAGTTTTTTACTGAATTCATATAAAAGTATATACAAACAACTCAAACTGTCGTCTGTTTGTTCCAGTTAATCTCCGAAACGGCTGGACTGATTTTGACGGGACTTTATACAGGCAGATAGCTGATGGTATAAGGAGTAACTTCGGCTACTTTTATTTTAAGAAAAAGATTAGGGTTCCGTGCCAAAAATTAAAACCACTGAAATTGTTAACAAAATCAGCTTCCAATAGGGAAGTAATATTTTAATAATATAAGTTCAAGCAGACGAAGTTTGCGGGTAACAGCTAGGTAGTTGATATTTACACTATTTTCAGAAAAAACCTACGACAATCAGGGTACAAAATTAAAAAGAAAGTCTATGTTTATGTAAATTACTATAAATTTTTTCAATATTATAATTATGAATCTGAAGGTAGGCAGGAGAAATAGATTTGAATGAAGCACATTAAACCAGAATTTGGTCAACCACGGTATTTGAATACTGTGTCCCGGTCTCCCAACATAACATAGGGCTGGTCACCCAGTAAGTGGTAGCAAAAAATAACTTAAATAAATAGGTTTATAAGAAAACTCGCCGCGAAGAAGAAGGAAGCACTAGAGATGTATTTGCAGACAAATTACTAATATCTGAGCAAAACATCTTACTTGAACACTGAAATATTCAGGCAGCTGACGTGGTCAATAGCATTTAACTACCAGTGGTATAATATTCAATAGTAAGGCAAGCTTTAATAGAATCCACACCCGTCAGACGGCCTAACAGACTCAGCTTTCCACAGACTAAACTTGGCTACTTGCGCCAAATTGGAAACCATACATATCTAAGCCCTTCCCCCCTCAAGGTAAGACCCATAATATATGTCATCAAACTTCATTGTAATTCAAATTGCCACTAGTTCAAAACCGCAACTTCTAAAACTTGGGCAATAATCTAAAACTTGAAATTGCACCGCGCCAATCCGAAACTTTCCACCAATTATCTACATTGATTTGCATATTCAGAGTGGTACAGGAATACCGTCCCCTACACTTGTACACCTTTGGGAAAAGAGCATATCGCACTGGCCCTATCCATTGCTCGTTATACCCAAGCTAATATAGCCACTAAACATTTTGAATAATTAATGTACTACAACCACGAAGATAATTATATTGTGCCGGATCGTTTTTGGAGCAAGGAATCGGAAAGTAGGACGGTGTTAGTGGATTCTTCTGGTGAATAAGTAATGTATTGTTTTGGGTAGAGAGTGGGCATGGGCATCTGCATTATGTACGCCTATAAATAAAATGGGGTTCATTTCCCGCCGCGTACTTCTTAGGATCAAACTGGAAATGGTTAGGTTACACGTGTATCGAGCCGATTAATGTGTTTGAAACAAATCTCATTTAATTTTGACCGAGGACATGATGATTCAATGTTATGGGGTTTGCAATCCTTCACTCAATCTATTCAAAGTTTGAAAAAAAAAAAACTTAAAACTCAACTTCAAGTTTAAAATTACTAAACTTGAAGTTGTAACTATAACAACTTCGAATTTAGCTTCTTTTTTAAAAAAAAGGCCAATTATGAGTTAGTGGGGCTGAAGAGACAGCAAATCACGCCTCCTTTCGGCCAGTTAAACTTGGCAAATGTTGCACCAAACACCCTGTATAATCTTTCTAGAGTAGGTTTGCTACTCTGCATACTGTAGAATCAGAGGGCTGTTGTGAAAATCAAGAAATTTTTGATAATAGCAACAAATAGCAAACCAAAAGTCGTCAGCCAAGCATTGATTTAATTAATTAATTATAGCATTATTTGGGAAGACTGTATTGAGCTTAGATATTTTATGGATAATGTGACCAACGCGACACTACATATAAACCTACATATTGATTTAATATTCTCCCCACCAAACTGCCCTTCCGATTTATAAACACGACAGAGGAACATATAAACTCCCAGATTCATAAATATTAGGATCAGATATATTTTGTGAGATGAGTCAAAGCGACCACAGGCACATACGCACTTCAGGTCACGTACTGCGTCACATGCCTTTCTGAAAGAGATCCTTCATCAAATATCGTTCACATTTCGCTTTTTTATATCAAGATAAAATATTTTATGTCTATAGAGAAAGACGATTTTTTTTACGTGATGAGTAGAGAAAGTCTAACGCCTGTATCTATTCAATTCAAGGATGTTTTGACTTTTGTTTGGCGTTCTCCAAATCGTGGTTTTGTGCTTTTTTAAACTTCTCTGATGAAAAATTTTACGCATTGATTGAGTTTCGTTCTGACTGATTTTCGACTGATTAAATATATAATGATCAACATAATGATATGACGAAAAATAATATACTGTAAAGGAGCTCGCACAATCTTTTTTCTGTGTTTTATTATTAACATTATCTGTATACAGATGTGACAGATATTTCCCACTACTAAATGTTCATCTCATATCACCTGAGGTAAATCACACCTGCATACAACATAAAATATACGGTAACTGACACACTTATAATACGTTTGAGGTACTGTGGGGTCATCAAATAGTTTGTCAACCTATATACCTTACATGCTACGGAGGTAGTTCATATTTAAAAAAACGTGCTTATTGATGTTATTCGATGGCATTCAAGCCTGGATTTAATGTAATGTTAATTGGTCACCGCCAAAGAATAGATAAAACAATTTTAATTAACATGGTCAAACACATTTTCAGAGGTGTAACTACTATAAGAAATGGAACGCAACATTATGTCATAGATTCCTGCCATTTCTTGGCTTAGCTGTCAATGTCACTGTCAAAACTTTTCTTCTTGTGTAAACCATGTTTCGAAAAACACATACAGTGATTCTTTTCTATTGTTCTTTTGTAAAGCGTATAAAATACAGAATTAATTATTAACTGCTACTATGCTTTATTTCGATAATCTCCTACAACTACACTTTGTACGTATCTCAACGCCAATTTTGTAGCGTTGAGATACCCGCGTCCAACATAAATGTTTAATAAATATATGTACAGACATTTACCTTAATCTCTCACACATCTATGCATATTCAAACTAACACCAATGGGTCTGTAAATAGAATTTCATAGCAGTAACTACAAGTGTTGTGGCGTTTTAAGGGGTAGTTAAACGTGACCATGATTTGCATAAATTGTGATTAATGAAGTGGCTACACTGGCAACCAGTGGTTAAGGGTTACGGGCAACCCAATGGTTGTTAGTTTTCAACCGCCTGAATTATAGCCATTTGAAACATAAATTCTAATGTTATTTATGACTCAATCAAAAAACGCACTCATCAAATCTAACAAAGGAAGTAGTGAATACTTCAAAAGGCTTTGTTAAAAAGATATTTGTAATTTCATTTAATGAAATTTAATTGAGCTATGCAGTAAGAAAGGGTCTTAAGTTGGCCTAAGTTACCGCTTACTGCAATTAAAACAAGTATAAAAAAATTAAATTTTTTTGCTTTCCTCATTCGAATATTGAACTCCGTTTTGAATGTATTCATAACCCCAATATGAAATCTTCCTGCAAAGAACACAAGAAGTAACAATTAAAATATCATATTTATCTAGAGTTTACAGAAAATTAAATATAAAGGTAGACGCTAATTTTTACTTTAAATTCTAAACTGACACAAATCAGGATGATGTTTCCGATACTTGCCAACAATAGGTCAGGAGGCTTCAGTCTGTACCACCACCAGCCACAAGCTTCACCAACACCTTGTTACATGCGCCAAAACTAAAACGGGGTACGTGTCAATTTTCAACGAAAACAATTACGTGTGCAAACGGGCCGAGCAATTTACATAGAGGGGCGACGTCGACGTCGCCGGGGGCGCGGGACCGCCCGATTAAAATCCCTAAAATACACGTCAACGTGTTGACGTTTTGATGAGGCGAAATAAATTGTGCGGGACAGAGGGGGGCACCTCCTAACCCCCGGGGTATATGCGTGCCCCAAGAAAATGAAGGTAATCAGCCGACTGTGTCGCCCGTTTTTGCTTTGAAACTGTGCCGTGCGCGAATTTTATCAGCTTACACAGTCCAAATGCTGGGTTGTGTTTTTTTTTTCGTCTCTATTCGTTTCGTTCGTGTATAATCATTCGTCTTGGATTTCGTGTATTACGTGAGATTTTGCTACGGTGGAAATGTGATTTGATATGGCAGTTACGCAGATTTTCTAGTCATTAGTGAAAATCTTGACATTACACGCGGTTGACGAATTTTTTTGGTACAGAAATAAATTATTTAAACGTTAACAACACTCTTGTTTCTATTCAAATTAATCAAGGGATTAATTGGACAGCTATTACTTATAATTACTCAAAATTTATCGAACTTCTTTAGCACTTTTAATATAGTCCATGGCACTCCATTGACCTACTGGCAAAAGCCTCGCCCATACTATATAACAGCACCCCGAATGTCAAACCACCTCGTAAAAATCTGCAAGGAGAACCTGCTCCCTTTTCCCACGGCAACCCACATGGTCCACAAGCAACCCTGCGTCCGACAACCACAACCTCCCACGAACACCCGAATCATACAGTAACCATGCACTAATAGCCCCGTCACTAGCCTCGACACCTCGTCACACACAACAGTGACCATTTAAAACTTTCCCGGAACATGTGACAGCGGGAGACAAAATTAACACACAAGCAATTTTCAACTCTATTGTTTGTGGAATAAGGTTGTGGTAACGACAATGTGTTTGAAATATGGATAGGAAAACTTTGTCACTGTGAGATGAAGTTGCGTTTCAGCAAAAATATAGGGGAAATTATTATTTTTGTGTGATTTGTTCTAGTTCAGTAGAAACCTAAGATGCTATAATTTATTCGAAGTGAATAGTGACTAGATTATTTTGGTCAAAAACATGTACCTACAGTTTAGAGCATTTAAGATATACCTCGGTCTTTTTTAAACTAGCTAGCGATTCACTAAAAAATATAGGAATCGTTATTAAGTTTTACAATCAATATTTGCAGTTAATATACCACCTACATTTGCTCTAAATAAAAGTTTTTCACAGTTTTTTGGACACAGAATTTTTGCAATAATTTTCGAACCCGTAGATATTGCAAAAGTTTACAATATTCCAACCGTACTATTTTTTTGAAAATAAAATGTGGCAACAGTTTTTTTCATAAATCACCCATGCTGTACAGAGTTGTTAGTATAGCTAAATAGAAATATTAATAAACTAGCCGTATCACCGATGCACTTTTTCCATCGGAAAAAATTACGAACTTCCACGTTCATGGATCAATTTTCGTAATAAACTCCAAACAAGCGTCTTTTGAATTCGGTTTGACGTTGTCTGAGCCAAGTCAGATAGTGAATTAAGGAATTCAAGTGTTTTTTTTTAGATATTAATAATATTGAAGACAAAATATAAAAAATATATACATTCATAATTCACTTTAAAAAAAAAAAACAAATAATCGTTCAAATAATCGTGAACTTGCCGTAGATTTAAGAAAAACTGTAAACGTTGTAAGTATCTTATATTTTTGAATACATTTTTTTTTTTTTTTTACTTTTTGTGAGGAAAATGTTGAGGATGAATGTAGATGGCTATAATAGTAAAGGAAGACCAAAGAAACAGAAGGATGATATGGCTAGAAAGGAGGTGACTACTGAGTTAACGACTAATAGAGAAGAATGGAAGAAGAAGACATGCTGCGCCGACCCCAAATAAGTGGGGATAAGGGCAGGAGAATGATGATGACATTATATGAAGATCGAACTTACGGCAAAAAAAAACAAGCAAGCAATCCTTACCAAAGTTAAACACAGACAAACACTTGTAACGGTTATCGATACTTAAAAAACCGATATCGAAACGATATTTCTGTGACAGTGACACCAAAACACACATTAATAAATATCGTGCGATTGTTTTATCCACGTATAGTTCGTGCCGGCTGCGACGCTTAGAGTTGAAGACGAAAGCAATTTAACTTCAAACAATAGAGGTGTACAGCGTGAAACTAAATTGAATGTCACCCTACATCAAAATCGGTACAGTATTTATGGTTTTAAGCCTTGCATAGTAGAACAGAAGTAGGTCTGTTCTTATTCCATTGTAAGCTGAGTCTAATAGTAAAGTTTAGTAAACATATGGTTATTATTAAACAACCCGACTACACTGAAAAATCAAGCTCTAACTAAATTCGGGGTTTACAAGGTAAAATCAACTCCTCCTATTGTTGAAGTCGGTTAAAATGTAGCCTATGTTACCCGAGCAATAATAACAAATCGATTCACACCTTATTATCAAAATCGGATGAATAGTTTAAGCGCTACCGAGGAACACAACCCTTCCTTTCGGCTTCACCGTTAGTTGGGTAAAATGAGAATCGTGGCAAAGTCTCCACGCAATTACTAATGCGTGGAGACAATACTATTGCGTGGAGACTTTATAGACGGATGGCGCCGAGCCAGCCTAGAAAAAGGTGGTGAGGTGACCTGGAAGCGCACTACGATGGCTGGCTCGAGGTGATGCAAGAAAAGAGCACCTGGAAAGATATGGGGGGAGGGCTTTTGCCCAGAAGTGAGACATAATCGGCAAAAAAAGATAATTAGGATGTTGAAGTATGATTTACCGCTAACAGTTACTAGACAGTGTTTATTGAAATAAGTGACAGTCTGCTTAAGCGGTCTGTGTAAGTTGTTCAATGACTAAATTCGCGAGCAGTCCGTGTATGGCCTTCCTTACCAACAGATAATATACAGGGTTAGTTTCCAAAGACCAGCCAAATTCTCAAATATGATGCAATACATTATACTGAGCACCAAAAAAAAATCTGCTGTTTGTTAAAAAAGTGCAATACCTACACGGTCAAAATGTATGGAACAGCTGATTTAAAAAAAATAACGGTTGAAAATTTTCTATGTGGGCTCAGAATGATGTACTGCATCGTATCTGAGAATTTGGCTGGTCTATGAAAACTAACCCTGTATACGTCAGTGAAATTATAACAGAAACCGACGCTACTGAGTATTCCCGCTACTCACTCAAACATATAAGCATCAAATAGCAAAACGTCTAGTTAGAGATGCATATTATTTTAATTTAGTTGAGCGTGTGCTTCAATAACAGAGCGAAATTACCTCTCATTCTGTAGGCAATTTATATAGACAAAATTACGTTCGTAATTGTGATGTATTCATACCAATGAATATGGGGTAATAAGGAGCTTGTTTCAAAAACATGCCTATGTTTGCCTGGTACATTTTATATCATTAGTAAGAAAAAGTATCTTCTTTAAACAATATTACTCTTTAGAGAATTAAGGATGATTTCCACCAAACGGAATCGGATCGCAACGCATTGGAACGGAACGGATTTTACAATCTTTAAACGATATTAAATCGCGTACACAGTATTTAAAGTCTATATTACAAAGCCGCGCACAGCAGCTTGACCGCGTGCAACACAGCAGCTTGATCATAGCCAAGAGTATGCTGCGACGTGCGATCGGCTCCGTTTGCCTGTCTTCGTATCCGATAGGATCGTTTTGAAAATTATAACACGGTAGGTATGACCGACCGATGCCGTAAGGACCGATGCCTGCACAGGGTTGCGGGACTGTTCGAAAGATATACCGCGGCCCTGGAACACAAAGGGCAAAGGAAGGAACATGGATGGGTTTTAGTCAGTAAAAGTCTGACACTCCCTCCTGCTCAGCCCAGAGCGGGAGGGGTTATTTGATGACTTCCCATCGGTAAAAAAAAAAAAAAAGGTATGAAACTATTTGACTAGGCGCAGAAACGGATACGATCGCAAGCCTCGGTACGGAGCCGATCGTATGCGTTAACATCCCGCCGGACGCGATCAACTGTCGCCGCATCCGCTCGTATCCTTTCCAATCCGATGCGATGCGAGCCGTTTGGTGGAAATCATCCTTTAGATTATTATCTGCCATCCATCTGTAGGCATCCATTGCGTAGAGACTTCGCCACCAATATTCTCTTTTTTAATTATAACCATTTATGTTTACTAAACTTACGCCCATTTTTAGACTCAACTTACAATGGAATAGTACAGGCCTACTTCTATCCTATTGTGCAATGGGCATGCACCTTTGTGTGGCAGCTTGTATTAATTAACTTATAAAAACAGATCTGTATTACCATAACATCGCAAAACGAAGTAATCACTACTGCATCATTCTCCTGCTCTTATCCCAGTTTATTTGTGGTCGGCGCAGCTTGTCTTCTTCTTCCATACTTCTCTATTACTCGTCATCTCAGCAGTCACCTCATTTCTAGCCATATCATTCTACTGCGGAGTATATACCAATATCATAAAGAGGTAAAATTTGTTTGTAAGTTTGTATGTAAGAGGTAATCTCTGGATCTACTGAACAGATTTTGAAAATTATTTCACTAGTAGGAAGCTACATTATTCCCGAGTGCCATAGGTTATATTTATAATGTGCCCGTGGGATAATTTAGAAAGAAAACAGGTAGTTCTTAATAAAAATATAAATTTACTGATAGACAAAACATAGACATCGCCTAGAAATATGTTCGTACAATATTTCCTTTTATATGAAAGTTTAGTGTTAGAGGAAAGAATATTATTGGTAAATAATAATATGTCGCTTAAAGAAGTTCGAGGCGATAGAAATTTGAATAGAAGTTCATCATTTCAATCAATGGGAAATCTCATCACCGCCACAGCTTGTCACACATAATTCCCAATGTGCAATCTGCCAATTACGAAAAAAAAATCGACATAAAAACCGCCCTAACTCAGGGGGTTGAAAAGTGAACATTATTATTATAAATAAAGCGAAATGTCAAAAATTCTGCCCCTAAGGGCCAGGGCGAAGCGTGGTGACGCATAAAGAGATTTTGTCCCTCCGCAAATGATTACAATAAAACTACCACCATGCGGGGGTAAGCAGAGAGGGTGGTCGTTTTGCATAATTTTACTTTTTATTACAGTCACACGCTTTGTTGAAATTTGCGTCTCAAGCTACAACCGGTTCTTTGGTGAATTATTTCTTACAAAAGAATTTGTAACTCAAGGAAGGAAATATAATACTACGAGTACCTCTGACAGAAATCACTCATACAGTCCTTTTACATTTATTTTACCTCTGACAGCAACCTTATTGTAATGGGGATAAAGATCACTGTAATTTTGCCAGTGATGCCAAATATAAGGTACTAGAACTACGTCCGCGACTTCGTCCACAAAAGTTGTGATAGATCGGCTAATATGCATGATATAAATTATAGCCCCCACGAATATTGCGAATAATGTAGCTGACTGCCAGTGAAATAATTTTAGAATTGGATTATTTGTTCCGGAGATTACCCCCTACATATAAACTTACACACAAATTTCACCTCTTTGTTATATTAGTCTATCTAGATAATAATTTTGAAAGAACTGTACACACGACGGCCAATCAAGCTAAACCAAACCAGTTTATGCGGATTTCTCATTTTATAGAAAATCTATACAAAACGAGGCCAAGTTATACTGGAAATGTACAGCTTCATGTGCCGCCATCCGCCATGACATGTGTACAATATATTTTACACTTTTTTACCCTCTTTTAGATACACCTTTTTAATTACGTAGCACCTTTGTTAAATGTGTTGATATTTATATCTATGTAAACCTACATTTCTGAGAAGATTTCGAAAATAAAATCAGAAAATCACCAACAAGAAATCCTACGAAAACAGAATCCAATTTGTAATTATAGAACAGAGCACATCGTATCACATTCTCATTAACAACAAAAGGCTTTTTCAGCCGAAACACAACACAAATAACAAAGGTGGTCATTAAAAATGCGGGGTAGGTATACGTATACAGAATCGAAATAACGAAACATAATAAACCACAATTATCTGTAATTATTGCGTGTACCGTGCTCAATTTCCATCGGACATGAAAAACATTCGGATTCCGATTTCAATTTTCATAATTAGCTGGACTGGTGACTCATGTGGTAGCCGGCACAGAGTGTATATCTTGAGGGCAAAAATTAATCGCAAGGTGGATGAATGCAACAACGACGTTGATCACTTTACAGGTGTAAGGATGTAACAGGACCCTTCACGAAGCCGTCAACTAAGCATTATGTACATCAAACTAAGTAACTTTACGCAAAAATTATAGCTGGGAAACGAATTTTTTTTGGGATGAAAAATCACGTTTTACGGTAGGACTCAATGTAACGCACTCAAAAATTGTACTGATGGATGGATTGAATAGTACAGGTGTCGTGGAGGTGTTTAAAGTAAAGTTCGTACATTAAAAACATGTATTTAAAAAAAAAAAACATGCGACAAAGTTGGAACTTCGACCCCCAATATCTCCGTAACTAGAAGGTTCTCAGGTATAGTCAGACTATTCTCAGTAATCAGACAGACAGACAGACCTGCAGCATACAAATAGCTTCGCATTTAAAATATCAGTATGGCGTGGTCATCAGTGATGTGAGAAGCTCATGACTAAATATTAACAGCCGTACGGGTCGATCTTCAAGATTAAGCCGAACTTACTAAGGTCGGTGGATGGGTGACCATCATTACATACAAAGCTTCCTCCGTACCTCGGAAAGCACGTAAGCGATTGGTCCCGGCTGTCATTTGTAGATCTTTCTCAGTCGTAACAGGTAGTCAGTGGCCCGAAAGTCTGACAACCAGTCTTACCAAGGGCTTAATTCGTTAGCCCCGTACTAGCTGTGAAGGTCACATTCGCTCCATGAAAAAGCAGGTATTCAGTTGCATCCGGTAAGACTGGAAGCCGACCCCAAAATAAAGTTGGGAAAAGGCTAGGTAAATAATGATGTATTGTCACCAGTGAAGTACAAGTGAGCAGTTTGAACCATTCTAGAAAAAAAAAGAGCTACCGGTGTCCTCTCTTCACACCGCGATAAATAAGAGACGACCATGAGAATAGTCGACCACCCTAACCCAGGCTTTTAAATCCAACCCCCCTCGATTGTTGCGCATCAGGAATACCGGAAACAATTATTTTTGGACCCCCGTCATGAC
Source organism: Eugnorisma glareosa (assembly GCA_947578425.1). Lineage (NCBI taxonomy): Eukaryota > Metazoa > Arthropoda > Insecta > Lepidoptera > Noctuidae > Eugnorisma > Eugnorisma glareosa. The sequence continues at coordinate 17,141,169 of OX387969.1, read as the reverse complement.
AGGGGTGGAATCGTTAGCCGATATAGATTTGATACAGTGCCGTATTGCCATTTTGTTTCAAATGACTCGGTATAATTTGGATTTATTGTGTTTTTTGGGAGCAGGTGTCGGGACTGTGTTTTATTGGGATTGGTATTCAATATATACATAATTATTATTGTATATAAAATTCAAAAACTTTCGAAGACGAGAATCATGTCTATCATGTCAAATAGAAACAAGCTCTCCATCGAGAATCCCACAATCGAAGTAAAGTTTGCCGTTTGGTGTATTTATTTTAATTTCGTTTTTGATGCTCTTTTTAATGTTTAATGACTTGTGTTTTTACTTTTTTGTTTTATAAAACTGACCTGTAATTGTTGATAATAATTATTAATAAATAAACTAAACTAATTTAAGAAAACCCAATTCTGGGCTAAGTTTGCCGTTATACATAAGCTTTATATTGCAATTTATGTGGATATGTTTTAATTTTGTGTGCAATAAAGAGTAAGAATAAAAATCTTGGTCTTACTTCTCGCTTATTGAGTTACAAAACTTTTAGATTGAAACGCACAAAGTATACAAAAATTATGTTTAAGTTTTCATTAATTCATAACAAAAACATAAAACAGCTAATTAAAAGTTTGTAGGCAATCGTTGTAAACGACTTTAATTCATCAGCTCAACGAACTCAGAAAACATAACTTACCGTCTTTAATTAAAGTCGCAAGAAACAAAAGTGGATTTCCTACAGGTGTCGTGCCTCATCCAAAGAAACCGCATCTCACGCTGTTCAAACTAATGTGTTTACACCATCACATGCAAGAATCCAACAACCAGGAACCAAGACCTCGTTCACCCCCCGGAATTTCAAACAAAACTGTCGTATAAGACGCAATAGATGAGCAACTCAAAGGTCAAGTAAACTGGTCTTGTTTGAGGATTTCGACAAACATCGCCGGCAACTGACGCGTTAAGTTTTATTACTTTCCTCTTGCAAATTATATGTGTAATATACGACCTGCCTACATATACTGGTTGGCACTGAGATACTTCCCTTGTAAAACGATAAAAATGTGAAATTCTCCAAGGGTTTCGACTGTTTACAGTGGTGATTCGAGCGCCATGTTTAATTTATGACACGCGTATACATAACGCAGGAAATATGTGAAAATTTGTTTGGATTACAATATTTTTTCGAAATTTTCAATTGATATTCAGGTAGGAAAATGTTGACTGTACAGAGTAATTGATTAATTGAAATCGACCAGCAAACGGTAACAACACGGGCGCTGAGTAAACTCGTAAAAAATATACTAAAGCTGCACTTGTTTGAATTGATACAACTGAATTTGAAAGCAACCCTCGGCGGAAGAAAAATAAGCCATTGAAAGCTAACAATACCTGTAATTGATATTCCAGGGCTAACAATACATACCTGCCTTCGATACATCAGAATCGGCATAAGAGTACTTACAAATGGGAACCACAAAATACCTAACAGCATGAAGCTACGAAAACTCCATGAATATTTTTCCCACATGCGCCAAGGTTTTTCTTTTTATTTCCAAATTCAAAAATAGAAAAAAAAGGCCACGATAGGCTGTGGAACACACAAATTCGTTGCAGATGCGTATCGCGAAACGAATTGACTGGCGCGGGTTACCGGCGTCGATGGTCAAAAAAAAAGACAAAAAAATACAGCAATAGAATCAAAAACGTTAGATGGCGAACATTGGATGAACACGAGGACGTGTCGCGTCATAGATTTGAAAAAAGATTCTCTGTATCATTGACTTTTTAGCCAAATCTCAAAAGGAGGTTTTTGTGGTTAAACCAGTGATGTGATGTGTTTATCTGTATCAAGTTTCGATTGTCTGTGTATCTTTTTGCGAGATTTGTAGATTCTGATTTTGGTTTTGGAATCCAAAGACAGTTAAATCTTCTTTTTTTTAGGCTTTCCTGCAAAGATTTCGCAGTGAAAGTCTAAAACAAAATTGAAGTCTTTTAAAAGGAAAACGATACTGGTTCTCGACTTAACAATCAAACCTCAAGAAAGCTCAGTAACAATATAAGACTAAAAATGGAGACCAATGAAACAATCATACTAAAACCGATAAAAAATAAGAAATATCACCGAACAGGGAATAAATATCACAAAAATTCACGAAACAGAATGCTAAAAAATATACAAAAGCTCGAAACAATTCATATTCCCGTTTTCATTTCGACCGGTAGCTGAGCCAATTATAGATATTTATTTGGCATCAACAAAGGCCTTGCCAGACCAACAGTAGTGATCAAAAACAAAGGTTCTTTGGTAGGTAACTAACAATGAAATATGAGTCCGATGTGAGCATTGTAAATTTGAACGTCTGTATGTATGCTTTATGTTTTTGTAAATTATTTTTATTAAATAAAATCGTGTGGGAGGTAAAAGAATTGGGTATTGAACGTGTATAGAGAATTGTGGAGATTTTTGAAGTGTTTTTGTGCTTTTGTTTCGTGGTACAGCGAATCCTGATGCGAGCCGGTGACCGTTGGGGTAGACATGTTTTTGAGGGGAGACCGCAAATTGGCAAGCGTAAGGTGGTTGGTAGCAACTGGATGAAAGTTGCCGAGAATCGAGTTGAGTGAGAGAGGCCTATGTCCAGCAATTGTTTGAGGTTTTTTGTTTAGTTTTAAGTTTTTTTTCTTATATTATTTTTGTTTTATATTGTATGCACTTGGGGCATGTGCCAAATAAATGTATTTTCTTTCTTTCTTTTCTTTCATTGGACTGTTGTAGGCTGATAATGATGACAGCGAAGCCAGAATATAATAACAAATTTTAATAGGCAACATAATATAGCACCTGTTATCCCCAAAACGCAAGGCAGAGATGAATATGAAATCTTGCTCTGCATCTAATTTATTGCAAGTAAATAACACAGCTCAAAGGCTAAATTTATATATCTCTCTATACATAAATCCAAAAATATTGAAGAGGGTATTAAATAAGGACCTTTCAATCGAAGGGAAATTGAAAGAACAGCCGAAATATCTCTAGTTCATTCAAAACGCGACCCCACAGCGAGGATCCTAGGGGAGACAAAATTAAGTACTACGACGGATATAAATCACTACCCATGACCGCAAAATGTGCATGCATCATGAAAACTGGGTATTACTTAGGTTGATGAAGCGCTTCGTGAAAATATGAGACACCATCGACCCTAACAGAGAACGTACAAGGATTGTAAGGAGATTAATGTTTCAGAGTCACATGGAAACCTTCTGATAATATTGATGCAGTAATGAGATAGATATTTATGACGATCAAGAAAACATTGCAACTATATGAATATAAGAGAGGTCGAGGCCGACCTCTGGCTACGTGGTGGACTAGCATGACAAAGTATCTATTAGAGGAAGAACTGCCCGACCCGCCCAATCCAGTATACTGGCGCCAGAAAATAGGAGAGCCGACTCCACTAAAAGTGAGAAGAATTTAGGAAGAAAAAAAGAAGAATGAGATCGATATTTAGCCTTGCCAAAGAAGAGCGTAACGTTCTATACTGTAATATTACATTAACATAAGATAAATCACGGGTTGTATCAGAAGTGTATCTATAATACACCCATACTTCCCCAATTGTGTTTAGGTACTCTTAAGGGGCTAGCCTAATGCCATATACTGGCAACAAAACATCAAAATCCATTTTACACTTAAATATTATCGCATTACGATATTAAATTCTAATTTCATAGTTCCAAAATTGATGTTCTTTTTGCTTAGCAATATTATATCTTATTGTCAAACAAGTTAAAGCGAATCATAAAACAAATAGCTTAAAATCATATTTCAAGAGACAATAGCAGCTGTTAATTGTATTCACAATTTATGACAGTTTTTAATCGAACAATGTATTCTAACAAAGTTTTGATTACATTTCATAACGGTGGGCACATTTGTATAACGGTTAAAATTTTAACAATATGACTATTGTTTAAATTTTTGGTGTAATTGATGTAATCAAACTTGATCAAAGTTTTTAATATAATGGGAGACAATAAAGATTGAGACACGTGTAGTGGACAAATTACTTCACCTGTGACCCTAAGCACTTGATGACCTTATGACTGTGGAGCGGAGTTTGCGTAGCAAGCTGAATTTACACCCAATAATTTTGAGTTTTTTGCTACAGTTACTCCAAGAAGAGTGTTATTTTTCTGACTTGGAAACAGAAAAAAATTAAATCGTAATAATATTTAACAAACAAAAATGAAGTCCAGAATTTAACTTTTTGTGTTAAATCTGCAAAAAGTGCACGCAACAACAAGAGTTTAATTACCCAACCACCGCATTTAAAAGCAAAATACTGTGTTTAACTCAAGAACTGTCTCGACCTAAAACCAAAACCACAAATTCCTTCAACAGGCAGTGAAAACGAAACGAACGAAGGAATCTATTTCAAGCAATGACATAAAAGTCTAGCTGTCTCGGGCAAATTTCCTTCGAAGCAGACCAAGGAATTAATTAAGGGGCATTGGAGTAATAACCATCTAGCTTAACAATTAGTCTTGGACTTTTACAGATGAGTTCGAATAAATTAAGACCGTTTGTGAAGTATTGTACAGTTGCTTTTTGTATGCCAGTGTATAATTCTGTTTTAGTGAAACGCTTTTTTACACGACAAGGAAGGTTCTTCATAAAGGTCAGGTGCGCAAATGACCAGAACTGATGTACCTGACCACCAGACCTTTACGAGGTGAAAGGAGTATGTATCCCACCCCCAGAGGAAAAAGCAAAGCGTAAATATCATGTAGGTAGGTATTCCAAAAATAATAAATATTCCTGATAGAAACTTGTCGCTGCGGGCAGCCATTTTGATTGGGGGGCTTTGCCGCTGTGGTATGACGATACAAAAGTTAAGAGAGCTTACAAGAGCTGGGTGGCTCTTGCATTTTGCTTAAAGGCGTCACTCTGGTCGCAAGCGCAATTGCTGAGCATGAGGTCCTAGGTTCGATTCTCGGGTCGGGCAAACGTGCTATTGGATTTTTCCATCAGTAGCAGCTACGGAGTGTGGATTTGTCTGGTTGATGGCAATAGGCTTGCCCCTACATGGGACTAGAGGGTGTACTATTACGTATACCTCTGCCTAACCCTTTGGGAATTACAGGCGTGATGTTATGCGTCACTTACACACGGGGTCACATTTTTTCAATGGCATTTTTTCTGATACTTTCTTACCCCTTAATATCTCTTTGGCGGATCTGACGCCTTCCGAGTTGTATCTTAAGGTACGGAAACTACTGTCCATTTCGTTCCAAATTTCAACAACCCAACCCAGCATAAGATACCACAAAGCCTCACCCATATTTTTCATCCATTCTCAAACTTTCCCTATTCATAGAAAGCACTCTGAATAAATCAAAGCAGAGTGTAATATCGTTGACAATGGTTCATTCGGCCCGATGAGGCTGGCAGCCTGGCATGCCATGTCGGCCGTCACACAAAGCGGACATAACGAGGGCGGGCCGGAAGCGGCTCGCTGGCGCCCGTGCAGCATCCGCCGCGAGAGAGCGCCACCGGCAATATTTCCGTTTCGAGTCTGAAGTGAATTGACGTGAGTTAGAAGGCTTCGCGATGTGGGTTTATTTATTGGGAATTTATATAGTTGAGAATAATATTATGTTAGGTGCTTGTGGGAGCTACAGGCTGGAAAAAGTGTAATAATAATTTATGAGAAACAAAAAATGAAATTTGGGTATATAGATAGAACGTACGTGACGAGGATACTGCGATTTGACTTCATCCTCAAGCGAATCACTAAAAGAACTGACAGTAACATGGTGAAATATCACGTATTGTGCATTGCACATACAGGTAGATCGTTAAATGAAACTGTTTTCGAATTTCATAAGTTACGGCCATATCGAAAAAAACTGAAATCCGAAAACTGCTAAACAAAACTTGAAACAGTACAAATAAGAAGAAGTCAAGGGGACTTCATCCACAAACTATTTAATATTTAATCTTTTAACGAACTCACAGTAACATGGTGAAATATCATGTAATGTGCATTATTAGATACATAGATCGTTAATTTAAACTGTTAATTTAGATCTTAAAGACTTACGGCTATATCAAAAAATGTGAAATCCGAAAACTGCAAACCAAATAATTGTGAAAACTTGAAACATATCGAAGACTCGTCGGAAGCATGGCTCTCTAAGTCCGTTTTCTTGCCAAAAAACTTCAAGAGATACATTCCTTCCTTTTTATCGTTCCCTGCCTTGCCAGGTTATTATTTTGTGAGTACGATGATTTATATTTCAGCGGTAACTTTACAGGATTTTAAAATACAAAGGCATGCTTTGTCACACCTTTTTTTGCATTTTTCTTTTTTGGATGAGGAATTTAATTTCCTTTTCTGTTTAAGTGGAAATGATAGTGAAGTTTTACAAAAGAGTAAGATGGAAGAATGCTTTTGTCATTTCGTAATGAATTAAACTACGGAACAAGTTTTTTTTTGACATTTCAATCTTAAATTAATGAAATAATCTGAATATGGGACGAAAAAAAAAAATGTTACAAATCATTGTGTAAGAAGCACCACGTTATATTTTTAAAGAATCTCTTTTTTTCGGTTGTCGTTAAAGCATTTCTTTCATTTATTCGATCAGCAAACGACTCACAAGATATGTTTCATTTTTATTATTTCCTGCTGAACTAAATGTTATTCCGTTTTATGAGTAACGGCGCGATTTCACGGGCTTACGAGTTTATTAGTTGAAATGTCACGTATTTCTTACAACGGCTTTTTGTCATTGAATGGCGTCAAGCTCTTCAAAGTTTATGAAAAAACGTTTCAGAATGGTATATCGTAAACTATTAATCAAAGAAAATGTCTCCAATTAAACATAATAATTACAGGCATCACATTTTTTTTTGTTAGTCAAGGATGTATTGTGTTTTATTTTTGGATTTTAATATGATGTCATTTGGAATGAGTAAATCGGAATTCGAGATCTACTCGAATGAATTCACGAGATATTTGTTTAATTCCACGTGCATAGTTCGTGTGCACGTGCGCAGTTCAGACGTTTCATTTCAAATGCAAGATGAAACATATTTGTTTCATCTTCACTTTTTTATTAAAAAGTGAAGTTCTGATATCGGCTTTAATATTGTAATACTTTACGGCGTAAACTATTAAATGATTGCGTAAACTTTACGCAATCATTTAATTTCGGCAATTCGCGAGATTTTATAACCCATCACGAATAAACAAAGTTACGTTTTACAATAATATGCCAACTCAGATATCCAGCTGACATAATAACTACCTCACACGTCCACCATACGGTGCCTATAACCCTAAAATGCTAATAGATATATCACCGAGACGTAATAAACACAAGTTTACGTGGGCGAGTATCAAATACTTGGCGATGTCAAAATAATCCGGTCCGTGAAAACATATTCATGTCAATGTCTGCCAACGGAAATAGAAATGTGTGCCGTCTGTGTCGAAATAGGTGCAATTCTAAAAATATACACGCTTTTACGAAGAGCAAGGTATTGGCAGACTAAGGCTGCAGTGAAGGGGTTTAAAACGTTATTCAATTAAGTTGTCCAATGCAAAGGGTGGTTAGTTTAAATGACGTTTATATTTTTTAATTAGTTTAACGTTATTAATTTTTGTTTACGATGTGTGAATTGAACCGTCAGAGGTGATAAATGATAAATGGTGTTTATTATGCAAATAGGTATTTACAAACACTTTCACAACACGTCATTTTCTTTTAACTAGATGGGGCCGGCGTTTCGTACCAGACTACTCTGAGAAAAAACAGCCGAAACCAACTCTGAGATCATAATCTTCTTTAAAGTCCAGATAGATTCTGAGGTGTCTCAGATGGTCTCTTGAAGAAAGAACCACACAGATTTGAGTGGACCTGTCCAGTAAGTGCAAGCGTTTTGTCAATTATCGTGTAGCTCGACTTATAACTCAAGGAGCTCGACGACACGACGAACAATACCAAATTACAATGTCACACCCAATTGTCCTTCAATTGGGTGTGACATTGTAATTGTTAAAGAAGCAAAAATATTTGAATCGCTTAAGTTACCACTTACTTGATATACTTCGGAAATTGTGCAATTAGAAAACACAAATTGATAATTTTCAAAAACAGCCATTACCTGAAACCAAAGAAAATGATACATTGAACATAGGTTTTTTTTAAATTCTGTATTGAAAAATAGAGAATTTGATCATGCATGACCATGTTATTCCCAGTGTTACAGACATATTAATTTAAATATTCTCATTTTACTTATTTATCTTATCTGCGTTTTAAATCAAAAACAACCATTTTATAATAATACTAGCCGTTGCCCGCGGCTTCGCTCGCGTTTTTGTCGAAAATTATCCCACGGGCACGTTGTAAATATAGCCTATGGTACTCGGGGATAATGTAGCTTCCTGTTAGTGAAAGAATATTCAAAATCGGTTCAGTAGATCCAGAGATTACCCTCTATAAACAAACTAACAAATTTTACCTCTTGATGAATCTCGTTTCCTCTGATACGGGGATAACAAGAATACTATTACATACACCGGTGTCGTGTTAGCTAATACCGTAAGCAACCCCAAAAGAAATCTTTTCAGCTTCGTCCAGAACAGTACACAACACACACTGTAACAATTTGTATTGTTTTATATCGCTTATTTCAGTCTATTTAGAATTTACATATTTTTGAAAACCTAATTAATCTATCTCGTCCAGTTGTTTCCGAGGTAACAAAACACGCTAAATTCAATCAAAGATAAAAATAACACCCACACTCAGTTATAGAAGAAGTAGTATAAAATAAAGGTAGGTTAGGTAAGCAAATAAAAGTGTCACCGTGACTTTTATCTGCTACAGGGTAAGCAGAGATTTATGATCCAAATCGAGGTCAATAGACCAACAGTTATGTTGAAACTGTCAGATAAGTATATCATTTTCTTATTTAAGAGACTTGGGGAAATTTTTCCATAATATATTTTACTTTTCATTCATGCTTAAGGATAGTGTAATAATCTGATGACGTAGATATGTTATTCAACAGAATATCGTATAATCTGGTTACATAGAAGATGAACCGAAACACAAAGCGGCACTCAATAACACGAAATCCTAACAAAAGCTTCGTTACCACTTCCAGCTCAATAATACCACTTGTTGCATCAAAAATTCAACAACACAGAGCAGGCACATGAAATAAAAATGGCAATTCCTTTAAACTCCCGAATATACGCCACACGGCTTTACTGAATACCATCAAAAGACATCTCGGAGAACTTTTCTGTTGAGCCAATGTTGTATTTATTTCATCTCAGCCAGGATTAGGCGTTCCCACATCGAATCTCCGGGCAACAGGTGCCACCCCGCGCCCCCCAACACCTCCCCCCTCTGCCTTACTACAAAACAAGCACAACAAGATAAAATACACACTCCGGTAACTAAACACTGTTTGTGCACATGAGGCTGAGAAAAAGTACACAGTCGATCTAGTGCGGATCGTTTCGGAGCAGTTCGACGCGAGCCGTGCGCCGATTGAGTTTGGCTTCCAAATTTCATTTGGTACAACGTTAGACATGTGCATGTTGGTTGTGTCGGGTGAAAAGTTGAATAATGGTAGTTACACTTAGTGTTGAACGTAAGAATCGTCTGTGGCATTTTTTATGTTTAAAATTACTAGCATCATGTAGTACGATGATCAATAAAACATTTCGAATTTCAAAAAGAATGTCATATAAAAAATTATCAATATGACATCGTACAATTTCTAAAGCTAAACTTAACAACATTGTTTGTCCTCATAAAACTGATCGCAGGTGTACTTGTACAGTGTAAACTTCTAGAAAATTTGATGACTTGACCTCACCAGCAGTTTCGAGTCAAGTGATTCGAAGTGTGTACTTTTTAGAATATGAAGGCTGTTTTTGAAGCACAAACATTTTAATTAAACGACAATATAAATCAACGTCATTTGAAAAGAGAAACTAAAAATAATCGAAGTTGAAACGGTGAAAAGAAAAGCATTGTAAAAAAATCCGGCATGTTCCAGAACGAAATATTCTAGGACACGTGTCACCCCCCAACCCACAGTGGTCACGCATGGTGCATAATAGCCTACTTCTCACACTACACACTACACTACACTCCCTCGCACAAAATGAGGCCTGTAGTTCCAGTAGTGGGAACGTTCATCATAATACACCGTGACTTTTTACTACTTTAGTCGCCTTACAACGGAAACCCACTTCATGTCTCCAATGACTACTAAACGTACATAAAATTAATAATTATTGATTTTAATCATTTAAAAATAAAAATATAATTCATTATTATGACTCATGACTTCAAAACACCTTGTTGCGAGCGATGATCTACTCGATTCGTGCGCTGGGTAGGTATGTTCTATCGTTTGACACGTAAACATTATTAACGGGATGTTGCATATTTCGAATGCATTATTTATATTTTATGTACCTATTCTTAATTTATGGTAAAATAAATAAACGGGCCTAGAGGTATTTTATGTCGGATACATTGAGTGGACCACAACTAAAAAGTCACGGTGTATTTTATATTTATTTTATCTATGTGAACCTTTGTGAAGAGATAAAAAATAAAGATATTGTATTGTATTCATCTGCCTAGCTTTTTCCCAATTATGTTAGAGTCAGCTTCCAGTCTAACCGGATACAGCTGAATACCAGTATTTTACATGGAGCGACTGCGTATATGACCTCCACAACTTAATTAGTACTGGGTAATACGATACCCCGTGGTAAGACTGACTGTCAAAATTTCGGGCCACTGACCATTTATTTGTCACTTCTAAATTTTTTGGTTGACGGTACTTTCCGAGATATAATTTTTTTATTTTATTTGTGGTCCCAAAATACTACTCAAAAATACTTATTGTATTTTTAGGTGGAATTCGGGACCGCGGTCCCGGTCCCAAAAGCCCCCCGACCCCCGGTAACGACTGTCAAAGATCGACAAAAGACAGCCGGAACCAACGGCTTAACGTGCTTTCCGAGGTACGGAGGAAACTAGGCATGTAATGGGTGGTCACCCATCCGCAGACCAACCTAGGTAAGCAAGGCTCAACCTAAAGACCCCAGTGGCTGTTGTTATTTAACCACGAGCTCCACAATCAGTGGGAACGTTATTATGCTTAATACACGTTCAAGTGAAGAAAGCAAATCAGGTCTACCAACTTCCAAACATATTTAGGTAAACGGATGGATATGTTAATTTTGTTTTGCTATAGTTTGGTACGGTTTAGTTCATTGTTATGGATAGGCCGGGTTTGTTTTTCCAGTATTGATTAGGTGTTTATGTTGTTTTTGTGGAGCTTACACTTGTGCCTTAAATAGCAATAAACTTAACAACAACGTGAATTTATGCATCAAATTTATGATTACACACTAAAGTGTGTTACTATTAATTGAATCAGTGTGTCTACGTTGTTTCTAAAGTCCACAACGGATATTGATGCCGGTTTCACCATAATCTTTACTAATATTATAAAAAGGTAAAATTTGTAAGTTTGTATGTAGAGGGTAGTCTCTGGATCTACTGAACCGATTTTGAAAATTCTTACACTAATAGGAAGCTACATTATCCCCAAGTGCCATAGGCATATATTTGTCCGTGCCCGTGGGATAGTTTTCGACCAAAACGCGAGTGAAGCCACGGGCAACATCTACCTACTCAAAAGAGACTTAAGTTTGTACATATATGTTTAAAAGTTGTCAATATTTGTCATTTGTGACTTATAATTTATGTTTATCAACGTTTTACACGTGAACCCTTTTTTTTTTTTTTTTTTTTTTTTTTACCGATGGGAAATCATCAAATAACCCCTCCCGCTCTGGGCTGAGCAGGAGGGAGTGTCAGACTTTTACTGACTAAAACCCATCCATGTTCCTTCTTTTGCCCTTTGTGTTCCAGGGCCGCGGTATCTCTTTCGAACAGTCCCGCAACCCTGGCAGGCGTCGGTCCTTACGGACCCCTCCCTGTTTGCTGACTCTCCTTGAGGCGCGCGTGGAACACGAACGCGCCGTCGACACGGCCTGTCGTCATAAGACGGACGGACGGCGAGCTAGCCCATAGCTCACCGTCCACAGGCCCGCGCCTACGGTGGCCGGGGGCCACCACGTGGCCCCCGACGCCCGGTGCGTCTCCCGCGGCGGCTGGGACGTGAGGTTCTCTCCCTCTCACGTTCCGCCACCTCCTTCGCTAGCATGACTGCTTCGCAGAAGGAGGTGACGGCGTCCCATTCCGTCTCGCTCCGGACCATGGATTGAACCAAGGCCGGAAGCGAGAGGTCGCCGCCGCCGATCGCCGCTACGAGGACACGGCGGTGCTCCGCCCACGCGGGGCAGATCTCCACCGTGTGCTCCACCGTGTCCTCCGGTCGATCCTCACAATGGTAGCACCCGGGCGTTTCCTCCCGCCCGATTCGGTGCAGGAACCTCCCGAAACAACCGTGTCCGGTGAGGACCTGCGTCAGGCGGAAGGTGAGGGCGCCGTGGCGCCTCTCTAGCCACTCCTCAAAGAGGGGACTTATCGCCACTATTGTGGCGTGCCCTGCACGGGGTTGCGATAGTCGCTCTCTCCATGTCGCCATGAGATCGCGCCGGAGGTCTGTCCGCTGAGCGACAATTTGCCGCGGTAGCAGAGTTACCCCCCGGCGTAGTGCCTCCACGCGCCATTCGTGTAGGCGCGCGAGGACTATCGCCTCCAGATCCCATGGCGGCAATCCGGCAAGGAGGCTCGCCGCCTCGCCGGAGATCGTGCGGTATCCCCGGACCAGCCTTACGGCTACCACCTTTTGGGGCGCGTTCAGGTAGTGGGCGGCTCGCCGCCTCAAGGAACGCGCCCACACCGGGGCCCCGTAAAGGGCCATGGACCGCACGACCCCCGCGTAGAGCCTCCGGCAGGAGGCGTTTGGACCCCCCAGGTTGGGCAGGAGCCGCTTGAAGGCAGCCCCGGCCCGTTCCAGTTTGGGGGCCAAACGTCGGAAGTGCTCCACGAAGTTCCACCGGCTGTCGAGGACGAGACCCAGGTACTTCAACGTCGGCTCGACGCCGATGGAAACCCCTCCTACCGTGAGCATGAATCCCGACGGTGGCGCATTCCTAGGCCCATGAAAGCACATGGCCTCGGACTTGTGCAATGCCACCTCGAGACCCAATTGCCGGATCCTCTCCACGACCATCGCAACCCCGCGTGTCATTAGCTCGGCCGCCGCCTCGTGCGACCTCCCTTGTGCCAGCACCAGCGTGTCGTCTGCGTAGCAAACTACGCTGACGCCGTCAGGGAGGTCGGCGCGCAGCACCCAGTCGTACCCGATGTTCCACAAGGGCGGCCCTAGAACCGATCCCTGTGGAACACCGCACGACATCTCTCGCCGGTTCCATTCTCCGCTGTGACCAGGGTAAATGACAAACCTGTCCGACAGGTAGTCCCCGACCACACGACGAAGGTAGGTCGGCACCCGGTGATACCGGAGTGCCTCCCTGATGCAGCTCCAGGGCATGGAGTTGAAGGCGTTGGCGATGTCGAGAGACACCGCCAAGACCACCCCACCCCGGGACACCGCATCCCCCGTCGTGAGGGCTCTCACGCGCATGATGGCGTCCACCGTCGAGCGCCCCCTGCGGAAACCAAACTGGTGTTCCGCAAGATCCGGCCCCATCTCCGCCAGGTGCCCGGCGAGGCGGTTGGCAATGACTCTTTCAAAGAGTTTGCCCACCTCGTCGAGCAACACGATGGGCCGGTATGCGGACGGAGAGTCCGCAGGGCGCCCCGGCTTCCGTATGAGGACCAGCTTCCCCGTCTTCCAACGAAGCGGGAACTGGCCTCTCTCCAAGCATGCGCTTAGGAGCCCCTCCAGTCGGGGCCCGAGAGCCTCCAAGGCCAGGACCCAGGCTTTGCCAGGTAAGCCATCGGGTCCCGGGGCGGCAGTTTTGGCCTTAAGCCTGCCTACCGCCACTCTCAGGTCTACCCCGGTCACTTCCGGAATGTCGTCATCGTCCTCTGGGTGGTCCGCTTCCAGCACCGCAAGCGGCGGAGCCATAGGCGGGGGAGTGTGCTCCCCTCGCGAAGGGAACAGAGCGCTCACCACGTCCTCCACGAGCTCAGGCCGGAGACTCTGCGTCAGCGGAGGGGCCCTGGTGCGGAGTTTATCCCGCACCATCTTATAAGGGCGCCCCCACGGATCTCTGTCGAGAGTCTCCAGCATCTCCTCGCGGGCCACATCCTTGGCCCGCAGGACAGCCTCTTGGAGGGCGGTCTTCGCCGCTCTGTATCCCTCATACAGCTCCGCCTCAATGGCCGCCGCATCCGGAGGGCGGATGCGGAGCCTGCGATGCCTGGCGTACAGGTGCCGCGCATCGACGCACGCCTCGCGCAGAGACGTCAGCTCTCGCGACCACCAGTACACCTGACGCCGGGCGCTTTCTGACCGAACCCGGGGCATAGCCACGTCACATATATCGGACATGGCCTCCTGGAACCAACCCGCCTCATTGTTGACGTCGGCAGGCCTGACCGGTGATGTCACCCAGGCCTGCACGATCGAGGCTTCCAGGAGGAGCTCCCGGTCCAGCTGTTTCAGCGCCCAACGCGGACCACTCGGGGCCTGTAGGACCGGCGCGCTTGGGGTCTGGGCGGAGACGTCAAACCGGATATACCGGTGGTCGGAATAGGTCTCCACCCCCTCCATGACGCGCCAGTCAACGACACGCGGTGACAGAGCGGGGCTAGCGAACGAGATGTCCACCACCGACTCGCCCCGCATCCGCACACACGTGGGAACAGAACCCCTATTTAGGACGACCAGGCCTGCCTCCAGAGCCCAGTCCTCCACCATCCTTCCCCGCACGTCTGTACAACGAGAACCCCAAGCCAAGTTCTTGGCATTGAAGTCCCCGAGCACAAGCACGGGGAGGGAATGGCTTCCGATGACGACACTCAACTCCCTGAGGGAGTTGTGGAACTCGGCGAGAGTATGGTTCGGGGAGAAGTAGACTCCCGCTACAACGATCTCCCCGAACCGTGCTGCTACGCACCCCCGACCCTTCCTGACACTTTCATGGGTCGGGGTACCGGCGGCGGCCGACGAAATTATGGCCACTGAGCCGCTAAGGTCCTCCACCCAGTCGTCCCTGGGCGGGACAAAGTAGGGCTCAGAGACCACGGCGACATTGATCGACCACTGCGCCATGCTCTGGAGCAACAGATCCTGAGCGCAGGCGCAGTGGTTGATGTTCGCCTGAAGGAGGCGTAATGGGGCCGTTATTGGCACTCCATCACGGTCTCCACTCGGGCCCCCTGCGAGGGCCCCGCTGCGGGAGGAGCAGCGACGGCGGTGGCGGCGGCAGCGGCGGCGACACTGGCGGTGGCTGTGGCGGTGGCGACGGTGGGGGCGGTGGCTGAGGGCCTTCCTTTGCCCCTGGCCTTGGCGGGTGGAGCGCAGGCCTTGCTCCCTGCCCGGTGCTCAGCCGGCCCGCCAGTCGCCGCACATGAGACGCAGTGCGGCGTGGCGAAGCAGGCCGCGGCCTTGTGACCGGGCTGACCGCAGCGGAAGCAGAGCCCACTGCGGTCCACCTCCGAGGTGCATTTCACTGACACGTGGTGCCCCACATGGCAGCGGAAGCACCTCAGAGGTCTGGGCTCCAGCAGCTTCACCTGCGCAGACACCCATCCCACCAGGAGCCTTCGGCCCTCCACAATATTTTTCGCCGCCGTCACCGGGCAGCTTACCGTGATGGTTCGCATGCCCGATAGGTCCGGACGTAAGGTGCCTGCCTTAACCTGCTCGGCAGGGCACCCACCAGTCCTAGTGACGGCGGCCACCACCTCCTCCTCGGTTACCGAGTCGTCCAGACCCAGGATGCGCAGGTCTGCGCATCTGACGGGCCTGGACACTCGGGCCTCGTCCGCATCTAGGGACGCTCTGAGCTTTTCAGCTAGAGCGTCAGCGGACGAGCCACTGGTTTCACCGGGGATCTCCAGTACTCGAGCCCCTGTCGCGGTGACTTTAAGCCGGAGGCCCCCGGTGATTCCAAGCTCGCCGAGGTTCACCGAAGCCTTGGCCTTCGCAAGCACGTCGCGGTAGGATACGCCCCTCTTTTCCGCTTCCGGCTGCAGTGTGATCACTACAGCCGCGGTCTTCGGGGCGCGGAGCCTAGCCGCGACGCTTCGCGCCTTGTGCTGGCGTCTCCGCTCCTCATTGCGGGCCTTTTTGGCCGCCTTCCTCCCTTTTTGCTTCTCCCCGACCACCTGCCACCCGGCTTCGGCCACGATAGGCTTAGGGGGCTGGGGAGCCGCCACCGAGGGGCAAGATGGCTGAACCGCCTTGCCCTTCTTCTTTCTGCGGGCCGCCGCCTTTTTAGCCGGCGCCGGATTTACCGGAGCCGTCTTTTCGGGGGCCGACACAGCCCTGCCGGAGGGCTGGCTGGACGGCCCAGGTCCAGAGGCGGCAGCCGCAGCAGCCGCATATGACACTCTCGGGCTTGGGCCCGAGGCTGCCTTGTTTGCCGTCAGGGGGGGGCGCAGCACAATGCCCTCCAGGACGGAGAACCGTGCCTGGAAGGCAGCCAGTTCCTGCCGAATCAGGTTCAGGACCTGATTCTCCACCGGCACTGGCTGGCTTGGTCGCTGCTGGCCCTTTTGGGGCGCTTGGCGGGAGCCTGACTCACGCAGACTGGTCAGGTCTGCTCGGAGCTTCCCATTCTCCTCCTGGAGAAGCTTTGTGGCAGCCGTAAGGCGGGCAACCTCCGCCCGCAGTTTGGCCACTAAACTTGGCGGAGGCCCCGCGTAATTGGCCTCCGCTGCCGCCATGATGGAGGCGGAAGCCGCAGGTATGGCCCGTAGCTTAGAAGAAGGCAACTTCTTCATAGCTACGCCCCTTATAGCGGCCTCCACCTCCTTAGCAAACCTGGCCTTACGCTCCGCGTCGGAGCCGCCAGCTGCATCCGCCTCTTCGCAAGAGGAGCCCAGACGGGCTGCCCCGCGATCGGCCACCCCAACCAGGTGGCGCCCCTCCTCGGCAGACCGAACCGAATTCTCGGTCGCGGGGAGCCCTCTCCCCTTGCCTCGGATCCCGCCACGCTTACTTGTGGGGATTTTACGAGCCGAAGCCAGCTCACCTCCAGTAGACGACCCTTGGTCGCCTTCCGGTCTGGACCGCTTGCGGAAGAACTTACTGTTCTCCGCAGCAGCAGCCCCAGTCCTCTCGCAGCGGGAGCTCTCTGAGCCTCCCGCGCTCACACTGGATGCGGTGTCGGACTCCGACCCCGCATCCTTCCTCTCCCTATCTTTGCCTGTAACGGCCGTCGTTTGGGTGGTTTTTTGTTTATCCATACTGTTCCCACGAGTATGGGGGAAATAAAATGTCCATCTGGGCGTGCCCCCTGTACCCAGATAAGCCATTTGACATTTATAACCCGCCAGAGGGTCGGCTGGTACCCTGGCGGTGGAAAGCACTAGCGACTGATTGTTCAAAGAACGTTCCCGTCAGCCATACATCCCCTCGCGGTGCTCCGCCACTTGGGATTCGGGGTAACTTTTTATAGAGGTTTTCTACCTCGCGGTCCGGGCGGTTAAGCCAAGACCCTCGGTCCCTATCGAAGTCGCGAAACGTGATCCACGGCACTTCGACGGTGGGATTACGATATCGACGGTGACAGAGGAGGATCCATCGCATCCTTCTCTGTCTGCTCGGAGGCAGGGTAAGTGCACACCGAGCCCGCCCTTACTCCTCTGCTATGCCCTCTGCTTTTCAGAGGGTCACGCAGAGGAACGCACCTTTGGTCCAGAATGGACCCCACCCATGTCAGAATAATTAGCCGCGGCAGTAACACTCCCCGAGGGATAAGAGAAAATTCTCATTTCCTCTCATTCCCCGGGGAAGGATACCGCCGCGCCCAGGGTGCACCGGCCCAGCAACTGCTCTTCCCTGCAGACGTATCTAGAGGGACCAGCAGCCGCCAGGCACACGTGGAGGACTTCTGACATCGCACCCCTACACGTGAACCCTAAATTAATGAACTAATCACGTTTGAATGATTTATTACTATCAAAGGCAAAAATAAAAGACAAGACCAATTACAGGCTTCGCCATCTCTCACCGGACAAGAGCTTTTATGGGAGACCTAACACGTGCCACGTAACTCGAGCCCCACCCCTCATTATCTACCCAAAATTACAAAAAAAAAAAAAAAAAGTAACAAAACATTTTTCAACGTTGCTACAAATTATTTGCGTATCACACTAATTAGGAATCAATTTGAAAGGGACCAGACAACATATTGTGTTCTTTCTAAAGGTCTAACAACCATCCATTGTAAGGAGACCCGTCACGTGGGTGATATGGGCATTCATTGTCCAATTTTTGTAACAATAGGGGGGAGATATCACAATAGGGATTAGCAAGCGAGTGTCAAGAGATGCGATTATTTAACATACTCGCTGCTTGCTTGTAGCCAGTGCGCATCGTTTGCGCAGAGTTTTCGCTGCGTTTGCAAGATGAGAGCGATTGATGTGCGTGAATAAGTAAGAGTGAGCAAAAATCCGATATCCGGAAGTAAAGTTAGTTTCCACTTTTTTGTTTTTTTTTTGTTGGTTATCTTGTTTGCAACAATAGTTTTTTAATTCAGGATGTTTGGTGGTATGATGGTATCACAATCAATTCTTGTCGAGTATTCATTTTCCATTGTTTCTAAAAGTTATTAGCAGAACATCCACATACACATACACATAAAATAAAATATATGTTTTATAGAAAATAAGCATTGGGAATAAAATTTATAGAAAATAAGCATTGCGAATAAAATTTACATGGGACCACTGCGATCGGGATCATGCGTTTCCTCTACCAAATGAAAAAGAATCATGTAAATCGGACCAGTAATCACGATGTTATGAACTAACAAACAATTTTTTTTGAATTGAGAACGTCGTCGGTTAAAGAGCAGAAAACATCGTGTATCTTCACAGTAATATAACCTGACTTTGCAAGACTTTATAATCTTTATTACCCCGACAATAAGGTTGCCGTTGCTGCTTATGACAAGTTTGTCAAAATTATAGTCACTGATAATAGTGATTCTACAGGGTTGGGATACTATAGCCGTAAATTAAATAACTGTAGTAACAGCTACAATAGCTCGCTTCTCACCAGCAGATACTTTATTCAGAAATCGCCTCGCTGCAAACACGCTGGCGTACCGTCAGTGTGATAACGCTCTAAGGATGGCGGGGTGGGTCACGTTATGTTGGGTTGTTCGCTTGCCATTTCGGTATAATTGATTTCGCTTTTTTACGGTCGGGTGAGAGTGCTGCGTCACGCGTCGGGATGCGTCGGGGCCCCGGCTTAAATGGCACGCGGCATATATTACGCCTATTCTGCACAAATTGGATGATTTTCAACAGTTTTCTTTGAAAATATCTGCCGTGGAGTAATTTTGGACACCTGTCCCGTCATAAACGTTAAAGACATGGGACGTAATTTGTCTGACCTCTGACGTGAGGGTTAAAATGTCCCAGACGCTTAATTGTTTATGAGTTGTTTATGTTTAGACGCCCTTATAATTCAGTTTGTCCAAATCTGAAGGACGGCAGAAATTATTCTATTTTGGGCAAGGTGACTCTTATAAACAAGATATTATCAAGAAAAGGCTGCCGGCTGGCTTGAATTCAGGTAAGTATTATCTAGCTTACAGATAATGAACTTAAATACTGAATGTGGGCGAATTCGACCAAACTCTTTTAAAATAATTTAAGATCTGGTCACACAAAATCTGTTAGAAGTCAAGGTTTTTGTCCAGACACAGAAGATAAAAAACTAATAAAATCTTCTTAAAATAAAAATATTCCTTGTACTTAATCTCCTATTTATACATAGGTAATATTCTGTGTATTATACTATACGTAATTATCATCTCCACATATTCAATTTCCATCGTACATAAATACCCGACACGGGTGTATAAAGTTGCTGTTACAGCCCTAACCAATTTAGCAGATATTGTATGTAACTTAATAGTGATGAGCGCAGGTAATACCGTTTCAAGTAAGACAGACGTAGGGCTGCCTCGGGCGATGAGTTACGAGGAATATCGAATATTCTGAATTTGATGATAGGATTTTTAACAGAACAGATGATACTGTGAATAAGAGGTAATATTAGTTACAATAATTCAAGATTATTTTGGTAATAAGCAAGTACAACCAAGAACAGATAATATTTCAATTCATCGCACTGATTTTATCTGAACATTAAATATCTATTTGCCACACAAAAACTGTTATAATTATTCTCCAGATAAAAGATAGTGATAATAGTGAGGCCTATTGTAAAATTGGGCCCAAGTTAAATAATTACGGAAAAGACTTAACAAAAGTTTACTACTAAATTCAAATTGCCTTTATTTAATTTTCTCACATTTAAATTAAAGATACAAATATGTTTAATAATAAAATTATTTAAGTATAATAAAAAAAAGATATAATAAAAAAAATTGTTAAATTTGAAAAAGTATGCGTTACTTTTACCTGCTTTTATTTTATGCAAAACACTGATATTTAGTTGGATTTAGACTGAAAGCCGACTCCAATTTAATTTGGAAAGGCTAGGCAGATGATGGATGCATTACTATTCTACTTTAGAATCCTATATCGTAACTACCGATGTACATACATAAATTAACTCACGCCTTTTATCATTAGCTTAGGGAAAAGTACAGAATATTCTCCGCTACGGTCCTCACTGACCCTTTAACTCCACGTTCAGACATCTGGTCATACAAGCACTCTGGTTGTCAGAATTTCTGCTTTAACTTTCTTACTACTAGTAATCAGCCTATAATGTTCCCACAGCTGGGACACACGGCTCCTCTCTATGAAAGGGAATGGGCTATAATCCACCACGCTGATCCAGTACTGCTTCTTACTACTAATCAACAATTATTCCCATTCAAATTCCTCAGCTTCAATCCCCGGCAGCCCTATTGCCGATCCAATACCTAATAGCAGAGTGATTATACTAATCACCTATGAATACTCAGTCGAGTGTGTGCAATTATACGCTCCGGATTATATCTGGTGGAGCGTTTAGCACTGATTGTAATAAATCATATTGCAGAGCGATGTACGGTATTGCACCCTGTATTATGAGGAGTATTTGTTTACTCACGAGTGTTGCTGTGGAGCGTGGCTTTAAAAATAGTTGGTGGTGAAACAGGGAACTGTGGGAGACTATGGGGGAACTTTTGCCCAGCAGTGAGAGCACTGGTTGAAAAAATTGTTGGTCTAGAAGCAAAAAGTGTTCGGTATGAGTTAAAATATTTTTAAATTCTTAACACTTCACATTATTACTTATGACATTTTTTGTCATGTCTTCGTAATGATTGAAATCAAAATAAATCTTTAAAGTAACATAACACGCGAAGATCACGCCTGTAATTCCCAACGGGTTAGACAGACAGAAGTGTACTTAATAGTACACCCACATTTCGCCAGTTATGTTTAAGTCCCATGTAATAGGGGGCGAGCCTAATGCCATCAACCGGGTACAAATCCAGATTCCGTGGCTACAACTGAGAAATTCTTAATGGAAAAACTAAATAACACTTTGCCCAACCTGGGAATTGAACCCAGGCCTGCTAAGCAGTCGCGCTTGCAACCACCAGACCAACGAGGTATGAGTTATTATTGTTAATTTTGGTATTTAATTTTTTAAACACTTGACATAATTACGTCTATGAACATTTTTTCAAGTCTTCGTAATGATTAAAATCAAATGAAATAAATAATAAAATAACAAACCACCTGTGAATGTCCAGTCGAGTGTGTGCAATTATACGCTCCGGATTATATCTGGTGGAGCGTTTAGCGCTGATTGTATTAAATCATATTGCAGATCCATATAATATTTGTAGGTATAGTTGTAGAGTGATCTACCCAGTGTAATAAAGGGTATTGTTTTCTCAAGTGTGTTGTTAGTGATATTGAAGTTCGTTTAAAAGATGATTGAAGGTTCAGGATCTCACAGGCTGAAGGTTATAAAAGAGTTCTGGCCTAGCAGTAATAAGCTAGCACGTAGAAAAACTATAGGTTTAGAAGAAAATACGACTTTTAGGTGTTCGGAATTACTGCATATGCTTGAAAATGATGATGAGGCCATTTAGCAGATTGCATTCGATGGCTTTCTGGGGTGGTTGGCACAAATTTTGGTGTGCTGTTCTTTCATGTGCTTTCAAGTGGCTAGCATTTCCAACTTTGAACGAAAACTCCGAGCACATGGCAAAGCGGACATGTCAGAACACCATTGACGACATTGTAGAGTATAGCTGTAGCTCGTCTAGCTTTAAGGTCATAAAATTTTCAATCTAACTGCAGCCTTCTGTTTTCTTCAAAAGCGTTGGCCTGTCGATGCAGATAGCGTCTCCAGTCGGGCCTGCTAAGGGGTCAATTTCGCACCTTTTGAAGTGTCTAAATTTCGTTCCCTTTTCCTTCCTGGAGTTCAGAATAGAAGATGCGCTTCGCCAGTCTCTTTTTTTACATTTTAGAGACATGCCCACACCATTTTAGCTGACGTCTCATAAAGTAGGCCTCTATGCCAAGGACTTGTTCACTTGACATTAAGATGTCTCTGCCATTATTTTTTCTCATGAATGTAGTTCCTGTTAAAAATAATTGGTTTTTACATAAATCTTAATTTTAACCAGGAATCAATCATTTTCATCAGTAGCTTGCATTAATCTCAACCCAACTACAAATTTTCACTCAAAGACTCGCTTCGGAGAATTAACCCGGTGAACCAGTAAATCCTACTACAATTTTCTATGAAACCGGATTGAGGAGATATATTCCTGGAATATTTACGTAATGCTACTTACCGATATCAACGTAGACGTAAAGCTTCCGAGTAAACAAAAGAAAAAAACTCATTTGACTTATTATGATATGAAATAACTAACAATACAAATTGCCGTAGGGTTTCAGTCATTATCCACCACTCCACTTTGCTATATTTTACTTTTACTTCTTTGTTCTTTATTTTTATTTGCTCCAAGATGATGTAAAACCTTATGTACTATATAATTAAAGCTAATCTGAACTTCAAGATCATAAATGTATATTTTAAAGGAAGAGCGCTGTTGTCTGAGATACAGATATTCATTTATCTAGTTCAGACACAGATGTCTTGTCGAATTTCTGTTTATATAAGCTCATCTAAGATAGTTTTTAAGTATGTAATGTCACTCACTTGAACTGAACTGAATAAATAAATAAAAATAAATAAATTATTATTTTTTCCAGCGTAACATAAACAATAATCAAACACACATTTATGACTTCGCATTCGTCTTGTTTTACATAGTTATGATTTACTACAGTAGCATAAATGTCTCCCTTTGTTCCTACTTATTATAAAGACAATACCAGATAGTTCAAACTATTAATTAAATCGCTAAAAAACTCTAAATTAACACGCTCTTGAGCGCGAATAAAAACAAATACTATGATAAGTTTACGACGATAGGTGAACGTTTACTTAACTTATCGCTTGCTTAGGTACACCAAAATCAACAAGATTAGAGATAACACCATAACGCCTGAAAGAGGTCCACTTGGATCTGGCTGAATGAAGTTAATTAAATCTTGTCAAAATCAACATCATCATCATTGTTCCACCTGCTGGCTGAGAATGGGAGTCCTCCCTTTGATCCCATGCCTCTCAGCATTGCCACCTAACGTGGTAATGCTGCCAGCCTTCTGGGCACTTTCCTCATTGACAGCGATGCAGATGAACATTTCATCATCATCATCTTCACCATCTCAGCCCGTTGTTGTCCACTGCTGAACATAGGCCTCACCAATCGATTTCCAACGTGTCCGGTCCAATGCCACCTGCATCCAGCGACTCCCTGCTGCTTGAACATTTGACGCCCTTTAATTATTTTTTAAGTCTGTTTATTTAGTAAATAATGTATATATTTTATGAGAAAGTTAATAAAAACAGTGATGAACATTCAGTGGTTGTCGGTCAAATCTTTCATGTTTGGATCTTTCCACCAAAGTGGTAAAATTTGGTTGAATCGTGTAACTTTGCCTCAAGGGTTATAAAAGGATACGCTTTCAATCAAACGGTTGCAGTAACTTTGAGTAGATACTCGGTTAGGTCTTCCCTTTTGTGTTAAATCGACTTAATTAGCCTTCAAAATCGGCCGTAAGCAGATTAGAAATAAACAAAGGAAGTACTTTGCCCAAGTATTTCCCCTTTTTGACAAATCTGAGTAATTAAATTAAAAATAATCCCGGCATCAATAGGCTTGGTTAATTTATATTACAATCTATTGTTTTATTGTCAATTTTGGAATAAAGTTTCATAGTATTACTTGTTTATTTTAATGCAGTGGCAGAGAAAATTCAAACCTTTCAGAAGTTAAACAAGCATTTATAGTACAGTCATTAGCACGGAATTCAACGATAAAATTTCTTGTTTAATTTCACCCAACAATACTGCATTGTATTGTAATCAAATTATTTCTCATCTAGATGCGAATTGGCTACAGAACTCGGATAACGAACTAATTTCCGCAATTAAGCCCAATATTTAATAACGTATGCAAACAATTGGCACGACTACTTTAAAATTTAGGTAAGTCTTTGCCGTAATATGAGTATCATATTCAAGCCCACAATGGCCCATTACGAACGAGGGGCTTTCTTCCCATCTCCAAATATGTACATAAAAGGGGAACAGTCTTGTCTGCTTCGGCTTTTTGTTGTTCGACTTCGAGTTTAATTTTTATGGGATTATTTTGTTACGATTCGGTAATGATAGAAAACGTTTTTATTTTTCAATATCTTGAGTAATATCATAACTGGAAGTAAATTCTGTTTGTACATCCTTCTTATCTAACATTATAAATGCGAAAGTAAGCTTGTTTGTTACCTTTTCACGCCTAAACCACTGAACCGATCATTCTGAAATTTTGCTTACGTTGTCAGGTGTACAGACACGGACATGGGGTACCTTTCATCCCGAAAAAAGTAGTCTCCCCGAGGAAAACAACAATAACGTTCTTATGATAATAGATGGCGCCACTTGTCTTTCGAATCATGGTTGAATTATATTATTAAAAGCAGAGTACAACCCGAATTGATTGTCAAATTCTAAATTAAAGCGAGCGAAGCCGCGAGCAAAAGTTAGTATTGAAATAAATATTTTTCAAACTGTACAAATTGTAAATCGACCTTTCCCTAAAAATAGTAACAAAGACTCTGTTCTTTAGGCTTCTAATTGCAGATGGCCAAATTCATTAAAATGAACATACAACTGACGAAAAATTATCTATTTCAATTTAGTTATACTCATTAATGATAATATCTGACAGGCCTACACACAAAGCACCAGTACTCATTCACAAGCTAATAACAACAAAACAAAACACTATCATCATTAAGCAAAGCCGATTGGCAACGCAAAAGCTAGTTCACAATAATCTACTCTCATTTACAACGATTAAAACGAAAATAACTAAAACTATTTCAGTTGAACACTGAGTCGGCTAATGAGAGAGGCTATTCATCAATGTAGCCAGCCACTTGGTGCAAGTTTGCATTATAGTTTGGGCCACGAAGATACCGCATTCAAACTTTATTTCCACTTACTACTTTGCAGTTGTTCAAATTAAGTTGGTTTACGGAATTGTTGCGCAGGCGCAGTGTCTAGTAACAGGAGTAGTAATAGTCAAATTGTCATTTTGGCCATTCAAAGCTGTCACTTTCTTTGTCATTTGTGTCATATTTGGTACGATACTGATACCAGAAAGTGTTGACAAAGCTCTAGTAGAGGCTGCCGAGGCATCATAGTGCTCTGCGTGATTTTAGAATGAGAGAATGACTGGTACCATTTTTTTTTTAAACTTTAAACTTATTTTGAAGCGCAGCGCAGAGCGAAAACGCTACAAGCGTTTATTGCGTGGCCTTCGAGTTAGTGTGTATAGTTATTTTAATTAATAATCAACTGTTGGCAATTAATTAGGTGGATTAAAGGGTTACCATTGCATTTGTAACTAATTAATTTGAAACTTTTGTAGTTTTGTCTTAGTTTTAATTAATTTGGTAACGGCTGAGTTTTGAAATCATATACATTTAATTGTGATCGTTTGTTTGTTTATATTCAAAATATATCATAAAATAACTTATAATGCATTGTAAAATTTATTTTTATATTAACATTAGCCCTCGCAGTGTCTCTTTACACATAAAGGTAACAATGCATGATAACACTGCCTATTAAGCGACTAACACACACACCACATCGTTAAAAAGACACTATACAGATTCGCAGCCATCAAACCAGATTTCCCATTACTTGTCAAACGGCGATTACAAGCCTTACACACTTGCCAAGCAATCGCGAAATTTAATAAAGCCAGAGAGGTTGGCGTGTGTAGTCATTTACATTTAAAGCACCAATTATTTGACGTCATTAGCGCCCTCTGGTGGTCATAAAACGCACCCAACACGCGCACAAGCGCCCCTCTTTCGCGTTTATAAATTAGAAGTAAAATGGCGATTTTTAATCTGTGCCTCCCGTTGAGCCGGCCGTTTGTCTGTCGGTGCGTTCCTTGAATTAATTTAATCAATTCTGTTGAAGTGTGGATATGGGTCTTTATGTTAGGAGCGCGTGTGTGGAAAAGTGGATCATTATAGCTTGTATTAACTGAGGGATAAGTTAACTTTGCACCCTATTTACCTTTCTACTTATAACGTTTATTAAACGTCTAAAAACATTTGGTAAAGCAGACGATCTTTACTTTAGGTACCTACCCAAATTTGTTTATAAATAAAGGGGTTCGTGTAAACTTTCTTGATCAAATACGCAAGTAGCACCAGCACCCAAGAGCCAAGAGCCTTTGTTGCGCTCCTAAATTATTACTATTTCATCTACAAATCTAAACTAAACCAGCTGTTGACACTCAAGAAACAATACATGGCGCACCCGCTGCAAAGTTAATGCAAATTTCAAGTAGCATTCTCACGAAACGCCAGCGCTGAGCAGTCATTTACCTCTCCCCCCTCATTTGCGAACAAGTACCAGCGCATTTAAATCACATTCAAATTTCGCACTTCGATTAAAAGCTCTAAGAGCAACGCGTAAGTGTTGAACAAACATTGGTACAGGCTAACTTAAACCTACGCTGGACAGCACTGGATTACCAGGAGCTCTGATCCCAGAAGCGACACACCCCACGTAATCCCAATATTGTAGGTGTCAGGGAGGGGACAAGTGTCTAACTGAATTGGTCGCGTTCATGTGATCCCAATTACTATGTGCAGAGAGCCAAGCCGCTTATGCAAATGACGATTTCCCGCGGACGCATCTAATGGGCCGTGAGGGGTGGTGGGGGACCGATGCACTTTTAGAAGCGTCCTTGTTAGGGCTGCCCAGCTACCAAGCTTGCATAATCTAAATCCAGGTGTATAATCCCTTTAGCTAGCTAATTTGCATATGACCAGAAGTTTTGAATAACAAAAGCAACTGGCAAAGGTATACATAATGATTCACCGCGAATTAAACAACCCAAAAAAGAACTACATGGAAACTGAGCCAAGAATAAGGTCAATATCCAAAAATGTCCCGAACACTTTGTAGCAAGTTTGCCTTAGAAACTCCCCGTTGCCATGACAACCCAAACTAAACAGCCACTATCCCTGGCAACCCTATGTCACCCTACTCCCCCTTTCGGTGCTAAATCAGGATCGTGGTGCAGAGGATAAAGTGACCAACGGATAGACACTGGCAGGTCGTGTTACACTCCAGACGATTGAACTTAGAGAGTTTGGTCTTTGAACGGAAATAAATGGAATTATTTATTTACTGCATTAGAAAATATTGCTTTCTTTCTTTTGATGTCAATAAATGTCGATAAAGCAAGTTTTCTAGGTACGGTTTAATGTGTAGGTGGTGAAATATTATTTATAAATTTTTGTTTAGTGTACTTATTCCAGACTAGACAATTGTAAACCTGTTAAAAAAAACTTTAAACATTATGTTCAGTGAATTTTTTTTATTCTGTCAGTACCTAAATAATGTAACGTAGATTGTAGCGCCGAGAGTTGGAAATGGAACAGAACATGTAGTAATTAATAACTGTAAAGCGAAACTTTGGTCTTTCTTGTTGAACTAGTATGCACGACGACCAATCAAGCTATACAAAACCAGTTTATGCGGATCTCTCAATGTACGGGAAGCCTATACAAAACGAAACCATGTTATACTGGAAAAGTATAGCTTGATGTGTCGCCGTGTGTACAAACAAAATCAAGAAAAGATCTACAATATTTCTATCAACATTTCACTTCATTCTATCTTTGCCTCATCTGTTGAGCTCACTTCAAAAACTCCCAAATGCATTTCAACTTGGTTATATTTGTTAAAAAATCGTTCACAGATGTACAATAATGTACATTGTACAATTATGTTTTATGAACGTCCCAAAAAACTCTCTCCAAGCCATACATTGGCTGGGAACCCGCAATTTGATCAATTTATAGCTAAAACGAGCACTTTTATTGGCGCTTATCCCCTTTAATTGCCATGGGTGCGAGCACGTATCGTTTTGGACATTTTTTCATTGGGGGTAGGTAGACATTGAAGTTCGGTGATTTAAGGGAACAATTACGGCGTCCATGTTAGAAGTTTTTATGTTATTGTATTGAACTTAAGCTACAGAAATTTTTGTTTAATTTGGTGGGCTAATTTTCTTACACACTTTTTACGTTATTATATTAGTAATTTATTTTATTTGAACACAAAATACGCGTCTTGGACGTGAAATTACGGAAACCTGACCAATATTTTTGCTGGGTTTTTGCATCAGAAAATTTTCAGAAGCTGCCACTGAGTCTGGCTTTGTGCCCGATTGATGGCAATAAACTCGCCCTCTATTACATGGAACTTAAAACATAACTTTTGAAATATGGGTGTACTATTAGGTACTCCTCTGCCTAATACTTCGGGGATTACAGGCGTAATGTTATGATACCTACACTTTATTGAATAAACGAAATTTAAGAAATTCATGGAACATTCCGTTCATTCCCAGTATCAATATTTGGCAAGAAAACAAACATCCTTTACACTATTAACCTAAATCATCAAAATCAAAACGAAAATTCTCTAAACATAATAATAGTAGACCAACTATTTGTTATTCCTAACAGTCGTTTTCAATAACTTATTAACAGTTAACGGAACGTTACTATCTCAGATAAACAGTTAAAGAAACGGTGACGTGGATAAGATATTCCTGTCAATTCATTGCTTACTTTGTTTATAGAAACACCTATAGCTACTAGAGTAAGGCATATTAACTAACCGTTATACGTAAGTAAGTTATAGAAAACGACCGTAAGAGAACACTGAGTCTGAACCCAAAGGTCAATAACCGAAGCCTCATAAAAGGTTCCTACTAAGAAATATTCCTTCTACCATTTGAAATCAAACAAAAAAAATCAACAAAAGCCTTTTATTTGAGCAATTAAAAGATACAAAATACCTTTTAGACTTTCAAATAAACCTCGCCATTTTCAAAAGAAAAATATTTCCCGACAAGCGATTGTCTATCAAACTAATAACGCGACAAAAACATGTGTTTTCGTGTTCCGTATCACCGACTGATCAGTGTTTTATAGCCGGGCAGGCGATATTTGAATATAATTTGCAGTGTTTTGCATAATTTTGAAATAATCGTGTATTATGACGGCTTGAATATGGGTAAACAGTCGTGGGCTTTTAAGTACTACCATATTATTGCTTCGAGGGTTGGTAGAACGTGTGTTGATAAGTTATTTTAAAATGCAAGTAAAATAATGTTTTACCTCGTAAACTGGGTTGAACAGGTCAGATAGGTACTCCTTGCATGTAATAATAATTTTCAGCGGCATTCGGTAAGTCTCGAAGCCGACCCCAAAATAGTTGAGAAAAGGCTAGCCAGATAGAATATAAAGAAAAAAAAGGGCGTGTTTATTTTAGTTCCTGATAAGTCACAGAGAAATAGACATATTTAGGACTAACCTTAGCAAGTTTGCCCCTTGTCACGCGCCATAAGATTGTTAAATGTTATTGCTGGTGAGGTAGATATATTTCACTGCAGCCTGATAAAGTTCACAGGAGTAGTACTGGAGTGCATTGAAAATGTTTAGATGTATTTTTTAACTGTAGGTATTTTTGAAGATATTTTAGTAACTAAAAAAAATACAATTAAGACACAATTAAAAACACAACTGTTGTGTTTTTAATTGTATTTTTTAGTATGTAAGTTTAAGAGGTACTTTAGTAAGATAGAGGTATCTTGGTGGTAGTAACATCACATTGGCGTTTTAGCTGTTAAGGTAGGTAAAACTTTTTCTTGTTTTAATCATCATGACTTTCTTTGTTTGCAACTTATTTGAAGGCGCTTCTAATTTGAAAATTATGGGAGTAAAACAATCTTATCAATTTGACGAATTAGTAACCTATTAAACTTTAATCCACCACACACAGTAAAATAAAATTAAGCAAACCTTATCCTTCAATAAAATAAACAACTCATTTATCTAAATACGTGAGGCCATCTGTCATCACACACACAACATAGACACGCAACATCATAGACAGTCTCATGCCATTGGTATGATGTTCGACGTGTGTTTCGCCAAGAATCTACGCGCGCGCCGATGGATCTTTTGTAGGGCTTGCGCGGGATAAGTTTTTGATGGAAATTTGTATAAATTGTTACCATATTTTAATGGAGAACAAAGGTAACAAAGGCAGTGGAAGAAAAATAGTTATAAAAGTACAATAATTTAATAGCGCGTCGCCAAAATTGGAGTTACCGCCGCCATTTTCTTTTCCAAATTTCCAATGTTTACCAGTGCCCTAGAGGGCCGCTGCTCATTTGAACACCAAAAGATTTTCATATACCTAATCGATGACGTTTACGGTAGTTTTAAACTAGCCCCTAAATAATATCACTCAGATCCAGCCTGTCCCTTTGCTGTCCTCCCTAGCGACGCCCTAAGCCGAGGCTCATACCCCACAGGGGTGCCCTTAGCGAGTAGTCGCTTAGTTTTTAAGTATAGTTTTAAGTCCCTGGCTGGAGGCCTTAGATTCATTTTTAAGGCATCCACAGGATTTGCCCGGTTAAGCAGTAGCCAGCCTCAGAGGCTGAAACAAATCTTGCCTTTATACACCGGTAATCAAACTGACTACAATGGCCTAAGACTGCTTTGTAAATCACCACTATCGGGAATAAATGTAATAATTCATCATTCTCCTGACCTTGACTTGACCAACTTATTCGTGGTCGGCGCAGCATGTCTTCTTCTTCCATACTTCTCTATTACTCGTCATCTCAGCAGTCACCTCTTATCTAGCCATATCACCCTTCTGTTTCTTTGGTCTTCTTCTACTCTTATAGCCGTCTACATTCATACTAAACATTTTCCTCACTACGTTTTCCTCAAATGTCTTTTTCTTCCATACTTTTCTATTACTCGTCATCTCAGTAGTTACCTCCTCTCTTGCCATATCATCCTGCACACAGTCCACCCATCGTTTCTTTGATCTTCCTCTATTCTTATACCAATCCACATTTACTACTATCGGTAATGAATGGACTCAATTCATCTCTTGAAACATGATTATGAATCATCATATCAGCTGGAAACATAGCGTCGCAACATCAACCAATCCTGTGCTAATCGCACCCAGCAGTATCCCGCATCCCGCAACGTGTATCCCGCTTTCAGGGTATCGCCAGTCCTTTAAACATTGTGCCACAATAATAAAAACAAATTTTGATTACAACCCCTGACAGCAAATCAACACTGCAACATAAATATGTGTGTCAACATTACCAAGTCACTACCAATGATAGATTGAAAGATTATCGCTTTGAAGTGACGTGACACGCTGTTGAATCGATTTCGATCCGATTATTTAATCGATTTGTTCTACATATTTTTTGTATGCACAAGACATTGCTATGTTGTGTATTGACAGGAGGAAAATAACACTTGATTTCAATGCTGAATTACTGTGTTGAATAATGATTTCTAACGTAGTGATAATAATTTATATATTATCTGAACTGAGAATAAGCATTTTACATAACAGAACATCACGCGTGTAATTCCCGAAGGGTTAGGCAGAGGTGTACCTAATAGAACATCCACATTTTGCCAGTAATGTTTAAGTCCCATGAAATAGGGGGTGAGCCTATTGACATCAACCGGGCACAAATCCAGACTCCATGGCTGCAATTTTCCTAAAGGAAAAACCCACTAACACTTTACCCGACCTGGGAATCGAACCCAGGACCTCATGCTCTGCAGTCGCACTTGCAACCACTAGACCAAAAAGCATTTTATTTTGTTGAAAGTCTAAATAATATATGAGACATTAACCCGAAACTTCCGCTCTTCATTATTTCCTAGTGTTTTCGCTGGGGAGACAATTCCCAAGCAACTCATTTATCTGTTATAAACAGAAGAGCTGTTTTATTCAATTTAGTTTGCAATTACAAATAAATAAAATTGAAGTTTCTGTTTGTGTCATCAAAATAACAGTTTTTTGCCAAATGCATATGAAAATACATATATACAGCAATCCTAGAAAAAACACTTCTTTTTTCAATTTTGGTATGTCTGTCCGTCAGTTAGTTCCAGCCAATCTCCGAAATGGCTGGACCTATTTTGACGGGACTTTTGCTGGCAGATAGCTGAATTTGTACGGTCTAACATAGACTTCTATTATTTTTGAAAAATAGTTTTGAAACTAGTTTTTTTGGGTTCCGGGTAAAAAAATGAAACCCTTGAAATTGGTAACAAAATCGGATTCAAAATTGGAAGTAATGATTTTTTAAATTAATTTAACGCGAAAAAAAGTCTTGGGTAACAGCTAGTATGCTAATAAAATAGGCAGTTCTGAGCTCAAATTTGATTACATCTTCGAACCTCTAACTTCTAAAGGCATTTAGTTTGAATAATCACAGCATTTAAATTCAACCATGAATAATTTAGGTACTACTTTTTCAACCTTAATCAAACAACCAGATGGCTCAGTTCAAAACTCCCTAACAACCAATATTCAGCCAATAAAACAAAATGAAAAATAATCAATGAAACCCTACCAAGCGATTGAAAAGTTGCCAGATCTAATGAAGCTTGCGATTTTAAACCAAACTTCTTTTTTTTTAATTTGCATACAAGTACGTATCAGACGGTTAAACTTTTTTAATTTGGGTTTCCCCGCCGGGCGGGCCTCTACAGCGTAGCACGCACTCTACGCCGTAGAGGGCGCGTAGCGGGTGTAGACCCTATATGTGTAGACATTATCGAGACGTATGGTACTAGAATGTATTCGATCTACTGTACTGGTAAGAATGATTTTGTCGGGAGTTATTTTTAGAAGTCAGTTGTCGGTTTTTGAGAAGAATTTGGAAGTGAAGGTGAGTTACTGAAGTGTTTCAATAAAGTTACCTACCAATGAGGCGAATTTCGTGAAGAAAGTGTTGAGTATGTATGGCTATTATTATAAGAGTAAAGGAAGAAGTAAGAAATAATATGACTGGACTGTGTGAAAGAAAAAAACTATTTATTACTCTCGCACAGGACAAACAAAAACAATGTAAAATTATCAATAAAACAACATTATGTCAAAAAAGTAAACATAAGAAAAAGTTAAAAATAAAACAAACGAAATTGCTTCTGTAACAGGCCAAAGGGCTATCTAAGCATGGTGCTGTAACATTTTAAAAAAAAGTCACAGCGCTGGTATTCTGTTATGTCCCAAAGTTATTACCCACTGTCGGCTGCGGTGTGAACTTGTGAAGGATGATATGAGAAAGGAGGCTCAATGTCTTGCTGATGGTGGCGCGTGTGTCGGATCATTTAGTTCCCTTCAAAATGGTTGAGTTGAATGGTGCTGATCCATGCGTCATGTTCGTGAACGGGCGCTGTCAGTTGTGACTGGTCATCTCTTAGTTGCCACGGCTTATTTGAATTAATTATTTGTTTTTTTTTTTTAATTGTCTTTTTTGTTTTTACTATGGACACTTTTAACGTGCACATCTTGCTACATCGTTCTCACATAATGTACCATCTCAATATGAATGATGTAACCAAGGTTTTATAACAATATGCTGATTTAAAAGAGTGTGCATGGAGTTTCTTGCCCGTTCTTCTCCATAGAGATCTACGCTAGGGAATGGGCAACTACAGTACTTTCACAGTTTTTATGCCTTGTGACTGGGATTGTAGCTACATTTCATTGTTATCTTTGTTTCGACAGTTCAAAAGTGCCTGTAACTGGCCTACTTGAAATAAATGCTTTGATTTTGATTCTGATTTTGAGGTGACTGTTGAGAGGACGAGTAATATAGAAGTATGGAAGAAAAAGACATGCTGCTTTCACCCCAAATAAATTTGTATATACACCGGGAGGAGCTCGTGGCAAAATAATAACAGTCGCTCGGGTCCTTCTTTAGGTTAAGCCGCGCTTGCCTAGGTTGGTCTGTGGATGGGTGACAGCCCATTACATACCGAGTTTCCTCCGTGCCTCGGAAAGCACGTTAAGCCGTTGGTCCCGGCTGTCATTTGTAGATCTTAGACAGTCGTTACAGGTAGTCAGTGGCCCAAAAAGTTTGACAACCAGTCTTACCAAAGGGTATCGTATTACCCAGTACTAACTGGGTTGTGGAGGTCAGATAGGCAGTCGCTCCATGTAAAATACTGGTATTCAGCTGCAGTCAGACTGGAAGCCGACCCTAACATAGTTGGGAAAAGGCTAGGCAGACGATGATGATGACCCAGACTTTTTAGACGTCTTACAAAGGTGGTCCACTCAATGTATCCGACATAAAATACCTCTAGGTACGATTATTTCTATTTTACCATTAATTAAGATAATAGGTCAAAGAAAAATAAATAATACATTAGAATTTTAGAACATCCTGTTCATAATGTTTACGTGTCAAACGGTAGTACATACCTACCCAGCGCACGAGTCGAGTAGATCATCGCATGAAACAGTGTTTCAACTACGTCATGTGTCATAATAATGAATAATATTTTAATTTTGAAATTATTCAAATCTAATTTAAAAAAAAGATATATGAATGTTTAGTAGTCATTGGATACTCGTACATCGTAGATTTTTGAATCATAAACGTATTTGAATTAAAATTATATTTTGCTCCATTCTCATATATTTTCTTCATCAAGTAGGTAACATCAAAATAATGAATTCCCCATATTACGTAACAAACCCATTATAAAATAATCAACTAAAAATAAATAAACTCAAAACACAATACTTCCGTAAACAAATAATTACTAAAACTAAGCCATTAGCGTTGGGGTGACCTTCCATTTTGGGTGAGGTAGTAAATTATTCATAGTACCCAACTTGTCCGGGACACGCCGTGATTCTATTGTGATCAATAATAATGAGTTTCTGAGGTGTGTTCTGGGATAAACAGATGTATAATTTACATATTTTATTATTTCCAGCGAAATGTAGGTGTACGAAGCAAATACATGTTTTATATTCAATGCACAATTACAAGGAGTCCGCACAGGATTCTTTCTACGAAACTCCATACTGCGACGCATAAGCATTGTCTCAAGCAACTAAAAATGAGGTGAGGTTATGCCGATCCAGAAGATAAGCATTCTTCTGGATTCTGAGACAAAAAGATACGAGAATTATAAATTACGTTGTTTCAAAAACTGGCCAAGTGCGAGTCGGATTCACGCACGAGGGGTTCCGTACCATTATATAAAAAAAACACGTTTGTTGTATGGGAGCCCCCTTAAATATTTATTTTGTATTGTATAGCGGGCTGGTGTCCGCTACTCCACGTCTAAGCGCGTATTTTGCGGGCGGTTTTTTTTTTTTTTTTATTATTTGTTTTTATAGCGACCACAGAAATACATCATCTGCGAAAATTTTAACTGTGACAAACAGCCAGACGGACAGTGGAGTCTAAATAATAGGGTACCGTTTGAAAAAAAATGTCCATTTGAGGATTAACAGCTTTCTAGTTACAGGACGGCGATGTTAAATAATACCGTGATTATAAACCTTCTATATTAATTATCATCTTGTATTGTCTAGGTAAGCTCGCAATTAGTAAAACGATCTGAGAGGTAAACAGAGGTTACTATGAAGTCTTAAAGCAGGAGTAATTCCAGTGCGCGAAAGAGAAAGCTATACAGGTCGACTACCGCCATCTCTTTCCCACACTGGTATTACTCTGCTTTAAGACGTCATGGTAGGCCACCTGGACGCTATTGTAATACCTAGGCTCGGTCGTTAGGGCAAATTGAACGAATACAATCTTCTTTATGTACAAGAATGTTTAATGTTCCCATTGTTATGTTATCTTTGGATGTATATAATCATCTGAAAACTCTTTCTGGGTATGAATTTTATAAAAAATTATAGTTGTAGGGAGTAAGACTGCCTCGTTGGTCGAGTGGTCGCTAGCCCGACTGCTAAACATGAGGTCCTGGGTTTGATTCCCGTGTCGGACACTGTGTTTTTGGATTTTTCCATCAGGAATTTCTCAGTAGCAGCCACGGCATCTGGGTTTGTGCCCGGTTGATGGCAAAAGGCTCACCCTATGACATGGGACTTAACCATAACTGGCGAAATTCTTATTCTTATTCTTTATTGCACACAAAATATAAAAGTAACACACTCAATATTACAATATACAATTTATGTATAACGGCGAGCTTAACCCAGAATTGGGTTTGGCAACCCAATATTTGGTTTTGGGATTGGGAAATGTGTATACTATTAGATAGAAAGAAAGAAAAGAAAGAAAGAAAAATGTTTATTCGACGTCAGTACATCAGGCACACACACAATAATATTTAAAAAAGTTACAAAAAAAAGAAAATACATAGTATGACTGTACTGTGTGCCTCACGGCTGCGCCAAAAAGGTCCATTTCAGCATTAATGCCAGACAGGTGAGGCTGTCTGACGCTGGTCTTCCAATGAACCTTGAGGGGGTAAGTGATATACAGAAAACAGTTTCAAAGATAGTATATGAATAAATGATTAAGTACAATAAATAGATATTTAGTTAATTTATGAAATGATAGATACATCTCTGCCTA
Source organism: Eugnorisma glareosa (assembly GCA_947578425.1). NCBI lineage: Eukaryota > Metazoa > Arthropoda > Insecta > Lepidoptera > Noctuidae > Eugnorisma > Eugnorisma glareosa. Next base: position 17,103,934 of record OX387969.1, on the reverse strand, counting down.
ACGACGTTTGCCTGACTGTGAGACAATGATACCAGCCTATTACCACCCCACAGTAAAACAAACGCCTCTGAAGGTGTAACACAAGAGCATTAAAGTACTCCCACTACTACTGTTTTTTTTTGCGGAAATGTTGTGCTTTCATTTTCAACAAAGAAAACCTTGATAACACATTTCCTTCGGACTTTTTATTCCATCGATCAATAAAATATGACCTTCTACATTATAACAAATGCGTCCATTCTCATAGTACTAATGAATAGTCGACTGCACAGTGGATATTCAATATTAATGTGGGAACACAAGCAGGGCTTGTGCCCATTAGTTTTATGTTAAATTAATGCCCCTAGATTATGAAGGTTTTCCATATTTATAAATTGTTTTTGTATTGATTGGGTATGGCGTGTGGGACATGATGCGGAAGTGAATAAAGGTTAGTTCAAATTAAGTAAAGTCTATTATATAAATAATTAATTTAATAAAGTCAAATTGTGTTTCAGCATAATTTGATATATTCTATATCTCTATATATATTCAATACAGACCGAGGTAAAATTATGTAAGTTTGTATTTAGGGGTAGGGGCATGTGCTTTACCTATGGACAGCTTTACCTATGGACACTAACAATATTTCAATGAATAAAAGACCTATATTCATAGCTTGAACGCATCCGTAAACTATTTTTAACGAATGGCAACACTGACTAACTGTCATTGTGCTATCTGGTCTAAGTTCGTTGTGGTGTGCTGTTGAAGATTTTTACTACAAAAAGTAAGTTTTTATGTTAATTTTCAAGGTATTATTCAGTTAGATAACTCAATCTAGAAGTGAGAATGTAGGTGTATTACAGAACGTAGTGTTTTTTTATTGCTTTAAGTACCTTTTCGCAATCCTATTGATATTCTTTGAAAAGTTTCAAATACTTAACGGTCATATCTTAATATTTGTACCTGTGGACGGGGTATCGGATGTACCTATGGACTGTCCACAGGTACATATATTCGGTTGTACCTGTGGACATAATTTAGATACATAAAAGATGTTACAATAATTTTGTATTTTTTCAGTGCCACGTAGTAAAACCGGAGTGAAACGAGATAAAATTTGCCCAGACACTCTATCGGAGGCTCTTAAAGAAGTCAAAAGTGGATGCTCAGTTCGTAAGGTGGCTGAAAAATACAAAATACCTAAGTCTACAATTTTCAAATATTTTCAGCTTAATAAAAACAATGATCTTAGTGAAAAATCAATAGAACTATTGAAGAATGACGTAAAGAAGGTATTTGAAGAGCATGAAGAGATTCAGTTACGTGAATACTTAGAAAAAGCAGCGTACATGCATATGGGTTTAGATTCTAAACAAGTCCGAGAACTTGCTTACCAGTTTTCTGTAGCAAAAAATAAAAAAAATACTCCTGAAAACTGGCATCAAAACAAAATAGCTGGCATAGGATGGTTTCGATGTTATCGACAGCGTTTTCCAGAGCTTTCGCTACGAAAACCTGAGGCAACCAGTTTGGCGAGAGCTACGAGTTTTAACAGAACAAATGTTTCCAATTTCTATGATAATCTCGAAAAAGTTTTAGAGAAGTATAGCTTTCCACCTGCTTCCATATATAATGTTGATGAGACCGGAATATCAACAGTTCATAAGCCAAGAAAGGTGATAGCACCAAAAAAAATTAAGCAGTTAGGAAAATTAACTTCTGGAGAAAGAGGTGTCAATACGACCATGATTGCTTGCATTAATGCTGTAGGAAACTCAGTACCTCCGATGATAATTTTTCCTAGAGTTTTTTTTAAGGATAACATGCTAAAGGGTGCCCCGCCGGGTTCTGTTGGAGAGGCAAATCAATCTGGATGGTCCACAGAACAGATTTTTAGACGATATTTAGACCATTTTATCGCATTTGCCAAACCTACAAAAGAACGTCCAGTTCTATTAACAATGGATAACCATGAAACGCATATCTCCATTGAAATAATTGACAAAGCCTCCGACAACGGTATTGTTCTTTTAACTTTACCTCCCCATACCTCTGACAATTTGCAAGCACTGGATAGATGTGTGTTTGGACCGTTTAAGACACAATATAATAAGGCCGCTGACAGATGGATGATGAACCACCCTGGAAAACCTATTACGATTTACGATGTTGCAGAGATCATAGGAGAAGCATACGCTCTCTCATTCACACCAAAAAATATAATTAAAAGTTTTGAAGTAACGGGCATATGTCCTTTTAACAGGGAAATATTCACAGAGGAAGATTTTTTGTGTTCGTATGTCACTGATCGTCCAGAGCCATCTGTCATTGATACTACAGTTAACAATTTGGAGCAAGAACCACTTGCAGAAGATCTTGTTTTTTCTCAGGAACAAGTTTGCGCTAGTATTAGCGAAGAACAAAATCAGTCAGAAGTTGTGATTCCTGTTGAACGCTTAGAAAATCAAGCTTGTCGTGTTTTATTTTCGGACCAAAATTCAACCCCCGAAGATTCTGCTACTTGTCCATCATTGGAATCTTTACGTCCTTTTCCAAAAGCGCCATCGAGAAAGTTATCGCAACGTGGAAGAAAACCTGGCAAAACAAGAATTCTTACTGACACGCCGGAGAAAATAGCCATCCGAAACGAAGCTGTAATAAAGACTGAAAAGAAACGAAAATCTGAACAAAGAAAAGAAAAGAAGAAAGAAGAGAAACCGAAAAGACCAAAAAAGAAACCTGCGCCAGTCGATCTTCTTTCTAGGCCAGGCCCTAGTTCAAGAAAAATACCTTCAAACAAAAAGATCGACATCCTTGAAGATCGTCAAATATCACTGGTGATGTGTGTAGCGTGTAGAAAATATGAAGATAAGAAAAAGATGCTTACCTGTTCATATTGTGAAGGACGGTATCACCAAAAATGTGTACCAAAATCTCACAAGGATAATTTCGACTCTGATGATGAGTGTAACTTTGTTTGTCAGAGGTGTTACAAATTAGATGATGACTCTGATGATAGTACAGATTCTGCCAAAGATTTATATAGTGAATATTGCTATAATTCCAAAAATCTATATTAGACTGCTAGTTCCTATTTAGTTAATAGTTCTTATATTTTTTTTTAAGTTTATTGATGTTAATTTTAAATATTCTTGTAATAATGTTTATTGATTGTCCAGAGGTACATTTCCGTCCACAAGTACATTTGTGCAGTCCATAGGTACATTTGTATGTTGTACCTATAGACAAAATAAGTTTATTTTTTAATCTTTAATTTTCACAGCGATTATGATAGACATCGCATTAGAAACTGATTTTTTTTAAGAGTTAATTAGTAATTCAACCGTTAAATAAATAAGTTTTTCATACAAATAAAGGGTTTATTTAAAAAAAATACTTTTGTGTCACATTCTGGAAAACGTCCACAGGTAAAGCACATGCCCCTAATCTTTGGAACTAATGATCCAATTCTAAAAAGTTTTTCACTGATAGAAAGATAAATTATTCGTTGGGGCTATAAATTATATTTTTGTCTTGCATATTCGCAGAGCCATCATAATTTTTGCATACGAAGTCACGGGCGAAGTCCTAGTTGCTGATATTTCTGTGGAATACATAGATATAAATGGTCTTAACTACAAATATTTAAATAGGACCGATTACAGGTACACACACACATTGGTGATACATTGATGCTTTTGTATTTGGCCAAAATGCAGTCATTTGATATCATCAGTGAAATACTTAAAAACATTCTTGTGCAAATCTACAGTATGGCAAAACATACTTAATTTTATGCCCGTATCACCACCATACAGGGACAGCCCTCCACAAACTGACAGGGTGCATTCAGCCCCTAATTTTGAATCATATTCCACCAGAATTATTCCTCGGAAAATTTTCATTTTTTTTAATAGTTTTTAGTGACTATTCCTTTATTTCAATGTAAAATTACATTAACTGTACGCAGCAGTCATTTCTGTAAATAATATGGCTAAAATAAATAATCCAACAATGGATGTTGAAATACTCTAACGAACGACGCGTAAAATCAGCTGTTCACTTCCTGCCTAGCTACAGAATTCATCGAACTCGTCGTCGCGTTTGCCGTTCGCTACGTGCTTTATGCCATGGTAACGATACATTGCGTGTAAGCAAATAAAACAAAACAAATTTATCGGTGTCCCATAACATTCCCGAAATAATTTCTTGTCTCGGTCATCTTAGTGTGATACTAATTTACTGAATTTACCCCATCAGTCCGTGAAGGGCTGTCTCCCTTACACCCTGTATATTGGCGGTACTTTCATACAAGCCTAGAAGTTAGCTTGCCCTTATACCCTAGTACTCTTCATGATGTTATCGTTTCTGTCAGCACAGTCTGCTTGTCTTAGGGGCATGCCGTATTGTTGGCCCCTAGGCACGCCACTGCCTAGAGGAAGCTTGTATCCCATCTGGAAATTCATTGACTGATTATACATACTTATGCTTACACGGATTTTCATACTTAACAAAACTGGGCGATAATACGATCACGTTATTTTTTTTTAAATGGTCACAGGCGCATTTAATATTATGAATAAGTATTTGTATTTGCATAATACATAATCAGCCTATAATGTTCCCACTGCTGGGACACACAGCCTCCCTCTATGAGAGGGAATGGGCTATAATCCGCCACACGGGCCCAGTGCGGGTTGGTAGATGTCACTTGTCTTCGATTTTTTTGGTTCTAAAACATGCCGGTTACCTCACGATGTTTTCCTTCACCGTTTTGAGAGCAGTGGTGATGAAATAACTTACACAACGTAATGCGCCTACCTGGAGTTTCGTAAGTCGGAGCCGCCACTGGGCCACCGCTGCTCTCCGAGGTGGCTCAATAGCCACCAAATACAATTATTTAGATTCTGCTAAAGCGGCCATTTTAGACCCCATGTCCTCAAATTGAATGTAATAACCATATCTATTAACAGCGCCGCTTATTATAATTACATAGCATGCTACCGAATTTTCTTGTTACCGTTACTGGGCACATAAGGGTATGCCCTGACGTGTTATTATTTCGCGATAATATTTCCGTGTCGCGCGTCGCCTCGGTGGCTAGCCGCGTGACCAACGTCATAGGGTTGAGACTTCGAGCGCTTTTTTTTGCTTCCTGAGTGGAAAACAGGTTTGTAGAATCGTTTTGTTAAGAATTTCCTGATAGTCGTTTGTGATTTGTAGGGCTTTGCAAGTATAGCCTTGAAACCAGTGACTGTATCAAACTAATGTAAAAAATGGTTGTCTTTATTCGACGCTCTATCGGATAACGCAATTTATTTCATATCACACAAGCTCATTTCAGTGCCAACATTCAAAAACAAAAACCTCACCAACTTTAATAATCAAAGCCGAAATTCATTTTCCTATTCATGCACACGCAACGTCAAAAGTAATTCTCATTCAACATTTCAACGGAAAACTAATAAAATAACCTCGCACCACAAAAAACGCAATTCGTATAATATCCTCGCCGCGCCAACCCTAATTGGACGGGCGTATGTACATTATTAAAACTGTCGACTACCGACTGTAGATGCAATGCTATTGAGAATAAATAGCGACAGCGCGATGCGAAATATTCAAGTTATTTTTGTAATTACTCCGCGAGTTATGATAAAATGGCTTCTAGGGTTCCTTGGGTAGAGTTCATATATCTTGTTTCAAAGCTTATAAGGGAAGCGTTTTTGTAAAAAAATAGTGAACGGTCATTTAAAATCATGAATGTTTAGCGTTTAACACAATGAGCAGACCCACCAGGCGGGTTCCCGGCATCGCAAGTGCGACTTGAGTGAACCCACCAGGTGGGTTCCGGGCACTAAAGATAACCTTTGATCTTTATACCAAAATAGTCAGGCAACTTTTACTTTTTTTGTTGGACTTCTAAAAAGGAGGTGGCAGCGTAAATATTAATTTGTACATAAACTGTCACTTACGGGATATCTTCTGTGATTGTCTGTGCTTTTGAGCTCCCGATATTACGACAGTTTATGTGTAAGTGTAAACTGTGAAAGTTTAAAACAGTGTTTGTAAATATTTGTTATTGAAAACTGTCTATTGTCAAGAATTTTTAGTGCCATTTTTTTTGTGGGTGTTATTCACATTGCATGGCCATTCAAACATAGTAAGTACTGTTGCCTACCAGCTTTAAATAAATCTCAGACATAAAATTTTAAAGCTAATGGTTACAGTTCAAAACTTAATTTACGTTAAGTTCAAGGCATTAACATTAATCTGTTATCTTCAAAGCGGTATGAACATAATTCAGGCAATTTAACAAATTAGAGCGGTAGGCTGAATCACGTGCCATTGGGTAGAACCTAATACAAAACTTGCAATCTGATGAAAACGTGATATCTTAAAAGGCTAACCATTGGATTTCAATACTATAATTATCATTTCAGTGTCAATTATTTCTTGCCTAGGTTGATCCGTGGACGAGAGACCACCCATTACATACCGTGCTTCCTCCGTGCTTCTAAAAGCACGTTAAGCAGTTGGTCTCGGATATTATTTGCAGATCTTTGACAGTCGTTACACGTAGTCAAAGGCCCGAAAGTCTGACAATCAGTCTTATCCGGGTATCGTATTACCCAGTACTAACTGGGTTGTGGAGGTCAGATAGACAGTCGCTCCATGTAAGATACTTGTATTTAGCTGCATCCGGTGAGACTAGAAGCCGACCCTAACATAGTTGGGAAAAGGCTACGCAGATGATGATGTGTCTACTCTTAAATTAAATTGATAAAAAAGCAAGAACTAAATTTTTTGGGAAAAAGAACAGTCATTGCAATTTAAAAAAAAAGTAAATCGAAATTCAAAGATTCTAAAATCACTGCCCTAAATAACCAATCTATTAACCACCCACTTGAGCACACTGGCACGTAACACAGAGTTATATTACTGGCCAAGACAGTACGACAAACTCAAGCAAATTCACACGTTTACCAACTTCCGCTAAGTATAACTGCGCTCGCTTCAGAGGATATTGTCTAACTTACGGGCAAGTGATGTGTTGTGCGGTCTAGCGTACATCTAGGTTTAGTTTAGTTTCTACGGACAAGTCTGAGTGGGCATTTACAATGTTACAGGAATTCTGATTATTTTTTTGAGGAGAAATCTCTTTTGACATTGACTGACAATGAAAAAAGTCATTAAAACACTATGTCAGGATCAAAGAAAACTTAGTTCAATCATTTCTGATAAATGGAAGCTCTCGCGAAAAAAAGCGCAATAAATAAAATTTTATAGTGAAAGATACAAATCCAAAAAAAGAAAAAATATGACTTTGAACATGAAATGGTTCGACCATAATTTTTAAGAGTGCGCTAGGATAGAACACTAAATACTACCATGCACACAATCCATCCAAACTAGCGCTTTGTAATGAAGAATGTCGGATGTATCCCAAATTCTAAGACGCCTTGCATATCATAGTATACACAGGAGTGACAAGACAAGTCTCATGCTCTTCAAGCACTCCTTGATTGTATAATCTTACGACTACCCACTTCGCCCGTCCACTGAGTAACTACAGCTTAAGGGAAGCTGTTGCGTTAGGATCATAAATCTCCAGCTCGATTATCGACTACCTGTCTGGGTATAGGGGTAGCGCTTCTATGTATTGAGTTTTTTTAAACAAGGAGTTGGTTTTTAAAGTTATTGGTTTCTTCTAGTAATCTTTTTGAGTGACTGGCAAAATATTGACAAACGCGTTTTTTTTTTAAGTAGGCCATTAAAAACTAAATAGGTCTATAATAACAACTAAATCTTATTGCATGGTAATGCCATTTTTTGAGACATAAAAGGAACGACCATTGACTATCAAGTAAGCCTACTGCGTGTGGGTGAACCACATGAAATTATGTGGTGTCTAAAATTAACCTAAACTAAATACAATACTAAATACCTAAACGAGAAAGTAGACTGGCATTGGCTCTTGCTACATGCATGGTTTTAAAAAAGCAGTCTGGAAAATAAGTCGTGAGTTCACCACGTATACATTTTATTTGAATTATGAATTATTAACCGTTTATTTTACTCACAACTGACGACGTGGACGAACCAAAATGAGTACTTATATGAAAGGATCTCGGAAAACTTACTATAAACTTAAAAGTGTAAAGAAAATATCCTTTATTTAACTTTGAACCCATGTTCCACACCCGTGCTTGGCAGTTTTATTTGTTAGCTAACCAACGTTTCGTGCCATGTCGCAATGATTATTTACAAAACAAAGAACTCAACTTAAATGTTCTGAAAATGCCTCGATACGAACCTAATGGTTACTACGTAATGTAAAGCTGGTGATTAAAAATACTTTATGGTTTGTCAATTATGAATTAGATAATGTTTTGTGAACTCACTTGGTTGTAGTATTAGTATTATTAGTTGTGGTATTTCCTAAGGGTTGATATTTGAACTATATTTCTGTTCTAAAGTCAATACCGTATCTGATATTAAACAAACTGACTTTATAAATTACATTTATGTACTTCAAATACGTAAACCTTTACCATTTCTACTTCAATCAATCACATAAGAAAGAAAATGAATTAATTTTAAACGATAAGTTAACTTTGTATAACCTGTGTGTGATCTTTCATTGCGTTCGGAGTCCTAATTTGATTAACCTTTCGAATGCCGGAACGATCTACGCGAGATAAAATAGGTTTTTAATTGTGTCTTTATACTTGACACGAGTGGTTAATGTTCAGAAGATTGATAAAAAATAATTAAGGTTTCACAAATAAAATAAAAAGCTTAATATTTTAAATTCAGCAAGACACCCCACCACACCCCTACCAAGAAGCCAATTATAGTCCTCAAAAAAAAAGTAGAAGGAAAAAAAGTATTTTATTCCAATTAATGGTGGCAACACTCGTAGCGAATTTGACGTACAATTTAAAGGCTTTGATGTTTCTAAAATGTTCCGTGTAAAGCTACTGCAGATTAGCGGATTGTGGGGGAAAAAAGGCAGTTTGCACTCCTTCATTCGGGGATCAACTCTATTGAGAGTAAAATGAGACGTTTTAAACGATTTGTGCGAACGTTACGATCAAAGAAATTGGTGTGTCTTTGGCTTACGTTGGCTTACGATGTTACTGGCTTTTTAAATGAGGAAAAATGTATTGAGTAGCATCCAAAGCTTCATATTTGAAATATTTAATGTTGCGTTATTTGACGTAACTTTACCATAAAATACTTCATTTCTCAAGTATTGTTACTGACATTAATTTTAAAGCAAACAATTTGCTGTGTTAGAGGAACAGTAGAATTTCTTTAAAATCCCTTTGGTTTCAACATTACAATTAATGGAAAAGAAAGCATGCTTCTAACTGGGCAGCAAAGATCTTTTGACATTATAGTGTCATGCTAGTGTCATTCTAGCGGCTTCCCGATCATTATAATCTCTTTAAAGTTCGGTGGAATCGGTTTCTTCTAGGCAAGCGTACTCCACCCTAGACCGCATCATCGCTGTGAGTTACGGCCAAACTCAAAGACTATTTGGTAATAAAAAACTTTGTCAGAAGTAGGCTGTGTTGGCTTTGATTATATAATGTCTAGATGAAGCGTCGCCCTACAATCAAAACAAAGAAAACGAGGCAACAATTTCAAACGTGTGTGCGTGCGGCAGCGTGCTCGCGGGGCACAGAGACAGTAGACACACAGTGTAAACACAGTGCGTCTATGTCTCTGTGTGCGAACTTATAAGCCAACAGTTGGCTGGTATTTTTTGACACGTTATCGCACATTTGATGCTCCATCTAGACATTTTATAATCAAAGGCTGTTGGTAAATAAACTACATAGCAGCATCAGTTTCAAATTTTCGATTATAGTCACGTGTCAAAAGAGCAACGTGTGTAAATGGATCATATGTTTAATTGTATTGTATTGTATACCGGGCTGGTGTCCGCAACTCCCCGTCTAAGCGCGTATTTTTTATATGTTTAATTATTTTCATAACATTTTGTCTTAAATCATTAAAAAAATTGCACACCGTGTCGACAAAACTTTTGACCTCTTTTTGTATACCGCATGACTACATTCATTAAGGCGGCGCGCGTAGGGTTAGGTACGTGGTTTTTTGTTCTACCCTCATTAATTGTCCTTTGATGAGAGCCTCTTTGCTGCGGTCAAGACGCGCTTTGTAATCATTATGCACAGTATTTACGTCTAATGTAGTCTAAAGGAGTTACGAATTACGGATTTTTAATAATTTTTGTGTGTGCTTGGATTTTATATAATGTCAAACTGGTGTGGACTAATTGAGGACTGACTTCGGACACAGGGCATTTACTGGTATTTGTACGGAGTTATCCGTAAGTAAGTTAAATTTTATTTGTTTGTACAGTGTAAATATAGCTACAGAAAAATTCTAACATGTTCAGCCGCATATCGTGGCGTACAATTTGGTAGGAAGAGATGGTGCATAAACCGTGATAATATTCATCAAAGTTAACATTATAGAACCCAGATCCGCGAGGAGACTCTTGGAACACCGAGATCCCTTGCGAATGTCCTGAGAAGACCGGAAAGTTTGATCTGCTTCTGGAGGGAGGTGGGCTGGTTGGAGTAACGGCCACCATGGCTCACGTACAATGGTTTACTTTAGGGACTAAGTGCGGAAACCAAACCCTTAACATATAGAACATTTATAACTTCTAGTATCTCATATTACATAAATAACCAATACTTTATCGTTTACCGATTGTCTTCAGTAACTGCCTATTAAGTAGGGTAATTTCCCTTGTCTGGAAAACCACGTAATCTCCGCATATAGTAACAAAGTATCAACCAGGTCAGATCCCAAGGGGATTCTCGGTGGAACCTTTCCGATACAACACGATTTTAAAGGGACGAGACTTGGATCATTTGGAATTTTGATATTTTACCGTGTATTTCACAAGGTTTTAGTTTAGTGTATTTTTTTAAAAGAATGCTAACTACTAAGTTCAGGGTTTCGACGATTAGAGTTCAAGGGGCTTGGAGTGTTGTGGTTTTATAGATTTTAAATATAACTCGAGAAGATTTTTTGAACAGGCCACTTTTTTTTTAAACCTTCATTAATTTAAGGGGGTCTAAAAACATACATGTGGTGAAATACTATAAAAGGGTATTTTTCAGACAGACAGGATGCTCTGAAATAATTAATTACATAATATAGACAAAGTAAATTATATGAAACTTCAATGATTACCCGTTTCTGTAAACAACAAATTATAATTTAATACCTATTAGGTTTTGCTTGAAGACAAGAAACCTAACCCGGTAAAGCGGCTCACATAGCAACTAAGTACGTACATATACTATGTCCTATGTATCCACTCCAAAATTCATCAATGGATTACAAACTTTGATGAACTTCTTGTGTATACTAGCATTAAACTGCAACCACAAATCCACCAGCTGAGCTTGTGATTATGGAGATGTTCTTCTAAGATAGCTCATGAACCATTTCTGAAAGCGTAGGTATATACTTATAGCACATTCTTAGGCCGGACATTTTACATGCAACAAGAGGAGGCCATTCTTTCGATTTAGGCAAGACCACTGCATTCAGTAGTCACATTTGACATAGTGCCTGGATTTGGAAGTTCACTCTACCTTTGATCTAGATTTCTAAATTCAACTAAAATCTGAATGATGTATCAAACCTTTATCCTTAAACTACATGGTGTTTAATGTATGACCCACACAACATAGTTAAAACACACACCACTCACTAATCTACTCCAGGACAGCGTATACAACATTTAATATAAAGACAATGTTGCAGGCACCACTGAGAAAACGAGAACAAGACATTTTAACGAGAGAAACCGGTATGACATAAAGATATTTATCTGAGATGTCTGTAAAGGAGTAGAGGGTTGTACGCTACTATCTAAGTCTTTTGATTGGATGCATTTACCTGGTTCTGAGCTAAGTTATGCATTGTATCAAGAGAGCGCAGACGGGGTAGACTCAGTCAAGAGTGTTGCATGAATATTTTGTTGTTTATAAGAACGGAGATGTGTACTGGAACAGTTTTTCATTCACTGAGAGTTGAGGTATTAAGAAAAAAGCCATAGTTACTTTCTTTGTATGAAAGTTAATTCAACATTTAAGGTCAGCATTTTTGAATAGCTTTTCAGCATCATGCTGAGTGGTAACCTGCTTGTCGCAGTCACGACGTGCAAGCTACGAACGTTTTTAGGGTTCCGTAGCCGAATGGCAAAAAACGGAACCTTTATAGATTCGCCAAGTCTGTTTGTCCGTGTTTGTCACAGCCACTTTACTCCGAAACTATTAGGACTACACAGTTGAATCTTAGTAGGTAGATGTATTCTGTGAACCGCTATAACAATTTTATACAATAATAAAAAAAAAAAATGTGATTAAGGGGGTCTCCCCATACATGGAACTGAAACAAAAATGACATTGAGGTTCCTAAAACCATTTACTCTCAAAGTCAATCGTTTGAAAGATAGACACTTCCTAAGTGGTAAAATGTGTGTCATCCCCCCTCCAATTTCTAAAGTAAGAGTAGAAAAATTCTGAAAAAAATATAGGATTATAGAACGTAAAAAAAAACTTTCAACCAAAATTGGTTTCAACAAGATTTGATGTTTATTTTTTGAGATATGGGACTTTGTCATTAAACTGCAGCAACAACTTTGTTTTTCATTAAAATACTATGAAAAACAAATTTAGTTTTGTTGATGAATGTAAAACAATACAACTTAAGAACGAATGCCTTCAAAATATTTTTATTATATTGTTTGGTGCTACGGAACCCTATGTGCGAGTGAGTACGACTCGCATTAAAATTTGGCCGGTTTTTTTATATATATTTTTTTTGTTATGCTTTGTATGTATATTGTTATTTTTTTTTTGTTTTTTGTCACTTTTTATGATGCACGTCATGTCCCTGCGTCAAATAAATATTTTTTCTTTCTTTCTCTCTTCCTCTTTTCTCATCAGCTAAGAAACTCAAACATGATATTAGCCCTTTTATTGGATATGCAAATATGGGTTATACACAAGTAGATAGTAGTAGGTTAGGTTGGTAGGTATTTCATTAATTATGCTTAACATTTATCAATCATTTATTATAATATGTATTTTATTTTAGAATAAATCATTATTATCAATTTGTTCAATCATTTTAGTCATAGGCATAGGAAACGTAAGTACCTACATAAGAGGAAGTCTAAAAGTGGCGCAGATGACTGAAAAGTTGTGTGGTAATCGGTTATCGTGGTATGGACATGTGATGCAGAGGAATGAGAAGAATGGTGAGTATGAATGTAGATGACTATATGAGTAGAGGAAGACCAAAGAAACGATGGATGGACTGTGTGAAGGATGATATGGCTAGAAAGGAGCTGACTGCTGACATAGTGTTCCTAAGGTTACTTGTGCAGTTTTGTTTCATCAACACTGCTTTCGAAGAAAAAAATCATGAGGAACTATGTCCTAACATCCACCGATGTGCGCTGGGTCTTCGTTGTAAATAACGGTTCACTCCCTAGCACAAAGAGCACGCCCGTGTCCCAGCATTGGGAAACCATAAGGGCTGATTATGTTAATAGATATTGAAGTTTCCAAGCTTCCCATTAATCCGATGTGCGGTTTCCCTGCACTGTGGTTCAGCCTTTTCAAAGGTATATTAATCACGCGACTGCCATTTGATTGCAAACATATTTCAGTGTATGTAAACTAATGTACCGAATTCAGTTTGATTCAACATATCGATAAACCGATTTATGTGAAAACAAACAGCGAGGGGTCTATCAAATTTAATATCAGTGCAAATATAGTGTATTTAATTTACGAATCAATTTTGTTTAAGTCTATGTTTATTGAAAACAAATATGTTTTCAGTCCTAGACGTTTATTTTATTTAACTATTAAGACTAATGTTTGTCTATTATAATGTTTGTTATCCATTATATTAGTATTTGAGTTTGTTAATGTTTTTTGATACATTATTTATGGATGGTAAAATATTTCTTACAGTCAGTCAATTTCGTTCGGCGTTTTAGTATTTGCTACGGAATTAAAACACAGAGTTCCAAATTCTGGGTTAAGCTCGCCATTATACATACGCTTATTATTGCAGTTTGTATGTATATTTGTTATTTTGTGTGCAATAAAGAATAAGAATAGACTCATATATTCACTTTTTCGGTCATAACATAATTATACTGATAACATATTGTGTGGAAAGATGCATTTTATAATAGTCTGGTAAAAGAAAAGCAAGTACCTGTACCATAGTTGTTTTGTACACTTTTATTTTTGTTAAGCAAGTTGTTTTGATATATATTTTTTTTAATGTTTTTTTCAGAATGGTGAATAGTGGTACAGTCTATGAAAATAGTGAATGTCGATTGTACAAAAGTTTCAATAGGCAAAGCTTCCTTGTTATTATTTTGACGTATACGTGCTTTATACAAAGATACTAAGAAATAATGTATTACATTGAAATCGAGGATACTGCTCAACTGAGTATCATACAAACTTGTTTTGTTGTGAAACACATGTTATTTCGAGTTTTGAGTAAATTTTAAACCTATTACAAATCATAACTACGTTGTATGAATATATCAGCTTTATTTCTTGAAAAAAATATAATTATGTCAGTTTGAATCATGCAGTTGAATTCATTTTACACACACACATAGATCATGGCTTAGTTTAACATACTGAATACTTTGTCATAGGGAATTTTTAACTAGTTGCCTTATAGCGATTGAAACTACAAGCAACAGTTTGTGTAAGAAAATAAAATACCAGAAAAAAAAGAAAATAAAAAAATATAAAATACAAAAAAAAAAATCCGTTGTATGAATATTACAGTGTTATTTCTTCAAAAAAATATAATTATGTCAGTTTGAATCATGCAGTTGAATTCATTTTACACACACATAGATCATGGCTTAGTTTAACATACTGGATACTTTGTCATTGGGACTTAATAATTAGTTACCCTATAATGCGATTAAAACTACAAGCAATAGTTTGTGTAAGAAAAGAAAATACCAGAAGAAAAGAAATATAATATAAAATACCTGCTATAAAAGCGTTTTTATCAACCATTTTATTACAGACTTTATAAACTTTCAATAACCTTTATAAATATTTATTCCCTGAAAAACAGAGTCAATTTCAAAACCTATTTATCTTTTACCAGATATCCTTAATCTTGAAATTGAAATCAAAAGCTATTCAGTATTTGATTTAAAAGTAATAAATTTTAATGATCTCACAGAAAATGTTTCGCTTTTCGAAAGGTACAATTTTTGTTTACTATTTGCCCTAGTTGAATGTATATAATATTAATTATGTTTTTCGGTTTGTAACTTGTTTTGGCTTGTAGACTGAGAGCTATACCAGTGGCAATTGCATTCAAACTGTTTCGTATGTACTAGTAGCACGTAATAGTATTACGAGTTTCAACAAGAGTCATATTCATTTTCGGCAGCATAAAGTCAATCCAAATTTCACTTTTACAGCATCGATTTGTCTAATAGAATATAACTATGACTAGGCCCTATGTAATGGTACATTACAGGGGTATTAACATAATATTATTTATCTTTGCAAATACACAAAATGTTAATTTTGAGATAAGTGTATATACACAAAACAGTTTCATGTAAATTTTCCGGGTGTTTTTAAGATTTGCATAGAACACAATGGTTTATTCCTCGTCAGCTGTCTTGGATTCATCGTTGAGTTTATCTTACCAGCAAACACAAACTATGGTTTACATTCAAAGTTATCTATAAAATAAGAACAGCCATGTGTGTATAATGCAAATGTGTATTCAAGGCGAAATTCAGAGGAAAATCGTTATTGAATTTCGCTTTGTGTTTACATGTGACTGTACCAAAATATTTGTTTTCATGGAAACTTCTCTTCTTCGTCTTCCGTTACAGCCAGTAAAATCTTTCAGAGAATACATTTTCCTGCGGTTTTTACGTGAAATTTTCTATGGAAATCGAAATATCAAGCTGATGTAAGCTTCCCGATTTCAGCGTTGCCTGAAAACCATCTCTTTTCACAAATTCTGCGACCATCAAATTGAGGTCGGTTTGCGGTATATCTAGGTGGTAAAAAACGCTACAATAAATTAATGATTAAATAATTTAAGAAAGAGCCTCTCACCGTTTAATGTAACTGACAAGCCGGCCGCTTTCGCGTGCGACACATATAGTAACCACGTGATTGGGGAACAAAACATCGCAACAATGACCTCACTGTTATATACCTCTATTTAAATATGTTTTATTTAATGAATTGATAAACACAAACACTTGTTATTGCGAGCGTGTCGCGGGGAGCGTCGGGACGTTGGGACGCGTCCGTTTTTGCCGAATGCTCGGCAAGCACTGCCGGCTGCCTGAAACTTCGCCCCCGCCCGCCCTTTACGGGCCTTTCTTTGTTTCCTTCATCTCCCCCCGCGCGGTGTTAAACAAATCTCCGTGTGCCGTGATCTTCTTCGTCAATTGATTTGTGACGAAATAATTTCGCCATGATAATTGTTTTAGCGGGAATTAGCGAGTGTTTTATGCTTTAGGTGGCTAATGGCTGTTTTAAGAACGTTAGGGGTTGCTTGCTTTTCTTGAAGATAAGATGGTTTTGTTGCCATGTTGAAACGAGTGATACAGTAAATTATTTATAATTATATTCAATTATTGCAACGTTACGACAAAAGTTCTAATTTTAAAATAAATTAGTGTCTATGTTGTTTTAGTACAAATTATACTTAATAAGATTTCCCCTTGAATGGTTAATATAAACATAGCATTCTGTCAGAAAGCTTTAATTTGAATTCAATTAGCTGTTTAACATAATATGAAAATAATAACCATAAGCTTTAAAACTCTTAATTTAGTAATAATATTTAATAATCTGAATCAAATAAATCTATTCTACCGTAAATATTTTATGTAAAAATAATTTATTTACAGAATTTATATAATTGGTAAATTTATTGCATATTACATTTTGTTATGAAAAACTCATCGCCGCATTCATAAAGCCTTTTTAATTTTATCGATGTTTGTTGCAATGCTTTTATATTGAAATGCACGTTGTTAATATTTTATGTCCGAAGCAATAAATGGAATATGATCATTATCCTGGATTAACATGTTTTCGTGATTGTACACAGGCTTTTTAAATGTTTTAAAACTTTTGCGTTGAAATATAAATAACTATGTAGATTACTATCTGCTTCGCCCGCGCGGATTTCGGTTACTTTCCCACGGGATAAAAGCTATCTTATGTGTAAATCCAGGTTATAAACTCTGTGCCAAATTTTATCCAAATCCGTTCAGTCATTTTTGTGTAAAAAAGTAACAAACATCCAACAATCCTCACAAACTTTCGCATTTTTAATAGTAGTAAGGAGATTTTTTTGTTAGTAACTTTTTTTCTAGGAATTTAAACTGTATCGCGGGTGCCTTTAGACACATTTTAGCTCACATACACGAACAGCTAGAATAATAAATAATAATAACTATCTGTAGGCCATACGTACGTACATTCGTTACACGTAGTGCAGCAGTCAAATGCTCAGACAGTCCGCCAACCGTGCCATCAATCATTTGTAATCATTAATAGGTAGTAAAATGAACGATAAGGTGAAAGCTACATAATTGAATAAGTGAGGCGTGCTATACACATGTTGCGGTCGTCTTGATTTGGCACAGCAGGGCAGCAAACATTCAAGTTTGCTGATCGGATTAAACTGAGTCGAAAATGTCTATAGCATCCACTAATTCCCTGACACCTAACTGTACTACAACATAGGTTAAAAACAAAAAAAAAAAGAAACTAGTCTACTTATTCCTTCGAAGAATATACGCGTGATGTTATATTTCAACACTCTAATAAGCTTGTAATTAACTGAATTTTATCGCCTACAAACTTATGGCGATTAAAACATAAAGCTCTTAAGATCAGCCATCAAAATTAAGTATCTATACCACCCGATGTTACGATAACAAATTAATAAGATATTTTTATTGCGTAAGTACCAAGTTATATCGTAAAAATTCTGACATCCAATCCGGATCCCTCCATTACTCCGAACGTAATTGGCAAATGTCATTTATGAAACGTCAAAGTGTAAATTACGATGATATTTTTATCTAGATCAATGTCTGTCGGTGAATTTAACATTTCCAAGTAAAGGATCCCTTAGTTATAGAGTATTTCCTGTTATCGAGTGATTTATTCACAGTTTCATGCAGAAGCTAGGCGTTTCTCGATTCTGAAAATATATAAATATAAATATATTGCTGGACATTACACACAGCGCCATCTAGGTGCCACACTAAGCAACGAGGCTTGTGTCTTGGACACCAGATAGTTGATAGATACAAAGATACTTTTTGTTTGTAAATACATACATATTATACATATAAACATCCATGACTCGGAAACAAATGTCCATGCTCATCACACAAACATTTGCTCCTACCGGGATTCGAACCCGGGACCCTAAGAACGTAAGGCAGCCTCACTACCGCTGCGCCATTCGGGTCGTCGTTTGAAAAATATCCAATGCCTCCTGTAGAACATATACTCCATGAAAAATCAAATGCAACTCGAAATTGTTAACTTAGTATTATAATAGTCTAGTTAATTGTTAGAAAACTACCTTCAGGACGTTACAAATTGACCAATGATGATGTTTCATTCATTTAACATTAAGCTGATATCAGACGTTTCACTAAGTGAATGTTCATTTTCATGTTCACACGACACCAATTTATAAAGTGACCCAGGAATCGTCCATTTCCTTATTTAGTTTTGCTTTTATCATTCACTAAGTGAGATAAAGATCACGAGTGCCAAAACAAGACAACATAGGACCAGCATTGTTTTTTTTTTTTTTTTTTGATTAATTTTTACAGTTGTTTCATTTCAAATAAAAGACGCCAAATGAACAAAAAATGAAGCTCTGAAAACTGCTTTAGTAACTACATAATCTCTTAACAGCACAAAGCTATCTTTTACGGCCATCTAATCACCCAGATCCACGTCAGTTTAAAGTGACTGAATCAGGGTTGCCACTGTATAAAATCCTGAAAGCTATACTAGCTATCACAATGCGGGCCACCCCTCGAACCGTAATTACCTAATATCATTAGCAGCGACAGGCAACCGTATCGACGTTATTTTATTAAATTCGCATCGGTTAATTGATGAACGATGTCGCATCCCTTTGTTGGTGCTAGCAATAAATTTGTTTGTCATCAATTTTGAAATGTGTATGGAACAAAGTACAGGTGTTCCTGTAATATATGTACATACATATCTAAATGAGACCTAATACGCTTGATAGCGCAGACAGCCCATAGTTGAGCAAAATGAAATATAATGGACTGTATTATAAAGATCATCATTTGCCTAGCTTTTTCACAGCTATGTTGGGGTCGGCTTCCAGTCTAACTGGATGCAGCTGAATACCAGTATTTTACATGGAGCGACTGCCTATTTGACCTCCACAACCCAGATAGTACTGGGTAATACGATACCCCTTGGTAAGACTGGTTGTCAGACTTTTTGGGCCACTGACTACCTATAACGACTGTCAAAGGGACTAACGGCTTAACATGCTTTCCGAGGCACGGAGAAAACTCGGTATGTAATGGGCGGTCACCCATCCACAGACCAACCTAGGTAAGCGCGGCTTAACTTAGAGATCGACCTGAGCAGCTGTTATTATTTTGCCACGAGCTCCTCTAATGGACTGTATTATAAAGATGTAAAACTAAAATATGATAGAAGGTAGGTCAACTGACTTCAAACAGGCAGAGACGGCAACAAAAAAATGACACTAAATAGTGTGATGTAAAGGTTTGATAAAAACCTGCGGCCCTGGAACATAAAGGGTGAAGGAAGGAACATGGATGGGTTTTAGTCAGTAAAAGTCTGACACTCCTGCTCAGCCCAGAGCGGGAGGGGTTATTTGATTCCCAATCCGAAAAAAAAAAGGTTTAATAAAATCGGTACAGACAGATTGCGGACCTGCTTCGGATACTGGACTAACATATACATCAGTATATCTGTTAAGAGACCGGTATTCTGAACTGTACCCGCTAATCCTCTGTACAAGTTTCATCAAACCTTCACTTGGGAAAAGCCTATCATAACCAGCATTGAATTATTATAGGTCAACTTGATCGACACATCAAAAGGCAAATTACCCAGAACACAACCTGAAAATGAAACAACAATTAAACAATGCCCACTTCCTTTTTCAATCTTTCAACAAGCCGATCTGTGACTGGCAGTTCATTATTAATATTTAAATAGTAACTTTATTAATTACAAAACGATATTTGCCGACGGCCAGTGTCAATACGAATTAAATATGTTTTAATTTCGCGTTTACAGGACATCGGTCATACGGTATCTGGTTAATTAATTATATTAATATTGTTATACGGGACTCGGCGGCGCATACTTGTGTGGATATTTTACGTGAAATATGATTGAACAGATCGCAGGAACTTGGCAGTTTAATTTAGTCAGAAATGTGAAGCCAAATAGGTTTTTGTAATTCGTTTTCCTGTTTTTCTGTATTTCAATGTTAATAGATTTCTCGGAGAATGTTTATAAAGTGATTAACTTCTCGTATCCGTACCGAACGTATATCAACGCTCAAATCTCATTTACAGTAATCAGCCGAAGCTTATAATTTAAGCGAATTTTTTAAACGCACTGACACGTGCTTCCCATTTCCAGCGGCAGACAGCGCATTCGGTAGGTGGTGTTACCAGGCCCTGCTGTCAACAACCAAATGCGGTCGCAAAGTCATTCATAACGATGCGGATTTAAGGTGGAAGCCGGCACCGGCGGGTCGCGTCCCGGCGTGCGTCTACCTTAAATCCGCATCGTTATGGCTTACGACCGAATTCGGTTGGTTTGTGATCGCTATCTATGTCTAGACTGCAGGACCAGGCATACAAGAGTTAGGATTTATATCGAATCAAAAAATGGCAGAACATTTTTAAAAATCATGCGCCGTTTTTGGAAAAGAATCAGATATATCTACCTGAAATAGGTAATACTTGATTTACATAGAGATGATCTGAAAGAGGGTGACATTGTCATAATCATGAGGTTTTGCAGAAAATGGTTCTTTGCAGTATGTTTATGGTTCGATAGACCATACCTATAATTCATCCTTTTCACTCATTTTGCGGTATGGGTTGTCAGTGATTGTTTTACAAGGAGTAGGTAGATTGTACACTCTTTAGAGTAGATGCGTTTCTTCCAAATCCTTTAATTTTGTAATCTACACTAATATTATAAAGAGGTAAAATTTGTTTGTAAGTTTGTATGTGCTACTACTCTGAAGTACTGTTCCGATTCAGAAAATTCTAATTCTAACGGGAAGCTACATTATCCCCGAATGCTATAGGCTACATTTAAAACGTCCCCGTGGAATAATTTCCGACCTAAACGCGAGCGAAGCCGCGGACAACAGCTAGTTAGAAATAAAATTCTATCAACGACGGTAATTATAGCGTACATAACGCGAGCGAAGCCGTGAGCAAAAGCAATAGTATATATTAAAATATATTTTTTATATATGGGAAAAGTATAGCTAAACCTTGCCCTAATGACTAAAGCTCCGTACACACGGACGAACAAAACCAGATTGCACGACTCGATAAAGCAGTTTACAAATACCGTTAATACTTTGAGATTTTGTATGCGAACTGATTACGATCGTTTGAATATTTTAGCACTTCATAACCCAAATTGTTTGGTTCTGTCATATTTTACAACCGTTCTTAGTGAAATACACCTCAGCCACGGAGTGTATTTTGAAATTAGGTACTACTATAAGGCACTCTAGATTGTACTCTATCACTGGTGTATACTGGAGCATAATTACACTGTTACATTATTTCCCTTGTTTTCTGAATCCAGATGGCACTTTATACTTCCTTAATAAGTTAAACAAGAATGAGAAAATGTTGGTGGCAATACAGGGTGTAAACGCATCCTTCACGAAGCCGTTAACCAAGGATTCTGTACATCAAACTAAGTAACTCTACGCAAAAATTCTTGCTGGGAAATAACTTTACTTTTTTTGGAGTGTAAAATTACGTTTTAAGGTAGGACTCAATGTAACGTACTCAAAACATAATGCTGATGGATTCGTTAATAGTACGGCGGTTGTGGAGGTATTTAAAGTTGAGTAATAACATTAAAAACTTGTATCTATAAAAGAACTTGCGAAAAAGGTTTTAGAAGAAAATAAATAAACTTTTTAGAAGGTTCCAAGGTGTGGTTTAAATTTAGAACAAAAAAAAATGATCGCAATGATTGGTGCCTTTCGGCTTTGTTAACGGTACTTTTACACCCATGATATCATCACATCAATTTACCTTACGAAGACTATACACGTCTATCTACACAGTCCTGGGGGCCTAAAAAGGAAGCTTTATCATGATCTTTATGGTCATTACCACAAAGTCCATTTTAAGAGTTTTAAATTTTTTACGCGATTCGTATTATGATTCTGATAAAGCAGCCATTTTAGGCCCCCTGACCCTGCTAGTCATTCTCCGCCCCACTTTATAGCATCACCGATGTGAATTTCTCACTTTTCAAAGTACATTGCTCGCTCGCAGGTGGCCCCTGTCCCAGGCGCCGTGGAAACGGTGGCCACCAGTCAATGCATAATGTATGAATTGCGAGCGTCGATCGTCGACACAATGTGTTTTGTTAAGATGCTGCTCGTCTATCGGAAATTAGGTCACATCAAAGAAACACCTTTGGAGAGTAAGTGGAAGGTGATGGTAGATCTTTGTGATGGATATCGCAGAAGCTACGGTACAGCGTTTTAACGAATACTCCGTTCGCCTTCCTCAAGCCTTATACCCGTCTAGGAATTAAGTTCTTTAAAAATGTAGGAAAGGATTTTTGTTTTTTTGGCGGAGTCCACTTAGTTTCAAATTCATTGTTCATTAACTGACAGACGACGCATTAGGTCTAGAAGCATTCAATAGACAAAAAAATGATTTTTGTAAAGGCAGGATTTTTGTTTTTTGGCGTAGTCCACTTAGTTTCAAATTCATTGTTCATTAACTGACAGACGACGCATTAGGTCTAGAAGCATTCATTAGACAAAAAAATGATTTTTATAAAGGCATTCATAATGGGGTTTAATATGGCATAAAAATTTGCAGGTGGCCACAGCTCCCTGAGTCAAAACGAATGCAAAAAGTACAATAAATTCTTGATTGTGTGCAATCCGCAATACCTAATAAAAAACAACTTTGAAATTAATCAAATTCACAACTAAAAATTCTTTCTTTTGATCTTACTTAAGTATTTGAGCACAATCACGTCTGAATATTGAGCTGATCCACCTTGATGCAAAGAGCTCTCCAACCTAAACACATGACATCCCCTATTTAATCAACTCCCACCCCCTTTCTTTATAAACTCAAAAACACACTTGATTAAACTAAACACATGAAAAATAACTCCCGAATGCTTCCGTGTGAGGATCGAGTGAGTGAGAGTGGGTGTCAGCACGGAAAGGATAGGTATAGAAGGACAACTTGTGGCAGCGAGCAAAAATTTTTTAAAGAATCGGACTACTGCGAATCCAAAAGGAAGGGTTATGATTTTAGCAGTATATGTATGTATGTATGTTTGTATTTACGTATGTTCCTCGGTAGCGCCTAAACTATTCATCCGATTTTGATGAATAAGGTGTCAATCGAATCGTTATTATAACCCGGGTAAAAAGCTACAACCGATAAAAAAAACCCGATTTTAAATAGAGCGTGATTTTTAGTGGTTGGGATCTTAGTGGTAGTATATCACACAAATTCTTGTGTCTTTCTTTGTTCCCTATCAAACGACACGCTCTCATTTAGGTCCTCGTTTGCTTTTCTTATCCCTTCATCAATATTTATATTCATAACTCTTTTAGTCACATGAGTTTTATCCTCATCTAGTCAAGTTATTTTTACATTCTAGCGACTATGTGTGCGTTGCATTTTAGCTCAGCAGCCGTTCACACGGCGCTGTCCTGCACGATATTTTGCTGTAAACAGTTGAGAATCACATGTCAATAACCCTTTGTTCATACAATAACAAATGCAGCATGGACCTGCTATGTGATCTCAAAATTATACTTCAAAATAACGATCAGATGAAGGTCGTATGAACAGGGGTCATAGTACGAAGCCACCGGGCCTTTTGTACTTCTCTTTGTTTTGGAACTAGCGTGCACTTCAAAGCGTTCGGTTGCTAAGCAACGGGACAGGCGACATACCGCGTCGCGTGTCAACCGTGCAACGCGACCGTACTAATTAACCCCCCTACCCCCGCTGACACTTTCGCTCGGTTATATTGGGATGAAATCAGGTATAATTTGGAAGTGATATTGTTATAAATGTGTAGATTATAAGTTTTTAAACTGACATGGTCACTAACATTGAAAATAACAAATGGTAAACATGGTAAATATTCTGCTTTCATTGTTAATGATAATAATGTAGATTGTAAGGTGTCAGCAATAGGAAGGGGTCCGCAAGGGCCGATGCCTGCCGGGGCTGCGGGGCTGTTCGAAAGAGATACCGTGGCCCCGGAACACAAAGGGCGATGAAGGAACATGGATGGATTTTAGTCAGTAAAAGTCTGACACTCCCTCCTGCTCCGCCCAAAGCAGGAGGAGTTTAATTATTTCCCATCCGAAAAAAAACAAAAAAAATGGCTTCGTGAAGGGTCTTGTTACACCCTGTATGAGTTAAGGTTGCTTATTTTTATTATTTATTTATTTAAAATACACATAGAATTAAGATTTTAAAATATTCGTAGAACAAGAAACACTCAAATACTGAATCCCATTAAATTAATCGATACTGGGTATAATTTGTGAGAAGGCCCGTCCTCTATACCTTATGTTCGATTCCCAGAATTAACTGTTATTTTCTGAGCTATAATTATTTCTAGGATATAATTGTTACTTAATTGCTAGCGTCCTCAAAGACAGCTTGAAATTATGTATAATAAATAATAATATTGTTTATCTGTAAACTAGTAATTTTACATATTCTGTGCGCCACATTTTATGAATGTACTTAATAAGAAAATCATGTGCAAATGCAACAAATGTACCAGGGCTTCCCGTGCTTAAAATAGCGGTTTCTATTTCCGTGGCAACTCAGAAAGCAAAATACGGCTAGCGAAATACTTGTTGCGGCCGGACGACTGGTATATGACGAATATAAATGTCGGTAGCACTTGGGATCCATGTGTGGTTTTTAAAGCTTACTTGGTCGTGAAACATTTTATTCAAGTAGTTCAGGAACTTTGCAGAAAAGGAACTGGGATCAAACGCATGACTAAAACCAATGCTTGAATTGCTAAATTAATAATTAGGATAGCATTGGAATTTGGTCGGATCCGTGCCTAATTAAAAGTAAAAAAAAAAAACTTTTCTTCAACATTAAGATTACAATAGTACAAGTAAAGTTGGTCCCAAAAATAGGCGTAATTAAATCATTATTTGGTTGTCTTTTCCCAACTTTGCTGGGGTCGACTTCCAGTCTAAACGAAGGCATCTAAAGACCAGCATTTTACACGGAGCTACTGACTATCCGAATTCCACAACCTACTTATTACTGGATACTACAATACCCCTTGGTAAGATTGGTTGTAAGTCTAGGCCTAATTGAATCTAAAATCTATTTGGAATCCGCGGGTATAGGATACTAATTATCAGCGTATAAAAACACCTCATAATGATGTGTGTTACAGAAACTGTGATTGTGATGTGAGAAACTGTGTTATAGAAACTATAACCGTAGAGTACCCATACCATACCACCATTATGCACAAAATTCAATTAATAACACTTAAATTACCACCACATAATTGCCGTCCACTCGTCCATCCACATACGATGACTAATATTCATATACTCGATGCCATAGAGTAAGAACTTTGTATAGACATGAATCTCTTAATACCAACAGGTTCCTTTGTTTGGACGTGTGATGATGACACCCAAATAATGACCTTACCCAATCTACCGACTTAAATGCATATAGTTGTACAAATGTGCGTGGTCAAAATTGGAAAAAGCGCCGCCATCTCTATTTTCTTAACCGACTTCAAAAAGGAGGAGGTTCTCAATTCGTCGGAACCTTTTATTTTTTATGTATGTTCCCTAATGACTCGGAGATGGCTAGACCAACTTGTTTTTTTTTTTAGTTTGAAAGGGCATACTTCCCAGGTGGTTCCATGATTATCAATTCAGGATCTGATGATGGGATCTTGGAGAAATAGAGAGGTCTCTTCAAATTTTATAGGCACACTTGAAGCTATTTAGGTAATTTATGGACGAGTACTTTCTCGGAGTGGTCTCATTTCAATTTGGTGAAGAACTTCGGAGATAGGCAACGGAACTCCTCAATTAATGATAGCACATTGGGATTGAAGTCGGTTTAATTTTTTGCAAAAAAAGTTTTTATATGATTTCATCCAAATTGCTGTGTTTCGCTGATGATATGAAAATCTATGCCACAATATCATCACAGCAGGACGTGACCACACTTCAAGTTGATTTATATCGCCTGGAGGATTATTGTAAAAGAAGTAAGCTAGATCTGAACCCTACCAAATGTTCGGTCGTAACATATTCTCGAAAGCGCTCAATCATAGCTGCATCGTATAGCCTGGGTGGCCAAGTATTAACTAGGTCGATTTCCATCCGAGATCTGGGGGTATATCACGACTCCAAACTCACATTTCAACTTTGACATAGTAGCTAAAGTATCCAAATCATTAGGTTTCATAATGCGGCTATCCAAGTGTTTCACACAAGCCAAAACTTTAAAAATTCTATACTGTACTTTTGTTAGAAGCCACTTGGAGTACGCGTCTGAAATTGGAGCCCTTGTTATCACAAGTACATCGACCGTTTAGAGAGCATACAAAAAAGATTTATCAAGTATTTGTGCTTTCATCAAAAAGTGCCCTACCGATCTGAAGATTACCTCAACCTCTGTAAGAAGTATCATATTTTACCACTAACGAACCGCCGAGAAATTTCTGACTGTGTTTTATTATTTAAGGTTTTCAATAATAGCATTAATAGCTCCGATATTCTATCCAAATTTTACTTCAACGTCCCCGGAAGGTCGAAGCGATGGTACCCACCGCTACGTGTTCCATTTACTTCGACTAATTACAGGCAGAATTCGTTTGTTGTGCGTGCAAGCAAAAACTTTAATAATGTATGTAAACGGCACGATTTCGATCCCTTCTCGACAAGTGTGTCCACGGCCAGAAGGTGACTGAGCCTTAGCTTTTTTAGTTTAGATAGTTGATAAATATTTTGTAGGTATTTGTGATGTAAGTACTAGTGCCTTTACTATATTAGATAATACGATTTTCTAGTTTAAGCGTTTGATTTTGTCCTGTTTTTTTTGTGGGCAGTGCTGTATTGTTCACACCATCTTTGCCAGTCTGTTTTTTATAAGTGAAGACTTGTAATTGGCTGTCAGTTTCACTCACTATTTTTTATTCTGTTTTGTTTAGCTGTAAGTCTTCCATAGTCCATAAATAAATAAATAAATATATATTCCACACAAAAGTTTCACATAATATGTTTACTAACAAAGCCCAGGGTCTTTCGAACAATAGGTCCTTGCAGCATTGTAATTGCTATGACTTGCGCTTGCTCTAACTGGGTTGTCAATTTTGTAAATGATGGTAGTGCGCGTGTATGGCCCTCTATCTGCTTAACCTTTTCCTATGTTGGGGAACACGATACCCCTAAGTAAGACTGGCCATGTGTGATCTACAAATCACAGCCGGTACCAACGGTTTAACGTGGCTTCCGAGGCACAGGTTCGATAAAATGTAATGTTAGGTCATAAATTGGTTGCCCGTCCACTAATCAACCTTTGAACGCGTCGTTTCGCTTCTACACAAATCTTAATCTATGCTAATATTCATAGCCGATGGACAGTGGCTAATAAAACGCACAAAACCATCTCTGGCAACAGTGGGACGCGACACGGGTGATTGATGACGCGCGATCGATTACTGGCGACTGGCGAGCCGCGGACGCGCCGCTGTCACTGTGTACGCAAATGTGTAGACGGCCTTATGTCATCGCGGGGATGAGTTGGTGGCCTGAATGGAACGTACGGGTAAAGAATCAGTCATAATGGTATATACTAACATATTGAGAAGCTCGTGGAGAAACGATAACTGCAGCTCGGGTCGATCTTCAGATTAAGCCGCGCTTGCCTTAGTTGGCTCGTGGATGGGTGATCATCCATTACATACGCAGTTCCCTCCGTGCCTGGGAAAGCACGTTGAGCCGTTGGCCCCGGCTGTCATTTGTTGTTACAGGTAACCCGAAAGTTTGACGAGCTGTCTTACGAAGGGGTATCGTAATAGTTAGTGCTAACTGGGTTGTGGAGTCGTTCCTTGTAAAATATTGGTATTCGGCTGCATCCGGCAAGACCGGAAGCCAACCCTAACATAGTTGGGAAAAGGCTAGGCATATGACGAGGATTGACTGTAGATATCAGACTGTGACAGCTAATGTACAGACATAACTGTGCCCGGTGTCCGTACCACAAGTATTTGAACGAAACTTACGTAATTGGTTCGTACGGGTAGGTTTAATGGAGCTTTAATAATGGAAGGATTTTTATCTTCGAATTTGATACAATAAGCTCACGTTTCCTGTACCTACATAGGTTAGTTTATGAATTCAGAGAGTATTTTGTTTTTCAACCAATGGGTTCAATCTGTTTTACGGGAATGGCAATTGGCCTTTAACAAGTACGAACATTAATCATCACTTGAAAAAAAAAATCTATGTGTAACACGGAATTTACAGAACATACAACGGCCAAAAAACCTCAAATCTTCAGCAACCAACTACAAACGTAAAACAACTCTTTCTTGATAAATGTCTTTCAAAAGCTGACCATTTACAAAGCGGTCACCAATCCCTCAGGTAGGCGAAAACATGTGTTTTCGGTAAGCCTATCTTATGGGGCATCCAACCTTTTGGAGCTTGCCTGAAACCAGGGGCCAAAGCTCCTTAGGATGCCCCTGGGTATTGCAGCAGTTTCGACCTTGAGTGAGCTTAGTATCTTCGCATAATATTCTCTTACTTAGTCAGATTTGAAATCTAACCAAGGTATAGGCGTCTATACAAATTGAACACCTCGTTTTTAAATATAAAGTTAAAAAGAAAAACCTTTTTACACGTAGGATTTCACTTAATTATGTTTTTGAATTACTTGAAAATGTTATTCGAAAAACTTATTATATTACTATTTTTAATTAGTGTTTAAGCTTCTGCTCAATGTGCAAGTAACTAGGTAAATGTTTTCACTATGTCTTATCACGAGGAATAAACAGCTTTTTACAGATAAATGTTTGTATTATGTGAAAAGTAACGCAGTGTGGATTAATGCTTTCTTATATGCTTCGCTCAATCAAAGCATTTAACAACATTTTATCAAACGAACACAAGCAAATCGATTGAGGGGTCAATCGATTTGTTTGTAAGCTCCTTAGCGACAATTAGTACACACGGTGACATATGAAGCTGTCCAGTATAACTTGGCCAGCTTGATTGATTAATTGTCTTGTCTAAAAACTGTATTGGATATTAAGCTTAGTTATTAGTTCGTGCAACAATAGTTTACGGCTAACTCTGGAGGCTTGTAAACGACTTGTGATTTATAACGTCACTATTACTTTCGCAGTTTTAGCTGTAAGCCACCCAAACACAATAAAAAATAAAATGTATTACCCAACAATAACATACTTACGAAATAAATATTCTGACAATGCACAAACTACCACGCAAAATTATATTTTACAAATAAATTCGAGCTGCGGTGAGCTTGTAGAAACTTATTGATATTGACATAAATGATTGATGATCTACCATCTATAATAAAATACCCTGATGTGGACATTGTTGTTGACCGATACATAGGTACATATTGTACATAGAGTGCTTGGTCGTGTATTTTGCAGTGTTTTATATTTGTAATTTGAGCAATGGTCGCTCATCGATAACGGTGGATTTACGTGTTCAAACCAAGTCAGGCACTGTATTAGTTCGTGTAATTTAGTTCATAATTTTTGCCGTCAAAACGGTGAAGAAGAAAAACACAGTTAGGGAACCAGCATATCCTAGAGCCAAAAATTCAGACACTGAAAATACTTGCCGACTCCTCGTCAAATAGGCAGGAGCCCTGTGGCCCAGCAGTGGGAATGTCATAGGCTAATTATGCTATATTTGTAATCAATTTTATGTATACAGGGTTGCAAAGCATGAGGAGGATGAGGGAGGTTTAACATTAACATGCTCATAATGTTTTTTACAAACAACAAAGTTTTGTTTTTTGTTTTTTAGATTATGCAAAATATTGTTTTAATTTTATGAAATAAGATCATTAGCACAAACAAACAAGCAACCAAATGAGTATAGGTTTGGGTACATTGCATGTTAATTATTATAATTGCTTTTTCTGCATGTGTATATAGTTTTGCGGGCGGGAAGCATCCAGAAGGCTTGGATTTTTTTTCGCTCAATCAAAACTAAATCTTTTTCATTCATTTTTTTGATGAATGTCATGGATTTCCGCAAAGTAACGCCTGATTCTATAAAGATTCTTCTTCGATTTTATCATGTACAAGTTTTTCTGAAACACTAGCAATGGTTTGGCTGCTGGTAAATAGAATAGACCGCTACGCAGACTTTTACTATTAGAATTCAGTCTCCATTGTAAAATCTAAGTCCCACTTAAAAGTGTCTCTAAGACCACATTTTTTTCAAGGCAACATTGTGGCTGTGCCTAATTTCGGACGTTCCGTTTATAATATGCTCAAATTGCGGGTAGAATGAGCTTAAATTATTCAAGACAGGCACCAACGTGGGCCGGCACACTTATACGCCAATTTGAAGTCCACACAGTTGCTGTATTCATTATAAAAGTAATGGAAATGTAAAATGTAGAGAGGTTTGAAAGCGAGATTTTGTTGCTGAAAAAGTCTGGAATTCAAACTAAATCTGCTTTTAAATAAAAAGCCACTCAAAGTGCTTAAATGGAAGTCTTTATTCAGGAGTGGGATAAGTAGGCAATATCTAGTACCTACTGTTCTTGATATGTATTAAACTTTATTTTTCTAACTTGGATATGTCACTTATTATTATCTAAATAGTAGATGGGTATATAGGACCGGTCAATGGGGCGACATTTGGGGGAGCCCTATGTCCAGCAGTGGACGTCTTTCGGCTGAAATGATGATGATGATGATACAGAAAACTACTAGAAAAAGAAAACCCAATAAGAATGTAATCAACAACCCTGCTCTCATATTGAATAACACTAAGAATTTCTCCTGTATCGTGGGTGCGTTTACAACCGTTTAAACTCACATACACAAACAGCCAGACCCGGATCAACTATTTGTAGGCCATGCAAATATTTGTTCCGTGCGGGGATCGAACCCACGACACGCAGCGCGGCAGCCAGTTGCACAGCCACTGCGCCAGCCGTGCCGTCAGTCCATTGCTTACCAATTTCTTGTTTCACACCCGGAAAAACAATACGTAAGAAAAAGTAAATACTTGTTTACTAAAAAAATTACCACTGTTAACGGCCAATAATTTCCATTTTTCACTTTTAAATATTAACTACAAAAGTGCAAAATCAAACTTATAACACAATTAGAGAGGAACCAAATTCATTTCCGCGGCTTTGTGCGCAGAAAGAGCTCACGGGGAAATTATTTAAATTCGGGGAACTAAATCTTAAGGGGGGAAAGGGTTGAGGTGGGGGGAGGTAGCTTATGATGCTAATTTAATTATTACTGTGACGTTGCATCAAGAATAAGGTCAAGCCCTAATCTGTTGAGACAAACTTATGAGCTCAACGTTTAAGGTGATTTGCATGAAAATAGATATTATTTATTTCACCGAGAAAATTTTCTTCAAGGACAATATCCATATACAAAATGATATAAACTCAAGATTTTTTAAAATTGTGGTAGACAGAAAATACTGAACGCCTCCTACTATGAGCCTACTTCGCTTTTGCAAAATCCAAAATATTCCTTCGGGGCAACAAAGATGACTTTGAAGAATAAATTACTTGGAAAAAGCTTTGATAATGATATTACGAGTGAAGCGATAAACTTCATGTAACTAAGTGTACTGTCCCACTTCTGGGCAAAGGCCTCCCCAAATTCCTTCCATGTCCTCTTTTCCCGTGCGTCCCCCGGCCAGTATTAATCTAATACAAATAAATAAAATTAAAGTGTGTTTGTAATTTCAAAATAACAGCTTTTTCCTGAAAGTAAATAAGGGGACTAAAAAAAAAAATCTGTCTGTTTGTTCTGGCTAATCTCCGAAACGCCTGAACCGATTTTGACGATACCTTTACTGGCAGAAAGCTGATGTTATACAGAGTAAC
This sequence comes from Eugnorisma glareosa, assembly GCA_947578425.1. NCBI lineage: Eukaryota > Metazoa > Arthropoda > Insecta > Lepidoptera > Noctuidae > Eugnorisma > Eugnorisma glareosa. Next base: position 17,071,404 of record OX387969.1, on the reverse strand, counting down.
TTAAGACACTGTTGTTTTAGATAAAAAATACAGTTCCGTGCAAAAAAATGAAAACCCTGAAAATAACAAAATCATTTCAAATAGGGAAGTAATATTTTAATAATAATTTCACGCGGACGAAGGTCGCAGGCAACAGCTAGTATATAGGTTTTCTTATACCCAGGGGATCATACACGTGCCTAGGATTACCCTTTCTTTTCCTTCCTCAACGTTTCCTTAAGAATATCCTCAAATTTAAATAAATCTATTAATGTTCATTATGAAGAATAAATTGTAAAAGAATTGTAACAAAAATGGTGTACAGTGATCAGTATCCTACCTTACACTTATGTGAGATACTAAAGTGATTTTCTGCTAAAATCTAATTAATAGAAATTAAACATTAGTATTTTCTAAGCCATTCCTACTTTAATAAAATCTCGGTGTTTTCTCAAATTTGCAATCGCAATCGTTATTTAACCAGAAAGTGACTTTTGAATGTGGCGTATTTTGTAAGGTATTTATGTGCTAGTTTCTGTACAATATTGTATTAAATTGTATAACTAACTAAACTAACTGGTATCCCCGCAAGTCTAAAGTACGTATTTTCTGTACTATAAAGTTTAATTTATCGAAAAAACTTCCACAGAATTTAAATGATATCCTGCCACCTACCAATATGGAAAATAGAGAACCCTGACAGAACACAGCTACACACAGCCTAAACTATTCCCGAATGCTCCTGGCCTGACACTCCCTTTGAACTGCCACATACCTTCCTATTTATTTCAAGTGGTCCATCGCGATCGTGTTGCAGTGTCACCTACTCCATGCTAAGCCGTCAAAGCGTTATTACGATCACATGAATGGGCGTATGTCGTCCGTGCTGCACTAGTTACATGCTGTCAAACTAATTGTTCGATGCGTCGTCACCTCTGTGGGAGCACAAAATGGCGGACTCAGGTGGATAGTGAATAGAGATTTATAGATGCGACAGTGCGAGTGAATTTTTGTTTATTGATTTGTGTTAATGGCAAGTTATTACTGAATCACAGAGAGGCCTGTGTTACAGAAATGGGCAAACTGTATGCCGATTAAGTAATTACAGCTGAAATACCAATCGAAAGATTTTTTTTTTTATAGCAGACTTTTTTTGATCGTAAATATATGAATGTTTAAATGCATTTTATTACAGTATGGTAATCTAAAATCAAACAGTTTCATAAGAAATACTTAAAAAAATAGTTTAGCATCAAAAACTTAAAGCAGTCATTAAAGAATCCCATCCCTCAGTCAGGTTGCTTGTCTATTTCGTAAGTATTTATTAGAAATTCTATCAACGATTCCAAAACCACAAGATATTTCTCAGTAAAATCACTTAAATACGAATTTCGCCACTTGTTTGAGCTACGTAAAAAAACTGCACGCGATTGAGTGGCTGTAGTATCAAATATTTTGACACGACCTTTTAAGAACGGTGTCATGCGCTTAAAGTCAAAGCTGTAAGTATAAAAGAATCGTGTCTTTGAAGCGTGTTTTTGAACAGTTTTCCACTGTGCTGTGGGTCGGAATAAACGCCGACACACGTGCCTCAGTCATTTAGCGGATGGTCATAGATTAAGTAGGAGAAGATGGTTCTTATTTGCATAATCTTGATGAAGCTAAGTTTTGAGATCCGGCCAGATGAAATATTTTACCTACACCAGCTAATTATGTTGAGTTATATTTTGACAGCAAGACAGCCTTATGAATAACTAGCTGTTGCCCGCGGCTTCGCTCGCGTTTTTGTTGGAAATTATCCCACGGGCACGTTGTAAATATAGCGTTTAGCACTCGGGGTTAATGTAGCTTCCTATTAGTGAAAGAATTTTCAAAATCGGTTCAGTAGATCCAGACATTACCTCCTACATACAAAGTTACAAACAAATTTTACCGCTTTAATATTAGTTAAGAATAATATTAGTATAGATTGACCACCAATGTTAAGAAGGGCTTTTAAAAATACTGGAATTCAGCTGCATCCGTTTAGACTGGATTCTGACCTCAAAATATATTGGAAAAGGCTAGGCTGAAAACAATGATCAAGAAATCACTTCATAAACAACAAAATAATAACTGGTAGTTACTGGGATGGATAATTATATTTCTAAGGTCATAATTTTGATTCGGTTCTCAATAATCACTCGCAAAATAAAGGTTAAGTCATGACGATGTCATTGCTGTTAGTGATTATAACATCCTCATTGAAAATGACTCTTGCCTAACAAGTAAATAGACACAGCTCACTTGCAACAACGCATAAAATAGCACCTTTACACAAAGCAATACATACTATACATACTATAATAAATAACCCAACACCAAACTAGCTACATTGCAGCATTGTGACAACTACGAGAATTCTGTGAATTCGAACGTGATACGTAATATATCGTGTATTTCACCTTTGATCTTTCTGGACCAGCCCTATGGTTCAGGTGCTTCAACAGACAGACTCACGTACCGACAAAGGCCGGAGAGGGACTTAAAGTGCTATTGGTAGTAGTCAAAGAGCCATTGAAGAGTAAATACGCAAATATAATACTCATTTTCAATAACTGAAATCTGTGTGGAAAGTTTGAATTTGTGTTTTTTTTTGGTGAATAGTAAAGCATGTCTTGTGTACCTATTTTTAGTAATCTGTTTATGCGTGCTTAAAGCGGTTAATAGCTTTTTTATGTTAGTTTTTATTACACAGACGAGGCCAAAGAGTGAATGATTATTTTGGTAGCTCATTGTCAAGCAAAAAAGTTCATTTGGTAACGTTCGTAGGAAAATGATAATGGCTAAAAACTTTATTACACAACCGTTTGACAAACTGCAAATTTTAGTTCAATTACAATAATTATATGTTTGATATTACTTAGCATAGGCAGCATAAATAAAACGTTATCACTGGTGGGAGCACAGGCCTTCCCTATCCGAGGGTACTCTATCGAGTGGTTCATAATCTACCAGGGGGTCTAAAATAGCCGCTTCAGCATAATCATAATAGCATATTAATATCAATCGCGTTACAATTCTAAAAACGGTCACTGCCGCAGTTAATATTATGAATTGTCACTTGGTGATCATTTTACGAATTTAAACGAGATTCATATTATTGTTTTATGATAATTCTGCTAAAACGGCCATTTTAGATCCCCGGATGGGCAAAGTACGGGTTGGTGAAAAGTTACTTATACATTTTTTTTTTTCTGAATGAAACTTAGTAATCCCAACAAAAAAAAGAAAAATAATATTAATAAAATACGCCAGAAATGTCACATCTCATTTCAATAAAAGCACGTGTCTCCTACCATGCGACCCACACAAAGGAAGCGCGCGATACAGTTGAGCACAGTCGTAAATAACGCGGTATGACAGTACGTAATATACGCTCAGCTGTGCCCCGATAGTTCGCTATCTACAACTATTCTGTGCTCGATTGTACGTGACGTGTTGTTTGGAGTTTCTGCGTTTAATCGTTTCTGATCTCTGGTGGAAGATATTGCAGTGTTATGTATTGTTGGGATATGTTTTATTGAATTTTTCTTTCATATTTTGTTGAAAAGTTCATTAGAAATACATTTTATATCAGGCGATAAAATAGTCACTATATTATATAAGGTCCCATTAAAATAGATGGACGTTATAATTTATCTCCTTGTCAAATTTCACTACGATCCGATCAACCGGTTAGTCGTGAAAAGGTTACAAACAAAAAAAAACAGATATTCTTTCGCATTTATAATATTTAATATGGACGCGAAAGTAGGCAGTTCTGGCTGTTACCTTTTCACTTATGTCTGAACGGATTTGGATGAAATTCCAAGGTCATCATCCGGTCGGACATCCGATTTTAATGCGGCAGTTTCCCGTGAAATAATATTTCCAACTTGCACGTGGGTGAAGCCGCAGGCAAAAGCTTTTCTGATATAAAACGTTAGTAACATATGTAAAATTATTCAAGAAAATGGCAAATATTTGCTTTGACATGTGCCAGCGCCACAAAAAAAAAACTAAGAACACCCAAAACAAATTACAAGAAACCATTTCCAACTGCAAAAATCTACAATTTCATAGGAAAACCCTCACCAACTCTATAAAATACTCGTCTACGGTTTTCCCCGGCGTCCAATATTAATTAGTTTGGGCATCCTGCTACGGCTTCGTCACTTGCAACACTGAGGACACACCGCAAACTCTTTTTATTTTAACCCTGTTGCTGCAACGGTAAATTGTTGACAGAATTCTATTTTTTTAGACAGCAGGTCTTTCAGGAATGATACTTTTAAAAGTGAAATGTAATATTGTGGCATTGTGAAGTTGCATTAATCAAGTTTATAGAGGCTGTCTATCGAAGAAATATTGATCAACATGCATAATATTAATTTAAATGTTTTTTGCATGAATAATAGTGAAGAGAAATGAATACAGCAGGCTGTCGAATTAGTGATAATCATTACTTGGACAAGAAATAGGTTGAAACAAAGCTCTGCAACATTCACCTCTATTCCAAATAGATTAGAGATGAACCCAAAATAAATATTAAAACATCGAAACAAACTATTGTAAAAATACCCAAAGCCACAGAATTCAATTCCAAATTCTCATTTCAATTTATTTAAGTAAGTCGCAATCAAAACTTCAAAAAAAAACTCATTAAACGTTACAAAATTAACTTTTCAGCGTAGATAATTCTTCAGGCTAAAAAATAGAATTTGTAAAGAACCCTTTTCAACCTGTTGCTGGTTTAATCAATCAAGAGTATATCTAGGTTCCCTCTTCGTAAATATTAGCATTGGGCCTTTGGTATTCTAGGTAGTTTTACTTTTTCAATCAATCAGAGGTGGTAGATTTTACTGATTGATTAATCTTTTTGGTATTTTATTGTAGGACAAGGTGAGGTCCGACCCACGGAGTCTGGGAATTGTTCTTAATGTTTAATAGATTTAATATTATAGAATAAAGTATATCTACTATGAACATTATATACAGACTACAAATAGAACTAAAATAATGCTAAAAAGAAGACTAAAAGTAAGTTCCTACAAATATACAACGACGACATTATGACACTTAGGCGTCAAAGTACTCTTAATACAATGTATAGATTTAATCTAATTTGTTTTTAATATTGTCTCATTGACCTAGATTTTTTTTTACGATATAGAGTTATAGAAAAATCGAAGCTGAAGAGCTCAGCAAAATAAAACAAACAAACATCAAATCTATACAAATAAATAAAATTGAAGCGTCTGTTTGTAATTAAAAAATACCAGGTTCTTATTGAATGCATATGAAAGTATATTTGGTACAAAAATCATGTATTTTTTTTCATTTTTGTCTGTCTGTTTGTTTCGGCTAATCTCCGAAATGGCTGGACCGATTTTGACAGGACTTTTACTGGCAGATTTCTGATGATAAAATAATTCACTTAGGCTACTTTTATTTAAAAAAACGGGTTCCGTTCAAAAAAAAAAAAATTAAAACACTTGGAATTGGCAGCATAATCCGATTCAGAAAGAGAAGTAATTTTATTTTTATAGTTAATTTCACGCAAACGAAGGTCGCGCACAACAGCTAGTAGTATCTTTAATAATTGAGGGACAAGCTTCACAAGAGTAATAGTTATGTCTATCGACTTAGTTGCTACATTGAATTTTGTTTACCTTATTCCAAAAAATCCTAGAGCAAATTGACGAACTCGATTCTTTCGACTTCATCACAAAAACATCATGAGTTTGCACAATCCGCTACATTTCAGGCATCACTGTACCAAAAGAAATCTCGTTATCAATAAATTGCTTCATCGACCGAGTTATGGACCTCTTTGGGTCCACATATGTTAGATACCGGACCTCGTCTGGTCTCGGAAATTTACGTGCGTGTATCGGTAAATCGGTATGAGGTCGCAAACAACGGGTTGATTTTGTACAATCGCGTACAGAATCTTCTGGACTACATAATATGATGAAAATTCTACTTAATTTTAAAATGAGACTTTGCGAGCTTCGTCCAATTTTCAACATCACGTTTATTTTCTCGGAAGGGTTAGCAGGCATACCTAGGTACTAATAGTACACCCACATTCCGCCAGTTAAGTTTAAGTCCCATGTGACACACATGTGTGGTGCGAGCCTACTGTCTCGTTGGTCTAATTGTTCGCAAGCACTAATGCTATATCATAAAGTCCTGGATTCGATTACCAGGTCGGGCAAAATGATATAAGGTTTCTTGATTAGGAATTTCTCAGTAGTAGCCGAAATTCCCCGTGCCCAGTTGATAATGAAAATTCTATTTCTAAATTGGAACTTCGTAAAGTTACCCCAATTTTGTTTATTAATTTTATTATTTTAAGGGACAAACTCAATCCAATTACCCAGTACTAATTACGAGAAAGATGTAAGTTTAACGTAATTAATAACAATTCCATCTTGATTAATGTCCAAGTTCTTTGGAGACAATTATCGGAATTGGAATCTGTCGACATTTCTATTCTTGTTTTTGTAGTCTCAAGATGAGAGAGATAAGAACGTCTCTCTTTATTTTGAGATAGTAAAAAGAGACAGAAAACTAAAATGCGTTCCAGATTAAGTAATTGAAATTGATTATTGTGCCTGTGTAATTAAATGTGGGTTACTTTAAATTGGGCCTCCATCAGTAGGTGATTAGTATGAGAATATGATTGGTAAATGCTTTCCGTCTTCTATAGAGAATAGAAGACGAAATTTTTTAATTCTTCGATATATATCTAACTGAATGAATGGAAAACCAATGAAGAGGGTGGCTCAAATGTTGAAATGTTAAAGAGGTCTTCAATATAGGCTAACATTTGAAATAGACTACCTTGCTGATCTAGTGGCCTAGGTAAGATTCCCAGGTCGAGCAAAGTTTTATTGGGTTTTTCCATTTCTCAGGTACAGCCACGGAGTCTAGATTTGTGCCCGGTTGATGGAAATAGGCTCGCCCTCTTTAACATGGAAGTTAAACACAACTGGCGAAATATCGGTGTATCATTTGGTACATCTCTGCATAACCCTTCGGGAATTAGAGGCGTAATGTCAAATAGTTTTTTAGAATTTTATTGTTTAATAGTACTAAAAGCCACTAAAATAAAACATAGTCTAGCACTTTTGACCCCAACCATACTTAGCTATAGGTACGTAAGAACGCCAGGTAAATTCCGTTCACTCTCTCAACCTGAATGTTTTGTTCGTCCCTTAGGGTAGGCTAAATTACGGAGCCCTTTAGTCTTGGAAGGCAATACATAAATATAAAACAATTGGGCTTTGCCCATTAAACTTCATGCGAAACCAAAATTTATTTCACAGAACTTTCTGATTGGATACCCCTGGTTTTTGTTTATCGGGTTTAGCCTATGCCCATCAGTGGGATGGGATGGGATGGGATGGACAGCCGAGATTGTGGCCCTGCTTTTGACGTTGAAATAGGTATCAATTTAGGTTTTAACGTGGGTCGGATTAATATCTTAGTCAGGGCTGCGAATTGGTTGGAACTGAATTTATAAAATAAATAAGTTTGAAATTCAATTATAACGGGTGTTACCATATTTCAATCACAGTAATTTTGCCACACTACTGAACAGAAAGATTGGAATATAATTTAATTTGTTTGAAAACGGGAAATTATTTTAAACAGTTTGGAGCGACTAAAAATATTCAACAGAATCTTTTCAATTCGTCTGGAAAAATCCAGTTATAAAGTTAACGTCAACAAAAAGCCTAAAACATTCATAACCATACCTAGAAGTGAAAAATTCGTTCCAGTAAAAGGTCAGGTCGTTTGGGAGACGATGCTATGGGCTTTACCTGTTCCCAAGGTCCTATGAAAGCGACGCTTTACTAGCAACAAGTTTTCCTGAAATATAAGACGGCTTTAAGACAATATGATATAAAACACTTCACTGAAAAATTGAAGAAATTTTTTTTACGAAAAACAAAAATCTTGTTTTTTGTGGTTATAGTAGGTAAGTGTTTTTTGAAGGCTTTCCTTTTAGGTTATGAATAAAAGTATTCTTATTCCCTATTGTACACTAAATTTTACAGATACACACACAAATTTACAATATATAGATTATGTACAACGGCGAACTTTGATTGTAAAATTTGCAGAACAGGATAATACTTATGTGCACAAACGAACATTTCAAAACTGAAATTAACTAATATCGATGAATAACAAGCGGAGAATGTTTTCGAAATTATTTATAGTGAAAAAGAAACGCTATTGGACAGTCATAAATTTTTATTCTTGTGTGACGGTTTCAAAGTAGACCTCTGCTCAAAATTATCTTTGCCTATAATTCAGAATATTCTAGCTAACAAGAATGTGTGTGCTAAACTACCACTAAAAATCCGAGTACTGAAAAATCACGCTCTAATTAAAATCGTTTTTTTTTGGTTTGTAGCCTATGTAACCCGGGCTATAATAACGAATCGATTGACGCCTAATTCATCAAAATTAGATGACTAGGCGCTACGGAGGAACATAGGTAAATAGATACATAGACTACTAAAATCATAACCGTTCCTTTTGGCTTTGCTGTAGTCGGATAAAAAATCTAATCAGCTTCTGCCATCAACTTCAACGTCTGCAGTCGGGCCCCACTAAGCCAATAAAGCAATCATAAAAAATATGCAAGAAAATATCTAATCTAGAGGCAGTCAGTCTAAAAGTGGGTTACAGATACCGGTCCATAATTTAAATCGAAATAGCAAGGCATATCGCAGTGACATTTTATTTTTATGAAATAATTGAAATGCTAAGCTATCTTTTTCTGATTTTCTAAACTAAAAGTTATAGAAATGATCAAAAAACGATAGTTTCCATTACTTTTTGAAACGGTTGAAAGTTACAGTGATTTTTCCCATTAAGATCAATTAAAATCATGCCTGAAAACAACTGTTTCCTCCACAGGATTATACGCGGGACTGTTCGCATGTGATCCTGGATTCAACTCCCAGTTTGGGCAAAAGTAGCAGCCAAGGAGTCCGGATTAGTGCCCTACTGATGCGATGGCAATAATAGGCTCGCCTACTATTGCATGGGACTTGCAACATAACTGGGAAAATGTGGGTGTACTATTAGGTACACTCCTGCCTTACCCTTTTGGGATTACATGCATGATGTTATGTTATGATTATACACATACATTTCGCCAGTGGAGAAAAAGAGAAGGAGTTATCGAGTTACACGGAACCCTGAATAGAGATATATCTAGTCTGGTAGCAACGGAAACTACAAAAACGAGTGAACCTCTCCCTGCGACAAATAAATCAAAGTGAAATATTTTTTGTGAAGCAAAGTTTTGTTCAAATTATGAATACGGTAGACAAGTCACCTGTTCCTGACAAGTTTCCTGTCTTCTCCTTTGTTGCTAAATGCGAGAAAAATGCTCAGGGAGAGTCAAATGCACCCGTTAGGCTAGTACATTCAGAAATAATTTCTCCTTATGAATAGAAATCGTCGTTTTGGACAAGTTGTTATCTAGTAGTACCAGTGATGTTTCAGTGGCTCCAAATATATTTAAAGACACGCCATACACTTTCAAACAACCGTTTGTCCTTCTTTTGGGGGGTTAATTTTCAAAAATCGGTTTTATCTATACATGTATATTATACACTATACATGCAAATGAATAAAATTTCAGTGTATGTTTGTAATACCAAAATAACAGTTTTTTACTGAATACATATGAAAGTATAATAAAAAAAAGTGTAACAAGACCCTTAACAAAGCCGAAAAGCACTTGTTTTCCTCGTCATTGCGATCATTTTTTTGTTCTAGAGTCTAGACCATACCTGGGAAACTTCTAGTTACGGAGATATTGGGGTCAAAGTGCCAACGTTTTCACAAGTTCTTTTTTTTTAATACATTTTTTTAAGGTTAGTTTTACTTTAAACACCTCCATGACCCCGTACTATTGAATCCATCTATCAGCACAGTGTTTTGAGTCCGTTACATTGAGTTCTATAGTAAAACGTGATTTCACCACAAAAAAAAAGTCGTTTCCCAGCAATTTTTACGTAAAGTTACTTAGTTTGATGTACAGAATGCTTGGTTAACGGCTTCGTTAAGGGTCTTGTTACATCCTGTATACGGTACATATAACTATAACAGTTTTTTTTTTTCAATTTTTGTCTCCCTGTCTATCGATCTGCCTGTATGTTGGTCTGCCTGTCTGTCTGTCTGTTTGTTCCGGTTAATCTCCGAAATGGTTGGACTGATTTTGACGGGACTTTTACTGGCAGATAGATGATGTCGTAAGAAGTAACTTAAGCTACTTTTATTTAAGAATAAGAATTAGGGTTCCGTGCAAAAAAATTAAAACCCTTGAAATTGGTAACAAAATTTGATTCAAAAAGGAAAGTAATATTTTTTTATAATTATTTCACGCGAACGAAGGTTGCGGGAAACATCTAGTCACTAAATAGTATAAAACAAAGTAGCTTCCCGCTGTCTGTCCCTATGTATGCTTAGATCTTTAAAACTACGCAACGGATTTTGATGCGGTTTTTTTTTTAATAGATAGTGATTCAAGAGGAAGATTTATATGTATGACATTGTACCCGTGCGAAGCCGGGGCGGGTCGCTATTTTTATATAAAACACTCCTTTTGTGCCAAAATTTCATTCAGTCCGTCAGTGAATTTAAGATTTTATTGAGGAGATTATCAAGTCAACATGGTTTTACGACTTAACAACATAATCTTGTGCCTAAAATAAAAGCGCCAATGTAAACATTTTCATTGTTTTAATAATAGCTGAAAACACAAGTTGTTTTTGTAACTAGCAACTCAAATTGCAACTAACAGTTTTCAAACTCAAGTACCACCACGAAAATAGCGCGGAATATTTTTAGCCTATTCCCAGTTTCCAAATAGCTTTTATTCAAACTAGATCAAACTGGACCGCTGTGGATGATCGACTGTTTTTGTGTGTCAATGACGCAAACTATCATTTGTATGCAAAATATCTGCCAGAACATTAAGAGTGGATTCTGTGTGGAAAATATATGAGTGCCCTTTATTATAAATCTGAATCCGCACAACTTTACTGTACACAATATTTTGCTGTAGGATATCAAAATTTTGTGTTCTAGGAATGTTGTATCCCTTCCCTGATTGACCCTGAATTTAATCTTCAAACCCTTTGTGGCTTAATCTATGTAGGTTTAAAAAGTCTAACTATTGTGCTTATTCTACCCCATTTTTCATGTTTCGACTGTTCTAACTCTTCTTCATCTTTTCACTTTAAAAAAAGATAAGGTAAGTAATATCAACTTCCTAGAATAGAATAAGCAATACAAATAAACAAATTCTGGGTTAAGTTCATCTTTTTATATACAAAGATGAACTTAACCCAGAATTTGTTTATTTGTATTGCTTATTCTATATATTACAATTTATATGTTACGGCTAAAGGTAAGGGTAAACATAAACTTAAGATTAGCCGGCTAAACTTAACATAACCAAACCTATGTTTAGCCAACTAATCTTAAGTTTATGTTCACACTTTCCTATAACCGTAACATAATTATATTATATAATTTTATATATATCAATAATAATATATACCAAGTTTTGGGCTGACTCAATTGACTCAATTGTCATCGACACGCCAAGAAGATGAATACCAATAAGGTAACGATCATCTGACGCACCTGTCACAGCCAACTCCCAACTAAACAAGTCCCAAGCAGAATCCCCGAGCATCTGCAAATGTCTATGCGATATATATCGCGCGGCACCCCACATCGACGTTACTTCAGAAGCAACTGACTCAATTTGATCAGTATAACTGCGTTCCAACTGTCGCCCGGTAACCGCGGCCCGTTCGCCAACCAAGTCACGGAGTTGGGTGTGGTTGTTGTGACAGCGGGTGGACAAGGAAATATTATACAATAGGTTTTTATTGACTACTAGCTGTTACTCGCGACCTTCGTCCGCGTGAAATTATATATATATATATATATATATAAACATTACTACTATTAATTTTTCTTTCTTTCTTTATTTCAAAGGGTTTTATTTTTTTGCTAAAAGTAGCATAAGTTACTGGGATACAACATCACCTATCTGCCATTAAAAATTCCGTCAACATCGATTTAGCCATTTCGGAGAGTAGCCGGGACAAACAGAACCACCTCACTATTTCAGGACTTCTAGATTCTGGCTCTGCTGTCACTATTTTAGGTAACGGTGCTCATTCAGTGCTAGGTGCTTATGGTTTGCCACTTGTCGAATCTGATCGTGTAACAGTAACAGCTGCGGGAGATCAGAGTATTAAGAGTTTAGGTTATATCAATATTCCAATTCATTTCGAAAATCAATTTTATATATTTTTTGGGATTTATAAAACCATGATTAGACCTGCTGTCTTGTATGGATCAGAATGTTGGGCCACTAAAGGGATGAATGAAAGGTATTTGCATGTGGCTGAGATGAGAATGCTAAGGGGGATTTGTGGTACACCACACTTCCCCTGGATGAATAAAATAAGGAATGAGTACATAAGAGGGAGTCTGAAAGTGGCGCCGGTGACTGAAAAATTGTGTGGTAATCGGTTATCGTGGTATGGACATGTGATGCGGAGGAATGAGGAGAATGTATTGAGGAAAATGTTGAGTATGAATGTAGATGGATGTATGAGTAGAGGAAGACCAAAGAAACGATGGATGGACTGTGTGAAGGATGATATGGCTAGAAAGGAAGTGACTGCTGAGATGACGAGTAATAGAGAAGTATGGAAGAAGAAGACATGCTGCGCCGACCCCAAATAAGTTGGGATAAGGGCAGGAGAATGATGAGCTGGGACAAACAGAAAGCCAGAAAAAAAAATACTTGTACCGTATAATACTTTCATATAAATTCAGTAAAAAGCTGTTATTTTTTTCATTACAACCAGACACCTCAATTTTATTTTTATTTACAGATTTGTAAATAAGGAAAAACAATGTAAAATGTTCAGAAGGAACTATCGTCTCAAACTAAATATAAGCGAAACGTATAAGAACCTACACGATATCGGAATATACTACAGTCACAGTCCTTAGAGTATCTTTTGGCGCTCAATCACAGAGTGGCATTAATAGCCTACTACATGACGACCCGAATGGCGCACCGGTAGTGAGGCTGCCTTACATTCTTAGGGTCCCGGGTTCGAATCCCGGTAGGAGCAAATGTTTGTGTGATGAGCATGGACATTTTTTTCCGAGTCATGGATGTTTATATGTATAATAAGTATGTATTTACAAACAAAAAGTATCTTTGTAGTAGTATCAACTATCTGGTGTCCACGACACAAGCCTCGTTGCTTAGTGTGGCACCTAGATGGCGCTGTGTGTAATGTCCAGCGATATTTATATTTATACATACTACTACATTCTCGTATCATTGTTTGGCGAAATTATTTCACGGAACCCATTCTATAGGTTCTCAAGGGAAGAGATTGAAAGAAACAAACATGATGTGCGAGATGGTCAGTCAATGCTTAGTTTCAAACACTAACTAGTCCTTGCTGATTAATAAAACTGTGATTAAATTTTTCTGTTCAGGTGATTACTATGAAGTCTTAAAGCGAGAGTAATTCCAGGTTGGGAAAGAGACAGAGCTATACAGGTCGTTTAGCGCCATCTCTTTCCAACACTGGAATTACTTCTGCTTTAAGACGTCATGGCAGGCCACCTGGGGCCTTAGTCTGCTATTGCAATAGTGTCAGAATGGTCTATCATTGATTTAATAAGGCCCCGCGCAGACGAATTACCCTTTGTACGCACGTCAAACGAGTTTCGAACGCGCTTCAATACGCCGTGGGCTAGGGGCCTTATTAAATCAATTATAGACCATTCGGACACTATTGCAATAGCAGACTAAGGCCCCTGATCTTTCAATGAAGCAAAAATGACAATCCATTTGATACTTTAAACCGAAAGCCAGCACAGGTAGACCGACGCTCTTCACTGGAGGTCTAGTTAATAGCATCACGATAAATTAGCACACAAGCAATACCTATTTTAAGAAAGACTTGAAAATTTCAGTATAATTATATACTGTATTTCTAAATGTTTCTGCCAAGAACTGGCACCACACTTTTATGAAGACCGCGGACAGAGTTCACTAAGAGGTGTTTGTATTGAAATTGATTTATGTAAATTTTGTGGAGAAGACGCGTCTGGCCCCTAGCCCGTCGCGCAGATCGTTAAAACGAACAGATTTAGTTTTAAGTTTCACGTGAAATATTGTTGAGGAAAAGTACTACTTCTGAATTTTTCAAGCTGAATAGTATTGTTGAGATTTTTGCTGTCAACGTCAGCAGTTTGTATATTTATATTTAAAATTGTAGTGCGATGTTTTGCAGTGACGAAGCTTCCATACAACTCGATTATTACCGGCTTCCTTTTGAAAAATGGCACAGTCAGTTTTTACAAATAATAAAATCATATTAAAGATATGTATTCCGGCTTACCTCTTACAAAAATTGACCTTTTACTACTGTCGTGCTAAATATTTCTTTTTAACGACGAGACTATAATATATAATAGTGGGCGTTTGTGTCCTACCGCATAATATGAACAGATAGAGCATGTTTTCCTTCACCGTTTGGAAAGCAGCAGTTATGAAAACTCCACAAAGTAAAGTGCCTGTCTGTGGTTGAACCCACGTCTTACGACATGCAAGTCAGGACCAATAGCACTGAACCTCCGCTGCTCTCTCAAACAAAGCCCAAAGTAAAGTAAAGTTTTGATATCTTCTTTTTATTCATAAAATAGAGAACTGAAAGCAGCGGTGACCCAGTGGTGGAGGCTCCGACTTACGAACAGTAAGTCGTGGGTTCGAATCCAGGCATGCCGCATTACTTTTTGTTATTTATTTCATCACTACTGCTCTCAAAATGGTGAAGGAAAACATCGTGAGGAAACCGGAATGTCCAAGAGCCAAAAAATTCGAAGACATGTGACATCTACCAACCCGCTCTGGGCCCGCGTGGTGGATTATAGCCCATTAGCTCATAGAGTGGAGGCCGTGTGTCCCAGCAGTGGGAACATTATATGCTGATTCTACTTACTGATAAAATACCTTTTTTCCATATGAAAAATATTAGTCCCTATTTCAGTAAGCTCGTGTACTACTCGTCCCATCAGGGAAAAAACGTCATATCTAAATTACGCAACACCCAAATGCTTCTCTCATAAGGATAACATAAAAAAATAATAAAGAAGAGGCATATTTTTCCACCATGACACAAATACATGGCTAACGTAAGACGTGAAATGTGTCAGTAAACATCTCCTGAGAGTTTCAGTACATTATGATCATGATTCAGCATTTGATGGGAATCCTACAAGGATCAGTACTCCGGAATATGGAATATATTTTGTCTAATGTATTAAGAATCTGTATACGTATTGCATGTTATGTCTAAGTAATATTATGTTTTTATGTTAATTTTGTTCACGACTTTTGGGCGCAGAAGCTTCGACCAGGGGGCCTAAAATGGCTGCTTTATCAGAATTATAATACGAATCACGTTAAAAATTTAAAACTCTTAAAATGGACTTTGTGTTAATAACCTTAGAGACCATTTTAAGAATTTTAAATTTTTTACCTGATTCATATTATGATTCTGATAAAGCTTCCATTTTAGGCCCCCAGGAAGAAAGATTAGTCACACCGCTATGGGTTCGTGGCCGCGTAGTGCACGAGGTCCCTAAAATGACAGCCTAAACGGTCTTTAGTTTCTTTTACCCAAAGGATGGCTGTTGAAGATGGTTTGTGCGATAAGGCCGCATATTGTAAACACTATTTTCAATATTCTCCTCCCTTTGTTGTGTCAATGAATAAATCTGAGGATATGAAAAATGCGCGTAGTTAAATAGTATAGCCAAGAGAGCCAAGTTTTAAGTTTTTAAAGATAAACTTAAGTCAATATTATTCACTATCTTCGATTTCTTCAAGTGGTTAAAATCATTATCATTCTCCTGTCCTTATCCCACTTCATTTGTGGTCGGCGCAGCACGTCTTCTTCTTCCATACGTCTCTATTACTCATCATCAATTACGTCATCTCATCAGACACCTCGTTAAACGTCCATCAATTTAAATAATTTTTCCTAAACACAATTTTTTACTGGCCATGAGGGTTCTGTAGAAAACACTAAGTACAGAATTTAAAAAAATAGCATGTGTTTGGTCAAAAATACCTAAAGTAAGACTGAGCGAAGGTTGTTCAAATTGGACTTTGGCCAGTTTGTGAAATCTCTCCACAGTTTTCACCCAAGTAAAAGCTTTAGGGAAGATAAACAACTTTTTGTAAAAAAAACCATCCAGTTCGTTCCCGCCCCTAAATCCAAAAAAATCTCTTTGAAGAAACTTATTATTGCTAAATTGATGGAATATTGATAATGTACACACCTTTCTCGCTAAAAAAATAACGCGATACACTTTGATCCCGTATTTCGGCCATTTTGTATTCTAGTGACGGAGGTTGTAATCAAAATTTATACGATCATGTCCCTGATTGAGGTCTGTTTTGACAGAGATCCGGTAGGTACAGTCAGTATCATAAAGATTTGTATGACTTGACAAGAATTCATTGTTTACAGTGTTTGCTAAATAATTTAATGTGTAGCTACTGTTAAGTTCCCAATGAACGTTTTGTAGCTACACATTGATACAATGTCATGTAATAAACATTAAGCATAATCAGCGTTGGCACTTCTGGGGCACTGGTCTCCTCTCCGGAGGGAATGGATTCAACACGCGGGCCCGATCCAGGTTGGTGTATGTAACAATGTCATCGCTGTTTTCTTTCAAGGACATGCTTAGTTTCCTCACGATGTTTTACTTCATCGTTTTGAGAGCAACAAACGCTGTAGACAAATACATCCACAATTAATTAACCAATGTTGTGTACATCTTTTTGGGGTTGACAGTACCTCTGATAGACTGCGTCGAATCAAACTCTGTGACGTATCTTATGAATTTTGCAACAGATACAAACTTGATACGATTATAATTCTATTGAGTTATGTGATGGAGAACGCATAATTTGATTTGAAAAATAAAGGAAAATTTTGTATGGATAGAAAAAATACTTTTGATCTGTTATTCCTTTCATACTTCCAAGATAACTCGCTACTAGTAAAAAGTTCAAAAAGCTGAACGCTTAGAATAATATCCATATTTAATACGAAAATCAAGGATAAGCAATTTGCCTGGTGCCACGGCGGTAGTCCCAATTATATTCAATTCATTAACATGTGACAAGCGAAGGAAACCAGTTCCTATCTTACTACCATCAACGTAAGTTTTCACGAATACTTGTCTAATTGTTGTTTTTTATTATTTCAAAAGTGCTTAATTATTAAGCCATTCAGTTAGTTTTTGTTAAATTAAGTGTTAGCGAAAATGTTTCTTTTTGACTAATTAAAAAAATAACATATCGTTCTCGACCCATCTAAATACCTATTATTATCAAACATTAGCTGTTGCCGGAAATTATCCCACAGTCACGTAGTAAATATAGCCTATGGCACTCGGGGATAATGTAGCTTCCTATTAGTGAAAGAATTTTCAAAATAGGTTCAGCAGATCCAGAGACTACTCCCTACATACAAACTTACAAATTTTAACTCTTTATAATATTATAGTATGATCAGCATCATTAAAAACAAAAAGGTTTACAAAGAAATGCTGCTAAAAGTTGAGTTATGACTAACGACTGTTCTATCACACGTTTTTTGAGGTCTCGTTGGTAAAGTGGCTGCAAGCGCGACTACTGAGCAAGAGGGTCCTGGGTTCGATTCCCAGGTCGAGCAATTTCACGGTAGCAGACGCAAAGCCTGGATTTGTGCCTGGTTGATGGGAATAGGCTCGTCTCCTATTACATGTGACTTAAACATAACAGGCGAAATGTGGGTGTACTATTAGGTACTTACACCTCTGTCTAACCCTTCGGGGACTACAGGCGTGAGGTTATGTTATGACTGTTTAGTCACACAGTTTTTGAGGTATAAACGTGTCTCAACTTTATCCATCTATATCTATACAAATATTATAAGAGGTAAAATTTGTTTGTATGTTTGTATGTAGGGGGTAATCTCTGGATATTCTGAACCGATTTTGAAAATTCTTTCACTACGTGTAATAGGAAGCTACATTATCCCCGAGTGCTATAGGCATATAATTACAACGTGCCCGTGGAATAACTTCCGACCAAAACGCGAGCGAAGCCGCGGCCAAAGTCATTTATAAAGAAATTCCAAAATCTACGTGACAATAATATCCAGAAAAATAGCCGCACCACTCCATCACACTTCCCACGTCAGACCCTGGAGACTCCACGATGTTCTCCGGTCGATTAAACGCTTGAATTAGTGCAAGGGGACTCACAGCTGGGACGCTATCATATTTCAATATAGAACCCCTCGAGTAATGAGACATTACGGTGATTACGACAAGCTTGATGTACATTGCCCCTTGAGTACTGAGGTTCGTGACGGGAATTCTAAAGCAGCGTTCGTGATATATGGTTTATGATTTCTTGAGTTTATCGTGGAGAAGAATTGGAAAGGTTATTTTTGAATATTTGCAAAGGTTTTTAAAAAGTTTAAAACTGGATGATTCTTTTAACTGCTTTCTGGATAATTTATTATGCGATAAATCAATCATCTAAAGCAGTCTTATTATTTGACTCAAATAAACGTCTATCAATCATAACATTGAGGAGTCAATGAAAAAAGCAATTTGGAGAGATCTGCAGACTTGTAACAAAGCTTGTAAACTTGCAATAACTTGTCATGATCTAATGAAACTTTAATTTTAAATTTAAAAGCACCATTCTTATGGATTATAAAACTACACACATCAAAAGTGTCTAGGGATCAAGCATTTTTATGTGGATTTCTTGAGATTGAGATGTGGCTTTGTAATAAATTTATGATTTTATAAATTTATATGGATCCTTTTTGGTGCATTTCATAATTTGAATCAGGAACTGTGAATCAAATTCGAGTAAAAGATGAAAATCAGCTGTCAATATTTTCCCTATAAAAACATACAACGCATTGAAGACATTATTAGTGCTACTGTTTCCCTACTACTGATTAAAACCAACGTTATTATGGAGCGGCGACGTCATTTAAGCAGGGAAGAAATGCTCAGAGCCGTGGGAATGATAGAAGCTGGTTCCCGGCAACGTACTGTGGCTTTAGCTCTGAATACAAGTCAGAGTGTTATCAGTCGACTTTGGACACGTTACCGAAGCACTGGTACCGTGGCTGAGCGCCATGGAGGACGGTATCGCTGCACCACACGGAGACAAGACCGATACATTCAAATCTTAACTCGAAGAGCTCCAACAATAACCGCCATGATGTTAGCCGTGAGGCTTCATCACTCTTCAGGGAACTTAATTAGCGACCAAACAGTCAGAAACCGCTTGCATGAAGTGAACCTTCATTCCCGAAGACCGCTACGGGTACCACCTATAGCAATGCACAATCGTAGGATACGATATCAATGGGCTCTTGAACACAGAAATTGGGCAGAAGAACAATGGCGTTTCGTGTGCTTTTCTGATGAGTCTCGTTTTGGTATGAGACCGGATACAAGACGTATACGACACTGGAGAACCCCTGGACGCCAACAGCGATTAAAATCCTGCCAGGAAGTCCATCCTTATAGTGGTGGAACCATCATGGTATGGGCGGGTATTGGGATCGGCGGAAGAACTGAGTTGATTTGGATCAGAGGCAACCTCAACGCTCAAATTTATGCTGAGACGATTGTATCAGACGTCATCGTTCCTCTACAAGTGCAAATCTGTCCCTTATTTCAGTTAATGCATGATAATGCACGACCGCACACCGCAAGAGTTGTAAGACAGACTCTCGCCGCAGCTAACATCAATGTCCTGCCCTGGCCTGCTCAGTCGCCAGACTTGAATCCGATTGAGCATGCATGGGATATGCTACAGAGAAGAGCTCTGCCGAATATGGAGGGTATCCAGTCGCAAGAAGACCTTTTTTTGTTGTTGCAACGAACATGGGCGGCCATTCCACAGCGTGATTTGGATGAACTCATTTTGAGTATGCCAAACCGATGTTCTTGTGTTGTTAGTGTTCGCGGTAGAAACACGGATTATTAATTGTTTAAGTTACCCAATAAAATTTTAAAGAAAACTGTTATTTCAGTCTTTTTTTTGAACTTTTGTGTTAGTGGTTCAAATGTCAAAAATCCCTTTATTAGGAAAATGGCAAATTTCTTTATTAATGCAAAGGTGACTTGGTTTATCGTTACTGTGACAAACGAAAACACTTTATTTGATGAATCCTTAAAGAAAATTTTAATTCATATCAATCAGGAGAAAAGTTATTGCAAAAATATATGTTGATCCCTAGACACTTTTGATGTGTGTATATGACCTGCGATATATGTATAACACTGCCTTGATTACTAACGATACCAAAAGTTCACTCAAAAGTACCTAATGCATCGAAAGATCACAAACACAAGTCAGAACCTATCTTCAAAGACACTACGCAATGTACTCGCAACAAATCGAAACTTCCGGCAATCATTTAGTCCAGCCCCAGGTGTCCCCAAGACGGACATAACGGCTAATGCAGCTATTTATGTTATTGAAAACTCAATATCTTCAAGACAGTAACAAATGGCTCATGGCAGCGGTGATCAGTCTTACCTATTGTTTAGTGGAATTGCCGAAGCGTTTTAGGCCTTGGTTCATTGAAAATAAGGCTTAGCGTTGTGCTGTGTAAAGCGTACTACACACTTGTAAGGGATGTCTACTGATTCGACACAACCGGGCTGCAAAATATTATACACTAGTTTCTGCCCGCGTATTCACTCCCTTTTTGTTCGGAAATCATTCTACGGGAATATTTTAAATAGCCTATGATACTCAGAGACAATGTAGCTTCCTATTATTGAAAGAATTTCAGAAATGGGATCAGTAGTTCCGAAGATTACACACAAATATAGATTTTATTTTGCCACCCGGCCTGTACTGAAATCTCATGGAAGAATGGGAGAGGGCATGGTACCATAATTCTAGCACGGACGTCAAGCAAGAAATTTATCATTCTCCTGCTCTTATCCAACTTATTTGTGGTCGGCGCAGCATGTCTTCTTCTTCCATACTCCTCTATTACTCGTCATCTCATCAGATGGAGGAGTCTTCTTGCCATATCATACTTTACACAGTCTAGGGTACATACAACCTATAAATCCATTTCATACTGGACTAAACAATCGATGTAGTATAATTACATAAATTCTTGTTCTTCCCACGGATCGGTACGAAAATAGTAAGAATATAAAATAAAAAGAAATAAGCTAGCAAGCAAGGAGGTACCGGGGTTGACTGCTCAGGGTGCGCCAGACATTCATGTAAGTAGGTACTTATCGCAATTTGTGGAGTGGAGGCAATTTAATGCACTTTATTAGAGAAGGGAATCTATCTCTAAAGATATATATATCTATCGAAATCTCATGAATTTGCCTTAACTGTGGCGAAGACTTTACTCAGTAAATAGGTATTGTAAGAAACTTCCGAAGTTCGTGTAATCTTATTTTATTGTTAGTTCAAGGATCAATTATTGTTTGAATTTGATATTCAGATGGATTGTTATTGAATTTCGACAGATAACCGACCTGTACCTAGCTTCGTTTGATAGAAGTTCGAGACTGAAGAAACGTTTGAATTGCTGGTAAGTAAAGAAATTGTCATATTTTTTTAATTCGTGTTCTAGAAGTCATACCAACAGCCAAAAATAGATTCCAAATCAGCGTGAACGATTTCTGTTCTTATTATTTACTAGCGGAACGTCCCAGCTTCGCACGGGTACCTATGTTACTCAGGGTATATGTAGCTTTCTAATGGTGAAAGAATTTTTGAAATCAGCGCAGTAGTTTTTGAGTTTATTCATTACAACCATACACACAAAAATACAAAATCTTTCCTCTTTATAATAATAATAAAAAGTTTATTTCGGAACAAAAATACAAGATTTAGTACAACCAGTACAAACGATGGTAGCTGCAAAAGTATAAGCTGTAGCGCAGCTACCAAAATAATATTAGTGTAGACTAGAAACCTACTGACTAAGGACATAAAAAATCTGTTCAACACTTATTTTGTTTCAATTCAAGCACAAAGTAGATAGACAGTAATAGAGACCTCTTTATAATTCAAACCTCAACATCAGTTACCTACACAATAAATATTTTTAATTAATCTAGCAACCGCGTACAAAATTAATCAAACGTTTTAATATGCTCAAAATAGTTACCCATTTCATTCCAAAAGCACACACGCCAAACTTCTGATTAAAAACTCTTTCCAATAACTGGCACACTGGACATTTTCCAACGTCAGCTGATTAAAAACCGACCGAGTTGAAAAACCAAATAGGTTGAAAAACCAAGCGGGTTCGATGGAGAAACTTTTGTCTGGCACTAATCTTTGAAATGGGGTTCTCTCATCAATAACATATTATGGGCAGGTTGAAATTGAACCTTTTGATTGCAGAAATCGGGTTGAAACAGGCGTGTTTATTTAAACTGAGACTGTGAAGCTTGTGAGTTTAAAAATGGAATTTAATTTAATTTTAAGAATAGCGTGGATTAGATTTATTAAAAATAAATCACAATTAAACGTACTATGTTGTTGTGTTAAGTATACAAATACTACGGGAGGGACCGTTAATCTGACGAAGTATTTTTATACCGTCTGAAGAACATAATTATGAAATACTAGTTGTAACTGTAGCACAGCAGGGATCTGCGCGCGCTCAGTTGCTCCAGAAGTGGGGAAATTCAAATTAAAGTAACAGTAAGTCAAACATAATTTCATAGTGCGTCGGATCCTAATTGAATGATTTTGATTTTAGGGATCATATTTAAACTAAAAAAAATAGTCAGGTGCACAGCCGGGTAAGTGGGGGGGTAATAACCTAACCAATAGGCCTAGCAACAAGGCGTGGAGTAAACGTAAAATATATACGCACAACAAAAACAAAAGGGCATTTTAAAATTGTAACGTCCCGTACACTTACGTCTTAGATCTAAGACTTAGTTAATTTTTACGGGTGATACTAACAATCATTGCGCAATTACGAATCTGCTGTAGGATGTAGTAATGTTTTAAATCCCGAAATCTTTCGAATTTACGTTACGTTTACGTCACACGTTCGTGCTAGCGCCTCTGAACGACAATAGAATACTTAAAATGTACCCCCATCTTCAACATCACTAAATCACTCACGAAAACCCTTAAAAAACACGAATAAAATCTTGTCAGTTAACTTCGTTGTACCTGAAGCTGAAACAAAAAAAAGGGTTGTGTAATATTTCAACCGAGGTTTTTTTACCCTATCAAGCATCACTTGGGCGCTTACCTCGGTCGATAAGGTCGGGTACCCACTGTATTATCTTGCGTCCTTCGCACGGCTCACTCTAATGCTCTTTATGTTTTTATTCCATTACTTTAGGCCACACCGCGAATGTACCCGCAGGTTTACGTTCCCTGCGGCTGTCGTTAAGGTAACGTATTGCTATAGGTAATGCCTTTTACCAGCGTTGCTTATTTTAACACGCGAATGTGTTTTCTGTAAGTAAAACAACGGCAAGTTGATACTAACATTACAATACGTTTTCTTTGAGTAGGCTCTTGGGGTTTTTATTTCTTTCTAATATAAGTTTTGGCAAGGTTATTGGTTTTTACTTTGGTAGCTGCGAGCAACTTATGCGTAGAAGAAATGTATGTAGGTTTATTATGGCAGTTGTAAGTAATTGATCGAACCCAAATTGACTATCTTAGTTTTTTCGTTTTCTCGTAAATCTTATCTATACCTTTGGTACCCACGGCGGCACATCAAGCTATACATTTCCAGTATAACATTGCCTCGTTTTGTATAGATTTCCCGTACAATGAGTGATCCGCATAAACTGGTTTTGAATAGCTTGATTGGTCGGCGTGTTAACCAGACAAAGGCGATCAAATCGCAAACACGTTACTGACGATTCACTTGGTTTGGTGAAACTAAACGCGTGGTCACGCTGACAGAACGCAACGTTTAGTTTTTGGAACAAATAAGTGTCATTTGAATGCGACAATAACGCATTCTTGAGATACAACACATTTTATATCAATCTTCAAAACGTAACGAATCAGAAATGAAGACATCTGCAAGAGAACCAAGGTTACTGACGTAGCCCGAAGAATTGCCAAACTTAAGTGGCAGTGGGCAGGGCACATTGCTCGCAGAACGGATGGCCGATGGGGCTGAAAAGTTCTGGAGTGGTGACCGCGAATCGGAAGACGTTGCGTTGGAAGGCCTCCCATTAAGTGGACCGATGACCTGGTGAAGGTTGCGGGGATCTGCTGGATGCACGCACGGGACCGGTCAATGTGGTGACACTTGGGGGAGGCCTATACCCAGCAGTGGACGTCTTTCGGCTGAAATGATGATGACGATGATATAATCATTCCCATCTGATGTAAAAATAACTCCTGCATCTCAGCAACTTATCATCTCTTGCAAATTGCAAGAGTCAACAGGGCGAGCGAGTTATTTATTTAACCCACCTGTTACTACTAACGTGATATATTAACTTGCCACTTTATTGCACTCCCGTTTACTTTTTTAAAGTTAACTTGCACTACAGTGTAGTTAAAACGTGACGGTGCATTTGTGTGTGATTCAGAACTGACTTGCTTTTTGTTGTTGTATGATATGAGTTTTGCTTTCAGTACAGAATCAAACAATCAAATAAGAGTGTACTTTATGTACTCTTCTGCCTAACATTTCGGGAATAACAATCGTGATGTTTTCTTATGTGTCACTTATAGAGCTCCAAAAAAAGCTAGATTGATATTTAAACTTCGTATAATTCGGTATTTTTTTTTTAAAGACCAATAAAATCAATGTTAATATTCCTAAATAGTCATTTAGAGAATCAACATGTATGCAAATCGAATTGGTGGTACATATGGTTACAGCCGGCGTCGGAATAAGGAATCCGAAAAGCTTAGTAATATTGTGAGTGTATTTTGCCGTGACTTTATATCGAGTTCAAGTAGGGCGCGTATCAAAAGACTAAGAAAGAGGGTAAACAGATTTGTCTACACCTACCTAATAATCTATTTAGAGCGTTTGCAACAGCGTTGATATATCGGGAGCTCACAATAGTTGAAAATCACGGAAGCTATCCCGTAAGTGACAGCGTAAGTTTAGTGATACTTGTTTAACCAGACATAAAAGAACAATAAGATGCAAACCCGAGATCGCAACCCAAAATGCTTTTCAAAAATTCCCTTACAAAACCAACTAATCTACTCCGTCGCCCCAAGCGCCAAAAAATGCGAAACATCATCACACCCCAAAAACGCAGACTAAAATATTTCCTGCAAAATTGAATTAGGGAAAATTTTCAAAACAACACAGTCTAATCTAACAGCCAGCCGAATTCTAATTAAACAAATTAGTTACCAGAGTGTTGTACGATCTAGCGACAAATTCCAAGTTTTGAAAAGTACGGACTTTACGTACGTGAGTAATTTACTAATGCACCGACGTCGCACTTTCGTATCGCAGTGGGAATGAAATGTGTTGGGCTGCGATCGGGAGACGCGGTAAAGATCGCGGTAGCGAATAATGGGAAAGATTTATAGCGCCTGCGTCTTCTTTTTTGAACTTATGTGAAGCCAGGTTCAAAAAAGAAGACGCATAGACACTACCGCGTGTCTATGCGTTGAATAGGACGTATTTTTGAAAGTGCTTACAATAACAATAATTCTCAATTATAAATGCTCTATCTTGACGACTAACACAACTCTCAAAGTAATCTATTTATTAAAAAAAAAACAAGCCACACTAGAAATTTCTCGTGTACAGCACCCACGTTTACAAACATTTAAACTCACAAGCGTAAACAGCCAGACCCGGAACAACTATCTGCAGGCCATGAAAATATTTGTTCCATGCAGGGATCGAACCCGCAAAACGCAACCCAGCAGTCAATCGCTCAGCCACTGCGCAAACCGTGCCCACTAAACCCCCTTTTTTGAGATTTTGCGTAATCTCTTCGTACTAGATTTCCGCTGTTTTCCCATGTGTACCCTAACCCGAACTTCTCACCACCCCAAGCTGAAGCGCGCACCTCTCTCATCATATTTGCAGCTTTCATTACAGATATTAAAAACTATGCAGTCGGGATCCGATTCATTAATACGAAGGAATGCAAAATGTGCTGTACTACCGCTGTTTTATTTATTCCAACAATGTAAACATAAGTGGAATTGTCTTTTATTATGTTTTTAGTTCGCTTTGAGAGTGGAGTTTTACCGTCATTATAAACTAGAGTTTCAGAGTTTTTATTATGTTCTGGAAAGGCAGAAATCTGCCACATTTGAGATACTTTAAACATACGAGAATCGTAGATTAAAAACCAATCGTTTCTCTGGGTCTATTGTAACATAGTTGTCACAGACTTTTGCATAATATAGGTATCTGACTCCGATCTCTGGTCTAGAAAATGTCGTGAGGAGGAGATAAAGATGTGGAGGTAGATAAAGACGATAGATGGACTGTGTGAAAGATGATATAGCAAGAAAGGAGGTGTCTGATGAGATGACGAGAAATATAGAAGTATGGAAGAAGAAGATAGGTTGTGCCCACCCCAAATGAAAAGGATAAGGGCTGGAGAATGATGAAGCATATATGTTTGGTGACAGACAGGTTTGCATCAAAGAGAACTCAGATAGTTGCCCCATTTCACAGTTTCCTACTTCTGTAAATATTAAAGAAACACGTTTCTTGTACATCAATTAATTCTCAGAATTTTCAGGCTTTGATACGATATTTACGGTACACGAGCTTGTTGCCATCAGTATTTCTGAGAAACGAAACGAAATTGAACGCTGTAATTATTCGAATGCTTTTTAAAAGAATTTAAATTTGTCCGTTCAGTCTTATTTTAATTTTTAAAAAGAAATGGGATTTATATTCATAAAAAAAATTTTAAGGAATGAATGAATTCGACAAGACACGATTTTGTTTTTACCTTCACTTTAATATCATAACATCCCTTCAGTAATCCCAGAAGGGTTAGGCAAAGGTGTACCTAATAGTGCACCCACCTTTCACCAATTATGTTTTCTAAGTTCCATGTAATAGGGGGCGAGCCTATTGCCATAAACCGCGCACATATCCAGACTCCGTGGCTGCTACTGAGAAATTTCTGATGGACAAACCCAATAACACTTTGCCCGACCTGGTAATCGAACCCAGGACTTCATGCTCAGCAGTCGTGCTTGCGACCACTAGACCAATGAGGCATTCAACACCAAACCACTTTAACTTTACTACCAAATAAAATCCAATTATACTTCACATTTAATTTTAAATAAAATATAGTGTAATCAAAACCAGCGCACAAATTCTGGAATATTTAAAAACATTCTATGCAACATCTGAACCGTAAAATGTCCAATCATACACACTAACTATGTACAAAAGAAACTGCGAAATTAAAGTTAGCATGTACGAGTATTATATAGAGAAAACTATAAAATCGAAGCGCAGCCGACAACATTTTAATTAATGTATTACAAGCTGTCAAAGTCAACCACTCTTAGGGTTGCCACTTTCAAGTTTTAGGGAGAAACTTGTTGTTGCGACGAAAATTATGTTACCTGAGAGCATAGACAAGTAGCAACCGCCTTTTCACAGGATCATCGATAAGCTTTTTAGTAGCTTGTGCCAGCTCATCAATTATTGATTTTTCTACCATCGTAATCGCTTTTAAAATGTTACTTTAATCTTAGATTTTTTTTTGATTGGATTCTAAAATAACAAAAAACGTTGCCCCACACTAGGAATTTCTCCTGTATCGTGGGTGCGTTTACAAACATTTAAACTCACATACACAAACAGCCAGACACGGAATGACTATCAGCAGGCCCTGCAAATAATATTGTCTCGTTTCTGTGCACATTATGCATCGAAGCTTAATTTCTAGACTTGTACTCACATTATTGAGTGTTTTGAAAGACATTTTTGTATAAATCCTTAAAATTTTGTTCCGACGCCATTTTTTAAGTTTGATGTTAAGTTATTTACTTTAGGTTATTTTAATTTATAAATGTATAATTTTCCTTAAAATTAAACAAAAGGTTAATATTTGTTCTCCTATCTAATTTTCAATAACCATAAAATTGTCGTTCCTATGTTAACCATGCAGTTTCTTGCCGATTCTTCTCCATAGGAAACGATTAATCCGAACCGTGCACCTTCTTGTCGACGTTTTATAAGTGCCCATCGACCTAGATGGGCACTTATAAAACGTCGTATGTGAACTAAAAATATTTGAAATAAAAATATTTTAAACGTACCTATTTGAAATAAAAATATTTTGATTTGATTGATTTGATATGTACAGAATTAGAATTATCCACTAGCTGTAGGTTACCTACTTATACGCGCCAAATCAATGTTAGAAAGTGTGACAACCCTGAAAACAACGCGAGTAGTGAATCAATAGCGCACGTTTTCCGGTTTAATTAAAATTTCGACATAATGTTACCTTTGAGCGACCCTACATTGTAACTAGTAATTAAGGCTGCACTGATAAATGGCTGTGCTTTTAGTTTTGAATATGAAAATACATTCATCTTGTTAAATACGTTGATAATACAGTTTAATTTCTTAAACATAACATCAGGCCTCTAATTTCACCAGTTATGTATAAGTCCCATGTAATAGGGAGCGAGCCTATTGCCATCAACCGGGCACAAATCCAGACACCGTGGCTGCTACTGAAAAATTCCTAATTGAAAAACCTAATAAACATTTAGCTCGACCCGAGAATCGAACCCAGGAACTTATGTCATGATTTTTTCTTTTTGTATTTCCAGTTTAGTATTTCTATTTTATTGAGTGATAGCCACACTATCGAATTAGGTTTCAGATTACCTGTAATGATAGTTGTAAGATGAATAAATAAATAAATGTTTAGCAGTCGCGCTTGCGACCACTAGACCAACGAGGCAATCTTAATCTTAATACAGTCTTCTAAAATAGACTCTTAATGCCCGCTGTTTATTTATTTATTCAGAAAAACATACTAAGCTAATTTTTTTTTTTTAACAAGACGCTTAGATGCTAACAATAATCATATTGCAATGCCAAATAACATCATAAAATTACAATAATTCAGTAAAGCAAAATAAAAAATTATATGTCAAGTGGTACTTAAACATTATCACAAATAAAATAATAAAAATAAGTCAGAATAAGTCAAAAATAAATACCTACATGGAATGTCATTCATCATGTTCGGTCAGACTGAAAGCTGACCAAAAAGGTTGGGCAAAATGATCATGAAGTTAAAATTAATACAGCAGTGCGGCAGTGTAAGCAGTGTTACATAAAAATGTCAGTGGAATTCAATTATATTACAGTACAGTCCTGATTAAAATAAAATAAAAGAAGTGAAAATTACAAATCAACTGTTACAAACACTGGGCATTCTGAATGCTTAACTAAAAGCATTGTTGGATTTTCAAAGCACGGCTCAGTGCCGAGACTAGAATTTTTAACAGTGTAATCATATTACGGCATTCATTCAAGTGTCCTTAAGTTGTAGTGATAACTAATGTAAATCACCCTTACTTTGTATACAGGCTGGCTGTTGCTTTGCATGCTGGTCAAATTCAAAGAGGTATCTATACTAATGTTTCTCGACCCGAATCGATAATAAAAAGGGTAGATTTTTTAATTTATTTTTATTTTATTGGATACCGGTAAGCGTAAACCACCCCCTAGTTTATACTGTCCATGATTTTACTGTGGAATAAACGTTATGCGTTTGTGTGTGTGACGGCGCGTTTATAGGGCTAGGAACAGATGGGCTGCGTTTTAATACGGGTGGTTTACATATACCGATTTCCATAAAAAAAAAAAAAAAACCCTTTCTATTATAGATTCGGGTCGAGAATCATTAGTATAGATACTTCCCTGAATTTAACCAGGATCCAAAGCGACAGCCTGTTTAATAATTACTCAAAACTAAGGATTACACACAATTTTTTTTGTGTAGCGTCTTAACATTAAAGCATTACCTATTTGCATAATTTGACAAGCTAAAATAAGAAAAAAGCACAAAGGAATATCTCGCCCATATGCGCCCAACAAATAATTCACCTACCCACATACTAAGCATATTACGAAGAAGGAAAATACCCAGCAACATCTCCTTTTTAACCTTTCGACCCCCATAATACAAATCACTTCCCGGGTACCCTCAACGCTAAATATAAGTTGAGGCATTTTGTAAATTTAATAATAGGAGCTGGGACCTTTTGTCCAGTACTGAACTGTCGGGTTGACGATGATTGGTGAATAGGACCTTGTTATTTTGCTCCACTTATAAGACTTAACATACAATTGTATTAAACTTGCCATTGATAAATGATCTATACGTAGCACTTGATTTTCATATTGATAAAGGGAAAATGTTATTGGTAGTTGGTGATTATGTTATTTAATTACAATACCTATACAAACTAACACTAAAACAAAGAATACCAGATTCGGCATCAATAATTATTTTGTATCTCTGCCGATGAGATTATTATCTCAGTATGATTCACGTCTTATTTGGTTATATTCAAATAGTCAACAGTGGCCCGAAAGACAGCCAATCTTACCAAGGGGTATCGTTTTACCCAGTATACTAGCTGGGTTGTGGAGATCAGTTCGGCATTCGCTTCATATAAAATACTAGTATTCAGCTGCATCCGGTTACTCTGGAAGCCGATCCTAACATAGTTAGGAAAAGGCTAGGCAGATGATGATGACGATTGAAACAGTCAACAGAGTGTACACACAGATAAAAACATCAGTTTTAGGGTTGCGCCAAATTCCATTTAAAATAAACGAAATAATTTAAAGATGTTACATTCAGTAGACGATCGATGGCTATAGAAAACATACCATAATTCTCTTCTCGCAAACACATCCTCAAATATCCCCTCAGAAACAAACATACCTTTCCACAATGATATTTATTATAGGTATATATAGGTAGATATCACACTAGCGCGCGCAAATTGTTGCAGTCAAAGTCAACCAATGAACCTATCGCGTATAAATTCGCCGCTAGAGGCGCTAGTGTAGCGCGAGGGCACCAAAATGTCTGATGTCATTGATTTTTCCCGCGTTGCGTGCTTTTTTAAAACGTAGTTTTAGAAATATTCACGATTGTGGCCTAGATTGAGCCATTCGTGATTAATTATGACTTTAAAATTTTAAGTGGCAACTTAGAATCACTCTATGTTAGAATCTTATTTGTCCGTACTTGAAGGTAAAATGATTTTTAAATGTTTCATGCTTGCTAATTTTAGGGAGATTATGGTAAATTGTATAATTATGTACCTGAAGTTTACAGTTTGTTGTTATACGTAATAAAATAAACTTTTTATGAAGTTATTGGTACTATAGTATAAAATAGATTTATTGACAGGACCATTCTCGGCAGTGGCGCCATCTGGTGAGCTAAAAACGATAGCCCTCATTGACGTCATTTAAGTACTTCACTACAGATAGCTATCTCTTTCTGTATCATACGTTACAACGCAACGATATTTGAACGCAGTATGAACGTAGCGTGTCTTTCTTTTTAATGTCATTGCCTTACCACCTTTACTTTCACTAAACATAAACACTACTTACCTAAAACATTGTCTTTACACGGGGCTGCAAACCTCTCTTAATTGAAAACGGTCCCTACGTCGGCTTTAGGTTATGCCTTGATTTTAATAATAGATAACATTGACGTCCATAGTCTTCAGCCGATGGGTTTATATTGGACTAGCTGTTGCCGCGGCTTCGCTAGCGTTTTGGTCGGAAGTTATCCCACTGGCACGATGTCAATATAGCCTATGGTACTCGGGGATAATTTAGCTTCCTATTAGTGAAAGAATTTTGAAAATCGGTTCAGTATATCCTGAGATTGCCCCCTACAACCTCACTAACTTTACCTCTTTATAATATTAGTATAGATTAATGGGTGGTTTTGGACATCGGTCGGTATACTAGACTAGATAGAACATTGTGATACAAGGGAGGAAAGTAGGTCGTTGCAAATGAGGTGTTAACAAGCCCGAGCCGAAGGCAAGGGTTTTTAATGACATGAGTATGCAATAACCTACACATCCGTGTATTACCCGACGTTTTTCAGTATAGTTGCAAATGCGACGTTTTTCATTACTGCAAAAGTAATGATCAAGCTCGTAAGAAAAAGTCACGATCGCGTAACAGAAAGATGGCTATGCAAAAGATTTAGTTTTCGAATCATAATTATAGCTTCTGAAAGTCCGCTATGTTCATCTAAAGAGTGTGTGCTGGTAATTATGAATGTTACAAACATCATGCCTGGAATCCCCGAAGGGTATGGCAGAGGTGTACCTAATATTACACCCACGTTTCGCCAGTTATGTTAAAGTCCCATGTAATAACAGGCAAGCCTTTTGACATCAACCGGGCACAAAGTTTTTTCATCAGTAATTTCTCAGTCGGCAACCGGGCATAAATCCAGACTCCGTGGCGGGTGCCACGGAATCTGGATTTATGCCCGGTTGATGACAACAGGTTCGCCTTCTCCTGGGAATCGAACCCAGGACCTCATGCTCAGCAATCACGCTTGCGACCACTTGATTAACTAGCCAGTCCAATTCTTTTATAAATAAAATGCGAAAAGATTATTAACGTTATCATTTCTAATTGACTAACGCACTTTACTGCAATATATCAACTGGACCCACCAGACCACCATTTCCAATTTACCCACAGATTTTTTTATCTCAACCACAATTTACCATAACTCCCTGAACTAATGATCTCCATATCATGTTTTATTAAAACCTCATGCAGCAAAGACAGTTTGTTCCGCCACAAATAAAACCATCTTCGCGAAGGTTCTACGGAAAGTTTCAATTGAAATGTCACGATAACGAATAACAATAGTCTGCGATGTCGAGCGCCTGTTTGTACTGGAGCCGCAGTTTCTAACTTTTTGTATCTACGCCAGTTCGGTTGGATCGAATTATTTTTGTTGTTGATTTAGTGGGGAAAGTGATGATGTATTTGTTGTTTTTTCAGAACAAGTTGCTTTTTTGTACCTACTTTATTTTATATGAATTACTAGCAGCTGCCCGCGACTTTCGTTCGCGTGAAAGTATTACTTCGCTTTGAATCAGATTTTGTTAACAATTTCAAGGATTTCAGTTTTTTTCACGGAACGCTAATTATTTTTCGAAATAGCCTATGTTAGACCTTATAACATCAGCTATCTGCCAGTAAAAGCCCCGTCAAAATCGGTCCAGACGTTTCAGAGATTAGCCGGAACAAAGCGTATGCAGTATGCAAACAGTAAACAGCAGTTATTTTGATATTACAAATAGACACTTCAATTTTATTTATTTGTATAGATGTAAAGATTTAGGTAGGTTTCTCAAAATTGTTTCGTTGGTCTAGTGGTCGGGTGTGCTACTACTGAGTGTGAAATCCCAGACTCGATTCTTGGGTCGTGTAAAGCGTTATTGAGTTGTTCTATCTGAAATTTCTCAGTAGTCATCTGGGGCTTTAGTCTGCTATTGCAATAGTGTCAGAATGGACTATCATTGATTTTATAAGGCCCCGCGCAGACGAATTACCCTTTGTACGCACGTCAAACGAGTTTCGAACGCGCTTCAATACGCCGTGGGCTAGGGGCCTTATTAAATTAATTATAGACCATTCTGACACTATTGCAATAGCAGACTAAGGCCCCTGGAGTCCTGATTTGTAACTAAAACATAACTAGTGAAATGTTATTAATCTCTGCCTGAGACAATAGGCATAATGTTTTGTTATGTTTCACAAACAAAATAAAACAAGCGTAAAGTAAAAAAAATACTTAAAAAAAGGTTTTATTAGGTGAGACGTTATTCTCAGCATACGCTTTTAATTGATACCTATATCATCAGTGTGCGTAAAAAATAACTACTCAGCCATATTCGGGAGTCAACCATATTGGATTTATAATGACGTAACTTAGTATGCATTGTAATCCAAACTTAACGTGTATGCAAAATTTCAGCTCAATCGGTTAGGGATTACTGTTTAAAATTCAGTTGCAAGATTCCACCTAAACAAACATAGCAAGTTAAATCTTTCTATCTTTATCGTCTGACTTGTTCATACAGAGCCAATACAGTAGGCTAGTAAAGGAAAAACTATTTTAACAGGAAATAAACGTGTATTTAAAACAGTTATAACAAGAGAAGTGAAGTGACAGATATAAATAGTATGTCAAAGAAAGTAATGGCCAGGGTGTGCTTATTAGACTAAAAAAGGTTTTAACACCTCCCCGTAATATGGACACCCTGTATATGGAATAAAAATTCACAGAGAATATATAAAAACATCATATCAAAGTTAATTGGCACTTAACACAAACACACAACAAAAAAAAATGTGTACACACCTACCTATCACTCATTATATATAACACAACTATATACATACCAATAATAAAAAAAACAATGTGCAAAACCTACACTAAACTAAACCTAAGAGATTTGCACATCTAGCATGTTTAATCTTTGGTAATGGTTTTGTGAGAATATCGGCAATGTTATCATTACTTGGTACATATTTCAGGGTTAGGTTGTGATATACAAGGGAGTCTCGAATGAAATGGTGTTTGATGTCTATGTGTTTAGTGCGTGCGTGATATGTGTTGTTGTGAGCCAGTTTAATTGAGCTTTGATTGTCTGAGTGAATGACGATAGGATGAATGATGGCAAATATTTCTGAAATGAGCGATTTTAGGTATATTGCCTCCTTGCAAGCTTCCCCGAGAGCCATGTATTCAGCTTCTGTCGTGGAAAGAGCGACTGTGCGCTGCTTGCGCGCTTCCCATGAGATGGGAGCTCTACTCATAAAGAATATGAATCCTGTGAAGGATCGCCTATCTATTATGTTATTCCCATAGTCCGCATCGGCATATCCTGTTGGGTAGGACTGACCTATCAAGAGCCGATAAGCTCTTGATAGGGGACTTCAATATTTTCCTCTTCTTTGTCAGGTAACGAAAGTTTTAGGCCGGGTTCCAATGGTGTAGTCACGGGAATAGCGTCATTCATGCCAAACTTGTGTAATAGCTTTTGAATATATTCGGTCTGATCTAGAGTTATGCAACCATCCTTTTGGATAACTCTCATTCCGAGACAGTCCTTAAGGGGACCAAGATCTTTGATAGTGAATATTTTCTTAAGGTGATTCTTGAAATTCTCTTTCATTCTAGCATTATTGCCAAGCATAAAAAAGTCATCAACAAAAACTGCGACAACGAGGAAGTCATTACCTTCTCTTTTGTAGTAGAGGCAGTGTTCTGACGTGGCTTGAGTTAGGGACAATGTTTCCATTGCTTCACAAACCTTTTTGTTCCACTGGCGTGGAGCTTGCTTAAGGCCATAAAGGGACTTCTTGAGAAGTCATACTTTGCCCTTTGGATCTGTTGAAAAACCTTCGGGTTGTTCCATATAAATCTCCTCTTCTAAGTCTCCATTTAAAAAAGCAGTCTCCACATCAAGGTGGTCTACTTGCAAGTTTTTTGGACAGCAACTGCTATTAATAGCCGTACTGAAGACAGTCTAGCGACAGGAGAAAAAGTTTCGCCGTAGTCCACACCTGCTACTTGGGTGAACCCTTTTGCTACTAGCCTGGCTTTATATTTAGTGATCTGTCCACTTGTGTCCTTTTTAATTTTGAATACCCATTTGCTCT
Source organism: Eugnorisma glareosa (assembly GCA_947578425.1). Classification (NCBI taxonomy): domain Eukaryota; kingdom Metazoa; phylum Arthropoda; class Insecta; order Lepidoptera; family Noctuidae; genus Eugnorisma; species Eugnorisma glareosa. Next base: position 17,035,528 of record OX387969.1, on the reverse strand, counting down.
TTGTAGTTTTCCTATCGAAGGGTCGGTCAACTAGGATCCATGTTCCATGCTTCATCAATGAATCATACTCAGCCTTCATAGCTTCTAGCCATTTTTCTTTTTGGGGATGATCTGTAATTTCTTTATAAGTCTCTGGTTCCAGGTCTGAAGTCATAAAGAGGCCACACTGACTATATCGTTTGGGAGGATGTCGTTCCCGAATAGGATATCTCCTTTCGATGACTGGCTCTTCACTGGGTTCAGCGTCGGGAGCACCTGGTAATACTTCAGGGGTTACAGGATCATGTAGAGCTGTCGGGTGATCAGAAGATACCTGAGGTAGTGTCTCTGGCTGTGAATGATGCTGCGTTTGCGGAACTAGTTGTTCCTCATCTTGAATGGGTACAAGGATTTCTTGGGATTGTGGCGAGGGTAGCGTCTCGCTGGAAGAAGAATTTTGGGACTCTATCGGCGTCTTGTCCTCTATGAAGACAACATCTCTAGCGACTATGATCACTCGAGGATTTTCGGGATTTATGAGACGGTAGCCCTTGCTTTCTGTAGCATAGCCAACGAAAACACACTTTTGTGTCTTAGAATCTAGTTTCGTACGTTTTTCTTTAGGCACAAGAACGTGAGCTTCGCAACCAAAAACTCTTAAGTGAGATAAGTTGATTTTCTTTCTCTTCCACAGTTCTTCTGGTATTTTGTTGTTCAAGGCTTGCGTTGGTGTACGGTTCTTGAGATAGATAGCCGTATTTACCGCTTCTCCCCAATACGCCAAGGGTAGTTTTGAGTCTTGGAGCATTGATCGAGCTTTTTCGATTATTGTCCGGTTTACTCGTTCGGAAACTCCATTCTGTTGAGGTGTGTATGGGATCGTGGTTTGATGCACGATGCCATTTTTCTTAAAAAAGGTACACATCTCGTTATTTACGTATTCACGACCATTGTCCGAACGTAGGACTTTTATTTTTTCACCGGTTTGATTTTCTACTAAATGTTTAAACTCTACAAACTTTGCAAAAACTTCGGCTTTTGTTTTCAAAAGATATCCAAAAGTTTTGCGACTAAAGTCATCTGTAAAAGTCGTAAGTAAAAAGCTCCACCCCACGAGTGCGTACTCATAGGTCCGCATAAGTCCGAATGGATTAACTGTAGGACTTTGCTTGATTTACTTTTAGAGTTTTTAAACGGTTTTTTAGCTAATTTACCTTGTAGGCATGGAACACACTTTTCGGTGTAGCTACCGTTGTAATCTAAACCGATAGATTTATTTTTAAGTATATTCATACTTTTTGCATTTAGATGACCAAGACGCCTATGCCACAGCATTGCAGACTCTTTGATCGAAGAATACAACGCTTGTGAACTACTCAGATCCAACCTGTATATTCCTTTATGGTTTGATCCTGTAGCAATGACAGATCCTGTCACTTGACATCCGCCGCTTTGGATGATGCTTGCGCCTTTCGATGTAAACAAAACATCGAAGCCTTTTTTAACTAAATTGCTTACAGATAAAAGATTTGTAGCGAGGCCAGGGATATAAAGAACATCACTAATTTTATTTACACTATCGGAAATATGAATATTTACAGTACCTTTACCATGGCTTAATAATTGCTCCTTGTTAGCAACTGTAATAGGGGTGACGTGGGATGACATGGTTGCATACCAATCTTTCCTGTTACTCATATAGGAAGTTGCGCCAGAGTCAATATACCAATCTTGAGAACTTGAGGGAGGAATGTTAGAAAAACAGGATGAAAGTGTGAATTCGGATGTATAATGTGTAGAAGTGTTAGCCGAAACATTTTTGTCTTTCTTCTGTCTGAGCTTTCTACATTGGGATACTACGTGACCTAGTTTTTTACAATAGGTACAGAACTTCTTCTTCTCGTCCTTCGTTTGTAGTGCTGCGCTGACAGGTCCTCTGGTGGTAGTAGCCGTTGCGGTGCGCACGTCTTCTTTTAGAAGTGCTGTCACCACATTTTCCGATGATATCTTCGTGTTGGAATGTTCAAGAGCCATGACGAGTGGATGAAATCTTTCTGGAAGTCCAGCGAGCATGATGATGCCGAGAAACTCATCATCCACTGCTGCTCCTATTCCCTGAAGCTCTTGCTGCGTCGATAACGCCTTGTTCACATACTCTTGTATGTTTCCTGTGTATGCGTTTCCTAACAGATTTTTCATTAGTACTAATCTCCTTGTCAGTCCGCTGTCGGCGTAGGCCTTCTTCAAACAATTAAAGGTTTCGAATGCGGTTTTTGCTGACCTTATGACTGGATAGACCGACTCGTCACATGTGAGGCCAATCTTAGCTCGTGCCTTCGCGTCTTTGCGCGTGGCGATGGGATCGGCGGGATCGACCGCTTGTATTACAACGTCCCATAAGTCGACGTCCGTCAGATAGCACTCCAAACTAAATGCCCATGTGTTGAAGTTATGACCATTTAGCTTACTAATGCTTATTGCATTTGTCATTTTGGAAAAATTTGTTACCGCTGTACTGGTATCCGCTGCTGACTGCTGCACCGTGGTGGACGTTGGAGGGACCATAACCACTTGTTCATACAGAGCCAATACAGTAGGCTAGTAAAGGAAAAACTATTTTAACAGGAAATAAACGTGTATTTAAAACAGTTATAACAAGAGAAGTGAAGTGACAGATATAAATAGTATGTCAAAGAAAGTAATGGCCAGGGTGTGCTTATTAGACTAAAAGAGGTTTTAACAGTCTGGTTAGAGCCTAACCTGGTGTCAGAGTTTTTATGCCGCCCATGGGCCTCTGACTTGGCTTTACATGCCGTCAAGAAATATCTCTCAGGCTTGCTGATTTCCTCAAGATGTTTTCCTTCACCGAAGCAAGACGTGATAATTACACAATACGCACATGAATCCGAAAAATCAGAGGTCCTATGATTTGGTAGTCCGACGGTCACACCACGAGGCTATCACTGCTATAGTCAAATAGAAGCTTATAAAAATGCTCTTTCATGTCGCACAAAATATCATCAGAGTTTATACCTCAAAGCTAGATCCTTAGTCCCATCAAACGGTTACAAGTACCCTCAACGACTGCTTAATATGAGGAAGATTGAAGTGAACTAGACTCCTTCAATGTCTCTTCAGCTCCTTAATAATGGCGGACGTATAACGTTTAACGTTTTTACTAGTTTTAGTTTCAGCGAACATACATTACACATTTTTATATAGCTACACAAGGATCGTTTGGTGCGAGGCCAAAATAGGTACTAACGAAGCCATTTTATTTTTTCGGTTCATAATTACAAAACAAAAATTACAATTGTTTACCAACAACTACCCACTTTCAAAGTCAATCGGGCGCCAAAAAATCCTTGTAGCACAAGGTGTAAACAGACAATTCACGAAGCCGTCAACCAAGAATTCTGTACATCAAGCAAAGTAACTCTACGCAAAAATTATTGCTGGGAAATGACTTTTTTGTTTGGGGTGAAACATTACGTTTTACGTTAAATCAATATGTAACTCACTCAAAACATTGTACTGATGGATACATAGAATAGAGGGGTCATGGAGATATTTAAAGTAAACAATAACACAATTACTTATAACAATAACTAAAGGAACTATAACCTCCAATATTTCCTTATCTAGAAAGTTTTCGGTATAGTCAGGAATGAAAGAAAACATCACAATGACGGGAAAAATAAGTTCCTTTCGGCTTCGTAAAGGGTCTTTTCACACCCATTGTTACTTTAAATTTCATGTAACATAATGATACAAGACAAAAGTAACTTCTTAAGTATAACAACAGTAATTATCACATCAGCAGAAAAGCTAAGAAAGTTATCCAACGCGGACCCTTCATTGATTGTCCAGCAAACGTCACCCACCCCTCAAACCCTCTAATCTCAATCACAAGGAAGCGTCAATGAATGTGTGAGTGTCCCAGCTACCTAACACAAGTGAGATAATAACATTCTACTCGGAACTGTCTCGAACGGTTGCGATAATGATGAGGGGGATTTTCTTCACAAGTGTGTTTGAGTGGTATAGACGCAGACAGCAGTGAAACATTTTAATTCTATACATATTATGGAAGGTGTTAACTGTAACTTGTTGGTTTTAACCTGCCTAATAACACAATACACTATTTCCTTTTGTCATTTTTGAGCTGAACAGGAAAAAGAGAGTACAAAAAGTTTTTTGTCATCAATTTGACAAATCGGAAAAATTTACGACCACAATTTTTTTTATGTGAAATAAAATGAGATTCCGTTTCAGTACTGCGTGTTTAAGAGCTGGCTTCTTCTCCATAGGAAACAACCAACTCAAACCGTGCACCTTTTGTCGACGTTTTATAAGTAGTTTTTATTTTATCTAGGCCTATCTTTACTTCTACACTAGACTAAAATCATAAAGAGGTAGACGTTTATAAGTTTGTACGTACAAATTTAATGGGGTAATCTCCGGAACTAATTCAATTCTAAAAAAATATTTTTCTGGCAGAAAGCTACATTATTCGTGAGTGCTATATGCTATAGATGATATTTATATCATGCATATTAGCCGAGCTATCACAATTTTTGCAGACAAAGTCGAGGGCAAAGTGACAGTACTCGTATGAAATAAAATATTTGAATTTGATTTTGAGAGCGGGCGCGGGCTATATTTCTCCAATGTGAAATTTGCTTTAAAAAAACTTATCGAAAAAGTCCTCTTGTTAATAATTTTCAAAAACAAAATCCATACAACAGTTCACATCGCTACGAACAATAAACAGAAAACAATCTCCACTAGAAAATCCCCCTCAAAACATTACCCGACAGAACACCATCAAAGTAACACCTAATAGTTATCGATGAGAAAATATTAAAGAGAGGGGGCGTCATCTTCAGTTTATTGACCGTCTGCTGTAGTTACAGAGATCGCGAGCACCTAATCAGGGCCCAGGTAATTCTAGCGGCTGTAGAGAGCAGCTGATTGGTTATCGATCCGCTTGCATCCTTCCTTGCCTGGCCTTAGCTAAAGATAGTTTCTGTTATTGATGGACGCCTGGTAGCAGACTTTTGCAATTTCATGGTTGTATTCGAGTTTAGAGTTGAAAGTTGGTTTCTTTGATGTCTGGTGTAAGTCTTGATTTTTGTTTACTGTTGTGGCTTGGTTTGTTGGTGTTTTAATAAAGTTTTGTTAAGAAACTTGAGCTTTGGTTGTCGTTTTAAGTCGACTGCAACATAGTTAGAGGGGTCCTATACCAGATTCTCAAAAGTGGGTATTTTTGGACAAATGAGATATATAAGCGTAAAGTAGGTACATTAAATTAAATTTTCGTATACTCGTGAAAATACATACTCGTATACAGGTTTAATAATTTCATCCAATCAAAACATACTTTACACACTGAAGTTCTAAAAGAGAATACTTCATACGCGTCTGTGTGACTGAGGAGCTTAGCATGTAATATTGGCACATGGATCAAATGGCTATTTATACGAAATACTGTTGAAGCGGATTTTCTGATTAATAGGCCAGCGAACAATGATCTTACGCATGAAGTTACCTACATTGGAGCGGAGTATTAATATATGGTGCAAGACACTAGCGATCGCGACAAAATAAAGTTTCTTGACATTTTACTTGGTGAAAAGAGAAGGCTGTTGCGGTTAAACCTACAATTTAAGATTTTCAATCTTTGGCCGACGTTAAACACTAGTGTGCCAAGTTTCCAGTACATCAATTTCATATCATACATCAATTCAATACAAAATTTTATATGGTACCTTAGTTTTAACATCGGTTTAATTTAAGCTGAAAAGCAAGACCAACTCTACTCTGTTTATTTTTATAGATAAAACTTTTATGTTATTTTAATCTCTATTAATAAAAAAATCCCTTCGGCAAGCCGCAGGAGGAGGTAGATTTCGAACAAAGTTCCTTATTTTTATCAACCCCTTGGATAAAAAAAAAATTAAAATCCTCCCATAAGAGTTTAACATGGAAATGCCCTCAATTTTTCAGTTATCATTTTTATTTCGAAAACTATAAGTGTTATTGCCAAACTTTAAAAGTGAAAATTGTAGAGTAAACAATTTTCTTTCAAGAAAAAATATTTGCGACGCTAAAATGTTTACCGTTTCAGAGACAATTTTTTTCCCAAAAATGTTGGAAATTTCAACCCCCTCCTCGAGTTAGGGGTTGCATTAAAAACTTTAAATTTAAAAGTTGTCCGCATTCTTATTCGAAATGATAAAAATGTTAAACTATTCAAAAATTTTCCAAAGGAAAAAAGGTTTGGCCAAAAAACTGAAAGTTTTGACCCTTTCGATTTTTTTTGGCCAAGTTTGAAAGCAATGGGTGCATAATTGCGACCTGTAGAGTGTTAGTAAATTTTGCTTGTCGCCCCATATACATATCAACATATATACGTATACATATATATATAAACTTTTTAACCGACTGTTTTGGTAAAAGAGTCGGAAATTGCAATAAACTTTTCTCATTGTTTCCACTCTGTATACTCGTATTTTACGTGACATTGCTACGTTTGCCGGGTACAGATAGTAAGGTATAAATTGCAATATCTTTTTATTGAATCTTTTGTTCATCGACAATTATTCTTTAACGCTATTCGCTCATAACTTGAATACCATATAAACAATATACCAACATCATATTAGAAGCTCAGGGCAGATGCGTCACACTGGCCGCACGTGAACACACGGGCGCGCTCGTCAGTACCTACCCTACCGTCAGTTCCTTCATCCATGTAACTTAGGCCTGTTATAGGCTGTTGTTGGACATAGGCTGAGCCTAAAAAAAGTTGTTGCTGTGGGAGCAGAGAGGTCCATAAGAGAATTGTGTTGGCGTACTTTAAGATTTTGTATGCATCGTGATAAGCAAATATAAAATGTCTTAACATAGATTTATAAGCAAACCTGTGGACATACGTGCAGCTTACATAACATCACGCCTTTAATTATTTAAGGGTTAGGCAGGGGTGTCTTTAGTATATCCACATATCGCTACACATGTGTAAGTTCAATGTTATAAGGGGCGAGGATATTGTCAAACATCGGGCACAGTTCCTGACCTCGGGATGCAACTGCGAAATTCCGTAATGTACCTACGTATATGACAATATTTGGAACGCTATCCACTAAATCTCTATACAATTAGGAATCAAACTAAAAACGCTACGTGACTGTTATTATGATCATTAATTTAGCTATCCCCAAAATACAGTGACTGAAAAAGTGTTAAATATTCAAGTACTCGTATTTTTACCAATAATTTTAGAACACCTTCAACATCACGTAAAAAATCACTAGTTTCAACGTTAACGGTTAAAATCTTCACTCAGTGTCTGTCTACTTTATGTTTAGCGAAGGCTACAACTACGTGCTACGGCGTAGCCCTAATGGCACCCGTCAGCTACGCGGCTACGAGTAGCTACGACTTGCTACGAACACTAAAACTTTTATAACGTCTTGAAATGGTTTTAGTATTTTTATAAGTCAGTAGTAATGTGTTACTGTGTTTATGTTTAGATTAAGACATTATTAGTTTTAGTTGCAATGTGACACGTTGGAAATCTTTTTTATGCTTACCTACCTCAAATACAAACTATTTTTATTTCTTTAGATCCAATTATCTTGTCTGTTTTGCTATACGGACTTGTTCATATAGACCACTGGCTGGTAAACCTTATACTCGTATACACAAATCAAACTACAAACCATAAAAATCAATCCTTTTTTTTGAAATCGAAATTAACTCTGTTTCTTGTGCTGGTATGTCTGTATATGCCTCGAAAGATTTCGAAGAAATTTGGCACACCGATAGGCCAAGACCGGGAGTAGGAAATAAAACAGTTCAGCCTCTGAGGCTGGCTACAGCTTAACCGGGCAAATCCTGTGGATGCCTTAAAAATGAATCTAAGGCCTCCAGCCAGGGGCTTAAAATAATACTTAAAAACTAAGCGACCACTCCCCGCACCAAAGTGACGATAAATACTTCGAACCCGAAACCCCGAAACACCAAACTCAAAGCTTACATAATTCCGTGAACTACCACCAAAACTGTTTATAACTGCAGCGATTGAATAAATAAACACATCGCATTCAACGTCCGAGAAACGAACCGACGTCCTCAAAGGTCGAAGCACATAATACATTTGTTACACACGAATCATATTTCCGACAATATCATTTCGTGAGTCGACGTAGCATGAAATACGCCCTGAGTGACTCGGCAAAAGACGCCGACACTAAAAACGATATGTATGTGTTGTAACTGAAGCTATGCGATGATATTTTAGAGAAGTGTAGAGGAGAGAACAAAATTTATATACTTGGGAATGTTTGTAGAACAAATTCAACGAAAATAGCTTTTTGGACAAGTTAAATTCTTTCCTGCTATTTCGGCCCATAGTTTGTTATGCGCAGACTTGAAAATGGTGGGAGTGGGAGGATAGAACAGGCTTGGAAAAAAATAATTCGATTAAAAATTATCAATTTTAATACTTGTTCTTAGGATGCAGTGCATGCGACTTAACAACATTGAGATTTGCTTTGTATTTTTATTTATTATATTTAAAACTTCTTCCTAGCAGATAATAAATTGCACAATAAAGTAGATTGGTATTGTAAGCCCAAGCCCAAATTAGAAAAGTTTTGAGAGACCATTTGAAGTATTTTAAAAAGGCACTCTAAACTAAACCAAGTATAGACTAGACATAGCTCACACTATCCTAGCTTCCTCTACCCCACAAGCATTACCAACTCGTCCTTTCGGAAACGAACCTTTCCCGTTGTAATATTTCACCCCCCTGCGCCCCTCAAATCATGAAACTTCTTTTACAGTGATTTGATGATATTGCACTTTGACTAACGCCCCGCGCTAGGATACACGGCGAAAAAAAGAAAACAAGATGGATGACTAGCGCGAATGAATGAAAGCAGATTGGAGGGTCCTTGAGACTTTACAAGCATATGTTGGAGAATACTTGATTATTTTTTCAACAACCTTTCATGTTGATTAAAACCTTATTGTTGACAGTTGTGTTGTTACTTTTCAACGTTTGATATTCCACTGTATTGCATTCTCTATTGTCCCTTTTTGTGATTGATGTCAACATCTCAATCATGAATATTATTTTGTATTTTTGGCTTCAAAGGACGCAGTTTTGGAAGAGTAAAAATGAATGGAATTTGAATATGAAGGACGAAAATAAATGAGATGTATTTTGACAAATGTTGCATTTTTCTGAACTTTTGAAGCGGAGAGCCTCCTTCCTTTTTGATAAACTGGGGGCCTAAAATAGCTACTTTATCAGAAACATAACATGAATCAAGTTAAACAATCAAAATTCTTAAAATGGTCTTTATGGATAGGAACACAAAGTCAATTTTAAGAGTTATAATTTTTTAACGTGATTCATATTATGATTCTGATAAAGGAGCCATTTTAGGCCCCATGGTCATCAGCAACATTGCAGATAAATGATTGTATGCGACTAGTAAAAAAATAAAACTGTATTTAAAAGCCAGTCTGGAAAAAACCCTGTTCTGACTGCATTTGTAAGGCAGATAAAATACGCTTATTTTGAAATGTGCATAGCCCTAGCGAAAAACATAATAACGAAAATCGCGCACGATTATTGAAGTGCTACGGCTGGATCGTTACAAAATCGCGCGACTAAAACGGCAACCATGGAAACTGTTCAAATAAAATGGTCATACGTAGAAAATCCGTGTTTAAAGTAAGACGGTTGACCACTTTTCAAACTTATTATTTTGTTCGTACGGGTGAAAATTGGCAGACTATTGTTAAACTCAATACTACATTGTTACGTCTCTTTTTTGTTATAAATAATGCAATTACCTGTCAGTTCCACCGGCCATCGCCTTGTAGTCTTGTATATCCATGTCGCCCATGTACTGAGAGAAATCTGTAAAGAGATAATGAGAATATATTAAACCTTTCTCTGTCATGAACCACGAAGTATATGGTTCGCTGCGATTGTTTAACTATTGTGTCTACTTCGCGGACAATGTTATAAGCATTTTAACTGACGACGGGTTTAAAAAAACGTTAGTATAAACACTTCCAAAAACAAATCTAGAAGAAAAAAAAATAAAAACCAAATAATATGCAACCCATCCGTCCCCGTCACTTAAAAAAAAATCTCAATAGTATTTTTGAGTTTTTCTCATGTTCATTTTTATATATATTTTTTTATTGTTAACGACCCGCCCCGGCTTCGCACGGGTGCAATGTAATACATTTAAACCTTCCTCTTGAATTCTTCTATTAAAAAAAAACCGCATCAAAATCCGTTGCGTAGTTTTAAAGATCTAAGCATACATAGGAACAGACAGACAGCGGGAATCGACGTTGTGTTATACTATGTAGTGATTTAATCGATGTTTTGTCCTGTGCGAGACAAACAAATACTTTTCTTTTTTTATTTAGTAAACAGCAAGTTTTGCTGTTCATCGGAAAATGAACGAACATGATGGTTTCTCCTCATTTTCCTGACTGGGACCCATCGTAATTTTGTAAACAAAACAAAACAAACGCATCACCATATAAATCAAAGCGAAATCTACGGAGACGAATGCCGAATTATTAATAACACAAACGATTTTCGACATCAATTGGCGGTCCTCAGCGAAATTCGTCGCAATTTTGTATTCGGACCACGTTGCCCCTCCCTTCGGCGCGTCGGCGGGGTGAAGGGGGCACGACAAATCACGCGCACACTGTGGCCAAGCCACTAAATGAATATTGACATCCCACTAGCTAACGGGTTGAATTGATAATCGGGTGGTGATAGAATATTTTGTTGGTGTAAACTTAATTTGTGACGAATGTTTAATAACTGGCTGCTAGTTAGTAATTGTATTGGATTTAGGGACAACTCAACACATTGTGCTGAGTTGCCCCTATTGATTTTGATTGATTGACTGATTACTACAATTACAAGTGTGAGAGCAGCGGTAGCCCAGTGGCGGCGGCCCCGACTTACGAGCAGTAAATTGCAGGCGCATTACTTTGTGTATTTTTTTTCATCACCACTGCTCTCAAAACGGTGCAGGAGAAAACATCGTGAGGAAGCCGACATGTCCTAGAGCCAAAAAGTCGAAGACATGACGTGACATTAATCAGCCAGTGTGGTGGATTCTCCATATCATAGAGAGAAGGCCTGTGTCCCAGCATTGGAAACATTATAGGCTGATTATGCTGTCTGTTTGTTCCAGCTTATCTCCAAGTCGTTGGTAGATGTCACATGTCTTCGAATTTTTGGTTCTAGGAGTCGCCGGTTTCCTCACGATGTTTTCCTTCATCATTTTTTAGAGCAGTGGTGATGAAATAAATTACACAAAGGAATGCGCCTGCCTGGGTTCGAACCCACGACTTACTGTTCATAAGTCGGGGCCGACATTGGGCCACCGCTGCTCTACAGACACATAAAACTCAAATTAAATGTTTTTTTTTCGTTACGAGTACCGTATATACTTTCATATGCATTCAATAAAAAAAAGTTATTTTAAAAGTACAAACAGACACTATAATTTGATTGTATATATCGGAGTGGCAGGATTTATTCCGCTAGGCTTCTACATCATGTGGGCAGACGAAGGGTTTCGTGCTATGAAAAGACACTGAGCGAACCATTGTTTCTAGCAAAACTAACGAATTATTTGAGATTACAACTTAGCAAAATAACACTATGAATCGGGTACAGTTCCAAGAGGTCTTAACTCGGCCGCGATCAGACAATGACTGACTGTCGTCGTGGCTGAGAGTTTACCATCTTGACTCTGTGACAAGTGACACTGTGGTGTGGGTAGCCTTGTAAGTAGATTGCGTGATGTCACCACCGTGTACTTGTGATTCATTTTAAGCCCGTACCAATGACCGTCGCCGACATATATAAAGGGTGTAACAAGATCCTTAGCGAAACCGAACGACACTTATTCTCCCCATCATTGCGATTTTTTTTTTGTTCTGGACCATACCTTCTAGTTCGGAAATATTGGGGGTCAAAGTTCCAACATTTTCACAAGTTTTTTTCTAAATACATGTTTTAAATGTAGGATTTTTACTTGAAATACCTCCACGACCTCTGTACTATTAAATCCATCCATCAGCACAATGGTTTGAGTGCGTTACATTGAGTCCTACCGTAAAACGTAATTTTTCACCTCAAACAAAAAAGTTGATTCCCAGCAATATTTTTTGCGTAAACTTACTTACTTTAATGTACATAGTGCTTGGTTGACGGCTTCATTAAGGGTCTTCTTACACCCCCCTACATACTTGCATATGCATTCAGTAAAAAGCTGTTATTTTGAAAGCATAAAAAGACACTTCAATTTGAAATTTAAATGGACAGATGTCATCTCTTACCCTCTAAAAAAACTTTTCCTCACCAAAACTTAAGCATGATAAATATCGGAAGCATTCTTCTACCCTCACCTGTCCAATTTAAAATCCGCAACGCAACAGAACAATGGCGAATGCCACCACTCAGCAAAAATTGAAACAGATTGCGCAATCTATCTTATATTTTTCATAATTTCCAAGTAAATAATTTTGTCCATTCCTCAGAGATAATAGGGGGGGTGAAGTGGGGGAAGAAAAGAGAGGGGGGGTAATGAATGGCACAGATTTTGCATAATTAAAAAGGGGTGCTCCAGATGATTGCTTATTTGTATGAATAATGGTGCTGTTGACAAGCGACGGTTTCGACTTCGTATCGTAATATTGCGACGTCTTTAAGAATTTTGTATGGCAGGCGTGAAATACTTTTGATAAATGTTTAATAGAGGGACCGAAGTAAAGAGTCTGTTCGTTGTTGTGGGTAAAAGATGTGGATCTTTTATTTTTGTCATTCACGCCGTGATTGAAAAAGTCCTTTATATACTTTGTGCAACTGTTAAGACGTCCCTATCTACGACAGTCAAGTCATAGAGAGTGTGCTCATACACATAGGAGCTCGTGGCTAAAATATAATAACAGCCACTCAGATCAATCTTCAGGGTAAGCTGCGCTTGCCTAGGTTGGTATTTGGATGGGTGACCACCGAGCCGCCATACCGAGTTTAGAAAGCATGCTAAGCTGTTGGTCTCGGCTGTCATTTGCAGATCTTTAATAATAGTCCGTGGCCCGAAAATCAGACAACCAGTACGTACCTAGGGGTATCGGATTACCCAGTACTAACTGGGTTGTGGAAGACTCTGGTTAGACTTGAAGCCGACCACAACATAGTTGGGAAAAGGCTGGGCAGATGATGATGAGTGTCCTCAAACTCAAACGCAACAGTGTGTATCTGAACGATTTACTTTTAACTATTGTTTCCTTTATTCATACACACATATAAATTACATTTCTAAATATTCCTAAACAAATAAATTTAAAAAAAAAACATTTAAAAATACAAAAAGTAGTGGTCCGCTGGTATCGGGAGCAGGTTCCAAGCTACCGGTGGTTAGGGCTCTAGAAACAGGAACCTCCTCACAATGCGAGCCGTATCGAGGAGTACTGCCTTCTGAATCAGGCCCTTGATCCAACCGCCTAAGGAGAGCCTCGAAAGGTGTTCGTCGAGGGTTTTGGCTATAAGGTCATTGTTATTATTAACGCAGGCTTTGAGTAACGTCATTCTACTGCCGCTCCCCCAATTTATTTGTGGTCGGCGCAGCATGTCTTCTTCTTCCATGCTTCTCTCTTACTCGTCATCTCAGCAGTCACGTCCTTTCTAGCCGTATCAAGTAGGCTTTGAGTAAACGTAAAACGCCCACACATGGTACGAGGTATTAAGAGGTGAGCTAAACTTGAATATAGACTTGATTGTTTATGGAAGCTTCCAGAGAATTGCTGTGACTTTTTATACTAGGGGGAGGGGCTTTTTCTGGGGGGGGGGGGGGGTAATTTTTTGTTTTTATAGGCATGCTGCATTTTGCAGGCCATGCAGAAGCCGGCAGTGAATTCCATAGACTGGTGGTTCGCACAATGAATATGGAAGTATTATATATAAATATATATTATAACATTTTGTTCGGGTTCGTGGAACTTCAACCTTATCGTGGTGACGCTTCGACGTATCTCTGCTTGTCGACTGTCTTTTAGAAAGTGGTTTCAAGGGATCAAACTGAGGAACCTTTCGAAACCACTACTTACGCTGTGGTTTACTTAGTTACAGTTTAGTTAGTGCTTGCTTAGTTGGTCGAAGCTCATTTGACTTAAATAATATTATGAAATTATATTTATACTAGCGACTTGCCCCGGCTTCGCACGGGTGCTATGTTTTACATAATAAACCCTTCTTTTGAATCACTCTATCTGTTAAAAAAACCGCACCAACATCCGTTGCGTAGTTTTAAAGATCTAAGCATACACAGGAACAGACAGCTGAAAGCGACTTTTTTATAAATTAGGTAGTGATTATTATTGAATATGGAAACCAATGATGATCCCCCATAAACTCCTAAAAGCATCCCTAGCAACAGGAAAGACTAACGTGAGGAAAATTCCCAATGTAATTAGTTAAGAAAACAACTTTTTTTTCTATGGAACGACAAAGATTTTTGTTGTTATTTTTGTTAAAAGACAGCTTAACTTGAGACTTTATGTAAACAAAGTTAAGCCAATATCCAACTTACGCGAAAAGTTTCCTCTTAGTAAGTACACAGGTATTTTGTTATTATAAGTATCTTTACGGAGCTTGTAAAGTTCAATACACCTTTCTTTCTTCATAGATTTTGAGAGGGAAACTAGAGGTTTATTTCGGAATTTTAGCAACCAGCACCATATTTTAGTTGTTCAATTGAAGCTATCTCGATTCCCGTCACTCGTGATTTTTCTTAGTTTTGATGCATTGCCTTTTATTCCACCTCAACATGGCCTGTCGCAGAGTACAATCACCTTTAAAAATGAAATACGGCTGTGCTTTTAATATACCATTGTTTGACTGGCCATCTCCAGCGAAGAATGTAAAAGATAAATTTGGTCGAACAATCGGAAGCAATCTGCTCGAATCGCTCACAATTTTGTACGACCGTTGCCACTTCCAATAGTTCGCGAATCCTTTTTACTATAACTTCAAAATTCGTATACTGAATCCGCGACACAATTTCACATGCTCAAAACCCTTAAAAAAAAAACAACGTACACACTAACTTAAATCTAAAGCCAAGAACACAAACTCAAGCTTGGAATTTTATGACAATCCCCAATTTTCGGCGACAGTTACTTCTAATTCGTTCCACTGGGATCGAGCTACTCGCTACAATACTTTCGCAGAGCTAAATGGAGCACAGACGTTTCTCTTGTTCGAGCCAACACCCATGGGAAATGGCCTACTGAAAGTTTTTGCCTGAAAAAGTGCTTTATTTATGGGAGTGTGTTATGTAAGTGGCAGTATGGCCTGTTTATGGGTTGTTATGAGCCTGAGCTTTTAAAAAGGGAACATTTTTATTCGTTTAGGTAATGTGGTTTGTTATGAGTGGTACTTGTTTCAAGGGGTGATGTTTAGAGTTCGGGGACTTGGTTTTTTTAAAGTACTCATAGTTTTTTTTTTTGTACACTTATAAATCTTATACAATCACAATATCTTATACAAAATTTATACCAATGAATTGCAAAAGTAAAAATAAATCTGGATAAGTCATGCACGCTAAAACTACGTGTAACTTAGTTTACTGTGTTTTGAAGACGTAAATATTTCAGATACTAACAGGCGTAATATTAACGTAACCTACGTAATATTAGTATCATTATGTGCTCATACAAATATATTAGTTAGTCAAACCAAGGCTTAAATATAATAGTAATCCTTGTGAACATAGTAATCTATCATTCTTAACAAATGACCTTAATATCTACTATCATAATCTACTGTATACTCACAGCCCTAGGTATGAAATTAACTATTTACACGCATATGTACCTAATGGTTCACAAACCCTTAAATATTTTAAGTAGAAAACAAAAGCATGAATAAAACAAAAAGCACGGCATGGCTAGGTGAGAATGAATGAGAAAAAATGTTGCACAAAACCCAAACTTGTATAGCTGTAAGGGCAATTCTAGATTTAGTATTCTGGAAATCATACCCCAAGTCTCAAGATAATAAGACTAATTAATTAGTTTGTGATTCTCCGACAAATAATACTATGTAACCTAGCTGTAGATAATATTTTAATCTGATACTCACGCCTTACAATTTTCTGCTAACCTATGTACAGCCGTCAGTACATCACGATACCACAAACTCTCGAATTTCGCCAAATGATTTTAAACCATAAAATGTTGATGGTTCAGTTTTAAAATCGAATGAAAAAAATTAACAGGTTGTGATAAGTTGATGCGCTGGCAACTGTACTTTACGCTAAAATAAACCATTTTCTATTACTTTTTGTATAATAAATTGTGAGAAATACTGCCGATTTTTCGAACACGTAATCAAACAACAGATATTGAAATAATAAGATATTCCTTGTGTCTAAAAGCACCAAAATAATTATTAGTCAAAACATTTAAACCGGTTCTATGAATTTCCATCTAATGGCCGCCATCTATTCTACCATAATATACGCTGTCGATGAATAATGACGTAGCCGAAATTTATTTTCTCTTCATTTTGACATCAAGTTATTACTTAAGTGTTCGAGAGAAGAGCCTGTTTAATAAATCTCTCAGACTATTTGTCTCAGTACTTTGTTAGGTAAATGTATAAAATGTCAGCTACAAATCTTTTTAAGGCGACAAGCTTTAGGATAGCCCACGAAACTCAAAAGATCTTATAACTTACTGGTATATGCTAGGTTCCATTATTTTCTACGTGTATCATGCCATTTTAGGTCATCACTATATATATAGGTATAGTCTATATATATAGTATAGTCGTTCTATCGAGTGACGAGAACTTAGGGGGTTTTATTTTGATGATTTAATAACTATAGCTTAATAGGGAGACGTCATATCTCCGAAACTGTTCACCGCTGCACTGGAGGATGTCTTCAAGGTTCTGGACTGGAGAGGGCTAGGCATCAACGTTAATGGCGAGACATCGCTCACCTTCGGTTTGCTGACGATAAAGTGTAATGCTCGATGACGTCAGTATAATGCTCGATGACGTCAGTATAATGCTCGATGACGTCAGTATAATGCGCGATGACGTCAGTATAATGCTCGATGACCTCACTAGATCCTCCGAAAGAGTGGTGGAGAGTGGGTCTTAAAATGACCCACTCCTATCAAGATCGGAGACTCTATACTCGAAGTTGTAGACGATTATGTCCACCTGGGACAAACGGTCCAGCTAGGTAGGTCTAACTTCGAGAAAGAGGTCAACCGTCGAATCTGACTTGGCTGGGCAGCGTTCGGGAAGCTGCGCGATATCTTCTCGTCCAACTTACCGCAGTGCCTCAAGACAAAAGTCTATGATCAGTGTTTGTTGCCAGTGATTACATACGGGACCGAAACGTGGTCGCTCACAATGGGCCTCATAAAGTCACCCAAAGGGCAATGGAGAGGGCTATGCTCGGAGTTTCCTTGCGTGATCGAATCAGAAATGAAGACACCCGCAAGAGAACCAAGATTACCAACGTAGCCCGAAGAATTGTCAAACTGAAGTGGCAGTGGGCAGGGCACATTGCTCGCAGAATGGATGGCCAATGGGGTCGAAAAGTTCTGGAGTGGCGACTGCGAACCGGAAGACGTTACGTTGGAAGGCCTCCCACTAGGTGGACCGTAACCTAGTGAAGGTTGCGGGGATTCGCTGGATGCGAGTCGCACGGGACCGTCAATGTGGCGACACTTGGGGAAGCCTATGTCCAGCAGTGGACGTGTTTCGGCTGAAATGATGAATGGCCAAGGGCCTCGACGAACATCTTTTGAGGCTCTCCTTAGGTGATTGGATCCAGGGTCCTATTCAGAGAGCAGTACTCCTCGATAAGGCTCGCATTGTGAGGAGGTTCCTGTCTCTGGAGCCCTAACCACCGGTAGCTTGGACCCTGCTCCCGACATGTGCTTTTTTGTATTTTTTTATTTTAAGAAATACTTAATTTTGTAATAACATAAGAATGTAAATGAATAAACGAAATTATAATTATGTAAATATATACTTTTATACGGTCGAAATTCAAGCAATCATCAACATACATTAAACTGACTTGCAAAAAAAAGAAGTGTAAAAAAATATCGCGAGCCCGACGCTTTCGCCTTAAGTATAGGCTGGGCCAAGTTAATAGGCAATACTCTGGAGCTAAATAAAATCAGTTTTCATTTACAAAGTCATTATTGTTGTAGTGATATTTTGTTACTTAGTTATTTCATCTTTTTTTTTTGGATACAAACTGTTTCCAAGTTTGGTGATTAAAGTTTCAATTATGGATACTTGCATATAGATACAATTTTTCTGTATCGATTCGTTCTGACTTGTCTTTCTGGAAACATATATCTTTAGGCAAGCATCCTAAGAAATGAAATGGTTTAATTTTTGGTATTATTTTAACTGTTAATTTAAATTATAGATTCGATGATTAACAAAAACTATTTGTTTCGGTTTTATATGAAAAGTACTGTACACGTACTTTACAGACAATTAATTATTCATACATAATTTGTCAAATCATAATTCTTTTAACTTCTTTGAACAATTGGGTCAAAATACCAACAATATTAAAAAACCATTTATTCGATATGACGCAGCCACATTCGATTTTGTTTATCCTATTACTTTTTATATGTTATTTATTTAGTGTCAGCCTCAGATTCAATCAATTTAACTCCATTTATTATATTTGAAGTAGCGCCGCGACGATTTATCAATCACTGTACAAAAGACTTCGAGCAATCAATTGTATTTTTATTTTATTGACAACTAGTGATTCGCCCCTGCTTCACACGGTTTTACGATTGTAACACATCAAGATATCTTTATTACACAATGAAATGTAAGTTAAATACATAAATTAATTTAAAATGTAGAACTTTATGAAAAAGTTATTCTAATGATGATGTAAACCGCATCAAATGCGCTTGTATTTTAAAAGACCTACGCAGTCATACAAACAGACACGAAAAGTGATTTTGATTTATGATACTAATGTGGGCTTGTTTGTTTATTTGTCACACTTTACCCTTTGAACGGATTGCGATAGAATTTGTCTTATAGACCATGACCAAATTTTAGACACCATGTTTTTTTTTTTATCCCGGTAGGAAGTTACTGTGGGATGATTCCCAACCTACATACGAGCAAAGCCGCTGGAGAAAGCTACTAGATAGAATATGAAGCCCCTATTTTCGCCTTGTCATACTTTATCGCACGTTTCTTATCAAGTTAGACTTCAGAAACTCGAGTTATCAAGTCTACCTTTTTTAGGTACCCGCGAAATTACGTCAGTCTTGGATCCGTGGTGCCAAAAACTTTCCGAATTTCCCTACGTTTCCTCTCGAAATTGTTTTTTTTTCACACCGCGCCCAAGAATTTTTTCTCGAGTGAAATGTGCCCCTTTATAAATTTCAAAGCACCGGCACGGATAACTTTTGTAACGATGTTCGCGTCAACTCGAAAAATTGGCAATTGACAATTTAGGGGATAATTTATGAAGAAAATAATTTGTAGGCTCCAATGTAGCGAATATTGTAGGTATCGCCTTGGGTTCACAAAGAGAGCGGTGATGGCGATGTCAATAAGGAAGTAGCGAAGTAGATAATGAAAGTCAAGTGCTTTTATAGTCATTTCTTATTTACTTATTTTAAGAGCAAATAGATCAATTTTGTTTCCAATAATAAACACTCGAACAAACGAGTTTTTGATCATATCAGTTGCAGTAAGCTATTGAAAACACTGGGACTCACATTCCTTGTTCCACCAAAGTTTGTTATAAAGCTGCCCATCATAATTATCTCCTCGATGAAAAATACTTATGTGCTTCTTAGACCTTGAAATAGATTCTGTTAACCTGTCATCCCACTGCTGGCTTGATTTCCAAATCCTTCGATCTAGAGCCTCTGGTCGTTGGTTCTGTCCAGTTCGTCACTAGTGAAATAGAGCGAAGCAGAAAGAAAAACGAATGTCTATACAGTGTGATTCTTCATAATGTGCACGTATCGAAATGAGGGAATCTATGCTTAATTTTATCGACGGAAAAAATATTAAAAAAAATCTAAATATTTTTTTATATTTTTTATGTTTTTTTTTTTTTTAATGTTCGCTACTGTGACCACAGTGTAAACAAAACGGTGTAACTTTTGAACTTAATGATCTATCGCTATGAAACAAACTCCATAATGATTGGAAACAATTAGCGTCCTCATAAAATTAAAATTGTGAAAAAAAAACCACCCTCAATTGAAAATAAACATGTTTTTTTAGGAAATCTGTATTTTTTTTTCATCAATTTTTACTTTAATCGTAAAATTTCTCAATAAGACCAACACCACCATTGCCTACCTTTTTTATTACTTTAAGTTATTCCTCATCGTATTAGCTACTTAATAGTAAAAAAATCATGTTTATAACTCAATCACAACATTTCGTATGAACTGTTAAAGAAAGGTATTGCACACGGCGACGTACAATATTACAAACAACAATACAAAATAAAAATAAAAAAGTTTTCGTTTTAAATATTTTTTCCGTCGATAAAATTAAGCATAGTTTCTCTCATTTCGATATGTGCACATTATGAAGAATCACACTGTATAGTCTAATATAGAGATGTACGAAACAAAAATAAGTACCTAAACCGGAAAAATGAAAGGAAGGAGGGAAATAGAATGAATAATGGAAAGCCCTATGGTTGGCCCTAGCGGGAAAATGCGAGGTAGTCAGTTTTTTTTATATATCCCGATGATTAATATGAACGTTCGGAACCTTGCATTTGACTTGGTTCATTCCAAGGCTTTTATAGGATCGAAGCTAAGGTTGAGAATAAATCAGCAGTTTTCTGAGACAGCAAATTGTATGCCAGTTTACAACAAATTGCCTCGTTGGTCTAGTATCTGAGCATGAGGTCCTGAGTTCTATTCCCGGGTCGGGCAGTGTTATTGGGTTTTTCCATCACGAATTTCTCAGTAGCAGTCACGGAGTCTGAATTTGTGCCCGGTTGATGGCAATAAGCTCGTCCCCTATTACATGGGACTTCAAAATAACTGGCGAAATGTGGGTGTACTGTTAGGTACACTTTTGCCTAACCCTTCGGAGATTACAGGCGTGAGGTTATGTTCCGTATGTGTTTACACCTAATTGACAGTTTCATCTACGGCCTATATGAAGTTTCTGCTAACATCTCAGAAACAAATTTAGAGGAACATAAAACATTCGATTACAGAAACCTTACGTCTAGCATTAAATAGGGCTTCAATATTATGCTCTAACCACGTAGTTGGAAGATGGATACTACAGACAGAATGAAGAAATTAACGGCTAGCTGGAGACTGCCAATTTATGTCGTAAGAAGCTGTCATAGAAAACAATCAAGATCCACATCAGTAATGGCCCTAGGTCTGCTATTACTAATATACAAATTTATCAACACGAATGAACAGTTGACTACTAACATGTCAAAAATAAGAGCCTCCTCATAACCTGAAACTAAAGTGCATAGCCAGGGCTTGGAACCGGTTTTGAAATACCGGTTAATATTGTTCATAAACCCGTTATAATATCGTTCTTCGATTAACCGATTAATTACTAAAACGGTTTAGACTAAACCTAAATCATTTTGGATACCGGTTTTTGCATAAAATATAATTTTAAAACTCGCACTAACCTAAATAAACCGGTATTACTCAGACTCCATTCAAGTATTTTGTACAATTAAACGAAACTACGAGCGCGGTCGAACACAATCTGCTTGTGAGTGCGTTATTCGTTGGCGTAGAGCGACTAGACCGAGAGCTTTATTATTGAAGAAGTAAGAGAGATGGCATAGTAGGTAAAACTCTTATTAACTTACCGCCGAATCTCAAAT
The DNA here is from genome assembly GCA_947578425.1 of Eugnorisma glareosa. NCBI lineage: Eukaryota > Metazoa > Arthropoda > Insecta > Lepidoptera > Noctuidae > Eugnorisma > Eugnorisma glareosa. The sequence goes on along the minus strand of OX387969.1, from coordinate 17,013,569 downwards.
TAATCGGTTAATTTCGCTCAACAGAATCACAATTTGTAAAAAATCCCATTAACCGGTTAAAACACCGGTAACCGAAACCTAAACCGCAATCGTTTCTGGTTGCAATCGTTGGGGTCAATGACCGAAACCGGTTTGGAAAATTACCGGTTTCCGAACCCTGTGCACATTAAGCACAGAATGATAATTTTCGTATAAAAGTTGTTTTAATAGTTCCTCAAAAATATTTTTTCAACACGTCAGTTATGGATAATCCCGCTCGTATGTCCGCATCCTAAGTCATGTTTATTACCTCACAAAATGGGTTCCCCTACAACATATTATAGTGACATTAGAACATATGAAGATTATTTGTTTGGTAGCGAAGGTTCTGAGATTACGAGAAAATCATTTTTATTGGGGTGTCGGAATAGATTCATACATCGTTATTAGGGTGAAGTATGGGGGTGTTTTGGATGAAGAATGATGAGATGTAAATGCCGTCGCAGTTTTGGGTTGTTAAGTATCGTTACTCTCACTTATATAAGGTCCCATTAAAATAGGTGGACAAATTTTAACATAGCGTTCAGTACGTCTAACCCAATGGTCTAACCAAAGATATCCATCCAAAAAAAACACAGATTAAAGTGATTTTATTTTGACCTAATGGATGTGTCTAGAGTGCCTCCGGCAACTACCGGTTTGCATGGATATCTTTGGTTAGACGTACTGAATGCTGTGTTAAAATTTGTCCACCTATTTTAATGGGACCTTATATAGCTTTGTATCCATTATCATCTGCTCAGCCTTTTCTCAGTTATCTATATTCAGTTTCCAGACAAACTTACGAAATAGCAGTTTTTTAGATGGAGCTATTGTTTATGTGACCTCCATAAACCAAATACTGGGTAACACAAAAGTTCTCGTGACAGTGTTTGTCGGGGCTATGTACACACGGCAACATATAAAACTATACATTTCCAGTATAATGTGGCCTCACTTTAAATAGATATCCCGTACAATAAGAGATCCGCTTAAACTGGAATGGCATAGCTTCATTGTTCTTCGTGCGTACCTGTGTTATGAAATAGGTAATAATGAATGCAGTGAATTCGCAATTCATATGACTTCTGGCCAACCAGTTCATGAATAAAACGAAAAACCTAATAAAAAATACAAAAGGTAGGTACTAAAAACGCCGATTTCAACTAGACCAAATCTTCAAACCACGCGATCCACCAACTCCTAGAAATATTCCGTCCCACACTACAATAGTTCCAAATCGTACCTTCGAGTATTCCTGCCCAGCTATATTTCTTGATCCCCTGTCCGAAGCACAATATGGGTGTGCTGTTAATCTTTTTACGTCGACTGCATTATTTTACGTGGGTTCTCTACATTATTTAAGGTGCTTAGGGTTGAATCTTGTTGGATTTTTTGGATCTTTCGTAGGGATAAAAGGTTAACGCTAGTGTATGGAGGTTTACGTAAATTGGGTGATGTATTTTTGGGATTTATAAGTAGTTGGCAGGTTAAGGGAGTTAGTAAGGGGAATATAAAGAGGTTCAACGAATCTTCATAACTTTTATGGGTGTCCTGCGACTGGTATCTATAGTCAAGTTAAAGTAATGACTTGAATGTAAGTGATTATCAATGCAGCGATTTATAAGCAATAGGCATGAATTTGAGCAAAGTTAGAATCGTCAAAGAAAGCAAAGTTAAAAATTCTAACTTTTGACGGTTTTAACTTCAAGCACTTATTAAACGACAATAAAAATCACATCTTAAGGGAGAAGCGCCAGAGTAGCCCGCGAAATTCAAATTTGCTTACGTTATTTGCAATTTGCAGGTCAGTGACAGGTTGTATGTTGATAAAAAATGAGTCGCGCCAGTAACACACACGTAGTTACCGAATTATAATAATTAAAATCATTAATAAAACCCTCTGAGTTCATTTAACCCTATTCTGTAACTATTTTATGAAAAAGTCATTCAATGGGGTTAACCTGACGCTTCCACCCTAAGTTATTAAATTTATTCAAGTAATCATTGTGACTTGTTTATAGATACGGGGTGTGAGTCGCAGAAAGGTTGCAAGAAAAAAACTGAGTAATTTTATAAATTAAACTCTTCAAGATGGGAAAGATTGAAAGAAAATTCAAAATGTGATTTTAAAAACTAACGCTGATATTATCAAAGTTGTAATTCCAAGAAGCAAAGTTGAAGTGAAGTTGAAAATTCGTGTCAGGTAAATAAGAGCCCATTAAACATCTGACATCGTTTGATGAGCGGAATGATGTGACTGACAGGTGTGTCAATCACTTGCTTTTGAAGAGGGGCGGGAGGGGGGAGCGAATTCGATCTCGTAAACGAAAAGTAAGCTTAACATGATGTGATGTGTAACATCGATACGCATCATAGTGAATGGACTGCCACAAACGAGTAACCACTGCATCTACACAAAAAAAAGGGTTTTAGATTTAGTTGCCACCAGACCGTTATTATAACACTTGCAACTGAGTAGGTATTACAACAAGATTAGGAGCTAGGCATGTATGTTGTACCCTTTAAAATCTTACTAATATTATAAATACGAAAGTTCGTCTGGACGGATGGATCTTTGATACTCTTTCACGCAAAAACTACTGAATGGATTTGGATGTAATTTGGCACATAAATAGACTATAACCTGGAAATATAGCAACTTTTTATCCCGGTAGTGTGATTCAGTGGGATAATTACCGAACATCACGCGGGCGAAGCCGAGGTTATTAGCTAGTACAATATAAACGTAACACATCAAGAGCTAGTATAATATAAACGTAACATATCAAAGAAAGACACGTCCTGCGCCGACTCCAAATAAATTAAAATAAAGAAAGGAGAGTGATGTAGTTGTGCTTAATGATCTAACCGACTGTCTAACCTATTACCAAAAGCCCGTTTAACTATTTCCAAGAAAAAAAAATACACTAGCTGGTAGGCTGGTCATGTATTTAAATGTTAAACAGCGTTGGTGCCAACAAACTGCCCTGAGGAACACCGTTCCACTAGCTAAAAAGAGCAAATTAAACAAGTCAGTTTTACACAATTAAATTAGAATGCACACTGTTTACCCATAAACAAGATTAAACTTTCGTTTACAGTCCCAAACTGAACGCTATTCGAGTTTATATACTTCCGTTCAACAGAAAGTGCAAGGCGTCCTCCCAATTCGTATTCAATACACACCCCAGTACGTGTCCCAAAATTTTTAAATTCTTCTCTCACCGCAATCACGAACACTCGACAATTTACCGCGATCGACTTTACGGGACGAATTTGGAGTTTTTTTTTGTGGAAAAAATGCTATTATAAAATCTTTTTAAATACTTATTTACTTAGTTTTATATACTCCACCTACACCAAAGACTAAAAAATAATTATTTTGATCGTCATTGTTGATTATGATTACACCCAAAGTGTTTTGATTCAAAGGTGAGCAAAAAAGCTTTGAAAGGAACTTTGTACTTTGGATTTTAGCGATACCTAATGTCGCAAAACTGCATTCCTTGCGATAAATAGATATGAACAATATGACCAAAATAGGCCCAAAAACTCCTAACGAAATTCTTTATACCTACAGTGTTCCAAGCATCTATTGGCGCTTGAACGAGATTGACAGGGTACGCGCAGTTGATAATTATATTTGCGAAAACGATTATATTATTATATTTGACATTAGTTACGATTTTAGCCACGCCCCAAAACATCGTTGTATAATTATACCTTAATACAAAGTTGTGACTCAAACGCAGGCCAAACTACTTAAGTTCGGATCAAATCTATGAAACACTATGCACCATTACTATTCTGCCAGTCACAAAATTCTCACCCCCAAACAGTCAAAACTCACGAGTTCCAAGGAAAAAATCAACGCAAAAGTGAATTTCCGACAGTTACATTAGCATAAAGACGGCGCGAACTGTAATCATTGCCCCGGCGCATCGTGACTCGAATTTCGAATGTAGAATAGGTACGTTTGTCTGTCTAAGATGGGAGGTCGTCATTTCTTTTGTAATTTATTTGGTAATTTTTTAGGGGCTGATGATAGAGACGACTTTTTGTAGTTGTGAGATTAAGGAATAGAAAGGGACAATCGACAAGGAAATGATTTTTGTGGTTCGGATTATAATATACCAGCTGTTGCCCGCGCCTTCGCTCGCGTTTTGGTCGGAAATTATCCCACGGGCACATTGTGAATATAGCCTATGGCACTCTGCGATAATGTAGCTTTCTATTAGTGAAAGAATTTTCAAAATCCGTTCAGTAGATCCAGAAATTAAAATCTTTAAAATATTAGTATAGATTAAGGAATTGCAGGACTATGAACTAATTACGGGCTTATATCTGATCAGATAGAATGGGGTATCCTCAACACATACTTTGTGCAAAATATTTAGATTTTATTTATAACTGAATGCGTTTCACTTATTTTTGTAAGCGTACTTGACCAACTTCGAGGTCTTAATTGAATTTTTAGTTTTGGAGAAAAATTTAAAACACAAAGACATAACATCACGCCTGTAGTACCCGAAGGGTTAGGTTAGGCAGGGTGTACCTAATAGTACACCCACATTTCGCCAGTTATAGAGAGAAACTCCTATTTCGAATAACACTTTGCCCGACCCGGGAATCGAACCCAGGGCATTAGGCCCTGGGTTCGATTCCCGGGTCGGTCACCAGTCGCGCTTACTTTTGTTTATAATATTCGTACAATAGTAATTCAACTGTCTGGACATTCAATTTACTGAAAAAGCAGACATGCAAATGCAAGTCCTATACTTGTTCATGATATTGAATCAGCGCCATGATGCATACTGATAGCCATTTTTAAATATGTTTTTTCTTTTCTACACTGTTCCAACGCTTTAAAAACTAGAAAAGTGCAGAAGCCCTTTTAAACAAAAATATACAAAACGCCTCAAGTTATTTGAGAAACTTTGCGACGACCAAGCTTTTAAAACCAGGAACTATTTTAGTTCAAGTTTCGTTTTAGTAATCCTCGTGCATTTTATATCGAGAATATAAAAGCTAGTTTGGACAAAATGAACTTCTTACGACTCGGTAGTTTTATAAAATGTTAGAAATTTTGATGGCTATGTTTATGAAGCTTGAAAGGTTGAGGAATAAAAAGTTTATGTCAACAATAAGACTTGATAAGTGCAAAGATAACACATAAAAGCGTCATATCTATTTGTTGGCAGTGGCTGGACGCTAAACCAGCACCAAAAGAACACACTGCAGTGTACTACTGTTACCTAACCATAGCGATCGGTCACGCGAATTCGAGATCATCGCGTTCATAAGTCACTCACTTGTTCGGAAAACCACAAGGATCCGGCCATGCGTTGGTGTTCGTCAAACTAAATAAATGCGACGGTCGATTGTTCGCGCCACGATCGTTTTGGTTATGACGCGGCACACTTGAAAAATATTTTTACATTTCCACAGAAAGTTCTTCTGGGAGAAATCCTTAATAAAGAAAAAATAACACCCGTATTTATAAAAAAGTCAAAGAGATTACTTGAGTAACAGTAATTAGTTATGATACGATTTTTATTCTGTAGTTTAGTAATTGCTTGAAGTTATGCAACAATTTTTATGCAATAGACAAGAATTTGAACGAAGTTCAAATCATAATTTATATATTTGAACTTTAATTTATATATTTATAATCATAAGTTATAATACTTGATAATTCTTAGCTTTGGCTTTGTTTGACGGTTCTTACTTCGATCAAATTCTTTCATTAAAATTGTTGCATAACTCATTACTTAAACTCAATTAATTACCTATAGATACAAGTGTTAGTTTCTTGAAACACATCATTTCTTCCAACGGTTGTAGTTGATGGCACCAAAGCCAGAGTGTGGACGCTAATACTATTTTACTTTAAGGAACTACGAGTATGTGCCGCTCTAAGCAGCATTTTATTTAAATCTATAACTAATTACCCTATCATTTCAACCAATCCTCATCTACTTACAAAAATAGGGTCCCCAATTACAGATACAACAAATATCCCGTAAGCAGCTTTGTAATCGTCGAAGAAGCAGTTAAACTACACAATAAATACGAAAAATACAATTTTAAATACCTAATTGGGATCCGGGCATCAAGTACATTTCGTCTGAAACAAAACACAATTTTTTGGATGAATAAGGTACAGTAACTCAATAGGAATGTCCCATAAACGTCCCCATGTAAGGGCAATCGATTCCATTGAATCTTTACAAATGAAACTGTCGTACCTATGTCACCCTGCCACCGTATCTTTAGACTAGGTGTCGCATGTGGTATCACTTGGGTGAATATAAAACACGTAGGTACACAATTTTAATGGCATTGTTGGTAGGTACTTTTTTATTTATAGGGACAGACTAATTGATTAGCTGGGATAATTAAGTCTATTTCACTTCAAGCATAAGAAGTAGGTACAATCTTTTCTTTTGTAATATTCACAATATCAAATAGTCAGTGTCAAATATCATTTTAGATGCAAGTGTGTAAAGATGGCCATTGCACTCGAAACCTAAATGCAATGTCAAGATATTTTGAATTGGGAGGCTTAGCTTTTATGGAAAAAAAAACACGCCACAAAGTAGAACCTCCAAATTAACGCACAATACCCAGACAAAACAGTTCAAAAACAAAGTTTAAGCAAAACATTGGCAATTTCGATTGGCTCGTTAAACTGGCAATAATTTAAGCGAATTGAAAACCGTCGTTCAACGTAATTAGTATTCGAGGGGTAGCACTAAGCCCTAATAAATATCTTCTAATTGGTTGTGTCGTGGTTTAAGCCGTGCAATCCTGCTGACGTGGACTGACGTCAGACTGACAGGCATTATCGTGTCGTATTACAGGTGAAGATTTACGTGTGTCTTGGATGTTAGGTGAATTTGGTTAGAAATGTTTTTGCTGATATCTCGGAAATATCTTTTTGTAATTAAACTAATAATGTATCAGAGAGCTGGAACATCTGAGGAGGCTCACTTGGCTCGCTTGGTAGCTGGATCAAGGGCTTGATTTAGAAAGGAGGTTCCTCCTCTCTCAAGTGGAAACTCGGACCCCGTTCCCGATGCTGGTGGGATATTATTATTTGTTTTTGAGATTTTAATATTTAAAAAAAAATGTAAATAATACGGTTGACTTTATGAAATAAATATTACGAAGCTTATAATTTTCGCAGCAGGAAAAAGATTTTTAGAAACATTTATTTACCCCTAATAGGGAAATGTTTTTGCTGAACGAATATTATAAATAAAAAATATATTTATGTCAGATTGAGTAAAAGAAAACTTAATAATATCAACTTAATAGTAGGTGCTTGTTTCAGTTGAGTAAACTAAAGGGTGTAAAACGACCCTTTGCCTAAAGGCACTTTTTCTCCCCGTCATCGCGATCAGTTTTTATATTGGAACAAACCTAGAAACCTTCTAGTTACGGAGATATTAGGTTCAAACTTTTTTACAAGGTTTTTCTGTATATTTCTTTTTAAGGTTATAACGTTACTTTAAATACCTCCATGATCTGTTTACTATTCAATGCATCCATCAGCACAATGGTTTGACTTTAACATAAAACGCGATTTTTCACCCAAAAAAAAAGTTTCCCAGCAACGTAGAGTTACTAACTTTGATGTATGTATGCTTGGTTGATGGCTTCAAATAGTCTTTTTTTTTGTAAACCACGGAATTTATCAGTGTAAGTCATCATCGCTGTTCAAATTAAGAAAAAAAATGTATGACTAACCGAAAACACGGTCCATTCGAAGAAAAGTCTTGTTGTGATAAAATTCGCAAATAAGAATCAAACATAATGCAAGCTTTATAAGTAAGCAAGTTCCATGGAACTAAAACCCGACTGCTTTGCTGACTCAATTTCGACTCAAATAATAAAAAAAAACATAACCAAAGATGGTTAACCTATGAACCTTTCGACATAAACCTTTTATTCCAAAAAAGAAATGATTCGTCCCATAATTTTTTTTACTCATAATACAAAATCTACTCAGCCCTTATCATTCGATATACACAATAGTTTTATAGAAACTCAGTCATAGATATTAGGGGGTAGATACCCCTAAAAAGGTTGACCAATCCTTTGTCGTAGAATTCCAATATCGGATGAATGTATAGAATTCAGTTCTATAGGGGATGGCCTATTCATGTTCCGTACTGCGGGTATGGTTGGCAGAGAAATATTGTTATGATGCAACGTTTAGGAATTGTTATTAAATACATAAATACACAAACTCACGCCTTTTTCCATGAGGGTAGGCAAAAACCACAGAACGCCATCTGCTACGATACTTACATACTCCTTTTGCCTCGTCAACGTTCATACATCTGGTCATACATGCACGCCGATGCGAGTACAACGCACCTGAATTTCTGAAGAACCTCACCAATAAGGTCAGTTATTTTATAAATCTAGGTGCAAATATCAAACGTCCTTTCTAGGAGATATCGCTTCACTCAAACTGGGCTGTGAAGGTCAGAAAAGCACCCGGTCTAAATGGTGTAACAAGACCCTTAACGAGCGGGCCTGTGGACGGTGAGCTATGGGCTAGCTCGCCGTCCGTCCGTCTTATGACGACAGGCCGTGTCGACGGCGCGTTCGTGTTCCACGCGCGCCTCAAAGAGAGTCAGCAAACAGGAAGGGGTCCGTAAGGGCCGACGCCTGCCAGGGTTGCGGGACTGTTCGAAAGAGATACCGCGGCCCTGGAACACAAAGGGCAAAGGAAGGAACATGGATGGGTTTTAGTCAGTACAAGTCTGACACTCCGTCCTGCTCAGCCCAGAGCGGGAGGGGTCATTTGATGATTACCCATCGATAAAAAAAAAAAAAAAAAAAAAAAAGACCCTTAACGAAGCCGAAAGGCACTTGTTTTCCCCGTCATTGCGATCATTTATTTGTTCTAGACCATACCTGGGAACCTTCTAGTTACGAAGATATTATTGGGGGTCAAAGATCCAACTTTTTGACAAGTTTTTTTTAATACATGTTTTTAATGTATGATTTTTACTGTAAACACCTTCACAACCCCCGTACTATTCAATCCATCCATTAGCACGATGTTTTGACTGCGTTACATTGAGTCCTACCGTAAAACGTGATTTTTCACCCCAAAAAAAAGTCGTTTCCCAGCAATAATTTTTGCGAAAAGTTTAGTTACTTAGTCTGATGTACAGAATGCTTGGTTGACGTTTTCGTGAAGGGTCTTGTTACACCCTGTATATCGTTGCATCAAGTTAGACAGAAACACAATCCAACGTGAAATGCTTTGTAAACAGATGAGGCGGTGAGGATGACATTTACAAAAAATGGTCTTGGATTTCTTTATCTCGGACCTGTTTGTACATTTTGCGAATTATGATTTGACAGGCCGAAAATGCTTTGTAAGTTCGTAGGTATATTTTGATCCAGCTTTTGATATTTATTACGTCATCGTAGCGCAATAAAGCCAGATTTTGATAAATTATTCCATTTTACGGCAGTTGCCAAAACGTTGGTTAAAACTTGATAACTGTTTTTAAAACAAATTGATAAGGTATACAGTAAAGATTATTCCATCCATTTATTTATTCTGCTTTATTTTTGGAATCAACTATTGAAGCTTTTAAGCCCATTTGACATGCAGATAAGGCTTAAAATCGTTAGTCAGTTCTAAGTAAAGTACTTTGAAATATTTCTTTGATTTAGAAGCACTACGCATTCGTGTATACTCGAATGAAAATAAAAACAGAAAAATAATAATATTTTTGAATGATACTATCTAACCTTTTTATGCTAGCCGTACTTATAGTGAAAGAATCTGACCCATGGCATTGTGAAGCCCTCCAAAGGATGATTATTAATTTGTCCACCATACTCGTTATTAATTGGCAACTGCTCTTTGGCTTCAGATGAATTATATTATTATTGTTGTTCAGAAAATTCCTAAAATCAAATATTTAGAATGTTCATCTTTTGTGGGGTGGGCAGATTGTTGTGTTGTTCAGTCCTTAAGCTAACAAGGTACCCATTAGATATGAGTTTAGGAATCCAACAAATTAGTAGTTATGGTTGCGGTGCTATACAGGCTGTCGCTTTGCCTCCTGGTCAAATTCAAGGTGGTATCTATATTAATGATTCTCGACCCGAATCGTTAATAAAAAGGGTAGGTTTTTTTTTCGGAAATCGATAAGCGTAAACCACCCCCTAGTTTCCATACTGTCCGTAATTATACTGTGGCATAAACTTTTGCGTTTGTGTGTGACGGCGCGTTTATAGGGCTAGGAACAGACGGGCTGCGTTTTAATACGGGTGGTTTACACTTACCGATTTCTGTAAAAAAATTAGAAAACTTACCTTTTTTTTATTGATTCGGGTCGAGAATCATTAGTATAGATACCTCCTTGAATTTGACCAAGATGCAAAGCGATAGCCTGTATAACAGACACTCGGGTCGATCTTCAGGTAAAGCCGCGCTTGCCTAGGTTGGTCTGTGGATGGGAACATCCATTACATAACGAGTTTCCTTCGTGTCTCGGAAAGCACATTCTCTTATAGTTCTTGAACGTGGTCAAGAACAATCACAACAATGTACCTATGCAAAACTCTTTTGTTAGAACTACAATAACACGAATACGACGTGACAGTGTTTTTTGATTAAACGAAAAGCTTTCTGGTGTAAAAGTGCTCGATCAAATGCGTCTATTTAGTATAGTATGCTTCTAGATCTGTTAGTCTAGATTGTAGTTTTGCATGTAATGTACATTAGTATTACAAAGAATCCTAAGCTGGGTACACGTCATAATGAGATTATGTTGCACGCTACGCCGTGGATATTGCGTTGTACATTTTACAACCAAAGTATTTTATGTAGTATATAGTCAAGTATATTATTTTTAGTAGTCGCCAGTGCTACTGCAGCGCATCGAGTCCTAGGTTCGAGTCCCATGTCGGGCAAAGTGTTACTGGAATTTTATGTTAGAAATTTCGGTAGCTGGAATTTGGTTTTTTGCCCAGTTGATGGCAATAGGCTCGCTGCCCTATTACATGGTAACGTACTAAGGTACACTTCTTCCTTTAAGGTGCAAGCGCCAGGGTATTTAATTTTATAAATACATACGAGTACGTGTTACAGTCGCGAATCATATTTTTATCAACATACAACCTGACACTGACCTGCAAATTTCAAAAAACACATGAAAATTCGAATTTCGCGGGCTAGCCCACCTGGCGCTTCCCCCTTAAGAGAGTTAACGTCTTACGGCATTTCATACAAATTCTGAAGTCATTTGTTTTTGAAATGACTGAACCGATTTTAATGAAACTTCATACGCATGATAGATACCAATCGATATATTTTTCAAACAGTGGAGCAATCGCCATACTACGTTTGTTTGTTTTGTGGGAAAGTACGACTGACTTGTGTACCCTTAAGTAAGAAATACAGGCATGATGTTACATCATGTTATTCTCCTTTATAAATCACTTCATCAAACAGAATCAACAAAACATTCTTCTCTCTTATCACTTTATTAAAAAACCGAAAAAATCCCTCTCTACCCTGTATTTTAACCCCTTTTCAATCGCGCCAATCTTATCGCAATCTTGACTTGAACGATACAAACGAGTGTAACATCAAAATGTCCTCCCTAATCAAGTTTAAAGCAGTTAATACCGGTTCGTACACCCTATCTATTATGTTGTGCCATCTACCCTTCAAAAATCCTTGGTAACGGCCGTTTAAAATTTCCAAAGGTGTATTGATTTCTGCCAACCCTCTCGTGCTCGTGAGGGTTGAAAGTAAGGGTGCGTTGTCAATAGTCAATATGGTATTGGCTTGGGGACGTGTATCTGTAGCTATAATCTTAGTATAAGTATAAAATGTATGTGTAACACGTGCTGTTGAGGTGTTTATTTTATGACTAAATTCAAAAAAATTATAACCTCTCGCTTGAAATCTCCGATCGGATAAGCTATGATTAATTCTCACATAAATGAGCCTACAGACTGGTCTAGTATGGTCGCAAGCGCGACTGCTGAGCCCATCCGATCATTGCCCGATGCGCGAATCGAACCCAGGACCTCCGGATCCGGCAATGTGTTATTGGGGTTTTCCATCACGAATTTTTCATTCTCTGCCTCGGAGTCTGGATTTATGCCCGGTTGATGGTAAAAGGCTCGCCCCTAATATGGGACTCATACAATCATAATTACTGGCGCAAAGTGGGTGTACTTGTTAAGTACACCTCTGCCCTCTCTCTCTGCTACCCTTCGTGTATTACAAGGCGTGATGTTATGTTATTAATGAGCCTAGAGCCATCAGTCGGGCACAAATTTAGACTCTGGGGTGCTTCTGAGATATTCCGTTCCAGGGAACCGAACCGAAAAAAAGCTTTTAGAGACTTATTTCACTCACAACTAACACGGCTACTAAATAAACGTCAGAAGTCAGTGAAGCGGTTCCATTTTGTCTTTTGGCTTGAAGAAAAATTTGCTAGTACCTATTTCCATTTTAAAAACCACTCATGGATTAATTGACAACAAAACAACAACATACGTTCTGACGATAAAATACATCATTAACTGCCTAGCCATTTCCTAGGGTTAGCTTCAGTTTAACCGGATGTAACCAAATAGCAGTATTTTATATGGAAAGACTGCCTTTCTGAACACCATACCCCGTGGCAAGACAATAAAAAACAACACCATAAAGCCTGTAATAGTACACCCACATTTCGCCAATTATGTTTAAGGGTTTAAGTCCCACATGTAAAAGGGGGCGAGCTTATTGCCGTGAAGCGGGCACAAATCTCGACTCCGAGGCTGGTACTGAGAAATTCCTGACGGAAAAACCCAATAAATATTTGCCCGACCTGCAAATCAAACCCAGGACTTCATGCTCCTTGCGACCACCACTAGAACAAAAAACAGTAAAAAAAAAACCAAAAGATTTTCAATAAGTTCAAGCCTCCAATATCTATTATCAAACCTTCACTAGCAGACCTCACACTCGATTACATACCCTCTTTCACCACAAAAATATAAGCATGACTGCCCTCTTCAACTCAAAAAGGCCAAATCTAAATGACTTCGGGCAGCTGAAACCCCTAACTTCGATAGAAAAAAAAACCTACATGGTTGAGCAGATCACCCTATGAACCAAACATGGTTGCTGAGGCGGCAAATTGATTCAAAAATATACCGTCAAATTGAATTGCAGTGACTGAGTTAGGTACGTTTTAAAATGTTTCAAGCGTGACGTATGGTGAATTGTTTTGTATGGACCCTTTTTAGGGTTCAGTAACGGAGGGTAACCTACGGGACCCTATTACTAGGTAAGCCTCCGCTGTCCGTCCGTCTGTCTGTCAGCGGGCTGTATCTCATGATCCTTAATAGGTAAACAGTTGTTATTTGCACAATATGTGCATTTCTGTTGCCGCTATAAAAAAAAAAAATTGAAATTAAAGGGGGCTCCCCTCCTACGATAGTACGCAACCCCTCATGCACGAGTCCGACTCGCACTTGACCGGTTTTTTGCTTCTGCTGATGTAGGAAGACCTTTGGCACACGAGGCCAAATCAAGTTAATCAACATGACAATTAAGCACTCCATAATTCAGCATCTGCGTATTTAAAAGAAATAGTAATAATGTTGAATTTCAATCTGACGTTCGAATTTCAAAGTTCCTACAAAAACTGTTGGAAATCGGAGGAAAAAAACATTTCGGGGGTCACTTACAACCCTGCTACCAATTACTGGTTTAGCTCACAATAAAGAAAACGAAGCAGATGTGTTACGGTACCACCTAAACAGAGGAGTATTCAATTCCATCCCATGATATTTAATTTGTTTATAGATTTTCGTGACTACACTAGAGCCAAGCGATGAAAACTCTTAAAAGGTAACATAGGCTTATAGAGCTTCCATGAACCATAGAGAAATTAAAAAAAAAAACTTCTTCACTAAAGTGTTTTTTTAATAAATCCTATAGAAAATTGTTTCCTTTTCCTCCATGGGCGAAGTAAAAATTACATTGCAAAGAGCGTATCAAGAGAGGCGATATTTTATTTACAGTTTTAATTAGTGTTTATTTATCTGGGTAATTAGTAGCTCTAAACTAGGGACGTTCATTTTATTTAAAAAACAAGAAATGTTTTGTTTGGGTTGGGTTGTGTAGCCGTCTCGTGGTGAATTTGAAATAAAATTCCTTTGAATAAAATCCGCAGTTTATTGTACAAATGCAATTAAAAAGTACCTCTACTCCAATTTAAGCAACTTTCACGAAAACGAAGTATTATATCAAGAATAAAGAACCCAATACTATGAAAGATAAAACAAAGCTGAAAATTCTGAGGTCTGTCAAAGTTAAACGTTACACTGCTGGACCACGGGTGCTATTTATATGAGAGGAAGTTGTTCAATCCACGGCACAGTGTCGTCAGTTTAGTGTAATGCTGGAAGTGGCAATACTGTTGTCATAATACTTCAACATACTTATATATATCGGTGATATATTGGCTTGAATATATCAGTGATCGCAGAATGTTATAATTGGCGCTCAGAACAGTCCAACCTTTTACCAGTGAAAGATCAAAGATGCGGCAGTCATCAATACGTAATTGCATGTATTGATCCGAACTGAAATAATTGGGCTCCAATATGTAACGGAATCCGACGGATGCTGCTCTTTATTACATTTTAATGGGTCATGTTAAGTACTGATATGCATTTAAATGTATACTTTTACAGACGTTATCATTGTGTTGCAGATTTTCAGAAAGATCGTGTTATAAAACTGAAATGACGTTGGAGAGGTCACCTAGAAAGGCACGGTGATGACCGGTGGAGTAAAACTGTGACTGAGGGGCGTCCAAAGCCCCGGTGAGCTATGGGCTAGCTCGCCGTCCGTCCGTCTTATGACGACAGGCCGTGTCGACGGCGCGTTCGTGTTCCACGCGCGCCTCAAAGAGAGTCAGCAAACAGGAAGGGGTCCGAAAGGACCGATGCCTGCCAGGGTTGCGGGACTGTTCGAAAGAGATACCGCGGCCCTGGAACACAAAGGGCAAAGGAAGGAACATGGATGGGTTTTAGTCAGTAAAAGTCTGACACTCCCTCCTGCTCAGCCCAGAGCGGGAGGGGTTATTTGATGATTTACCATCCGGAAAAAAAAGGGCGTCCAAAGCCTAGCAGAACTTATTTGCTGGTCGTTCGAAGGTAAAATGGGCAGACGTATTGAAGCCAGGCAATTAGAACATAGATAGACCGTGTTTTAATTGCCTGGTTAGGTGCCTGCCTGGTAAATATCGTGGTCAGATGCAAAAGCATATAGAGGTACATACCCTTTAATACCCTAAGTCAAGCTATCAGTGATGATGTGTGGTGTCCTTTTTTAGTAGGCTGCTTGCTTATTGTATTTTTTCACGTACAAACGTTATGCCAGTCTTGCTTGAATCATCATTGTCCTGCCCATATCCCAATTTATTTGGGGTCAGTGCAGCATTTTTCCATTCTTCTCTATTACTCGTCATCTCAGCAGTCACCTCCTTTCTAGCCATATAATCCTTCACACAGTCTATTCATCGGTTCTTTGGTCTTCCTCTACTCTTATGGCCATCTACATTCATATTCAATATTTTCCTCATTCCTCCGCATCACATGTCTATACCACGATAGCCGATTACCACACAACTTGCTTAAACATAAAACAAAAAGTAGGTACCAAAGCCAAACATAATCAATTTGTAATTTCTATAAAACCCTCAATTACCAATCAAGTAATAAAATAAAATAAAAAAGTAAACATCAATAACGCTCAAAAATTGAACGATTACTGAACGAATGTCTATAGTCCGTTCTTCGTGAACAAGCCATCAATTTCAATAAAACGCTGGAGTGAGACAAAAAATGACGCAATCAATCATTCCACCCGTCATTTTGACGTCGCGTTTTGGGGTGGCCAACGCAACGCTTCGTTTCAAAAGTTTCCCCATATTATTATTATTTTTTGGGGTTGCACCATTTGTTTGTATAGCGATATTACCTATAATTTTCTCGATGGGTGCAATAACCCACCGCGTGTCATTATTTTGATAGACGGAGGGAGAACTTTTATCGTAAAACAAAGAGTACACATAGTTTGGTCAATTTATTGTTGATTGTACCTTGGTATTGACACAATAGGATATTAGGTCTAGTTGGTACCTTCAACATCAGTTGCATCATGCCTTTTCGCCCCATATATTTTGACCACTTATAATACTACAATTTTCACAATGCACTTCGTGAGGAAACTGGCATGTCCTAGAACCAAAAAATTCGAACACATGTCTACCAACCCGCACTGGACCCGTGTGGTGGTTTAGTTATTTTTATTTTTTAATTGTCTTTTTTGTTTTTACTTGGACACTATTAACGTGCACAACTCGCTACATCGTTCTCATATAGTATACCATATCTCAACATAAGGTTTTTGTAACAATATGCTGATTTAAAAGAGTATCCATGGAGTTTCTTGCCCGTTCTTCTCCATAGAGATCTACGCTAGGGAATGGGCAACTACAGTACTTTCACAGTTTTTATGCCTTGTGACTGGGACTGTAGCTACATTTCATTGTTATCTTTGTTTCGACAATTCAAAAGTGCCTGTAACTGGCCTTCTTGAAATAAATGCTTTGGTTTTTTATTTTGATTTTGTGGGGTTTGAATCGATAAATATCAGCCATAACTCTCCATTGTCCTCAAAAAAATGAAAAATTACCCTGAACAAAAAATTTAATAAACACTAAATTTTCAAGCAAGTACCGAAGAAAAATTACTTTCTAACACTGTTTTCAGCTTTCACAGTTTATTACTAAAATTCCATTGGCACTTACGGGAGATCTTTCGAGATTTTCAACTATTGCTAGCTAGTATTAGTTGAAAATTACGGAAGATAACACGTACCTAAGTGTTAGTTTAAGTTTACATTACTTTCTATTTCATTTGCCTCTTATCTTGAGGAGAACATCGTGAGTTTTGTCCTAGAACCAATAATTCGAAGCCACGTGATATCTACGAATCCGCACTGGGCCCGCGTATTTAATTAAACTCCACCCACTCTTTCCCATAAATAGCCAGTGTCCCAGCAATGGGAACGTGGTAATTATGCTTATGGCGTTTGTAGAAAAATACGTAATGAAGTTTGCTTTAGGTTGCGTTTCCATTAGAGATGAGCTAGGATGCGAGGCGAGAGATGTATATGAAACTAACCAATCACATATGTAGCTAGAATAGTTCAAGCGATATTATTGCTTACTTTCACGCACATCCATCGCTACGCATCCTCGCTCATTTCTGGCCGATAAGCAGCCTTAGGATATGCCTTCAATTCTTGGTAATAAGACTTGATTATCAATTAACTTTAGCCAATAAGCAACTAGGCAAGTAAACACAGCTAGGTGCAATATTATATTCGATTATTGTAAATATAGCTTAGCAACATTTAACGGTAGGTTAAGAAGACACGATCGCTTTCTTGTTCTAAAGTTGTTTACGAGTATTTAGTTTTATACTGCGTTCCCAAGAAGAAAAATGTTGCAACCAGAATCTTAAAAAATAAAATTTTGACGACATGGTATTTAAATTAAGTCTTCAGTTGATTTCACCAGACCAGTTCTAGTAAAACAATCAGTGTTATGTTTTTTAGCACACTCTTTGATTCCTTCAAGTATCGTGCCCACGAATATTTTTCTTAACTAGTTAAAAGATTATTTTCGCCAGATAACTTTATACAAAAAATACCATCATATCGAAAATACAATGTCACTGACCGGACGGGTCATGTGCTTGAGACAATGTGTGTCTCGGCCCTTACAGTTATCCCAAGCTACATAGCTACGGAATGTCCAGATGCATTGGAATGACAGCCCGAAGCTATAAGCCGAAACTATTATTGTATAGTCATAGCTCTATTAATACTGAGTAAGCCTTAACATTAAGGCAAGTATTTGAGTGCAGTATTATTGGGTACTATCGGGAAACGTTGTGTAAGTGGAGATGGTTTAGGGATCAACGTTACAAGAGGAGAATAGTCTTGATATGGCTGTACATTTTGTACTGAGGAAAACCGGCCAAACTCGAGTCAGACTCGCGCATGAATGGTTCCGTACCATCGTAGTAGGCGAGCTCCTTATAATTTTTAATTTAGTTTTATTATTTGTTGTTATAGCTTTTTTATAGTAGTTAGTTAGTTTTCCTATAATCTGTAGGCAAAGAACTATCTTTTGTATTTTTTCTAAATTTTCGGCCCTTCAAGATATAGTTGGCAAAACCTTTTTTTTTAATTTTCTAATTTACCCCCAAGGACTGTAATAAGTGTTGAATGTGTGATTTTTGTTATTTTTACAAACTTATTTTATCGTTTAGAAAATTACCCAAATAGGTTTAATTTACAAAGATTTTACAACAGGCAAGTTTTGTAACTAAGAACAATCTTACTTAACACCCCACACATTACACCTAACAATCACAACCCTGACAAGAAAAGCAACGAACGAAAACTCAGAACGCAATTCCAACGAATAAAAACAATTTTGCAAAAACATTGACCGCACCGCAACGACTATTAGCCATTACCGCGCTCAAGCTAGTATGGCTTCACCCCGTTGCGCCCGACTGTACTTCCTAAGGCTTCGAGGTAAGTAATGAAGCAGCCGCTTGTTTATGGTACAGTCGAGTACTGCAGCGGGCTTAATTTATTTTTGCTATTAAAAATAAAAGCGAAGAATTCTGTGGCGACTTGGGTTTAAGAATTGGTGGATTGGGAGTGAAATATTTGGTACAATATTTGGTCGTTGAAAATGGACTTTTACTAATCTCGGCATATAAAAACAATACGAATCTCACGATATTAGACGTCAGTCAGACATTGTAACTTTTGAAATTCAGTTACAAGTATTTTACAAAAATGGTAATTTTAATTTTTACATTGTCAGTTGAAATAAAAATTGAAGTCTGTTTGTAATTTTAAAATAACAGCTTTTTAATGAATATATATGAAAGTATATGTATACGGTACTTATAGCAAAAAAACTTTTTTTTTTTAATTTTTATCTGTCTGTTTGTTTGTCCGGCTGGACCCATTTTGACGGGGCTTTTACTGGCAGATAGTGACTTAAAATAAGGGCTCGGTGCAAAAAAAAAACCTTGAAATTGTTAGCAAAATACGATTTAAATCAGAAAGTAATATTTTTTTTAATAATTTCACGTGGACAAAGGTAGCGGAGTACAGCGTACAAGTCGGGTCGTGTCGAGTCGTCGTTTGAGAAATAAATATATAAATAATAACTGATTTTAATGGTGAAAACCATTAAAATCAGTCCAGTTCTTTATAACCATAATTTACCGTTACAAAACCCAACAAAAAAGTGAACTTTCTAAAAACGAACACGGCGACAAAAGTTTGACATGTGAAACAATGTTCACAAAGACGCAGAAGCCTAGCAAAAAGAAGTTGACCCAAACAAGCTGTTTGGTGTTTACACCGCGACTTAAGTTTTGAAAGAAAAGAAAACGTGTTTTTACAACACCGTAAAAGTTGTACCTACAACATTTACAAAAGTAATTATTATTTTATTTTTATATGACTCAGTAAGGATAGTGTTTTACTGAGAAAAGAAGGAACATTTGTTCGATATTCGTGCATCTACGATGATGAGTCAGATCATCACGACGAATTCATAGGTCATACATAGGTCCGTAGGTCGCTTCATAGGACTCGAGCTCGTACCCTTAGACACGTACCTCGATTATTTCGGATTCAAATGCGTCTTTGTCATCATACTCTTGCCCTTATGCCAATTTATTTGGGGTCGGCGCAGGATGTCTTCTTCTATATTTCTCTATTACTCTCGTCATCTTAGCAGTCACCTCCTTATTGCCATAATACCATCCTTCACACAGTCCATCCATCGTTTCTTTGGTCTTCCTCTACTCTTATAGCCATCCTCAATCATACTCAAAACTTTCCTCACCACGTTTTCCTAATTCCTCCGCATAACATGATCCGTACGAAGCCAACCGATTACCACACAACTTATCAGCCACCGGCGCCACTTTCAAAGGTTAGGCTACCACACGAGAAAGAAAGAAAGATCACGTCGAAATCCACAAGATTGAATAAGTAATGCATAGATCTACAAGATATCTATGCGATTGCTAAATATTTCTAACACTTGCACTTAAATCATTCACTCTTCGCTCATTCACTCTCATATTTTGAAAGTTTACCACAAGATCAGAAATGCACCCACTTCAAACAGTCCACCGGCACGTCTTCCACAATAGAATTATATAAGCATACCCCATAGCCGGACACTGCCCCCTAAGATACAGGCCTAGCCTAGTTTAGGGGACAGGTTGAAACTATTGTACCTACTTATTTACCTATGCTAAATTAGGAACTTCAATCTGTATACAGTGCAATGTACTTGAACTTTGTGGTAATAAATAAATTATTATTATTATTTCCTAGTACGCTACTTAGATGGACCACCACCTTGAAGGTAGTCTGCCAAACCAATCTGCAGACGTCTATTAGGATGGCGGATGACAGTTTGTCTCGAATCTTAGTCATGAGGATACGAGGAAGAGAGAACTTAGAATTTGAGTGAAAACAGATTATGGAAAAATATCGTGGAGCATTATAGAGAAATACTACCTAAGGCCTGCGGCTTTACCGCACGATCTCCGGCGAGGCGGCGAGCCTCCTTGCCGGATTGCCGCCATGGGATCTGGAGGCGATAGTCCTCGCGCGCCTGCACGAGTGGCGCGTGGAGGCACTACGCCGGGGGGAAACTCCGCTGCCGCGGCAAATTGTCGCTCAGCGGACAGACTTCCGGCGTGATCTCATGGCGACATGGAGAGAACGACTGTCGCAACCCCGTGCAGGGCACGCCACTATAATGGCGGTAAGTCCCCTCTTTGAGGAGTGGCTGGAGAGGCGCCACGGCGCCCTCACCTTCCGCCTGACGCAGGTCCTCACCGGACATGGTTGTTTCGGGAGGTTCCTGTACCTAATCGGGCGGGAGGAAACGCCCGGGTGTCACCACTGCGAGGATCGACCGGAGGACACGGTGGAGCACACTGTGCAGGTCTGCTCCGCTTGGGCGGAGCAACGCCGTGTCCTCGTAGCGGCGATTGGCGGCGGCGACCTCTCGCGTCCGGCCCTGGTTCAATCCATGGTCCGGAGCGAGACGGAATGGGACGCCGTCACCTCCTTCTGCGAAGCAGTCATGCTAGCGAAGGAGGTGGCGGGACGTGAGAGGGAGAGAACCTCACGTCCCAGCCGCCGCGGGAGACGCACCGGGCGTCGGGGGCCACGTGGTGGCTCCCGGCCACCGTAGACGCGGGCCTGTGGACGGTGAGCTATGGGCTAGCTCGCCGTCCGTCCGTCTTATGACGACAGGCCGTGTCGACGGCGCGTTCGTGTTCCACGCGCGCCTCAAAGAGAGTCAGCAAACAGGAAGGGGTCCGTAAGGGCCGACGCCTGCCAGGGTTGCGGGACTGTTCGAAAGAGATACCGCGGCCCTGGAACATAAAGGGCAAAGGAAGGAACATGGATGGGTTTTAGTCAGTAGAAGTCTGACACTCCCTCCTGCTCAGCCCAGAGCGGGAGGGGTTATTTGATGATTTCCCATCGGTAAAAAAAAAAAAAAAAAAAAGGCCTGCGGCTTCGCACGCGTTTAGTACGATAATTGTATCCCGCGATCGTATTACCGGGATAAAAAGTATGTTATATGTTAGGCCAGGTTATTAACTATGTGTGTGCTAAATTTCATCCAAATCCGATCAGTACTTTTTGTGTGAAAGACTAACAAACATTCATCCATCCTCAGAAAATTTGGCATTTAAAATATTAGTAGGATTAGTAGGACAGGATTTGTTTTATTTATTAACATCACAAACTTGAACCTTATAAATTAAAATACTCAACAAAACATTCTTCCACTACACTTCATTGAAAATTCAAAAACAAAAACTATATTCTTTTTGCAGTGCCGCTCATTTCGCTCGTGCCCGGGGCTCTAAGCTCAAATGCTCCTTCCATGTTTGATTCTTATTTACAAGGCGGCAAAAGTAAATTACGTTCCAGCTTCGAGCGATTGATTGTTCTCGGCAATCCCTCGAGATTGCGATTGCAAGTTGCAATTTTATTGCAACCTCTGTTCGACCGTACTAAGAAGTAAGGATCGACTTTGTTCCTTGCGTGCGTTCTTTGAGATGATGATCGCTGGCTCTGCGTGGAAAGTTTGCTTTTTTGATTAATATTTGAGAAAAAAGGAATTTGTAATTTTTGCTTTGTTTCAGTAGCGTGCTAAGCTGGTCTTTGTCTGCCTCCTCAGTGCTATGGGATAGTTAGATGTATGCAAATGAGTAGATTGCCGTGTTGTGAATTATGATGCTTCTGATAGTTTGTTTTTTCAAACCGAAAATATGTTTTACATGAAGAAGAGCCGACTCAAAATGAAGTGGGATAATGCAAGGCAAGATCATCATTCTCTAACCTATATCCCAAATTATTTGGGGTTGGCGCATGTCTTTTTCTAGGCCTAGGCTGGTCCCAACTATGTTGGGGTTGGCTTCCAGTCTAACTGGATGCAGCTGAATACCAGTATTTTACATAGAGCGACTGCTTATTATTATCTGACCTTCACAACCCAGTTAGTACTGGGTAATACAATACCTCTTGGCAAAACTGGTTGTCAGACTTTTTGGGCCACTGACTGCCTGTAACGACTGTTAAAGATCTATAGATGACAGCCGGGACCAACGGCTTAACGTTCTTTCCGAGACATGGAGGAAACTTTGTATGTAATGGGCGGTCACCCATCCTCAGAGCAATCTAGGCAAGTACGGCCTAAGCTAATGACCGACCCGAGCGGCTGTTCTTATTTTGCCACGAGCTCCTCTCTTACATACTTTTTTATTAGTTTTCGTCTCAGTAGTCACCTCTTTTGAGCCAAATCACTTTTCACACAGTCTATCCATCGTTTATTTTATCTTCTCCTGCTTTTACAGCCAGCCACATAAATTATAATCAAAACTTTCCCCACAATGTTCTTTTGCAAGTCTTGCTCATATTGTAGCAATACAGAACGAAAGAGAAAATATATTTAAGTAGACCAAAACCACTTAGGTAATTAAAAGTACCCAACGAATCGTCAAAAAAATCCGTAGGTAACCAGTTACCTAAATCGCAATAAAATAAAACCCTAAAGTACTGAGCTTAATACAATTTTAAGGATAATACGCGAGCACTCGTGGTAAGCTCGCAAAGTCGGGCAAATGTTTCCCGCAAATAAATAAAGGTGCGGAATTTCATCTGGCATTTATAGACGTGGCTGTACTTTACGACTTTTTTGTTGACTGTACGCGTGAATTTGTTCAGTAGATCTGTTAATGTGGGAAAACGCAGAGTAGTTTGTACTATACCTAATTAATGAATTGGGAGCTCTTGTAGCTCACTACGGTTTTTAGTTCTCGTTCTAGTTTTCAATATCTATGAATTTAAGATGTTTTAAATAATAATATAACCTTTAAATATAACCTTTCCCGTTTGCTAATAAAGCCCGGATTTTATAGCAAGACCAGAGGAGAGATATGTTGTAAACCAGCAATAGAATTTCGTTATTTACACTTCTCGTCTCCGCTTAGCTTAAATGAAAACAGTTAAGTAGAGAGGAGAGGAGAAGTCTCATATTTGTTTAGGCCAAGCACCACCAATAGAATTTCGTTATTTACACTTATCGTCTCCGCTTAGCTTAAGTGAAAACAGTTAAGTAGAGAGGAGAGGAGAAGTCTCATATTTGTTTAGGCCAAGCACCACAAATAAAATTTCTTTATTTTCACTTCTCGTCTCCGCTTAGCTTAAGTGAAAACAGTTAAGTAGAGAGGAGAGGAGACTTTTCATATGCGTTTAGGCCTAGCACCACTAATAGAATATCGTTCTTTACCGTCGTAAGTAAGTAAAGAGGAGAAGAGGTGTCTCATATTTGTTTAAGCCAAGCAGGCAACAGCACACAGCGGAGATCAACAGAGACGTGAGTGGAATGCGTCAATTCCTAAACTGAGCGTGAGTAGTTTGTAACATACTGTACGCATCTCCGCACGCAGCTTCAGTGGATACACCCTAGCTCCTAAGAGAGTCTGGAGAGTGCGGGTAGAGTTCAGGCCTTATGCATTATTTTATCCTCGTCTAAGCTTGACTTAAAAACAAGATGAAAATAAATGTCTGGCCGCCTACATGTAAATTTTATCCGCCTCAACGGTTGAAAGGATTCCAATAAAATCGGGTACACATAGGCCTAGGATAGCACATAGAATAATAACCCGTACACTTTAATCGCCCATATTTATGTTTTACTAGCTGTTCCCCGCGACCTTCGTTTACGTGATTTTATTACTTTCCTTTTTGAATTGGATTTTGTCGACAAATTCAAGGGCATTTTTTTTTTGCACGGAGCCCTAATTATTTTACTAAAATAAAAGTAGTCTATAAACCTTATTATATCAGCTATCTGGCAGTAAAAGTCCCGTCAAAATCGGCCCAGCCGTTTCGAAGATTAGCCGGAACAAACAAAAGAAAGACAAAAAAAAATGTTTTTTTGTTATAAGTGCCGTATATATTTTCATTTGCATTCAGTAAAAAGCAGTTATTTTGATATTACAAACAGATACTTCAATTTTATTTATTTGTATAGATTAAAACTCAAACAAGCGTAAAAAGAACACTGCACAAAGGCGGACTTAATGTCTGAGGCATTTTTTGGCAGTCAACTTGAGTGTTTTCAACTTATCACATAGACAAAGCCGCAAGCAAAAGCTAGCGTCCTATAAAAAGCATGATACCGCTATCATTCGCGCCAAAGCTAAGCAAAGTTTCATTTTCTGATTACATATTCTTCTCTTCTCGGATTTTGACCGACCAAGAAGCGAATAATGAATTCATCGTCCCCCGTAATGAAATCACAAAATTTTCACTTGCTACTGAAATTTAATTATGAATTCCTGAAAACCAACGTCTGAAACGTTCGCCCAAGTTCCTTTGGAATCGTTTAATAGTTTCTTTTTGACCGTTTCAAGCGCTCCAGTAATTATTTCAGCCAAGTCTTGAGCTTATACAGTATTTTTTAATTAATTTAATCGATAGTTGCTCTCTTTATTTCTATGGAAATAATTTGACTCTTTTTTATCATGTCTTGAAACTATTTCTCTCTTCTTAGTACAAATATCTAGCATAATTATATTTACAGAACTGAAGTACCTTGGAATATTGAGTCAACAAAATAAGTATAAACATCATCAACAATCCCTTTGTTGATTATTATGAAGTTATGCAAGTTGTAAACGACAGTTCACCAAGCATTCTGGACATCAAACTAAGTAACTTTACGCAAAAAATATTGCTGAGAACTGACTTTTTTTTTGGGGTGAAAAATCACCTTTTACGGAAGGAGTCAATGTAACGCACTCAAAACATTGTGCTGATGGATGCATTGTATAGTACAGGGGTCGTGGATATATTTAAAGTAAAGTTATAATATTAAAAACTTGAATTAAAAATAAAACTGACGAAAGTTGTAACTTTGACCCCCAAGCCCCCAATACCTCCGTAACTAGAAGATTCCCAGGTATGGACTAGACCAAAAAAAATAGTGCAATTTCGGGAAAACAAGTAGCTTTTGGCTTCGTTAAATACTTTTACACCCAACAAGTGTAGGTTCTACGCATTGAAATAAAAAAGAAACTCAAATATCATTTTCTAACATAGTAGCGAATTATATTTTCCTGTATAGGTAACATAACTTCTATTGTACACAAAGGAGTATGTTTTAAAGATGTTTATTTTTTTATTTACTACCTGCAACAACGATAAATAAAATAATTCTACTCTATTCTGCTTCTACTGGCATAGTAGCTACTGCACTGGGTGACGCCGCAACCCAAATGCTTGTGACGTCGATCAACGTCATGAGTACACGTTGACGTGACGTCGGGGACTGGCGCAATTTATCTATTGCTTAAATGACTCCAGCGTTGCAATATTGCGCGTAGCTTTGATATGCGTTACTCATTAACTGTTGACATGAATAGTATTGTACTTATGTTGCCTTGAAAGTGTATGCCGATTAAAATTGATCGTGGATTGAAGTATTATGAGCTGATGTTAAACAACTTGACAGTCTCGAACTCGTACTCTGTTATATACCCAGTAATTTCATAAGTCAATATAATTTCATGTTTGTGCGAACAGGCACAGATCAATTTTTTTTTTATAAATTATTATTTCGTTTATTCATTTTTCTTTCCTAATTTTAATATTTTTAAATATCTTTTAATTGTTTTTTCTTCTTATTATTATATTATTACAGTTTAAAACATATTTGGTCTAGTTTTATTTTCCAGGAAGAAAACAAAGGAATATGTTTGAATGGGCGAAGCGCCTTTACTCATAAGCTTATAAGATCAACCTGCTTTACAACATAATAATGAAATTAATGCTATATTTTAAACGCAACTTGATTAAAACGTATAAACAACTACCTACACCGGAGTTTTATTAAAAAAGTATTTACATTTTAAAGCAGTATTGCATAACCTGCCGTAAATTGTTACAAAGGAGCCAGGGATAGTGAACATTTTTATGAAATACCCATCCGAAACGAGAGGGCACGATGCAAATCTACACTAATATTATAAAGAGGAAAGATTTGTGTTTTTGTGCGTATGTTTGTAATGAATAAACTCAAAAACTACTGCGCCGATTTCAAAAATTCTTTCACCATTAGAAAGCTACATTCAACCTGAGTAACAGGCACCCATGCGAAGCCGGGACGGGCAGCTATTAAACTATAAAGCAGATTCGGAAAGAGTAATCTTAGGGGTGTGGTACAGACCGACACGAAATCTAATCTGTTTTAGACCCATGCAAAACTTCAACACCTACTTGACCCAAAGGATGGGACACCATGATCATTTTTACAAGGTTTTGCAAGCTTGCAATGTTTGTATATTATGTTTTTTTAGGTCAAATCTTGTAACTGTACCGATTTTAAATCAGTTTTCCCCAACCGATTAGGCTAAAATTTAGCATACACGCTTAGGTTGGATGACAATGCATGGTGAGCTAAGGACGTCATTCTAAATCCAATATAGTGGACTCCCAAAGCTAGTGGACTACTTATTTTGTATGCGCCCGATGATATGGGTATCAATTAAAAGGATTTGCTTTGAAGAATACGCCTATATTTAAAAACTTGTTTATAATTGTTTATTTACTGTAAGCTTGTTACGCGATTATGATGTTGGTTCCATGAAAACAGTTGTTCAGTTTGATGGTGTATACCACACCCTCTTATATGACTACACTTTGCTGGTACAGGCTGTAGAATAAGCTAGCAATACAAAATAACACAGGAGTAGCTTGGATATACAGCTCGTCTTATTTGGATGTACTCCAAAAAAGTTTCCCTAAAATAACCGAACTTACATTCCCATCTGCCGAGTTCGCCACCTAAGTGAAAAGTTAGAAGCAAAATTACATTTCGTCGCGCCAGTAAAAAAGGTATATTTCGGTATTTCCACGGCACGTCCGCGTTAAGAATATAAGAGGCTTAGAATAACGCAATCCGCGTGTTTTTTCAGAGTGTCGCGAGAATTTCTTGGTGTGGGGTGCGTTTGTAACTTTTTTCATTCGCGGCCGGATCGCCGTGAGACTGTGATACTCAACCTGTGGTGGCGGGTGTAATCATATTGTGTAAGGTCCAGTTTTTCATTAGAATAAAGTTTGTAGGGCTAAGATTATACTAGGGTCCATGTATGGACCCTAGCATAATCTTTACGGTAGCTAAGTGTCCCGAAAAGTGTTTTTTTTCTAGCAGCATGCATGAAATTTTATCGTTATTTGTAGGACAACGTGCTACTCGAATTATAGAGGTCGCGGGTTCTACGGGAACGGAAATATTTAAAAACAACTCAACTTCTTAATTTCGCCAGTGTACGAAGATTGTGTTAAAATCTCACTTGGCTGGAATATTGTGTTAATTTTCGATTGCGATTAGTTTTTTTTGTCACAAAAATTATTTTGATTAGCTCGTTGTTATCGTCTTGACGACAAAACACCATCAATGGTATTTGTATATTTTATAAAGCTGTTTCTTCTTTATTGTGTGGTTAGTGCCTAACTTGGTGTCCAGAGTTTAAACTCGTATGCCGCCATGGGCCTCTGACTTGGCTTTACATGCCGTCGAGGAATATCTCTCAGGCATACTGGCCGAGAGCAGCGGTAGCCCAATGGTTATGGGCCCCACTTACGAACAGTAAGTTGTGGGTTCGACCCCAGGCAGGCGCATTACTTTGTGTAATTTATTTCATCACCACTGCTCTCAAAAACCGGTGAAGGAAAACATCGTGAGGTAACCGGCATGTCCTAGAACCAAAAATTCGATGACATGTGACGTCTACCAACCCACACTGGGCCCGCGTGGTGGATGATAGCCCATTCCCTCTCAAAGAGAGGAGGTCGTGCGTCCCAGCAGTGGGAACATTATATGGTGATTATGCTTTGCTGGTTTACTCACGATGTTTTCCTTTACCGAAGCAAGTGATAATTATACAAAAACCTACTAAATGCGAGGATCTTCCAATGTCCTCTATCCCAAAAAATCTTTGAGCAACGCAGATCTAAACTTAAAATCCGGGTTTGATTTCGTTCGGCCCCCATAACTGCTACTTATACACAGGTGGTTCCCCTTTTTCACAACTTTATGCAAAATAGTATTCGACTTTAATATTTCGTGGAAGGTATTACGTTTTATAAATTACTTCGCGACGTGGCCCAAAACAAAGTTTTCGGTTCGAACTGGGAATTTTTATTCAAATGAATTAAAACTTTCTCTGTAGGCATGCGATCGAAAAGATTGTGTTATAAGTGTATGGCTGTATTGGTGAAGATGTTTTGTTGTCGCTTGCTATGTTTATGTTAGTTCAGTTTATCTAAAAAAATCTAGTAGGTATTTTTAAGCTGATCATGATTTTATTTGAATTACTTGTGCTATACAAAATCCTACTTCCCACTATAATCCTACTAATATAATCCTACGTGAATGTGAAAGTTTTTGAAGATGGATGGATGGATGTTTGTTACTGTTTAACGCAAAAACCACAGAACGGATTTGGATGAAATTTAGCAAAAAGATAGTTTATAACCTGAATTAACACATAGGATACTTTTTATCTAGTAGTATGATCCCGCAGGACAATTATCGAACTCAACGGGCAAAGCCGCGGGCATGAGCTAGTTAATAAATGTGACCAAAGTTTTGCAATGTCACCTAGAAAATCGGATAAAGTTCTGGTTATTTTTATGACAATAATCTATGTTAATCAATTATTAAATGATGGTAAACTTACTTATGTGCGCCAGCTTGCCGACTTTAAAAAACCTGAAACATAAAAGTTTTGATAAATTTGTGCCCTTACATAATTTCTAAGAGGAAAATCCAGAAAAATACATTTACATATAAATTGGAAAGGAGAAGTATATGCATCTGAGGCAGAGAGTTATTACTTACTATCAATTAGTCTAACTTCCGTATCTATAGTCAAGTTATGCAAAAAAAAAATACGCAATAGACAAGAATTTAAACCGAAAAGTGAGAACCGCCAAAGAACGCAAGGCTAAGAATTCTTACTTTTAACAGTTCTAACTTCAAGTAATTACTAACTGTAGAATACAAATCGTATCATAAATAATTACTTTTACTCAAGCAATCAATTTGTCTTGAGATACGGGTGTTAAAATCAAAGACTTTCATAGAAGTTACCATAAACATAAATTGCATCATTTCATCATCCAATTAAAATAATGAAATGCCCAAACACATTTACTTTCCACGCGCGTACGCATAATTACAGCCAAAATTTTAATTTAACAATCTGTCAACTGTCAACGCGTCAAATACACGTCACGCGCGGCTCACTCGGAGCATTCGCAATTATTATCGCGGCCATACTGTCGGGAGACGGTGGAAAACGATGACAGATGCTCAGTGGAGATCAAATAATGAATAAAACGCAAGACTAAGGCGGTTTTCACCCCTGTGCTAACGAGAAAAGTTGAGTTTGGCTGATACGCTCCGAACCGCACATTTTACTCTTTTTAGGGAGTGGTTTTGGTGGGGTGGCAAGCGATTTTATTTTTTAGTCAGAACAAAAATATTCAAACGTCTCAATTCTCATTGACTTTCCATAGTTATGGCATAAATTAATATTTAGAATACTGCTATTGTTTTTATTGCTTGTATGTATTTTGATTTTTAATTTGTTATTTAATAGTTTTGTCGATTTTGTGTTATTGTTATGAATATTGATATGTTTTTTTACTAAATAAATGAATTGAATTGAATTACAATCCATACTGCCTTTTCCTAATTTCCTCATCTATACTAATATTATTTATTAAGAGGTCAAGTTTGTGAGCTTGTGAGGTTGTAGAGGTAATCTCTAGATCTACTGCACCGATTTTGAAAATTCTTTCACTAATAGGAAGATACATTATCCCCGAGTACGATAGGCTATATTTGCAACTTGCCCGTGGGATAAGTTCCGACCAAAACGCAAGCGAAACCGCGGGCGACAGACAGCTATACAGGAAATACATTTATAAAACGCTATATTATTATGTACTAGTTGCTTCCGTAATAATTGTAATTTTATTGTGAAATTATCAGAGAAACGGTACACATCTAACTTTGAAATTCATAGTTACCGTCTAATCACATCTTAAAAACCTAACAAAACCATGACAAAGATTTCCCATAGCCGCAAAAACTAAATCCCACCCGCTCCGCTCGTCACCCACAAACGCAGACTCATACAGAATTGCCGCTCGCGACTGTCAGCGTTTCTAGTTCATCTGCCTCGTTAGAGCACAATTGCCGACGTGAAATTAAAACCACCGCCCATCTGAACGTACGTACACGTCATTGTGAAATGTTTGAAACGCGATCAGTTATTGTTCACTATTTAAGTCCCGTTTTTGTTCATTGTTCTGGAGATTTTGATTTGCGGTCCATTGACGGGTTGAGGTTATCCCTTTGTGATGTATAGTCGGATTTTGGGATGATAGGGTTAATTAAAGCTAGATATTTAGTTACGTTGTGAGGAGGTCGGTGCTGCCGCAGGCTTTTCTTTTGTTTTGCAATGTGTAACTGCTGAATAGTCAGACGAAGCCCCATGAATGGAAAATGGTTATTGTGTCTTACAGCTACAATAGAGAAACTATACTCAGCTAATTAGAAACAAAGATCAAGTTTCAGCCCCCTTAGGAGAAAGGTGAGTTATTTAAATACATGTTAAGGGACAGCCCTCCACAAACTGACAGGGTGCGCTCAGCTCCTTATTTTGAATCATATTCCACCGGAATTTTTCTCCGAAAATCATTCATTTAATCATCATTATTTCAGCTAGTATTCCTTTATTTAGATTAAATTCTCTGTACGCAGCACGCCATTTATGAAATACTCTAACGAACGACGCGTGAAATCAGCTGTTCATTTCATGCCTAGCTACAGAGTTCATCGAACTCATCGTTGCGCTTGCCGTTCGATAAGTGCCTTTTGCCACGGTAACGATACATTGCGTGTGAGGAAATAAAACAAACCAATTTTTTCGGATTCCCATAATATACCTGAAATAATTTCTTGTAGGTACCGGCTATCTTAGTATGATATACAGAAAACACCCCATCAGTTTGTGGAGGACTGTCCCTTACACCCTGTATGTGTGTAAGAACAAAGGTATACGTCTAAATAATTATGTGCGAATAATTTTAATGGGACTCATGTAACGGTTGACAGGACAGAAATAATGAAAAAATACGGGTTGCGCCGACCCCAAGTAATATGGGACAACGACAGGAAAATGATGATGCTGGATTAGTGGGACTCATAGTGCCTAATTCAGATTAGAATAATGCTGCCTGGCAGCAGAAAAAAGATGTTGAGAAAACTTCCCTGAATCCAATTGGCCATAGTATACACGGCTACACATCAAGATATACATTTCCAGTTTATGCTGATCTCGCATTGTATAGGATTTCCATACAATGCGAGGTCAGCTTATACTGGAAATGCATAGCTTGATGTGTAGCCGTGTGTACAACAGCTATTGGCTATTTTTTTTTGGCTTGGAGATCTTTTGTTTTAGAAACATAACTTATCATAACCGCCTGTAATCCCTGAAGGTTTAGGCAGAAGTTTACTCAAAGTGTACCTATTTCGCGCTAGTAGTCCTTTATAATAGGAGAGTCGAGTCGAGTCTATTGTCATCAACCTGTCCACAAATCCTGGCTTTTCCGTAACAAAATCTACAAAGCCTGTTACTATAGCTGTCAGCCACTCATGTCATTGTAATCAGCATGTGTCAGGTGTCTGCGACAGTTAGCGGCTTGTCACGTGTTGTCAACACGCCGTCTAGTTTCGACAACATAATGTTGATTGGCGTCTACGTGCCGATGAAAATCATTGACCGAAAGTGTCAACGGCTTTACTTTCGAAAATTATTATCATTATGTGTGTGAGTACGTCTTAGACAATTATGTAGAGGGTGCAACGAAAATCATGCAAGTAACCATTGGTTTAAAAGTCACTAACTTCTTCATTCCTTGACTGTACCTACCCAACATTATAACTGACAAATGCTTGCACTGACTGGACAGGTCCACTCAAATCTGTGTGGTTCTGTCTTAAAGAGACCTTCTCAGACACTAATC
Source organism: Eugnorisma glareosa (assembly GCA_947578425.1). Lineage (NCBI taxonomy): Eukaryota > Metazoa > Arthropoda > Insecta > Lepidoptera > Noctuidae > Eugnorisma > Eugnorisma glareosa. The sequence goes on along the minus strand of OX387969.1, from coordinate 16,980,742 downwards.
TGCATAGTCCTCATGTGAGTTAAACAAGATTTTGTCTGGACTTTAAAAGAGACTATGACCTCTGAGTTTGTTTCGGCTGTTTCTTCTCAGAGTAGTCAGGTACGAAACACCGGCCCCATCTAGTTTAAAAAAAGAGACGTGTACAAGTGTTTTTAAAAACCTATTTACAAAATAAACATCATTTATCATTTATAACAGCTGTAACCTACCCTGTTTTCCGCTAGTAAAATGTATTTAGCTTCTAACCATGCTTTCCTTGTAATAGTTTTTTTTCTTGTAGTTATTCTTGTAACGGTGCTTGTCTAAAGATATTTTACAGGTTCCCAGCAGAGTGCGAGAAAAATTGTATAACATACTTGCTGTATTCAGATCGCTTGTAAACAAACAAGTGCATAAAACCTATCGAAAAATACACAGGTTTTACGGCCACAACAAATCAGGAACGGAAACCAGTACCCTTAATTGAGCAAGCACCCAAAATCTTAACCTTCATGAATCAATGATCAAAACAACATCTTAAAACATAAACATCTACCAAAACATATCTAATACAGCTTAGCATCATTTTGTCTATCCCCTCAGACACCCTTACAAGTCTCCCCGTCTGTCTGTACAGCAACAATCGTAGTAATTATAGTTGGAGTACCGGCAGAATGATAAGTACGTTGTTGATTCATCGCGAGTTGTCGCAAGTAGTGGGGGGAGTGCAATGTGACATTAAAAATGATTGTGTTAATTGTGTAGATTCACTTTTTGAATCAAGTGATAACGTGTAAGAGAAATTATAAAGACGAATTTTTTCTTTCATGAAATATCTGTTTCATAAAGAACTAAAGTTTCAAAGATAGTGTGTGCTCATCTTAGAGCGCTATGAAATACAAGAGGCATTAGAAATAATTTTCTTCCGAATAACTGGTTGTTAGATGTCAAATTAAGCACTTATAATACAAGAGCAACGGTGGCCCATTGGTGGAGGCACCGACTTACCAACAGTAAGTCGTTGGTTCGAACCCAGGTAGGCGCATTACTTTGTGTAATTTATTTCATCACCACTGCTCTAAAAACGGTGAAGGAAAACATCGTGAGGAAACCGGCATGTCCTAGAACCAAAAATTCGAAGACATGAGATATCTACCAACCCGCACTGGGCCCGCATGGCCCGTGTGTCCCAGCAGTGGCAACATTATAGGCTGATTATGATTATGCAAATGCTTGTTTTGATTTTGTATATTATGAACTTATTACTGATCCCGTCAAACATGTTTTACTCTGACACTTAAATACAATAACGGATGTCTCTGATGATATGATTAATAAAAGAGAAGCATGGAAGAAAACAAGCTGCACCGATCCCAAATGAATGTGTTAAGGGCAGGAGAATGAAGACTCAAATAAAATAAAGTTGAAAACCTTTTATTTTCTAGATTTTGAAGAGTTATATGGCTCACTGGCAGACCCCGAGTGCGGACTTCTGACGCTTCGTTAATTACCAATTTTGTGCTCCAAAGGTGAGGGTGGGAAGGATGCACGTATTGCACGTATCCATGAGTTTCCTTTCAAGGGAAAGTGAAAGTGTCCTTTCATGAAGTTTTTCATCGACTAATAGCTCTTCCAGGCGTTTTCGATGAGTCTAAATTAACGACTGTAATTTGAATTGGTCAATTTGCGAACTGGACCATTTGCTAATTGGACAATTTGCGATTTGGACAATTTGAAAATCGGACAAATTGCGAATTGGACGTTGTGACAATTGGACATTTTGAGCCCACTGGACATTTAGCGAATTGGACATAATGCGCCCAAAAGTTATTTTTCTAGGTGAAGGCAATGGGACCTTTTATATACCATACTTAAACTTATATGACAAAATGGTACACCGCTGCCTAGCCCATCGAGGATAAGATGCTTGATTTTATGTTATTATTTTAGACTTTATTAGATTAAAAATTGTTTGTGAAAATTTATTTATTAGTATTATAAGAGGTAATTATAATTTTTCCTTTGAAAGAGGAAAACATACATCGAAAATAAGGCTTCAGCAAAAATATCTGTATCGAGTTTTCGCTTATAAACCAAACTAAACACCATCGCTATCCGAAAACGGAATTGAAGAATACTGTTTAAGTAATTCAAGGAAGAATTGAATTAATCATTATAACTCGAAAATATTTTTCAAGTGAGAGTTAGTAATAATACTTAAGTAGGAAGCTTTTTCGAGTGAATGCTGCTACGTCGAAGCAGTAAGCCGATTAAAATCCCCAATGAGACTTATATGGGGCGACACACGGTGCTTTTCAATGAATAGCCTTTTTTGTGTATGGGTTTTGCTTTAAGGTCTGCTTTTCATGAATAGCATGGATTTCTCTTTCAGAAACAGAATTAGTGTTGAAAAGTAATAAAATAAACTAGTGTTTAGCGTAGGAGGCGTTAAGAAAAATATACCTAAAAATTTAGGTATTCTTTCTTTTTTTACGACTCCATCTCATTTTTGTCTTGTGTATTTTTTTTCATTGACTGAATTACACTGAGCGACTTTTATCTATCTACATAAGAGATCAAACATCAGGACATTATTTTCCAGCTTTGAACACGTAAGATATTTTTTTACTTTTTAATACACAAGCAAAACAAACCCACATTAACCTTTTCATTTAAACATTTTAGTACACAAAACTGCCCCTAAAACATTTAGTAACACTGAATTAAATTTAGTGACCACTAAAGCTGTTTTATGAATAATATTTGCGAAGTTAAAACACTAATTTCACAAATATAACAGACTAAGGACTGCTAAAGTGCGTTGTTCTGAAAACAAAGCAAGGTTCAAAGAAACCATTTACATTTGAACGTTTTTATTTTGTCTTCACCTGAAGATTGTTATATTTTTAGCAACCTGATGCAGCAGACAGTTTGGATTTTACGATAATTGTAGCAATTGTGAAACGAAATGAAATTTAAGGATTTTATCAACATAACAATGATCGTGCTACGATGAACGGGCAAAGAATTTGTCACAATTTATTTAGAAGATATTAAAAAAAATCCTTTAAAAATTATCTTTAAATTGTATTTTAAAATTTAGTTTTTCAACTACATTTTTGTTATTTTGCATGATTGTAAATTATTGGTTTCTAAGTCCACAAACCTGTTTTACAATTCCCTATTTTAATTATCAACTTTTTTTTTTTTAATGTTGACTATCCTTGGACGAACTACACGTCCGTATGTCACACAGGTTGAGATGGAACCGTTCTGCTTCCATAGTTGTATAAAACCCTATTTTATAACGCATAAATTGTGAATACTTAGGGGAACTTTGTTCCTTAAGTTAAACTTATACCAGCTCTGATTAAATATTCCTTTGATAAATTATTACATAGGATTAGGTATCTATTGATTCGTATAAAGGCAAAAGGAAGCCTTAATAACCTCCTGTCATAGGACAAAACCGAGAAGTTTTCATCTCTTTGGGGATAGATTTGCTAAAAGAGACTGTAAATCTAGAGAAGTTAGGTCGAATTTTCAATCTACCAATTATATACGTTTCAAATAGACCTCTTTAAGAATCCTCTTCGAATTCTTTGGTCCAGTGGTCGCAAGCGCGACTGTTGAGCATGAGTTCCTGAGTTCGATTAGGCTTTCCCATCAAAAATTTCTCGGTAACAGCCAGGAAGTCTGGATTTGTGCCAGATTGATAACAATAGGCTCGTCACCTTTGACATAAGGCCTAACATAAATGGCGAAATGTGCGTGGTGGCTATTAGGTACGCCTCTGCCTAATCCTTGACGGATTACAGGCGATAATTATTATAAAATTAGAGGTTGCCATTTTTGAACTGTCATCGAAATCTACCATGACACACGGACAACTAACCTAGCAGAAAAAAATAGTTTTAAAGTATATACAATTCTGCTTACCTCTTGAATCGAAAATAAGTTGCTTAGATGGCAAAGTCTTCTGCTTGATAAAGTGTAGAGTCACGGTAAATTCAATAAGAATCAACGCGACGTATCAAACACTAAAATTTCGTACAAAATCAAAGATAAAAATCGAAATAAAAAAGACTACATAAAATATATAAAAAAAACACACAACACAAAATATGTAATAACTAAAATTTTAGTCACATTGCTCGGCCATTTATCTCACAACTGAGAAAAAAATAATGACATGGAAATGTCACGTTTTTTTAGGAATGGATATGTTTCATCTTTAGTTGCCAGTATCAGTTGTGATTTGCAAAGTATTTAATCGCTATTTTAATATTATGAAACTTTTTATAAGAAGTGTATTGAACATTTTTCTCAGTATTATTTATGCTGTCGCGCCATGCTAAATACTGCATTAAGTTTAATTAGGACAAAGTGTTATTGGATTTTTCCATAAGGATATTCTAGTAGCAGCCAGGGAGTCTGGAATTGTGGCCGGTTTATGGCAAAAGGCTGTTGTATGGGAATTAAAACATAACTAAAGAAATGTGGGTGTTGGCGACATGGAGAGAGCTGGCGACATGGAGAGAGCGACTGTCGCAACCCCGTGCAGGGCACGCCACTATAATGGCGGTAAGTCCCCTCTTTGAGGAGTGGCTGGAGAGGCGCCACGGCGCCCTCACCTTCCGCCTGACGCAGGTCCTCACCGGACATGGTTGTTTCGGGAGGTTCCTGCACCTAATCGGGCGGGAGGAAACGCCCGGGTGTCACCACTGCGAGGATCGACCGGAGGACACGGTGGAGCACACTGTGCAGGTCTGCTCCGCTTGGGCGGAGCAACGCCGTGTCCTCGTAGCGGCAATCGGCGGCGGCGACCTCTCGCGTCCGGCCCTGGTTCAATCCATGGTCCGGAGCGAGACGGAATGGGACGCCGTCACCTCCTTCTGCGAAGCAGTCATGCTAGCGAAGGAGGTGGCGGGACGTGAGAGGGAGAGAACCTCACGGCCCCCGGCCACCGTAGACGCGGGCCTGTGGACGGTGAGCTATGGGCTAGCTCGCCGTCCGTCCGTCTTATGACGACAGGCCGTGTCGACGGCGCGTTCGTGTTCCACGCGCGCCTCAAAGAGAGTCAGCAAACAGGAAGGGGTCCGTAAGGGCCGACGCCTGCCAGGGTTGCGGGACTGTTCGAAAGAGATACCGCGGCCCTGGAACACAAAGGGCAAAGGAAGGAACATGGATGGGTTTTAGTCAGTAGAAGTCTGACACTCCCTCCTGCTCAGCCCAGAGCGGGAGGGGTTATTTGATGATTTCCCATCGGTAAAAAAAATAAAAAAAAAAAAAAGAAATTTGGGTGTATTATTAGTTATACCTCTGCCTAACTTTTCTGGGATTACAGGCATGATGTAACGTTATGTCTGAAAGGTTAAGCAAACCATTGTGCTGATTTAGTAATAGATAGGTATTAGTACCCTACCGCCTAACTGAAAAAATGTCTGAGGTAGTTGCGCGGTGCGGTATTGCCTACAGATGGGCGTCAACACCCCTTGCGCTCCTTTGGCATCGTCTCAATTGTAGGGTATACACATTCTTACCAAGTTATATCTTACTAGCGGCCCGTCCCGGCTTCGCACGGGTGGACATAAGATTTTTTTAATATTTTTTATGGCCTATGTTACTCAAGGTGAATGCAACTTTGTAATGGTGAAAGAATTTTTGTAATCGGCGCAGTAGTTTTTGAGTTTATTCATTACAAACATACACACAAAAATTCAAAAATCGTAAAAAAATAATCAGCTGTCCCATATATTTGGGTCGAGTAGGTACTGAAATTTTGTATAGGACTGCTGATTATTTTTTTACGATTTCGATGGTGGTCCCATAGAGAAAGTTGTTCAGTTTGATGGTCTGTACGACAGTATTCCATATGATTATACCCTTTCTGTTACACGCTGTATATAGTGTAGATTAGTGTAAACTACCCTTTAACTCGGTTGAGGTCAGCTATCAGTTAGTGCATGCAAAAAAGGCGGATAATGTTATAATAATATTCTTTATTCTATTAACAAACAAAATAAAAATAAAAACATTTATTTTCATTCGTGTTTCCAATACTGTACACTCATCCTCTGAACAAATTTTCAGCGGTATCAGTCTATATTGGGACTAAATAAAAACGAGCCGGATTTTTCCAGCGCACGAAAATGCAAATCGAACGTACCCATCTTTATAAAAATGCAAAAACGAACCATGAAGTTTATAATCGTATTTTATCAAAGTCAAATCGTGTTTCGACATTGTGAAAGCTTTGGGCTTTGGCGTAGGGAAAGATGAGCTAAGCTATGCGAGTGCGTAGCTTCATAAATATGACGAGGTTACTCTTTAGATTAACTTTAGAGGCCTTTATATAGAAAACCTTTACAAAGACGCAAATATAAGCTGAAACGGTTTCTATGCTTAAATAAAAGGTACATGTTTAATGAAAACGCAACCGTTACTGCAAACCACTCCGCCCAATCGCAATGACAGAACGTCATAACATAATATCATTTATTTCAGGCTACAAAGGCCCAAAACTAACTTTTTGTTTTCATTACCCTGTACTGACCCACTGTTAGGAAAAGGCCTACCCCAATTCCTAAAACTAACATAATATATAAAGTAAATACAAGACTTATAAATAGGCTGCGAGACTGTTCAGCTGCGGGACTTTTCGAAAGAGATCCCGTGGCCCTGGAATACAAAGAGCAAAAGGGGTCAATTGATGATTTCCCAGCCGAAAAACAAAACAAAAGACAACGACAACGAACAACGACATGACTGTTTTCTATGTACCGGAACATCTTTATTGGCCATGCGGCATAGTATCTATCAGCCCTGCTGATAATATAATTTCATTGATGTTTTGAAAGATAGAAAGAAAGAAAAATATTTATTTGGGACAAGCACAGGAACAACAAAAAATAACAATAAAAAAAGAATCTAAAACTAAATAATAAAAAAAGACCTGTGCGAGGCCAAAAAGGCTCCTATCTCAGCATGATGCTGCGATATATGAAAAACAAATACCGCAGCGCTGGTATTCTGATAGGGCCCACTGTGACTTCACGGTCACAACGGACACACAATACATTAACACAAAAAATAAAATAACATAATATTCACTTATATAAAATAAACACTGTAAGTATACAAACAAAAATTATGAATGAATGTTTTGCAGGAACATAAGAGGTTGTCGGCTGCATTACTGAGTTACCCTGTAGGTGCCTGGAATGTGAGGCCTCGAGCCGGGGAAAAACATTAAAATTAAGCGACTACACGCTAAGGGCACCCCCTGAAAAGCCACTAAATACGACAAGGCCTGTGGTTGAAGAAGAACTTTTTTCTTAACATAATTTAGCTTCGCCACCACTGGAATGATAGCTTTCCACCTGACCTGATTGCATCGCAAATTGTTCATGAATAAATAATATCAAGACAGTATACTTAAGGGGAATCACTCCAACAAAACTGATTGTGTATGTAACGTAATTTCTTTACTTTGAAACGTTTAACGTACTTTGTTTTATAAATAGGAGAAAATGTACACTTTTAGCAGATCCCTTTGGTGATTTTGCAGTCCATTAAGTCAGTTTTATATTGTTTTTTTGCGGAAATTGTAGACTTTAAAATTCAGTAATTTACCTAGTGCCGTATTCTCGTGTAGGTAAACTAGTATTATTAAGTACACGAAATGGTATTGCTTGTTATTGAATAATTATGTGGTATTTGCATTAGAGATCTGCATATCTCTGTTGACAGTTCATAGTGATCATCACTTGGCGAGTTTTGATATACAATGACCGTTCTTGTTGGTTTCAACTGACGTTACCCGTGCAGAACTGTCATTGTATATCAAAACTCGCCAAGTGAAGATCACTATGAACTGTCAACAGAGATACGCAATAGCCCTGCTGGTCGTTACAGGTAGTCAGCGGCCTGAAAGTCTGACAACCGGTCGTACCGAGAGGTATCAAATTACCCAGTACTAACTGGGTTATGGAGGTTAGATCGGCAGTCGTTCCATGTAAAATACTGGTATTCAGCTACAATTCGGTGTGACTGGAAGCCGACCCATATAGGCAGATGATGGATTGCATTAGAGATCTATGCTTTCTATCTTTTCTGACTGACCGATTTCTTAACAATTCAAAAGCTAGTAATTGGTTTGATTAAAATAAACGATTCGTTCAATTAAAAAATTTCAAAGTTTCATATCCTTCCACTTTACGAAACGCGAAAAATATCAGATCTTGTGTTTTTTTCAAGATCGCCAATGGAACAACTGGTGTTACACACTGGTGTACATGGTGAGAGCGAGTCGTATATGTACAACGCAACTTGCTAGGAAGCTGATATCGTCATTTTCTCGACTTTTTCAATAAGTATTGCTAAATTGAAGAAAATTTTATCTAATGGCTTCTTCGAGCGTAAATAGTATTTTTTCTGTTTGGTGTTTTATAATTATAGTCTATTTGAAATTTTCCGTTTCATTTATGATTTATATACTACATATGGAAACTTGTAATTGTCCATATTTTGTTTAAACGATTACTCACTGTCTGTTTAGCTGTAAGTTATCCCAAAAAAAAACGAAATAAAAAAATAATTTACTAAGAAATAACTTTATCTATGTATAAAACGACCTAAAAAGAACCTCACCAATCCTAGCAGTCTAGTGAAATAACAAGTCGTATCCATAATCGTAGAGAAGCCAATTTATTTGAAATATTGAATAGAAAATTCAAATTTTAGACGGCCAATGCAAGGCAGTACTGACAACCTAGTGAATTATTGAAGAGGTTGTAATGCAGCCGACATGCCAGTCTGATGTAAATCATGCATGTCATAGTTTGAAGCCTCTTCAAATTTTAATGTCTAGACCGGTCTACACATAATCATTTCAACATGGTATGGTCGCAAGTCAGTTGATATACGAAAACTTCTTTTACTGATACGGACTTACGGACCAGTGTAAGTGAAATTGTTGAACCCTAGAAGCGGGTGTACATTTAATAAAAACTAGCTGTTACCCGCGGGTTCGTTGGCATATTGGTCAGAAATTAACCCACGGGCACGTTGTAAATATAGCCTATACTCGGGGATAATGTAGCTTCCTAAAAGTGAACAATTTTTTAAAATCGGTTCAGTAGATCGAGAGATTACTCCCTACATACAAACTTACAAATTTTACCTCTTTATAATATTAGTATAGCAGTATAGATAAACTGCATGCTCGACCAACACAAGTTAGGCTTAAGTTTTCACCTTTTCAGTCATGAGGTATTTTATTTTTAATTCACACATCCGCATGGAGTCTTAAGGAATCGTCAAGTATAAAAATGAAATCGGATAGTAGTCGTGCCGTTGATAAATTTTGTATAGCATTTTGTGTAAGGATTTTCCTTAGTTACAACTTTCATTTAAAGAAGAAATAAACTAAGAACTTGATCTTCAGCTGATTGAATTTCAAATAATATAATCAGTTGAGAAGATCAAAATTGAAGGGTAATTGAATTTTTTATCTATTTCATTACTTAGAATCATCTTACGATGGATAAAGTAATAATTAATGTTGAAGTATTAAATGGCACTTGAACAATATTTTCTAGGTTGATTTGAGGAAATGCTGGTGGTCTTTTCTCCATACAAATGGTCTCGCCTGTTATCTTTCTGTGTTATGACTTTAGTTACAGTAAAGATTTTTTATAGTAAAATGAAATATCAACTTCTTCTATGTCCCTATGTTTTTGTTTTTGATCTTTATAAGGTATATGATACGTAATCTTTATAAGCACTAGAACTAGTGCTTATAAAGATTACGTATCATATACCTTATAAAATGCTCAAAATTGCTTAGAGCACTGTCAACAGAGGCTAAGTAAAAAAAGAAAAACATAAAGACACAGTATGTATCGTTTTTATTTAGTTTATGAAATATTTTCTAAATTGGTCGAATATTGAAGAAGGAAATAGTCGAGAACCTTACCTCGAAATATGACTTTTTACTTAGGTTATTCAGTCGGATCTACAGTTGTCCTTATCGCACCAATGCCAAAATCGCTCTCGCAGAGCAATAGCAATAGTTTCTCCAAATACCTAATTTATAAAAGTACCACCACCACCCGCATTGCCTCTTAAAGAGGTAAAATTTTTATGGTGTAAGTTTAGTTGATGGGAGTAATCTTCTGAACTCCTGATCCGATTTCGAAAATTCTTTCACTGACTGGAAGCTACATTATTTCCAAGTATCATATATGCAGGATGTTTTCCTGGGATAATTTCTGACCATAACCCAAATATTGAAGTACCCACTGATCCACTGGCATAGAACCACTGACACAGAACAATTAATCACAATGTTAGGTCCCAGTTGGTGGCCGCAGCGTCAGTAACGTTTGTACTGCATCGAAACCTTATGTATCTAAGAGAGGTACCACACGATGCGTTGTCGGTACGTGCGACAGAGCGTAACGCATCGGCAACGGAGAGGCAACGCAGCGCAGTATCTATCTATATAATTAAAAAGCAAGTGCCATGTGAATGACGGAGCATCACTTGAGGGCAGTTCGACCGATTTGCCAGATTTATTTTTTGTTGTGCCTAACGTTTGTATGAAAGAAAATTTTGATTATGTATATATTTATTTGCTTTGCACTTGGGCGAAAACCGGAGAGCATCGCTAGTTGTTTATAATATTGAAGGTTCTTAAAATGCAACGACGTAGTCACGGCATCATTGCGTTGCGAGTTGCGATACTGCATTGGTCGTGTGAACTCGTGTGGTACTCACTACTGTAGCGGAACTACAAAGATTACTAAAGCAACATAGAACAAAAAGTACTACAGCGCCATCTATGACACAGACGATGAACTAAACATCGAAATACATGTAAATCCTACATCGCGCAAGTAAAGTTATCCGCGACTTAAGACTATACAGAAGAAGCCCACACAACAAACAGAATACAACAACAACTATACAGAAGAAGTCGGGCAGTAGCCCACTAGACATAACACCCGTCTGGCTCCCTTTTCTATGGGGGATGAAGAACTTTACACCCTGTTCTCCATACCCCCACTACGTTGGAATCAAAACGTTTCGACGATTCAGATTTATGCCACACGGTTTCTACCAACCGTGTGGCTTCAATCTGAATCGTTAACGATACGGCTCCGATTCGATGACAAGTAGGGCACTATAAAAGGCCTGGTTCCAGTAATAGCCCGGTCAATACGCGCTTTGTATCGCCGTATCCAAGTAACTGTCGACCTCATCAACTATTGACCGTTCTGTATCGAGCGGCACACTTGTCTACGATACCTATGGTAATTCGTGTTATTGCCCTCTGTATTCTGTTATGAGGCCGCAGGCATATAATGGGGCTGTTCTGAAGTTAGAACTTTAGTACAGTCGGTTTATGAAAAAACCATCAGGGTAGCTATTTTATTAAAAAGACATTCAATGTGATGAAATGAACTTAGAGGGTTATATTGATGATTTTAATAATTATAACTCTGTAAAGCCATAATATTTGTTACAGTAGTGATTTATATTTTAGTTAACATACAACCTAACAATGACCTTCAAATTGACATCAAAACGTAAGAAAATTTTAATTTCCCCAGTTACCAAATACCCTTAAATAGAAAAACATAAATTTTAAAAGTTTCATGACTCAATTGACACAAAATTTACAGTCTAATCTAGTTAAGATAGATTCCAGAATTAGATTTTGCCATGCCATTCGATAACTAGTATGAAAACGGTATTTTGTATCGCCTTATTTTTTTACTTCTGAACCACTATGGTAGGAATTCGCAGGAATCTATGTTTATTGCTAGTTTTCACCTTTCATGAGTTCCTCCACCTTCTACCGTACTAGGCACAGAAATAGCAAGTTGCTCATGCCGTACAATCAACTGATGGGGAAGCTATTGGATGACGTTGGAACCAGAGTCATCTAAGTGGCATTTTTACCAATACTGAGTTTATTACGCAACAAGCTGTTCCCCGCGACCTTCGTTCGCGTGAAATTATCATAAAAAAATATTAGTCCCATTTTTAATTCGGATTTTGTTACCGATTTCAAGAGTTTTAATTTTTTTGCACGGAACCGTAAATATTTTTTTAAAAGAAAAGTATTCAGTGTATGTTAGACCTTATAGCATTAGCTATCTGCCACTAAAAGTCCCGCCAAAATCGGTCCAGCCGTTTTGGAGATTAGCCGGAACAAACAGACAGACCGAGAGACAGACAAAATTAAAAAAAAATGTTTTTATTATAAGTGCCGTATATATTTTCATTTGCATTCAGTAAAAAGCAGTTATTTTGATATTACAAACAGATACTTCAATTTTATTTATTTGTATAGTTGATGTATAGGTAGATGGCATAGAACAACCATAATTCTTTCATGCCACAATGACCTAAGTGCTCTTCAGTCCTTTCTTCCTTAAGGGATCACGGCATGTCACTATAGAATTAGTGTAGTCTGCAAAGTGAAGGCATGCCACGCTGATCTAAGTAATGGTGCACTTACATACAGTTGTGTCCCCTAGATCACTCTGGTTCGAACGTCGTCATTTTGAGGTCTCAGTCAGTCAGGTTGCAAGCTAACTATAAGAAATTATTTCACAAAAAATACCCATTTTTGACAGAATTAAATTAATTACCCATTCGTAATTCCAGTTACCATTGTCATATTACTTCACAATTTTCTGTAACACTTAGAACATTGACAAGTTCCTAATTTAGAAAGCATTCTACAAACCTGAATTAAATTGTCCTACAATCTAAAAATGTCCCACAGCGCCACCTGCCACATAATACATGACTTACTGTCACAGCGTTATGATTGGCTGCCAAGCATGCGCTGCAGTTACCGACGCGAATAAATCACAAAAATGAGAACATTCTATTTAATAAAATGTCTATGCACAAAGACTGAAAGATTATTCTTAGATTAGTCTTATAATCTAGAGATAGACAAAATCTTGGAACTAGAGTAACCCTAGGTAACTTAACTTAAAAGCACTCAGTTTATTTAAGGACCAGTTTGAGGTTAGATTCACAAAAATTACACAAACATGTATGATTGTCAGAAGCTCTGAAAATCAAACGTTATTGTGAACCATTAGGTACAAAAAAATAATCTTTTTGAACATTTATAATAAACTGATGTATATGATTTTAGATTGATCCACGTTCACACACGTAGGCCGGAGTGCCGAGTACCACGCACATGACCTTTTTGAAGAACATCACTTACAATTCCAGTGGGTCCTTCAAGTGCGACACCTTGTGGTGTTAGTTCAGCTTCAGCCTTATAGATTGTTATTCACATTTTAATATTTTTGGCGTAACCATGTAAACCATTTCAGTAATCTGTACTATTTAGACAAATTATAGGAAAGCTTACATTTTGTGTCAATTTCCACGTTATAGTGCCGTAAAATCTTTCACCATGTCGCCTTTAGGAAGAGCGTTCTAGCAACACACTACACTAACGTTTCTATTCGTACTTAACATAATAGGTAACTGATTAATGTTTTAATAAAACAAGCTTGTACGCGATATAAAATACGCGTCAATGAATCATTGAGAACAAAGAGCTACACAGTGCTTATGAATGGGCCAACAATATAGCTGCAACTACATAATACTATCAGTATATAACAGTATGTAGTGTAGTGCATCATGTCAATGATCCTAAATTGTGTGACTTTAGTATAATTATGATGGTTTCTAGTGACTGTTATGTTAGAATTTTGTCTAATTTCCAATTATTCTCTCATACAAAACTTTCGTACAACAATGAAACAAATTTTCCTGTTACAACATCTTTGTCACTTTCTTTCTTTTTTTTTTTCAAAAATGCTAGTCTTATACTTGGGAATAGGTAAAGATAAAGCCACAGCAGATACGATATCAGCATCACCAGGCATCGGTCTATGTTCGGAAGGAAGCAGTTTTTTTTTTCTGCGACCAAACGCAGACTTTCCAAAACGTAATGCGACACTGGCTTTGTCAAAAAATTGCCCATCGCAACGGCTTTAGTAGTCATCAACGACCTGATATTATTTGATTAAATAATAAAAACACTACACTTCTGACTAATATCAATCTTCAACACACATTTGGTCGCAAGATCAATGAGGCAAGTGACAATACACGTAGGTGCCAAATGTCTTAACTACGTGACAGAATCAATACATCTAAATCCATTGCCACACGCAATAATTAGTTTAAAACATAATGATATATTGCAATACACATAATACAAGTAAAGCCATTACTATAAACACAAGAGGGTAATTAATATCACAGCCTAAAATAGTATCAGGTCGTCGCACCGCAAATCAATGGTAGAGCTCCAAGCTCCAACAATTCATGTTTTAGCGAATAATTTGATGCTAATGGTATTTAGCGAGTGTCATATTGAAATAGTGATGGAGTGAACGAAGTAACTGATTTATGAATTATTTAAAAATTGGCGCAGTTGTGCCACGCAGTGACAATTATTTTCGCGGATAATGTGGTGAGATTGTATCCCTGACTGCTGAATCGTTCATGTGGGTCTGGGTTCGATTCCTTGGTCGGCAAAATGTTATTAGGTTTTTCCATCAGGAATTTCTCCGTAGCAGCCACACGGAGTCTGGATTCGTGCCGGATTGATGGCAATAGGCTCGCCCCCTATTACATGGGACTTAAGCATAACTTTGACACGAAATGTGGGTGTACTAGTTGGTACATCTCTGCCTAACTCTTCGGGGATAATATTCGTGATGTTATGATGTTATGTCGTTTTTAATCCCCCTAATCACCACGATTATCAGCATAAAGACTATCGCCATTTCCATGTACGCACTGTATTGTTTTATTGCACCAATAATAAAATACTAAATCTTCTTCTTGTTTTGGTGCCTTTTTTTTTCGGTTTGGAAATCATCAAATAACCCCTCCCACTCTGGGCTGAGCAGGAGGGAGTGTCAGACTTTTACTGACTAAAACCCATCCATGTTCCTTCCTTTGCCCTTTGTGTTCCAGGGCCGCTGTATCTCTTTCGAACAGTCCCGCAACCCTGGCAGGCATCGGTCCTTTCGGACCCCTTCCTGTTTGCTGACTCTCTTTGAGGCGCGCGTGGAACACGAACGCGCCGTCGACTCGGCCTGTCGTCATAAGACGGACGGACGGCGAGCTAGCCCATAGCACACCGTCCACAGGCCCGCGGGTTTCTTTTGATGCCTTGGGTGGCCATCAACTACGAATATCTTTCTTGTCATTTGCGAGGTGGAACAGCTCAGCAGCACTCGTGATTTCGGTCCATTTGCGAATATTTCTACACCAAGACTTTTATCTCCGCTCAATACCACGTTGCCTATCATTTTTAGTTGCAGTAAGTATATCAGTCTCTCTTCCTTAAAAACGTTTCTGAAGTTAGCTACCTCTTCTTGTTTAGAATAAACTAGCACTTTGTAAATTGTGACAGCTAGGTTAATTTGCATGATTTGAATAAAGTAGCTGTCTGCCAGTAAAAAAAAAATATAATTTAATCATTGGTTCCGGAGATTAATTAGCCCCTACATACAAACTTACAAACAAATTTTACCTCTCTATAATATTAGTATAGACGAACATTAAAAAAGTTTTCAGTAAGCCTTTTACCTAGATCCAGGTCAGCTGTTATTTGTTTGAAAAAGGATTAATTTACTTTATAGTCCTTGTATTGTGTTCTTGCCATCCCATTATGATTAACTGTATTAGATAATCATGTTACCTCTAAGTGTAAGCTTTAGATATTGTAGCGTATAATAAACACATGTTGCATTACTTACGATATTGCATTCAAGTGTCTGGAGAAGTCAAATTCCATTCAGTGAATACTGAAGACTTGCCTGGATGCACATGGTGGATTCTGCATGATGCTGTTGCTCGTGGATCGATCAAGCCAAAAACCGCAGTCCATTGCAGGACATAGGCCTCTCCTAAGCTGTCTCACACCATATCTATGCCTATTTAGGGCAATCATTCCATAGATGTGGGTGGCGTTCCATACAATTCAACACTCTTTACTCCAATGGCATCCATGTTGGAAGGTCCATGGTGTTTCATATCCGTTCTGCTTCATAGAGATAATAATATAATTATATGCTTTGGAATGAGCAACTACAAACCTTTCCGTACTCACGCTACGGTTTTATGCCTTGTGAAGAGACTGAAGTTTCATCCCTTTCTTTGATGATATTTTGAAATTCAGTAGTCTAGTACTAGTAGTCTACCATGAAATCTTAAATCCCATGATCAGTTTAAAATAAATGCTTGGAGTTCGGATTTGACTTGCTATGGTAAATTGTTTTAAAAGAAAAACTTGTAAACAAAAGGTAGAGGTATCATTCAGTCGTTTAATAACCACAAAAAGCTGTACAGAACAGTTCAATGCAGTAACTGTTACGACAGCAATAGCAGTTCTACAGTCATAATGTTCTCGTTGTAGGTATCGTATGGATAATCCGAGATTTTATCGAACGGGAGCAACACACTGCACTCCAATACACAAATTACTGAAGTTATTTAAAAAGCCGCCAAACAAAAGTAGTTTTGCCTCGTCGGCCGCCAGCTCAATGAGCTGTAGGCCATAATAGCCACTGTACGGAGCTCCAACACAGCCAAAAAAAGTTGTGACAGACGTCTTCGATCAGCGGCGGGGACTATCACTGGACATTGTTCACTGAACAAACACTTCCTCACCCTAGGTATCACTGACAGTCCCCTGTGCAGAGCGTGCATGGAGGTGGAGGAAACGGTAGCCCATGTACTCCTCGAGTGCACCGGCGCCGGCGTCACCCAGATACGCGAGGACACTTTTGGAACACCGAGATACCTTGCGGATGTCCTGAGAAGACCGGGAAGTTTCATCTGCTTCTGGAGGGAGGTGGGCTGGTTGGAGTAACGGCCACCATGGCTCACGTAAAATGGTCCACTTTAGGGACTAAGTGCGGAAACCAAACCCTTACCATTAGAACATAGGCCTCTTCGATGACCGCGGTACGAGCTAGATAAAATAAACAACTAAGGATCCACATTAGCCCTCTATTGAAAAAGCTGGAAGGGGCCTGGCGACCTGTAACACAGTTGTTTCTCAAACACCTACTTCAGGCACCAGTCTCTCACAAACGTGGAATACAGCTGAGACTTTTTTTTTGTACAAATTATCTTTAAGTCAGCATTGTGAAGAGAGAATAAAATGATAAATAATTAAAATAATAAATCTGGATGTCATGAAAAGAAGCATTTGCCCAGCAGTGCGGTTATACAGGATGATGAAGGAACAGTTACCATATGACAATTATGTTTTTTGTTAAAAGAAGAATGGGCCTCGAAGTATGGACATCTGCCTCAAGGTCCAATAGCCCTAAGGTTCAGATAATCGAAAAGAACTTTTCAAGGAGAACGCTTGCTAATAACACGACTTTTGGCAATTCTCAGTCCGTTCGGAATTATTGAGCTAAATATGTAACTAGTTGGACAACGAAGTTAAAATTTTCTTGGCAATCAATTAAGGTTTTCTGGGTAACCTATAATCCATTGCAAAGAACTTTTCACGGATAACCTGTGCCAGTAACACGGCTTTCGCCTAGTCTTTGTCGGTTCGGAGTTACTGACCTAAATAGGTAACTATTTGAGCACCTAAGTTAAGATTTTGTGGATGACATTATAATTGGAGAGAACTTTAACTTAAATATTTAGCTTAATTTCTTATATTTCCAGCTCTGTAACTCTTCTCTGACTCTGAATCGAGAGAAGTCGCCCTAGTACGAAATGTTCTTCTTAAGGAGATCTACAGCGTGTAACAGAAAGGGTATAATAATATGGAATACGTTGGTACGGACCATCAAACTGAGCAACTTTCTCTATGGGACCACCATCAAAATCGTAAAAAAATAATCAGCTGTCCTATACAAAATTTCAATACCTACTCGACCCAAATGTATGGGACAGCTGATTATTTTTTTACGATTTTGGTGGTCCCATAGAGAAAGTTGTTTAGTTTGATGGTCCGTACCACAGTATTCCATATTATTATACCCTTTCTGTTACACGCTGTATACATTGCTATATATCTAAACGCTATTGGACGCTAAGGCAATTTTGCCCAATCTCCTTTGTCACGGAGTCAAACAACTGAAATATTCAGGTCATCCCAAGATGTTAGTCACATTCAGTGAATCACCTCGATAAATATGTAGACACGGGAAGTGAGTAATTTTTTTGGAAGCTAAATCATTGCTTTTGTTTTCAAAAATAGGTCATAATATGTTATGTTTTTTCTTAGGTCTTTTATTGAGAATGATGAAACGTATACTAGTATA
Organism: Eugnorisma glareosa; assembly: GCA_947578425.1. Lineage (NCBI taxonomy): Eukaryota > Metazoa > Arthropoda > Insecta > Lepidoptera > Noctuidae > Eugnorisma > Eugnorisma glareosa. The sequence continues at coordinate 16,962,401 of OX387969.1, read as the reverse complement.
ATATTATCGTCATTATATACATTTTCAAGTTGATTTTGCTTTTTGCAATGTAACAAACATTCTAATATATTACATATGTCTAGAGACATAATTCTAAATAGTATTATTATTAATTAATAGTAAGCTGACTTTTTAGTCACTGTTTTGAAAAACATAAAATATCTAAAAAAAAATAAGTTAAAAAAAATCTTTCAAATCCGAAAAACACGCCACCAAATATGAATCGGCTCGTTGCCAACTAAACGCATGCAAGCCCATTCATTTATTCATATCAGTAGGTATGTATGTCACCTATTATATCATTAACTCATATAACGATTCTAATGAGGATGTAGAACGTTCATAAAACCGCCAAATGATATATTTTCAAGATTACAGCATATTTTTTGTTGGCAGTCATTCTCAGAATACTCTCTATTATAAAATGTATAGAGATTAGTTTATGTAAGAGGAAATTGGATGTGTTAATGTTGCCGATGAAAAGTTTAAAGATGTTGTTGAAGACATTTTATATTGGAGAACAAAAGAGTTATGTTTATTGAAACATCATGTGATTTTTGATGTGGGATGTTTTGTTGGGATGGCTTGCTGTAATCTTAACCATTATCAGTCCGTTCACAGTTTTTTCTTAACATCTGACAGCAACTTTATTTCAAAGGAAATAAAGATGACTGTGAGTTTGACCTCTTAGTGGTAGCCACCCGAAAGCGACCTTATTGTGACGAATTTAAGGATCACAGTCGTTTGATAGTCATGCCAAAGTACAGGTAAAATAACTCAAAAGACCCACCTTTATGTGTAGAAATGGATAGAATTTTGAGATAGCTACTACCTTATTACACTAAAATTATTATTTTTTTATGTGGAAACACTAACAAATCTGGATTAACCATCAAACCTTTTTAGGGTTCCATTGCCAAAAGAAAATCGGAACTGTTATAATTTCGTCAGTCCGTATGTTCCTCGTCCGTTTAGATATCACACAGCAGTACTCGGAGACTATTGATGAAAATTCGAAAGAGTTTATATTCATATTTTGTTTGCATTCCATAATGTATGAAGACCATACAAGGCTTAAAGCTAAGTTACAATTACGGACTCTAAAAGGCACAACAAAAAGTATACAATTTATGTGTGAAATAAAATTAATACTGAATCAATACAATTTGTATCCTGTGCATCGCTTAACAATATTGATCTGCTTTTCTCCAAGTTCCTCTGTATTTTCTTAAATTTTCTAAGACCTATATACCTTGAACCCATTTAGAAAAACAAAAATCGCTTTACTGAATTTCCACCATCTTATATGTGTAAGCCAAAGTTTCAACCATTTAAAGACAGGTCAAACGCAATACTGCCCGGAATAAACAAAGCTATAAAGATTTTGTTCCAAATACAAAAATCGTTCCCAAGACTGCTTAGAAAGTCTGTATCGTTTAGGATATCGTTATATAGGTATACTTTTTTGTTTATTCAGAAAGCAATAGTGGGTAAGTGTGGACAATAGTCTGTGAGCTCAAATATGTCCCAAAGGACCTGTTTCGGTAAATATACTCCTAGCATAAGCACATTTAACTTATGGAGAAGAGGCTAATAGAAATAATACAGTCGGATACTTGTTGTAAGAAGGCTTGGAAATACAAATCTCTGAGTAAAATTTTCTGCTCTTTTGGTACGACATACATGTACAGGAATCATCGTTTGTGAGACCATCATTTAATATTTAATAAAATAAATACAGAAATAAAGTTATTAATTGTGTATTATGTGTAAAACGCACTTGGACATGGAGTTGCGGATACCAGTCCGTTATACAATACAATACAATATAGTTATTAAATATGAAGAAGGTGACTGCTTCGTTAAGGAGTAATAGAGAAGTATGGAAGAAGAAGACATGCTGCGCCGACCACAAATAAATTGAGATAAGAGCATGAGAATGATAATGATGAATTATTGACGCAAAAATCATTGAAAGGTCATAATTTTAGCCAAAATGGAATTTGATTAACGACTTCTGACTGACCTATTTGATAAAAGTCAATAACAATAATTATAATAACCACAGTTAACGTTCCTGCGATTTAATGAGTTTTACTGTAATTATTTTATAGAAACTTTATTACATAAAAAAACCCTAATACCACGTTTTCGGAAAACGGTCTTACATAAATCCTCAAAATAACATTCCCTTGAAAAATCCTGTTCAGTGGACCCTTTCAAAACCACCCCAAATTTCCTACCACACCCATCTATTCAGAATGCATGACCATGTTTATTCCGGCCAAAACAATAATAAGCCTGTAGTTAAATCAAGTGTTAAAATGCTCAACTAGACTGCACTAAATGCATTTGGAGGCGTTTTCCCTCAATTCGCCAAGCCGTTGGCGGGTACTTAGGGCTGCCAAGTGCTAAAATTGTTTTTTAATGCCGTTTCTATTTTTAAACTTGGAACAGAAATGCTTTTTAGAAACGAACTGTGTTGAAATCTGTGCTAAGTCGGGATATTGAAAAAGTTATTGAAAATCGTAAGTATTCGTTCAGTCGGTATTAGATTTTTTTTTCAGCCGGGTTTTCTTTCGAAAGCCTTCATGCTAAATTGGCTAGAAATCAAAAGAATCAATTTTTTGTAGCTTGCAAGCAAATTTTTTTTTGTAGTGAATAGATTTTAATTATCTTAGAATTAAAATCTAGTTAGCCTAGTCCATCTGATTGTCAAAACAGCCCAGTTAGCTAATAAACGTCTCACTTTATTCCAATAAATCTTCAAGAAATTCCCCGGTCAAAATTCAAGACGCCTCATAAATCTATACGTTCCAACTAAATCAGAGCATTCGACAACCCTCGGGGCACAGCACAAACTGCACTAATTGTTTTGGAGTCGATCCAAAATATATACTTACCAAAATTTCACTCGTAACACGGTGCATTTGTGAATTGTTTCAGTAATATAGTGAGTGCAAGATAAATGTCTATAGTCTTACATTTATTGGAATTTATAAGCACAACAGCTGGTTCCATTTTGAGGATTCTCAGTGTAATTTGAGATGTATTAAACAAAAAGTCGGAGGAAGAAACTGGATTTATGCCATTGTTTTTGCAGCCTAATTTTCGAAGGCGGGTAGATGGAATACCCTGTATTTCAAAGTTTCTTGTCGACAAATGTCTTGGGATTAATTTATTTGAGGTTCAAAAGAGCCTAGGGTTTCCCCAGAGGAGGCCAAGTTTTGGCGTGCAAAAACTTGGTTGAAAATCCGCTCGAGAATTTTGCTGATATGTCGTTTAGTTTACGGTAAAGGATATGTTATTCTCAAGGATACAAATGACATGAGGGCCTCTACAACGTAAAACTCTTTTTGCGAAAAAGATGATGTAAACATCAAAATGTTTGAGTTTACACAAGCTCCTGAAATACTTATGTAAATCCTTGTGGATAGGCCAAATGCCTTGAAAGCGATTTCCTATGGCTTAGGTCTTCTAGCCTGGGTATGAGATGACTTGGGTAATTTGCGATGAACACGGGCGGGAACTTTATAATGTGGGAATTTGTTTGCAAAACCTAATGAACAAATATTCACGCTCATAGAAGTATCTGTTTATGCCAAAAGCTAATATGACAATAGCAGTGTTAGTTTAGTGGTTTACCGTCGGACTGCCAAGTCATAGGTCTCGAGTTCGAACCCGAAACACGCGCCTCTGATTTTTCGGATTAATGTGCGTATTGTATAATTATCACTTGCTTCGGTGAAGGAAAACATCGTGAGGAAACCGCACGGAACCTGGACGGCAAAACTTAGTAATCAGAATAGGCACTAAACACTCGATAAAGAGAAAAGAAGAAGAATATGACAATTACGCTTGCTAACTTACTCTCAGCAGTAAAGGAAAGAAGAGATATACTGACCTATTCCCAGTAAGGAACTATTGATGTAGATGTTTATGTTTCATTCAGATAGTACGGAACTAATTTATTATTAGATAGCAACCTTACGTAACTATAATGAATACATTATGTTGGATATTAAAACGTCCAGCAAATCAAGTGAAGACGAGGTCCTTCCTGCACTGATAAACTATGCTAGACAACAAAATTTTATGAACATACCTATTCGTAATATCAAAGTACTTATGATGTGTTGTGTGCGTTTTTCTTTCTACTGCGAGAAATTTATTTAGCTGTCCGCGAGTTCGTTTGTATGGAAATCGAGTATGTGTGAGATAAAAAACGCAAGTGCTATTGTAGACTATAATCTATCTTCTTATAATTCAAGAAAATGTAGAAAAATCTGAGTGAGCAAAACCCAATTGTTCTGTAATAAATAAAACCTTCTAGAAACGAAATATCAACAAAAAATTAAGAATAATTTGTGGCAAAGCACAAACTACACGTGAGTCAATGAAATACTTAGTTGCATCATGCTGAGATAGGAGCCTTTTTGGCCTCGCACAGGTCTTTTTTTATTATTTAGTTTTAGATTCTTTTTTTATTGTTATTTTTTGTTGTTCCTGTGCTTGTCCCAAATAAATATTTTTCTTTCTTTCTTTCTTTCATACGATACGCTAGGAAACAATTATGACTTCACGCACTGCTGGGCATAGGCCCATCTTTGCTGGTGCCAAACCATATGCTTCTATGTCAACTTTATCCATCATCATCTTTCTCCTCATCATTCTCTAAGAAGTCATGCTGCACCGACCCGCGCAGCAAGAATTCTTCTTCCATACTTCTCTTTTACCCGCCATCTTAGCAGTCACCATCTTTCTAGCCATATGATCCTTCACACAGTCCATCCATCGTTGCTCTCCATCGTTGGTCTTTCTCTACTCTTTTAGCATCTACATTCATACTCAGTATTTTCCTCAATACGTTTTCCTCAATTTTTTTTTTCATTTTCATTTGCCAGCTTTATCCAACAAAATGTATAAACACTATTACCATAGCAAGTTCAAAATACCACTTCAGTAAGCAAGTGACTCATGGTGCCCATTTAACCAACTTATCTGTGCAGGCGGGAAAATACAGAACTAAAATAAATGTACTAGGTTTGACACATCGATGCAAATTTTCTTGACAAGCAACGCCACTGCGAACTGTACACTTAAAGTGGTCATACTATACTGTGTTTCGGGTCGTTAGGCTTTAGCACAGCGTAGCTAAACTACGCGTTAAACTTATGATCCAGTTCCGGATATAAACGGATTAGTGATAGCTCTTGGTTGCTGCAGTTGACATTGGTTGTTCAGCTTTTGGTCCAGGACCAATTGTATTGCAACTTTATACAATTTTAAGTATTTTTTTTACATTTTGAGGCCACGAAAGGCACCTACGCTATGTTAACCATAGAGTAAGAAGTAAAAAAATCTTGGTTGAGTAACATTAGCGAATGGATCGGAGACACGGGTGGAGTGATTCAAGTTGCAATGCCAAGGATAAATATTCGGAGTTGAAGACCAGCTTTCCGTTAAGGAAGAGGCGACAAAAAAGCAGAAAGATTTTTGTAACTGTAGGTCACACAGTCAAATATTAGTTGACCGCTAAACCAGAAGATGTTTAGCGAGGAGTGGATTAACTTTAATATCAGAAAGAGTGGGATTTAATTCACCATCTATGTAATATCTTGCTGGCTGACATACCTTCCCCATTTGTTCCATTCCGTGTCATATAAATATAAACAATAATGAGTACACCTCTGCCTGCCATCATTAGCGGAATACAGGTGTGTTCATCATCTGCCTAGCTTTTGCCCAACTAGGATGGGGTCGGCTTCCTAGCTAACCAGATGCAGCTGACTACCAGTATTTTACATGAAGCGACTGCTTGTCTGACCTCCACAAACCAGTTACTGCAGTACTGGATAATACGATACCCCTTGGTAAGACTGGTTGGTTTTCAGAATTTCGGGCCACAGAATACCTGTAATGACTGTCAAAGATGTATAAATGGCACAACGGCGTACCGTGCTCTCCGAGGTACGGTGGAAACTTTTTACATGATCACCCATCCACATACCAACCTAGGCAAGCTCGGCTTAATCTGAAGATTGATATTTAGCCACGATTTCTTCCCGTATTGTTTGGTTATATTACAGCGTTTTAACTATGGCCTAAGCAGTTTATTCTTGCGCAGGTCATAGAATGACGGACTATTTATGTAATTTTGTTTGTCACCTCTAACGCCCACGAGTATTCGCGAGGATATTTACAACCATCGAAAATACTACTGACATTTACTATTATCAACTCTTGTTTTAGAAAATATTTTTGTTTCTTGTAACTTATGTTTGAAAAAAGTCTGGGGAAAGAAACACAAGTCTCACAACAATGTTGCAGAAATATTTATTTCTGGAAACATGGTGACATTGCTTGGAGAATATGTGTGAAACATGTTTTCGAAAACATTTGGTTATGAAAAGATTTCATGATGCTCAACATCATGAAATCTTTTTTTTTATTGTCCAGAAAAAAATCCACTATATTAATAAAGAGCTACGAGTAGAGTTTTACACTTGAATGACATTGACGGGGGGCGTCGTGGGTGCACATTCATGAAATTGTTTTGATAAAATAAATTGAAAAAACCAGAATATTGAAAAAATAAGACGGTGGCATTTGGTTTCTGGATCACCAAACTATTTCAATACAGTCAAACTTTCGAATCAAAACCCACTCTTACCAAATCTATTAGTTAAGAATAGACAAAAACACATAAAACTTTAACAACCACGTGTTCCTAAAACAAACGATTTTATAACCGGCCGGTTGGTGACAGCACTATATCTGTGCACTAGAAACATTTCGCATTGCAAGCCGAAAATAATTACACTTTCGAGGTCACTACCTACGTTCGCATTTTATTTCTTCTGTGCATTTTTAGTAGGTAAATCTGCAATATATTTACTTGTTTATTCTTTGTTTCGAATTGTAATAATGGTTTAGTTATTCTTGTTTTGTAGAGGTCAGTTTTAGTGACGTAATGTGGTGTCTCCGGGTTCTGATGCTTAATTTACAGATGATTTTTCGAGCCAAGATTATCAGGAACTTTTTCTCATAATGAGATACCATTTTAGTTGATGATCGTTACTTCTTGAAGGTCAAATGAGTTATGCCACAGTTTTAGTTGCTAATATATAACCATTCCTAACAAAAGTATTCAGCTTTACTTGAGTTACCTACCTTGGAGAGATCCAAGGAAGGTATAACCCGCCTGATGAATTCTATCGTTGGATCCCCCAACAGCACAAACACTATGCTCTGTATTACATCATGCAACTTTCAGAAAGTGAATCATAAACGTGCGTAACCAGTCACTCATGAGATCTAAGTTATTTTCTCGGCCTCTTGCCAGATTTGCTTTGCAAGAGTCATTATACCAACAGATATGTGAAGAAGGTGAATGAACTCTGTAATGTTGATCGAAAAACTGTTGAATTTGAATTTGAATTACTAAATTCAGGCCAGCCTTCAATTTGTAGAAAGGTATTTCGAGACGATACAAAGTTTGAATTAGATTATACTCAGCTTCATTTGTCATTTCGTTATAATAAAATTAGCCGAGTAGAAGACTTTTTAGGCACGACGCGTTGTCAAGATTAATAAATTGTAATATTTTGCAGACGCCGTTTCAAAAACAGATAGTAATTATTTACTTGACCACCCCAAATAAACTTCGTCTGCTCAACGAATATTGTTGAACTGTTAAAATGAATAGCATTGCCATAATATTTGGCAGTCGCAGATCACAGTTCATACGAATATTAAAAGGCAACCATACGGAAATTTTGAGAATTCAAAATAGGCAAACTACGAGGCATCTTGGGATATTTGTATGTTTAGAGAGAGAGTAAATAAATAAATAAGAAACGCAGTGGAAAAGGACAAAAATTGGGAAAAGTTTTCAGAACGTTGATAGGCCTATGACCAGCAATGGACAGTAGTAGAATACATTGACCTTTCACGACACAAATAACTTTCAGTACTATACATTCAGCGTACATATTTATGCCTTCAAAAATGTTTTGAAATTTGCAAGACGAAGAATTTGGTATCAAGCCAACAATTCAGTCACTTTGCCAAATCGCTTTAATTGAATGCATCTCAACTAATTCCAGTTTTTGTTTCAAAATGTTGTCTTGAAGTCTAAAGATAATAATCGAGGCAGGTGCTTTTTGAATCTCATTGTTTTGAATGTGACCGCAAATATATTTATAAAAGTAGTAAACAGATTATGGATGTTCTCAAAAAGATTGTTTGTGATGAGAATTAGAGTTTTTTTTTTAGATTTGATATACTTATATTTTATTTTGACTATTATTTTTGTTATCATGGTCTAAAGCTTAACGATAAGAGCTCGCGGGCCTGTGGACGGTGAGTAATGGGCTAGCTTGCCGTCCGTCCGCTTTATGACGACAGGCCGTGTCGAAGGCGCGTTCGTCTTCCACGCGCGCCTCAAAGAGATATCAGCAAACGGGAAGGGGTCCGAAAGGACCGAGGCCTGCCAGGGTTGCGGGACTGTTCGAAAGAGATACCGCGGCCCTGGAACACAAAGGGCAAAAGAAGGAACATATATGGGTTTTAGTCAGTAAAAGTCTGACACTCCCTTCCACTCCGCCCAGAAGGGGAAGATTTCCCATCCGAAAAAAACAGGGTAAGAGCGTTGGCTACATTTCAGAGGTTTAATTAGAAGTATCAACTAAAGAAGGTGTTTTTTTTTCGGCCAAAACATGTACCGAGGTACAAATTACTATTGAAACTCTTTCCAATATATTGTGTTATTAGCAGTATTTTAAATCCTTCAATATTCGTTAGGTTAAGAAATAAAAGAATATGAAAAAACACTACCTCGAATCGTAACTGCGTTCAAAGAAACGTTCATAACAGCGCTGGCGGCTGTCAAACTATTCCATCTGTCAAAATATTAAACTCTTTCGAGATCGGTCGTCTGACAAGGGCTAGAATAATCTGAATGACAATATTGACAACGACAGCAACAAAAGGAATAAAATAGTAAATTATCGACCCTGGAGCACTGTCTTTTGGCTAGTAGCTAACCAAACGCAAAAAATAATCTGAAATGTGAAATAAATGTATTTTTTAAATTCTTGATCCCATAATGTTTCACAAAAAAGTGTGCCGGGGAAAAATAACCTATCTTTAATACAAAACTAAATTCTAAATAGCATATTTTTAGGTTTTCATACGTGTATAAAATAAAGTAACGAAACGCATCATCGGAGAAATGAATCACGAGATTGCCAGATTAAAATGCTTGGGTTGCAAGTTTTAGCATCTTTGATCGACAATTTCAGGTGGTACAAATGCATGAATAAATCCAATATTTTTTCCTATATCTGCGATTTTTTTCCTGTAACTTCGTACCTTTATTGTTAAGGTACATTGTTTGGCCACAATTGTATGGGGGAAAAAACACCTCCTTTAGATCTGGAATAGAAGCCATTCAGTTAAAATTCAATCCTGCTGTGCCCTTCATCCCATTGACGATACACACTTTTCTACCTTAATCCGAAAGTATTCGAAGGACATCCATTGTTACATAATGTATGTTTGAAAAAATCTTGTGCTCAACAATGCAATGCATATTTTAAACTGCTCAAAATTCATTGGAAATTTGAGTGTGTTTATTTTATTTTACCACGTTCATTGATTTATAGGTAATTTGAATAAGTGCATGCAAAAAACCCAAATTGCGATTAGTACATGCGTGTAACCCTTATCAACAATTACTTATCAATATGTTATATACCAATATTATAACTAACGATCAAGGAATAAAGATAAAGATAGCCTGGCACGACAGAAATGCGTTGACCTATGTGACGGGCGCCGATAACCCTCGGGTCGGTTGGTACGTTCTTATGGACTGTGTACAATAGGTGTTTGCATTATTTTTTGCAATGCCATAATAATTTATAGTCACTTCCCAGTAATAATGGATGCTATTGAAGACGCTGAACTCGTAGTCAGTTCTGGTCCGTCTCGATTCAGATTGCCAGCGACACGGTAAGAACAGAAGTAGTTCTTCGAGGAATAATGTACATAAAGGTGCAATCCTAAAGGCAACCGTAGACCGTAAACCGAAACGGCATAGCCCTCTAACTGCAATGGCAAAGCACAGCGACACTACACTTCAGCCAACTTATCTGTGCATGCGGCAAAACACAGAAACTAAATAAATGTACCAAGTTTGACATTTCGACGCATTTTTTTTTTTGACAAGCAACGCGATTTTGAACTGCTTACATAATTATAGTAGTCATCCTGTACTGGTTTCACGCTATCGTAGATGGCCACATTGCCACCAGTAGAGCTGTCAAAGGTTGTCTTTAACAGAACGACAGTAGAAGCTGCGACGCCTGTCGCGTTCGGATTGAAAATCAGTCATTGTCAACTGTACAGTATGACAACTTTAAGTGTGCAGTTCAAGGTGGCGCTACTTGTCAAGAAAAAATGTATCGAAATGTCTATGTTAAGGGTTTGGTTTCCGCACTTAGTCCTTAAAGTGGACCATTGTACGTGAAAATGTCGAAATGTCAAACTAGGTACATTTATTTTAGTTTCTGTGATTCCCCACTTGCACAGATAAGTTAGTTGAAGTGTGCCACTGCCATCTGTGGTCTACCGTCGCCTGCGGTAGTGTATCTTAAAAGTGATGCAGATGGTGGACACGACTAGTCTTCCTGACAAATTAGCAAGAAATGGGGAGGATCTTTGCTAAGCCAGCGGAACAGACTAGATTGTAGCGATGTTATAACAATAGACAGCATTTTTTTCCTACTATAAAAATATACTGTGATTGATTGTGTCCTGTGCCCTTAGTGAGATTTTCTGAGAATTGTAACTTCAGTTACTGAGAAACACCTCAATGGTTTGTGTCCGTATGGACTGAGGAGCCGCATCTCATGTTTACACGCTGATGCTTTCAATTTTTTGTAGGAAACGTGCAGATTTTGTAGGGCCAGTCCAAGAATTTGTAGTAAAACCTTTAAAAAGTCACAGGAAGTTTTACCATAATATAATAGAAGTATTGGGTAGTGTTGGGTGTTGGGTAGGTTGCGGGGATCCGCTGGATGCGAGTCGCACGGGACCGGTCAATGTGGCGACACTTGGGGAAGGCCTATGTCCAGCAGTGGACGTCTTTCGGCTAAAATGATGATTATGATGACGATGACTGGGTAGTAAATATTTTTGTTTGTAACGTCTTCGCTCGTAACGTCATTTTTCCAACTAGTTATTATAGGTGCGAGCAGAAGTTTCCCAATATTATATTTGCAGGTGTATGACGAACAGGTTAGTCATTAGCTTATTACGAGAAAATGGATGACGCGGATTTCAATCAACGGTTTACGATTGGCTCATTTGCCAAAGTCAACAAAATTATATGGATCTTAGGGCGATTAGCACAGAGCTATAAAAGCAGGTACTTTATAATTTGGTTGAAATTATTATCAAGGGGTTTTGGGACAATTCAATGATATAAATTATAAAAGAAAAAAATTAATTTAAGGTAAGTTAGATGTTAAACTCCTTCATATCTTTATAAATCGTAAAAAAATAATCAGCTGTCCTATACAAAATTTCAATACCTACGCGAACCAAATGTATGGGACAGCTGATTATTTTTTTACGATTTCGATGGTGGTCCCATAGAGAAAGTTGTTTAGTTTGATGGTCCGTGCCACAGTATTTCATATGATTATACCCTTTCTGTTACACGCTGTATACCTATACAACGTGTAAAATAAAACACGTTAAACCGGTAAAAAGGTCATATATTACTCATCATTAAGAACAACTTTTACTATAGGACCAACCCCGAAATCACGAAAAAAAAATCAGCTGTTCAGTACATTTTGTCGGGTTATGCACACAGAAATGTATGGGACAGTCGATTTTTTATTCGCAATTTCAGTGTTGGTCCCATAGAGTAAGTGGTTCATAATGGTGAGTACAATGACCCCTTAAGAGGTTTTGCGTTTATTCTGTTACCACGTTGTATACAGGCTGTAAAATAATAAACGCAAGACCTGTCGTGTGGTGTCTCAGACCATAAAACTGAACAACTATTGTTCTATGACTTTTGGAAATTCATATTTTTTTTTACTTTTACCGTACAAGTTAATCAGCTTGATTGCGTCAGTTTCAAACCCTTTTTATTGCGAATTTCATTGTTAACTTTCATGGTCCGAGAGACCACACGCCAGGTTTTGCGTTTATTATGTTACACTTTTTATATGTAACATGTACCAGAAAGGTGTGATCATGATTTTTTGAGGTCGAAGTACAGACCATTCAACTGAACAACTTTCTTTATAGCACCAACATCGTAATCGCGAAAAACAATCAGATGAAGTTTTGTATGAGACAGCTGATTATTTTTACGCACACGCTGCACATAAAATCACGCCTTATCCCGAGTTTTCTAAAAACATCACCTTGAAATTCAATATTTTAATAACTAAGTACCTTACTACAAGCGTCTGGTTCATAATTGTTTTCAGATCGAATATTAATTTTAACGATGGTTAAAATCAAAATGGAATTATCGATATAACAGAAAACTTTAAAGCTTTTTATACTTATTTTCGGATTTCAGGAACGTAATACTATAGTAGTGTACTAATCATCTATTTGGAAAACGGTATTAAACATTATGAATACTAACACTATAACTTTTATAGCAAAATATTGCTAGATAAAAATCTACCATTTAAAAGCATCTTTATAAATAGATTAAACTGACTATACACATTAATAATTAAAATCTATTAAATAAATAAACTAACAACTACCTAAAAGTTGAATAGATAAAGATATCATATCGTTGTTTTATGAAAATACATATGAAATGGACAAGTTTAATGTTAACGGCTTTCATACTCACATTTTGAAGATAAGGTTCCCAAGCTTGCCATCGACCATGATTATATTTGGCGAGGTAGTCCATCCTTATAACCCATTCATTCTACCTGCTGAAAATCTCCCACCAGAACATGAGTTGTCATGTAAGGCTGCCCTGTAAGTCTTTAAATAGATTCCGGACCCAGGTTGGTCGCAGCAAGGAAAACCTGTTTAAGTGGAGATTCATCAATGACTGGATTGACGATTGGGCACTTAATATCGAGTCCTGTTGTTGTACAGGAACTGATGGATGCTATCAAAAGCGCAAAACTAGTAGCTCAGTTCTGAACCGACACAATTTAGATTGCTATCGCCACGCTAAGAAGAAGAATTTTTCGACAGAGTAACAATCATGGCAATCATCACGGACAGGACAATTTTAGCAAATAAACCTGATATTGTGGTGAAGGTGAGAGATCGCCGAGAGCGCCGTGTAATGATTGTTGACATCACTATCCCTCATGACGAGAATCTCGTAATAGCTAAGAATGATAAAAAAAAAAACAATTATCTTGATTTAGCACACGTGGTTGTCGACATGTGGGACGTGGACTCTGCAATAATTGTGCCGATAGTCGTTACGGTTAATGGACTAATAGCAAAGAGCGTCGACCAACACCTTAGGAGGCTCTCAGTGTGCGGCTGGGTCAAGGGCTTGATTCAGAAAGCAGTACTCCTGGACACGGCTCGCATAGTGAGGTGGTTCCTCTCTCTAGAGCCCTGATCACCGGCAGCCTGGACCTTGTTTCTGATGCTGATGGGCTATTTATTTTTTATATTTTTTAATGTTTTTTTATTAAAGGTTTTATAAATAAATATTTAAAAATGTATAAAATAAGAGAAATGATAATAATGGCAATCAATCCATGTGACAAAAGCATAAAATAAGTACAAACCGATAGTAACCATAACAGATGGCAACCATATTATTCAGATTAATTAATCACTTTGCCAGTTTGCCACATGGATCTCTTTCTATGTAGCTTATTGCAGTCCACACCTATTAGGAAATAATGATTCAAACTTCATAGTAAATTAAAGCTATTAGTACTGTATCGAATACTTAATAGTTTAATATTAAGGAGGGTTGCGACAGGTGGTCCTTTTCTCACAAAGGTAACTAGCAAAGCTAAGGACCGAAGTCGATTATTAAGGCGTAGACGTATATTCTGTTAAAATTGACGTTATTAATAATACTACTTTACTTTGAGTCATTAAAGCTGTCATGTACTTTAGTATTAATACAGTGGACTAGTTTATTTATTTTAATATTGTTTTCGAAAAGGCCAATCGTTTGTAGATTCTGTTAGGCGCGTCCTTTTAAATTCTTTGTTCTTATTAATTAAAATAACATTTTAGTTTTATGGTGGTACTAACAGCACCGCAAGCATCTCGATTCCCGGGTCAGATAAAGTGATAGTGATAGGGTTTTTCTATTAGGAATTTTTCAGTAGCAGTGACGGAGTATGGATTTGTGCTCGGTTGCTGGCAATAGACTCAACCCCTATTACATGGACCTAAACATCCTCCCCCCGTATAGGATGGACTTTAACATAACTGGCGAAATGTGGGTGTACTATTAGGTACACCCCTGCCTAACCCTTCGGGGAGTACAGGCGTGATATTGAGTTCTTAAGGTTGAGTTTCGGTTGGCAACCACTAGGTTGATTAGGCCTAATAGAAATTGGTAACGTACTCTTCTATGGAACTCCATAACAAGAAAGATAGGCCGATGAATTTATCTTTGTCAACAATGATGTCCGAAAGTTAGGTCCCTATACAGGGTTTCAACTGTAAGGGACAGCCTTCCGCAGACTGATGGGGTAAATTCAGTATAATTATCATACTAAATTATTTCAGGAACGTTATGGGAAACCAATCAATTTGATTTGTTTTATTTTCTCATACGCAATGTACCGTTACCGTGGCAAAACGCACATAGCGAACGGCAAGCGCGACGACGTTGCAGGAAGTGAACAGCTGATTTTACGCGTCGTTCGTTAGAGTATTTCAATACCCATTGTTGGTTTTTTATTTTAGCCGAATTATTTACATAAATGCAGTGCTGCGTATAGACTACGTGATTTTACATTGAAATAAAGGAATAGTAACTATAAATAAGACTAAAAAAAAATGAAATTTTCCTGAGAAAAATTCCGGTGGAATATGATTGAAAATGAAGACGAGCTTAATGCTGTCAGTTAGCTGAGGGCTGTCCCTTACACCCCGTATGTGCTGTATGTGCTTGTACATTGATACTTTTGATTACCTTTTATATACAAAACCAAAACAGACAGCAATGCTTGGCGACCATCGATATGATAGTAGCTCTTACAAGGACAAACAATTTTACAAGAAGCTCTGTTAACTTCATGTGCGGACGATAATACTGAGTGAGTGAGATCGAGAGTGTGTGAAAGAGAAAGATACAGTAGAAAGCTGGTGGAGTTTACGTTACTGTGTGAGCATGGAAGAGCTTATTAGAAATTAAAAATAAAAGAAAAAAAAAACTAATACTTAGGAATGAACGCCAATAGAAGTGAAAAGAGACATAAATATAAGTAAGTTTATACCCGCCATCATGTGTGAAAGCAGGGGTGTTTTTGCTAGACCTATTGTTATTATTGTTAGTAAGTAGGTCAACATAATAAGACAACTATAAACTAAATAATTAATTGCTGCTTAACATTTTGTGATAAGTGTGGAATGTGTGTATACTCCTTTATAACTGTGTAAGTATGCATTAGATACGCCGTTTTAATTTTTAAAGGTCGATGGAGGGTCACTTATTAATTAACGCTTTAATTATAAATATTTTGGAAAAAAGCTTGTTATGCCTGTTGTTGTTTTCTTAACTAATTTCTTGAATTTTCTGGAAAAGTAACATGCTATTCGAAGCAATATTATTTTAATAGTGATCTGATTAATGCTTACTGACAATATACATATAATTATTAAATTGTAATAAACGTTAACTTTAGTAATAAAGCCTGACATGAAACAGCTCCACCCAATAAAATACTCATAACCATTTCTTAAAAAAGTCAAGTAAAAGTTACATCACTTTTCGTATCATAAGAACATTTCAAAGTTATACGATTCTCCATCAAAACTTGCTAACTTAGATAACTATTTAACGAGAACCCGAGGCTCGTACCGAAACTGTCAAGTTGATCCGAATTTTTATGTAACGCTGACATCTCTATTACCAAAAGTTAAATTCGACAGCACTTCGGCAATAAAAACCGAAATAAAGAATAATCACTGTTCCAAAAACGAGCTATTACGTCAATAACGCTCATAATACCGTGAAAGTAGTATAATAAACAATTAAAAACGATAATAAAAATTTGCATAATCCACTCACCGGTTGAATCCGATAAACATCAAACATGCACACACCACAAATGAACCACACACTGCACGTAATTGGGACGGCTACCCCGTCGAAAAGTTTTGCTAATCAACCGGGTTGTTAGCAAACTATTCGTACCTACACCACGTGTTGCTCGACACTTTCGTACGCGGGGAAAACAATTTTATTTCATGAGCGCCGGACGCCCCGCTCGGCCTTCTTTCCCGCTACTAACTGACAACTGACCGACCGTATTTTCTTGTACATATACATATAAACAATTTATTTTCATAGCGCATCGATGCGACTAATGTACGCAGCGTGTCAGATTTTTGATTTTAGAAAAAGATGATTCTATTTTCGTTTTGTCTGTGACGTGACAGTATTGGTTCGGAGTTTGCGCAGATGGATTTAAGAGTTATTAGAACCCATTTATTAAGTAGGTTATTATTAGTGTTCAAAGGTGACTGTGACGTCTTATTTCTTTTAAATATTTATCTGTAGAAGTTTTTTTTCCGTGATAGTACAATACAAGCTTTTGATCATGGAACGTCTTGCATCATTTCGCGAAAAAACAATAACATAATCATTAAACTGTTTGTGTAAAGGTGGGTTGTTATTTATCGGTTATTATGATTATGAATCATTTGAATGATTCGGGAATAAAATATACCTACATTTCAACAATAAGGGCAAGATCGTTCGCGGGTTTTCCTGAGTGCATACGCGTTCAAACTGTCGCTGTACAATTTTTTTATCAGAATAAAAATAAAATCCTCAATGAAAAAACAGATAAATGATATGTAAACTCACAACTAAAACTAGGTAAATCAACAATCTAAAATAAAGTAAATAAGTGGCGTAACTAAAGTAACCTTATTGGTAATTATGTTTTCAAGCCGTTTGGGGTTCAAACTCTAGGTCCGTGGGCTCCGAATGCTCACAGCCTTTTCAAGGACATTTCAAAACGCTTAGTTGACACTTCCCGTGACCCAAGGGCTGGCTTTTACCTTGGCCAAAGGCTTAGCCTTGCCATACAACGTGGCAACGCCGCCAGTCTCTTGGGTACATTACCAGTTGACAGCGTTGAGGAGGAGTTTTTTGACGCCATTTTTTAAGTTTATTCTTAAGTTAGTTACTTTAGGTTATTTTAATTTGTAAATTTTAATGTATTTAATAAATAAAGTAGATTATCTTTACAAATCTTTGGATTCAGAGTGGATATTTACGTTATTAATTTTAATACTATAACATTATTGTGAACAATAAAAATAATTGTCACATACATTAGAAAAGGGGGTCCATTTCAAAAGCTTTTGTCAAAAATAAAGGGACACACAGGCACGCGAAGAGCACATTACCTGTATAACAATAATACAACAATAGAGAGCATTAATAACTAATATCAGGTTAACAATAACGGTCTGTTTATAGTGAATGACAGAAAAAAACCATTGTTACGTGATAGCAAAAAGCTCCTGACACATTTTATACAACCGTAATAAAATGCCTAAAAGTAATGAATGAAAAAGTCTTTTAATTCTACTCGTCTTTCATTTCATTCTGGTATACTAAGTGTACCATTAAATACTAGAGTATTTAATGGTACACTTAGTATGCCACTTAGTATATTTAATGATACACTTAGTATGTACTTCTGCGATGACGTCTACGTCATCGCAGAAGATCAAAGCAAAGATAGCGGGACTAGCTTGTCTCCTGACGAAAGCATAGGCAAAAAAAGTAACAAAATTGTGTGCGACAAACAATCTTAAACCAGCTAACTCTGCATTGTGTAGGACTACACCTAATCTTGCACAGCATATTCATTATTCTCCTGCCCTTAGCCCAATTTTTTTGTGGTCGGCGCAGCATGTCTTCTTCCATATTACTCTATTACTCGACACCTCATCAGACACCTCCTTCCTTGCCATATCATCCTAGACTTAGTCCATGCATGGTCCCTTTGGTCTTCCTCGATTCTTATAGCCATCCACATTCATACTTAAAGTTTTCTCATGACATTTTCCTCATTCCTCCACATCACATGCCCATACCAATCCAACCGATTAACTCAGAACCTTTCAGTCACCAGTTTTTCTATATTCACGATGGTTATCTCCAAAGTGTTAGTGTGTCAGCAAACGGGAAGGGGTCCGAAAGGACCGATGCCTGCCAGGGTTGCGGGACTGTTCGAAAGAGATACCGCGGATGGAACACAAAGGGCAAAAGAAGGAACATGGATGAGTTTTAGTCAGTAAAAGTCTGACACTCCCTCCAGCTCAGCCCAGAGCGGGAGGAATTATTTGATGATTTCCCATCCGAAAAAAAAAGGGAGCGTCCAAAGCCTAGCAGAACATATTGCTGGTCGTTCGAAGGTGAAATGGGCAGACGTATTGTAGCCAGGCAATTAAAACATGGATAGACCGTGAGAGGTGTACCTAAATAGTGCATACATTTTTTTCTTTTCCCTTGGAATTGGATCAAATTGCCTTCAACCGCGCACAAATCCAGACTCTGGCTGCTACTGAGAAGTTACTGATGGAAAAACCCTTTACCACTTTGTCTGACCTGGGAATAGAGACCCAGGACTATATGCTCAGCAGTCGCGCTTGCGTCCAGTACAAAGACTGACTTCCAGTCCATTGAAATTCATTTAATTTTATATCTAATACAACACAAAACTTTAGCTAAACGGCACTATACAGCAGAATATAAAGTGTACAAATACAATAATCTATTATTGTGTGTCTAGGATATTAAATTGTTTTGTTGTGATTTCTCCTGGCAGTCCAGAATCAATATTTACTAAATGGACTGAAGCACACCGAGAGCATACTATTTTATAAAAAAATAAAGAGAATGCTCGATTTGTTGGTATAATTTTTTCTTGTTTTCATGCTCGACGGTGTACGGAATGACCACGGAGTTTTTACGTCGTAGAGATGACTTACCTTCTTATTGGTTTTAACTTTATTACAAAATTTACGATTTGTTAAACACATTAAGTGATATGCAATAAAGAATTGAATTGAACAGTTTTACTTACGATTTCGAAGGCGAGCGCAACCCGTCAATGGTAAAGCCATTATTGATGATTGCAGTCGTAAAGCAAACGCGCTAATGTTACCTAAATATTAAGCATTTCCAAAAAAAGTATTGAAGAGTCTTCTTAATGAGAGCAAGGGACACAGTTTTGCTATCGTCAATATGACGGCGCGGCGCAGGCATAATGCCGCTTCAAAACGTTTTCATACAAAATATACATAAGCGACGTGTTGTGAATTACGTACAAGCGGCGCTCTGCCTACGCCACGCCGCGCCTCCCCTTACGCTGTTTGTGTATAATTCGCGCTTAGATTATTTTCATTCACTAAAACGTATCAAGAACAAGCTTGTCCTAAAAAAAACATCTCACACCATTTTCAACACGACACAAAAATTGAGGCAGACAATTCTAATCCAGGTCCTGTCCAATTATTCACCCTCAAACAAAAACAAAAGCTGCCCACGTAATTATGGCCAGGCGGTGTACCTCAACCGTAACAAAGGTAAGGCTAGCTAAAAGCAAATGACCAAATCGATACAGAACCTTTAATAATTGATAGGACTGAGGACGTTGGACTCGGAACTTACTTTAACATGTCTTATCGACCGGCTAGGTTCGATGTTGATAGTGGTACGGTAGGGGGACTATTGGGGACTGGGTAATAATTATTATGGATAATTTTGGTGTGTTTCTTTTTTTTCTTTGTAGTTGTTAGTTTAGGGAGGCTCCTGATTTCGGTGGTAAAAGTTTCGTCAGGTAACTTTCGCTTCTATAAGTGTTATTGCGTGACAATGGTTGTTGTATTTTTTAATCAAAAATGAATACGAAACTTGGAAGCTTCTTCAAGACTAGAATCATCCAGTAGAAAAAAAAAACAACCAAAATCACCAACTAATTTCATTGTTTTTTAACTTTACTTCTTAAAACGTCGTAGATAGAATTATACTCCTTTCGCATTTATTTTACCTCTGATAACAGCAAACCAACAATAACTTGGAAATGGCACCTGTCACCTGGGACAGTCGAGAAAATTTTATTTAAAATCAATAATTTTATTTTTTCACACTAAAGCCCTACTACTGCACTAAATACCTACTGAAATGAATGCCTAATCTCCTGAAGTTTTTTTTAAACTATTTATATCAATAGTATCAGAAAATTGTGAAAATTTTAAAGTTGACGTGCTTTCTATAGCTTTGTGCCCTGTGATTATATGATAGTGCCTGTGTTTGGCCTTTATATTGGATGACCCGAACTTCAGTTCTATAGTGTCGAAGGCCAATTTAAATCCGGATCTGAGTTCGACGCAGAGCCGAGGCGACACCAGGCTCCAATTCACCTGGCCACGGTGACGAGGGCTGCCCCGACATGCGTTCATCGGGTGTGCGGTGTCCCAGGCCCGCAGTGCGTGTGTGCCGCCGCTCCTGACAGCGTGTCACCATTTAAATTTTTGTCTATTCAGCTTTTTTTTTCTTTTATTTTTATTTTAGTTTAATAAAGTTATTTTTGTTAGGTTTAATTTTTTAAGAATTAGTTTAATGAGTAGTAGCAGCAGCGTTGTGGTGGGGAATAGTAGTAGTCAACCTTCAACTTCGCTGAACACCCTGGAGAGATGCCCGCTTTGTACCCAGGCACGTTTTTTTAAAGGTAAGCGGGGTCTGAATGTGCATATTGGTAAGGTACATAAACCTCCAAATGCCTCAGACCCTGTTTCAAATCTTCCACCTTCAACTTCGGCTACATCAACTTTCGACCCAATCTGGCAAACCCTTTCCAAATTAAAAAACTCAGTTCCTGTTTTAAAGCGAGTTCCCCGCGGTGCTAGGCCGCTAGTTGCACAAAACCTAGCAGGTTGTGTGCGCCTTGCCGTCCGAGAGAACTCGCTAAGTGCTTGGGAACAGTTGCTTACCTTCCCTTACCGAATACTTCATGTTCAAAAGAATTTGGCCACAAAAAAGACTTTAACAGCTCAAATTAAAGATAATTGTAATATTTCGGCTCAAAATTTTTATTTAAATTTAACGTCCCAGGGATATACCTCTCGAGGAGGTATATCCCATCTGGTTGAATCAAAGTTAGGGGAAGGTGACATTAGCGGTGCAGCCAGGATTCTCTTCAGTAGCGATGTGGTGGCACCGTGTTCTCCAGAAACACTCGCAGCTCTGGAGACCAAACATCCCGCCCCCACGGATGGCCTTTCTTTTCCCGAGCCTCCTGATTCAGACATTCACTCCCTCACCATTACAGGTCGAGAGGTGGTCACAGCTGTTTGCTCCTTTCGGAGCGGCTCCGCAGGCGGCCTCGACGGCCTAAGTCCCCAGCACTTAAAGGACCTAATCTGTTCAGGCGCCGGGGAGGCCGGTGAGATGCTCTTGAAGGAGCTTACAGCTCTGATTAACCTTATGCTCTCCGGCAAGGTGAACGAGGCCGTCATCGACGTCTTGTACGGGGCCAATTTATGTGCCCTGCGTAAGAGGGATGGCGGCATTCGTCCCATTGCCGTGGGTACTACTTACCGTCGTATGGCAGCCAAGATTTGCTGTAAATTTTATGGTGAGGCTGTTTCGGAAAAATTTAAGCCCCTGCAGCTAGGTTACGGCTCCAAAGGGGGCTGTGAGGCTGCCGTACACGCTTTGTCGACCTACCTAAATTCTGGCAAAGGTGAGGTCATCCTGAAGGTTGATATAAAGAATGCCTTTAATTCAGTTAATAGGGACACCTTGTTAACAGAAATTAAAAAAGAATTACCTCAAATTTATAGTTTTCTTTGGCAGTGTTACAGACATCCGTCTAAATTACTGTATCGGGACAACCTTCTGGAATCTGCTGTTGGCTGTCAACAAGGTGACCCGCTCGGGCCAGTGATATTTAGTTTAGCTATTCACCCAATTGTTCAACAACTAAATTCTAAATTTAACGTTTGGTATCTTGATGATGGAACCTTGGGGGGCGACGTAGATACTGTTTTAAATGATTTAATTTACTTAAAAAATAAACTTCATTCCATTGGCCTTGACCTTAACCTTGCAAAATGCGAACTTTATTTAACGGACTATACCAACAGACAACTGACTATTCCTAAATTTAACGCAATAGACCCTAACTTCAAAATTATTGAAAAAAGTTCTCTTCGTCTCCTTGGGTCTCCAATCTTCGAGATTTCCTTTCCCGATTTTATCGAGGAAAAAATTCAAAATTTCAATGACATTTCGGAAAGATTACTCCAAATTAATATGCATTCGGCCATCACCATAATCCGTTATTGCTGTTTCGGCCCAAAATTAACTTATTTTCTACGTGCTTCCCCTTTATGGAAGCACACTCATCTTTTGGACCAAATGGATCAAATTATCAGAAATACTTTATCATCCATTTTAAATGTGGCCTTGGACGATCGAGCATGGACACAAGCTACTCTTCCCATTCGTATGGGAGGACTCGGCGTCCGCAAAATTTCTAGTATTAGTTTACCGGCTTTTATATCCTCGGTCCACGGCACTGAGAAATTAATGAGGAATATCCTGGCTTCCACACTGATTGATTTTGATGTGCCGTGCTTCTCCGAGGCTATCAATGCCTGGAAACTCGCTTGCCCAAATTCTGAAGAACCCGACCATCCATTTTCCCAGAGAAGGTGGGACGAGCCGCTCTGCAGAGTAGTTCAGAACAATTTACTGAACACGTCTGCTACTACTGCTGAGCGCGCTCGTCTGCTAGCTGTGGGTGAGTGGGAGTCGGGTCTTTGGCTTCACGCACTACCGTCGTCGAACACAGGTACGTTGCTCGACGACACTACTTTCCGCCTCGCTGCTTCTCTACGCCTAGGTGCCGCATTATGTTCTCCTCACCGCTGTCACTGTGGTGAAGTTGTCAACAGCCTCGGACATCACGGCCTGTCATGCAGCCGAAGTGCGGGCCGTTTTGCACGGCACGCGAATTTAAATGACATCATCCGACGAGCTCTTGTCACCGTCGGCGTTCCAGCTATATTAGAACCCAATGGCTTGGCACGCGACGATGGCAAGAGACCGGACGGGATGTCTTTGTTTCCATGGAAGATGGGTAGGCCTTTAGTGTGGGACGCAACATGTGTCGATACTCTTGCGCCATCCCATCTTCCTAGCTCATCGTGCTGTGCTGGGGCTGCCGCTGCGGCTGCAGAGAACCTCAAGCGGCGTAAATATAGTAACCTCATTGGTAACTATATTTTCGAGCCGTTTGGGGTTGAAACTCTAGGACCGTGGGGTCCGAGCGCTCACAGCCTTTTCAAGGATATTTCTAAACGTTTAGTTGACACTTCCCGTGACCCAAGGGCTGGCTTTTACCTTGGCCAAAGGCTTAGCGTTGCCATACAACGTGGCAACGCCGCCAGTCTCTTGGGTACATTACCAGTTGACAGCGTTGAGGAGGAGTTTTTTGACGCCATTTTTTAAGTTTGTTGCTAGGTTATTTACTTTAGGTTATTTTAATTAATAAGTCTGTATATTATGTATATTAATATTCTTAGCAAGTACTTAAAATATTAGTTTACTATACCTATAACTATTAATTTATTTAAGATGCTATCTCATATAAATGTGGCTTTATTTTTACAATAACTTCACACACTTGTGTCCATAAATTGTTAAATAAATAAATAAAATAAATAACTTCATACTGTCGAAAAAAATACAGATCACTGTGAAATTAACGGATAGGTCATGTGCAGCAATGAATCAGCAACTTGGAATAAAAAAGTACTTTGATTTTGTAAGTGATACTGCAAAATTTCAATTTGATTGCGACCAAGGAAATTAAATAAACTAACTGGAATGATTACAAACAAAATCTTGGTATCAAAAAACCGTTTGAAAATGAACTTTATCTCAAACACATAGAGTTCGTATTACTTTAACTCAATCAAAAGGAGAAGAAAACTTCAGAGCGAGAAAGCGACGAGAGTGGATTGTGTCCTTGTCTAACAATTGCCAGTACACAAAAAATAAAAATATATTTTTTCATACTGTGATCGGAAATCATGTTGATAGCTAAACTAGCACATAAATCGTAATGGCATTAGTTTAATATTCAAATACAAAATATTTAAATAATATTTTCTTGCGAAATTGTATTCTTTATTAACAAATTGCAATTTATGAATGCCAAAATTCATGAAACTCATATAAAAACTCTATGGTCATGAAATAAATTAAAAAAAAAAAACACTAATAATACGGCCCATATACTTTCGCGTTGAACTCGTATTTTTGCTTTCTCAAGTGCTTTTTATTGTATTTAAGTTATATCTTCCACTTTAAATATGGTAAAATAGTGTTGTGTGAAGGCGTGTAATAGTCAGGGGTTTGTTGGATGTGGAATTTCTTTTTTCGGGTAAGTCCTTTTAATTTTGTTTACAAATTACGACTAGGATGACAATGTTCTAGATCTATAAACGGGAATCATGAAAATATTGTAAAGAATGCAATAATAACTCCTTTCTACGTACAAAATACAAAACAATTTGGCGGTAACTGTCGATTCAACCTTTTTTTTATTAGACACAAAAGTCTCGAGTCAATTCCAAGAAGTTTAAATGAATAAAGTCCTTGGTTAAATTGAATACTATTAATTTAACATTAACACTAGAAACGGGATAATTACCATGTTTACTGTTCATTTTGAGTTCCTGATATTAAATATCCCGTTTCTAGTGTTAATGATAAAACATTATCATTAACACTAGAAACGGGATATTTAATATCAGGAACTCGGGATATTTAATATCAGGAACTCGGGATATTTAATATTAGGAATGGTCACTAACAAGTGACCATGACAGTTTAAAAACTTATACTATTAATTTATTAAAAACAAAAACACATTATTCTTACTAATATTTGGAAATCATAACATAACATTACGCCTGTAATCCCGGAAGGGTTAGTCAGAGGTGTACGTAACATTACACTCACATTTCTCCAGTTATGGAAATCATGGCAATATAAATCAGTTTTTAAGCATAATAAAATAGCTAAGTTCATAGTCGTACGTAGTAATCAAAATAGTGCTGTAATAGGCACTGTTCGGAGATCACGCTTGTCGTCGGCAGTAGTTTGATGTAAAGTATTAATAATATTGTTGTTTCCATGCAGATTCCCTTCCAATGAGAATCTTCAGCAACGGTGGCTTCAAGTTGTCCCTTTAAAGATAAAGTATTCAACTTATTGCCTAGTTTGCAGCCGCTCTCCTTCATCAAAATCTTTGTACTTAGATTTAATTTTAAGATTACTGACTCGTATAAATAGTCAACAATAATTACATAAAACTATACGTTTAATAATGTGTAGTGTGATTAATAAATTTATTAAATACTATTAAGTTGTTTGATTAAGCTACATGCTCACGCTTCATCTATGTGCATATTGTAGCCCTGTTTGCTTTAAAATATCTCGACAAATGATGGATGTAACCTAACATGTAGACCACCGTGAAATAAAATAAGTGCCACGTATGCTTCACATCGTAAACGTATCCCATTACAGAGATTTTTTTGGCACCCTTGGAAAACTAAAGGTTATCGCCGCTACATTGCCGGCAGCAGTGATATGAGGGTTTTTTAATATAATTATACCTAAAAACAAAGTAGGTATTTTTTTCCAAATGGCTTTGCCTTTGATGAGCAGTATGTGTAGCTTCGCCAGTCTTTTAATACCCCGTAATTTTGAATAAACTGCTACCCATGACAGTAGGTGGAGCGGGGTGCTAGTAAGTTAAAAAAGAATAACTGTCCCGAATGTAAGTACAAATATTGGACACCCTATTAGAAAGGGATGACATCCACTCTTGAAGTGTTCTGGCTTTGCATTGCACGTCATCATTCCAGTTAGTTTATATAATTTCCTTGATTGCGACAAAGTACCACAACAAAAGCATAGATTTTAGCTGTCATTTACAAAACCATTTCCCAATAACCACAACAGCCTATCCTACTTCCTATTATAATATTATAAATGCGCAAGTTTGGATGGATGGATAGATGGATGGATGGATGTTTGTTATTCTTTCATGTATAAACTACTGAACGGATTTGGATGAAATTTAGCACACAGATAGTTTATTACCTGAATTAACACAGAATACTTTTTAACCCGGTACTATGATACAGTGGGACAATTATCGAACTACACGCGGACGAAGCCCATAATTTCTTCATCAAAGCAACCTTCAACAGTCATATCGACCGCTAGAAACAAAGGGTTGTTCGCATACCGAGTATCGATAATTCTATAAATAGTGCTGCGACTATGCGAGTTGCATTCTACGGGCTTCTAACAATGAGTACCGATAACTAAGACGCCTTGCATGTTTATAGGGCATGCGTTGACACAGAAAATGAATAGAGGTGTCTGTTTTGTTGGTGACAGTTGTAGGTATGTAAAGATAGCTGATGGAACGGTACCTATGTAAAGTAAATAGGTGGTAAGCTCATGAAGCAGATGAGCTTTTATTTTGGACTAGTTGTTGTTCCCCGCGACCTTCGTTGAATTCGTGAATTGGTTCTAAAAATATTACTTCCCTGTTTGAATCGGAATTGTGTTAACATTTTTTTTGCATGAAACTCTAATTATTTTTCTAAAATAAAAGTAGCTTAAGTTACTCCTTATAACATTAGCTGTCTGCCAGTAAAAGTCCTGTCTAAACCGGTCCAGCCGTTTTGGAGATTAACCGGAACAGACAGACAGACCAAAATTTAAAAAAAAGCATGTACCGCAAATACTTTCATATGCATTCAGTAAAAAGCTGTTATTTTGATATTAAAAACAGACTTCAATTTAATTTATTTGTATAGATTTGGTGTCAAGGAAAGGGTCTTGTTGTCGAAAGCTTGGTAACTTAGGCTTAGTCCTTGCAGCAATGATGTCACAATCTGTTTCTGTTTTGTCTTTGTAAGTGCATTAATAGCATAGTTTGAAAGTACATTGTTACTAACACTATGAGTCTTGTTGCTCGAATTAAAGTAATAAATTAATTAATTAGTTTCAAATATAAAGCTTGGATTCGACAATACCTTAGTGACTGCACATTATTGTGAACTTTTCTGCTTGTAACGAGATAGCTAAAGCGTCAGAAGTTAGAAGACTGACTAAAGTTGTGAAGATTTCGGATTCTCATATTTAACTGTACTCAGTTAGACCGAAAGTCGACCTCAACATAATCTAAATAGATTCATTGAACTGCTTGTGACTAGAAAGATAAAAGCCAATACAGAAATGGAATTGCATTATAAAGCGTGTCAAAAGACCCTTGGACTCTTAACGAAGCCGAAAGGCACTCTATCATGTTCTCCCCGTCATTGCGATATTTTTTTTCGTTCTGGACCGGATGAGAAATTGGTGGTCAAAGTTTCAACTTTTTCAAAAGATTTTTTTTTTAAGGTTTTAGTGTTAAAACTTTACTTTAATATTACCTCCAAGACCCGTTTAAAACGTGATTTTTCACCACAAAAAAAGAAAATCGTTTCCCAGAAATAATGTTTGCGTAGGTTTACTTAGTTTGATGTGAAAATGCTTAGTTGCCAGTTTCGTGAAGGGTTGTTGTATTAAAAAACTCCTTATATACTCCTGTTGTAAAGTTTATTGTTGTACCAGGCTAAAATTAAATTAGATCACCTGAAATGAACATTTTCCTGTTAACCTAACCTTTATATGATTTGGCAGGGCTAACTAATAATATATAGAGGGCAAAAAGGTATATAATAGCTTCATAGAAATGCCAACATACCAGCATGGATTCAATCCAGCTTAAGCTAAGATATTGACTAGGCTATAATTGCCTTGAGTCCTTTATTTAAAGCATGTGAAATTCAGCATGAAATTACAATGTATGTGGGGACTCTCCAGTCACCATATGCGGTTAGAACCGACCGCAATGATTGCGGTCTATCGAACAACATTGTGAATATTGCGATGTGTAGCATTCTAGTGTTATATGCTTGATAGAACTTGAGGCAGTTTGAGCAGAAGTTGGTAATGTAAGTATTGTTTTGTAACTTTAGATATGTAATTTATTTACATAGAAAAGCTTTGGTGTGATATTTGGGTTACCATTGCTCTGAAAATGGTAGAAGGTGGTAACATCCTGGGGTGTGTAAAATTGACTGCAGTTTCAGTAGTTCATACATCGGTCAAACGAAGCGAACTGTCTCATGCCGCAACAAAGAGCACAGAACAGCTGTGAAAAATAATGATGAGCAAAAATCTGCCATAGCTGAACACCTACTGCAGTCAGGGCCCAATCACTGGATCGAGTTTCACAAGCCTCGTATTTTGTCAACGGACAAATATTACTTACCAAGGCTCACAAGAGAAGCAATTGAAATAAGAAAATATAAAAATTTCAATCGACAGGATGGATTCAAATTGTCCAGTACGTGGAATCCAGTTTTGAGTATGCTCAAAAGTAGCAGCCGGCATCGTGATAAAGACTCCAAAAAGCCTTGTGATACTGTGAGTGTGTTTTGCCGTGAGGTGACGAGTTCCAGTAGTGCGCTTACCAAAAGACAAAGAAAGAGGGTGGACAGATTTGTCTGCTCTTAATAATTTATTTTCCATCCACCCGCATTCTCCGATCAGTGCGCTTGCAACAGCGTCGAAATATCGGGAGCTCAAAATTACAGAGAATCACGGAAGATATCCCGTAAGTGAAGTTTATGTGAAGCTTTTATTAGCTTCATCTTTAACCAACTTACTATGATGAAAATCTTAAAAGTTTTTGACCCACTTCTCGGTTTCCGATTGAGCTTAAATGCATACATGTTTATTTTGGATGACATTATGCATGGTTAGCTAAGAGACATCATTCTAAATCTCATATAATATAATAATATCGCTGGACATTACACACAGCGCCATCTAGGTGCCACACTAAGCTACGAGGCTTGTGTCGTGGACACCAGATAGTTGATAATACTACATAGATACTTTTTTGTTTGTAAATATATACTTATTATACATATAAACATCCATGACTCGGAAACAAATGTCCATGCTCATCACACAAACATTTGCTCCTACCGGGACTCGAACCCGGGACCCTAAGAACGTAAGGCAGCCTCAATACCGCTGCGCCATTCGGGTCGTCATATGGCTGACTCGCAAAGATGACGGAATAGTTATTTTGTATGCATTCCCATGATATCGGTACCAAATGACTTTCTCGTTGCTGAGAAGAATACGAGGAAGAAAATGACGTCACTATAAAGCTTTTTTTTAAACTATAATATTATTTTTTAGTTTTGTATAACCATCAGTGATCGGAATAGGTAGAGCTAATTTTCCTAAAGTTCAAGGAACAGAAACGAAAGTGGAGACTTCTTTATGACAATTTTTTTTTCGGAATATTTGTTCCAAATGTTGGAACATTACTTAAGTACAACTAAAATTAATATAGTAAAACAACTATTGAATTCATTTACTGTTTCTGTTTAAAAAAAATGTGCACGATTTTTACTGTCTTAAAAATAAAGCTAATCTCCTTATTTTCGTTTGAACGCCGTAAGTAAGTGCGGAAGCTAATTTAATTTTCATACCAGCTTTAATAGTTAGAACTAAAAATATAAAAAAAAAACATTTTATAGGTTTTCATACCAATTATTCATTTTGTACAATTATTAGAACTAAACGTAAACAAAAATCAAAACAACTTGCGGTAAAACGTAGTCCATAAAATCAAGCCAAGGTGTGCATCATAAAATCAAGCCATGTGAAGCAGATCCAATAAACGATAAAACAAGTATAGGAAAAAAAAACAATTCACGAGTCTAATTCGTATTCGTACACAACTTGAGAAACTACAGGAGTGAATGATGCGCGCACGACGACGCTTTTAATGCGAAACACCTAGAGGGGTGTTTCCCCTCAATTTTTTACCAGCGACAAACAAAAAATAGAAAGAGACAACAAGTTTTGGCTATTCTGGTCCGCCGCGTTCTTTACCTGAAAAATAACAATAGAAAACGTATCTACTGATTTTTTGAGAACGTTCTGCTTCTTGTCGAAGTCGGTTAAAAAGGAAAAATAATGAATTCAATTACTTTACTGTACTGATTAATAAACAACATTATTATTAAATGTACTAAACTGATTCTGAGACATTTTCGAGTTTCAGAGAAACTTGTTCGGAAAAAAAAAATTAAACGTAAGGAACACTTTTCGTTTCTGTTCCTTGCTTGAACTTTAGGTACAATAGCTCTACCTATTCCGATCACTGATAATTATTGTTGCGATTTGACTAGGTCTTTTCTATTTTCAGGGTACCTACTACCTTTTCAGTGTAATATCTTATTTTACTTAGAGTTGAAAGCTCCGCATTTTTGTAATTTTTTAAGGTGGTAAGTAATTTTGTCACTGATCTGTCTTTCAGCCTAATGATGATGATGATGATAATTTTTGCTTTATCTGTTCATTGTGGTCATTCAGCCAGATATTAAAACTCTTTCCTTACAATATTGTGTCTTAAACACAACAAAATATGTCAAGACGTTCTCAGAGCTTCCACTCCAGACCAATCTAATTAAACATATGAATGTGCAATTAAAAATACACCCAAAAGTAGGTCATTTGCTAATGTCGTTACGGGCTATTACTCCGTAAATAATTCATTCATATTTAGCCTATATTGCTTGAATATTTTGTTCTGCAGTGTCTGGCGGTATGCCAACAGTGTGTCGGTGCATGGTCACTTTATAACTGGCATCTCGGAAACTATCATGAGCTGGAAATAAAAAATAACCTTGATTTAATCTTTGATACTTTCGTTGCGAACGGTCAGTGTTGATGCATGTTTTTTTTGCGAATTTGTGCGTGTGGTCTGCGCAGATTTCAATTCAAAACGAAATATATGTGTCAAAAATTTTTACTATGCAGATATGATGTGACTACAAGATCAATTAATATTAGGGGTAAAAGTATGAAATTGCCGATTTTTATGGACGATTTCGTGAAAAGTGTTATTTCTATACAATTTTTTTTCTTTGAAGCGTCTGTACCGATTATGATGCAATTGCAAACTATAGTTAGAGAGAAAATAGCTGCGCTGCACTGCGTATCATAAACTCTCAAAACATAGTCTATGAAAAATATATACATACTTGAAGTACCTAGTGTTTTGACACACTACCCTATGAGGTAATATGCATTTACTAGTACGGCTTTTACGATTTAAAAGATACGTAATTTAACAAATAATCCAATAAAAAAGTATACTTAATTAAAATATAAAAAATTAAATAAAAATGCATTTATTAAAAGAAAGAAAAAAATATAGAAAGATTAGAAATTGGAAAAAAAGACTAAACATCAAAGTTACAAATAGAACAAAATGTGAGAAAAAAAACGGCAATTACATAGTTAAAGACCTATAATGTGCTAGAGTTTCTGTTTTATCCAAGCAAATCTTTGAGATTGAGCTTTCAGCGACATTTCATTAGACATCTTATCAATTGACTACATGACTACAACTCCGCTTCTCTATTGCGATTCCTAACTTTTTTATCCATAATCTAAAGAGCCATAATTTTTTTCGTCCTAATCATCATTTGTCTGAATGTTATCTTACCCGAACTTAATATCACAAAATATCACATTCCATAAAATTGAAATCCCTAAATACAATATGCCGTTTGTCATAAATATTACAATCAATAATATACAAAAGACTTAAAACCGTTTTCAATAAAAGTTATAAGTCCTAAATTCAGATTATTTAATGTTTATTTATCGTATTAATAATTTTTAAAACTCACTAGACTCAGCAATCATTGTGCTGATAGTCGCATCAGCCCATGGCTTAATTGCTAAGAGCCTCGATCAATACCTGAGGAGGCTCTCGATAGGCATCTGGATCAAGATACGTTGTACAAGCATACACCATGCATGCAGCAAGCAAACATGTAAACAAGCTTACACCATGCATGCAAGCCAGCATGCAGCATGCAAACAAGCATGTAGCATGCAAGCAAGCATGCAGCATACAAGCAAGCATGTAGCATGCAAGTAAACAAGCAAGCATGCAGCATCCAAGCAAGCATGCAGAATGCAAGCAACCATGCGGCATGCAAACGAGCATGCAACACGCAGCAGGCATAGTTTCTGTCACGGCTCCGGCACTAAGGGGCTCCGGGGCGGTCCCACGCGAGCTTATCGTCGTAGATGTGTTTTACGCTCACTACCGCAGCTTCGGCTTGCTGGCCGGCTTCGCAAGCCAGCCTCAGCTACGGCAGCGAGCGTTAAAACCACCTGTTCTTCAGCTCGCGGGTCGCCTCACCCGTCCGCGCCTACGCGGGCTTAGATTACGTTTCTGTCACTAAAACCTAATTTTTTGCTAATATTTTAAGTAAATGAACATACGGAATAATACACGTTACAACACTAAGGACATTTGACTTTATTGCATGCAAAATTAGGAGATTCAATTATTATAGTACTTGATATTATGACAGAATAGTTTTAGAAGTAAAGATAATTATGTAAAACAATATTTCGAATTTTTGAACATTTTGGATAATGAAGTTTATAGCAAACGTGTTATGGATAATGATTTAAGGACAAAAAAATTAGGAGAAGAAAGGGAGTACCCTGAAACTACACATGAGCTTACGGGTTCCATTCCCAGGTTGGGCTAAATGTTAGTTATTGGGTTATTCCCTCAGGAATTTTTAGTAGCAGTCCTGGTATTGTGATATTTTTCTTGTTCTAGACCATACCTGGGATGTACTCGTATGTATTCTAATTACGGAGATATTGAGGGTCAAAGTTCCAACTATATCACAAGTTTTTTTTTTTTTTTATATATATTTTTAACGTTATTTTTACTGTAAACAACTCCACGACCCCCGTACTATTCAATCCATCCATCAGCATGATGTTTTGAGCGCGTTACATCGAGCCCTACCGTAAATCGTAATTTTTCGCCCCAAAAAAAATTCGTTTCCCAGCAATAATGTTTGCGTATAGTTACTTATTTTAATGTACACAACGCTTGGCTTCGTTAAGAGTCTTGTAACACCCTGTATTATAAAGAAAGGTACGCTATGCTATGTTCATAATGAGCGGCATCCAAATATCGTTGCGTCTACAATAGATGATACGCAACATATTTTATTTTTATTTTACTCTATTCGGGAAACTTACAGCTAATATAAACAATGTTCATAAACAATACAAATTTGAAGGCCATTTACAAGTTTCCACAGATAAACACTTGAAACAAAAAAGAAAACAAAAAAAGGTAGGTACAAAATACTATAACATAAATTGGAAACAAAATACCGCGATCGAATAATACATACATATATACATACACAAACTAAAAATAATTAAAAAAAAAAAAACAGAACTAAAAACTAAATTCAGACGTAAACGATTACTTGTCTGTAAAAAAGCTTATATATATGATGCAGAAAGAGATAGCTATTGCGGTTTGAAATACTTAAATTACAACATTAAAATTGTCTGAATTGGTCTGCAACAATTTGCCCGCTATTATATCTTCCTACTTTTTATCGATAATATCATTGGCATTTATGAATAAAATAATGGCGAAAACCCAACATGATTTTGTCATTCAGTAATTCTAATTCACGAAGTATTTAAATGACTACCGAAAGCAAAACTTCGTTGCAATATTGTTTACGATACCTTAAAATATTACGGTATGATGACATTCTTGAAGCTCATAACTGAATTTCATTGCAACAATATTGAATATTTGCGACTCATATTTGCATGAACGTTCAGTTTCAACTTAAAATAAAGCTGATGTGCTCTGTATTTGCTTTTTTGATATTGAAAAATAAAATGTACCTTTGACTGCATGCCCCGTGTTTTGCGCTGCTCGTAATATGTATAGGGACTAAATAAATAGTGCATTCAGGAATAAAATTAAATTCCTTCCTTTCAGAGTTAAGACGAGTAAGTATAATAGCATGATAAAACCTCCGTTAGGTTTTCAATTAGTGGTAAATATTTACAAGCTGAGAACATCTCTTGTAAAACTCCGTAAATAACAAGAAAGTTTATCGTTATAGTTTATGGTTATAGTTTATTTTTGTTCTGTGTACCTATTGCTTCCCTTTATAATTATCATTGGGCTTTCAAGAGTAACATAGGGCCAGAGGGGAAGGCTCATGAAAGCTTAGATACACCTGTATACAGGGCGTAAGGGACAGTCTTCCACAAACTGACAGGGTACATTCAGCTCTTTTAATTTATATTTAATCATGTTTCACTGGAATTTTTCTCCGGGTTTTTTTTTACTTTTTATCGATTTTTCAGTTACTATTTTTTTACTTTTTATAGATTTTTCAGTTACTATTTCTTAATTTCAATGAAAAAATTAAATTATCTCTGCACATCACTCCATTAATATAAATAATCCGGCTAACATCAAAAAACCAACAATGGATTGAAATACTATAACGAACGATGCGTGAAATCAGCTGTTCACTTCCTGCCTAGCTACAGATTTCATCGAACTCGACGTCGCGCTTGCCGTTCGCTTCGTGCGTTTTGCCACGGTAACGATATATTGAGTATGAGGAAATAAAACAAATCAAATTTATTTGTATCGCATAACGTTCCCGAAATAATTTCTTGTACCGGTCATCATAATATGATATATTGATTTCACCGCATCAGTATGCAAAAGGTTGTCCCTTTCAACCTGTATTATTCCAATAAATATGCAATTCTTTGCCATAGTCTTTCAAACCAACCCAAACCCAACAACCCAAAACTTTCTTCTACTTTTTGACTTTCGCCAAAATTCGATTTTTCCAATCACCTCAGGTTGCAACGTACTCTCGCTCAACTTGACCTAAGACGCAATCACAAAGTCTGATATTTGACATACCATTAAACAGCCTTTAAGGAAAAATATCACAATACTACATCAAGTAATCACTTTCCGCACACTGAGCCAAACAGAAAATTCTAGGGTAAAAACTCCAACTAATATTTTTTCCGTAACACATTCGTTTAGAGGAAACACAGAGTGGTTGAAAAACGATTGGGAGACGGGACACAACGATCAGGAGGAACAACATCCTGTTGGCAAATGGCCAACGATCTCGATTGATAAATACTTCAGTTAGAATTGTAAAATACCTACCTACGAACCGTACGAGTTTTGCCTGGAAACGGAATTATTTTTACTCACTGGGTATTTTTGCGTTCATTTATCGGTGATTTATCTTTATTTAACAAATTAATCTTTGGCACTATAATATAATCTTCTAAATATTTATCCTTAAATAAATAAATAAATAAATAAGAAGAAACTGACTGACTCGCATATCAACGCACAGCCCAAACCGCTGGGTCTAGAGATTCTTAATTTAGCACGCGTAGGTTTCTTAAGAGATCTAAGGGTGCACTAAGAATGGATTTTTCAAAATTCACCCCCTAAGGGGGTTAAACGGGGCTCTAAAGTTTGTATGGGGAAATAAGATAGTTAGACTATTTTATTCGAAACTTAACAGGAGTACTCCTATCGATAAATGAGTAAACATTTGTGTGTCAGGTTTTTTCAGAATTCAACCCCTAAAGGTAGAATGGGGTGACAAAGTCTGAAAAAAAAGTGAAAATGAAAAAGATCAGTGTATTACAAAAACACCGATTTTTTTATTTAACGTGGCAAACTGTAGGCGGGTGTCGATTCCGAGATTATCAGGGGTGCTGATTACGAATAAGGCATTTATTTTGAGATCCAGAAGATGGCGGATTCGACTTCTATACAGGGTTATTATTGATTTATTGTGATGATTGTGAATAATGATGATGATGATTGTGATTACGGTTATAATAATTGTGATTACGATGATGATGATTGTAATAATGATGATGATGATTGTGTTAGTGATGATTGTGATTACGATGATAATAATTGTGAAAACGATGATGATGATCGTGATAGTGATGGTGATTGCGATGGTGGTAGTGATTGTGATAGTGATAGTGATGGTCATGGTGATAGTGATGGTAATGGTCATAGTGATTGTGATAGTGACAGTGATTGTAATAGTGATGGTGATTGTTATATTGATGGTGATTGTGATTCTCTTTATTTTGAGATCCAGAAGATGGCGGATACGACTTCAATACAGAGTAAAGGGAAAAAAACGGTTCAGTAAATCACGAGAAACAACTTGGCTAGCTTTATATGCAGCGTCCGATCCACATTCAACGATAATCGTCTAAGGAATACGAATACAATATGTACATATGTACCTAGTATGTACATTCTTCCATGCGTAACAATATACTGTAACCTACTCTAAAAACGAAAATTGGTTTTCGAGTTATCATCACACTGACGAGCCTTCATCATCCTTGGCTTAGCTTTTTCCCAACACCACCATGACTCATCCATGGCTTTTCAAAACGTGTTGGAAAAAGTGTAAAAGTGGATAAACGTGTTGTGTTGGATGGGCAACCTGTGCGAGAGAACGCAGGGCTCTTGATATGCTGGATAGTAGTTTTACTCAATCTATACTAATACTAATCTATACTAATATTATAAAGAGGTAACATTTTTAAATTTGTATGTATGGGTAATCTCTGTATCTACTGAACCGATTTTGAAAATTCTTTCACTAATAGGAAGCTACAATATCCTCGAGTGCCATACGCTATATTTACAACGTGCCCGTGGGATAATTTCCGACCAAACGCTGGCGAAGCCGCGGGCAACAGCTAGTATT
Source organism: Eugnorisma glareosa (assembly GCA_947578425.1). Classification (NCBI taxonomy): domain Eukaryota; kingdom Metazoa; phylum Arthropoda; class Insecta; order Lepidoptera; family Noctuidae; genus Eugnorisma; species Eugnorisma glareosa. The sequence goes on along the minus strand of OX387969.1, from coordinate 16,925,345 downwards.
CATTATAAAAGATTTTCCTGACACCTGGTTATGCACTAACCACACGATAAAGAAAGAAGATTATAATGTGATATCATGGTCAATTTTCATAACTGCTAAAATTCATAAGTATTTATAAATTACTTTTATGATAGGCTTAGCCATCACTATTCAGCTAAAAGTATTTTAAAAATGTCGGTATTTTCATCACGCGGGTGCTGCCAATCTGGGCAGGAACGTGGTATGGAAATTATGGGTGCTGTCTCATTGCATCTATAGAGAGTTATATCTCAAGGAGCTCGAAAACGTAAAGATAAACCATATCCAGGATACCTTTGTTCTGAATTAATGAAAGAGTTGTTGCTTGTTCGCGAGATAGTTTCTTGGCGATCCGATCGTCAGCTCTTTAAAGACCATACAGGTTTGTTCATGATGCCGGTACTAGTAAGGGGTTGACTTGCTACAGTCGACGGCACTGTGCGCAATAGAAGTACCGTGTGCACGAACCCTAAGAATTAGAAAAATGCCAACAACCGCCAGTTAAAATATCCCAGACAATAATACAGCAGACTAATAAGTACCATTTTTTATATATGTCTAGATGCTAGATCGTGAAAGTTGAGCCTAGTTTATGTGCGATACATTTTTGTCAACGTGTGCACTGATTTGTAACAGTGGGCCGATTTGGCTCACCGCCAAACGGCAATTGATTGCGAATGAGTGACGTAGGTACTCCTCTGGTTAGATTATTATCATCTGTGATCATAGGAATTAGGTAAATGTGTCGTGGAAATCAGGTGGAGCTGTCCTAGAAACGTGTGTCCTCTTATTATAATAATAATAATATGTATTATACCATGCTGATCGCGGTCAGAGATTTACCAAAAAAAAATGTTTTTTTGCGCCGACGCTTGATGTGAAGTGATGAAGATGTTTTTCAGTCTGTTTCAATTAACACAAGTACCATACTTACTTACTTTTATTCACTGCTAATCCATACTGATTAAGTCCAAGTGTATTAAAATCAGCTGGCTTTGAATCAATAGACAGTGGTTAACGCTATTGAAACTCAAGCTTCTTGGTGGATGTTGAATCGTCTATAAAGCTTGTATAAAAATTTCTTTCGAAAATTTGTGATGTTTTTTTTTGCCAAAAATCCGTAACATCAGTTTTTTTATAAAGTTACCATATTTTTCTTTTTCTCTATTCTCTTGTACGTTAGTATTCTTCTCCAGTTAGATTGTTATCATGAGACATTATTTTGAGACACAGTTTTGTTATCTTGACATTCAGCTGAATTCCGACAGATTGATATTATTTATCGTTAAAAGGGATTTTTCATCTGTTGCAGTTTGAAGTTTCATATTAATAATAAACTATGATTCTGTAATTTCCTAATGTATCCATTATGGGTAGTTTGTTGTTGCCATCACTAAGACATGGGGAGTACTTTTCTTAACGTATCGATACGTAGCGATGACAATTTAAATTGAGTCAGCCTAAAATTTGGGGTGCCCCCATAAGCTCAATTGTTAGCAAATTATTTTTGATTTTGGTGATGAAATGTTCAATATTTCTAAAAATAACAAGCTATTAGATTATTTTGGTTGCTTGTAACTACTGTCATAAAAGTAAGAATTTAATAAACCTATATGTAAAAGTAATTTCACCAAGATTTATTTTCATTTCAACCAGCTTCTTGTAAAAGCAGAAATATTACGAAGTAACATCAAAATTCCTAGTTATTTTAGTGTTTTAAACAAAGGAGAAACTAGAAATTTTATCGCGGTAAATAAATTCTCAGGAGAGAGCTAAAATTATTCTTGTGTAGTTTCTTAACGCACGGGTTACGTATTTCATATTCTGTGTTTCAAGGAATTTCAAGAATAAGAATCAGAAAGGTTGTGAAATAAAATATTAATAAAAGGTTGCATTATTGTTGATGTTTATAATTCTAAATTGTAAATACTCTTGGATGTTTTTAAACAGGCACAGTGTTTTTAATTGGATAGTATGGAAAATTCAAACAGATACGGATTGTCTTGGGAATTATGTTATTTTTTCATAATACAAAAAATGCCACTGTAATACTACAAGTACAAAATAGAGGCGGTGGGCCTCAACGCGTTAAGTTACGTTTAATATATTCATAAATCTCGTTTTTAGAGGCGCGTGAAAGCGCGTATGCTCGCGCCTTTTACCACACGCGCAACTCGCACGAGCGTTGACGCGCATAAAAGCGCGAACTGAGACACCTCCCTGCGCGCCCAGTCACTCCACACGAACACGCTGGAGAAACACATTATAACGCTCTTAGTTACCCTAGTACAGCACTTAACTGGCAGTCTAAGTTCTTCTAAAGTCATAAAGTAAAAGTGATAAAGCATGTGAGGTAGGATAACTTGGGCCTGTGGCCGGTGAGCTATGAGCTAGCTCGTCGTCTGTCCGTCTTATGACGATAGGCCGTGTCGACGGCGCGTTCGTGTTCCACGCGCGCCTCAATTAGATGTCAGCAAACAGGAAGGGGCCCGAAAGGACCGATGCCTGCCAGGGTTGCGGGACTGTTCGAAAGAGATACCGCGGCCCTGGAACACAAAGGGTAAAGGAACGAACATGGATGGGTTTTAGTCAGTAAAAGTCTGACACTCCCTCCTGCTCAGCCCAGAGCGGCAGGAGTTATTTGATGATTTCCAATCAGAAAAAAAAAAAAATGTAGGATAAATTCGGTTTTTTTAAATGATAGAGTGATTCAAGAGGAAGGTTTATATGTATAATATTGCACCCGTGCGAAGCCAGTGCGGGTCGGTAGTCAGGTATAATTTAAAAAAAAAAAACGGTAACCTGTATATTCAGAAGTGGAGATTATGAAGCAACACTTCCAAGTTAGAGGTTAATAAGTCCCAATATTACAATGTATAAATAATTTTCATCTACTTAACTCAAGAATATAATTATTATAAGTATTATAACGATCCTATTCACAATAGAAATAAGTTAAGCTATATTCCACATTTTCCGTGAAGATGGAAATTGCCGTAAATAACCACTGAGTGCTGACGAGAGGGCGTGAGTGCGCCGCCATTTTACAAAGTCCTCCCAGTGTAGTGGATAATCGTTCTTGAGATGCCATGAATTGAATGTTTAGTGTAAAACAATTGTGGGTACATTTTCAGGGTTCCGCAACCAAGACGTCAAAACGGCACCCTATTACTAAGACTCCACTGTCCGTCTGTCTGTCTGTCTGGCATTATGTCACCAGGCTGTATCTCATGAACACTCAACATGGCCGCTACAACAAAAAATACTAAAAACAGAATAAAATAAATATTTAAGTGGGGGCTCTCATACAACAAACGTTTTTTTTTATTTAGATAATGGTTCGTGCGGAGTCCAACTCGCACTTGCCCGTTTTTTATACCTACTGAAGTATAGCATACTTTAATATACTGTTACTGTTAGCCTGTGTTATAATAATAATAATAAATAATAAATCAATATCGCTGGACATTACACACAGCGCCATCTAGGTGCCACACTAAGCAACGAGGCTTGTGTCGTGGACACCAGATAGTTGATAATACTACATAGATACTTTTTGTTTGTAAATACATACTTATTATACATATTACCTAACATCCATGACTCGGAAACAAATGTCCATGCTCATCATACAAACATTTGCTCCTACCGGGAATCGAACACGGGACCCTAAGAACGTAAGGCAGCCTCACTACCGCTGCGCCATTCGGGTCGTCGTTATCCCACAGCTGGGCAAAGGCCACATGACATTTAGTTCTTTCGATCCAGATCGAATGTGGACCACTGGTCGTTGGTTTAGTCCAGGTCGTCCCGCCATTTTCTACAAGATCCTGGCTGTGTGCATATGACTTTTTTACTGTGTCAGGACACCAAATGGTGGTTATTTTGGCCCACAGCTCATTGGGCTTAGCCAGTCACTCCAGCACTTCTTCACTTGAAGAAAAAATGTCGTGAAAGATGTTAATTTTTAGGTAGAGATGTTTACGTAAAATTATAATAATCTAGGTAAAAATCTAACAGGTACTTTTTAATTATCTTGGTCAAAGAAAAGCTTCATTACGGATTGCCTTACGGCAAGGTCAATCTGTGTGCCCTAAAGCTTTTGTCTTTAGATTAAAGAAAATACAAGAATTATTTTAAAAAATGTCAAGTTTTTATGCTTTATCTTATACACAGGTAAAAAAGTGATATTTAAGAATTTGGTCCTTCGGTACTAATTTGAATTTAATCAGGTTTTAAATAATATTTAGGTATTTTCATAAAAGCTGTTCATTGAAAGTGATTCAGTAACAGCAAGGCTTGCCAACCCCTAAAACATTCACAAATCCAAGCAACTTTTACCCACACACACCAATACTTTACAGGGCAATTTAAACAAAACAATATGTCTTCAAAATCGAAACATTTGTTCATTTGAAACGCAGAGGTCGTTATGGTCTACCTAAAGCATAAATTCATTGTAACACAAATCGTTTTCGCTCGGTGCGCCTTCGAAAATGGTCTTTAACGTCTACGGGGCTTTGTGTAAATAATGTTCTTTAAAATTTATCGCCATAATAAATGTTGGGTACCCCTTTTTCTATGAAAATAAGTTTAAATTTACTGGACGCTGTAGGTCAAACGTTTGTTATACGTTTTGTTTGTAATTTTTGTGATTCCAATTATTGTCAACGTTTGGTAAGAAGTGTGGAAGAAGAAGACATGCTGCACCGATCCCAAATAAATTGGGATCAGGGCATGAGAATGATGATAGTTTCAAGTTTTGGCGGGGTTTGATGATTTTTTTGTTAAATTATAACATAACATAATACCGAGCCTGTATTTCGTGAAGGGTTATGCAAAGGGGTGCCTTTAGTAAGTACACTCACATTTGGTCGGTTATGCTCATTTATTTGATTTTTTCGGTTATGTTTGAGGTGCATGTTTTAGGGGACAGGACTAATGCACTCAACTGGAAAAAACTCTGGACTCTTAGACAGCTACTTCTAGGAAATTCCTAATGGAAAACCCAAAAACACTTTCTTCAATTAATTTTACTGCCTTGCGTTGCCTTTGTTGCTAATGGTAGCAACTGGACGAGAGTGACCGAGAATCGAGTTAAGTGACGTGCGATTCAAATCAAATCAAATCAAAATATTTTTATTTCACATAGGCCTAGAGATGGGCACTTATAAAACGTCGACAAAAAGATGCACGGTTCGGGTTGGTCGTTTCCTTTGGAGAAGAACCGGCAAGAAACTCCGTGGTCCTCCACCAGAGCTCCAGATTGAAGAGGCTTATGTCCAGCAGTGGACTGTTGCAGGCGGATGATGATGATGGCTGCCTTGACCCGACCTGAGCATCGAAACCAAAGACCTCATGCTCAGCAGTCGTGATTGTGATCAATAGCCCAACGAAGCAGTCAGTCAGTCTAGTGAGAGTTTATAATATGAAATTCCCACTTTTACGTTGTAACTATTCTATTATTGCATAATGAATAATTTATTAATCTACGTTTTAGTGCAATAATAATCAAAAAATAATCCATACTTATATAATATTATTAAGAGGTAAAACTTGTTTGTAAGTTTGTAGGTAGGGGGTAATATCTGGATCTACTGAACCGATTTTGAAGATTCTTTCACTAATAGGAAGCTACATTATCCCCGAGTGCTATAGGCTATATTTACAACGTGCCCGTGGTATAATTTCCTACAAAAACGCGAGCGAAGCCGCGGGCAACAGCTAGTTACTTATAATATTATAAATGATGAAAGGAACTCTGTTTGTTTGTCTGTTTCCTCTTCATGACTTATCGGCTGATCGGATCGTAATGAAATTTAGCAAGGAGATAGATTACATCCTGGGGAAGGCCAAGGCTGTATTTATTCTTTATTTTCTAACACAGACACATCAAAAATTCCTCGCAAACGAAGTCGTGGGCAACAATAAGTAATGTACGAGGTACTCTTCATGAAGCCGTCAACCAAGTATTATTTACATCAAACTAAATAACTTTACGCGAAAATTATTGCTCGAAAACGACTCTTTTTTTGGGATGGAAAATCACTTTTTACCGTGGGTCTCAATGTCACTCACTTAAAACATCGTGCTGATGAATGGATTGAATAGTTTGGGGGCTGTGGAGGTATTTAAAGTTAAAATCTTACAATAAAAAATTGTATTTAAAAAAAATGTGAAAATGTTGGAACTTTGACACCCAACATCTCCGTTATTAGAAGGTTCCCAGGTATGGTCTAGAACAAAAAAATGATTGCAATAACAGGGAGAACAAGACAAGTGCCTTTCGGCTTCGGGTCTTGTCCCTTTCTAAATATTCCATTGATGTTGAAATCTTTAAGTAAATGACAGTTTAAAACGCCTGTTTTCCTCTAAAGAGGTAGTAAACTCTGTAATAGAGTGTCGCATCATTATTATACGCATACTATCTCTATAATATACTTCGTCCCTCCCAATCTGTCTTATAGGGATGGGACGAAAAATTTAATATTCGATAACAAAATTATGGTAAATGTTCCGCGGTGTAAATATTGACTGTTTCAATTAAAAATACATAATTATTTTAACTGGATTTTCATTAATATTGACTGCAATGAGATCATTTAATTAATAAAAGTCTTAAAAAATAAAAGCTTCTAACTAACCATTTGAAGCAGATTTCCACTGGGTTTTAATAGACTGAAGAAGGCAAATTACAAAGGCTTGCCCAGCCGTGGGAAAAACGGTCTTATAAACATTTTTGTTTTTTAATTTTTTACGGAAGTTAACAGTTAGTTTAAGAGAAACTAAATGAAAATTTAGCAGAGAAAAAAAGAAGTTTTTACATATTTATGTGGTTTTTGAGGAGCAGCGGTGGCCCAGTACGAGCAGCCACGGCCCAGTGGTAGCGGTTTCGACTTACAAATAGTGAGTCGTCGGTTCCAACCCAGGCAGGCGCATTACTTTGTGTAATTTATTTCATCACCATTGCTCTCAAAACAGCGAAGAAACCAGCATGTCTACCAACCCGCACTGGGCCCGCGTGGTGTATTATAGCCCATTCCCTCTCTTATAGAGAAGGCCGTGTGTCCCAGCAGTGACAACATTATAGACTGATTATGCTAAGTGGTTTTTAGAATTGCAGGCCTTCTATAATTAATTATATCAGAATCCAGTAAGAATTTTGTTTTGCCAAACAATACCGTCGTAACGCGTCGAAAATCTATACCAATTCCTACGCCAAAAGTCAATCTCAGCCCATCCCTACAAGGTGCGTGTGTAACATATTCGTAGATAATTTAGATAATAAACCTTATTAAACCCAGTAGGGTTGGGTTTTGTCATAGATGTTATCACGACCTAATCATTGTCAACCCTCTTTTAGGGATGTTTTGATGTCAATATCAGGGTCACAACTAAAACTTGCTGTAACATTATTGTTTGCAACTTTTCTGTTGCGTAAATTTTAATATCATGCCTGATAATATGGAAATTAGGACCAGACATCGCCCATAGTTGGTCCTTTGGGATGATTATGGCTTGTAAGTTGTCGTTTGTACCTATCTGCTTTTTGGGTCTCGCTTTGTTCTGAATAAACTAATGATAAAACTGTATTATTAAAATAACTGCTTTCATGTCTTTTGTTTTTTATTACGGGACCGCAGTCCCTTGCTATTTCATAAAGTTCAGTTCAGTTTTTTGACACTCATCTAAATAAGTACTCTTCTTGCAAAAAACACAGACCTGACTTCGCCTTTAATTTAAAACTTTGCCATACTTTAAATCCCAGCTCTACATAGCCACACAAAATAAATCAAACAAAGTACAAATTTCGCAAGCATAATCTTCAATAAGAAAAAAAAGTCGAAATACAGTCGGCGGGCCACCCCAAGCCCGTTTTTATCTGTTCAGTTGAGACCATCTAGCCGTCGCGAACCCCGTCCTCTGCAAAATTTAATCCCAGGATAAAGAGTATCGCTACCCGGTATTCGTTGGTATATTTTTGGGTATATTCCCCGGGTTATGTCCCGTCGAGTGGTCACATGGGGGATTTGCTACCAGTACCCCCTCGCTGGAAATTTTCTTCTCGCAATTGCCGTTTTTATTTTGTCGGAGTGAACTTAATCTACATATTTGTGCAACTGTACGGGCTTTTGACTGGTTTATTTGTGTTTTTTCTGGTGTAATTTTCTCTCCTTTGGGCGAGTGTGATATGAATTGAGTTGTTGGCGTGGCTGTAGTTAATTGCGAAACAAAATTAAAACGTGGAATCATGTTGTTTATCAAGCGAAAACTGTGAGCAGATTGGAAAACGGAAAATTCTTAATGGCAAAATTGATTGAAGTAAATTTGACTGAAAAGCAAATTCTGCTAATAACATCACAAATAGGTTGCTTAATATTAATTTAAAGGAAAGTTTAGCCTCCTGAAGGAAAGTTACACACTCTGAACTAACAGAAATCCATAAATTTCACGATCAAAGTAAGCAAATAAAGACTTCAATGATCAAAATGTTAATTACTTCAAGTTCAAAACCTTGATGTCTATTAAAATCATACAAGGCCAAGTTCTATTTGCTTAATGAAATCTGCCAAATACGACTGGAAAGACCAAACTGGTGAAATTTTCCGAACACCGCCGAAGTTGACTCGAAGTTGACTGTGTCTTGTTTGTACATAAATATGAAGAGCTCCCACTAAACGTGGTAGTATAATATTTTTATTGCTAGTTTTTTTATTTGATCTGAGTATCAGGTTGCAGACTAGTCCAATTTAATAAGTTTTTAAGTCCTGAATTTAATCGTTTGTCTGCGCAAAAACGTTGCTTTTTTGTTTGACCATAAATAAATCTCTCCATACTTTCGACTTGTAATAATTTTCTTTGCCAAAAAGCAAACGTCGATGTTAAAAACGGAATAAACAGCTGCAACGCTGGGACGTAGTCAATCAGGCGAAACAAGCAGCGCCATCTACTGAATTTCTCAAGCTGTCAATAAAGATGATATCTGTAGTATATGTAAGTAGGTTCCTATGTTATGTTATGCACTATGGTACTTTAAAAATAAAGCAGTGTTCAACCGACATTCGTGTGTTTCACTATATGGTGACAGCGGTTTTCAATAAATTCGTTATTTGTGGTATATTTCTACGGAATTTGACTAAAATCGACTTGTATTCCTGTAGGAAGTGATAAATAATAACTGAGAGATATGGAACACGCGCGTCCTCCAGCCGAACTGGTTTTAGAAGGCGGCCCCGTCACGCGGTCTGATGCGTGGCGCAGGTGGAAAAAGTTGTTTAACGTATTTCTAAAAGCGTCTGGAGTGAGCAAGGAGCCCAAGGAAGTACAGGCTTCTCTGTTGGTGAACCTCGTTGGATCAGCGGGTTACGAAATTTTCACTACTTTTACCTATAGTGAGGGCGAAACTGAAGATGACATCGGCTGTCTGTTAAAAAAGTTTGATGTTCATTTCGGTACAAAACCGAATATTACTGTGTCGCGGTACAAGTTCTTCACACGTAGCCAGGAAGAAGGAGAAAATATAGACCAGTATGTGACGGCATTACGTGTGCTGAGTCAGTCTTGCGAATTCGGTGACCTTCATGACAGTCTGATCCGAGATAAGATCGTGTGCGGGATAACAAGCAATAAAGTAAGAGATCGTCTACTGCGTACAGACGAGTTGACTTTAGCAAGAGCGATACAAATCTGTCAGGTGGCAGAAATGTCGCAAGAGGAAAGTCGATGCATCGACGGCGCCTCGGAAGAGATGCAGGTGAACGCGGTGCGGAGTCAAGCCGGGAGCTTGATCGACGCGCGAGGCGGCTCGCGGCGTTCGACCGGTAGGCGAGGAGCGCGGCAGCGCGGTGGCGGCGCCGGCGCTAGGGCGCCCCCAGTGTCCCCAGTGCGGCAAGGCGGCGGAGCTCGCGCCCCCTGTGCCACCTGCGGCAGCGGCCGGTGCCCTGGCGACGAGCGTTGTGCGGCGAGAAGTGCGATATGTTTTGTATGTGATAAAAAAGGTCATTTTTCTATGGTGTGTCCACAAAAAGTGCAACAAAACAAAAAGGTGTATGATTTAAGTACGCGGTCGGAAGTTAGTGACGATTCGAGTGATGAGTTATTCTACGTAAATACCGTGGATGAGGACAAAAAACTGGGTAAGTTTCATAAAGAATGGATTGAAAATGTGAAATGTAACGGTAAAAAATTAGTGCTAAAAATAGATACTGGTTCAATGCTTAATGTTATCTCTAAAGCTGAATATTTGAGGTTAGGTTTATCAATGGAAAATCTAAAACCATTTACAAAGCGCGTTCATTCATTTACTGGGAACCGGTTACCAAAATAATTATAAATAATTTCTTTCTATACTCAAATATATCGGAAGCTAGCTTCTGCCAAGGAAGTGACGGCACATGATGCTGCAAGAGTGGCTCACGCCGCGGCGTCGGAGCATGCAGTGCGCACGCGGGGCAGCGGCGCACCACGCGCTCCACGTCCTCAGCCATGCCCGGCCAGAACATCACCTCTCGCGCGCGACGCTTGCACCTCTCTATGCCCAAGTGCCCTTCATGCACTCTCGCTAGCATTTCTTCACGTAATCCCCTTGGAATGAACACACAATCTCCTTTAAATATGATACCATTTATGTAACTCAATACTTCGCGATAGGGCCAGAACACGTTTACCTTTTCATGAACGTCACGTCTGTGTTTTGGCCAACCGTTGACTATATACTTCATTAGCAAGTTACTGTCTTTATCTACTTTTGTTTCCTTCAAAATAAGCTCCATTTTTTGTTCGCTGTAAGGTATGTTTTCTATCATAAAACATGTTTGAATTTCTACCTCATCTGAAATGCGATCAAACAGCAAGTCTTTCAGTGGGGCCCGTGACAGGGTGTCGGCGATATACATGTACCTACCCGGCGTATATACTACTTTGAATTCATATCCCTGTACTCTTAGCATCATACGCTGCAGCCGCGCCGGCACTGAAACTAAAGGTTTATTGAACAGCGCCTCGAGCGGCTTGTGATCAGTGTGAATTGTAACATCTGACCTACCATAGATATACTGCCGAAATCGCTCCACCGCAAATACTATTGCCAGCATCTCCTTCTCAATCTGCGCATAGCGCGACTGTGTGTCGGTAAGCGTCATGGAAGCAAACTCGACGGGCCGGCCCTCCTGCAGCAGCACGGCACCCACCGCATGGCTGCTCGCGTCCACCGACAGCACGATCGGTGCTTCCAGCGAGTATAACGCCAACACTGGAGCGGTAGCCAATTTAATTTTTAGCTTGTCTATCGCATCCGTATGGTTTTGTTCCCAAACCCATTGCGATTCTTTTTTCAATAATGATCTCAAGACGTTTACACAATCTGCATAGTTCTGTATAAACTTAGACAGGTAGTTGACCATACCTAAGAACCTTTCCAAGGACTTCCTATCATCAGGGTATGGCATTTCCATGACCGCTTTAACCTTTGAGTCGTCAGCCTTCATTCCATTTCTGTCAAATGTATGACCTAAGTATGTTATCTCAGTAACACCAAACTTACATTTTTCACGATTAAACTTGATTCCTATTTCTTTTGCCCGTTTCAGTAAGCGACCCAACCTCAAGTCATGCTCCTCCCTTGTGCTACCCCAAATAATGACATCATCAATAAACGACTCGACCCCTTCTAAGTCTTCAAGGTGTTGCCTTATTTTTCCGTGAAAAACTTCTGGAGCACAATTGATGCCGTATGGAAGGCGCAAGAATTGATAACGGCCAAACGGCGTACCGAAGGTGCACAGATCCGCACTTGCGTCATCAATTTCCACCATCCAAAATCCGCACCTAGCATCAAGCACACTGAAATAGCATGCATTCCTCAGTTTCACAGCTAGTTCTGTTACAGTAGGAAGCGTGTACTGAGCGCGACGCACCGCTCGGTTCAAAGGTCGCGGGTCCAAACAAACTCGAATACTGCCGTCTTTTTTAGCAACTAGAACAATAGCGTTGACCCAGTCTGTGGGATGAGACACTTTCCTTATAACACCTAGACTTTCCATTCTCTGAAGCTCTAAGTGCAACTTATCTTTCAAACCTAGTGGTATTTTTCTAGTAGGACAAATAACGGGTTGTATATTCTTATCTATTACTATGCTATACTTGCCGGGTAGTTTTCCGAGTCCTTCAAACAAATCTGAATACTCTTCAATGTTTATTTCATTTACAGACTTAACCAATTTTAACAAAATACTACCTTCTAGGCCAAGCACATTTTGACAATTCAGATCCGCTACTACAAATGGCAACACATAACTCTTACTATTATAAATAATACAAATCTTGTCAGTGCCAACAATAGGTAACCGGTTCCCAGTAAATGAATGAACGCGCTTTGTAAATGGTTTTAGATTTTCCATTGATAAACCTAACCTCAAATATTCAGCTTTAGAGATAACATTAAGCATTGAACTAATATCTATTTTTTTTTTTTTTTTAAACTTACTAATGTGCCTGTAATTAGTTACTATTTTAGTATTTTAATACAACCTATGTTTCCTTAGCCTGAAACTACTTACCTGTTTAGTAAAGTAATTAATTGTGTTTTTACCAAGATTTCATTGTAAAAAGGTAACATTTGCCTATTCTTTGAAGTTAGACACCCAAGTACTTATCAAGCCATGCACATCATGTAAGTGGGTAGGCAGTGTAACTCTGTTCATTTTTTTATTTTGTAAAGGGGTAAGATGTAGTATATGTAAGTAGGTTCCTATGTTATGTTATGCACTATGGTACTTTAAAAATAAAGCAGTGTTCAACCGACATTCGTGTGTTTCACTATAATATCATCAAGCTGCCAATATAATTATAGCAAGATTTCGCACGAGGTTTTCATTGCAGCAAGAATATTGAACGTAGTCTTCAGTTCAAACCCTTTACCACGAGCCATCTTCATTTACTGGAATATAATCATCACGTTTGTATTCCTCAAATGGTTTGTCAGAAGTGTAGGCACCAGCACTTCGCAGATTATGGTCAAGTCTATTGCCTTCACCTTGGCATAAATATAGATAATCCATGATTATTTACGTAAACATAACATCACGACTGTAATCCCCCAAAGGACTAGGCAGAGGAGTACCTAATAGTACACTCAGATTTCGCCAGTAATGTTTAAGTCCCATTTAATATGGGGCGAGCCTATTTGCCATCAACCGGGCACAAATCCAGACTCCGTGGCTGCTACTGAGAAATTCCAGATAAAAAACCAATAACACTTTGCCCGACCCAGGAATCGAACCCAGGACCTCATAATCATACTCACAGCAGTCGCACTTGCGTCCTCGAGACCAACAAAGCAGCTATGTTTATTTATAGAATCTAATTAATAAAACTCCAAACAAAAAGTTACAAAACCAGCTTACTTGTCCGCAAACAAAGTTAGTTCACAGCTGAGGCCAGATTTTGGTAACAGGCAACACTGAATTAAACTAATACACCAGTGTAGCTAAACTTGGGGCAATATCTAAACTTTTCTGTGAACCGAGCTGAAACTTTACTCATGTATGCCCAAACTCTATGCAGTTCATAATTTTAAAGTTCAAGTTACGGTAAAGGCAACTTCTGATTCAGCATGAAGATTACAAGGTGCTTTGAGATAAAGCTGTTTTTAAAAAAAGATGCTGATGTAGAAATATTTTGATAGGTTGGTCACACCTCTATTCGAAAGTTTAACAACCAGTCTTACAAAGGGCTAACGTATTACCCAGTAATAACTGCGTTGTGGAGGTCAGATAGGCAGTCGCTGCATGTAAAATACTGGTATTCAGCTATATCCTGTTAGACTGAAAGCCAACCAGAACTTAGTGGCGAAAGGGCTAGGCAGATGATGATAATCATGGTCATACATATGTTTATCATGTTCGGTGTAATACCTACCAGGCAATGATTCAAAGTCTAGCACATTCTAAACATAACATAATTTCTACAAATTTGGTCCAGCTGTAACATCCTGTTGATAGTTTTTGTACATTTTTGAAATCTATAAGTGGGCTCCTGTCCGATGGCCTCCAATCTGAAACTTTTTGTCGTAACGCCCCACCCACCCAGCTGTCTAGATTTTAATAAGCTTTTATTAGCTTCACCTATTATAACCAACTAACTTTTTTTATAATTAGCCTGTATTGTCCCACAGCTGAGCTAAAGCCTCCCCCCATTGCTTCCACTTATCACGATGGGGTGCTTCTTCTCGCCAATTCTCGACTTACTATTAAAAAAAAAAAACATATAAGTTAAATTTGACTCACTTCCCGGTTTCCGATTGAGCTGAAATGCATGGTTAGCTAAGTTTCATAATTCTCAATCCAATATAGCAGACTCCCAAAGATGTCGGACTAGTTATTTTTATGCATTTCCATGGTATGGGTATCAAATGAAAGGGTTTAATGAGAAGAATACGAGAAAACGTGTTTTTTAGTATTTTTAAACTATTTTTTTTTCTTAATTTGCTTGCTAACAATCCCTCTGGGCTCCCGTTCTACCTAACCTTTCGGGGATGATGGGCGACATATTTCGCCAGGTAAGTTTAGAAGTCATGCTTAGTGCCTGCAAATCCAGACTCCGTGGCTGCTACTGAGAAATTCCTGATGGAAAAACCCAACATCACATTTCCCGAACTAGGAGATGAACACAAGACCTCAAGTTTAGCCTTTGCACCCTTTAGACCAACAAGGTAATACGAGGAAATCAATCTTTACTAATTCGAATAAGACACTTTGCTATGTATAGTTCTGATGACTGAATCCTAAACCAACATAACATAACGCCTGTAATCCCTAAGGGGTTAGGCAGATATGTACCTAAAAGTAAACCCACATTGCGCCAGTTATGTTTTAAGTTTCATGTAATACCCCAGGCATACCTATTGCCTTCAACCAGGCACAAATCCAGACTCCGTCGTTGTCGAACTTGGAATCACTAGACCAACGAGACAGTCAATCCTAGTGATAATAGGTAGACCTTCTTTTTTTTTCTCTTTGGCCATCCTCAATGGATGTCCTTCGCCCTGCGGAGAGCGGAGGGGTCTGTCAGACTCGTTGTACTGACTAAAACCACACCGGCGTTCCTTCGCACACTTGCGTCGGGGGGCAGCGGGATCTGATGCGACTTCTGCTGCCCCGGACTAGTGCCGGCCCGCTTGATCTGCGGTTAGTAGGTAGACCTGTACCAACTTGGCACAAAACATTTTGTCAAAGTAATAGACGAATGCACATCTTATAACCAACCTCCCTTCTCCTTCACAAAGCTTCCCAGTCTTAAAATGTAGGTAGAAAACGTCGCCTTTCTAGTAGTTGGACTGATGCCGAGTAGAATGATGTCGTCTGAATTCTGGCTAGCCCAACAGTCAGGTAAATAAGTCTGCCAGTAAGTGAGCCCACACAATAGCGTCAGGCTAATTTATTAGACAGCGCTTAAGGATAGTTAGGCTGCGGAAACTGCGGAAGTGGAGGAGGTAGCGATTTGGTGAAATTGTTTAAGTTGGTTTTAGCTATTTTTTTCGGAATATTAGTTCACTCTGAAAAAGTAATAAAACTGAACGTTCTAGCAAAAAAAAAAAACTAATTGGTTAATATTTTTATAGTTGATCATCTCTAATAAAAGTGTTAATAAAACAGTGTTAAGTTTAAAACTGGTAGTGATACGAGATAATATGAAACAGACATTATACATATAGTTGCTTCATTAAGCTCCAAGTTGCCATAACTCAAACATAAAATGTAAATGGATCCTTTAGCGTGCCATGTTTTATATCAATACAATTTCTCGAATATTTGCCAAAAACGACTTTCTACCGATATCACTTGAATGCCAAAAAACCCTAGTACTACGCAAGACGATCCAGCTGTACGGGAAGCTCATAGAAAGCGAGAACAGGTTATACTGGATATTTATAGCTTGATGTGTCACCGTGTGTACCATACCTACAGCAACGACTACTGTAGTAGTGACTGCTTACAGTTGTAACTGATTATATTACCTACCGCAGATGCTGCAATAAAACCACGTGAAAGAAAATGAAAAAAAAATCGTAAGTCCTAATTTTTTTATTTTTTTTTTACCGTTGGGAACTCATCAAATAACCCCCCCGCTCTGGGCTGAGCAGAAGGGAGTGTCAGACTTCTACTGACTAAAACCCATCCATGTTCCTTCCTTTGCCCTTTGTGTTCCAGGGCCGCGGTATCTCTTTCGAACAGTCCCGCAACCCTGGCAGAAGACTTCATGGCCCCACGGCACAGAGTAGTTGGTGAAATTTACACCCTCTAGGTTGTGGCGCTCTCTTAACAAGGTTTCTAACAAACACTGAGTAGAAATTATATGAATTCACCGCCTCGGTTATTAATACTGGTTACCTATAGGGGTATAGGCAGCTTGGCAACTCGCATCTGTGCTGTGAGCTTTTGATTAATTTTATTGCTTGGGTTTTATAATGTGGATATTGTTTACAAGTTTTTGGTGATTTCGTTTGGAGGGATACTTTTGTAAATTATGTCACAGTTTACATTAATTTCCTTCAAATTCATATCTTTATTTACTTTCCATATTGTAATGTAATTATAAGATCTTACAATGGGCTTAAAGCTATGGTACAGTCACGAGCACCAATATGTAAACACTTAACAACTTTTAAAAGTGTTTTACTCATACCATTTTGATTAAAATATCATGTTGTTACGAACATAGTATTCTGGAACTCATATTTTTATGAAAAAGATCCTATCTCCTAGTTACAATCGATATTTCTCGCGAAAATTGATTTTAAATTTAGGAAAGTGTTTACATATTGGTGCTTGTGACTGTATAACGGACCATGTAGAGCACAGCAAAAACTAATGTTTAAAATAAAATTAAGAATCAATTTTTTTTTTTATCGCCGTCGTAACTATTGCGTGCCTTTCAAACATCTTCAGGAACCAATGCTTCGCCCTCTTCTCATAAATTTAAAAGTTCTAATAAGAATCTAAGTTAATTATCATTCTGGTCCTTTGTCTCTGCAACAAATTAACTAGTTGCCTAGTTTTGTTCTCATTACGCTCCACTCCGCCCAGAGTGTTAGGAAGTCATTTGATGAATTCCCATACGAAAAAAACAAATAAGGTAAAAATATAATCATAATAACTTGTAACATGATACCTAATTAAAAGGTACAACCAAAAACTATCTGAAAAAATATTGACTCAAACAAACATGATATAAACTAACCTAGACAATCATAACCAATACCAAACACAAAAATACCAACAAAACACAAATACAGATCCGAAAATAATTTCTAAGGATTCCCATTAATTAGTGAGGATACCGAAAATGGGAGTGCTCTCGAATCCCTGAATGAGTTCCCCTTGCTCATCATTATATCACTCCTTTTTAGAGGGTAGTTTTAGAATCAATAAATAAGAGGCTTAGATCGAACCGGTTGCAATTAGGGGTGGAATATTGAAAATTTTGTGGGATGATTAAGTAGGTGGTCGAGTGTGTTTGTACGGTTAGGTCGTTAGTTTAGTAGGTTTGTTGTTTTGAGGTTTATTTTGGGAAATGAAAACACGGTAAGTTATTTTGTTGTGTAAACGCACTTTCATCGCAAATCAGTAAATACAAGGTGTAGATGGGCCCTTCACGAAGCCTTCAACGCAAGCATTATAAACATCAAACTATTACTGATGAATTCAATAGTACAGAGTTCATGGAGTCATGTATTTAAAGTGAAAATAACATTAACCAACTATAGTAAAAAAAAAGTTGGAACTTTGATGTCTTCGTTAAGGATCTTTTACAGCCATAATAAAAATAAAATACACAAAACTAGACTCACTTTAGCCTAAAAAAAAAATGTTTTAAATAGTATGTTTAGCGCTATTATTAAACCGACTTATTTTGTGAGCTGTGGTGCAAGTTTGTGAGTCATGAAGAGCGCTAAATAAAAATAATTCTGAATTAAATCGACTTGCAAAAGGATCTTTTGATCTTTTTGGATTCTTGTTTTTTTTCAATACGCTTCAAAACGCAATTAGTATTTTACCAATAGTGCCGTCGAAGTTACGCGCAACAAATTTTTGAGCGGCTGTAGGTTACAATATTTTACTCGATTATTGCTTGTCTATATCTAAGACTGGCAGCAGATTACTTGTGATCCCTGTATGACGTTAATCAGTTATGTATTGACTGACGTATTAACACATTCAGTGCCGGGAACCCACCTGGTGGGTTCACTCAAGTCGCACTTGGGATGCCGAGAACCCACCTCGTGGGCTCATTTTTAATGTACGTTTTTCTTAGCGAATACAGCATCAAATAACGTAAAAATAAAAACAGTTGTATATTTTAACAAGATTAATAAGAATACACCGTGGTTTCAAATTACAAGCATTTTTATTTTCAATCAATTTTCGACCTCTTCCTAGATGCCGAGAACCCACGTGGTGGGTCCTATTTCAGGGATTAAAAACCATAGGCACGATTTTAATATTTTCTAAAAATAATTATTTTTCCATTTTAGGACACGAAAATGAGTTCACAATCGAGGCTTTTTAGTGTTCGGCATCAAAATAGACAAAAACGAATACTTATTACTGTGAGATTTAGTCTGCCTGCCCGTTTATCTCTCACAGGCACTCACATATTTCATTAACCATTATCGCTACAGACTTGACATTGGGAATAAATAATGCTTAGCATTTTTCAATTAAATTGCCTAGACTACGATCCCCTTCGTGTTAGGTTTCTTTAAACCTCAAACATACAAAATGTCGATAAAACAAGCAAAAGCACCGACTTCCGAAAGTAATTTTAACTTTTTTGTATTCTGTTTTTAATTCGTTTTTTTTTTTTTTGCAACATTTTATTAGTATATCGTATTTATATGCCGTGAAGTTTAAGCGAGCAAGCTCATCTCAGTGTGAACACGGTCGCGCGAAGTACGGCAAGGGCACATCTATGATTTAAATTGATGTTGTATTTAAAATAACTGCACTACTTATGGTCGTTTACCTAACAAAATGTCATCAAATCCGTTTTTTGTTTGGTTTATTATGTTAAGATATCGATATCCATCACAGCTGCGGAGTATCGCTAGCTAATATAATCCGGTATTACGGAGTTACTGGGTGGTTCACACAAAACTAACTGTCAAATAAACTACCTACAAATGCAAATGCAATGTTTGTAAGCATTCAAAAGTTTTAAAATGTTATTTATTAAAATCTAAAAGTAACAATAATTGCGACTACGTAAATTAAATTTAAAAAAAAATGCATGAAAATCTCACAAAAGGTTGAACACCCCTGTCACGGGATCAGAGCGGGCGATTTTACTTTTAAAATTTTTTGTTATTTCTTGATTATTGCACTTCCCCTACCCTACTAGGGCATGAAATTACCCCCACAGATAGCAAATATAGCGATAATACCCCCTGAAAATTCTATTTTACCACTTATTTTAGGGTTTTAAATCTTAATCTCAAACCTAATGCCAAGAGCCCTCCAGGTGGGTTCACTTTACCGCAAACGTAATGCCAGTGACCCACCTGGAGGGTCCACTTGCAACATGTATGGTGGGATGGCACATGCGCACTATGAAACTGGGGTGGACTCGAATGTGTTAACAACACCTGGGGCGATGGAATCAGGCTGTCTAATAGCTAATGGGGAGTATATAATAACTATCAAGCGATGGTATTGATGGAAAGTGAAAACAAAGGTAGATATGTTGTAGGTGTATAGAAGATTATGAATGGCATTGACTTATGTGCAAAATACCTGTGATTGCGTCGTTGGTCCAGTGGTCGAAAGCGCGACTGCTCCACGGAGAGCAGCCACGGAGTCCGGATTCGTGTCCGATTGATGGCAATAGGCACGCCCCTTATTACACGGGACTTTGAATTAACTGTAAAAATGTAGGTGTACTTAATAGGTACACCTCTACCTAACCCTTCAGGAACTACAGGCGTGATGTTATGTTATGACTTGTGCAAAATATAATATACGCCAGCCACAGAGCACGAAAATTTCGGCGTCCGCAGCATGAGCCAGCTTCGTCAATAATTTCTTTATAAACCAGATCTATATCTGCCTAGCCTTTTCCGAGATATTTTGGGTTCGGCTTTTAGTCTGACCGGATGCATCTGCATATCATACAAACAAAGTGTTATCTTTTACTCTCACTATGATTCAAACAACGTAACTGAATAAAAGAAACTGTCGCCTTTAGACGCAGTCCGAGAAAAACTTTTTAGTTCAACAAGCTTTTGAGGACACGAATTTTAATACTACTACCGTCATCTCTAGATGATTCCGTGATCTGTAGAACCCAAAGTTCATTCATAACTTTTCATAAATTCTATGATGATATACGTATGATACATATGATTATCAAAGTCAAAGAAGCTTATAAATACATCATGTTTTACCTACAAGACTCAAATATAAGTCAAAAGTTTCTAATACAGCTTTAGTAAAATATTTATCTTGTACAGAAGTAATTACGAAGTTTGCTCCCCACTTGAAAGTTCATGCGTTATAAAGTGGCGTATTTAAGCTTAGATTAATTAGACCAAATTTACCCCTTCGACTAAAAACGATTGACGTTGATGTAGGGTATATGGAAGTGGCATAAATTAGAGAAATTAAAAAATAGAGTAGCTAATGCAAGACAGGAAACATACCTAAAATATTGACCAAAATAAAAAATTACAAGATTTTGCCCGCGGCTTCGCTCGCGTTAATTTAGAATTTGGCAATAAATTCGGGTTATACTCTGCTTGTAATAATATAATTCAATCATAATTTGAAAGAGACGTGGCGCCATCTGTTATCATAAGAACATTAATGTTGTTTTCCTCGGGAACAGTACTTTTTTCGGGATGAATGGTACTCCATGTCCGTTTCTGTATATGCAAAATTTCATGATGATCGGATCAGTGGTTTAGGCGTGAAAAGGTACCAAACAGAATTACTTTCGCATTTAATATATTATAGTTAGAATTAAGACGTCAGTACAAAAAATGCTTAACAATATGTAAGGTGACATAGAAAGCTTATGTGTTTTTCATCAAATACAAAAGGGTACCAATGTAAAAAACATACTTTTTGCTCGTCTCTATCATTCATTTAAATTGGAAACTTACTTCTCATAATTCTATACTGCTTACAGATTAAATTAACTAATTAACCACAGGAACTGTTAGTGCACTTGCTAGGAATTTAATCATTAATAAGAGGACAAGTTATATCCGTTCAAACGCAAGAATGTTATAATGGAAACCAACACTACTAATTGATAGGAGAATCCAATTCAAAATCACACGCTCTAAAACCACTGACAACTAGATTGACAAGTGAACTGCACTCCACGTTATTTTTTCTTGTCACTTCCAGTACTAGGGTTACTAAAACACTCAAGTGCGAATGTTCCCGTAAGATAAGGCACACACGCGACTGCTTTTTGTCTCATAATGCCAGTCTTAACGTGTGAACCTTTGTATTAAATCGTCAGCTTGTGTGGGATTAGCTAGAGTTCGTATGGATCTATGTTTTAATAATGAGAATTCGTTAGGTTTAAGTTTCCTGCTTCATTTGACTTAACTTGCTTTTGTACGAAGATAACGTGTTTCGTTTTTAATTTACAATAGTAGGTACTTTTATATACTAGCTTTGCTCGCAGTTTCACTCCCGTGTTATGTACAGAAATTAACCCACTGGATCCTTTTAAATCTAGCTTATGACACTCGCGGTTAATGTAGCTTCCCCTTAAAGAAACATTTTTCGGAATAGGATAGTTGGATAGATTAATTTAATTGACTGAAATATACACAATATATCTTCAATATTCCGCCTACTAAATTCGGCATGCATGACAATAAAAATGATTCTAATTTAAAATAAAATAGATCAGCAGTTCCAGCAGCAGCAGTGGATAGCAGCACGTGTATCTATAATACGACACCATTCAGCCAGTTAAGCTATAAACCTTCGCAATGTCTTAGATCGATTCTTGTGAGTACCTAACACATTTTATAAACAATCGACTCCAGTGGGACTCAACCCACCACCACTGCCTACCATACTATTGATCTTATCTCTAAGCTTCCTTGTGTCAAATTGATAAAATGAATGGACAACCACACATTTTAATCGTACTTATGTTTATGCCTCGTTGGTCCAGTGGTCGCAAGCGCGACTGCTGAGCCTCGTCCTGGATTCGATTCCCGGGTCGGGCAAATTATTATTGGGTTTATCCATCAGGAACTTCTCAGTAGTAGCCATGGAGTCTGGATTAGTGCCCGGCTGATGTCAATAGGCTCGCCCTTATTACATGGGATTAAAACATAACTGGCGAAATGTGGGTGTTTTCTAAGGTACATCTTTGCCTAACCCTTTCGGGACTACGGGTGTGAAGTTATGTTATGTTTATTTTCTTATTATTACTCGTATCGACCTTTAGAGTGTGACGCTATTATGTTATGCTATTATGCTATGTATGTAAAGAATGTAACAAGACCTATAACGAAGCCGAAAGGCACTTCTTCTCCCCTCATTGCGGTCATTTCATTGTTCTACAGCATACCTGGGAACCTTCTTGTTACGAAGATATATTGGAAAGAAAGAAAGAAAAAGTATTTATTAGCCCGCACAGGACAGAACATCAAACAAAAAAATGCCTACATTTACAGTAGGATATTGGGGTCAAAGTTTCAACTTTATGACAGTTTTTTTTTTAAATACATGTTTTTAATGTTAGATTTTTACTTTAGACTCCACGACCCCCGTACTAGTCAATCCGTCTATCAGCACAATGTTTTGAGTGCTACCGTAAAACGTGATTTGTCACCCCAAAAAATCATTTCCCGAGAATATTATTTGCGTAGGTATAGTTACTTAGTTTGATGTACAAAATGCTTCATTGATGACTTCGTGATGGGTCCGTTCACACCGTAGCGGCACTACAGAGAGTACTTTCGCAACATAGAACAAAAAGTACTACAGCGCCATCTATGACACAGACGATGAACTAAACATTGAAATATATTATCTAAATCCTACATTGCGCAAGGCGACTTAAGACTGTATAGAAGAACCCGGCAGCAACATTCGGGCTGTAGCCTACCAGACTTAACACCCGCAACATAGTACAAAAAGTACTACAGCGCCATCTATGACACAGACGATGAACTAAACATCGAAATATATTATCTAAATCCTACATCGCGCAAGGCGACTTAAGACTGTATAGAAGAACCCGGCAGCAACATTCGGGCAGTAGCCCACCAGACTTAACACCCGCAACATAGTACAAAAAGTACTACAGCGCCATCTATGACACAGACGATGAACTAAACATCGAAATATATTATCTAAATCCTACATCGCGCAAGGCGACTTAAGACTGTATAGAAGAACCCGGCAGCAACATTCGGGCTGTAGCCTACCAGACTTAACACCCACAACATAGTACAAAAAGTACTACAGCGCCATCTATGATACAAATGAAGAACTAACATCACAATTTTAAATCGCGCAGTTGCAAGTTATCTGCGACTTGAAACTTTATAGAAAAACCCGACAGTAATTGTCGGGCAGCAGCCCACTAGACATAACACACCCGTGTGGTCGGAGGATCCTTCCTTTTCAATGGGGGATGAAGAACTTTACACCCTGTTCTCCATACCCCCAAAACTCCCTGTATAACTATGCCATTGACATATCAAGACCCAACACAAGTGATTATAATATAGTTAATAAGCGATAACGATGTTACATCGTGTAAATGTAGATAATATTATAGGTAGCACATGCACATTCTACAATTAATTAACCCCGACATCTGCAATTATCAACGCATGTGTATAATTACATACGTATAGTTCGCAAAACTGTCGACAATACATGTAACGCTGTAAATGAGAGTTATAGCAGCTATAGTAATAGACAAGGCTTGTGTCTTATTATCAAATAACTATTAGACAAGGACACACTATTTGATATAGAAGTAAGAGCAAACTTAAACAGCAAAAGGTATATTCTATCGCTTTTCAAACATTTTTATACAATTTTTTGATCTGACCCTAGTTCTTTGCGATCATTTTAAGGCCATCGAAATGGTTGCCATGGTAGGATTGCATAGAAAATTATTATGTATGGCGGTGTGTGCCTAACCTGGTGTCAGAGTTTTTATGCCGCCCATGGGCCTCTGACTTGACTTTACATTCCATAGAGGAATATCTCTCAGGAATGCTGGTTTGGTTTCCTCACGATGTTTTCGTTCACCGAAGCAAAGTGATAATTATGCAATAAGCACATGAATCCGATAAATCGGAGGTGCGTGTCTTGGGTTCGAATTCGTGACCTATGACTTGGCAGTCCGACGGTCACACCACTAAGCCACCATTGCTGCCATTATTGCATTGTTAACGTGACTGCATTAGACTGAAAGACTTTCAACGAATTTCTCACTACGACTCGATCACAACTTCAGGCGATGCTACTTATTGTACGTGTTTACGACACGCGCATTTCGTTTGTTTCCTTCGGAGTACCTTCGCGTCCAAAGTCGCGCTGCAGTGACTCGTTTATTTTACACTAGCGGCCCGTCCCGGCTCCGCACGGGTACCTATGTTACTCAGGGTGAATGTAGCTTTCTAATGGTGAAAGAATTTTTGAAATCGGCGCAGTAGTTTTTGAGTTTATTCATTACAAACATACACACACACAAAAATACAAATCTTTCCTCTTTGTAATATTAGTGTAGATAGCATAACATCACTCCTGTAATTCCCGAAGGGTTAGGCAGACGTGAACCCACATTTTGTCAGTTATGTTTAATACCCATGTAATAGGGGGCAAGCTTATTGCCATCAACCAGGCACAAATCCAGACTCCGTGGGTGCTACTGAGAAATTTCTTATGAAAAAAACCTGGGAATCAAAACCATGTAAATCGTGGCTATGCGGTAAGGTATACTCTAACACATAATCTATACAATCTGTCTATCTACAGTAGGTACATTGAAACTAATTAGACCTAGACCAGCCACAACAATGCCACGGACATAATAACGTGACAATATGGTGCGTGCGTACATACGTCATTGATGACGTCATCACTCTGGTTGAAAGCGATCAATCAGTATTAACTACACGTTACGTCGTATAAGTGGACGTGGTGACGGATTTAGGGCACTATTATAGGTTGTGGTGTAAATGATGTGGATTTCATTGTTTTGTTTCGGGTTTGATGAACAAACGTCTGCGGTACTGAATGCTCAAAACCCACCGGAGTCAACTATGTACCTAAGCCGCAGAACCTTACCCGTTCACAACTATGTAAGCGGTGGCGTCTAATAAAAACAAATGAATCATCAGAAACAGAAACATACAAACTAGCCTATAGACCTCAGAAGTTGAAACTCCATTATAAGGGTTAACGTGAGCAGAAGAATTTCCCCTGTCTCTATTTGATCGAGGTCGGAGCTATTAGCAGATTGGATCCCGAAGTACATCAATCAATGTTCAGTATTGACCGAGACCTGGTGATTTATTGAGTGAATGGTGAATGCATTGTTTTTTGAATGGTTCAGTCGGTAATGACAGGTTGAAGCCGCGCGGTTTGGAGGAGCGGGATTATCCTGCGATGATGGGAGGCGTGCATTGTTTGGGTTAAAGTGATTTTTGGAATGTAATTGTTGAATGATCTTTTACATAGTACAGTACGTCGCTCTCTGCTATTAAAGAATATGCTGTTGTATGTCTCCCTGTATAGTTACGAGCACCAATATGTAATCAGTTAACAAGTTTTATTAAGTGTTTTTCTCATTGTTCTGATTAAAATTTAATTTTCTTTCGTACATAGTATTTTGGAACTGATATTTTTATGAAAAAGATCCTATTTCCAAGTAGCAAACGTTATTTCTCTCAAAAATTGCTTTTGTATTTAGGAAAATGTACAAATATTAGTGTGGTGACTGTACCTAACGTATTAATCACAGACCACAAAATTTTTGGGTTAGCACTCTTTTGAAGGCTGTGCAATAGCTTATTTTATGACATTTATAAACAATTGGTGGTCATGTCTGTTTACTTACAATTACTTATTTCAATAGCTTTTTTTATTCGGATGGGATGTCATCAAATGATCCCTCCCACTCTGGGCGGAGCGGAAGTGAGTGTCAGACTTGTACTAACTAAAACCCATCCATGTTCTTTCTTTTGCCTATTGTGTTGCAGGGCCGCGGTATCTCTTTCGAACAGTCCCACATCCCATGGCAGGCATCGGTCCTTTCGGACCCCTTCCCGTTTGCTGACATCTCTTTGAGGCGCGCGTGGAACACGAACGCACTGTCGACACGGCATGTCGTATAAGACGGACGGACGGCGAGCTAGCCCATTACTCACCGTCCACAGGCCCGGTATTTATATAGCTTGAGCTATCATGCAAATGTCAGTGACGATAATTATCGAATCTTAGATTAAATTCATTAAATAAATTATTGAGAGAATACCATAAGTTACCGACGTGATTTGCAGAGCAACAGCACAAGTAGTGTTTAACTTGAAACATGTCGTAAATGTTATCGCCCAAAGCCGTGAACGCGGCCTAAACATTATGATTACTAAGTTCCCACAGGCCAGCAAGAAAACCATAAATAAAAAACAAAAACAATCACCCACAAACGATGAAACTATCAACAGCCATTAGCAATTATCGATCCCAAAACAACAGCGCGCTATCACATGATAGCATCTCACGTTTGAGACGTATTGTCCCAAACTCCATTGTGTGGTAACTTAGAGATTGTTCTAAGGAGAATTAATAGAAGTTTCCACGTTCAGCCCGTGCCTGGAGCCCTATTGTGCCCCTGATTTATCGACCAAGAACAATGATAAATCAAATCGGAATTGCCCCGGCGTTCTTCGAATTACCTTCGGTTTGGCTCAGGAATACTCGTACGTGGGATTTGCGGGCGGGTTTTGAACTTCATTTTCTTTATGAAGGGATTTAATTAAACGGAACTGGGAGCCTGTTTTCGTTGAAACATGTGTGGTTAACTAGCTGAAACCTGTTACACTGCTTATTCAATTTTAGGGTTATGAACTTCAAAGAAAAAACGGATCGTCTGATTTTTTGTCCGTCTGTCTCGTAAATTTTTTAAATCCGGATTTGAAATTTTTCTACATTAAAATGCACCCTGATTTTTCCCAATGAAATATCATAAAATTCAATTTCCCAGTTCTTCTTTGAAGAAGTGACAAAGTGACTTTTACATTTGAAACGTCCCTAAACGTAGGGTGTATGCACACGTACGATATTTATGTAAATGAAATGAAACCTCGTTCCCCCTCTTAATCGTTTGCAAAAGCACGCCAGGGAAATGTTAGGACACTTTATTTGTATTGCCACATCTTGAATAATAATAAAAAAAAATTTCAGGATTAGCACTGAAGTTTCGAACATGACAGCCTAGTTGGATTATGGGGTTTAGGTTGAAGCCGTGTGGTTTGGAGGAGCGGGATTGTCCTGCGATGATGGGAGGCGTGCATAGTTGGGGTTAAAATAATTCTTGGAATTCCGTTTTTGAGTGAGTTTTAGCACTACAGTCTGGCTGCTACATATTATATAAAATTTAAAAAAAAACGATTTCTGGAGAAAACACTTCTCTTCCGGAAGTCGGTGACTTCGTTTATTTCATTAACTTTTTTGCACCGACTTTCGAAAGTTATTTTACACTTTTTTAGCGTTTTTTTTTAAGTTGGTTTTTTGGCCGATAACAAAAGAAAAACAAACTACTGGGGCTTATATTATTTATTAATTTATATAACAATTTATGTACACACTAAATAAAGAAAGGAACAGAACATTTTACAAAGGTGATGCTTATTTCTAAAGAAATCTCTTGCAGCATACCTACGAAAGGAGAATCTAAAAAAAAAGAGATCATATGATCATAATTATAGGGTCTTATCTGTAAATTGCACAATTACATTCACTTGTTTTTAACTTTTTAGCTCAATACTTACGTATAAGCACTGAAACGGATCAACATCGCCTCAATCCGACCCGAACACCATTCCTTTTATGAAACTCTATACTGAAGTCACACTTTATAAGCACCACCGAACCGGAATACCTAGTTTTGGATTGGCCCGTAAACTTATGGCATCACCTCGTTCCAACCCGATGCAGTACTAATACCTAGTACATAACATAACATCACGCGTGCAATACGCAAAAGGGTCAGGCAGAGGTATATCTAATAGTGCACCCACATGTCTTCAGTTATGTTTAAGTCCCATGTAATAGGGGGCGAGCCTATTGCCATCAACCGGGCACAAATCCGGCCTCCGTGGCTGCTACTGAGAAATTCCTGATGGAAAAACTCAATAACACTTTGCCCGACCTGGGAATAGATCTCAGGACCTCTTGCTCAACAGTCGTGCTTGCGACCACCTAGACCAACGAGGCAGTTTACCAATACCTACCTGTATAAAATGTATGTGCGTTATACAAACACTCGTAACTGCCACTGCAACACACATCATTTAATATAGATTTTAAAATATTAATTGCATATGCAACAGACATTTTGGCCGAACAACCGGAAAACGGACGTCCGGTTGAAACTAAAATCCGGAGAGCTTTATTCATTTTACATAAATAGTGCTTCCTTTGTGGTGGGTTGTAAATAAGGTTACGTTTTTCTGGTGCATTATTTTATACCTTTGTTGTGATAAGGGAAAAGCTGAAGTTCCCTAATTATTGAATATACAAAAAGTAAGTAAAATTATATGCAGTATAAGCCTTTGCCACTGCTTCACTCGCATAAGGCTTTGAAATTATACCACAGGAACTTCATCTTCTGCCTAGTGCGCAACGATGTTGAGGTTGGCTTCCAGTCTAACCGGATGCAGCTGAATACCAGTATTTTACATGGAGCGACTGCCTGTCTGACCCCCACAACCCAGTTAGTACAGGGTAATACGACATCCCTTGGTAAGACTGGTTATCAGACTGTCAAAGATCTATAAATAAGAGCCGGGATCAACGGCTTAACGTACTTTTTGAGGCATGGAGGAAACTCGGTATGTAATGAGTGGTCACCCATCCACGTACCAACCTAGGCTAGCGCGGGTTAACATGAAGATCGACCCAAGCGGCTGTTATTAAAGAAGAACTTATAAGAAAAACTACTTAAGAAGAAAAGCTTTTCAAAAATATATCTCGTCGTACTATGTCTGAACAGCATGTCGTGGCGTCAAAAATAACAGACAGACTGACTGAATGTTTTGAGAACCTTTCGCATTTGTAACATTAGTATGGATTATCAAGGCAGCTGGTGCGGCTTGCCTAACAAATTCAACCCTTTATTTAGTATTTGATATTCTTTGGAAGGTACCGGTAAGTCTAAAAGTAATTACAATCAATTCTGATTACACTGACTAACTTCTAAGTAATGATTCCTGGAACTAGAAACCGTTTATGAATAATTAAACTCCACTCGGGCCGTAGATTTTTATAAAAAGGTAAATAAACTGTCGATAGGAGCCCTCCAGCGGCCACGTTTGCCCCCAGCCCTCAGCATTCCCGTCACGTCCCATACTTCTTTCTGAACGGAATTGCTTCCAATAATCTCGTAAACCAATTGAATTGAAACCTTTTTGGGTTCGTAACACGCCACATTTTGGCACGAGCCGTGTCGACGCAGTGATTCTCCAAGAAAATCTGAAAATCTTTCTGTGCTGTACGCTTTGTATGGATCGGGGGTTGTCGTGTTCAGGAACGGTGCGGCTAAGGCTTTTACATCAATTTTCGTATTACCAATGGATTAAATCCAAGGGTTATCCCCCTAAGGAAAGTTTCCGATTGGATTGGAAGGTTGTCGTGAATCAACGTTATAAAATTTGTATTCAGGTGTGGTACCTTACTTTCTCTGGACGTTAGTCGGGGCGATTTTTTAAAACTGTGCGCTATGTTTCGTGAGTATTGGCGTATGAAGGATTTATGGTGTGTGCTCAGAATTTGGAATGAGTGTTTCTTTGAACGTTTGCTGCACAAGATGTCGAGAACTGGTGGTGCATTGGATTTGAAGTTTGAATTTAATTCAAGTCAGGTTGATCGTTGTATTTCTACTATTTGGGGGCCGACTTGAGCTTGAGCATTTTGGACGGTGAATTATTTTTAAAATAAATTGGAAACATAAAGCGTATCACAGGTATGCTGGGACATTGACACATCTTCTCTTTATGCGAAAGAGTGAGAGAGGAGTAGTCCTCTCTCACTCTTTGAATGATGATTTGATGAATCGTAGGATTCATCACGCGGATTGGTTGATTTCTCAATAGGTTTTCTTTCACTGTTTTGAGAGTAGAAGCGATGAAATAATTACTAGCCCAGGTTCGAACGACAGACATAACTTCCAAGTCGGAACCATTACCATAGAACCACGACATTCCTCGACGACAACCACTGACGTCTTGCTTCTGTTTGTTTTGTAGTCAACTGCTACTGCTACGTCCAAATTCACAGCACGGTTGGTACAGTGGCGGACTGATTGGCTACTGCTCTGCGTATCGTAGGTGCTATCCCCGCACGAAACAAATATTTGCATGACTAACAGATAGGTAGTTGTTCCGGGTCTGTCTGTGTCTATGTACAGGAGAAATTCCTAGTATAAGGCAACTTTTTGAAAAATAAAACTTAAGGCGTTTTTCTTAATAATATCATTTAAAAAGCGAACAAGAATATGTTACATTTACAAACTATAATCGTTTTTTGAGTACTCGTAGTTTTCAGTCCGTCAAAACCAGCAAAACGTGGAGTTATTTTATGCTAAATTTTAACAAAACATTTTGGTAAAAAGGCGTATAATGTCTTTTAGACACACCTAATATCCAGAAAGGGGAAGTCGGTTCAATGGTCACGGGTAGTGTCACGGGAGATTCCGAGGTCAAACATTGTGCTCGACCGTGACGAGGTCATCGAGGTCACGCGGTTTGATGATATTGTTGACTGTTTTGTAGTTACGATCTTGCGTGTAAGTCGGTTTGACGAAAGAATGAGAGTTTTTTATGTGTGAATTCCGAAAAAAGGAATCTTTTGTTTGATTAAATGGCTTCCGTGTAGAAACAATGATAAAATAACGCTTGTACCTATGTCATTTATAATTTAATAGAAATAGATACAGGGTAATAATAATTATAATCTTTATTTAACCAAAGACATACAGAGTTTGAAATACAGTTAATATTTGAATTAGAAATACAGTTATAGTTTAGGTTGCAAATTCTGTACAAGAATAATACTCTACCTCTTAAGCTAGGGTATACCTGTATTATAAGAGGTAGTTTAAGAAACAATGATAAAATAACGCTTGTACCTATGTCATTTATAATTTAATAGAAATAGATACAGGGTATGTTTAGACTGCCTCGTCGGTCACGCGACCGCTGAGCAAGAGGTCCCGGGTTCGATTCCCATTTCGGGCAACAGTGTTATTGGGTTTTTCTTTCAGGAATTTCTCAGTCATGCCTTGGAGTCTGGAGTCTGGATTTGCCTGGTGGATGGCAATAGGCTGTTTTGTTTTTTTTTTTTTTTCAATTCAAATGACCCCTCCAACTTTGGGCGGAGTAGAAGGGAGTGTCAGACTTGTACTGACACTGACTGGCTGGCTGGCTGACTGTCTTGTACTGCCCGGTTGATGGCAATAGGCTCGCCCCCTATTACAAGGGACTTAAACGGAACTCGCAAAATGTGGGTGTACTCGTACTATTGGGTATACCTCTGCCTTACCCTTTGGGGATTAGAGTCGTGATGTTATGTTATGTATGTTTGCGGATTTCTATTCTGTTTATTTTTAAAGAAACTATATGATGTAGTATACTTATTGCACTTTTTCTAAGGAACCTTTCGACAATTAAATGAGAATAAAAGTCTAAACAACCATCGGACGTTAATTATGTCATATATACAGTTATCAGCAGTGATATCAAAGTGGTGTGACCTTCGGAGTGCCAAGTCATAGGTCTCGAGCTCGAACCTAAGACACGCACCTGTGTTTTTTCAGATTCATGTGCATATTGTATAATTATCACTTGCTTCGGTGATGGAAAACATCGTGAGGAAACCAAACCAGTATGCCTGAGAGATATTTCTCGACGACATGTAAAGCCAAGTTATAGGCCCATGGGTGGCATAAAAACTCTCGACACCAGGTTAACATTAATAGAAAGAAGAAGGCATATATTTGCCCCCTTTTTTTCTATTAGTGTAGTTCAATTAACATAATTTAACATCACGCTTGTTAGATCCGAAGGGTTAGGTAGAAACGGTGCCTCCTCTCATGTGTGGATGGTGACCACCGGGGTGGTTCTATGCTCTATGTTAAGGGTTTGGTTTCCGCACTTAGTCCCTAAACTGGACTATTGTACATATGCCATGGTGGCCGTTACTCCAACCAGCCTCCCTCCCTCCAGAAGCAGATCAAACTTCTCGGTCTTCTCAGGACATCCTCAAGGAATACCGGGGTTCCAAGAGTCTCCTCGCGGATCTGGGTGACGCCGGTGCACTCGAGGAGTACATGCGCTACCGTTTCCTCCGCCTCCATGCACGCTCTGCACAGTGGGCTATCAGTGATACCTAGGGTGTGGAAGTCCAGTCCAGTGAGCAATGTCCAGTGATGGTCCCCGCCACCAGTCGCAGGCTATCTCTGTCCAGGCGCAGAAGGCGCTTGGTTAGCTTCGTGTCCAGGGATGGCATAGCTTCCTTGAATTGCCTGCACCCTGGTGTCGAGGTCCACCATTTTCCCGCTTGCGTTTGAGTATGATCCTTTAACCAACTCCTTAGCTGCTTGAAAGGAATGGGCACAATGAGTTCGGGTCCGAAGGCTTTTGTGCTGGATCCCCTTCTGGCAAGTTCATCAGCTGCATCGTTTCCAAGTGATCCGCTGTGTCCTTTGATCCATTGTAGTGTCACCGTGTTGTGGTTTAGTACCGTAACACGTTCTAGGGCATTATGGCCGGGGTGGTTTTAGTGCGGTAACAATTCCACAGTCCCCGGTCTTATCCCCAAAGACCGGCCGCCTTTTGAAGGTTACCCCGAAAACAAGAAAAAAATGTACCTGTAGTATGTCTCCTTCCATTTCGCCAGTTAACTCTGATTGAGTTCAACTAATAACAAAATTAGAAACAACATTAAAGCGCGACACAATAAAAGTATCGCGTGTATATTGCCTCTAAGTCGATAATAAGTTAGACTAAGCTCTAAACTTCTTTAACTTAGTGCTTAGACTGGACTTTTAGCTTTATAACAGCATGTCATGCGAGAAACCGGGCTTGATTGAACCATTTTTACTCTTATCAAAGTGCATTCGTTGAAGGTTATGTATTTTATGTTGTAATATAAGAGCGAATAACGTATTGACACGCTTGGAGTGCTTGCTAAGTAAGTGCGATCCTAAAAGTTATAATAAACTAGCTGGGTCCGTTGTACCTACGTACATTCTATAAGCTTATCGTAGCGTCATGATTTTTGTAATATTTACTGACATTTAACTTGTTTGTGTGGTTTATAACTTTAAATTCAAGTATTTTTTTAATAAATAAATAAAAATAAAGTATTCAACTGGAAATATGCATCTAAAGTGCTTTCACGAAGGCGGAAAAACTACACAATTTCCTTTGAATAAAATAGCCACTTTTTGTTCACTTAGTTTCTCTCTCACTGTCCCTCTCTCTTTATTTCTTCTAGTCACCGCAGTGGTAATTGCATCACGACTTTCTCAGTAGCAGTCAGGGAGTCTGGATTTGAAGCCAGGTTGATGGCAATAGGCTCGCCTCTTATTACATGGGAGTTAATTATAACTGGTGAAATGTGGGTTTAAAATGAGGTACAGCTCTGCTTAATACTTCGCGGATTACAGGCGTAAACACATACGTGTGTGTATATAAATGTACACATTTATAAGCTGTCATATGACAGTGTTAATAATTTGGTACTTAGCTAGGAGAGGACATTGTAGGTCTGACAACAATTGTTTGGTGCATTGAGCTTGTGCCCCGATTGCCACCCTAACTCGAAAATATAACTACATTTTGCATGTAGAAGTTTTGACGTATTTCTTGTGAAATTACATATATTTTATTACAAACCAGACAATAGCTTTTTCTTCCATGAATATGGTATTCACACTCCACGCCTGTATATTCACTTGCCACCTTTCCAGACAGTATCATAGACACTAAGTTTAATGCTTCGTCGCTCTCCCTGTTGCACTTGTGCCGCAATTATATTATTGCATTGAAGTCATTGCCACTGTGATGTCATTACGATGCCTCATTGCGGTATAGTCAAATCCTGAAAAAAAAGTTAGTTTAGCCTGCGTTTCATTACAA
This sequence comes from Eugnorisma glareosa, assembly GCA_947578425.1. NCBI lineage: Eukaryota > Metazoa > Arthropoda > Insecta > Lepidoptera > Noctuidae > Eugnorisma > Eugnorisma glareosa. The sequence goes on along the minus strand of OX387969.1, from coordinate 16,890,916 downwards.
GGACAAACTTGGGTTAAAATAAATAAAGACAGAAGACACTCGTAGTACTGCAAGACTTACAATATGCTCTGCAAAAGAATCAAAAGAAAGAGGAACAAAAAAAACAGGAATACTTGCCTCACACAAAATAGGCACTGTCCAGCTCAGCAACAATCTAGACAATTACTGTCTGTTCCTAGGTTTGAAGTGTCGGATGTAAATCAGTTTCATACTAAGTGTTGTTTCTAAACAGATGATGTGACTACTGAAATGACTGCTGCTACTGCTACTGCTCTAGTACTCCTAGAGCAGTTTGGAGGAAAAAGGCATGCTGCTCCGACCCCCAATGAATTCAGATAAGGATTGATTATGATTATGATGATGTGAAGCTCGAAAATGGGATGCAATGTATCAAAAAGTGCATCTACACTTTTCACATGGCGATGGGAAAATACCTATGGAATTAGGTATTAGAGACGCTATAGCGAAGTATGGAAGAAGAAGACTTGCTATGTCATCCCCAAATGAATTTTGATAAGGACTGATGTGTAGCTCGAAAATGATACTTAATGCAATGTATTATAAAGTGCATCACACTTTTCACATGGCAATGGGAAAATATCTATAGAACTAGGTATAAACTCCTTTACAATTCAGCTGATACATGTAAATAACAGACAAACACTTGCACGTCATCACCAATTTATTTGCAATTAGAAACATCACAGTTTTCAATGCCATTGTCATCGAAACCACAAAGAAAAATACATGAAACTCACAAAACATTATCATGACAACTACAAATTGTACAAAATTGGTTAATTTTGTCTTCAATGTAATGCATACGTCAACTAAGGTGTCTGTATTCTCTGCTGACTTCATTCAAGGCGAACCATGGATAATTACACGTAGAAGTTACACCCTCCCGGGAGTAACGTAATCTAATAAGACAAGACTTAGCAAAAAATGGTTTTACACAAAATATTGGATAGTTCGTACTTAAATGTGGAATCTCAAATATAATCACTGTGCTTAGAGTCCAGAGCAATTAGACAATAAGGTGAAACGAAGTTTATAGTGGACGGATATTCATGGGACTTTTTTATTGAGTTTCTAGAAGAGTGGACCAGAAAGAGTGGAGTGAGTGGAGTTTATAATAAATTACCGGAAATAATTAAAAATGAACAACAATTTAATTCATTCATAAACAAATTACAACAATTTCTATTGTTTAAATGCTATTATAAAATTAATGAATATGACAAATTTTAAAATTAATATGATTCAAAAAATAGTTTTTTGAGTATTGTTACTTTGTTTAACAACTAATTAGTCAAATTAAAGCCCTCTTCCTCTCTCTTACTTTGCTGTGCCCTTACAGGGTCCATATTTATGTACCTAGCTTTAAGCCCTCTGTAACATCTTTTATACAATATGGAATGCAAAATAAATGAATATGAATATGAAAGTAAAAAAAAAAAATTTCGCCGCTCGCACTGTTTTTTTAAACATTCCACTGTAATGTTTTTCTTCGTTTACGAGTAACTTCAAATTCAACGAATTCATATTAAGGCGTAATAGTGTGACTTGCGTGCATCCATTAAACGCCAATTTGGTCTGTTCCTTTGTTCATTGTTTTCGATGTAATGCATATTTCAAGTATTTTTTGAAAATTTCCTATTTTCTGCAATTATTTCTTGACGACCGAACACGAAGCTTACTCTGGATAGGCTAAGAAAAAACATCATGTTCGTTATTACATAGACAAAGGGCAGAGGTAGTGAGGTGTGCATCCAATCATAGTATTCAAATAGGCTTGCGTCTACCCAGTACCCATGGACCTGAAATTTTCCAATCCCCTATATCCATCGTGATATCTTGCTCAGAAATCATTCTTGTGTGATCACTAGGTCATCCTGGTATTGCAAAACAACTTCGTTTGATAAACAGTACGAAACTGAAAATAAAATAACATACCATAACATTTACTTATTCTCAGGCAACTTTGGCGCTTAGAACTATGTTAGTAACACTTCAACTGATGAGAAATATCTATTCAGGTACTGACAGTTTATTTTGACCGTGATCTTAACACTAAAGGCGACGAAGGCCTTTTTAACACGTTGTGTCAACTTGTCGTAAACTTAACATGATGACTGTATAAGAGCGGTTTCAGACTAGCATATTTTGAAGCGCGTATTATTACATATATTTTACTAATTAAATGAAGTTTAACCCATCCCATCCATTTCTACAAATATAATCATAACTTAACTTTCTCAACTGAACGCGACTCACCCTTTCAAACTTCACGCCTTGAAATACGATCTCAAGCTGTGGCCAACACCTTATCAAGGTCGGCAGTACTTTTAGCTGGGAGCGTCACTCGCTACGCTTTCCAATACGTGGTCTCCACTCCAGGCTCCTTATTTGCTCGGGCTACGGAACTGTTTGTCAGAGATATCGCGGCCCTGGAACACAAAGGGCTAAGAAGGAACATGGATGGGTTTCCAGACATTTCAGCCTGCTTGTGTAACCTTCTAGCTTCAACCTAATCAGTTTACAGGAACAAATCTTTTCAGTACGACACTTTACGACACAAATATTTGCACAGATGATTAACATAGTATTACACACCACGTTATATTTTATTTGTGACTCACGCAGTAGCTGTTTGTAGATTCTATTGTATTATCTTCGCACAGAAAAAAATGTTCAAACGCAAACGCGCGCGTTTATGTTCTGAAAATCCTGACAGTAAATATTTATTGTGTTTGTTTCTTTGTTTTGCACTGAGAATGACTGTGATGTTGTAACAATGTGAATGTTTCGCAAAATGGTTTAGAAATGAATGTTAGGAATTCATTTGGTATCAATAACATTGTAAAACACACAATTTGATTGAGATTGCTTTGTGTGCATTTTTTACTATGATCATCCCCCTTGATCTTACTATTATTTAAAAAAAACCCAAAACCGTTATCTAAATGTATGTATCTTCATTAACCAACTTCTAAAAAGGAGGAGGTTGTGAGTTTTTTCTTACATAAATATTATCTCGATCAGTTGTCATCTTAGTTTTTAAGCCATAACAATCAATTTCAAGTTGTAAACCTATAGTTCGACCCGGCTAATCAAAACATGTCATAATGTCTTGAATACATAATAGAATTTACATAATTATTAGATTATAATACCATGTTTGACGGCACGGTTGGCGCAGTGCCGGAGCGATTGGCTGCTTCGCTGCGTGTTGCGGGTTCGACCCCCGCACGGAACAAATATTTGTAATTATGATCTACAGGTAGTTGTTGCGGGTCTGGCTGTTTGTGTATGTGAGTTTGAAGGTTTGGAAACGCACCCACAATACAGGAGAAATTCCTAGTGTAGGGCAAATTAAAAAAAAATAAAAACAAATAAATATTACGGTGTTATCTACTAATATTATAAAGAGGTAAAGTTTGTAAGGTTATAGGGGATTATCTCTGGATCTACTGAATCAATTTTGAAAATTCTTTCAATAATAGGAAGCTACATTATCCCCAAATGCCATAAGCTATATTTACAATGTGCTCGTGGGATAATTTCTGACCAAAACGCGAGCGAAGCCGCGGGCAACAACTAGTTTACTATAAATAAATTGTAAAACGTTCTTGGCGAATTATGGTAGTAAAATAATTTGTTAAACTACCTACTATACAGCTGTAATTTATGTGACGAGTAGCTTAGGTCCTACTTATCTATACTTCTATACTAATTTACTAATAATATTGTATAGAGATAAAATTTGTAAGTTTGTATGTAGGGGGTAATCTCTTGATCTACTGAACCGATTTCGAAAATTCTTTCACTAATAGGAAGCAACATTATCCCCGAGTGCCATAGGCTATATTAACAACGTGCCCGTTGGATAATTTCCGACCAAAATGCAAGCGAAGCCGCGGGCAACAGCTAGTCATGATAATAAATTCTGATATTAGAAGGAAAATGCTACTCAAGGTCTTCTCTATTCTCTTTCTAGGAATAAGTGATTAAAGGATTTGTCTAGTCAGACTTAATAGATAAATCTGTTCATCATAGTATGGTGAATTAGTGCGTCATCATCTGCCTAGACTTTTCTAACCTAACCTAACCTGATACAGCTGAATACCAGTATTTTACATGGAGCGACTGCCTATCTGAGCTCCACAACCGAGTTAGCACTGGGTAAAAACGTTACCTCTTGGTAAAACTGATTGTCAGACTTACCAAGCGTTGCTAGGGCCACCGACTACTTGTAAAGACTGTCAAAAACATTTTGTACTTTTTATCTTCTCCCCGAATAGAAAGACCAGAGAAAAAATGGATGGACTGTGTAAAAGATGATATAGCTAGAAAGAGCGTGACTTAAAGATGACGATTTCAAACTAAAGTTGTGTTGTAGAAGAAGACATGCTGCACTGACCACCCCAAGTAAATTTTATTGGGTTAAAGACTCATGAAAATAATAAAGAACATAGACTTATCATTTCAATCACTAACGTCAATATCATACGATTATCAACGATCTATCAATGATATTATTATATTTAAAACGCACCTAATTGAAACTCTGACATTAAGTAAACAAACTTGAAACACTAATCAAAAGGTTATTAAAGAAAATGACTGATTCTAAACTAACTACTAACAATAGACGTCGCGTGATTGATTTAGATAATGATATACTCGTAATAATAAGTTAAATCTAGGACGACATAGACACGTCACGAAACCTTGTTATACAATACATAAACATAACACCACGCCTGTAGTCCCCGAAGAGTTAGGCAGAGGTGTCGCCAGTTATGTTTTAAAACCCATATAATAGGGGCGAGCCTATTGCCATCTACCGGGCACAAATCCAGACTACGTGGCTGCTACAGAGAAATTCCTAATGAAAAACACTTTGCCCGACCCGGGAATTGAACCCAGGACCTCATGCTCAAGAGTCGCGCTTGCGAACACACTACCAACGGGGCAGTGTTATACAATAATGAGTTGGTTAAGACAATGTCAATGTCTTCACTACATAGTATAAAACAAAGTAGCTTCCGTCGGTCTGTCCCTATGTATGCCTAGATCTTTAAAACTACGCAACGGATTTTGAAGCGGTTTTTTTTGATAGATAGAATGATTCAAGAGAAAGGTGTATATGTATAACATTGTTGTTTATATGTATAATAAGTATGTATTTACAAACAAAAAAGTATCTATGTAGTATTATCAACTATCTGGTGTCCACGACACAAGCCTCGTAGCTTAGTGTGGCACCTAGATGGCGCTGTGTGTAATGTCGAGCGATATTTATTATTATTATTTATTATTATTATTGCACCCGTGCGAAGCCGGACGGGTCACTAGTTCATAATATAACAACAATACCAGCTCGTAATTGGTCTGTTGCTGGTCAAACGCCTTTTCTAATACTTACTGAGAATACCTGAAAATGGATTATAACAATTGCTCAGTGCGTATAGGCGTGAGATTTAGGAAGTATTTCATTAAAATACGCTTGATTATTTTGTCCTAAGGATTTGTATATTTTATTTATTTATTTTATTTATTTATTTATCAACATACATCTACCATTACAGCTAACCAATGCGGTAAATGCGCCTTAATTAATACTTAACTTAATTGTTACTTATAACTAATACCTATAACTAATTACAAACAAAGCATTCCTTGTGAATTCACCCAGAGAACAACAGAATAAGTCTGTATCATATGTTACATAAAGCACGTTAAACCGTTGGTCCCGGCTATCATTTGTACATCTTCGACAATCGTTACAGGTAGTCAGTGGCCCGAAAGTTTGACAACAAGTCTTGCCAAGGGGTATCGTATTACCTAGTACCAACTGGGTTGTGGAGGTCAGATAGGCAGTCGCTCCATGTAAAATACAGGTATTCAGCTGCATCCGGTTAGACTGGAAGCCAACCCCAACATAATTGGGAAAAGGCTAGGCAGATGATGATATATTAATCTCTAATTTCTGTAAAGTTACAAAATATATTAGATTTTTAGGATCAAAAATAAAGATCTAACTTCCAAGTTCATTGAAACCTACTTTTAATTAAATATAACATTAATTTAACTCTCAAAGCGTTCATTAAGATGACTTTGTTTTTGCGTCGGTCAATGTTCCCACAAATTAAAACGACTGCGTCAAACACCGTAAAAATGTACGCAAAAAACATTCAGAGAAACTCGACGAAAACTTGTGAATAAGAATAAAAATATAAATGACCTATTCCATTGTTTTTTCACACCTTTAGCAGAGTCAAAATTTTTTTAAGACGTCTCTGAGTACATTTTCATACTTTGGGAAACTATAATAGGTAAATAACATAAAAACATTACAAAATATTTGTTGTTGAATGTAAAATGTAAGTACTGTTGGCGTACCTATTTTAAATAAATAAAAAATTGTGCTCACCAAATTAGGGCACCTACGTTATGTTCGGTAACATAGCAAGCGTTGGAAGGCCTCCCAAAGGTCGGATTGAAGACCTGGGATAGGCAGCGAGAATTCGCTGGATTCGAGAAGTACAGGACCGGTGGATATGGCAACGCATCAGCGTTGCCATATCCACCCCAGGTGGCCACCTGTGGTTGACTTGCGACTGAAACAACGATGACCGCATCTTAGTATTTCTATAGTACGTAAAACTAAGCACAATGGTTAGTTTCCGTCGTTTTACAACGGGATATTGAGAGATACATGTTTAACTAAGTGCTACCTACTAACCATTTTATGAGTCTATAAAGGGCTTGAGGTCCTTGGTTCGATTCCTAGGTCGGGCAAATTTTTATCGAGTTTTTCCATCAGGAATTTCCCAGTAGCAACCACGGAGTCTGGATTTGTGCCCGGTTGGTGGCAATAGGCTTGCCGCCTATTACATAGGACATAAACATAATTGGTGAAATATGGGTGTACTATTAGGTACACCTTTGCCTAACCTTTCTGGATTACAGCCGTGATTTTATGATAAGTTATAAAGTCCTTCTTCATAACTGTCGAATCCCCTAAACTAGAAGCTTTACTTGGTGAGAAGCAAGGCTCGAACCAGTGAAAAAAATATCATGCAGTGTGGTGATTATCAGTAGCTTTGCTCATTGCAATTCTCTAGAATCATGTTATTTAGCACGGATTGACATCATCATGATCATCATTTCAGCCGAAAGACGTCCACTGCTGGACATAGGCCTCCCCCAAGTGTCGCCACATTGACCGGTCCCGTGCGACTCGCATCCAGCTCGCAGTGTAGCGTAAGCAAATAAACGAAGCCTCTTTTGTTTTATATTTTTGTCGCCAAGTCTGTCACACGCACTCCATACCCCGTGACAAAAATAACTGTGCACTTTCAGGAGCGCAGACGATCTGTAAAAAATGAGGTTGTATCCTCCAGTACCCTCCCCGCTTTGGCTCCCAACCATAGACTGAACCACGACCGGAAGCCAGAGGTTATTCGCAGTACTCACCAAACACCTATATTTTTCGCTTCGACCTTCGATTAGGTAAACAATCATAAACTATTGAGGTCTCCTACATGTTTCCATAATAACAAGAAAAATACGTACTATTATTTAACACAAAAATCGTGAATGCCACTGCACCATAACCATCCAAATATGTAAATAATAGAACAATTAAATGCTATTCTGACATTGCAAAAAATACGAAACTGCGAAAATTGATCGATTAAATCAAAAAACTATAATCGTTATGAAATAACAGTGTATACGCGTATTCGTGAGGTCGATAGTTACTGGCATACGTAATTGAAGAAGACAAAAAGCGAAGGATCATTATGATAATAAACGGTATTTGCAAGGTAACGTTTTATATACATAGATATCACACTACGGTGGACTAGGTGTTAGAGTTATTATTTACTAGCTTATGCCCGTGGTTTGGCGTCGTGAAGTTAGATAATTGTCCTTAGGGATCATACTACCATGATAAAAAGTATCCTATGTGTTAATCCAGGTTATAAACTATATCGGCGGCGCCGGCGGCGACCTCTCGCGTCCGGCCCTGGTTCAATCCATGGTCCGGAGCGAGAGGGAATGGGACGCCGTCACCTCCTTCTGCGAAGCAGTCATGCTAGCGAAGGAGGTGGCGGGACGTGAGAGGGAGAGAATCTCACGTCTCAGCTGCCGCGGGAGACGCACCGGGCGTCGGGGGCCACGTGGTGACCCCCGGCCACCGTAGGCGCGGGCCACCGTAGGAGCTATGGGCTAGCTCGCCGTCCGTCCGTCTTATGACGACAGGTTGTGTCGACGGTGCGGTCGTGTTCCACGCGCGCCTCAAAGAGACTCAGCAAACAGGAAGGGGTCCGAAAGGACCGATGCCTGCCAGGGTTGCGGGACTGTTCGAAAGAGATATCGCGGCCCTGGAACACAAAGGGCAAAGGAAGGAACATGGATGGTTTTTAGTTAGTAAAAGTTTGACACTCCCTCCTGCTCAGCCCAGAGCGGGAGGGGTTATTTGATGATTTCCAAGCCGAAAAAAAAAATGTTTTAAACTATAGGTTTTCTAAATTTTATACAAATCCGTTCAGTAGTTTTAGCGTGAAAGAGTAAAAAACATCCAGGCATCCTCACACAATTTCGCATATATAATATTAGTAGGATTTATTGTAACATCTGTTTCATCCCACTGCTGGGCAAATACCTCCCTTTTTCCTTTCCACTCCCCTCTATTTTGAGTTCTGAGTTTTGGAGAGCTGCGATGGCCCAGTGGTGGCGGCCCCGACTTACGAACAGTCGTGGGTTCGAACCCAGGCAGGCGCATTACTTTGTATCATTTATTTCTTCACCACTGCTCTCAAAACGGTGAAGGAGAACATCGTGAGGAAACCGGCATGTCTTAGAACCAAAAAATTTGAAGACATGTGACATCTACAAACCCGCACTGGGCCCGCGTGGTGGATTATAGCCCATTCCCTCTCATAGAGAGGAGGCCGTGTGTCCCAGCAGTGGGGACATTATAGCCTGATTATGCTTATGCTATTTTGAGTTAGTCTGGATCGTACCAGCCCATAAGATGCCAGTTTCGTCCCGTGAGGAGTAAAATGAGTAAATAAATTATTTTATTTGAAATGCCAATCTTCTTCGTTGTTGCCTTAGTGCCCCAATCACGGGCAAAAGCCTCCACCAAATCCTTCCACTTCGGTCAATGCTGTGGTTCTTTTCGCCTATCCTTGAAGCCATCCAAAACATCCCGCCATTTCCTCTTTCTTGAAGTACCCACTGAAGAGTAGTATAAAACGGTGTCAGATGTTCTATAGTTTCATTTTGCGAAAAAATTTCTCTTTTATGAAACCTACAAAAACCTGTTGATGTTATCCTGAATTTTATCGTTGCATTTAAATTATTTACTTTCTCATTTAAGTATGTAGTTTTATTTTATTCATTTACGTACCTAAAAGGAGTTAAAACATTCATTAATTACATTTAAAAAGTGTTCACCTACATATATATAGGTAGGTATACACTCTCCTTATTTTTCATCATAATGTAATCGACCCATTCTAATTAATGAAACGAGTCCACTAGTTCCTGATTAGTTTGCGGATAAAATATGAGAACCAAAATAGGACAACGGTTTAAAAAAACTTATTATGGTGTATACAATATAGAGCGTTATATTCCATCAATGAAGATTTAATATCAAAATATTTTTTTCATTACAAAATACATAAACAATGAGAGGTTTGGTTAGAAATAAACCAGAGCTATGTGGTGTGGTTTCTTCCCATTATTTAATAATATTTAAATCTATGTAGCCTAAAGAAAATAACAGACAGGTCTAGATTTTCTTAGTCAGGAAGTGGACAGAAAGTTTTTAAACATTGCTAATTTAACAATATGAAGACCCTTTCAAGATATAGTGATGTTCAGTGACCATATCGATGGTAATTACTCCGTGTTTTTATTTTTACCAGTCCGAAGTTAATTTCCATAACTGAGTAGTGTTGTGCGCGGTGTACCGTGGCATGCTCTGACGCTGCTAGTGATGGGGATAGTCGATATTTCTCTGTTGATTAAATTGTTGGGAAATATTTCTGTGTTACAATTTCCAGAGTTTTATGAAGGGTAGTAGTAGCTTTTTCAGTCCCACCGAGAAATATTTGTACATATCTTATCTAAAGATAACAATAAAATCCTCTAAAGATAAGATCAACGATAAAAATAGACTAAAAAAAATCAACTCAAACTACCGGGTAATACAATTTTCTAACACAACAAACCGTGACCCATTAATATTAACAGCACAATAAAAGCCAACATTACTCACGAAGCATCCGTCACTATAAAAATAATATCGATATACCCGCGCATCACTCGAGCGCACCTTCCGAGTCAGTCCAGTGTTACGTGAAAAGCGCATGCGCGCGATTGTGTTCTAAATTTAATTTTAAAATTAATTTTATATGGCAGTGGTGAATCGACCGTGTGGTGATTTCCAATGTGCTAGAAGCAAATCATGCTTAGGACGGACTTCTAAACCGGGCTGGGTAATAATTCCTAATTTACTCTTTATACAATTGACCTTATTTAATGTTTACCAAGTGACACTGTAATTGAAGACGCAGGTTTACGCGAAGTAGTAAAAAAAGTGTTTGAAAAAAAAATTTTATTAGTGAATTGATCGTTTTTTCTTAGAAGAACATCATTTCTAGGACGAGGTCTTTGTCACAGCGCGTTGGTTATTTGCAAGCTGATTATACGTTTACGTTTCTGTAGTACATAGTGATGCAAATGTGTGTTTATAGTTATTTGTGTATCTACAGTGTTGGTCGTTATTGAATGAGAATTGTTACACGACGAGGTGTGATTATATCGGAGTCTACCAAAAATTATACTTAGGTTTGGTAGTAGCAAGTGCGGTCGCCTAAAATGAGATTACTGGTTCAACTACCAGATCTGTTTATTTTTATTTCTTAATACAGAAATCAAAGCCATTGTCGATCATTCTGCTTATGTCTAATGTGATACTTAAAATAATGATAAAAGTCTTCGATAGATATTATTCTTGGTTGGAAACGAGTGAACCATTAAAAATGTAGATCTAACAGGAATAGACGTAAAAAACCCATCACGTCACTATTCCAGATCATTCCTTATTATTTCTTATCAGAAATCGTCAGAATCTTTCCGTTTTAACACTAAAATTTCGTTAAGTTTATTCATTAATTTGATAGGATAAGGTAAACTATAAGCTGTAAATACGCTTTAAGGATATTTTTGCTTTACACTCGAAGCTGAAAATCACCTCCCCATATACAGTATTAAAAAAAAAACTAATCCATTGTCTTCATCACACACTTGTTCCCTATTAATGATATAGTGTCAATTGACTAATTCATGTAGAAAAAAAATAGAATAGAATAGAATAAACATTTATTCGCTAATGGACAGCAGCAACACAATAGAGCAGCACATACATATACATATACTAACAAACAGCTTAACAATTAATTAAAACAGCTCAACTGCGCTGAGCATGCCCATAACGAAAGGGTCACCTACTCAGCATATGCTGGGTGTAAAACACTCAGCGCTGGTTTTCAGTAGGCCCCCCGCAGTGACACACGGATGAGGGTAGTAGGTAATAAATAAATAACGTTATTCTATTAAATGGGCATTTCTAAGTGTGTAATAAATAAATAACATAAAATAAATATTTCTGTCCCAGAGTCTAACATAATTATATATATATACACTATTAATAGAACACGAAAATACCTGCCAAATAAATAAGAACTTATCCGAAAACGAAACACAGTACTCAAATACTCGTCGAATTGAAAACGTTTCGTAGTAACAAGCTCGTACTGACCCTATATAGGTACGCTGTGGTTGGTTTGAGCGATGGGTGTTTACAACACGATAATGAAGTTTTTCTCGAGCTAAGTTGCCGAGAAAGAAAATATTGAATAAAATGCAATATTCAGAAATCAGTCTGTAATGGAATACTTACAGCTGAACAAAACAGAATAAAAAATAGTAAGTGAAACTGACAGCCTACAAGTCCTCACTTATAAACAAGAGTAGAAATAAATCAGAGGTATTTTTTCGGTTTGCAGCCTATGTTACCCCGGCCATAATAACGAATTGATTGACACCTTATTCATCAAAATCAGATGAATAGTTTAGGCGCTACGGAGGAACATACTTAAATACAAACATACATACATAGATTGCTAAAATCATAACCCTTCCTTTTGGCTCCGCTGTAGACGGATAAAAACAGACTGTTATAGATGGCATGAAAAATACAGCACTGTCAACATAAAAAAAAACAGGACAGACGCTTAAACTAGAAACATATAATTATAGAATATAGGCACTAATACTTATATCTACTGAGTTTATATTTGAACATAGGTACCTAAAAAATATTTATCAACTATCTAAATGAAAAAGCTAAGGCTCATGCACCTTCTTACACTTGTCGAGAAGCAATAAGACTAAAAGAACAGAACTAAAGCAACAGAACTAAAATTTACACACAGCGTCAGTAAGATCTAACCCCTCAAGCTATAAAATGTTAAAACTGCAGGGGTTATCACTTACTGACGCTGTGTGTACATACAATTAAATTCAATTACCATGCCATGGGTATGTGACTATGGGATGTGAGTTGATGAATGATCCTCATTCTCATGGCTATAAGAGTAGAGCAAGACCAAAGAAGCAATTGATGGACTGTGTAAACGATGATATGGCTGGATAGGAGGTGACCGCTGAGATTACGACTAAGGTATGAGTATGGAAGAAGGAGACATACTGCGCCGACCTCAAAATATTGATAAGGGTGGGGTCAACAACAAACAATTAAAGCAGCGTCGTTGGTTGAGGCCAACGGGTCGGACGGGTCAGTCGGGTCGGGTCGGGTTGGTTGGTTCGTTGGTTTAGAGAATTGCTTGTGACTACTTATGTAGTCACAAGCAATTCTCTGAGCATGAGGTCATGGGTTTGATTCTCCAGTAGTAGCTCGGAGGCTAACAGTGCCCGGTTGATGACAATAAGTTGGCACTGTCACTAAAGCTAGCTAAATGTTTATGTCTATTTAAATAACTCTGCTTATCCTTTCAGATATTACCGGTGTGATGATATATGTTACCACTACAATAAATCTTACCTAAAGCATTATAAAAATGACTATTAAATTACGTAATTCATGTTATCTTTTGAGTCTTATAAGCATAGATTACTTTAGAATGTAGTCATTACTTGCCATTAGTCAACATGTTGGCCAATCATAAAGAGGCTTTTTACACTTCCGGTAGACTATTCTTTTTTTTTAAAGACTTACTACCACTCAATAGTTATGTAATAAATGTCTAAGTATTACCTGTAATTATGATCTATACGGATACATATATACATGTCTCATTGACTGACATCCGCGGGGATAGCATGCTTCTATCTTATCTACATCTATGAAATCGTGTGTTCTGACTATCAATGCACAGCTAAAACTTCTTATCAGATCGGGCTAAAATTTGACATTCAGATAGCTATTATGACGAAGGCATCCGCTTAAAAAGGATTCTGGAAAATTCAATCTCAAGCGCATAAAATAGGGGTTGAAAGTTTGTATGAAAATCCATCACGGGCGAAATTGGTGCGGGTTCGTTTGTTTGTAATAAAGCTTTGACTACAAGGTTTAGGCCAAAGAAATGTCAATATAGCGTTTTGTGTTTTCACAATGACTTTCAACAGGGTACCGTTGGCATAAGCGTGTATGACCAGGGGGCCTAAAATGGAAGCTTTATCAGAATCATAATATGAATCACGTTAAAAATTGAAAATTCTTAAAATGGTCTTTATTGTTATGACCACAAAGTCCATTTTAAGAGTTTTAAATTTTTAACGTGATTCGTATTATGATTCTGATAAAGTGGCCATTTTAGGCCCCCTGATGTATGGACGTGGACGAGGCAAAAGAAGTATGTAAGGATCGTACCAGGCGTTCATCAGCCTCAGAGGCTGAGCTGCAAGATGCCATAAAAGTTCGTGGCGGTCTGTGGTTTCTGAGTTTCTATAGGCAAAAGGAAGTATTTACACAGAAGTGGATAGCTGGAATGATGCTGATAATTTCCCTAACCTTTTCCCTAGCTATCGACTTCAAAACTCGTATTTGTAAAGAAACTATTCTAATATACCAGTATGTGTATGGAGCGTATGCCCATCCGACTTCCACAAGGAACCTCGGTAACATGATACCCCTTGGCAAAACTGGTTGTCGAACTTTAAGGCTTTCCACTCAGTCAAATGATTTATGAATAGATTGTTCTTCTTCTTCTTTCTTATCTTTGTTTATTGTGTGGTTAGTGCCTAAGCTGGTGTCTCTTTTAGTTTTTATGCCGCCCACGGGCCTCTGACTTCTGCTTTACATGCCGGCAAGAAATTTTTCTCTGGCCTGCTGTTTTCCTCACGATATTCTCCTTCACCGAAGCACATGAATTCGAAAAATCAGAGGTGTGTGTCTTGGGTTCGAACTCGAGACCTAAAAAAGTATTTTTAATTATAGCTTTGTGTGCTAGTTTGATTTCCTGCCATTGACGTCACATAGTTCCAAGTTTTCCATCGTAATGGTTAAAAGTATAAACATTGTGAGCATTTCTTCTATCTGACTGTTATCATTTCGTAAATCATTCGTACCTTGGTTTTTCTACAACCATTGTAGTCGTCTTTGTCATGCCCATAAGTTACCACCAGCTACCTTCATCTTTCGTAGATAATACTAAAAATACTTAACAGACAAACTGAACTGCGCCTAAACCACAGGGTAGGGTATGTATAGAAGCATGAAATGTTGTACAAGACCAAAACTGTGCAAGGAAGGATTTCATCCTCTAAATGAATTATGGGATGAAAGCTTATATAGAAGATCGTCGTTTTTGCTGATAAGAAATCCTAAGACATACTGGAAAATAATTACAAAACGTTATATTGTTAATTCCACAAGGTGCAAACAAAACAGCAAAATAATGCCTGGAAACGTTTTTTGATACGACTCAATGTAATGCACTCAAAACATGCTGGTGATCAATGATTGAATAGTACGGGGATCGTGGAGTTATACATAAAGTAAATATATAACATTAAAAACTTCCTTTTTTTTAAGTTGTGCAAAAACTTCGACCCCCAATATTTGAGTAACTAGAACGTTTCCAGGTATGGTTCAAACGGTTCAAAAAAAAACATTGCAATAGCCAGGGCGGGGAGATCCAGTGCCTTTCGACTTCGTGAAGGGTATTTTACAACCCTTATATTTCCCAGTCACACAGTCGTCTCAGAAAAGAGAAACAAAAGTTTCTCTTTTCTTAGACGACAATAGTATCACAGTAATATGCTAAGTAATTTAGATCGGTACTTTTTGTAAGGGATGTCTCATGTACTCGCAATTCCGGATTCCCCAAGGCCCCGTCTTGTTGTCTGTAGACAGAGACCAAGGTTTCAAAGTGATTACATTTTCATTTTAGTGCCATCAAAAATTCATTACACACCACATGGTTTTCGTTTTCCTGTGAGCACTTAATTTTGACCTCGTGTTAATATGGTGCTTCCTTTTATGGGTATTATTAGTTTTGGAGTGCAGTTTGATAATTGACTTTTCCCAAATTATGTTTTTTTTACGTTCATACTGTTTGAAGACGTAGGTTATAATCATCGGTCACTAGTCTTGTGAATGTCACCATATCTTAACTTTTATTTTCATTTTTTGTCGTCCTATTTTTCCGTTACTTACTTATTTGTAAATAGTGCTTGTAAATTCAAATTCAATCATCAATTCAAAACATTCATAGTGTATGTAAATTGAACGCAGTTAATGATGTCATAAGATAAATATCCGACGGAGGGTTAGCCTGGTGATCTGTAATACAGGTTTTACCTAAAACATTTCTGTTTTTATGCAGTTTCTATGCAGTGAAAACTGACTCTGTACTGTTAATTGTGATTAGAGAAAATAAATTATTATTATTATTTAATTTGCACTTTTTTAATGATGCTCTCTCAGGCTTTCCACTTTAGTAAATCTTATTCAATAATTATTTTTGAAAACCAAGTTATAAGGCATATTTTCAAATTATCCCAGTATTTTTAAATTACCATACGGAATCATTTGATTTCCAC
Source organism: Eugnorisma glareosa (assembly GCA_947578425.1). NCBI lineage: Eukaryota > Metazoa > Arthropoda > Insecta > Lepidoptera > Noctuidae > Eugnorisma > Eugnorisma glareosa. Next base: position 16,874,758 of record OX387969.1, on the reverse strand, counting down.
AGTGTGATGAACTTACTATTATTTTAATTTGCTGTTCACGATATTTTTGCAATGCCAGAGGAATAATTTGCAATGGTGGATTAGTTATATCTAGTTATACACCTAGGTATTGTTTGCAGTATAATTTACCGTACCTACCCATGATTTAATCACCTGTATTATTAGACAAGAAGATACTCAGTTACATCATTTTATCTTGATACTTAGTTAAGTTCGGAGAAATTGTTTTCTTATAAGCAAGCGTGCTAGACTCTGGGCCGCATCATCGCTTCACATCAGGTGAGTTGCGGCCGTGTATGTATAATAATTATAAAATAAAAATATTATTGTTTTTGTTTACGCAATGCAAAGTGCGCACACAGTGCAAAAAAATGCATGACTGTGAATGAACAAAAACAGGTGTCAGATGTATGAAGATTACTAACACGTGGCGATCAGTAGTTTTTTCCTTCCACCACAAGAAATAGCCATTAATCATAAGCACAATTAAATAAAAATGGTGATTTAATACTTCAAAGATGACAGGAAGTGACTGCTGATTATGACGAGTAACAGAGAAATATAAAGGGTGTAACAAGACCCTTAACGATGCCGAAATGCACTCGTTCTCCCCATCATTGCGATCATTTTTTTGTTCTAGACCATACCTGGGAACCTTCTAGTTACGGACATATTGGGGGTCAAAGTTCTGAATTTTTGACAAGTTTTTGTTTTGTTTTTAATGACAGATTTTTTACTTTCAACACCTCCACGACCCCCATACTATTCAATCCAGTCATAAGCACAACGTTTTGAGTGCGTTACGTTGAGTTCTACCGTAAAACGTGATTTTTCAAAAAACAAAACGTTTCCCAGCAATAATTTTTGCGTAAAGTTACTTAGTTTGATGTAAGTACATAAGGCTTGGAATTGACGGCTGCCTGAAGGGTGCGTTTATACCCTGAAGAAGAAGAAAACATGCTACGCCGACCCCAAATAAATTGAGATAATGGCTGGAGAATCGTGATGAAAATTTCAAACTTCATGTCATACAAATATATAGCTTAATTCTCAGGTGATAAATAGCTTAATCTATTGCGTGACACATGAGTACTTAAGAGGAAGCCTAAAAGTGACGCCGGTGTCTGAAAAGTTCTGTGGTAATCGGTTATCGTGGTATGGACATGTGATGCGGAGGAATGAGGAAAATGTAGTGAGCGCGCACTAGGCTATAAGAGTAGAGGAAGGCCAAAGAAACAATGAATGGACTGTATGGAGGATGATATGTCTAGAAAGAAGGTGACTGCTGTGATGACGAGTAATGCAGAAGTATGGAAGAAGAAAGACATTCTGCGCCGACCACAAATAAATTGGGATACGGACAGGAGAATGATGATTAGTTTTTATTTTTATGCTCACACCATAAATTATGCCTGATACGTGAGGATTTATAATTGACTTTCTGGTGACTATGGTTTCCGTTTTTGTTGGTTTTTATTAGCTGTAAGTCCTCCATATACTAAATAAATAAATAAATTATTACGTAACACCATCGCAAATAACAAAATTTCAAAAAGTGTAGGCAACTCACGTGTTTGCCCTGGTAATACAGATTTTCAGCGTCGGTGGCCGCTTATCTGGTGAGCAGCTAGTCTGTTTAACATTGTAAAATATTCCCATACATTCTGGCAATTTAAAAGTATTTAGTGTAAATGATAAATGATGTTTAATTAGCAAATAGGTTTTTACAAACAATTTTACACGTAATTTTTTTAAACTAGTTGGGGCTGGTGCTTCCTACCTGAATACTCTGAGAAGAAACGGCCGAAACAATCTCAGAGGTCATAGTCTCTTTTAAAGCCCAGACTTATTCTTGTTCAACTCACATGAGGACTATGCAGATTAGTGTCTGAGATGGTCTCTTGAAGAAAGAACCACACAGATTTGAATTTGAGTGGACCTGTCCAGTCAGTGCAAGCATTTGTCAGTTATCGTGTAGCTCGACTTATAACTCAAGGAGCTCAACGACACGACGAACAATACCAAAGAAAGGAGATACTGTAACTTCAGAACGTCACAACCTGGGCAGACTACATAGACAGTTCGTAGAAATATATGTGCCAACCACCATTGTTCACACTTCTATGCAAATAACTACAAAGACTTTACTCATGGCGTCACACTAAGCTAATCATAACATAATATAAAAACACACCTGTGATACTCGAAAGGTAAGGCAGAGGTGTACCCAATAGTACACTCACATTTCGCCAGTAATTTTTGTTTATTTATTTGTTTAGGATCTCCACAAACACTGTAAGGTGTACTTCTTCACTTACAGGAGACCAAAGCATGCATAATAAAATGTTAACTAAACTAACAAACTTATGGTACTAATAAAATTAATAAAATTATTATAAAAAATTATAAACTAATGAAATTAAAATAAAAAATTATAAACTAATGAAATTAAAATTAAAATAAAATATTATAAACTAATGAAATTAAAATAAAAAATTATAAACTAATTAAATTAAAATAAAATTAAAAATTTTAGTCCCATCTAAAAAGGGGCGAGCCTATCGCCACCAATCGGGCAGAAACCAGACTCTGTGGTTGCTACTGAGAAATTCCAGATGGATAAACTCAATAACACTTTGCCTAGCCTGGGAATCTAACTCAGAAACTTTTGCACCGCAGTAGCTTTTGCGAGCACTTGACCAACTAATGTTCTTTATGTAAGAAAAACTGGCCAATTGCGAGTCGGAATCACGCACGAAGGGTACCGACACATAATTTATCTAAAAAAAAAACTAGTTTGTTGTATGGGAGCCCCCTTAAATATTTTTTTTTCTGTTTTTAGTATTTGTTGATAAGGCGGCAACAGAAATACATCACCTATGAAAATTTCAGCTCTCTAGCTATCACGGTTCGTGAGATACGGCCTGGTGACAGACAGCCAGACAGACAGACATACGGACAGACAGTGGAGTCTTAGTAATAGGGTTCCGTTTTTACCCTTTTTTTTTTTCTGATGGGAAATCCTCAAATAACCCCTCCCGCTCTGGGCTGAGCAGGAGGGAGTGTCAGACTTTTACTGACTAAAACCCATCCATGTTCCTTCATCGCCCTTTGTGTTCCGGGGCCACGGTATCTCTTTCGAACAGTCCCGCAGCCTCCGTTTTTACCCCTTGGGTACGGAACCGTAAAAATGTGCGTGAAAACATTACTAACACAGAAAGTAGTAAATCATCAACCGTCTATAACTACTAATGAGTGATTGTCGAATGAAGATCGCGTGCGCCGTCAATTCACTCTCTAACCATTAGAGCATTACTTTTTATTTCCTAACTATTCCAAACGACTAAGTAATGCACGTAATTAATGCTTGGAAAATAACTGATAATGTAATAAAATGTTATGATATTACATAGTTTGTGATTGCAGGCACCTGCAGTTGAATGATCAACATTATTTTTATTTACTTTGACTAACATAACATAACATCACGTCTGTAAACCGTGATGGGTTAGACAGAGTTGTCTCTCATAGTACACCCACATTTCGCTAGTACTATACTAGTATTATTTTGATTAATGGATGGAATATTTCTAAATTATTATTGTAGTATTTTATAAAATGCGAAACTCAAACGTTTATTCTAATTAAGACATTTACAGATTGTTTTGTATAGTTAAGGAATCTATATAAATGCTTATGAAAACCACTTTTAGATATGATACTTAGTCTTGGTTTTAGTCAGTAAAAGTCTGACACTCCCTCCTGCTCAGCCCAGAGCGGGAGGAGTCATTTGATGATTTCCCATCCGAAAAAAAAAAAAAAAAAGATATGATACTTCATGCTCAAATCCGATTTTATTTTTGGCAAAATTATTATTTTATTTGTTTGTTTTTTTTAAATTAGTAATTTGTGTTTAACAAAAAAAAAATCTTTGACAAGCAATATCTTCGGACAGCACTACAACCCCCACACCTCGCTTTGTCTACCCCCACAGGGTTACCTAAGCAAAAATATTTGCAAAAACTTTAAAAGTGTCATTGTCCTAGCAATACAGAGAATGTCTTGTTGACAGTCAAAGCAACAGGTATTTTTTGTTTACATTCTTTATACATAGTAGCTATTCTAGAGAAGTGTGAATGACAACAATGAAAACATAAAGTGGCGTCAATTGATTCACCTCGACGTCATATTGATTGTTTGTTTGTAAGTTGTATTGAATTACAAAACACAAAGTATTAATTCAATCCTCTTGTCTTCAGTTGAACAAAGCATCACCTGGTAGCAACTGCCGATTGATTGCGTAGGCAATACGTTTATCGTAAAGATGGGTGGGTTTTTAAACTAACATAACAGGCTCGCAAAGTTGCACCTTCCTTCAATATCACCGTAAATTATTATTTATTAAATTAAAATTACTTTATTTCAGGTTCATCATCATACACACAAATACTCATAAATACAACATAATAATAATTCAAATTCACTCAGTCATAATCAATTAATTACATTAATATCTTACAACAAAGACAAAGACATTTAGTCGAAAGACTACTGTAGTCTTTCGACTAAATGTCTTTGTCTTTGTAATGGTCATGTTAAGTGGAGGACTAAGCAATGATAGCCTAGTAGCGTAACTGGCGCGTCGGTCTGCCAAGTTATAGGTATCAAGTTCGAACCCAAGATACGCACCTCTGCTTTTTCGGATTCATATGCGTATTGTATTATTATTACTAGCTGCGGTGAAAGAATACATAGTGGGGAAACCAGCATGCCTGACAGATGTTTATTGACGGCATGTAAAGCCAAGTCAGAGGTCTATGGGTGGCATAAAAACTCTGACACCAGGTTAGGCACTAACCACACGATAAAGAAAGAAGTAAAGGGCTATATGTATATCTCGTTAGGTGGTAATCTAGAACGCTTTTTGTTCTCCCGATGATGACCACTGTTCATTATCATCTTCATTACATTTGCCAGGAATAAGCCACAGTTAAGCCAATAAGCCATCAGCGTCCTTTTTTAATGCCATATTTCTCGGTTTCGTCCGTCTTTTATCCAGGTGATCGCTGCTGGTATATTATCAAAACCAGAAACAATGCAGATGGACATCTTAATGACAAAGCTCAGGGCATGTATGACCGAGTGCCCTGACAGTCTCCCAGCTTTCACACTTATGCCCTACGTAATAAGGTTGGAAAGTAGTCCACAGTCTTTTTTTTTTGGGACAGCCCTCCCCACTATTCCCAAACCACTGAAACTCTTGAATGCCAGAATCAATAGTGGTGACCACCAGAAAAGTGCCGAGAAAATGACGCTCGACGAAGTCCCAGGGAAACAATTTAACTGTCTTGGATCCCGCTACGAAATTAATCAGAAAAGAACAGCGGAGGAGTAAGAAAAGTCGACCGTCAGTGAACTCGGTAGTACTTGTACTTTAGTGTGTCAGTGCTTGTGATTACACCGACACCCATAGCCTCCACACCGGAACACAACGGCACTGACAAAACCAAAGAATACAAGTAAAACAATTTATGAACGGATGAAAATAAAGAACCAGTTTAAGGTGCGGAAACGCAAGGGTAGCCCTTGAAATTAAAATTTTCTTAAGTTTATTGCAATTTGCAGGTAAGTGTCGCACCAGTAACACGTATGTAGTTATAGAATTAAAATCATCAATACAACCCTCTAAATTCATTTAATCCCATTGAATTACCTTTTCATGAAATCTTTAAATAATAGGGTTAATGAACTTAGAGGGTTGTATTGATGATTTTAATGATTATAATTCTATAACTACATACGTGTTACTGACGTGACTCATTTTTCAGCAACATACAACCTGACAATGACCTGCAAATTGCAAAAAAAGGTAAGAAAATTTGAATTTCAGGGGCTACCTTGACGCTTCCACCTTAAGGTAGACCACACGGGTACGTTCTGCTCATTAGCTAACTTTTCTTACACAGAAGAAGAGGGTAAGAAGAGTTGTAACCTCTTACTATACAAGGTGTAAATGAACCTTCCACGAAGCCGTCATCCAAGCATTCTGTACATGAAACTAAGTAACTCTAAGCAAAAATTATTGCTGGGCAACGACTTTTTTTGGGTTGTAAGTTCATCATTTACGGTAGGTATCTATGTTACGCACTCAAAACATTGTGCGGATGGATACATTGAATAGTACAGGAGTCGTGGAGGTATTTAAAATAAAGTTATAACATTAAAAACCTGTATTAAAAAAAAACTTGTGAAAACGTTGGAGCTTAGACCCCCAAATATATATCCGTAAGTAGAAGGTTCCCAGGAAGCCACAACAAAAAAATGATCGCAATAACAGGGAGAACATGTTCGGATTCGTTATGGATCTTTTTACACCCTTTATATCATAGGACCTAGTACAAGAATAATTTTGCAATAGAACACATAATTATGTAGACCGTACAATCATAATATTACTGAATACATACATCGGAATGCTGAATACAAGCTTAAACCACATGTTATTAAACTTATAACATTCAACAATTATATTAACTTCTATGCCTATTGTAGTCTTTACACTAACATCTATTACTATACTATTACAATAGATATCTAGTATCGTTCTAATAGGCTTTGTTAATGTTTGATAGTTCGTGTCTAGAGGGCTATAATTGCTAAGATTAGATAGTAACCGTAACCGCTTCATAATTAGCTTTAAGCCAAGGCTCTCTGCCACCAGATTAGGCACTAACCACACGAAAAAGAAATAAAGATGATTTGTTTTATCATAACTTGATTAAATTGTATATATGTAAATAAACTAGACTTGCTGCACAACAGATTAAAAGTACGAAGTACAGGGTGTAACAAGACCCTTCACGGTACCGTCAACCAAGCATTATGTACATCAAACTAAGTAACTTAAGGTGGAAGCGCAAGGGTAAATCGCGCCCGTTACACGTATGGAGTTAAAGAATTATAATCATTCAAATCATCAATACAACCCTCCAAGTTCATATAATCTCAAAAAATGACTTTTTCATGAAAAAGCTATTGAATGTGATTATATGAACTTGGAGAGCTGTATTGATGATTTGAATGATTATAATTCTGCAATTGCTTATGTGTTACTGGCGCGATTCATAATTTCACCAACATACAACTTGACACTGACCTGCAAATTGCAATAAGCTTGAGAAAATCCGCGGAAACGCGGGCTACCCTTGCGCATCCACCTTAACGCAAAAATAATTGCTGGAAAGTATTTTTTGGGGTGGTAAATCACGTTTTACGGTAGGACTCAATGTAACGCAATCAAAACATTAGGCTGATGGATGGATTGTATAGTACGGGGGTCGTCGAGGTGTTTTCAGTAAAAATCTTACGTTAAAAACATGTATTTGAAAAAGTTGGAATTTTGACTCAGAATATCTCCGCAACTAGACGGTGGTATAGTCGAGAACAAAAAAATGATCACAATGACCGGGAGAACCAGTAGCTTTCGGCTTCGTTAAGGGTCTTGTTACACTCTTTATTTTTCGCCTTTTCTTAGCGATGGCAACGTAAATTGTGAGTTTGGCACTTTTAGTAGACTTCATCAGCTCCTGTATGTAATGTTCAAAAAATAGCATACATTAGGAAGGATATACATAGTTTGAGGAATATTACTACATATTTTTTGTAGTGGTTCCTCGCACCTTACATTGAATAAGTTAGTGGTACAATATGACACCAATACAAATGCATTACATTCAATTTAACTATGGCAAAATGAAAGACAAGGCAACCACTTATTATTATAATTATAGTATTATTATATTATATTATATTATAAAGGCAAACTAAACTGCGCATCACTCACAAAAGTCATTGACTTTTATGACTCAGATATTAAGAGTTAATTTATTACTTAAATTGCAAGTTACTATAAAAAAAATTGAATGAAATGAAAAAATAGTAACCGATTAAGAGAGCCCTTCCCGGTCCGTCTATCGTCAACGCGAGCATGGTTGAAAAGCTTGTTGTTTCATCTAGAGCCACAGGGGCGATTCTTTCAACTCCCCCGTCTTACCCCGCCCCGACCCCGCACAATTCGTCTCCCGCGCACCTCATACCGGATAATGCGATGACATTGAACAAAAATAGTGTTCGAAAATTTCTTAAACTTGTTCCAGGACATACGTGTTTTTGAATAAGTCTTACAAGTGTGTGAAATAAATATTTGACATTAAGAATCTCCATTACATGTGCAAGGTTTCTATCGAGATTTTTCTTGACTTTTACAGTTTATGAGTACATTATGAACGGCCAAACTTCAGGTAAAATTTGTGCAAAACAGCAATTTTTGGAGGCTTATACTGAATTTGTTTCTACAATTTTTTATTTTTTGCTTCCATAGAAACCTAGGGATAGTGCACAAAATACCTATTAGTTAAAAAAAATCAAAGATAGATGTGTAACAACTGCATAATCACGTACGAGCGTTTGTATGAAAAGTATGACGGGTTGGCCGCTCTTAATACGGTATTTGGTACCTACGTACAGCGATTAAAACAATATATCGTGATGTTGTTACCACGGTTCCGGGCTAACACTTGTTTTTCAGACACGGTAAGGAATGTCCGACGTATCCATACGATAAATCAGTAGACCAACGGAAAAGTAAATTATTGGGAGTAATTATGTGGGCATTAACTGTAGGTAAAGTTCATTAACTCGTGGCCGCGACCACGAATGCGACCGACAGTCGGTCGTGGTCGCTTTAAACGAGGGATATTGTTTTTAGCGTTTTAAAAGCATCGGTTACAGATATATTTACACATACTAGAGACGAAACTAGGATCTGGGATCTGTGAAAATGGACTAAAGTGCAGCCCGCTTATAAACTCCGAATAATCTAAAAAAAAAATGTTCGTAATTTAAAAAGTGTTTCAAGGTCAACATTATTATAATAAGTAATATGTTTAATTTTTTTTTAGCTTTTTACATTCCCATCTATCAACTACTAGGCACTGGTAACTGGTAACTGGTCATTTGAATTTCGTAATTATTTACTAAGTTTAAAAAAATAAAACATTTTTATTGTTATTTTAAATGCGCTTACAAAAAAAGGTAAATACTTACTTAATTACGAAGCCATTTTAGTAAAGTAACGGGTCAGTGTTTTTTTCTGTTTACCGTTTGTAAATGACAGGATGTGGTGGTTGCACAAAGATTCTTGTGCATATTTTAATTATTTTACGTACTACATATTTATTATATTGCGTTGTTGCACAAGTTTATTTTTAGCGTTTCTTCACTAAGTAATGTAGTATAAAACTGAATATATACCTAACGCCGAGGTTTTTGTGATTTTTTGTTGTCTACCAACAACCTCACTTAATTTTGACCTAAATAAAAGTTGTCCGTTGAAATTTCAAGCTCAGCGTTGAAAAGCTTTTTTTATTGAGGCATTAATAAAGTTAGCAATCACATTATTTTATTTTTTTAAGGAGTATTTTAAAATTTAATTGATTTGTAAAAATTGAAAAAAAATATCACATTATATTCGTGAAAACGGTCATTACACGAAACGCTTATTTTAAGTGGTATCACGGTCTTCCGTCAACAACATAAAAACCCAATTAAATATAACCGTCAACAAATCAAACTTTAACTCTAAACCAAAGCAATTATGCAACTATTCACTTGCTCACGTAATCGATCACTTGTCATCGGAACTATGACGAAACGGTAGGATCATTACAAGTTTACAAAGAGACTGACAGATTTGAACCACTGGACTGGAGAACTGGGGCTATGATGTAATGGCTGTGCTGGAGAAAAAATGTTCTGAAAGTTTCATAAAATTAAGAAACTTGAGATGACTTATGAAAGGGTGGCAGATCAGCTACAGTGAGGTCTAGAAAGAATTGCAGGGTAACGCAGTGGTGATTGCCATGTGCCATGTACCAGGCAAGCAGACTTGGAAGGAGGCGTTATTCAATTACTGATTGTTCAAGACGGACTGTGTCAGAAAATATCGCTATGACCTAAGACCCTAGTTAGTTGGCCTGTCTACTTTCCAAGTAGTACTTTTTTAGTGTTTATAAACATATTTTGGTTCACTAAGTTCTGGAAACAAACCTACTAGAAAGGGTTACCATTTATTTTTTATAAACGTTGCTCCATACTAGGCATTTCTGCTATACAGTGTGTTTATAAACATTTCAAACAATTGAACAAGTCATGTTGCTTCTAAAGAACTGAAAGAAAGTTAATGAGATTACTTTTAAACTATGCTGATGTCAAAGTAATCTGTAAGGCCTAAGGGTAAACTGTAGAATACATACCTTCATTATCAGAAGAAAAGAAGTCTAAGGATTGCTGCAAAAGAACAGTCAGGCCTTTAATATTAAAAACCGCGTTCCTGAGCTTCTTCCATTACAATGGCATTTGACTAATTAAAAAGATATGCCTGTAAGAGATGTCAAAGAGATTTGTTCCGCTCTAATTAGAGGCTTGTGCTACTAAGTAGGTAGTTCAATTATTATGACAATGTTAAGAACTTGACATAAATGTGTTAATGTTTCGTGATAAAAGTGACGTTTTGCCGAATGAAAAATCATTTTAGTTTTTTTCTTTGTCAGGAATCGGAAGTAGCACATCGTTCTTTATTTTACGAATAGCTGATGGATTGTCAACCTACACAGTAGATTAAGAGAAATCCATCCTTGAGTGAGAGTGATTAAACCCACCTCTTATTAAAACTGCCGTCTCCCTAAACGCCTCATCATAACCACTATCCAAAACCTGACTTCAACCACTGCTGTGCATAGGCGTCTTTCATCATCATTCACCTGCCCTTATCCCAACTTATTTGGGGTCGGCGCAGCATGTCTTCTTCTTCCATACTTCTCTATTACTCGTCATCTCGGCAGTCAGTTCCTTTCTAGCCATATCATCCTTCACACAGTCCATCCATCGTTTCTTTGGTCTTCCTCTACTCTTATAGCCATCTACATTCATACTCAACATTTTCTTCAATACATTCTCCGCATCACATGTCCATACCACGACAACCGATTACCACACAATTTTTCAGTCACCGGCGCCACTTTCAGACTCCCTCTTATATACTCATTCCTTATTTTATACATCCAGGGGGAAGTGTGGTGTACCACACATCCCCCTTAGAATTCTCATCTCAGCCACATGCAAATACCTTTCATTCATCCCTTTTGTGGCCCAACATTCTGATCCATACAAGACAGCAGGTCTAATCAAGGTTTTATAAATCTTTCCCTTGAGTTTAAGGGGGATGCGGGAGTCGCATATTGTTCCCGTGACCTGCCGCCATTTCATCCATCCAGCGTTAATTCTGTGCTTAACACTCCGATCTATTTCGCCATCGCATTGTATGAGTGAACCGAGATACCGAAAGTCGGAGCAGACTGGAAGGAGCGCGCCATCTAGCGCTATGGCTGCAGAACTGGAGAGACCGCCGAAATCGCAGAACATGTACTCAGTCTTGCTTCTGCTGATTTTCAAGCCAACATTCTCCAGTTTCTGTTGCCATTTCTCCAATCTGCTCTGGACCTCAGGTCCATCTTCACCGACAAGAACAATGTCGTCGGCAAACAGCATGCACCAGGGTGCCTCTTCCTGTATATCCGACGTCAAAGAGTCCATGATCAACAAGAAGAGGTAAGGACTTAAATCCGACACTTGATGCAAGCCTACAGCCACACTGAACTCGTCGGTGTTGCCAGCAGCAGACCGGACGTAGGTACAAGATTGCCTGTACATAGCACGTATTAACTCTACATACTTTCCAGGTATACCTTTCTCTTTCAAGGCCCACCACAACACATCCCGAGGTACCCTATCATATCAATTCTCCAGATCAATGAACACCATGTGCAAGTTCTTATATGCACGTCTGTACTTCTCACACATTTGGCGGAGTGCAAAAGTGGCGTCGATTGTTCCTCGACCTGGCATAAACCCAAACTGGTTTTGGGTGAGCATAGGCTGGTGGGCACAGGCGTCTTTGCTTGTGCCAATTTCCACCTTCTTAATCCAGGAACTACCCGCGATGTCCCCAATCTCATCTTCAATTTGATATCATCTGCCCTAGAGCAGATGACATTGCCCTAGAGCAGATGACATTGCCCTAGAGCAGATGACATTGGCCTAGAGCAGATGGCATTGCCCTAGAGCAGATGACATTGTACTAGAGCAGATTACATTGCCCTAAAGCAGATGACATTGCCCTAGAGCAGATGACATTGCCCTAAAGCAGATGAAATTGCCCTAGAGCAGATGACATTGCCCTAGAGCAGATGACATTGCCCTAGAGCAGATGACATTGCCCTAAAGCAGATGACATTGCCCTAGAGCAGATGACATTGCCCTAGAGCAGATGACATTGCCCTAATGCAGATGACATTGCCCTAGAGCAGATGACATTGCCCTAAAGCAGATGACATTGCCCTATAGCAGATGACATTGCCCTAAAGTAGATGACATTGCCCTAGAGCAGGTGACATTGCCCTAGAGCAGATGACATCAAATTGAACGCGTGGTTAAAAATCGCGTTGTCCTCAACTAACCATATTATATTTTCTCTTCCAGACACTAAAATCAACATGCGAGTTCATCAAAACACAGCTATGCACCATAGCAATATCTCTGACGCTGTTCAACTCAGTCCGCCTCCCGAAGGAAGCCTTCAGGTATGGAGCAGTTCCATACCTGGTGATCTACACGTTCTGGCTGCTGGTTGCAGGGCTGCCGACGACACTGCTACAGCTTGCTATGGGGCAGTTGAGTCAGCAGGATCCTGTTGGAGTCTGGAGGGCTGTGCCTATATTGAGAGGTGAAATGCCTATTCTGTATTTTTCTAATCTTTTACTTTCTTTAGGTCTTGTCACACGTGCTTTTTTAAAATGAACATTAATGGACGAGTGAGTGAAGTGATGGTTTCAAAATCATCAATATAATAAATGTTGTAATAAGTAATAGAAATCGTCAGATGCAAGACAAGGCCAGTGGATGTGGGGAAAATTCGGGAACGCTCATGTCCAGCGGTGGATCTGGACCCTATACAGGGTTTCCCTCCACCCTCTTTAGGGTCCGACGCACGAAGGTTGTTCAGTACATTATTCTAAACATAGAATATATAGAATTTTCCATCGGTAATTAAAAAAAACAGATGTCTCTTTCAACCTGTATAAAAATAGTATTTTGGCTAAAATGTTGATAGCCGATGAACCCTTGTAAAACCCGTTTACCTCGCGGATTAGTCAAATCAACGGGTTATGGGATATGCCGTTTTAGTTTCTTGATGAAACCATTCCAATACTATTTATCTTCACCTTCTTAACTCAGATTTACTACGTTAAAACCGCAGTGCATGTACTTACACAAACACGTGACATTATGTATACTGTCAGTATACATAGGTATCAACTTAAGCCTACAGGTAGCTAAAACTCGGCTCTCTTGTTTGTGCACCGTACAATCCGATTATTATGTTCACATAGCTGCAGTGGTATTTCTTATATGTGTTTAGAACTTTGAAGTAAGTTCTTCGCCAATTTACTCTTAAAAAGAAACACAACAGTAGTGTAAGTTGAAAATCTGATTTTGGAAATGGAGATGTATTTATAGACTTCTATAATGGAAAACCAAGTTTATCCATTTTTACTAATTTTTACATACTCGTACATTTGTTATTAAACTAGCTGTTTTCCACGACCTTCGTGCGCGTGAAGTTATAATTAAAATATTTCTTCCCTATTAGAATCTGATTTTGATAACAATTTCAAGGGTAATCCTTATTCCCTAATCCTTTTTCTAATACTAATAAAAGTACTCCACATAACATCAGCTATCTGCTATTAAAAGTCCCGTCAAAATTCGTCGAGTTGTTTCAGATATAAGCCCGAACAAACAGGCAGAAAGACAAAAAAACATTTTTTTTTTACACTTGCTTGCTTTTTATGCTGTCTGTTTGTTTTGTACTTTTTTAAGCATTGAGTAAAAAGTTGTTATTTTATTTTTTATTAAAACAGACACTTCAAATTTATTTACCTATTTAATATCATATAGCTGATGTTATAAGGAGTAAATTAGGCTTCTTTAATTAAAAAATAAATAAAACCCATGAAGTAGTAATATTTTTGTTATGTACAACCTAAAACAAATTAATTTTATTCTCCACATATGTTTCCAGGTGTCGGCCATTTAAAAATACTGACATCATACGTATGCTGCGTGTACTACATGATGTACGTAGCTCTATCGTCTGCTTACCTCGTGTGGATAGGCAAGGGGTCCTTCCCTTTGAAGGATTGCACTAAACTGCACATAACTCCGGTAAGCTGCTTTGTGTTTCATTGTTCTGTAAAATGGGGGATATTTTAATAAGAGCTGGGTTTTAGAACATGCATCGTGTTTTGGTATATTAGCTGTGCTTGTGGTGATAAATAATTGCTCACGCTGTATAGGGATCTTTAAGCACGTGACGAAATTTTTGCTTTTTCTATACACTTCACAAAACAATTGGAACAAAACATGTTAAAAATAAGAAAAAGAGAAAAAGAATGGAGAGAGAGCATTCATTGAACATTTTAGATATAGTTTTAATTCAGACGATTTTGTCACGTCCTTAATCGGATCTAGCGAAACAACACTAGTTTGGCAGTAGTGAATCCCTAATTATGCTCCTATTTTTTTAATTCCTTTTATTATATTTAGTTTTGCGGTCGTCGACGTATCCTTGTGGATAAACCTTCCAAAAACAATAAAGAACAACGACGCCTCATGTCAAAAACCGTCCAGCCATTTGGGCTTTAGCGGATAACAATAAATAGACATACATTCATACACACGCTCAAAAAAAAAGCACCCAAGTGCGAGTCGTACTCACTCGCACACAGGGTTCCGTAGCACCAAACAATATAATAAAAATATTTTGAAGGCATTCGTTCATATGTTGTACTGTTTTACATTCATCAACAAAACTAAATTTGTTTTTCATAGATGTTAATGAAAAACAAAGTTGTTGCTGCAGTTTGATGAAAAAGTCCCACATCTCAAAAAATAAACATGAAATCTTATTCAAACCAATTTTGGTTGAAAGATTTTTTTACTTTTTAATTTTTTTTCAGAATTTTTCTCTTCTTATTTTAGAAATTAGAGGGCCCGACACACATTTTACCACTTTGTAAGTGTTTATCTTTCAAACGATTGACTTTGAGAGAAAATGATTTTACGAACCTCAATGTCAGTGGTAAAATGTGTGTCCCCTCCGGACACACATTTGACCACTTTGGAAGTGTTAATCTTTCAAACGATTGACTTTGAGAGAAAATGATTTTACGAACCTCAATGTCATTTTTAAATACCTATCTTTATACACCGCGCACCAATAGGTTGATGCAAAAAATATTTTTTAGTTTCAGTTCCATGTATCGGGAGACCCCCTTAATCTTACATTTTTTTATTTTTGTATAGAAACCTTGTAGCGGTTTACAGAATACATCTACTTACTAAGTTTCAACTGTGTGTTCCTAATATTTTCGGAGTAAATTGGCTGTGACATACACGGACAGACAGACAGACAGACTTGGTGAATCTATAAGGATTCCGTTTTTTGCCATTCGGCTACGGAACCCTAAAAACAAATGTATAATTAAAAGCAGCGCCTCGTTGTTAACAGCACTCAAGAGCCAACAGATTCGTGTAGCACTATATTGTTTTAATTAACATAATTATCAGTGAACCTACCACACATCTTCAACTAACCCTTCGAAAATAAGAAGGTGTAATGTTAAGTTTTGGACTTCCTAGGCATTATTACTTTCTGTTGATCCGATTAAGATGTTTTGTTGTGAATAACACATATCAAAAGATTTTGAAAAACAAAACCTATTCCATATTTTTATGTTTCAGAACGGATATGAAAATAAAATGAACGCAACCGAGTGTTTCAAGTAAGTATATAAATTGACTATAAAAAGATCCATAAACTAAAATATAAGTTATCTCCTTTCAATATAGTTTTATTACAGATTTTATGGTAAACAGTGGTACTATCGCAAAAAGAAAATCACGTCATTCTGATGTAAAAAAATCTTAGACAAAAGAAGTACTAATCTAGAAGATGCAATCATTCCTTGGGCCTTTTTTTTTACCGTTTGGAAATCATCAAGGCATCGGTCCTTACGGACCCCTTCCTGTTTGCTGACTCTCTTTGAGGCGCGCGTGGAATACGAACGCGCCGTCGACACGGCCTGTCGTCATAAGACGGACGGACGGCGAGCTAGCCCATAGCTCGCCGTCCACAGGCCTACGGTGGCCGGGGGCCACCACGTGACCCCCGACGCCCAGTGCTTCTCCCGCGGCGGCTGAGACGTGAGGCTCTCTCCCTCTCATCTCCCGCCACCTCATTCGCTAGCATGACTGCTTCGCAGAAGGAGGTGACGGCGTCCCATTCCCTCTCGCTCCGGACCATGGATTGAACCAGGGCCGGACGCGAGAGGTCGCCGCCGCCGATATTCCTTGGGCCTACATACATACATATTAATGGATGATATGAATGATGAGGATAAATTTATTAACAATAGCTGTTGACCGCGCGCGTAACATGATTATTATAAAAAAAAAAAAATTATAATATATAATATTATTAAATTTAATCTGATTTTGTTAACAAGTTCAAGGGTTTTAATTTTTTTTGCGCGGAATCCTAACTATTTATCTAAAATAAAAGTAGCTTTGGTTAGACCTCATAACATCAGCTATCTGCCAGTTAAAGTCCCGTCAATCGAAGATTAGCCGGAACAAACAGACAGAAAGACAGACAGACAAATATTAAAAAAATGAGTTTTTTAATAAGTGCCGTATATATTTTCATATCCGTTCAGTAAAATATAGTAACCTCATTGGTACTATATTTTACTGAATGTAACTATATTTTCGAGCCGTTTGGGGTTGAAACTCTAGGACCGTGGGGTCCGAGCGCTCACAGCCTTTTCAAGGATATTTCAAAACGTTTAGTTGACACTTCCCGTGACCCAAGGGCTGGCTTTAACCTTGGCCAAAGGCTTAGCGTTGCCGTACAACGTGGCAACGCCGCCAGTCTCTTGGGTACATTACCAGTTGAAAGCGTTCAGGAGGAGTTTTTTGACGCAATTTTTTAAGTTTGTTGCTAGGTTATTTACTTTAGGTTATTTTAATTAATAAATGTAAAACTATAGAATAAATATAAATAAATATAATATATTACCTTCAGTAAAAAGTTGTTATTTTGATATTACAAACAGACACTACAACTGTATTTATTTGTATGTATAGATGTAAGATTGTTATTCCTAACAGCTGTATAAAATTAGACCTTGTTTCTTTAGAACAGTTGTTATCCATAATCCTAATAGATATTATTTCAACTTTCAGTTCAACGTTTTTGGCGCCATTCACGGAATACCCACAGTATCTTGGCATAATGGCGATTTTAATATTTCTTCTATGGTTCTTCGTGCCCATTCTGTAAGTAATAATACTCTTATTACATGGTTATATTTTATTCTCCGTTTGTAATGAGCCATTTCTTAGAAATGTTTTAAGATTTCAGCTGAAATTTTGATAAAACACATGGTTTTTTTAAGAATACCTAGATTTATTTTCTTCGTTTTTAAAAGGTTTTCTACATTTAATCTGTACTCACAAAGGTTCTTTCATAAGTAAAAAGAAAACTTTATAAAAGTTTCAACGGGTCGAAATTTGAAGATACGTATTTTTGGGTTTATTTACACTAAAAAGATCTAGTCCAACAGACAAATCCCAAAGGCAAATGCTACGGTATGAGACAAAATTCACTAGCGTCGATTGTGTCAACTAACTTGTATATTGGTACTGGAAACTGGAGTCGCGTTAGTTCATAATTATTTACCTAAGCAATACGGTCCTTCATGGGATTTTCGTTTTTTTCACTACTTCCTAATACTAGACTGATACTATGTTATTATGTCATAATAACGCATATGAAAACTCCCACAACTAGTTTTTTTAGTTAGCCCGTTCTATGTTAACGGTTTGCTTTCCGCTCTTAGTCCCTAAAGTGGACCATTGTACGTGAGCCATGATGGCCGCTACTCCAACCAGCCCACCTCCCTTTAGAAGCAGATAAAACTTCCCGGTCTTCTCAGGACATCCGTAAGAGATCTTGGTGTTCCTAGAGTCTCCTCGCGGATCTGGGTGACGCTGGTGCACTCGAGGAGTACATGCCTGTATGTACCACCATGCATGGACACCTCTGCACTGGGGGCTGTCAGTGATACCTAGGGTGTGGAAGTGTGAGCCCGTATTCTTCAATTCCTGGTCAAAGGAAGAAGCATACTAATCCTCATAACCTCTCAATGGTATGTCTCTTTTCGCCAATTCCCTCGGAAGCTATCCAAGGCATCCCGCCATCTTCTCCTCGGTCTGCCGCGACCCCGTCTAGCTGTCTCAGGGTTCCAGTCTTGCGATATTTAAGCCCACAGTTGTGCCTGCATCTGACAGACATGGCCTACAAAAAATATTTTACATCATAATAATTAAACTTTTAACCAATGTTTTGTACATTACAAAAAATTGCTCAAAATCCAATGTACTTCCAAAAGCAGAAAATTCATTTTGTTTACATAAAATTACGAGACATAAATATTAGTAATCATTTCACAACTAGTCCAGTAACGTTTCGTTTTAAAATAAATTGTCTCGTATTTTTTGTTTCGAAACAAACACGAAATAATAACACAACAGTTTAACACAATTAGCGTTAAGTGTCGTAAAAATGCCAAATAAGTATGTTTGTGTCTATTTATAAAAATTGGGACGTGTTTTCCGGGTGACAATTGAGTTGAAATTCTGAACGACTGTGATAGCTAATTTTTGTTTAGTAAGTACCTTACCTTAAACAGTGACTCGGGTCGCGGCAGACCACGAAGGCGATGGCGGGACAAACTGGATGTCTTCCTTGAGAATTGTAAAGTAGCAGCACAGAATCGTGACCGTTGGAAGGAATGGAGAGGCGTTTGCCCAGCAGTGGCACAATACGGGCTAGCTATAATAATAATATAATAAGTACCTTAAATGGAAAATAATATTAAGGAGTTGTAGCATTATATTCAGCAGTTGAATAAGGTGTTCAAACGAGTGCATAGTAACTGACTATGCATTAGCTAGTTATACTTCTAAAACACCCTTTTTTCCCTCCTCCGCCCCCACTTCTAAAAGTCATCATCATGATTTTAGCTAAAATGAATTTTAGCTGAGCCCAAGTGTCACCACATTGACTGGTCCCGTGGGTCTCGCATCCAGTGGATCCCCGCAACCTTCACCAGACCATTGTTCCACCTAGTGGGAGGCCTTCCAATGCAACGTCTTCCTGTTTGCGGTCTACACTTCAGGAGTTTTCGACCCCATCGGCCATCCGTTCTGCGAGCAATGTGCCCTGCTCACTGCCACTTAAGTTTGGCAATTCTTCGGGCTACTAGCCTTGGTTCTCTTTCCTCATGTCTGGATGTCCTCATTTCAAATTTAATCACGCGTTTTTTAAAGTAAACAAAGAAAAAATGGTTTGGTCCATCATAAGCGCTACTGCTGAACTTGAGATCCTGGGTTCAATTCACTGGTTGGTTACTTAAGTGTTTTAAACGGTGACTTTAAGGTTTGATGGCAATTTGATCTCTCATAGGCCCAGAAAATAACTAGAGAAATGTAATTTTAAAGGTACACCTCGCCTAACCCTTCGCAAAAACAGGCGTGATAGTATGTGTTAATAATATCAGTCAGTCTCATAATTTCTTATTTTTCTACTTCTTTATGCCTAACCAGGCCTACCATGACGTCTTAAAGTAGGAGAAATTCCAGTGTGGGAAAGAGACAGAGCTATGCAGGTCGTCTAACACCATCTCTTTCCCACACTGGAATTACTCCTGCCATAGTAACCCCCCTGGTGTCATAGTTTTTATGCCGCCCATGAGCCTCTGACTTGGCTTTACATGCCGTCAAGTTAATATCTCTCAGGCATGCTGGTTTCCTCACGCTGCATGTTTCGAAATCGAATTGAGAATGTGTGTGTTTTTGTGTATTTCCATTTCTGATTTTTCTGACGGATTTTTTCAAAATTTATTTTGTTAGCCGTACCGTTTCAGGAAACCTATATGAATACACTATTCCCTAACAGAGAAGGATTAGTCGAAATTCCTCCATTGTGCATACCGTTCACGCATTTCACGTAACTGACAAAGCCGAATTGTGAACAATGTGCACGTGAAACCTTTTAACAGAATAGATAAAATATGTACACACGGCGACATATCAAGCTATACATTTCCAGTAAAACATGGCCCCGCTTTGTATAGATTTCTCGGACAGTGGCAGATCCGCTTATAATGGTTTTACACATTTTGATTGGTCGCCGGGCGTATGAGTATTATTTGAATACATATCCGTCTATGAAATGACGGTGATATGTTCTAAGTTCGTTTGGGGTAGTCAGCAGATATTTCTGGATAAGAGAAAAAAATAATAAAATAGAAAACAAATTAAACAATTTTGGGTTCGATTCTCAGGTCTGGCAGTGTTATTGGGTTTTCCGATGAGGAATTTCTCACTAGCAGCCCCGGAGTCTGGATTTGTGCCCGGTTGAGGGTAATAGGTTCGCCCCTATTATATGGGACTCAACCGTGACTGGCGAAATCTTGGTGTAATAATAAGTACACCTCTGCCTAACTCTACGGGGATTCCAGGCGTGAAGTTTTGACTGTGTATGTAAATAAAACAATAAGCCGGAAAATCAAAATAAAGAGAATAGCAGGGCCTTAACAGAAAATCACAGTGTACGACTGTGATTTTCATAAGTCATAATATTTTTTTTGTGCTTGATAAAGGTTTAAACTCGATTCGTCTCAGAACTAAGTATTGGTAGTTTTTTTTGTATAACTCTCTTAACTTTATATATTTTATTATATGTATGTATATATGCATATGTTTCTTATATGTTTTAGTTATAAATATTTTCTAGTCTTTTTTTCTGTTATTGCACCTAGTTTATGTTGTCTCTGCATCACCCTTAGGTAGACTGGTAGAAAATGCCCAAGGCATTAAGTCCGCCTTTGTACAGTTTTTTTACTTGTGCATAAAGTTTTAATAAATAAATAAACCTTGAACAAAAAACTCCAAAATTCTTTTAAATACTACCCTGATACAATAATAATCTTGGTCTTTGGATCCAAAGAGTAAATTCTATGACAACAGACTTACTTAATCAAATATTTTCTTTTTTTTCAGTTTATACCGCCTCCACAAAACCTTGAAAACGACACTCGCCTTCTTGACCCTATTCGTCGTAATTATCGCCATATTGCTAACTTCATTTCTGGCTAAGACCGCAGTTCTCGATTCAATGTTCGAGTCTTGCGTGCAATGGACATCGCTTTCACAGCCCTACATTTGGCACAGTACGTTGGTACAAGCGCTAATGTCTACGCAAATTGTGAGTGGGTACCTGACCAGCGCCGGTGGCTCTGTTTACAGACATTCTGACGTTCGGTGGTAAGATGTTTATTTATTTGTATTAGTTACCTTTTTTATTAACAAGGCATTTAACATCGCAGCTATTTCTATGAGAATAGAAGTATCGAAATGGGTTTAATCAACTACACATTGTCCTTTAAAGGCTTAATACTAGCTATGTCCGGCGTGCGTTGCAATGCATCTTTTTTTACCCTACCCTACCTACCCTCTAACCAACTAGTGGTGTGAAATATACTTTACGACCTATTCTCATACCTGCCAAATATACATAAAAATAAATCAAAAAAATAGATTGAGCCGTTTCGGAGGAGTGCGACCACAAAAATCGTGACACGATTTTTATATACAAAAAGATTATAAAGCTGAAGAGTTTGTTTGGTTGAACGCGCTAATCTCAGGAAGTACTGGTTCGAATTGAAAAAATATTTTAGTGTTGGATAGCCGGTATATCAAGGAATGCTATGGGCTATAACATCACGCTACGGCCAATAGGACCTGAGCATCAATGAAAAATAATGCAACAACGGGGAAAATAGTATTTTTATAATACATTCACGCGGACTACATTACTACTTTACATTCAACAGCTAGTTCAAAATATGAGCTATCTCAGTTTGTTTTGCGTTATTTGCAGTCAGCAAATCACTTGTTTTTTTTTTTTTTTTTGTTTGGAACTATGCTAATTAAGATAATATTAAGCACTATTAAAAAAAAATACGAATCATCAATAACACGAATTATTTTTAAACACTATAATTTTTTTTCAGGACTTCAGCTCAAGTGATAATGACTAGCATATTCTCGGGCTGGCTCTGGGTCTTACTTTGGGAGTCCATCGGAGGAAACAATAGAAAGGATACAAGTTTCATATCAATTCTAGTCTTAATATATCAGTCTTCTGTGTCAGAGAAGAGGAATAAAGAATGGCCTCTGCTTGCTTTCGGAGTGGTGTTCTTTTCTGGTATTATTAGTGTGGTATGTATGAAAGATTTTTAATTTGTTTTGTGACGGGGGTCTGAAATAAAATGAATAAAAAAGAAACAAATAAAAAAAAAAAAAAAAACCTTGTATAAAATGCTGCGTCTGATGCGTTAAATTTAATCTTCTTCATCAAATAATAATCAAACAACAACAAAAAACCTAACAAACAGAAGAATAACAACAACCAACAACACAACAGAATAACATTACCCTAAAATATTAAGATCAACACTGCGACTAGAAAGTAATTCGATCCCGGTTGTAACACTGTTCCTAAGCCATAACTTGAACATAATAAATTACTAGAAGTACAAAGAATGTTCTCTTAGATTCTAATAATTTAATTTATATTATGTTAATGTGTAATGTTGACGACCCGAATGGCGCAGCGGTAGTGAGGCTGCCTTACGTTCTTAGGGTCCCGGGTTCGAATCCCGGTAGGAGCAAATGTTTGTGTGATGTGCATGGACATTTGTTTCCGATTCATATAATTATGTATATATGTATAATAAGTATGTATTTACAAACAAAAAGTATCTATGTAGTATTGTCAACTATGTGGTGTCCACGACACAAGCCTCGTTGCTTAGTGTGGCACCTAGATGGCGCTGTGTGTAATGTCCAGCGATATTTATTTATTTATTTATAATGTACACTATATTCTTGAATATTTTAGAAGGCCATTTCAATTTCTGTGAAACTACTGTAATACTTGAATTTGCAAATGCATATCTGACTGGATGTAAGAAGCCCAGAATGCAGTTGAATCTCGTGCGATTGGAGAAGCTAACCTACGGCCAGCTGTAGATGCTGTACGATGATGATGATAATATAACTGTGAATTGGATCATCAAAGATCTTAGCATCCTATATACCACTTTTTAGAAGGGCCTTCAATCTAATAACTTAGCTGTGGTATATGCTTCCAAAATTCGAACTTCCCCTAGGCCTCGCATTTTAATCAAAACTAAAAACGAACTCAAAACCTTACCCCATTTTTTTACGCTTTCTAGTTGGTACTCCTATACCCAGTATACGACAAGCTCCACCGAATGACAGGCGACCACTGGCGAGTCTTCGCCTGCGCCACCTCAGCAGTCGGCACAGCCCTCACCGTGGCAGTACTAGCCCGAGGGTTGGAAGTAGCCACGATGCTGGATGAACTGGTGGTTCCAGTGCTGGCTGTGTTCACTTCTGCTGTTGAGGTGGTTGGATTTGTGTTTATTTATGGTGAGTCGAGTAGATTCATCATTTATCTTCTCAATTATTACTCAAAATATGGTAAATACATACGGGTAATGTGCATAATAATTCATAAAAGCATTTTAAGTCGACGTTGATCTCACTATTATTAAATCCAATCTTTTTCAGACGAAAGAATTTGGTGAGCATAAACATAATGTCTCGTTTCTAACCTTTGTTACTTTATAGAAACTATTATATGTCGGGGTGTCAGGATTTATTCCGCTAGGCTTCTACATCATGTGGGCAGACGATGGGTTTCGTGCTATGAAAAGACACAGAGCGATACACTATTTCTAGCAACACTAACGAATTACTTGAGATTACAACTTAACAAAATAACACGGGGCACAATGAATCGGGTACAGTTCCAAGAGGTCTTAACTCGGCCGCGATCAGACACTGACTGACTGTCGTCCTGGCTCAGAGTTTACCATCTTGACGCTGTAACAAGTGACACTGTGGTGTGGGTAGCCTTGTAAGTAGATTGCGTGATGTCACCGTCGTGTACTTGTGATTAATTTTAAGCCTGTACCAATGACCGTCAAATCAAATCAAATCAAATCATTTATTTCTTTGCAAACATGGGTAAAAGATACATAGATGTCTCGTATTTATTAAATAGTTCTCCACATTTTACCGTCCAATAGGCATGCAAATAGTGTTTAAAGGTTTAACATACTTAATTAAAACATAATACAATAAAAATAATAGGTAAAAAAATGTCAAACAAATAAAAAAATAATAATAAAATGTCAAACGGAGTAAAAGTATGTCAAACCACAATAATAATATGTCAATCAGAATAATGATACATATGTCAATCAGCAAGGGATTCATCATTAAGAAAGCTGTCAACAGTGTAATAGCATTTAATAAGTAAAATTTCATTTAGCGCCCTTTTAAATTGTACTACAGTCAAATTTTTTAAATTATTCGGTAATTTATTATAAATGCGAGGGGCAATACCAAAAAAACTTTTTTGCATTAGTGCAGTTTTACATTTCACATGACATAATTTGTTAACGTATTGTGTCCGTATTGGATTTTTTCTCACCTCTGATAATTTTTGGAATAGATGTGGGTTACATTTCACAAACAAGGCCGTTTCCAATATATATAGAGAAGGCAATGTTAAAATTTTTAATGACTTAAAATAGGGAACACAGCTATCAGTCGTCTTCAGGCTGCACATTGACCTGATGCATCGCTTTTGCAACCTAAACACCATTTCTCTATCAGTAGAATGCCCCCAGAATATAATGCCATACCGCAAAACAGAGGCAACTATTCCATGGTAGGCTGTTAAAAGAGCCTGACTATTGACTTTCTTGGATAGTTGATAAAGAGCATAAGCAGATTTGCTAAGTTTTTTACATAGTTCTTCTATGTGAGGTTTCCAAGTAAGTTGATTGTCAATTGTGATGCCTAGAAACTTAGCTTTATCTACTTCTTCAATATCGCAGCCCTTGAAGGAAATATTCACCTGTGGGCTTTCACACCGTTGATAAAAATGCATGGCTTTTGTTTTATTCATGTTTATAACCAAATTATTATTATTGAGCCAATTTATTATATCATGTAAGCAAGTATTGATGTCATTTTTGTAATTATTTGGATCTGTACATTTTATAATAGCAGTACAGTCATCTGCAAAAAGAACCATTTTGTTTGGTGTTACTTCCGGGAGATCATTTATATATATCAAAAAAAGTGGCGGACCCAGTACGCTGCCTTGTGGAACGCCATATTTTACGTGTCTTGATTTTGATACATATTTGTTTTCTAATTTACTCTTTGGACATATCCTCGAGATTTCTATGCATTGAAGTCTATTACTTAGGTATGATTCTAATAACTTTAATATATTCCCTCTTACACCATAACTATGCAATTTATGTAACAAGATCTTATGGTCTACATGATCAAAAGCCTTAGTCATGTCAGTATAAATTGCGCAGACTGGATTCCTTTTATCTACAGATGACATTGTGTTAGTTAATAAGTCAAATAGTGCCATGTTAATCGTTGTGTTCCTTCGGAAACCTTTTTGTTCTTTGCAAAATAATTTATACTTTTCGAAATATGAATAAAGAGAGTTATATATTACTTTCTCAAAAATCTTTGATATAATTGGAATTTTTGCGATCGGTCTATAATTTTTTAAATTTGTTTTGTCATCTTTTTTATAAAGGGGTTTAACTATAACTTTTTTGAGCTTGTTTGGGAATATGCCGTCGGTTATGCACAAGTTGATTATGTGAGCTAATGGAGGAGCTACAACTTCTTTGGTAAATTTTAAAACTTTTGTGGAAACTCCATCGTATCCAACAGTATTAGTGTTTCTAAGACTACATATTATTTTTACTATATCATCAGTTGTTACAGGCTGCATAAATAGGGAATTTAATATTTGTTTGTTTATACCTGTATTTTTCAATGAAATGTCCGCTTTTTCATTATTATCAATTGTGTCAATAAAATAATCGTTAAATTCATTTGCAATGTCCACGGGGTCTGTAAATGTCAAATTATCTCTCTTCACGCACATTATCGGCTCCAGTGGCAGACAAAATTTGGATTTATTTATTATTTGCCAGGTTGCTTTCGATTTATTATGGGCCGTATTTATAAAATTATTGTTTTGTGCTTTTTGCGTGAGTTTAATAATTTTCCTATAAAGTTTAGTGTAATTTTTAAACGCTAATTTATGTTTTGAATCCGAGTTTAATCTATATTCCCAAAGTAACCGCCTTTGCTTGTTACTGCATAGTTTTATTCCGTGAGATATCCATTTCGTATTCTTGCTAGTTTTAATGATTATTATTTTCTCCGGAAAACATAATCTATATATAAGAGAGAAATCATCCATAAATTCGTCAAAAGCTTCGTTCGCATCCTTAGCGTCATGTACTAGTCTAAAAGATAAAGATTTGAGATGTCTTTTAAATTTAATTAAGTTTTCAATGCATATGTCCTGTTTTTTTGTTTTCCAGTATTTAATTTTGCAAGTTTTATTTATGGGTACTTTAAGTATCTGGGATGTATGATCTGAAAGAACTAGATCTACAACTTCAGCTTGGCATTCTTTCCGATAGTTGTGAGCAAAATTGTCAATACAGGTATTATTTTTTAACCTAGTGGGAGTATAAAGCGCTAGTTTTAAATTATATTTCATAAGAAAGTATTCAAGTTCTAATGTCGTTTTATTTCTTTTCAAAACATCAATATTAAAATCTCCACACAGAACGATTTTCTTCGAAGATAGACAAACTTTATTTAAAATATAATCTAATTTATCATAAAATACTTCGTAATTGTGTTTTGGGATTCTATAAATACAAATTATTATAATTTTATGTGCTATTATTTCTACAGCACAACATTCAAAGATGCCTGAAATTGATTGTTTTGCTATGTCTGATATTTCTTTAAACTGCAATCCCACTCTTACGAAAATACCTGTTCCTCCTCTCTTTGTATCTCTAGAAAAGAAGGCAGCCGGACAAAAATTTGCAATGTGCAATAAATCTTCATAACCTGCTTGCACGAAATGTTCAGTAATACATAGAATGTCTATACAAGTTCCTTTGTTGAATAATTCTACTAATTTGACCGTTAGTGTATCGGATTTATTAATAAGACCAGCTATGTTCTGGTGTAAGATGTTGAGGTAGTTAACGAAAAAAGAACTGAGAATTTAATTGTTGTGAATTTGTAGAACATTCCTTTTTACTTTGAGATTGAGGATCTAACTGTTCAGCATTCAGGGCACCTATGTCTAAGACAAGATCTTGGAGATCTGATATAACAATATTTAATCCTACAGTGTTCAAAGTGCCATAACGATAGCTGTATGTGTCGGAAGAATAAGGCAGATTTAAATTTGAGTCTAAAATATATGCGTAATTATATGTACCCACATCCATGTAAAGTAAATTATTGAAAGTATCAATTCGGCTATTATACATTATATTACTATTAACCATGTATTTAAATGTTGGTAGACATATTATAAAGTTTGTATGATTCAAAGTAACTAATTTTTCGCGAATAAACGACACAAGTTCAATTTAATTATGCGTTTTTCTAAAATGTACTTCGCCAATATAGATAATGCAGTAATCAAAGTATGTAAAGTTTCGTACTTTTCCGTCAATATTATCTAATAAAGAATTCAAACTACAGTTAGGCTTACGATAATGACATATTTCAAAATTACATAATTGGGTTCTCTCAGTGATTTTGTATATTCTGTTCGAAGTTTCACTACTTAACAGACATATTTTGTGTTTCAATGATGAGATAGTTTGATTTGTCTGCGATATTCTTTCTTGAGTAGAACTTGAGATCCAAATATTACTCTGTTCGCTTTCGTCCTTCGATTTGACACCGTGAGTACTCATAGAAGACGAAGGTGTAGTCGCACAGTCTGTTCTCATATTTTCTGAAGTTTGCGTCTGTTTTGTTTTTGTGCCATTATTTGTATTTTTCTTTGGTGTTTGTTTTTTCTGTTTTGCTGGACTGTAAGTAATCTTTTTATAAATATCATTTTTCTTTAACAGATCTTCGTTAACTTGTCTTAAATTTTTATTTTCTAACGATAATATTTCGATTTCTGTGTGTGCACTATTTAGTTGAGCCGTTAGTTTTTCAATATCGGCTTTTAATATTGCTAATTGATTATCTTCATCCTCGGACATGTCTGGCATACTATTCGAGGTGGTGCAATCTAATGTTTGCGAAATTATATCGCTGTCATCATTGTTTGGTTCTGATCGAGTGCGGGTTCGACGGAAGGTTATGTTCTCCAAGAAATTCATATCGGTATTATTTATTTATATTTCAGATATGTAAATTCACAAAAACAAATATCGTAACAGTCGGATTCGAACCCAGGCCACGGAGATTCTTGCACTCGCATGCGAGCATCAATTCCGCAACGCCAAACGCAGCACTACTGTAGCGGTGAAATTTTTGATTCTGTTGGCGTCATAACGTTGTACTTCCCAGTCAATAGATGTCGTTGTTACGCAGGAATGAACACGAATAATTATTTTCTTGTGATGTCAACACTTTAAAAAGTCAGGCAATACTAAATCCAATCAATTTTCTGTGCTTAGCGCTAGATGGTGTTATAATCACAACAACAGCATCGAGATTCAAATAAAAAACGGATCTCGAGATGACAAATGTTTAGAAAATTTCTTTAAAATACAAAACGTTAATAAATCATCCAGGTGTTGTAACACTTCTACACTTAAATATGGTTTATGCGTAAACAGATCACTTCTTAAAACTTGTTTTGTTCTTCTAAGTCATACTATTATACACCGTTATAGTTTGTTTTATTTTACGTTTTTGTTTGGAAATAGTCATCAAACACAATGTTGATAACACTGTCACAGGAAGTTTGTGTGTCCAGATTCACTTTTATGCACTTTATATGGTCCAAAGACTAATTACACTATTTTTCGGAATACTTTTAACGGGAACACAATACAATCTAATGTTTACATGTCAGCGCCCTCTAGCGGCTACCGTCTCCGACATATAAATAAATAAATAATATAAGCCAAAGCTAATAATATAAATAATATAATATAGGATGATTATTTAAATATTTTAAATAATCATCCTATATTGATCCATAATTAGCCCATATTGATCCTACTATGGAACAGAGGCCTCCTCTATAACCTAACTGGATATAATCTGATTGCATGTTATTCCTAAACACTGCACCACGATAATATAACTGATTTCCAGCCATCTGCTGAATCTTAACTAAACAGAAACTTGTTCTTTCATTTCAGGATGGTGTTACCTCACAGTAGACATAGAATTCCTCACAGGGGTAAAACTCCCATGCTTCTGGGTAGCCACCTGGTGGGTAACCCCCTTCCTCTTCATAGGAGTCTCGGGCTGGTGGCTCCGGTCCCTGCTAAGGGTATCCTGGGGCAATGGCCTCACGCTCTGGCCGTTGTTAGCAGTATTTGTAGTAATATTAGTGGTCATTGTCATGTTGGCAGCGGTAGCTGTGGCTAAGGAGGAGCAGTTTAATTTAGTTACAGTAAGTATTGTTATTATTTATTTGCTGTAATATCGAAATCGGTCGAACAAAAGTCTATGATATCGGGGTTCGGGCGCTACGCCTCAAATAAACACCGGCAGGACATTTGACTAGACGCGGCGATGGTCAATGGAACAAAGATTTGACTGAGTAGTGGCCAAAGTTAGGCCAAAGAGAGCAACAGGGCTATTGCGTATCTCTGTTGACAGTTCATAGTGATCATCACTTGGCCAGTTTTGATATACATGACCGTTCTTGTTGGGTTCAACTGACGTGCAGAACTGTCATTGTATATTAAAATTCGCCAAGTGATGATCACTATGAACTGTCAACAGAGATATTTCATTTCATTTCATTTCATTTATTCAATAACAATTACATTGTGTTGTTGTGTTGTGTTGTGAATGTGTTACAAAAAAAGTCAAACAAACGCAATAGCCCTGTTGGTCCGTCCAAAAGGTCTTTGGGTTATATATATAGGAAACACCTGGATGCGGGACGCACATAACCAAGAAACGTGGCAGAAGAAAGGAGAGGCCTAGCAGTGGTTGATTCTGGGTTGAAATGATGATGATATCTTAGTGTTAGGCCTGCTTCCACCTCCATCATCAATGCAATCGGAAATTAATCGGGATCCGTTTAGCATCATGTAACATCGTAAATATGTTTAACTCTAAATGCATTAAGTGATTGGTTGCGCAAGTCGGCCTTGAGATAGATTCTGCAGAGGCTGTACATTTAACACAGATGAGCCAAATTGACCTCTGCAGTAGCAAAGTTTGGCTCTTCTTCTGTGTAACCTATAGTTCTAAGCATGTTTATTCAAATTTGTTAAACGTAAAAAAAACAATGTAACCAGATGACCAGATTATTTTCCACAGACATAAATGTGATAATTTTTGAAAGTTTGGACATTTCTCTTTTGCAAATTCACAATAACACCTTCCTTTCAGAAATTAGCTTCGGCGTTCCGCCCATCACGATTATGGGGCCCCGAAGAACCCATGGCGAGATACGTATGGATGTCACAACGATATGTCAACGAAACACTAAGCACAGACAACGACTCAAACTCCGAACCAAACAACTACTCAACCATAACGTATAACAAAGAAATGGACAAGAAATACCAAGACGAACTATATAGAAACGAGCTGTACCAAAGGACCTATGTGAATTATAATAAAAATGAATATATTGATACTGCTAACAATGTATACGGAGGTATAAGATCCATATATGGTACTCACACAATACCTAGAGGTAAGAAAAAGAGTGCAGATGAACAATATCGCTCACCAAACATTTGTATTGCCAAAGGTAAATTAGGGGGTCCCACAGAATGTAGCTGTAATAGACATTTTACACTTAACGTTCCAGATTTGAGGAGCAGTGAAGTTACTACCAGTCTTTAAATACGTACAACGAAAAGTAACCTAGTCGAATTATTTATTTAAAATAATGTGAACACCTGAACAAATAATTGTATGGGTTGGTTGTGATAGCAACCGCAATGTGCACTTGGAGCGATGTAACAATAAATTATAAAACCTTTTTGAGTAGTTCTCTTTTAAACTCCTTGACTGGTGACTGCTAAGATGAAGATAATATGGAAGAAGAAGACATGCTGCGCCGACCCCAAAATTGGGATAAGGGCTGAAGTATAATGATGATCTTTTATACTCCTTATCTTCATATACTACCAGTAACTCTTTAGGGAATCACTAAATACTTTTTAGGATTGATGTACGTGTACTAAAATAACCTTTACATCCGCCTGTATTCTTTTATAAATACTTACAGTAAATTACGGTGTCCCTAAGGATTGGAGGCAGCCACTTAGACGCTCCTACAAAATAAGGGGAGAAAGTGATCAATTCTTAGGCAAAGACCACACGAAACAGACTCGACCACAAAGACAGTAAATTCCAGTTAAGGACCAGGAAAAATCAAATACTTTTGTAATAAGAACACTAATTTAAATAAACATAACATCTAAATGTAGAACGTTTCATTGTTCCTATTTTAAAAAGGACCACTGACAAAAGAAACTTTTTTTTGGGATAAGAAAAAGGAGAATGATAATCGTTCACACAGTGAGAGACGGGTATAGGGGGAAAAATGAGAAATGGACGAACTTTTTAACATAAATCTCGGACAAAAAGTATGAAAAGTATTACTTGTGAGAACCCTGCCCCTCGGTTTGAGTGTACAACGTTTTTCTAAGTATATGTTGTGATGTTAGATAACAAGAACAACTTATATCTAACATTTTGACATATTTTCTAGGGAAACAAAATAAGACCGTCATATTTTATTTATGAAAGAAGTCAATTAAATATAACCTAGTTTTTTCCACGTGTAAGTCTAATTTCGTTGACATTTTTCTTCACAATATCCAATTAAGTCTTTAGATAAACTGTTCACTAATTAACTGACAATTATGTTACTGGAACGACAAAGCGATACTAAAGTTAATTTATTTCTTATGATAAAAAAAGAAAGTGACCTGAAAACAAAATTAAAATAAATAAGTCAGCGAAACTCGATAGTCGTATTAAGTATTAATATCTAAATACGATAAAACATTTATAAAATGATTTGATGATTCTATTTTTAGGTCAAGGTAGCCACTGGTACTTTTAGTATTTGTTCAGAAAATAAGTATCATAGCACATATCTTGGTCTTTTCAAATATCGCCTTTTTGTCATGGGGGTAGGCAGACACCACAGAACGCCACCTGCTACGATCCATAAATACTCCTTTCGCCTCGTCCACGTTCATACATGTGGTCATACCACACACGCCGGTTGCTAGTACTACGCACCTGACCTTTCTGAACTGATATTTCAAGTAATTGTTAATTCAGTAACCCTAAAATAATCATCAAATCATATAATTTTTAATCTTGATCAAATGTTGATACCAAACACGTCTGTACAGTTTCGGTATCTAATTAAAGTGCCTGTATATTACAGCAGGTATATACTCGCCTTAGTTAGCAATTTTAATGATAAGGCACGCGTGGCGCATCGTTTTGAACTCTAATTTAATTGAATCACCTGCCCTTAATGAAAATAATAAAGTTTATCACGGTATAGCTTTAAGGTGTGGTCCCGTCACTGCGTTGGGGCGACAAAATAA
Organism: Eugnorisma glareosa; assembly: GCA_947578425.1. Classification (NCBI taxonomy): domain Eukaryota; kingdom Metazoa; phylum Arthropoda; class Insecta; order Lepidoptera; family Noctuidae; genus Eugnorisma; species Eugnorisma glareosa. Next base: position 16,841,765 of record OX387969.1, on the reverse strand, counting down.
TAATTTGATCCAAAATAACCATCAGAATACTGATTTGACTGAGGTTGGATTGGTGACACGTTTTTTGACGCAGTTGCTTTCCGTTACTTGGCATTTATTTTTGTTTATTTAAACTTCATGTACGGTCGAATAAGCTATTTGGTATTCACGCAGAAATATTCACAATCCTAGTACACTGACAATATTGAGCTTGAAAGCTTAAGAGTCAGTCTCTTAATGAAACAAGCTTTATTAAATAAAATTTGGAAAAGTATACGCTTCGGCACTGGATTGTGAAAATTTCCGCGTGTATAGCAAAATAGCTTGTTCGACAATAATGGTACATAGACGGACTTAAGAGGGCCCTTCCCGGCCCGTCTATCATGAACGCGAGCATAGTCAAAAAGCTTGTTGTTTCATCCAGAGCCACAGCGGTCGCGGGCCTGTGGACGGTGAGCTATGGGCTAGCTCGCCGTCCGTCCGTCTTATGACGACAGGCCGTGTCGACGGCGCGTTCGTGTTCCACGCGCGCCTCAAAGAGAGTCAGCAAACAGGAAGGGGTCCGTAAGGACCGACGCCTGCCAGGGTTGCGGGACTGTTCGAAAGAAATACCGCGGCCCTGGAACACAAAAGGCAAAGGAAGGAACATGGATGGGTTTTAGTCAGTAAAAGTCTGACACTCCCTCCTGCTCAGCCCAGAGCGGGAGGGATTATTTGATGATTTCCCATCGGAAACAAAAAAAAAAGCCACAGCGGCGATTTTCTTTCAACTCCCCCGTCTTACCCCGCTCTGACCCCGCACAAATCGTCTCCCACGCACCTCATACCGCCTAACGCGATGACATTGAACGAAAAATAGTGTTCGAAAATTTATTAAACTTGTTCCAGGAAATACGTGTTTTTGAATAAGTCTTACAAGTGTGTCTTACATGTGCAAGGTTTATATCGAGATGTTTTCTTTATTTTTACAGTTTATGAGTACATTATGAACGGCCAAAGTTTAGGTAAAATTTGTGTAGAACAGCAATTTTTGGAGGCTTATACTGAATTTGTTTCTACTTTTATTTTTATTTTTTGCATCCATAGAAACCTAGATATACTGCACAAAATACCTATTAGTTCAAAAAATTCAAAGGTAGATGTGTAACAACGGCATAATCACGTACGAGCGTTTGTATGAAAAGTATGACGGGTTGGCCGCTCTTAAGGCATTCATATTTTATTGGCACAGTATTTTTTTTATAGGTAAGATAAAGAGTATCAATCGAAATTAGATTTGCTGTAAGAAAACCAACATTGTACATACATAAGCATTATTCCAATTTGTTTGTATGTTTTTTTGTGTGCAATAAAGACTAAGACTGGAGAAATTAGTACACCTATCAGATAAAAACAAAAAAATATTTTATGTCTTTCTTTGTTTATTATTCATCTTTATTAGGCCACTTACCTACATACTATCTATCTACATTTATAAATTTCATAATGTAACATTACATCACGATTATGTTTAAGTCCCAAGTTATTACGTGTGACTTAAAAATAACTAACATAACTGGGGGCGAGCCTATTGCCATCAACCGGACACAAAACCAGAATCCATGGTTGCTACTGAGAATTGTCTGATGGAAAAACCCAATAACACTTTACCCGACCAGGGATTCGAACCCAGGACCTCATGCTCAGCATTCGCGCTTGTGATCACTGGAACGAAGAGGAGTCAACTTCATAATTAACTAATTACCATTAAGTCGCATTAACAAAACCAGACCTTAAACAGATAATATAAAATTAAGGGTCGCGCCACCAGATGCCTAAATTTTTCAATATCTTGCTCGTAGTAAATGAGAATTTATTTGATAACCGCACTTGAGCACAGCTGGTGACGAATTATGGTTACTTAATCATATTATTCAACATTTTGGGACAGCTTCTAATGGAAATTGATACAATAATTATGTGGCTTTAGGAAAAACAGACGGGGAAGAATGTTTCTTGAATATTTTTGTTTGTTTAGTTATTAGTCATGGATTCATAATTTGGTTTTGTGTGTTACTGATGTAGCATTTACTAACTAAACGAACATACAAAGTTTACTTATACTTTTGACTTATTAGGATTCTTATTTTTTTCCTTTATTTAACTTTTATAAAAATTATTTACATTTTCAAATATTTCTTAAAAAAACAATATGAAACATTTAAAAATATATTAATATAATAAATAATTATATATATATATTTTTTTTATTATTATATTTTTCTTTATTAAATTTCTAATTTTAAAGTTTAGCGATAGAACTTATAATTTTCGAAATAAAAAAATATAACTGAAAAATTGAGGGCGTCTTCATGCTAAACTCTTACGGGAGGATTTTATTTAAAATAACAAAAAAAAATTGTTTAAAAATTCATATCTCCCTTACTACGCACGATATTTGCTTTAAATTTTATAATATTTTGCTCATTAATGTCTACAACTTTTGTCTAAAACGTGTTTTGATCCAAGGGGTTGAAAAAAATAACGGTGGAACCTTCTTCGAAATCTACCTCCTCCTGCGGCTTGCCGAAGGGATTTTTTGGTTCGAATTTAGTTACTAATTTCAAGGGTTTTAATTTTTTTGCACGGAACCCTAATTATTTTTCTAAAATAAAAGTAGCCTATATTGTACCTTATAACATCAGCTATCTGCCAGTAAAATCAGTCGAGCCATTTCGGAGATTAGCCGGAAAAAACAGACAGACAGACCGACGATATGTGCCGTATATATTTTCATATAATTATGCATTCAGTAAAAAAAATATTACAAACAGACACCTCAGTTTTATTTATTTGTATGTATAGATATATAGATTTTAATCCACTTGTAACAATCTCTTGCGTATAATTGTATCTGATTTTTTTGGGACAAGCCCGCCGCACTATTTCGAACCCACTGCAACTCCTGAAACTAAAATCAACAGTGGCGACCACCAGAAAAGCGCCGAGACAATGAAGCTCGACGAAGTCCCAGAGAAACAATTTAACTGTCTTGGATTCCGTAACAAAATTAATCACAAAAGTATAGCGGAGGAGTAGGAACACCATAATTTCCACTTCACTATCAGCAGGAGACAGAACAAAACAAGGCCAATAGGCATAAAGAGACGTTTATAACTGGGACATTTGTACCTGCTTATTACCTGGATAATAAATCACTTTCTTTAGTTACCTAACGCTAATCTAACAACACACATCTAATATCTAATTTCCCCTTTTATTTCCCAAAAATAAAAGAACAAAAAAAGAACGCCACATCAAACATTCACCAGAAAATTTTCTTATTAACGTCTGGAATGGGACCGATAAAAGAACGACTGATATAAATTGAATGATAATTTGTTCCGTGTCGGAGGCATAGGGAAAAATCGCTTCCCGACGTCCCGAACAAGATAGATGCCCTTAGATAACGACCGGGCTATTCCTTACATCGGGCTTTTCAATTGGAATTATCGATTTGCACAATTTGATATGGAAAGTGTATGGTTTAATATGTTGTGATAAGACATTTGTCACATCATTTAATATGATATTACGCCTAGTATATCCCTGACTGCCTCGTTGGTGCAGTGGTCGCAAGCGCGACTGCTGAGCATGAGGTCCTGGGTTCGATTCCCGGGTCGGGAGATTTGTTATTGGGTTTTTCCATGAGCAATTTTCTCAGTAGCTGCCACGGACTCTGCACTTGTGCCCAATTGATGGCAATAGGGTCGCCCCCTATTACATGGAACTTAAATATGGCATAAAATGGATGTTCTATATAATTGGGTACAACTCTGCTTTAGCCTTCTAGGAATAAGGTTTAAGCAAAAGTGCAGGACCTGTTATGTAGTATACCCACACTTCATCAGTTATGTTTAAGTGTCCCATGTTATAGGGGCGAACCTATTGCCATCAAAGCGTGATCTGCGCATACTCCAGAGTTGACTCGAATATAACAATTCCTGGTGAAAAAACACACTAACTCTATACGCCACCTGATAATTAAATCCGGAGTTCAAGATCTCGTAATCAGCATTTGCGGAACAGTCATTAATTTCTTTAAACATTGAATTTGGTTTAACGTAATTAAGATATAATGTGTGTAAAAATACCATTAACGAAGCCGAAAGGCACTTGTTTTCCACATCATTGCGTTACATTTTTAGTTCTAGACCATACCTGGGAACCTATTAGTTACGGAGATATTAGGGGTCAAATTTCCAACTTTACTTTATATACCTCTATGTAATTAGTCAATGCATCCATCAGCACAATGTTTTGAGTGCGTTACATTTAGTCCTACCGTAAAACGAGATTTTTCATCCCAAAAAAAGTCCTTCCCCAGCAATAATTTTTGGATAGAGTTACTTAGTACGATGTACAGAATGCTTAGCTTTCTGAAGGATCCGTTTAAACCTTGTATTTTCCTTTCTTCTATTTTGTTAATTGAGTGAACTAATTATAATAAATTAATAATAAAGGCTACTGCTTTTTCTTTTGACACAAACTCAACCACTATGCAATAACCTCAGGTTCCTCGTAAAAATGCAATTTATTACCATGATCACTTTTTCCCCTATCCAGTTTAATAAACCACCTTACTGTACGAGCCACAACACACGCTAAATAATTACTTTAATATCGCAGATAAAAATGTAAAAGGAAGCCCAGCCATCCTGGGCCCGGTGGAAGGTGGAAGGTAATGCTCGTAATAACCAGTGTATAAGAAATCTCGGGAGGCTGTGTGAGTTACAGCCACATTTGTCGCAGTCGTGTGACCTACCTATCTGATTGTGGGGGAGCTAAGAATACGCTTTTATGAGATGGTAAAGGATTTCGGGGCAGTGAAAGTTTAGGGACTTCAAAGAGTTGGTTTTTGTTTGTGTTCTCTTAGTTGATTTTCCTTAAATAACAATGTATTAAAAGCAATAAAAGCATGCAAAATCATAGTTTTGTAACAGCAGAGTCCCAGTAGAAGTTAATTTGATGAAAAAACATAGCGGGAGGTACATCGAATTACTGAATTCATTACCTCAATCTGATTAATGATACAAAGTGTTTCTTTTTGTCTAGAATGACGCAGTTTTATTATCTTCGAATTAAATTATTTTATGAGACAAAACCCTGTGTAATACCTAAAGAGATTAGCTTAGTGTTTGCTGGTAATTTAAGACTTTAAAATGTGCAGGCGGAGAAAGACCTTGAAAATAATGCCTACCAACCAGTTATTATGTCACATCGAAAGCGCCATCTTACAGCTCCGCCAGATAAAGTCATTATTAGTCGCTATTAATTCCCTACAACCTCTCTTTTCTTGCTCGTTTTTATCATATCGGACTGGGTTCCATTCACTTTTTGTACACAGTCGGGTAAATGTCATAATGTTAGCAAAAATATGTAGGCATCTTATGTGTAAGTACACAATGTGTGTAAGAACTTTGTGATAAATTCTGAGGATCACATTGCAGAGAAAGTGAATTGAAAATAGACTTAAATGCTTTGGACTTCAGTCGAGAGTATATTGTGGTCATTTGAATATCTGAATGAGTCTGTGGAATTCACTGCCAGTTTCTATGTTCCCTGATCATTATAATCTGGATCTATTCAAAGTTCGAGTGAATCGGTTTTTTCTAGGCAAGCGTGCTCCATCCTAGGCCACATCAAGCGAGTTGCGGCCAAACGCAAGACTATTTAGAATAATTTAAAAAAAAAAGTATAAATTCCAACACATTGTGGTAGTGGCCATAAATTTTAGTAAATGCAATTATTTCCCTAGTTAGTACTGTTTAGACGATACTCATTGGTAAGACTGATTGTCAGACTTTCGGGCCACTTAGTACCAGTAATGACTGTCAAAGATCTAAAATTGACAGCCGGAATCAACCGCTTAACATGCTTTCCGAGGCACGGAGGAAACTCAGTTTGTATGGGTGTTCTCCCATCCACGGACCAACATAGGCAAGCGCAGCTTAACCTGAAGATCTACCCGCGCGGCTGTTATTGTTTAGCCACGAGCTCCTGCATTCCAGTTACAAACACTACCAGATTATTTTACTCATGGCCTGCTCATCTTGAAAATCTAAACAAATGAAGCTCAATGAAAACAAAACTGCGAGCGATTAAATTCCATGTAAAACTGCAAAAAATCATTATCCCAAGCAATTAACTCCCTTATCAAAGTGCAAAACGTTTTAACTTAAGAACTAAGTTCGTACAAACTTATATATTGCAGGTAAAATGGTGAACAGCAATTAAGAGAGAAACCAAGCTAGGCAGACAGGTGGCTTCCTTATTAAAGTTGGTCCGGCAGCGGGCGTAATTTATGTAACTATCAGCTTACCCGTGTTATGGACATAACTGGATGTTGGTGTTTCGTATTAAAGTTCTCTATGTGAGGAGTAAGGTGTACGTGGAGTTTCTTGGATAGGTTGGTCTTTGTGTGTAGAAGAATGGTATATATACTAACTGCTCGAATAGTGCCACGTTTTGAAAATTATCACGAGGAGCGCGGATGCATCGAATCGGCTGTAGTACATAATTATGCTAGAAAATTGCCATTACAAATATTGGTGCATCAGAGTGAAATGATTTGCACATTTTTGAATATGTCTGTCTGTGACATATTATAAATGGGAAAGTAAGTTTGTTTGTTATCATTTCACGCCTAAACCACAGAACCAATCATCCTAAAATTTTGCAGTATACGTCAGGTGTACAGAAACGGACATAACTTTTATGCCGTAAAAAAAAGTACTGTGCCCGAGGAAAACAACAGTAACGTTTTTATGATAATAGATGGCGCCACGTGTCTTTCGAATCATGATTGAATTATATTTTTACAAGCAGAGTACGCCCAACCCGATTTGTTTGTCAAGTTCTAAATTAACGCGAACGAAACCGCGGCAAAAGCTAGTTATTTATAAGCTATGCCGGTTGAGAGTATGCGTAATATAATATTAGAGCGAATAAAGTATATTTTCCTAGTGAAAGGGCTAATAAAGAGAATATCGTCACCATTTGTGGTTGTCTCAGAAAACTTGTCTTATCATGAACTGGATTTGTTCTGGAAACGTTATGATCAATCAACCAATGACCATTGTTATGGACATGACTGAATTTTGGTGTTGTATTAAAGTTCTCCATGTTAAGGTGAACGTGGAGTTTCTTGGGTAGGTTAAATCAAAAATCATATTTATTTCTGTAAATTGGTTTTACAAAACACTTTTACACGTCACATCATGTTATGTTTTAAAACTAAATTGGGGCCAGTATTCCGCAGCTGACTACTCTGAGAAAAAACAGCAACTCAGAGGTCACTGTCTCTTTTCAAGTCCAGACATAGGTTGGTCTTTGTGTGGTTCGGAGAATATGGTATAGTCTCACCGGTCTTATGGTGTTATTTGTGAGGTGAGAGATATGGAAAGAGGCGAATAGCTCAAGAATATACTAGTTATATCCAATCAAGTCTCCATCGGTAGTTGTCCTAGAAAGCTCATCTTTACGAACTAGAGCTTTCGTAAGAAGAAATGAAGTTACTTTAGTTTAGTAATCTTTTGGGTTAACCAATTTTTCCCACTTTCCTAGTAAACCACTTATAAGTACATAATAACATCGTCTATATACAAGTTATTCCACAAACTTAGCTAAACAAGTTAACTTACATAATGTAGATATGTGTGCAGTAACAACGATACTTCGGCTCATGTGGAACAACTTGGCTTTGCTGATATGCATACTAACTGCTAAAAAGAGATGATGATGATTCTTTATATTATAACTAGCGACCCGCCCTGGCTTCGGACGGGTGCAATCTTAAACATATAAACCTTCCTCTTGAATCACTCTATCTATTAAAAAATACCGCATCAAAATCCGTTGCGTAGTTTTCAAGATCTAAGCATACAGGGGATAGACAGACAGCGGGAAGCGACTTTGTTTAATAATAAGTAGTGAAGAAGAAAAAGAAGAAGGAGTTATTAGTAAGATATGCTGTACCCAGTTCGAAGCTGTTGGTGAACCTATATTAATAAATAAATAAATAGGATCAGTCGTTGTAGCGATGAAAGTAAGAACGAAAAAATATTTGTTGTTCTGAACTCATACAGGAACTTAAAATTAGAATATAAACAAAAAAAAACTGGCTAAGTGCGTCTCGGAGTCGCGCATGAACGGTTCCGTACCATCGTAGTAGGGGTGCCCAACTTAATTTAATGATTAATTAATTTATTTTTATTATTTGTTGTTTTAACGGCAACAGAAATACACATTCTGTGAAGATTTCAACTATCTACCTATTATGGATCATGAAACAGCCCGCTGACAGACAGACAGACAGATGAACGAACGGACAGCGGAGACTTAATAATACGGTCCTGTTAGTTACCCAATACCCTTCGAGTACGAAACCCTACAAACACAATTTAAACAAAATCAGGCCCTCTAATAAGCCAAAAGACCTTTAACTCAGCATTCTTAGGGAAGATTTATGGACATAAACATCGAGAAGAACCACTACCGAGAAGAAGTATACGTCTTCGGACTGAAAGATGATTTTGATACTGACTGGTATGAACATAATAAAGCCTGCTTGCCTGTAATCATCGAAGAATTAGCCACAGGTGTACATACCTTATACTTGGTACACCTACAAATAGCCAGATTTGTTTTCTCCCATGTAATAGGTGCGAGTCTATTACAGTCATCCGAGCACAATTCCAGAATGCGTAGCGGTCACTGAGAGCGTAGCATACCTCACAAAAAAAAACCAAAAAAGCTTTGTCCGACCAGGGAATCGACCCAGGACCTCAGAAGTAGCAACGATGCGGTCCACAAACGAGACCGTTTTGGTACATGCGAAGCTACAGTCACAGTCACAAGTCATAATAACTTGAGAAAGTACTCTAGTTGCTCATTCCAAAGCTTATATCTCTATGGAGAAGAATGGACAAGTAACTTCATGGACACTCTTTTAAATCAAAATATTGTTACACAATCTTGGTGACATCATCCATGTTGAGATTATACATATTACATGAGAACGATGTAGAAAGACGTTGAGTCATATTTACACATTTTTAATGAAGCAGCTTACCTATAGGTATCTAAATGTGCTGTGCTAATTATCTATAATAATAAGACTCTATAATGGAGTTTGAAACACTTCTTATCGATGCTCAGAATTGAACTAGGTACAAAATTAGAGTCTCAAGGCTAGAAAGTGCTTACCCAATTTCGTTACCATGAGCCAATAAGGAGATTATATTGAATAGTTCGCAGAAATATCCCTTTCATACTAAATTACAAAATACGGTCTGAACAGCTTATTAATTAACGGATTATATTTTCCAGGAAAATTAAACTAATTAAGGCTTCGAATCCAACTAAATCTTATTCTATAAAATATTTGTTATGACTGGCTTTATTGTTCAACAAAGTAATTAGCAGTTGCCTTTGATATTCTTCTTTTTTAACGTTTGGTAAGTGCCTAACCTGGTGTCAGAGTTTTTATGCCACCCATGGGCCTCTGACTTGGCTTTACATGCCGTCGAGAAATATCTTTCAGGCATGTTGGTTTCCTCAGAATGTTTTCCTTCGCCAGAGCAAGTGATAATTAGGTATACAATACGCACATGATTCCGAAAAATCAGAGGTGCGTCTTGTCTTGGGTTCGAACTTGAGACCTATGACTTGGCAGTCCGAAGGTCACACCGTTAGGCTATCATTACTCCTTTGATATTAGAAATATATTTATCGTTCAAATTGAAGTTCTTCTGTTGGTATAAACGTCAAAAGTCAGTCGTCAGTCAAAACCTTCAAACAATTCTGCGCTTGAAAATTAAAAGGAAGGTATTCAAACTTGCAGGCTCTAGCGACATAACACAAGAACACCTGGAACTTACTTCCCAAACTTCAAAAGAATAATTAACTAATAAATATTAAAATTCGAATCATTAAAACGGTCTAAACGCAGCTCCACCATGACCGTTCTATCCGCTATGGCAATGAATAATTCGTTCGAAGTTCCACCGTACAACTTTATACAAATAGCGGGCTGGGTGCTGTATTACAAACGGAACAAGTTATAAGTGACAGTATTAATTGGGGGAGTCACTTCAGGAAACTAATTTTCCGCTTTTAATGTTGGGAGAAAACAAAGAAGAATAGGGGTTAGGAAAAACAAATGGGGGAGGTGGCGGCACGTTGTGGTGGTCATATTTTACAGATCCTTGCAAAGCAGTGATGGCGTAGTGGTGTGACCGTTGGGCTGTCAATTCATAGGTCTCGACTTCGAACCAAAACACGCACCTCTGATTTTTCGGATTCATGTACATAATTATAATGATCTCTTGCTTCAGTGAAGGAAAACATCGTGAGGAAACCAGCATGCCTGAGAGACATTTCTTGACGGCAAGTAAAGTCAAGTCGGAGACCCATGGGTGGCATAAAAACTCTGACACCAGGTTAGGCTCTAACCACACGTTAAAAACAGAAGAAGGTACCCTTGTATTGCCTTTAAACGCAAGTTTAATCGTTGGTCCCGACTGACATATATAGTCTGAAGGCCGTAAGTTTTTTTTTTTTTTTTGGAGATGGCATCTCGCAGTTCAGCCTCTGAGGCTGGCTACTGCTTAACCGGACTATTCCCTGTGGATGCCTTAAAAATGAATCTAAGGCCTCCAGCCAGGGGCTTAAAACTATACTTAAAAACTAAGCGACCACTCGCTAAGGGCACCCCCTGTGGGGTACGGGCCTCGGCTTAGGGCGTCGCTGGGGGGTCAGCAAAGGGACAGGTTGGATCTGAGTGATATTAATTAGGGGCTGGTTTAAAGCTACCGGCTCAGCATCGCGGGCTGGCTCTGGCAAGGGTCGGGGGGGGTTCGTTGAACGTGGGCGTCGCGTCGGGCCTCAGCGGCGAGGACGGAAACATGGCGGTCTGTATTTGTGTTTTCGTAGTGTACTGGTTTCCCTACTGCTCTCCTGGAGGAGGGTGATGGGGTCATCGGGGGTGGTGAGAGCGTGTCGCGGACGGCGAACCATGCTAATACGCGAGGGCTCGTATCGGGCGGCCGATGCGATCAGGGGGTTCCTATGCTTGATAGCGGAATCGAAGAAACGCTTGGAAAGACGTTTCATAAACTGAGCTAAGGTGGGGATCCTAAGGTCTAAGTGGAGACTGTCATTACGGACATAATAGGGGGCACCGGTGATTTTACCGAGAAAACGGTTCTGAAGGGTCTGCATCCGGTGCAGATGACGCGGGTGGGCATGGGCAAAAGTGACACAAGCGTATGTCATAATGGGACGGATGACGGCGGTATAGAGTCGCAACTTGCACTTAAGTGACAATTTGCTCTTTGCCGTGATCATAAAATGGAGCCTACATGGGTAGGGTCCATTTTATGATCACGGCAAAGAGCAAATGCAAGAGCAGCCCGGTCGCGGGCTGCTCTTATATGCGCTGCAAAGGACAGGTGGTTGTCGAGAATGACTCCTAAGTACTTGGCTCGCTTCTCCCAAGGGATCGGCTTGCCGAACATAGTGATCGGAGAGGGGGCCGTAAGTCTTACTAAGGCGTATTTTATAGCCCAGTTACTGGTTTTGGAGGTCAGACAGGCAGTCGTACCATGTTAAACTAATATTCAGCTGATGGTTAGATTGGAATCCGTCCCTAACCTTTTGAGTAATGGCTAGGTAAATGATGATGGAGAGCAGCGGTGGCCCAATGGTAGCGGCCCCGACTTACGAACAGTAAGACGTGGGTTGGAATTCAGGCAGGCGCATTACTTTGTGTAATTTATTTCATCACCACTGCGCTTAAAAACGGTGAAGAAAAACATCTTGAGGAAACCGGCATGTCCTAGAACTAAAAAATCGAAGACATGTGCCATCTACCTACCCGCACTGGGCCCGCATGGTGGACCATTACCATTCATATTGGCTGATTATGCAAATGATGATGTTTGTATATTGCAGTGACTCTTTGTTTAATTCTGAAACAAATTATGGTTATCAGCATCTCTTTATCTGATCTTGTCTTAACAAGGAAACTACAAATTCTGTCAATTGTGAGAATTATTACCCCCTTTGACCTCTTTTCAATCCGAATTGAGAATTGCGCATTCCTAATCCACATTGAGAGTCCAATTTCGTCAACAAAGGCTGTACTTTTTGACAAAAAAGAACAGAAAAAGCACAAACGACTAAATCGCCGCTCGCTTATGTCCTCAACTTGTTCACTTTGACAAAATTTACTGCGTTTTGCACGATTGTTGCAATCCAACATTTTGGGTTATTCTCTTGCACCCATTCGTGGTTCGTTAACTTTGTTATACGAGTATTCGGTGCTTAGTTCATGATGCTGGAGGGGTCAGTGTAGTACAAAAACTAGCTAGAAAAGGTTGGATTTGTGTAGCGTTACTTTTTTGGCGGCACCTGGTTTACAGTTTGTGGTTCCGCGCTTTGTTTTCCTGGTTGCGAATGGGGTTTTGTAAGTGTTAATAATATACTTAGAAAAAGAGCTCATTTATGTCGGGTATTGTTTTAATTGTTACTACGAGTATACACCTTGTTTTCTATTTCATTGTAGGTTTAACTATTTAATAGTCCAACAAACTTATCTGTAAGTGAAGTTCGACGGTAATTATGCTTATCGTTGTGTTGTCCGAAGATGATGTAACACACACACACTTCACACACACTTTTAGTCTCGACTTTAGTATGCTAAAGTCGAGGCTAAAAGTGTTTTCTGAATCATCGAGGACAACACAACAAGAAGTATAATCTCAGATCTGTGTTAGCATTGATGATTCTAGCTCAGTAGGTATTATCCAAAGATACAAAAGTTTCTGATGAAAGCTAGGTTATATTGATATATAAGGTGTATCTATTCATACACGAAATCTTTTAAGGGGTCATTGTACTCATCATTATGAACAACTTTCACTATGGGACCAACCCCGAAATCGCGAAAAAAATCAGCTTTTCAGTACATTTTGACGAGTTAATGCGATCATATTGTAGGGAACAGCTGATTTTTTTTTCGCAATTTGGTGGTTGGTCCCATAGTAAAAGTTGTTCATAATGATGAGTACCCCTTAAAATATTTCGTGTATGAATAGATAGACCCTATATAATTATATAGGTATAAGCCATAACAAAATTTTTTTTTTGTATATAATACCCATTGAAAATGCGTAATCAAAACTGCTTGGTAAAGAGTCAATATCTTTAACAAACAGTTTATTACGCATCATTTCATGTATTACGAGTTCTACGTCCTCACCACATTAGATTCTAACAATATCCATAGCAACAAAAATGGAAATTAAATACAGATACACATTTAATAAACTTGTCTCTATTCAACATAGTAACGATAAAGTTGAGCAATATATTACGTACGTGCATACACAGTGATCCGCGAAATATCCGTAACTGCCATTATGTGATTTACCCCTGAGCAATATTTCATAGGTATCTGACACAGACAAACTATTTCAAACGATAGCTATGAATAAATAGTAGTTTTATTAAATCAATTGTGGTTATAAAATTGTGTATCGGAATTTTCCTATTGCTACAAAGAATAATTGCTTCAATAGGGGAAAAGGTTTAGTAATTGCATGCCCTAGTTGCGTTTGAAGAAAGAAAGATATAGTAAAGATTTAAATTAATTGTATTTTATTGTCAACTAATAAAATGGAAGAAAGAAAAGGTAAATTGGGGAGTCAATGCTTTATGGTCACTTATGTAAAGGTTGTCTGCCAAAGACAAGCATACATTTTGGAGGCAGGCAGGAAAAGTGCATATTTTTAAATTATATTGTAGAAAGCGTCGATTTAATTGAGATGCTTTTTTTTTGTTTTTTCTCGCAGAAACAAACACGTTTTCTTGAAAATATATAGATAAAATTAAGCAAAACTAACTTGGGCAAAGTGTCCCCATTTGTCCCAGTACCATGAGAGTTATATCTTACACTAGCTGTTTCCCGTGGCTTTGCTCGCGTTTTGATCGGAAGTTATCCCACAGGCACGTTGTAAATATAGCCTATATAATATATCCTCAGGGATAATGTAGCTTTATAATAGTGAATTTTCAAAATCGATTCAGTAGAATCAGAGATTAACCCCCCACAAACTCAAATACTTTATCTCTTCATAATATTAAATAAAGATTTCTTACTAATTAACCAGAAACAAAATGCTCTTAGGTTGCGAAGTCAGAATCCCTGATAAATGGATAACATCAGTATGTGCCAACAAAATCCGGTTTTAGAGGTCCTGGGTTCGATTTTCAGTTCGAAAAAATTGTTCTTAGGTTTTTTCATCCGGTATTTCTCAGTAGCAACCACGGAGTCTGGATTTGCGCCCAGTTGATGGCAATAGGCTCGCTCCCTATTACATGGGACTTAGACATAACTGGCGAAATGTGGGTGAACTATTAGGTGCACCTCTACCTAACCCTTCGGGGGATACAGGCGTGGTGTTATGTTATGTAATAAGCTAGATAGAATTATTTTTATTCTGGGACATGCTTAGTTGCTTTTGATGTAAAAATCTTTGTGCACTATTTACAATTCTGCACCATACATTAAATATCATTTTGGAGATGAACTATTGTTTCCAACAAAAAAAGCCATAACAGAAGGAACAAGAAAACATAAAAAACCAAATCGATAAAAACACGCAGTTTCCAAGCAGCTTTATAAAACTGAGAGATCTTTTAGTTTCATCGATGTACTAATCCTGGAGAAGTTCCGGTACCTAATTAACGTTCTCTTCGTCTAACGATGTTCAGTTAAATTCTCTTTTTTCACCTTTATATCCTCTTAGAAACGCTCAAAGGATTTAATTATTACTCGTTGGCTCTATTTTTCCGTTTGCTGGATGGACGGGTTAAAATTAAGTGGTAGGTTGTGGATAGGTACTTTTGTGTTACTTTAGCCTTTGTCTCTTAAGACTGTTATTACCATTTATATAGGGTGACTGGTAATTAGTGAACGATACTTAAACACGTGATTGTGCTCATGATAACCAACAACTTTTACTATGGGAACAAACCTGAAATCGCGAAAAAAAATCAGCTGTTCAGTACATTTATGTTTGCCTAATGTACTGAACAGCTGATATTTTTTTCGCGATTTCGGCTTTGCTCCCATAATAAAAATTGTTTGTTATCATGAGCACAATCACGTGTTTAAGTATCGTACACTAATTGCCAGTCACCCTATATAAAGGACACCTTTCTTCTAAATGTTTGTCGGTGTACAACTGTACAATGTCTGTTGAATTTGGATTAGCTTGTTGGATATCAAAAACCAGTTTTCACTCATAAGTCCAGAAAAAATGTTGTGGTGTAGCGGCTCAGTAATGGCGATATGCTGAGTTGCATTCTTGACGGAATATGAGGGAGCGAGCGATCGGCTCGCCAGTCGCCTACGTACCACCGCCCTGCCTCGCCGCTTACCTAGTACGTAGTTAGTTATAACGAAGTATTGTGGAACCCAAATAAAAGACTTTTACTTCCTTGGAGTCCGACTCTTTAATTATCTCACCGAACACAGAACACGCACAACAGTGGTATCGTATGTCCAGTACTAACTGGGTTGTGGAACCGAGGTCAAGTAGGCAGTCACTCCATGTAAAATACTGATATTCAGGTACATTTGGTAAGACTGGAAGCCGACCCCAACACAGCTGGGAAAAGGCTAGGCAGATTATGAGTCTAGAAAAAAATATTGTTTCAATATTCATTAGACTTTTCTCATTTAGATTGGGGTCAGCTTCCAGTCTAAACTGGTGCATCTGTATACCAGTATTTTGAATGGATCAACTGGTGACTTGAACTTCAGAGCCCAGATACTGGATAGCACAATACTCCAAGACTGGATGTTGGGTTGTTTGTGTTAAGCTACTGTTGCTTCATAAAAGAAAATTGGTATTTTTATATTCATGCTAAAATATTGCTAAAATCAAATAAAAGTAAATATAATCAAAATGTTATATGCCTATTTTCGAAGAGACGTCATATATTCCTACTTAATAAGTTTGAACTCAAATAATTACATTTTATAACTTCTTATTTCCCCAAAGCCGAAACACGTGTCCCAGAATACACAAAAAAACTTTCAAAAATTCTCAATGACATCCATAATTGAATTTCGTTCCTAAAAGCATTCTTATTTTAACTTTCAAACTTGAAAACCTGTACGCAAACATAAGCACTGTTGGTGTTGCGGATATCAGGAATTTGTACATCATATCCGTTGTATACCGGCAGCTTCCGGCGGTGTGTGCTTTACATCCGGCGAAAAGCGCTAAGGCGCGACGGGAATGACGTAAGCAAAGTTTGAATTTACTTTTGGTACCTCATTTTGGTGGAGGTAAATTGTTTTGGTGGATATAAGATCGTAAATAAGTTGGTGGAGGTAAGACCTGCAGTCAACATCATCATCATCAGACTACGGCAGTCCACTGCTGGACATAAGCCTCCTCAATCGCACGCCACTCAACTCGATTCTCAGCAACTCTCATCCAGTCGCTACCAACCACCCTAAGAAGATCGTCACTCCACCGAGCATGAGGGCGTCCCACCTTACGCTTACTGATTCGCGGTCTCCACTCAAGAACTCGTCTACTCCAACAGTCATCAGTTCTTTGGCTAGACCGTGCCGTGACGTAACCTCATCATATTATTTGGTTGTAACTTTATGTAACTTTTCGCAAGTATTTACATATTTATACAAGGTGGTAGGGACCTCCATGTCAGTACAAATCATTTCGGACACCTCACATGGAAATTTTTCATCGGCAATAAGATTTGGCCATTCGGAATGATGTACCTTCCATCCTACATATACGCACCTTCTTTGATTAGTTGCAATAATGACGAAGGCCTTCAATGAAATATACTCTACAGCTCAGTTTACTCTAAATGCTTCTAGTGTAAACTAAATGTAAATCTTGTTAGAATAGCCTCATGGATGCTTATTAAATAAATTAATATTTACAGATAAACTGTCACTTACGGGATATCTTCCGTGATTGTCTATTATTTTGAGCTCCCGATATTTCGACTCTGTTGCAAGCGCCATGATCGCGGGTTGACTGGAGAATGCGGGTGAAAGTTTAAAACAGTGTTTGAAATTAACATTTATTTCAGAATCACTTCCATATTTGTTATGAACAATGAAAACTTATAAACTAGTGTTGGTAACCTTAAGTGTTTAATGGTAGGTGTGCTAAGGAGTACCAGGTATGACTATGAGCAAAATAAATACGCCACTAAGGAGAAAGACCCTTGATGCAGTATTAATTGTTTTAACTCTCTCCATGTCTAAGCTCTCTCGCTATGAAAAAGCTGACTCAAAAAGGAAAGCAATCGAGGAACACCGAGACAAGCGCTAATTATACAGGGTATAAACACAGACCCTTCACGAAGTCGTCAACCAAGCATTCTGTACATCAAACTAAGTAACATAACGCAAAAAATATTGTTGGCAAACCGGTTTTTTTTTGGGGGGGTGAAAAATCTCGTTTTACGGTAGTACTCAATGTAACGCACTCAAAACAATATGCTGATGGATGGATTAAATAGTACGGGGGTCGTAAATCTTACGTGAAAAATATGAATTTAAAAAAAAAACTTGTGAAAAATTTGGAACTTTATAAGTATCTAAAACTATATATATATCTCCGTAACTAGAAGGTTCCCAAGTATGGTCTAGAACAAAAAAATGATCGCAATGATGGGAAGACCAAGTACCTTTTGGCTTCGTTAAGGGTCTTGATACACTCCTTATACACTCTTGCACTCGCTCTGTCTCACAGTGTCTTGGCGATAGGGTACAGTCACCATTACGGCTGTAATCTAACTTTAACTGGAAATTTCATCGGATTAATTCTACTACAGGTAATCCCAAAACAACTGGACATCTGTACATCCTTACTGAAAAAAAAAAAACTACCAAGTCACGCTTGAGCTCATTTATTAGATTACTAAGTCCAAAAACTTTGGTTCTTAATTCTACTCCATCGTTGGACGGGCGCAAATTGTGTTAACGTCGGGAGATCACAAGCTTTATCCGGATTTCATTTAGATAATTGAATGAGAATCTATTCTGACTGAGAAAAGGTCCGAGGCGAGTGAGTGGCGGTGGGGCTATAAAAGGGGCGTGTTATCGTGGTAGAGCTGTACCGAATAATTAAGGGTTCATGTAATAGGAGGGCGACCCTATTGCCATCGACCAGGCACTTATCCTAACTCCGTGGCTGCTACTGAGAATTTTCTGTTGAAAACTCAAAACTCAATTACACGGTGCCCGACACGGGAGTCAAACCCAGGACCACTTGCTCAAAAGTCACGCTTGCAACCACTAGACCAACGAGGCATCTCAGTGAACATCTGAGCCTAAATATCTACTGATAAAACTAGAAACCTCTTTGTTCCGAACCCCTCTGGGTATAGTCTGTTGTTACCCTTTAAAATTATGCACTACTAGGTACGCTCGCCCGCATATTTTATATTGAAAATTTGTTGCTGACCGTGTACTCGTATTTCTATTTGCTTCTTGATTCTTTTTAAAAGATGTCTACAGTCTATTTAGACGAAATACGCAGGCAATATCTATAGGTCATCATGTGAAATGGCATAGAAAAAAATCTCTTGATGTGGTTTGAGCACAAAAAACGTTCCTTTAAAAACGTGAAAACGACATTGGTTTGCCGAAGTTAAAAGAGACTATTTTTTTCAACCTCGTGACCACAGTCCGAATTTCAAAGAACATCCAGTTTTTCGTTTTCTGTAACAGACCAGGGGGGTTGTGACGTCTTAAAGCAGTGTGGGAAAGAAATGGCGCTAGACGACCTGTGTAGCTGTCTCTTTCCCACACTGGAATTACACTTCTTTAGGACGTCATGGTAGGCCTCCTGTTAATTTGCCGCTGCTCGCTCCGCTACTTCACCCGCTGTTGTCCAAGCCCCACATAACCAAACGCTGACTACAGCGCTATCACACGGCGTCCGTGTGATTAATTCTATACGTTTACCTGATCCGGTTCCGCAGTTAACCGCGATCACTAACAAGACCCTTTTTCTTGGAGATTGGGTAAGCGGTAATGCCTGATAGCTTCACGCTCGCTCTATTTTATGGGTGGGCAGATTGCTAATAAGTGTTCTTATATTAAATGGGGAAGCGGTGGCACCTTCCGTTTTTTGCTTACTGAAGTTCGAACTGAAAGTTTTCCTGACTTAAATGAATTCATTTGTTTTATTAAAAAGCAGGCAAGTGAACGGAATTACGTAGGTACTTCCGGCAAGCGAATAACAGGTGCCTTTTTTAACAAAAAATATAGACTGTTATTTTTGTTGCAAAGTAAGGCGCCTGACGATTTTCTAACACTCGCGCGCCTGCGTTTATTTTTCTAAAACATTGCTCAGTAGGAGCCCTTGAAGTGTTTTGTTTAATTCTAATAACATGTTGCCAAGAAGAAACAGCTGCAAGTCGTAGGTAAAGATCCAGTTTGACATTTTACTTTGTGAAAACTATTTCATTTTACTACTTATGTGAAAATCGTTGATCTTAAAAATACGAAGAAATGTGACATCCACTATCTCAGATTGGTTTCGCATATTAAATTACGGCCCACTCCTTCGCACAGAGAGGCGGCCTATGTGTCTTGAGTCCCAGAAGTGGGATCATTATAGGCTGGGGTTCTTTTCCAGAGAAAAATCTGGATATTTGAAGATTTTGACTTTTCTTTTCTTTGAGTGTGCAGTAGGTATAGTTTTATTTTGCGGTTTTTTTTACAACATTTTGGGAGAAAAGTTTTTTACAGAACATAGCCTTGTGATACTGTTGATTTCTATGTCGATTTCATGGAAAATATTTTTATTTTGGTCAGACTGTTATAATGGGAAATTCCGGACGAATTAGTATGCTCCCTGCATTCCGGACACTGAGCTAAAATTCTTGACCTGTCCGGAAAATTTGCCAACCCTATTATAGGCTGATTATGCGGTACAAATAACCCTGTGGTGACATGATTTCTATTTACGACTATACCATTGAAATAAATCAAAACATATAAACACCAACTTACGAAATACTCCAATAATGTAATCAGCTTAAGTGGTACTACCAAACTAGCTATAGGCCTAATGTCTGTCTTAATTAACAGCAATGTTACATGAACAGTGGACCATGTAGGTACAGTCGGGTCCACTGGGCCATAAATGATTAAGAAATGTCCTAATTGGACAATTAGGCTGATTATCTCGCTTATTGTTTCACTGTAATTAATTAGATTGATAACTGACGCAAAAGGATGCGTTCTTCGCTAATTAGGGATATATTGCAATTTGAAACTGGACCTTTGTCCGCTGTCTTATGCCTACATTGATTAAATTTTCTAATCTTGACATAGTATAAAACAAAGATGCTCCCGCTGTTTGTACGCATAGATCTGTTAAACTAAACAACGGATTTTAATGCAGTTTTCAGCAATAGATGGAGTGATTCAAGAGAAAGGTTTATATTTATAAAAATTGTACACATGCGAAGGGGCGGATCTCTAGTTGAGTTATATTTTGACCGAATTGCATAAATATCAACTTAGATATATTGAGAGTAAAAGTCTTCATCAAGCCAATAATAATCGATCTCAAAACCACAATGGTGGAAATGTTGACTATTCACAGAAAAACACCTTTAATCAATTTAATTAATTATTTCTGTCCCAAATTAGTTGATTACAGGTCGGTCCTAATTATTACTATTAGTGCCTCCGTCATTATTTCACTCCATGCGGAAACAAAACGAATTTATTTTAACGATTTATTACAGTCGTCATAAATAAGTTTTCATCAATAATATTATTGTTGTACAGGAGAAATTCGTTACAACCATGACGGGATCTTTATTCTGCTATATAATGATGCACATCATTGGTTTCGTTGTCAACTCCTATTACATAGTTAATTAGTTGCGTATCCATCTGACATAAATTACTGATACTGCAATAACTGGCAAGACTTTTATATTTAAAGGATTTGTCATGGGAACAAAACCGTTCTAGATTTTTTAATAATAATATATCGGCTTCTGGTCATTCATAATCAAAATTCTATTATTATAAATTCCTTTAATTTCCGAATTTCACTATTTGGATCTACCAGCCAGATTTAAATCATTAGTTTTGGGTTTGAAAAATAGATAGTAGCCGATTTTCAGACCTACTGAATATGCATATAAAGTTTCATAAAAATCGGTCAAGCCGTTTCGGAGGAGTATGGTAACTAACATTGTGACAAGAGAATTTTATAAATTAGATATCCACGCTTATTACCACCGCAGTATCATCCACGGGTCTATTCTAAGCCAAATGTGTACGGAATTCGTTATGTTTTGTATACCCTGAAAACTCTAATACAACTAGAACTCATTCCTTCTCAGCCCAAGATTGCCAATTTTACTTTGGTATTTAATTATGAAATCTTAGTTTTGTGCACTTTTTATTAACATAATTGAAGGTTTTGTATAGGATTATCCGCTGCATCTTAGTCCCGTTTATTCCGGTTATTTCGTCAATTGAATGTCCTTATTGCATGAAAATATAATCTGACGAGTCTTTTACAATAACATGATTAACCAAAGGGCTGTTCTCAGTCCAAAAGTTTCCAAAAGATTCGGGTTTTTGTTTAAGAATTCGGAAAAACGTTCCAAGATTATTTTTCACTTGGAAAGGTTATCATCGAACTCCTCATATCATCAGCCATGGTCAAGGATCATCCGCTACCACCTCAGCCCCGTTTATTCCAGCTTGGTGCACCGTTTGTTCCGCCGTTCGACTCTAATTAACTAGCAGTCAATTGCAGGACGCCTTCAGACATAAACCAGCCGGGCGGGGCCAATTATACGCCAATTAATTTTGCAATAACAACAAGGCTGGTAACGTTATGCTTGTGTGGGGTAAGTGAATTGGATTGTGATAGGTGGCTAAGGAATGGTTTTCTTGGTGGTGTTAAAAATGTGGATGACATTTGGGTGGTACATAACATAACATCACGGCTATAATCCATGAAGGGTTAGGCAGAGGTATAACACATTAATTTGTTGTTTTGTTAAAATTGAAAAAAAAAACAATAACTAACCTTTAGTATTATTATTGAAGACAAGTATCAGTACAGCTGCTTCGACTTCACGGTTCCATTCCCCTATTGGTACACCTACATTTTGCCAGTTAGTTTTTTTTGTCCCATGTAATAGGGGCGGGCCTATTGCCATCAACCGGGCACAAATCCAGATTCCGTGGCTGCTACTGAGAGATTCCTGATGGAAAAACCCAGAAACACTTTGCCCGACCCGGACATCGAACCCAGGACCTCATGCTCAGCAGTCGTGCTTGCGACCGCTCAACCAACTTCGCAGGCTGTCACCTTGAGTGATACTCTATGACAATTTAAAACTTTTATTTACTTTTAATTAAAATAACATTTTCTTTGCTGTTTTAAACCTGCAATTTCTCCGAACTGCCGTAATAAAAATATTACAAAATCATGAAATTCTAGAGATTCTCAATGTTCTTTGAAACTTTTAGAGGGGAATATTTTTTTTTCCTAGTATGCCTGTGTTAATGGTATTACTCGTAGATTTTTCGTCCGCTTTTTTACTCCATATCCACATAAACATTCTTTGACAATCCCACATAAAAGAGTCCAGACTCGAGTCTAAAATATTTACTGACTTATAGATTAGATTGAGCTCCGCGAGCTGTAGCGAACTTACTCAAAAGTTGTGGTTTCAAAACCTCACCACTACTTGCGAGATCTTAGTCATTAATCTTTTACAACATTTCAAAGAAGTGCCCTCTAACTTGCGACACTTTCATGTTTACTACTCAACACTCTGAAAACAAAGTTTCAAACCTTAAGAGGAAACTTTCAAATGGAAAACTACGTTAAAATCAAGTTCTTTACGAGGTAAGTACGTCTGTGTACTGATTACGGGGGACAACAGATAAAGGTGCTAGATAAAAATTTAAGCCTCTATCAATAAATACTGAGTGAAGTTACAACTAGGTTTCATTTTTCTTTTTTCCTCAGCGTTCGTTATATAGAGCGGGTTATTGTTCCTACTAATTCTCGCAATTATATCTATACTAATACATAATATTATAAAGAGGTAAAATTTGTTTTAAGTTTGTATGTAACGGGTAATCTCTGGATCTACTGAACCGATTTTAAAAATTCTTTCTCTAATAGGAAGCTACATTATCCCCGAGTGCGAGAGAGTATATTTACAACGTGCCCGTGGGATAATTTCCGACCAAAACGCGCCGCGGGCAACAGCTAGTACATGATATTTCTAATTCTTTGAGATTTGATTGATGTCCAATTATTACTTTTCAAAAAAATTGGCTACTAAAAAGTTAGAGAAGAATTTGACACCACTTTTGAATATTATATAAAATTAAACTATCATTTCACATCAGTTTATTATAAACCCTAAAACTCGACCAAACTCGGCAAACTCCACATCCAACAGCTAAAACTAAAACATAATTTTCCACAGCAAGCTTAATCAAATTAGAGTGTTTTCGCAAACAATTTCGGTACTAATGAATTTTTGACAGCAACCACGAACAAACAATGCTATATAGTAACGTTTAGAAGTTTGTAATTAAGTGGTCTATGTTAATAGTGGTGAAATATTCGATACAACACTTAAAGCTTGGGCACGAATTATGCGTCTTGCGACAATGCAGTGTGTCGAAGGTGGAGATACAAAATCAAAGGTAAAGCTTGCTAAGAGTCATCACGAAGTGACTTGTAAAGCAATGGTACTCAAGCGAAGGAAACTATTGACGTAGGCGCGTGTCACTTGACACAAGTGACGAACGCACGCGTCGCTTAACACAAATCGCAGCGCAAGTCGCATCATTGGAGGATCATGAACGGGATTTAAGTACTTAGTAAATATTTGCTAACACATTTATTAGTTTATTCACGAACTATGCGAGCTCAATGAAGTAGAGATAATTCAATTAAATAGTGGTTACCAATTAATTATTTACTATCATAAGTACTGCTTGTTACTTTGCGGTGTTAGAGGAAAATGTAATTACATATTTGAAGGGAAATATCTATGTTAGAGCTTTTGTTTATCATTGTGTACGAATATCAAATCACAAACTTTTACTAGAAATAGAAATCACGTTGTGTCGTTTTACAAATGAGAAACAATTATTTTAACTCTTTCAGGAGTCATCTGGGACTGCGGGACGGTCCAAAGAGATACCGTGGCCCCGAAACACAAAGGGCGATGAAGGAACATGGATGGGTTTTAGTCAGTAAAAGCACAGTATAAATATGGAACAGTATGGAAACTAGGCCTAGTTGTTAAATTATTACGCTACCTAAGCTCCATTGCATCATTAGGGTTGTCACTCATAATGTTTTTGAAATTGTTCTGTAGTGATCAAACAATCGAGTTGAAGTAGTTTATAACACGGAACAGTTTAATATTAACACACAACAACTTGTACAAGTATATTAATTACACTTGGCTTTGTCAATATGGCGAAACTTTTTACATGTTTTGGCGTGACCGCGTGAGCTGCGGAAAGGCGAAAAAGTTTCGTGTGCTCCTCCGTTAAAACTACAGTTAGTCTTTAAGTAATAGATTTTCAACTTTATGATCTAGGGTAAAAAGTTGAAAATCTATTAAAAGACAAACTGTACCTCGTCGACGACGACTTAGAGAATAGCATAACCGGGCGCATGTGCGGCGCCGATGCCTGGCGTTACAACCCGAAAATACGTATGACAGTAATTAAAAAACCATTACATTACAAAAAAAGACCTTTATTCTCCATACTTAGAAATTGCAGCCGCCATCTTTGATTTACATTTTGACAGCACTATCGGCTTCAACACCCTCGAAATCCATGAAAACGACACCCATGACGGAAAACTTGATCATTTTTGCAGCCGCCATCTTGGTTTGACATTTTGACGGCACTATCGGCTTCAACACCCTCGAAAACCATGAAAACGACACCCATGACAAAAAACTTGACATTTTTTGCAGCCGCCATCTTGGTTTGACATTTTGACAGCACTATCGGCTTCAACTCCCTCGAAAACCATGAAAACGACACCCATGACAAAAAACTTGTAATTTTTTGCAGCCGCCATCTTGGACTGACATTTTGACAGCACTATCGGCTTCAACACCCTCGAAAACCATGAAAACGACACCCATGACAAAAAACTTGACATTTTTTGCAGCCGCCATCTTGGATTGACATTTTGACAGCACTATCGGCTTCAACACCCTCGAAAACTACGAAAACAATACCCATGATGAGAAATTTGTAGCAGCCGCCATGTTGGATTTACAAATAATTCACGAATTTATTTTGATCGGTCACACGGAGTTATAATTCGATATCGAATAAAACAATAACTCGTTCTTCAATCAGCAGGGAGTGTAAAAAACGAAAGCTCCTGTTTTGATAAAGCCATGTTCAAACACCCATAGACTACGCATTACGTACGTGGCATTTTAAAAAGATTCCGGAGAAAAACTTACTACGCGACCACTCGTCTTGACGCGACAGTCACGACTGAGCGCACCCTGATGTCCGCTTCGGGGTCTCGTAGATGCGCGTGTTTGTGTGAGTGTGCCGATTCGTCCGTTAGTACGTAGTTTCCGTACTGTTCCATATTTATACTGAGGTAAAAGTCTGACACTCCGTCCTGCTCCGCCCAGAGCGGGAGGAGTCATTTGATGATTTTCCGACCGAGAAAAAAAAAAGGATAACATGTCATGTTTTCATTTCGTAGTACAATTGTTACATTCTTTTTGCAGCCATTTTTCCTCCTTATAACTTTAAACATACGCAAATCAGGTATCATTTAAATCACAAACTCCATCCCGTTTCCATTCATACCCCTTCATGTTGAAACATTCAGTATCTATCGAATATAGACGGTTAGTTTTTTTGGCCTTCAGAAAATGACCCCTCACTCCGACGGCCAGACTCTCGTAACAGCGACTCGTAGCTACCGTTCCGTTAGTAGATCGCTTCCCTAATGCATTTGTTGTGTTAATTCCGTATTGCTTATTAAGAATTCATGGCAATTTACTTTGACATTATTCTGAAACTCGAATCCTTAGGTGAGGAGACATTTGAGTTGGGCCTTTAGAGTAGCGATTTTGAAGTTGTTATGTTACAAATTAAATTCGGAAGGGAATTGATTAAATTGTTTAGACACAAGCACTTTTTTATTTAAAAGCTACCGTTGATCTTCTAAAATATTCAATGATTTTATTATTTCAATTTATAGTATTTTCACACTTCGTTTGAAATATCTGCTGGCATAGAGTGCAGTTTCCAGCCATTTACCTACACAAAAATAATGTTTATATTATTACCCAGACGTGGAATTCATTCAAATACCCCGTTCCTTAAAAACAGACATACGTATGTCTGTTTACTATTTTAAAATAGTAACAAAATAGTACTATTTTGGTGTAATTTACAACTCCTCACTCCTTGCACCTCAGCCTCGCGTTCTAAGGCCTAAACATAAGACACATGATACATATTATATTAGAGCAAGGCGCGCACTCAAGTATCTTCCTACGCCGACACACTGCACTGTCGAAAGCTTTGAGCCTCATTTTAGGTGTTCTGCGAATTCCATGCCAAGAGTTGCGTATAGTCGGATACAGAAATATTGATGAAGATTATCCCCGTATTTCTTTTTTCAAGGTTTTTTATTAGCAGCGTTTCGAAGGGCCAATTTTTCACTATAAAAAGATTTCGGCTTTGTGTGGCTGAAAGGTTTTTTTTTATGAAAAGAATGCAGTGGACGCCATGATAGTGTCAGGCCATGATGGTCAAATGAAAGTCTATTTTGATACTTTGATGGGGTCTTATTATTTTTTTTTGTGGGATTGCTGTTTTGTTCATAGTCCCTATTCACCAATCTGTATTTCATAAGTGAAGACTTTCAGTAATTGGCTGTCAATCTCACGCACTATTTTTAATCTGTTTGGTCAACTGTTATAACTCTTCCATAAATAAAATAAGAAGCTTTTAAATCCACCCTAAATACGTAGAACATATTAGTTATGAATTAACCATCGTAATTATCGCAAAACATTTTTAACAATCCATTGTTAACATATCAAATTACGTTCTTTAGACTACATTTGTTTCATTACATTAATTTCATTGTTATGTTAGGTCTCGGTAGATGTGGAATTAAGTACATAAAACGAAACTTATTGCCATATTTGATGGCTTTGACAAAGTGAGACTATAATAATATCAGCGACAAAGGTAAAAGCACTGAAAAAGGCAAAAAAAATTGACATACGGCTACCGAAAAGCTTAATTACAACTTCAACCAACTTATCTATGCAGGCGGGAAAAAACAGTACTAAAATAATTATGCCAAGTTTTGATATTGATTTGCAAAGAACAGTGGCGAACAAATTGCTGATTAAATTATTAAGCGTCTACGTATGTCACTGTGATAGATACCGACGAAATAATTTACAAAGTTTTATCAAATCAAGCTTAAGGCCTATGAAAGTCTGGAAAAAAGTCATCATAATTGAGAGCTTTATTGACTAGATTATTGATGATAATACCGCCGTCATACGGTGAAAGGAGGTAACTAACATTTTTAGCAAAAATGAGTTAAAATTGATTCGGATTCAGCAAGAAATTCTCTATCTTTCGGTCTAGCTAATAAAGCTCCAATTCGCACGAAGCCACAGATAAATTATCATATAAAATAAGTCA